>OV050033.1:163594542-164847042 GCA_920105625.2 Clusia tigrina | reverse complement strand
TGATGTTAAAGTGAGATAGACCCTCTTTTAGTTCATAGTCTTGTTTCAATGTCCTTCTGTGAGCATTGAGTCACTTCCAGGTTTCGTTTTAGCTTTTAGTTCAGAGTCTTGTCTCAATGTCCTTCTGTAAGCAGTGATTCGCTTCTAGATTTCGTCTTAGCCTTTCGTTCAGAGTCTTGTTTAAATGTCCTTCTTTGAGCAGTGATTCACTTCTAGATTTCATTTTAGCTTTTAGTTCAGAGTCTTGTTTCAATCTCCTTATCTGAGCAGTGAGTTTTATATATGAGGTTGACTTCTTATATATGAGGGTTTCGTTTCATCTTTCAGTTCATAGTCTTGTTTAAATGCCCTTCTTTGAAGATTAGGTCACTTCTAGGTTTCATTTAAGCTGCTTCTTATGGAACTACGATGCTAATGGAAAAAGTTTGGAATTGCAGAATAGTTCTTTGAGAAGATTCAAGTAAGGGCCCTGCAATACAGTGCCTGGTCGGAAATAATTATGCTAACTATTCCAGTATAGTTTCACAGACAGTGCTTTTTCTAGAGCCTTGAACCATATCAACACGATCAAAGAGTATTTCCATTTAGACCCATTAAAAAGATGATTCTTCTAGACACAAATCCACCAGTCTGTAGAGGAGCTTTTCATTCTTAAATTTTCGTGCGTCGCAGCTGAATAATTTTGAAAAATGATTTCCCCGAAATGTTCACATGCGAGCGAGCATCTTTGATTAATTTACGTAGCAGATCAACGTAATTTCCCCAAGTGATGCACGTGCCCCCGAACGCTGAGTGGGGCCGGAATCGTAAATCATTGTAGTGGGTCAAAACTGCGAGCAGCAGAATTTTTCATAAAATTAGCCAAACTAAATTCTCGTTCAATAAACTTCTGGCCAAAGCAAATAAAATTCGCCAAATTTTGTGTTCTTTTTCAATTTCAGTTTTGTTTTTGTTTTTGTTCGCGAATTTGTGTGCACGTCTATTTTTATAAATTCGCAATTGGCCGCGCGCCAAGAGAGCAAACGAAATTTTGAATAAAACTGCGAATTTTAATCTAAAATTTTAACTTGGTTGTTTTCGGGTTTTGTTGGTTGTATTTTTGACTTGAATTTGTTCTTCGTGCGCGTATAGAGGAGGTAATTATTTACAGATAGCAGGGCCTCAGATGTGGTGCTGCTACAGCTGGAAGAGTGTATTTTATCTTACAGAGGATGTTCTGATCTTTGCACACTTTTGTTGTTAGAATTTAAATCCTTCGGATGGATTCTCCCCTTTTAAACAACACTCTTTGTGCATGTTCAGTGCTACTCTGGCTTTAGAAAAGCTGTTTTTTAATATATATCGTCTCCACCAATTAGATAGCATTGGTACAGCTGAGAGATGTGCCTTTACATGTAGGAAAGATGTTGAACATACTTAGAAAACTTCCAGAAGAAAGTTCAATAGTGAAAATGAGATATCAACATTTATAATTTGTTGTTTTCACTTGTTATATGTGACTTGTTATATATGAGTTGCCAATTATGGCTTCCTATATATGACTTGTTATATATGACTTGTTATTTATGACCTTTTTTTATAACTTGTTATTTATTACTTCTTATATATGACTTGTCATATTTGACTTGTTAGTTATTAATCACTAATTAAATTTTAATAGTATTTTGGATAGAGATATCAAGATTTGTGACTCTCTATTAATTATATGTTAGTTATGACTTGCTATATATGACTTCTTATATATGACTCGTTATTTATGACTTGTTATATGCGAATTGTTGTCTCTGATGTTTTACTAGAAACTTACCATTAAGGACTTGTAACTCATTTCTTTTTGTTAATCAATTATTGCATTTTAATAAAATTTTCATGTTTATCCATGATAACTTATGTATGAATGACTAAAATACTATTTCGTCACAATACTAATATCTTCCACGCGTCATTTATGTCTCAGAATAGCAGAGAAAGGTACATCATTACTTTTTACTAATGACTTCACAAGGACTTATTCCTAATTACCTTTTACGATTACTGACGATCTTTCATTAAAGAAGTACCGCACAACATTTAATCATTTAATGTTTATACGTGTTTAGTCATGAATACAGAACATTTTTCACAACATGTTTTGGAGAGATCAAACGTAAAGAGATCTGAATATATACTCTTCTCTTACGGATGACTTATTAGTAATAACTTATCACTACTTATCCTTCAGTAGTGACCTTTCATTAATCAAGTAATCTGGAGCTGATCTCAGCTCTGGTATGATCTGGAGCTGGTCTCAACTCTGGTGTGATCTAGAGCTAACCTCTGTTCTAGTGTGATCTGGAGCTTGTCTCAACTGTGGTGTGATCTGGAGCTTGTCTCAACTGTGGTGTGTCCTAGAGCTAACCTCAGTTCTAGTGTGATCTGGAGCTTGTCTCAACTCTGGTATGATCTGGAGCTTGTCTCAACTCTGGTATGATCTGGAGCTTGTCTCAACTCAGGTGTGATCTGGAGCTGGTCTCAGCTCTGTTGTGATCTGGAGCTGGTCTCAACTCAGGTGTGATCTGGAGCTTGTCTCAACTCTGGTATGATCTGGAGCTTGTCTCAACTCTGGTGTGATCTGGAACTTGTCTCAACTCTGGTGTGATCTGGAGCTTGTCTCAACTCTGGTATGATCTGGAGCTTGTCTCAGCTCTGGTATGATCTGGAGCTTGTCTCAACTCAGGTGTGATCTGGAGCTTGTCTCAACTCAGGTGTGATCTGGAGCTGGTGTCAGCTCTGTTGTGATCTGGAGCTCGTCTCAACTCAGGTGTGATCTGCAGCTTGTCTCAACTCAGGTGTGATCTGGAGCTTGTCTCAACTCAGGTGTGATCTGGAGCTGATCTCAGCTCTGGTGTGATCTAGAGCTAACCTCTGCTCTAGTGTGATCTGGAGAGCTTGTCTCAACTCTGGTATGATCTGGAGCTTGTCTCAACTCAGGTGTGATCTGGAGCTTGTCTCAACTCAGGTGTGAGCTGGAGCTGGTCTCAACTCTGGTATGATCTGGAGCTTGTCTCAACTCTGGTGTGATCTGGAACTTGTCTCAACTCTGGTTTGATCTGGAGCTTGTCTCAACTCAGGTGTGAGCTGGAGCTTGTCTCAACTCAGGTGTGATCTGGAGCTGGTGTCAGCTCTGTTGTGATCTGGAGCTGGTCTCAACTCTGGTATGATCTGGAGCTTGTCTCAACTCTGGTGTGATCTGGAGCTTGTCTCAACTCAGGTGTGATCTGGAGCTTGTCTCAACTCTCGTGTGAACTGGAGCTGGTCTCAGCTCTGGTGTGATCTAGAGCTAACCTCTGTTCTAGTGTGATCTGGAGAGCTTGTCTCAACTCTGGTATGATCTGGAGCTTGTCTCAACTCAGGTGTGATCTGGAGCTTGTCTCAACTCAGGTGTGAGCTGGAGCTGGTCTCAACTCTGGTATGATCTGGAGCTTGTCTCAACTCTGGTGTGATCTGGAACTTGTCTCAACTCTGGTTTGATCTGGAGCTTGTCTCAACTCAGGTGTGAGCTGGAGCTTGTCTCAACTCAGGTGTGATCTGGAGCTGGTGTCAGCTCTGTTGTGATCTGGAGCTGGTCTCAACTCTGGTATGATCTGGAGCTTGTCTCAACTCTGGTGTGATCTGGAGCTTGTCTCAACTCAGGTGTGATCTGGAGCTTGTCTCAACTCTCGTGTGAACTGGAGCTGGTCTCAGCTCTGGTGTGATCTAGAGCTAACCTCTGTTCTAGTGTGATCTGGAGAGCTTGTCTCAACTCTGGTATGATCTGGAGCTTGTCTCAACTCTGGTGTGATCTGGAGCTGGTCTCAACTCAGGTGTGAGCTGGAGCTGGTCTCAACTCTGGTATGATCTGGAGCTTGTCTCAACTCTGTTTTGATCTGGAGCTTGTCTCAACTCAGGTGTGATCTGGAGCTTGTCTCAACTCTGGTATGATCTGGAACTTGTCTCAACTCTGGTATGATCTGGAGCTTGTCTCAACTCTGGTATGATCTGGAGCTGGTCTCAGCTCTGTTGTGATCTGGAGCTGGTCTCAACTCAGGTGTGAGCTGGAGCTGGTCTCAACTCTGGTATGATCTGGAGCTTGTCTCAACTCTGTTTTGATCTGGAGCTTGTCTCAACTCTGGTGTGATCTGGAACTTGTCTCAACTCTGGTGTGATCTGGAGCTTGTCTCAACTCTGGTATGATCTGGAACTTGTCTCAACTCTGGTATGATCTGGAGCTTGTCTCAACTCTGGTATGATCTGGAGCTGGTCTGAGCTCTGTTGTGTTCTGTATTTAGTTATCCCTCAGTCAAGTACGTTTATTAATGAAGCATATGCTTCTTTGAAGTTTGGTAGAGATGCAACTCTTCTGAAACTTTTCAAAACGATGTTTCAGCCACGGAAGTGATTTTCCGGCTGATCAGACCGCAAGTTGAAGGAATAAAAGATGTGTCGAACAATATTTAAGCCGCCAATCATAAAGCGAACAAAGGAAGTTTTTCAGTAATTAAATATGAGCCCATATCCTCAGCCGTGTCAGTTGACTGTGTCTGTATCCGTTTCTGCCTACGAGACTGTGGCTGTTTCTGTCTACGAGACTGTGGCTGTTTGTTGGTTGGCCATTGACACCGCGTTGTTCGCAGTTGGGTCCACATGAGCAGCTCTCCTTACGACCTTTTCCAATGCATTCGCTGCACTTGAGCGGTACTCATATCGTCACCTGTATTGGACGCTAGGTGGTCATAAAGGATGCCACGGAAGGCAGCGGTGTGCCTTTGATTCTATGAAGCCTCGCTCAGGCCTTGCTGAGGAATATTTGACGTGCTGCTACACTTCCAAAGCAAATCGGTTAATAACTCTATGAGGAGAAGGTAAGATAATAAGTTGTTCTACCATTTAGTATTGCAATAGCACTGAAGCAACACTCTCACATAAACACACACCAAATGCAGACTCACACTCACACAGTCAGCCAAACAGGTTGGTCACTGCGCTTTGGTAATAAACGAAAATTTGTTATCCTATAAATTCATTATTTGTACACTTAATTTACTTGATTTAACCTCAACCAAAAAAAAAAAAAAATAACTTGAACAAAAAAAAAAAAATTGAAATTAAATTCCACACACTCCCAAAGCCAAAATTCCGCACGCTTCAGCAGACCACCCGAAGCCTGACAGCAAAAACAGGACCGCCAGCATTAGCCGCCGCATTGACCAGAGTCCTTTTTGTAGCAGCACCTCCCCCGTTCCCCACAAATATGAGGGTTAATTTTGGCGCGCATATTTTCCATTTTTACTCCTATGCAAGTGAAATGTGCGCAAATATTGTAGTGTTGTTGACCAAAATGAACTGAACCGGGCCAAAATCAAACATGCCCCGCACAAAAAATTAATAGCCTACACAACAAACACACACATATGCATACACTCGCACACAGCCACACCTACTCGAGTATGCAAATCCACCGCTCAGCGTTACTATTTTACGAGTATAAATACCAATCATATTTCAGTTGCATTGGTTTCATTATCAGACGAGCACGTGCTGTTCTGTTGCTGTGTGTTGTTGTTGCTTTTATTATTATTGTTGTAGTTGTGTTTGTTGCTGCCGTTATTGTTGTTGTTGTATATGAGTTCAGCGGTCGACCGGACGGACTGCCTGGCCATGTTTGTAACTAACAAATCAAGTTAATTAAGATTTTTAACATATTGACCAAGCATACTCGCCCATACACACACACACACACACATAAGCATAATGAAAAACCTCGGAAGCAAGCACGCGAGCATATGTGTGCGTGTGTGTGTGCGTGAGTGTGGTTGTGCAAAATTCCAAACTGCAATAATTTTCGTATGTGTTGAGGGATAAAATTCGACCTCATCATCCACCTTTTTTTATAGCAAACACCCAGTGGGAAATTAAGGCGTTGGAACACCTGATAGAACCTGAGACCTGATAGAATACCTTCCCCAGAAGGCCTTACTTGTGAGGTACTTTTTTTATTTAGCGGTTTAGAGGGCTCATTGGCGCTTGTCAGAAGTGAGTGGAGAAAACCTGCTGTGGCCCTTAGGGACTTACTATTATTATTTTGCTTAAAAGACACAGTAATCGTAGGTAAGGTCTAAAGAAAGCTTCCCATAAGGGAAGAGGGAAGTCAAACAACTGTGCATGCAACTGGAAAAAAGTAAATTACTTCCCAATAAAGAGAATCAAAAAGCTTCGTTCCCTTCTTCTTTTTATATCGAGCTGGACAAACGAAAGATTTGGCGTTCTCCCTTCTCTTGAAGTACTTCTATAAGATATTACGGGTATACTCGTAGGAACCATACAAATATTTCTAGTAGGAAAAGTCAGTATTGAATGCCTTCATTCACAATCACAAAAGAAAGACTTCCACATTTACTTCTTTTCCTTCTTCTTTTTATATCGAGCTGGACAAATGCGTTCTCCCTTCTCTTGGAGTCCTTCTATAAGATATTACGGGTACACAACAAATATTTCAAGTACAAAAAATCAATGTTGAATGCCTTCACTCACAATCACGAAGGGCTTTTCCACGTTCGCTTCGTTTCTTTCTTAATTTTTTATCGAGCAGAACAAATGGAAGAATTGCCATTCTCCCTTCTCTTGAAGTACTTCTACAAGATATTACTGGTATACTCGTACATTTCAATCACGAGAGAAAGAAGGGCTTCCACTTTCGCTTCTTGTCCTTCTTTTTTATATTCTAAGGAGGGCACACGTTTTTAACGTGTTCACTTCTCACGGGAATACTTCTATCATATACTACAAAACACTCACTTGCAAAGGTAAGGCCAAAAGTAAGCTTCAAGTGCTTCAAGTGCTTAAAGATTAGTCAGTTGCTGAAATAATTCGTTTTGTCACATTAAGGCGAGGAAAGAGTGTCTTCAAGGACCTCTTATTTTCCTCTTCTATTCATATAGAGTATGACAAACGGCAGACAAAATAAATCTCACTTCTCTTGGAAGTCCTTCTATCAGATATTACGACTCAAGACTCTACCATAAGAAAAGTCAAAACAAAGTCTACGCTGCTATAAGTTAAGTGTTAAGTAAGCCCTTATAGAAAATATTACTACGCAATTGAGAAACTGAAGCAAATACTCCGGAGTCGCTTCTTTCCTTCGTCATTTTTATGGAGAGTGACACACACGGAAGGTTTATCGTGTTCAATTCTCTTGGAAGACCATCTGTCAGATATTAAGAGTAAAGTCCTTTCTAGAGGTAATGCCAAAATAAAGCTAACAGTGGAAAATTTAGGTATCGAAAGACCTCAAAGAACACCTTACTTTCTAATTGTGAAACCTTAACAGGTCTTCCACTCTCGCTTCTATTGTATTTTTGGTATGTAGAGAGACAAAAAGAAGTACTTTCGTTCCCACATCTCTCGCTAGAACTTCAATTAGATCTCAATTCCATAGGTAAGGTCTACGAGAGTTCAGTGGGAAGTCAGGTGCTAGAAAACCTGATAAAATCCTTTATTATGATAACGAACACTGCCTTCCATGTTCGTCGGTTTTGTGGTCTGGTGTGATTACTTTTCTTGGAAGCCCTTCCTTCTATAAAATAGTTGGACTTGCTTCCTTGAGTAAGGTCTGCACTTTTATTTTCTTTGCATTTCTTTATTATGGACGACTCTTTCTGAAATGAATGAGACGACTTGTTGGCGCTAAGGTACTCAAGAACACCTGATAGAAGGTCTTCGTTTGGTGGAGGGAGTAGGTTGGAGTGGCAGCTTGGGGAAGCTCGACTTGGCCTAGGTAAGGTCTACGCAAGTTCAGTAGGAAAATGAGGAAGACATGATAAAATCTTTTTTTGTGAGACCCAACTCTGCCTTCCATATTCATTGATTCTGTGACAAGAAGACCTAATAGAAGGTCTTCATTTAGAGGAAGTAGGTTAGAGTGGTAGCTTAAGGATACTACAGAGTACGTGGGTCCTGAGTAACTTGGTCAACTGCTAAAGAATTTTCCCACTGGGCACTTATGTTTGCAAATACATTTTGTGAGTACGTGTGTGTGTGTGTTTGTTTGTATTGCTGTGTATTTGTGTGTTTCTATATTAATTCCTCGCCATATTGTTTTTATTCACAACATTTTTATTCATATTTATTACGAGGCATTCAATAAAGAGCATTAATTTTAGCCTTTTTGGAAATTGAGGGGTTGAGTGGCTGCGTTGTAGCCACTCAGCATTCCACACAGGATTCCACATTATGATCCCTTTTGCCTTTCAATTACTATTTCAGTTTACGGTGGTATTATAAGGAGTAGCAAAATTATTTAATTAACTGTAACTTCCTTTTTCCTTAGTTTGATTTCTTGGTTAACCCTCGAACCCTCAGAGATCTAAGGAAATGAACTGAAATGAAGACTTCAACAGTACCCATGAACAGGACACTTGAACAGAACCCTTGAACAGAAACCTTGAACAGAACATTGGAGCAGAATACTGGAACATAACACTTGAAGATAACACTGGAACAGAACACTAGAACAGAATACTTGAACATATCCCTTTAATAGAACACTTAAGCAGAACACTCGATCACAAAACTTAAACAGAACCCCTGAAAAGAACACCTGAAAAGAACAGTTGAACAGAACCTTTGGACAGAACACTTAAACAGAAAACTTGAACACAACACTGGAACAGAACACTTGAAGAAAACACTTGAACTGAAGCCTTGAACAGAACCCTTGAATAGAAAACTTGAATATAACACTTAAACAGCAGACTGGAGCAGAACACTTGAACAGAACACTGGAACAGAACACTGGAACAGAAACCTTGAACAAAACACTTGAACAGAAACCTTGAACAGAACAGTTGAACAGAAAACACTTGAACAAAACACTTGAACAGAATTGTCACGATCTTGTAAGACAACCCCACTTGTCAAAAGGTACACGACTTCAAGAACAAGAAACG
Source organism: Clusia tigrina (assembly GCA_920105625.2). Lineage (NCBI taxonomy): Eukaryota > Metazoa > Arthropoda > Insecta > Diptera > Clusiidae > Clusia > Clusia tigrina. The sequence goes on along the minus strand of OV050033.1, from coordinate 164,838,079 downwards.
AACACCTGTTCAACCAATGATATCACCAGCTTCTTACTACAGAACAAGCTAGAAACACGAAACATATCACAAGTTCATATCATAACAATATAATATAAGAATAACATATCTTGGGTTCATAAAAGTCGTGCTCTCTAGGGATAATCACACAAATATCTCTTAAAAACTCGAGTCTAATAATACCAGTTCCCATAAAGGACAGATTAGTCGCCGAAGAATCCAGGGAAACTTTTATGGTGGAAGGTATGAGGAAGGTGTGTGTATGTTAAGGGGTGGGAAATATCTGCTATCAATTAGATGAATAATATTTAAAAAACCTAAAGAAAATCCAGTTCCAAAATATTATATTGTGCTGATAGTTCTGATTACTTTATCGCCAACTGTTGCGAGGACATATATGATGTTAGATGATTTGTACAAATCAGTGTCTGCTTGGGACAAATCTGATGTTGCGAAGACTTCCCACTTATCCGAGAGTATTCCCTAGGTGTTATGTTGTTAGACAATTGATGGAAATCGGTGTCTGCTTGGGACACATTTGCTATCGCCAACTATTCATCTGGAGTCGCTTGGTTTAACTAAGTTGGGGAGTCTTAGCGAAGATGAAAGAGTTTGAAAGACCAGATAGGTTAATGCTTATCGTATTTCCCTGTATATTTATGTTGAAGAAATTCTCTTCCATTAAGTGGAGTAATAATCAGGAGAGGAATGTGTTTCTATGTGGAACCTCGAAAGCCTTTAAGATGTTAGAAAATAGGCGTGGCATTCACATTGTTTTATTAACCCACTTACAGATTTAAGACGTAAAATCTTTCTGTACATTTCGTTGTTCAATGTATAAATTTCGTACTCTTTTCATATGTTACTCCGTTAAACAGAACTTTACACTTTTATGTGAAGACCCCTATGGTAAATTTTTACCTAAACAAAAGATTGTATCAGAAGAAAGATTAGCATTATTGTTCTATGCTTGGTGAAGACCTTACTTTTGGTTCATCAATTGTTCATGTGCCGTTATTAGTCCCTTCCAAGATGGGCCCATACTAAAACCCCAGAGGAAATGGATAAAATGTAGGACCGTAATATCAATTAAGTGCTGTTAATAGTCTCTTCCAAGACGGACCAAAATTAAAACCCCAGAGAAACTGGAGAAATTGTAGGACTGCAATATAATTTATCCAGTTTCTCTGGTTTTAGATGTGTCCGTATTGAATTGGTACTTCATGTCCTTCAATGGTTTTATGACAAGTCATAGCTTCAGGGCCCATCTCAGTTAGTCGAAGTCTTCTCAAAGTGACCAACAGTTCTTAGTCTTCAGTAGACAGTTCTTAGTCTTCAGTAGAATCTCCAGAATCCTTCATACAGCGCCACTGGAGCACGCAATCATCGAGATTAATCTGAAGAGCACCGTTGGAAGTCTTCCTAGCATAATTGCGTCAATTACTGGTATCAATATTCTTGTTCATGAAATCGATGAACCATTGATAATTTTACTCCATGTGCATCTGGATGAGCTCTTCAACAGTTCCTGATCGGTTTGCATTTCAGTTGAATTAGCATGCTTCGTTTTACGCCCCCACTAATTTAGTAGAATTTGTTTTCCCGTTTTTGCCACTCTAAAAATCCACTTAAATCTCATTTTACACCAAATCGTTTCGGTGCCACCATCCACGCCACCAGCACCTCCAACACCACGGACACAACCAATACCAACAACTCTATTATGAGAATCCGGCACATCAATCCGGCACATGCAGGCTGCTCCACTCCCGCGGACGGTAACATATTTCGCTCTTAACCGCAGCGCTACGCTCGCTGATTTGGCATGCCAGCTCGCGGCCAAAAGCCAATTTGGCAGCCGTTGTAATCAACAAATGAAAAACGGATTTCGCCCGGTTCCCGTTACACAGAACAAAACCGAAAAGGATCACAACAGCAGCAACAACAACAACAGAGGCAAAAACATAATACCGTAAAGGCTGGCGGAAAAAACATGTCTGCCAGCCTGCAACCTGCCAGCATGCCTGGCGTGCGTATTCACTTGTGACTGTGAAGTGCCCGGGATGCTTGCAAATGAGTGCATGACAAACCGGCGGAGGGAATGTGTGAGTGACCGCATGGATGCGTGCGTGACTGGCCGACTGCACCGTCTGACTGAGTGTCGCACGGATTGACTGATGCAGCTACGCCACGGCCAGTGGGACGCAACGCAACTGCATACGAGTGCCACCGTGGACGAGGAGGGCTGCGGCAAATCACAGCGGGCTAGTGCTGTGTGGCATACGTGAGTGTTGTGCGGAACTATTCCAAGGACTGCGTTGATTGGCGCTGGACTGCTTTTTGTTAATGTGATTATGAAATTTGATGTTTCCATGCAACTATTTCAATTATACGAATATGGATTATAATTTCAAATGAGCAGCCAATTGCGGAGTCGGCTTTGTGTGTCGTGGCTGGGGACAAGCCCAATGTTATTTTGGAATAATGTTGCTCATACGCAGTGGTTATGTAAATTCTTGCATTGTTCGATTGGGTGGCAGGACGATTCCGGCTACTGTCAGCAGGCATAACAATAAACTACGTGGAGCCACCATGATCTGTTGCAATTCGTAGTTAGATGTGTGCTTGTGGTGGATTATGTGGTTGGGGTGGATGCCTGAATGGTTTGGGAAATTAACCAACAGTGAATCTTTGAGTTGGATAATTGCTAAAGGCAGGATAATAATAATCAAGGATAATAATTCGAGTATGCAACTCGAATTATCTACAACAAAGGCCTGAAAACCCTTTCATTATTACACAAAATGGCGATTCTTCCTTTAAAGTTATTCGAAAAATGTTCAATCTTTGCATGCGATTTCCACAATCTACCCACAAATTTTGTAACGAAATGGCTTTTTCATCAACCATAATTAAACATGATTTGTTGTTAATATTCTATTAAAAAGTGATAAAATTGTATTTTCGTTATACATGATTGATTATGAATAAACGTTAAAACGTGGCACAAAATTTGATCAAATTATATTTTTCGAGTTAAAAGAAAATTTTATCAAAAAGTCCTAAGTGCGATATAATTCATAACTAAACATGAATAAGCTTTAAACTGCTATTAAAAGTGAATTAAATTCTTCATTATTCATAAGTAAACTTGTCTCATAATAGACTCCGAATAATTCTGTTCCACCATCTTTGGCTGAAAATATGTTTTGCCATTTATGTGTCTGAGTAGGACTCCCAAATATATCCATGGTTATTTCTGGATCTTTGGAGAACACCTTTCAAGCTAATGCAACGCCCATTTAATTGAAGCAGTATCTGTTTCTTCTTACCACAGAAATGTTCAAGGATGAGTATGAAAGATTTCTTCGGAGTGATGGAGCTTCAAAGAGAGTGGCGTGTTGAGTTAAAATGATATTAAAAGCGATATAACTGTTCGTTATTCATAACTAAACATGAATAAACTTTAAACTGCTATTAAACGTGAATTAAATTCTTCATCATTCATAATTCAATTTGAGTAACCGTTAAAATGATATTAAGTAAACATAAAATGGTTCATTATTCATAACTAAACACGAATAAATGTTAAAGACTATTAAAATGTATTTGGTTATTCATAACTAAATATGGATTTACTTTAAAAAGTTATTAAAATGTAATTTGCGATCAGTCATGAATAAAAGGTAATAAATAAGAAGTCATATCCAAGGACATAAGCAACGAGTCATAATTGAAGACTTCTCTTTTGCACTAATGCCATTAAAATAAATATTTCTTGATTACGTCATTCATGAAAAGACATTAGTAAAAGTCATAAATAAACAGTCTTAAACAACAAGTTTTAAATAACAAATCTCAAACAACCAGTCTCCAATAACAATTCATAAACAACCAGCCACAAACAACAAGTCTTAAACAACAAGTCTTAAACAAAAAGTTACAAACGACGAGTCGTACACAGGAAATCATAAACAACAAGTGTTAAACAACCAGTCTTAAACAACACATCTTCAACAATCAGTCTTAAACAGGAAGTCGTAAATAACAAGTCATAAGCAACCAGTGTTAAACAACCAGTCTTATATAATAAGTCTTAAAACACAAGCTTTCAAAAACATATCTTAAACAATAAGTCACAAAGAAAGAATCATAAACCACGACACTCAATTGATGGAAAATAGAGATAGGAAGAGAGATAGAGAGAGAAAGATATAGATAAAGTGTCAAACTACTCTAAGCATATGTCCACATTGCACCGATCTCCTTGAATAATGACCTTGACTAAAGCTCCTTCTGGCTGGAATGACTCTCCAACCTAATCTAACAACACCCGGCATGTTGTGACTACTCCACTTCAACAACACTATCGCCCACTTTACAATGATTATCCTGTGAATCACACTAAATTTCCATGACATTTTTCTGCACATATTCCTGCTATAATCGCTCATAAGCGACTGGAATCTACAACAACACGAAACAACAACAAACAGGGCTCCATTAATTAACTGAGCATCCAAGCGAATATTTGAAATTTTTTTGACTGCGTTTTGCTAACGATGCTACACCTCCTGCTGCATGTGGCAGGACGAAAAAAATGCATAAATAAAAAAGTGAAAATAACAGACAGACATTCATAAAATGGCAGCTGCTTCCCTGCTGCTTACACAAATAAAATGCAGTTAACTCTGTGCTGCGCATACCGTAAAAAATAGTAACCGAAAATATTTGGAACATTAATTTCGACACTGGCTCAGAAGGACGCTGCTCCGGGCGCACTGTTCACTGCTCAGTGCTCAGTGCTCACTGCTGAGTTCTCAGTGCTATTCCACAGTTCAGTCAACAGTCCTACTGACAATCAAAATTCCATGGCAGTGCAGCAGGAGCAACTACGGAAACAACGGCAACAGCGGTAACAGCGGCAACAGCGGCAACAACGGCAACAACGGCAGCTGCAAAATGTTCCGAATCAGAGAAACACAACCGAAAAATTCCATTCTTTCCTGCAATATGAACAAAATTGTGCATTCCTCAGTTGCCAGCTTACGTTCAGTTGTTGCCTCATTCGTTAGCTCATTCGTGGTTTTCTTCGTTCCTTCAGTCGCCCACTATGAATCCTGCATCCCCATCCCATCCCACCGCACCCACTCAAATTCATTTCACTGTTCTGCAATAGAGCAGTTTTTCATTTCGAATGAAATTCTTCATTTCGACGTAGTTGCAGGATGCAATCAGATCCAGAATCCGAATCAGGATATGGCTGCCTGGTTGGCCTTTAACCAAGCTATGGTTAACATGATGGAGGTACAGTGATGGATAAAGCGCAAGTGGCTCACAGCAGCCGGGATGCAATGTGCCACAACAGTCTGACAGCTGGAGACAACCTCAATGAATTTTTCTGTTCCACACGCTTATTTAGCAAACTTATGAAGCGATTTTTGACTGCTGAAAGGATCCTTTTCATTATTTCCATGTGTAGACTTGAAATGTTGAAATTCAATTGCACAAACCCTGCCATCCCCACACCACAATACCACCACAAAGTGTTAAAGTACACATGCATGGTCATTGTGCTTAACTCGGGTGGAGGTGTGAGCCTTCCAGACTCTGCTGACTATGTCCGTGAGTGTGTTGTTTTTGTGTGGCAGTGGTGGGAATGGGTTCTGACTGCCAGACGTGCACATGTTAATTAACAATTTTGTTTGAATTCCAATTCGAAATGAAATGTTTTGGCTGCCTGTTCGCATGCTGCGCTGCACAAATGCATGCTCGCATTCAGACGGACTGGCAACACAAACGCGCATCCACCCACCCAACCATCCAGCCACCCAACCATCCATCCATCCATTCATCCATTCATCCATCCGTCCATTCTACACAAGGCTCGTTGCTTGTTGTATGCTGCGTGGTTGTACCTCTGCACAACCTTCTGGAATGCTGATATGCAAAAATCGAGCACACCGAAAACATTTCGTACCGAATGAAATTTCAGTTCTTGATGCATTCATGCCGCTTGCACATTTTTTGCTGCTCCTGTTTTTAGTTGTTGCAGTCGATTGAAGCGTTTCAGGTCTATGACGATGACCAAATTGATTTATAAGCCTTTGAAAATGGATTTATTCGGCCTCCAAGTAGCAGCAGAAGGGACCTGAGAGCAGGTGTGAGATGTCAATGTAGCACAACTAAATGGGACTTTGTTTTATTAAATTTTTTATGCTGGTTCATTTCATTCATGACCGAGCCTTGAAAGGACGAATAGGAATACTTTAATGCAGACTGGACATATTATAATTATATGTGTTTCGGGAACTATCTCAATGCTATCACTAAGCTCCTAAACTAGTAAAGCTACTTTGAACATTGGATTAGAATTGCATTCTATTGAAATGGAATTGGATTCAGTGAAACCCTGAACTAGTTTTAGTACCGGTTCCATGGAGGACCAGCCACAGTCCTATGACCTAAGTACTCGACCTGAAATTGCTCAAACTCAAACTTAAAATTGTATTATTAAGGCTCAAAATTGAGAAGAAAATTATTTTCATTGGGTGTGGATTCAACTGAAATACTGAACTAGTTTTAGTACTACTTCGCCCCCCTCCCATGGAGATTCCGGAACATAATTCTAGATCTTACAACGAAGTTGCAAAGATATATAATAAAATAAAGATTTCTTATCGATATCTGCTAAATTCTAAAACTACTGAAGCGATTTTGACAATCATTTATCCATTGGAAAGACTGAAATCCTGACCAGTCACAATCCTATGATTTGCTGGACCTACGTACTCCACAGTCCCATGATCCTCGGAATTTCCAGAAGCAAATTGTCGACCTTAAACTGCAGTTAAGGAACAGTTAAATTGGAAAGAGAATTGTGCCTGCATGTGATCTTATCAGTTCCAGAACTGAACCGACCGAACATAATGATGTAATTTTAGTCCTTTTCCTATGAGCTTAGGACTTCCTGCAGCACAGTTGTAGTCCTTAAAGTCAAAGATGCTGAAGTAGCGAAACAAAGGTACTAATTTAAATGTATTCACCACCATATTTTCAGTACTTGGTGTATACTGATATTCGATACCAAATGAAGTAACTCCCTTCAACCTCATTCTGGAGAAAAAAATTCGACCTGGAATCATTGACATCTGTGGCACCTATTTTTACAAGAGTGTCACACTGATGATATCGACATCATTGGTCGCATCGACATCATTGGTCGAGCAGCATTCTCCAGCCTGGAAAAGGACTCTCTTCGAGTAAGTCCAGTGGTCCGAATGGATGAGTGGTCTGTTTATGGACTGAGGAGGGACTTATTTACTCTCACTGCTGACTTCGTAATCATATGAGTTGTTCTCCTGGTCCAAACAGGTTCAGTGGCCGTCTGTCACATAGAACCAATCTAGAGGGAGTCACATGACCTCTGCAGAGGTGGCGGCTAAGGACTTGCCACAATAACATATGTTTCAGTACCAGTTCTTTGGGCTATAAAGCAAACACCGAGAGTTCCTCTGCGAGAGTACAAAGGCACACATAAACCGCCTCATGAAAGAACTGAAACAAGAGCTTCAAATAAAAGCAGAACAAAGGGGGCATGCAACAAATGCCGACGCATCGACCGACAGACCGAGTGCATGCCCGCCTGCTTGCCCGCCCGCCTGCCTGGGAGTGACTGAGTGCATTTCCATCTGCATGTGCGCTGCACTGCGTTGGGGCATAACAAATGCCACGAAAATAATGCAACTCTTTGTCGTTGCCTTTATTGTTATTGCTATTATTGTTGTTATTGTTGCAGTCGGCATTGTTGTTGTAATTTATGCAAGACGCCATAAAGTACACAATACCTCCGTCTGCAGTTACCAGCAATGAAAAGGCGACAACTTTTTCATTACAACCATTTTGTAAAGCATTTTCGTACTGCAGTCAGGCAGCAGCAGGCGACTGGCAGCACCTACTACAACAACAACAACAATGCTAACAACACTAGCAACAACAGCGGCGCGACACTTTTGCCAACGACATCTCTCATGCAAGACAAAAAGTGTGACTAAACGCTTTAGTAGATTACTGGCAATGCAGCCGCGTATCGCGCCCGACTGCTCCGTGTGCGCCGTGCACCTTCTTTTTGCCCTCCTAGTTCCCCATTCCTATTCCTTTTTAGTTTTTATGCTTTTCTAAAGAAAATTATTTGCTTTCCTTCAGCGATTTTGTGCGAGCGTGTGTGCGCCTGTGTGTGTGTGTGTGTGTGTGTGTGTGTTTGGTTGCATGCAACGCGTCTGCATAGAATTACGCGCGTTTTGAATGCATATTTCAATATTTTTAGTGTCTCCGTTCGGGCTGCACACCAAAGACCCACAACGTCTGCACTTGTAATTTATGCCCTGCCAACACCCAGAGCCAGGCGGACGTAGCCTGGCAATTGTGCCGGCGTACGAACTCTTGAAGGATCCTAACTTAGGCACCGTTCACACCAGAAGCCGGAAAGAGCTCCAAGTGTGTTTGGTGAGCCTTCCAGGCAGGTGATTGGTTGTCTAGAGCTGAGAATAGGGGTGAAGTTGAACAAGTTTCACCATTTGTCGGTGAGAAATAAAAGTTGAGCAAATGATTTGGTCTCTGAAACTTAGAAAAAGGACTGAGTCGCAGAATTATGGCACGTTGTACAGAATCTGGCGCTTAGAATAGGGGCAGAGTGAAACAGTTTTCACCATTTCATCGCTGAGAAATAAAAGTTCAGCAAATGATTTGGACTATGGAACTTAGAAGAAGGACGGAGACGCTGCGTTATTGGCCGTTGTACAGAATCTGGAGCTTAGTATTATCTTTTGCATAGTATGACGTCAAAAAATTCAAGTTGAGCATTATTTGCTCTCTAGAACCTGGAATAAATCTCAACATTAGAGCACGTGATATGGAATCTGAAATTAGAACGGAGTCCCTTCGCAATTGTGTTCCCACACCGATTGCTGTTATTTGAATTTCATTACTATTTCGTCACATAAAGCAATGATTCAATATCTGATCTGATCGTTCTATGATCGAATTCTTTCCAGAACCAATGTCAGCTTTGGTACTAAAGCTCTCCTGTATGAAGGAGAGTTTTGTTCAATTCTTTATCCAAAAACAGTGGCCTGATATTGAAAGAAACCCGTATTAACACGGGCATACTTTACTTTGAATAATTTAAGACACAAACCACTTCAGCCGAGACAATTACCAAAACTCCCCGCTTTGATTTGAGTTGTTGTTGAGTTAAACATGAAGGTTCAACAGAAATAGTTTTACGTCCGAGTATTGTAAAGTGTGGTTAAGAGTGTTGTGACATAGGTAAGTAGCCCCTTTTGGAGACTCCATTCGATAAACTTACGTTCCTAACCCTTAAGTAATCCTAAAGATATTGTGGTCCTGGCAATATGGAATGTTTCCACTGTTGAGTGAAGATACAATATTTGATTATTTGGTGTTCATCAAATCCTTGAAGTAATCTTAGCGATATTCTTCCTGCTTAACTCTGGAATGTTTCCAGTATTGACTGAAGGTGATATTTGATTATTCTGCCTCTGAAATCGCGAAGGAAATGTTGGTGATGTGAGTAAGATAAACAAAGAGAAAAACTATGTTATAATCCAGACGACTCGAGTATGTTTGATCTATAGTTAAGTGGAAAAGGTCCCATAACATTGTTAGAGTGTCAGAAAGCTGTGTTCTCGATAGATGCTTCTTATTAAGGCTTATTAACTTGAAGGTAGTGTAAAAACAGAGTCGTTGTGACTGAGGAAATTGATATAATGAATAATGAACAAAATTGTCAAAGATCGTTGGAATATGATAACATTATCCACAAAATGGGTACTACAATTGCTCACTATGATTATAAACTCACCAATGTGAGAAGATCCTAGGAATATTTGGCGATATAAAAGGGCCATCAGAAGGACTTTTCGCACCAATTCATAACTGTGGATGAAACATGGATTAATCACAACTGAGGCAAGTAAGGTACAAACGAAACCGTGAATATTTTCCAGAGAATGAACGGCGATGAAGGTTAAGTTGACCTTAAACAACCAAAAAGGTCATGTCCACAGATTATTTGGGATGCACGCGGCATAATCGATGTCAATTGTCTTGCAAAGGAGACAAGAGTTGCCGCCAAATATGACTCCAGATTCTTTTGGAATGAATCAACGATATTTTGAAGGCAAAGCATTCGCATTTGGAGAAGATAAAATGATCCTTTGTCAATAAAAAATGTAAGCCTTGTATAATTTTTCCCACACTTATCAGAAGGTCCTCGTTCTAGAAACGTTTCCTCATTTATACACTAATATTTTAGATGTCCAGTTCAGACCACAGACTCGATATATTATCTCCTAGTCCCGATCTATTATGTTGAGAACTGTTCTGGTTATTTCAGAGTAGTTGATTGGCCTTTAAAAAACGAGTCTAGTCACTTTCCTCAACTACCGAATTTGCTCATCTCTTATCGAGAGGATTTCAGAGCTCTGTTGATTATGATCTTTATAATCTTTTGCGAATGGGAGTGTTGTTTCTAGGTAAGCTATGCCAGTAAGTAGTACTTGAGCCTTACTTTAATTACTTTCAATATTTGCTGTCTTGGTTGGGAACAAATTAACTCCTCTTCCACTCTCTCATCCACTAAGCATCCTTAGTCTTAGTAATGAGGTGACCAGCTGTACTTGTAAGTGCAAGCTTTTAGGCGGACAAGGTCAGGGATTTGTTCGGTACCGGTACTCAAAGTTAACTCCCTTTCTGCAAGAGTCACTGGGTGGCAATTCCCACACTTTGCTAATAACTTGCGTAAGTCCTGCTGATTACAATGTACACGACACTCTGAGGGTGTTCCGTTATGCTGACCACTCACGCCAGATTAAGAACAAACTATATGTGAACCAAGATCCTTATGAGCAGAAATGAACCATCTTGAAGGTATGATACAGAAATTACGCGTAGAGCTCTTGGCTTCCGGTGGCAATTTAAGCAACTCCCTAACAAGTGCTGTGCTAGACAAGTCTCTCCACAAGTGCTGTAGGTGTAAGTTAGGATATGAGGATATCAGGAAGATATCAACTACTGTTTCTAAGGGCCTAATATTATTAGTTGGTTGCTATTAATAACAATAATTGAGGTGCTCTACTATCACTTCAAAGACAGCTGGGTCACTTTGACCCACCCAGCACACGAACTAGCAAACGATTTGTTTGTAAAGGATGTTATTGTGTGTTAAATATAACTATAAAAACAAATAAATAAAACAACAAAACACAAACACACACACACTTAGTGAGATCCTTCCAGAATTACATGTGTGCATGAGTCTGTACACTGGCAAGTGCCTCGCTTTACTTTGTAGCAAACAAATCGACCTCATTTCTCAAACGGCAATCAAAGCTGCTAACGAAGCCTTTCACGACTGCACACAACGAAGCACAAAAGTGGCATTTCCTTGTTCCTTTCGTTTTATTCTGACTTTATTTCCCTTTTTTTTTTGACTTTGTAAATAAATGGTCCTCACACTTCGCAGTGACAATAATGAAAAGCAAAGAATGTGGCTGTCCAGTCAAGCATGTAACAGCAAATGTTCGAGTAGCAGCAGGAGAAGCAGCAGCAGCAATTGTGTTTGTTGCTACTGTGACTGTTGCTGGTGCCGCTGCCAACAATGTTCTGAGCTGCTTTTGCCATAATGGCGTCATTGGCTGCTTTGGCCCGCTCCACACAACATCAAAGCGCTCGCTCCGCACTCGTTGCCCGTTCATTCATTTATTGACTGCTTTGAGTATTGGCAGTCAAGTCCTGGCGCAGCAGCGCTCTTCGGAGTGGCCCTGCCCCCACCCACTCGCACTCTACTGCTCTCTGTTCAAGTGCAACAATTACTTTAGTGAGTGTTGTAGTGGGCGGGTGGGGGTGGCTTAATATGTTGACATGTTTATTTTTGTATTCGTATCTGTTTAAATTTATATTTGCCAATGGTCATCCTCGCTCTCTCCTGCACTCCTTCGCTCCCACTTGGCTGCTCCAATTCTCTCTCATTGCATTTTCATTCTTGAATTCATTTTTCTCGGAATTGTTTTATTAGAAATTCAATTAGTGCGCTTTTATGTTTGCATGTTTTATGTTCCCGGCATTGTGCGCGCAAATTTAGATTTCCATTTCGATTTGCGTCTTGTGGGCGGGGGAGGGGGTCAACATGGCGACATTTCCGGTTTTGTTTCAACTTTTTAATGCCTTTTGGCGTTTATCTCTTTTTGATTGGCTGAATGCGTGCGCGTGCCTGTGTCCGTCTGTGTTTATGTTGATGTTGATGCTGATGTTGAGGCTGATGCTGATGCTGATGCTGGTATTGGTGTTGATGTGTGTGTGTTGGTGTGTGGCTGCGCAGCTGGCTTCCAGCTCAAGTTGTCTGTCACTTGGCTAAACTTTTAATTTCCATCTCATTTATCTGGCTTTTATGTTGTTCTAATTTTTTTTTCCAATTCTTTTTATATTTCGTTTTTGTTGTTTTTGTTGTTTTTGCTTTTCCTGTTAAATCTGTGCGGACAGTTTTATGTGTCTGACCCAATTTTATGGAGATTTCTTTTTTTAGCAATTTACGAGTTTCTTAACCGCAATTGAAGTGGCTAATTTTCGTGTTCACCGCACGGCTCGAGCTGTCTGCCGGCAGTTGATGCCGCACGGAGGGTATTTGGAAAATATGAACGTCCAAAATGAGTGCACAGACACTCACACACACACACACAACCGAGGACGAGGCTGCTTGCTTGCTCTTTGTCCTGAATTATTTTCTCTGAATTACGGTAAACAATTTCGGTTTTAAGTGCGGGGGCTTCCAGTGCTTTGTGGTGATGAGCAGGATTTATATTAGAACCTGAATGCAATTCACTGAGACAAAAGCGGGGTGTATGAGTGGAGCAGGATATGTAAATGAAATGCTTGAGATGGCCACTGGCTTTTATTGTTACTACTGCTTAGGCCTCAAAAGCGCATTTGGTTATGGTTATCATCTGATTTTTTTTAGAATTAAAATGCTTGGAATATCATACAAGATTCTTAGACTGATCCATTAAGAACTTAGCACGACATTTTTGAAATATCATACAATATTCTTCAGAGTAACTTAATGTAACCTTCAAGTGACCTTATTGTCACCTTATACAACCTAATGTTACACGATATGATGCTCAACCTAATCGCATGATGTGATCTTAAGACACATTATGTTATATAGTGCTACTTAATATGAACTTCACATTATCTTATACCTTAATGTTACCTCTTATGTTACATGATGTGATGTTCAATCTAATACCCTGATGTGATGTTCAATCTAATACCCTGATGTGATGTTCAATGTAATACCCTGGTGTGATGTTCAATCTAATATTTAATGTGGCCTTTATACAATCTTATGTTACACGATGTGATATACAACTGATCATATGTCAAGTCAAGTCACTCCATTAGCATTCTAAGCAAAGCATTGGTAGGTAAAGCGACCTAAATAACAGGATTTACATCAATATTGATAGCGCTAGCAGTGATTTACTGGGCTTAAAGAACATTTTTGTACCCAATGACACATGGAAATCCTCACACCTATGCAGAATAGATCTCGTTGGAACTGCCCACAAAGCCACAATCCTCTGAATGTCCTTGTAGTCATCCACCAGGGCCATTTACCCCCTGGCTGAAGGGGCACTTTGCATTGTCAATGTTGTGGAAAGATTTGATGAGCGAATTATTGCTTTCATGTGACTTTATGTGACATTAAATGGAAGTTATGTATTGTCATGTGACCTTGAAGTGACCATATGTAACCTTATACTATATACATTTTAAGTAACCTTATGTGACGTTGACCATATGTAAACTTGTATACATTTTAAGTAACCTTATGTGACCTTCAAGTGACCATATGTTACCTTATATATATTTTAAGTAACCTTATGTGACCTTGAAATAACTTTATGATACCTTAAAGTAATCTTACGTGATTTTAAAGTGTCCTTAAGTGAAGATGTGTGGCTTTATGTGTACTTAATATGACTTTAAGTCACCTGGGGGAAGTTGTGATACTTTATGAGACCAAGAAATGGCCTCATAAAATTTAGAGTGACCTTATGTGACTTAAATTGACCTAAAGGGTAGCTTTATTATCTTAATTGGCATTCCTTTCAATTCAGTTGTGACTTTCAAGACACTCATAAGCTACAATGGGCCTTAAACAAGTCTAAAGACAGCCACTTAACCTAAGCTAAGTTAACAAATAAGTGTTTACTTCACACAATCCAGTGTTTGTACTAATACACTTAACTAAACATTACCTGGTCTTTAAAGAAGCACTTATAATGTGTATTATGATATTTTCCTACAACTTGACTTAAGTTGGTGCTTCAATTAAAGATGCTCTTATCTAAGGTAGATAAATATGTTTTCTGTTTGGTGGAAATTTATTCCAATTATAGAAAAATTTCGAGAATTCAGAGATACTTTCACTGGGAATCGTTCAAACCAGAGACATTTTATTCAAATGGGATCAAGCAAATATAGCTGGAGACGCAAATATATCATCTTAGAAGCTGATGTTTTCTTTTAGTTCTTCAAGAAGAATAATTTATGTTTAGAATACTTTAAGTGGAGTTAAGTCATGTTACTTTAGGAGAGATATTAAGTATGTTGGGAGGCCAAGATTCAACTCGGACCGTCGAGTCAACAATGATGATTAAGTATAACCAAACCGTACGAGTACTTAAGAACAAAATTGAAAACCTTTCATGATGGAACTGAGTACAATTAAATATAATTCAAGTTGAGTTGAGAGACTTGTTCAAAGCAGCGTAAGTCAAATAAGGTCGAATATTTTATATAATCAAAAAGTTACGAATCAAATCTTTCCACTCTACACCTCATAGAATTGTTCTGGATAAAACATTAAGACAATAAGGTCCCTTAAAAGGACATTAGACAAAATTAGAGGGAACAAATTGTATAACAGCATGACTGATTCCACTACGATAAAAGTACAATTTACGAGTATCAGTCCAACCGAAAGTCCCCTTTCTCCCACAAATAAGTAACATTTGAATATATTTCACAAGAATTTAGTGCAGGGAAAAAGAGGCAAAACAAAGAGTGAGGAGCAGAGAAAGAAGTGCTGAGCACTCAGCTTGTTACATCAGTGCAAATATGCCTGAATGCGTATGACAAATTTCTGTCATTTCATATTTTACTGCATAACACATTTTTGATAAATAATACAATAAAGCAGCCAGCAGCAAGGAGAGCAACTGAAGGAGGCAGCGGGGGCTGCATTTTAAAATACTCCTCATATTTGCAAGTAAAAAATGCTCAACAGAAAAGGAAAAAGAAGAACTTTTCAAATACTTAACTCACTTCTGTGCATGGGACCGGAGATGCTGGCGAAATAATGCACACAAATACGATTCCGACGGCGACGGCGACTGCGACCCGACTCTGGCAGATAGTCCCTTTCGGACGCAAATGCGCTCTGTGCAGAATGGACAACACTTGCCACTCATTCAGGGATAATTTATTCCAAATGCTAGAACAACAACAACAACAACAAATGCAAAAGAAAAAGCAACGATGTCGACGACTACAGCGCTTAGAATGACAGCAGCAAGTTGAGTCAACATTTAACAAAAAAGCAAGCAGTACAAAAGGCCAAATGAACACAGCTCAGGTACAGTGGGCCACAATTAAGATTATACGAGTCAGAACCTCATCTATCTGAGCCAAGGACTATGAACCTTTTCTGTCATTTAATTGACTTAATTGGCTTTCATTGCATTTTTGACTAGGGACCAAGCATAGTCACAGAAAAGTTCCTGACCAATTTCTGTAGTTCTGACTTTCGCTTAAGGTCACTTGAAGGTCACATAATGACACGAGATACCATAAGATCACATAATGTCACGAGGTACTATAAGATCTGTTGAAGGCACATAATGACACGAGATACCATAGAATCCCATAATGTCTCGAGGTACTATAAGATCCCTTGAAGGCATAATGTAACTTAGTTTTATAAGATCACTTGAAAGTCACATAAACTCAATTGAAGGTCCCATAGGTCACTTGAAGGACAAATAAGGTCATCTCCGGGTCACATAATATCATGTGAAGATCAGCAATTCGAATGCTTCCCGTCACTTTATTTCTTTCTAATTGGAGGCTCATTTCACTTATTGATCTGAGGTCATTTGAAGGTGATTCAAAGACCACTTGATGATCACATAATGTCACGAGGTACTATAGGATTACTTGAAGGATGCATAATATCAGGAGGTACTAAGTTTAAACAAGTCTACCTACATTAAGGCCACATAAAGTCAATTAAAGGTCCCAGACCGTCACTTGAAGCTCAAATAAGACCACCTCAAGGTCACATAATTTCATGTGAGGATCAACAATACGAATGGTTCCAGTCATTTTATTTCTTTCTACCTGGAGACCACACATACCCACAGAAAGGTGACTCATGCATTTTTCTATCACTTATTCGAGCTGAGGTCCCTTGAAGGTGACTAAAAGTCACTTGAAGGTCAAAAACGATCACTTGAAGGTCACAAAAGGTCACTCTAATGTCCATCAGTTCACACAAAATTCATTTATAGTCAAATACAGTCACCTCAGGGCACATAAGGTTACTTGAGGGCCACATAAGGACTAGTTGAAGGGCACATAATAGTAGGCCGATATTCATTCCTCGTTTTGCTCGGCAGATCTGAAGAGTTTTATTGCTTGGTTTTAGTTCAACAAAGAGACTATGGACTCACATGGACTGGATGTCAATCTTTCTTTGGACACTTGGAACTTTTTCCTTATCTTTACGCTGACGGTCCCACTACAATTAAAGGAAGAGACATAGGAAGAGTGTTTGTATGCTATGAAATGGTATTCCTCTTCATCTCTCATGAGCTTCTATTTGAGAACTCCTTATGCGAGTAGAATAGAAACACCACTACACCGTATACCAACACTCCAGTCCAGTCCAGTGAGACAGTTCTCAAATAGGAAGGCAGTTGAGAAGATTGGGAGCTGGCATGTTTTCATTCAGGGTTCATGTTTCATGGTTAGAGAGACTGAACAATATTGGACTTCTCTGGGAGCGGAAACATGTTATAGCCTGATACTGTTGTTAGCCAACTTCGTAAATGTATTTGAGGTTCAGATCGGTTCCGCCTCCTTTGTAGCATTTATTCGTAATGTTGTTATATACGGAGTTACCCCGTCCTGTTAGATCACAAGGGGTCAAAGAAGAGCCTGTGGTCTGATGCTTTAGTAATAGGCCTTATAGCCTACAGTTATCATTCCTCGAACCCTAATCTACCACTTAACCCTAATCTACTCTAAGTCTGGTAGGTAAGAATCCATGCATAGTTAGACATGTCTTTGCACTTCATTGGGGCAACCATTCATTAAAAATGTGTTGCTTGTAACATTGAAAACTTCCACTGTAGTTGGTTACCAAGAATTATGAGGAGAGGACATACAAATATTCGTACCCATGGAAAGAGCTGCACAGCATAAAAGACCAGATGCAATTGTTGTTCCCGTATGTCCGTAAGTCCGTACGTAAGCACTGATGAAGAGGATGGAGGAAAAAATCAGTGAATGCATAAAGAGCGATGCTTTTAGTTGATGTGAGCAAATTAATCATTTTTGCATGAGCGCGATGGAGAAAGCAACAAAAATACGGGCATATGAAGTGAGATGGACAGCGGCCACTCACACACACACCACTCCATAAACACACAAACACACACATATATGTAGCCACCACGCTGATGAAGTGAATTAACCGTGGCTGGAGGAGCGCATAATTGAAGACGATGGGATGCATTTAATTTACATGTCAATTTATTGATGATGTTTAATTACAAAAATAAAAACTAAATGAAGTCAGACTGGGAGAATGGCAGAAAGAGGAACAGAGATAGACACAGAGTGAGACAGAGAGACAGGGTAAGAGGCAGGAAAAAGGGGAAATAGAATGTATGAAAGAGTGAAAAGAAGAAAGAAGAGAAGTTGAAGTACGTTGCAATTCAATTACATTATTAAAGTTTGAAGCATGCACTTGCAAACACTCACTTCGGCATCCACAGAGAGGTTTGGTAGTGGCTCCGTTTCCACATACAGTAAATGCATAAATCATGGTAAAAATCCTTTGATACGATAATTTTAACTTTGCATATGGCAAAACGAAAGGAAGGCAGCTGCAATTGTTCCGCGTACCTGCGGGCACAATGCATTCAAAAGGAATACTCGCAAATTTAATTGAAAGAGCCTTTTGGCTCAACGTTCAGCTAAGTTAATAGTTAGTCACCCTACACTGTAGTCAGAGGAATAGGAGAAGATGCAACATCAATGTATCCACAAAGAAATCTGTGTAGCTGCAGATCAAAAGTAATTCCAACATAAAGTCGGACGAAGGAGTGGAAGCAGCGGACCTCAAACATCACCGCATGAGCCGCATACTACACAGAGTTTGTTTATTGTATTGATTGTTTGTTGTAATTATAACAAAAATATCTCAAAGATCGTAAAGAGTTGCTGAAATTTGGGAAAGTTTTACGAAAAATATGACAGATATTTGAGAAACTTTTGTTGTTTGTTGTAATTATAACAAAAAGGTCCCAAGGAGCCTAACAAATTGTTAGGTGGGCAAAGCTGCTGAAGAGCTTGGGGAACGTGGCTAAATCCACGTGTATCCAAGAATATCAATAGACTCAATAGACCCCAAATTATGACTTTAATAGGAGCCCTCACAGGACATTGTCTAGTAGCAAATCGTGCCAGAAGAATGGGAGTTTATATGCATGATTTCTTCGATTAGGTACTGGAAACGTTCCAGCATCTCTTCTGTATTTGTCCAGCTTTTGCTAGAAATAGGGAACGTTTACTAGAATCCCACTTCTTAACAAGTGTAGATAATCTATTCCAATAAAGTGGTAATAACCTGCTACGTTTTAATAAAGGCTCAGGTTGTTTCAATCTGGAGAGAGGAGGGTAGCCACGCTGGACGCAACTGGTGGTCTAAATGGCTGTTCACTGTTTTCTAGGTGATGCTCTGCCTAACCCATCTACCTGGAGAGCGTTTAACTAGAAACTCAGCATATGTTTGAGTAAGTAGTTGCCAAGACGGAGGACAAGGCCCAATTTGGGGTCTGGCGCCATTGAATGGATGGAAATAGTGACCAGCAGACTTTATTCTATGAACGTGTTTAGCTTCAAATAAGCCTCTTCTTATTCTTTATTATGAACGTGTTTAGTTTTAAACGAGCTTTTCATAAAACCACGCCGTCCGCATCCACTAAAAGTTGTTTGCGGGTTGCTTCAAAAGAGCTTTCATTTGAGAGAGGTTTGTAACTTCACTTGGTGCTTTGCTAGTTTCGGTTCGTGTACTTGATAAGAGTTAATTTACCACATATGGAAACTAATCTTTGGGTTTAGATATTTTTGGTAACTGATTCTGGACACTCATTTAATCATCAGACTGTATCAATATTTGCAGGCAAGTTAAACACGTTCACCACCAAGTTTAATCCGCAAGTTTAACTCACAATAAACATGCTCAGAGAAGTTAACCGAAACATTTCGCTCGTGGATTCCAATTTCATACTGGATTTTATATCGCCACATTGTCCCAATAACAATTCTGACTACAACTTGAGCCTATTCTGTTAAGTTAAACACGTTCTTCATCTCGGTGTGGACACGCCATAAGACTCTGTCTTTAGCTGGGTAAATGTATGCTCACGTTACAAAGCTGCTTTAAACGTTGTACTTAAAGAAGTTTTATGTGACTTTTGTCAGCAAATACGCCTACTTTTGTGTATAGCAAACCTCTTTAAATACACCAGAGATACTCAAACACTCCACACAACTCTTCCAAGCAGCATGCCTGGCTTGTGGCGTACATGCCACACAGACGAACGGACGGACGGACGGACGGAGGGACGATCGTTCTTGGCTTGTTAGCAACTTTTATTGCAAATTGCAGCAAGTTGAGACCTTTGCTGTTCTGGCTTAGCTTGTGGCAACAACTGCTGTTGTCGTTGTTGTTGTTATTTATTGAAAAACAGCAAATGTAAACAGTGGAAGTAAAAGTATGCGAGTATACGAACACTCGGGCATAAATTATGCCCTATTATTGTGTTGCTCTAGGTTGCGTTTGTTTGCAGTTGAGAGCTTTGCAGTTGTGCTCCTTCCAATCGCTGAATGCACAACATGGAAACATTGTAGTGTTCAACAAAATTTGTTGTCTTACAATTGTCAGTGAGTTCTCAAGTTTTCGTCTGTGCCATTTTTGTACGTTTCGATTTTACGCTTTATAACGTTGTCAAATTTCTGTGATAGTGGCATTTAAAGGAACGGAAGGATTCTGGTAAGTAACGAAAGAGGTGCAATTTGAGTACTTACAGCCAACGGTGTATTTGGGGAAAAGTGCTGACTGAACTTACCTGAAAAGATACAAAAGAAAATTCAATTAATTATTGTATATATTTTAAATATATTATCATATAAATTTAGGAATAAATCATGCAGGAAATTTCCGTGTAAACACCTTGTAAGAGGCTCGAATGATATTCTGCCTCTGTGTTCTACTGAAGGCAACCCTGAGCACTTGTGGTGTCGCTGTGATGGCGTCTAAAATTGGTCTATCATGAACTAACAATGATTTCAACACAGAGGGGCGAAGATGGCCCGCCCCCAGCTATGGGGAAACTTCTGACCACCTGCAAAGATCTTTCGAAACTAGCACAGATGCGGGCTATGAAAATCTCAGTCAGAGCGCCAAAATTTTTAATGAAAATTCAAATATTATAATTGCAAAACGACACTCACACACACACACAGAACACACACTCAACATACATACACACATATGAATAAAATACGCGAGCGACATGTACGTGAAAAGTAAATAAACTAAATTAAATGTTAAAATTAGCAACTAAAAACATGAAAAATTGGCAGAGCGCACGCATGAATGAGCGAGTCCCCTGCCAAGTTGCGCTGAGCATTGGCTACAATTGACAAAACGCTGCGAGCCGCGTAGACCTGTCTCTTAAAGAGGGGCAGCGACGTGAAAGTGGTTAAGATGCAATTGAAAACACACACACACAAACACACACAAACACACACATCGAAACACTCTCAATCAAATAAAATAAGGCAAAGCAAAGAAACGCTTTATTTGCCTTTTACTAGGAAAATTAATTTCCTCATGAGTGACGCACGCGGCCTGGGAAGATTGTGTCCCAACGCACTGAAGACAAAACACAATTTAAGCAGAAATTTTGAAGAATAGAAAAAAAATAAACTTCAAAAAAATACTAAAAAACACAACAAATTTATTGACAAAAGTTATAATATAATTTTAAAAAAATTATAAAAAATTTCAAAGACTGAAAAAAAATATAAAATTTGAAAATTAATACAAAGATATTCAATTTTATAAAAATAAAATCAATATTGAAAAAAAATTTTAGAATAATTTTAAAGAAATTGAATTTTATTAAAATAAAATAAATATAAAAAAAAATTTTGGAATAATTTAAAAGGAATTGAATTTTATTAAAATAAAATAAATATAAAAAAAAAGTTTTAGAATAATTTAAAAGAAATTGAATTTTATTAATATAAAATAAATATTAAAAAAAATTTTAGAATAATTTAAAAGAAATTGAATTTTATTAAAATAAAATAAATATTAAAAAAAAAATATTAGAATAATTTAAAAGAAATTGAATTTTATTACAATAAAATAAATATAAAAAAAAAATTTTAGAATAATTTTAAAGAAATTGAATTTTATTAAAATAAAATAAATATTAAAAAAAATTTTAGAATAATTTAAAAGAAATTTAATTTTATTAAAATAAAATAAATATTAAAAATAAAAAAATTAAGATTCATATTAAAAAATATAAAAAATAAGCCAAATTTTAAAAACAATTTAAAATCTTTTTAACACAAATTAGGAAATTGAAAAATATTTTAAAAATTTTGTAAAACAGTTAAAACAGTTGAAGAATAACTATAAAAAAATTTTATTTTATATAGTATTAAAAACTTATATTAAAAAATAAAAAAAAAATAAAAAAAATAAATAAATCAAATGAAAAAAATAGAAAAAATCTTGAAAATTAACAAAAATTTAAAACCTAATTAAAAACAATTAAAAAATAGAAAAAAATAAATAAAAAAATAAGAGGTTAAAAAAATTTCAGAAAGAATTTCTAAAAATGGAAATATAATTCTTAAAAAAAATGTGTAGCAATTTAATAATTATAAAAAAATTAATAAAATCGCAAAAAAATAAAAAAATACTCAAAACAATAAAAAAAGTAAAAATAATATTATTTTATAAAATACACTTGTCAACAAAAATAATTTTAAATACAGAAATGAAAGAATTTAAAAAAGTTATAAATTTACATAAAATATAAAAAAAACATTTAAAAATATATAAAAGATTTAAAAATTTACAATTAAAAAATGTAAATTTTTTAAAAATTAAAAAAAGAATAATATTATATAATTTTAAAAAAATTATAAAAATTGAAAAAAATAATTTTATAAAATTTTAAAATCGAAAGATATTAAATGGAATACAAAAACAATTTTAAAAAAATTAAATTGATATAAAATATAAAAATATTAATTTTATTTTTAAATTTAAAAACAAAATATAAAAATTTTAAAAAAGAACATTGGAAATGTTAAAAAAAAATTTAAATAATACTAAAATAATTTTAAAAAATTTTAAAATAAAAAATATTTTAAATACAGTAATAAAAAATTTAAAAAAAATTAAAAATAAACCCAAAATTATGAAGAAATAAAAAAATTTGATTTCAAATTTTAAAAAATTCAAGTTTTTAAAAATTAAAAAAAAATTTGCAAGTATAAAAAAAAATAAAAATAACCAAAAATTATTTTAAAATATTTTAAAATAAAAAAAATTTTAAATACAGTAATAAAATAATTTTAAAAAATTATTAATTGATTAAAAAATTTTAAAAAATTCTCAAATCTTAAAAAAAATTAAAATAACACAAAAAGTTCTTTAAAAAATTTTGAAATAAAAAGGTTTTAAATAAAGTAATAAAAAATTTAAAAAATTTTAAATTAATATAAAATATAAAAAAATAAAAAAAAAATTATTACAAAAAAAAAATTTTAGTTTTTCAAGTTTAAAAAAAAAACAATGCAAAAATAAAAAAAAACTAAAAATAACAAAAAATTATTTTCAAATATTAAAAAAAAAGATTTTAAATACAGTAATAAAATAATTTTAAAAAATTATAAATTGATAAAAAAAAATTTAACAAATCTCAAAGTATGATCAAAATTCCAGTTTTAACCAAAACATAAAGTTAGCAACCCTTCCACTATATATACCTAGTGAACAACAGCACTAAAGCGGTATTTATTACCCCTTCTGTAATTCTACCACCCCTACACATATCCTTCACCTCCTCCCACATCCCTTGTCTAACATTCTAGATCGGAGAGTTGTGATCACGTGGATCACTAAATTTAAAATCTAGAATGACACAAAATATCGTTTAGGTCACAGTGTTGGCAATGAGGCAAAGTACTACTACCACACATGTACACGCATACGGACGTGTGTCTTCTTTTCACCACTGTGCACATAATAAGGTACCACTGTGCACATAAATACATGTACTTATGTGCGTTCTTCCACTGTAGATACAAGTGCGATTTCATTCACACGCCCCACAGCAACCGCCCCGGTAAGTGTGCTCTGGGCAAACAGCGTCAGCGGCTGCTGCAGGCAGTCACACTCCGACACCACCCAACGATCCAACCGTGGACTAAACAGTCCGTCACCAGCGGAGTCTCGCAGGCCCCTCTGTAACTGTATCGCATTGACGCTTACTGCCCGCCGCGACCGATAGTTAAGACAACTGCCTGTCAGACACGGCATCTACGAGACTACTCGCACTCGTACGGGAGTGTGTACTCACATGCGACTTACCAAATACAATGGGAGAGTGTTGTGTGATCTGTGGACTGTGTCGTAGTTCTCACCATACTAGGAAGTGTACACGTAGCTATGTACGAATAAACAAATATAAATACGAGAGTTAAGGTCAAATATTCCGTAATACAATAAAGCAAGAATATGCGTATTTGTAGGTTCTACACAGGGGCTTAGAAGGCTTTAGAGAGTGAGTCAGCTCCAGAAAACAACATATATAAGTCGTTTGCTATCGGGAAATTTGGCAACACTGGCCACACTTGCTTTGTCTATAATGATATTTTTATATGGAAAATGTGTTATTCTATGCACAAACCACTAAAGGAGCGAGTATAATTTGGCAGCTCAGCTCAGCTCCAACTCGTTATGTCGTTGAAGCGAACTAATCATAGCTCGTTCAAAATAACGAGTTCGCTAAATTTTCTTTTTGTGATGCCATACGAATTTCAAGCTAAGCGGCATATAGGAAGATGAGAATCGTATGCGGCTATAGTAGACAGGTAGGTAAATGTGGGTGTTCAGAGGGACATCACTTAGGCCTTAGATCCATTGTGTTACCCCACGAGGAGCTCTGTCCTACTCAACTTCCAGCGTCTGCGAAGCAGTTAGTGGCTCTGGCAAATCGACATGTACTTTCTACTGATATACTTTTCGTAGCTGGAGGAATGATCTTATACCTTCTTCTTCCTCATTTCCGCAGAGTCTCCAGAATTCATTAGGGAGTCTAAATCTATACGCAAGTACTCCAATAAGGCAGTGCCCAGTAACGATGCCTTCTCTGATGTTGAAGGATAGGGTCAGGAGTGAGGCCAATAGTTCTCTGGCAGACAAAGGCCCTTGCTTAACGATTAGGCTAATATGGTCGGAGCTTGATAGGAGAAAATCTAGAGACTTCGAGAGAAGATATTTCTAAGGTCGTGGCTTGTATAACCAGTCATTGGCTGTTTGGCAGGCATGCTCTCAGACTAGGAGTATTCTCTCATGAATACTGTAGAAGCTGCGGGGATGAAGAGGAGGAGGAGGAAACTGTGGAATATCTCTTCTGTAGGTGCCCGGTTCTCGCCAGAAGCTTCTACATACACACCTCCTCCTACACAGGCAGAAACAATTTAGTAATATAATTTATACACATGTCGAATGATAATAAACAATTTTGAACTATAATAAAATCATTACGAATTATTTCATGATGAACATTTACAACGCTCTGGTACGAACTAGCACAGCACCCGGAACTGCCCGAAATACCGACAACGTTGTCAGAATTTGTGAATACTGAAAATTAGCAACGAAGGTGAACTGAATTATCCCACCAATAATAATTAATAATCGACATCAGAATCAGAGCCAAAGCATACAACAAAGTATTGCGTGGGAATGTTGAAGAGACGCAAAAAAACGTGTTGCAAATTAAGAATAAGAATTCAGCTCAAACTCAGCAGAATCCACTAAGAAAGTCATAAGTCGAAGGTCATGAGACGCAAGAAAGATCTGGAAGACCCCAGAACTGAATCAAAAATTACTCTTCGTGTCTGTGGAATTCTGGATAGTAAGGGTCAGAATTCCTGATAGTAAGGGTTGGAGATTTGCTTTTAGCATTACGAAGGAAAGAACTTCGATCTTTAGTTCGGCTAACCCCGTGGCACAATCCATGGAGTCAAATGGCGACCATAGACATCATCGAGAGTCCGAACTGAGTCTCCTGTATGGAGGAAGAACAGGACGACACAGAGCATTTTCGCTTTTAGGGTCAAAAGTATTAGAAATGGAATGGAAAGTACATTCCTTATTCCTGGACAGACTTCTGAGATACATAAAATAGTCAATTGAAGTTTGGAAAGGTGTACCTTCCATTTCCTTTCGGAAGCTTCTATCTCCAAAGCCCATTACTTCCAGGCTTAGAGAACAATGGTCATCCTGCCTTTCCCAGAATGAGGAGGCGCATTTTAGGAATGGAATGAAATGTACATTCTTTCTCCCTGAATAGCCTGAAAAGATTCATAAAATAGCCAAAGAAGTATGAAAAGGCGGAACTTCCCTTTCCTTTCGGAATCCTCTATCTCCCTCCTACTACTTCCAGGCTTAGAGTCATCCATGCCAGTGCTTACCACAATTCTATCTAAGGAATCGGAGTTCAACTCGTACGATAATTACGACGATATATAGTATCTGAGTGGTTGAGTTAGCCCAAGGGAATCATCATGAATGATTACCCATGTCTCCAGAATTCATGATTGTAGTTATCGGTTTTCCAACCATCCTTTAAGTAGACCTATAGATATGTCCTAGGTAGAACGCTTGTATGAGTCCGATAGAATCATCATAAATGTCTACAGAATTCCTGATAAGGGTCAGTTTTCCACTCATCCTATAAGAAGACCAACAGATACTCCAAGTAGACTGCTTGTATTAGTCCGATAGAGACATCGAATAATTTAACAGATCATCAGAGTGTTTAGGTTCAAAGTCACTCAAGTCCCTCAATCCCAAGACACACAAGAGCGCTTAAGCGCAACTCAGCCCAATCGAAATTTCCCATAAGTCAGTAAGTAACCATATCTGGTTATCTCTGGAAAATACTCGTAGGAACTCAATTGGGAGAAAATCACACTTTATGAGATATAAAGCAACAACCAAAAAGTGCACCATAAATTTATTGCACCGTAAATTTAATGGAGATATCAGCTAAATAGGAGAAGGTGCTAATCAATAACACGTGAATTGATGAAGAGAATGTTGGTAATGTAACATAAGCAGGAATAGTTCCAGAACAACTCCTATAAATATTATTATTATTATCATATTATTTATTATTATTAGCACCATAATGAATTATGTTTGTAAGGGTTCCGGATAATGAGTTCTAGCAATGGAGACTGTCGATTCGAAGAGAAAACGGTTTAAAAAGAAGCACTTTTAACACCAATCTTGGGACAAGATACAAACCAGCAATCCGTGAGTGTGAGACTACTATCCTTACCACTCCAGCACAGAGGCTGGCGAAACTATAAACCTATATAAATTGAGATTATAGTTCACCCAAATTCTTGAAGGAAGCAAAAGCAACATTGCAAAAGCCTGTACTGGAAGAAGAACTACATAGAAACTCAAGATTAACTCGGGAAGGTATAAGAAACCATGATCATGTTAAGGTAATTAATTCCCTTGGTGTGTTGTACACAAATGAAGTCAGAATTTGTATCAATGAAGAAGAATTACGTAGGAACTGAAGCTTAACTCGGGAAGATACTACAAAACATGATCAATGTACGGGAACTAATTTCTTTGCTGATTTGTTGTACACAAATGAAGACAGAACTGATATCAATGAAGAAGAGTTACATAGAAACTCAAGATTAGCTCGGGAAGGTACTGCAAAACATGATCAATGTATGGGAACTAATTCTTTTGCTGATCTGCTAAATACAAATGAAGTCAGAACCTGGTATCAATAAAGAAGTATTACTTAGGAACTCAAGATTAACTTGGGGAGGTACTAGAAAACATGATCAAGGTAAGGTAACTATTTCCTTTGCTGATTTGTTGTACACAAATGAAGTCAGAATTGGTATCAATGAAGAAGGATTACAAAGGAAATCAAGGTCCACTCGGGAATAACTAGTAATAATGAAATAATGGCTTGTGATATGCTAAACCCTCTCCGAGAATTATTTTCTAGGATGACGATACGAACTAAGAACAAGGATGCAATATTCACTCGGGGGGAACAATACTTGCTGGACTATCACAGCATCACTCTTAGTGACTCTCACTAACTTTAACGCTAGAGTATTTCGGCCTGGACTGTGGTGCTCCAAGGATGATATAGTCAGGGAAATATTCCTGGTTTTATTCCTCATTACTTCTAAAGAGTATTTTCTAACACAACCAAGGACCTTATGCCAAAGTAAGCAACTGGGTATATTGACATGGAATCAAGAGACAATTACTAGGTGACTTCCTACGGGAGAATTTCGTTCCACTCTCAATGATTGTGTCAAAAACCACTTGCTTCACTTCTAATCTAGTCTAATAAGACTAGATTAGAAGTGAAGCAAGTAGACAGATGGAAGAATTTAATCTCGCACTATTAATAAAGGCTTTGAACAGGCTCGCTTAGTAGTGGGGTAGGCCGGAGAGCCGCCGAAGAAGGGGGTCTCCAAACACTCACGCATTGATGCCCATTGTGCTGTGTATGCACTTAGTTCACAACAAGCTCCTAAAGGGTGAACATAAAATTCAGCGAGGGGTGATCATAATTTTTTGTGATCATGGTAGGATGGAGGTAGTAAGACCAAAGGACACCCAGAAATAGAGTCCGTGACTTTGTTGTCCTTATTTTCATTTAGCTTATCAAGTGGCTATTTCTGGGCTGTTACCTGTTTAGTGCATCCTGCGTACAAACAATGGACTCATTCCTACTTCACATGGTCATGGAACTACTCGTACATTCAGTGGCAATTACAACAACAACACATAAATAGGTTGGCTTAGTTTGCTTGCCTGTAATTAGATAATTAATTAGCTTCCGTTTTTGTTTCTATTGTAGGGTATCAATTAATTTCGTTGCGAAGCGCCAATTGCATCAAATGTGAAAGTGCAGTTTGACAAAAAGAGCACATTTCCCCATGCGCGTATGTGCCATTCTGTCAGTTACGATTTCGTTTAATAGCACTGCAAACGGAAAATTTGTCACGATGCCATGTTTCGGAAACGTGAGCGAACGTGCAAAAGTGCAAATGCAGCGCTAAATTCAAACAATTAAAAACACAATTTTAATATATAAATAAAAAAATTGCAAGGGACTCCAGCGCATTCTTGAGCCATGACGCCACACAAATCATTATTGTAAATATTGAAAACAAAATTTTGTTTATGTAAAATTTTTGGGAACTGCGCGAAGCTGAGGAAGAGACTGAATCCGGAAGCGGCCAAATTACCCACACAAGCAGCTGCAGTGCAGAAAGCGTGCATGAGGGAGTGAGTGATTGTGTGTGTGTGTGTGAGTGATTGGGTGTGTGTATGTTGAAATGTATTTGATTACCGTCAAAAATTCAAAATAAGCAACTTAGGCCCACATTAAACAGCAGCCCAACAGAAAATTTGACTTCCTATGAAACGAGAGAGTAAACTAAAGAAAGCTCTCCACAATAGTACTACTTGAATCAAAAGAGAGACATTAAATAAGAGAAGAGAAATGAGCAAAATAACAGAAAATATTCTCTTATTATTTACGATACTATTCCTTATAGATCTATGAGGGTCCCACAAAAATTCCGCCCATACTTGTAGACCGAACATCTGACAATAGTGTCTGTAAGTAATTCATATCTGGATTGAGTGACTAAGACACCAACAGCATATACGGAAGATCACACTTAAAGAGAGGGAAACAAAGAAAGATTTGCTCTTCTTTTTGGCCTAAGTATTCTTTCTGTATCTAAGAGAGTTCAGCTGAAAATTCCTTCTACAGTCCGAACATCTGACAAAAGTGTTTTTAAGTAGCCCGAATCTGGACTAAGGATACATCAGCATATATAGAGGATCACACTTAAAGGTAGGGAAACAAAAGAATAAATGTTCTTCTTTTTGGCTTAAGAATGCCTTCTATATCTTTGAGAGACCCACTGAAAATTCGTTCTCAAAACGGAACATTTGAAAACAGTCCCTTTAAGGAATTCCAATCTGTAGGCATCAGCATATATGGGGATCACACTTAAATGGAGGAAAAAGAGAGGGAGAATATATATTCTTTTATGTAGCTAAAATATTCCTTCTATATTAGCCAGAGTCTCACTGAAAATTCCTTCTTCCGAACCGAGCACCCAACATCTGAAGAAATTGCCTTGAAGTAGTTCGTATCTGGACTAAGCGACCATTAGAAAATCAGCTTATATAAAGGATCACACTGAAAGTTCATCCTACAGGCAAATGGAAACTATTATGAGGTCCATAAATAGGTCTTTCCTTTCTCATGTATGCACTTGGGCCTTCTGGAGAACCCGTTTGCCAGAACACTGGTTTCCTATAACTTAAATGCACTTCAGGGACCTGATGGTCTCGGGCTTCGAGCAACGGAGCTTCGTGGGTGTTAGTACAGTTTCATATTGTCGATAAGGATAGTCCCTGTCAAAGAGTAATGATATGTTATGGAATTGTTAAGAAGTGTTCTCAACAACTCTCCTTAATTAAGTGACTAGGTTGTACCTTAGTTCAACGGTTCCGTGATGTGTTGTAACACCGAATTGAAGGTGGATCAGTATCGAATGTCCTCATCAGCGGTTTTTTGTCTCTCCACATATAAAGTAATCTTTGCAAGACACATAACGTTCTCTTTACTGTTCTCATAACACACTCGGAGCACGAAAAGTGCTGCCAAGTTGTTTTTAACTGAGTCTTTGTCGTTGCCAGGGCTCTGCTGTTAATTCTGAGTAACATATGGAGTAAAATATACTCCCGATGAGTAAAGCCCAAATTTAGGTACTAGCAAAACTCATTTACATTTTTGGCTTACAATAAATGTAAGTGTGTATGAGACGCTTGTATGTGTGTGTATGTGTAAGAGTGTTGTATTCGCATATAATATTCCCTACTGGGTGTTGCCCGAGTTGTTGCCTGCGGCTATTTTCGGCCCATGCAACCAAAGGCAAAGGCAAAGGCAATGCAAGTGCACATTGCAATCTGAACGGCAGGGGATGCTGCAGCAACGCATGCGGTTGGAGGCAGATGCGGCTGCTGAATGTTCGCTGCTGACTGCTCACAGTCGACTGCTGGCCGCACGCAACTTCCAGAGTGTTGAGGTTAAAAACCGTTGCGCCAAAAATAATAAAAACTGCAGTCAATAAAAACGGTCAAAGCGTTTTGCTGTCGCGGCAGGCAACACGAGTGATGTTCCTCTTGCCACTGGCAGCGCGCTTGCATTAGCATGCCACGCCGCTGTGCCTTCGTGCTCCGGTTTGGCGCTTTGTTGTTTTTGGCGGGAGCTACTGCGGCATGTGTTTGGGTGTGTTTGTGTACGAGTTTGTGTACGAGTTTGTGTGCAGGAAAAACAAATCGAGGCGTCAAATTAAAAATAGCAGAAATAGAATTAGAAATTTTATGAAATCGAATGGGAAATCGTATGAAATTGCATCGGGAAACTGCTGCAATAGCGGCGCATTTTCGAATAAACACGCTCCGAATCCGTATAAAAATTGTTCAACTGCCCCGGTGCCTGTTTTAATGGAGTTCTGGTTGTTTGTTGCGCTGCAACAGTCGAGCGATTGTAGGGTATTTAGCGCTACTTGCCCGTAAGTACCAGTTTCATTTATTACACGATTTATTAGCATTGACCGTGAAGCTGGAAGCAGTTTTTGCTATTTTGTGAAATTCTCGCAAAATTATTGACCGGGATTTCAAATAGAGATCGCCTCCAGTCTCGCTGAATGTCCTTGTATTATTCAGCTTAAGCATATTTGAAGTACTCCAAGGTCCTTCTCATATAGTAGAATGTGCTAATAAGGACACAGCTGCCATATTTCACAGATTTTTTCATATAGTTTTGGTATATGATTCAGTAGAATGATGAAATAGTTAAATCTACCATCAAAGTCAGTGAGTGGTGCGTTGTGACTGTTCGTATAGTGGACCCAATTTATGTCCTTCTTGGTCGTTTTGCAGGGTCCACAATTTATCGTGTAATAAATTTCATTTCAGATTTAGAATTCATGATTTTTGAATTACAATTGATGATTTTCAATAACAATTGATGATTTTTTAATTACAATTGTTGATTTTCAATTACAATTGACGCTTTTTGAAAAACAATTGATGCTTTTTGAATAACAATTGATGATTTTTTAATTACAATTGATTATTTTCAGTAACAAATCCTGATTTTCAATTACAATTGTTGCTATTTAAATAACAATTGTTGATTTTCAATTACAATTGATGCTTTTTTTAACAATTCGATATTTTTTAAATTACTATTGATGCTTTTTGAATTACAATTGATGATTTTCAATTACAATTGATGATTTTTTAATTACAATTGATGCTTTTTGAAAAAAAATTGATGATTTCTTAATTACAATTGATGATTTTTAGTAACAAATCGTGATTTTTAATTATAATTGATCCTATTTGAATAACAATTGACGATTTTCAATTACAATTGATGATTTTTGAATTACAATTGATGCTTTTTTAATTACAATTGATGCTTGTTAATAACAATTTGTGATTTTTAATGACAATTAATGCTCTTTAGTAATAATTCTTGATTTTCAAATACAATTGATGATTTTTGAATTACAATTGATGATTTTCAATTACAATTGATGATTTTTAAATTACAATTGATGCTCTTTCAATTACAATTCATGATTTTTGAATTACAATTGACAATTTTCAATTATAATTGATGATTTTTTAATAAAAATTGATGATTTTTAGTAACAAAACGTGATTCTTCTGAATTTAAATTGATTCCTTTGGAACTACAATTGAAATTTTTGCATTTACAATTGACAATTTTAAAATTATGCAATTATAGTTGATGACTTCTGATATGATTAAGCAATATTTTCTGAACTATAATTGACGATTTCTTGATTGTAATTTATTCCCGTTCATATATAATTTACAATGTTTGAATAAATATATGATTTTTCTCTAAAATACAATTGCCGATTTCCACATTACAATAGACTCCTTTTGAATTAAAATTATTTTCTTTTGGATAACGATTGATATTTTTGGAATTACAATTAACAAGTTTTGAATGGTACAGTTGAGGACTTGAGGACTGAATTATGAGTGATATTTTCTAATTAACAATTAGCGGTTTCTTAACCGTAATTTATTCTTTCTCATACATAATTTACAGTGTCTGAATGAATAAATAATTTTTCGAAGATTTCAAATTATAATTGTTATTTTCTGCAATACAATTACGGAGTTCTCTATTACAATAAACTTCCTTATAAATGATATTTTCTGTATTTCATTTGACCAATTTTTGTAAGTAATTGGTTCTTTTTCATATATAATTTACAATATCTGAATGAATATATGATTGTTCAAATATTTGAAATAACAATTGTTAATCACTGAATTACAAATGCCGATTTCTACATTACAATTGCTTCCTTTTCAATAAAAACTATTTTCCTCTGGATGACGATTTAAACCATTTAAATTACAATTCATAATTTTTGGATCGTGGACTTATATATTAATACGTCTGGATTACAATTGTTGTTTTTTTAATTACAATTGATAATCTCTGTATTACAACTCATGATTTCTTTATTGTTAATTGACCACTTCTAGTATCCAATTTCAAATTTTTGTATGAATGAATTTTTTTTTTACAAATTACAATGATCCTTTTCAGCTTTACAATGCGCGATTCCTTCACTACCTGAATAAATTTTCAATTACAAATAATAATTTATGCCCTACGTAGTTAAATTTGGCAAATTCTGAATTACAATGGATGCTATCTGAATAACAATAGATCATTTCGTAGTTGTATTCGATTAATTCTGCTTTCACAATTTCAAATATTCAATTGTTTCAGTTTCATTTTTGATATATTCCAATTTATAATAAATATTTTCCTTGTTGAAATTGACGATTTCTGCAATACAATGTATTTTTTCTGAACTACAATTGCTTGATTTATAATTACATTTAACAATTTCATAGCAATGCATTACCATTTCATATATTTTTGATATATGGCACTTTACAATCATTAATTTCCCTGTTTCACTTGGCGATTTCTCCATTACAATGATTTTGTATGAATTGCAATTGTCATTTTTTTAATTACAATTGCATTTGTAAGGCAGACGAATTCAAGAGGAGAGGCACCACACAACAAGAGACCTCCCAAAACTTGGGTGCACCACTTACATCAGTGAAACTATCCATCAGTCAGGTATATAGTCGGGTAGCTAACAGACTGGATAGTCTGAAAAAGAACAACGCAATTACTGAAACTAGGACGTGACTCTCTCGTCACAACAGTTTCAGTCCTGTCAGGCCATTGTATCATAGCCAGGCAAGCTCTGAGGCTTAACCTATCCTAGAATGACTTTTGTCGCAGTTGCAGGTCGTCGGACACACACTTATTATACAACTATCCTGTAATTGTTAGGAGGGGATTTCGTTTCTTGAGGGCCTTGAGAAAAGGTGCCTTTTTCTGAACTATCCTCCATGAGTATAAGCTCGATTCATCAGAGAATCGCAATGGTTCCCCTTTCATCTTCTACGAGAGTCAGGTACCACAACGGGCCAATCCTTGGTCTAAGTAAGCTTCTTTTCACTTACACTCTAACTTAACATAATTACAATTAACAATTTATTAACAATGCATTATCAAATGCATTACAATTGAAGTTTTCTCAATTACAATTTGATTCTTTCTGTATATGATTCTTTATATGATCTTTTTACACAACAAATAGCGGTGTAGGTGATCAAAGCTACTACATAGACCCCGGATTACTGCAGCTGAGTTTAGTAATTAAAGTTCATGTATCGCTTACATGGTTCTTTGTTCATTTTAAATGACAATTGCCGCACCACTTTGTGCCGCACATTCACGGCATTAACAGCTCTCAATTAGCAAATGAACTGCATTTAAAACTGCACCGAAACCAGAATACAATTCGCTGTCGTTGCAGCTGTGAATTCTTGCGATTTCTGCTGCGCCGTGTTACGCATGTGCAACAACAGCAACAACACCGTTTTAATCAAATGAACATATTTATAATGTATTTATGTGGTTTTTTTTTTTGTTGTTTTTTACAAACAAATTTGTTACAAAAATGAAAAGACCAGCTACGATTCGCTGTGAGACCCGCAAGTGACCGGGAATTGGTCACACTCGAAACTAGCGCTAGTGTGGTAGCTGCGGAGAGGCCTGCGGCAACTGCTGTTGGGGGTTTGGAGATTTGATACGCGGCTATTTGCAGCTAATAACTGCGAGTGCGGACGCGGCCACAGAAACAGATGCATGTGCCAAATGTATCTCATACGATGCTTTATCGTTGTATTTATTTATTTTTATTTGTATTTTTTGTTGTTGTTTTTTTTTTTTGTTGCATACTTAAAATGCAATTATTTTGCTTCACAGAATTGCGTTGCTTGTGTTATTTCTTCGCCTTTATTTGTAGTGTGTTTTTATATTTCATGTTGTTGCTGTGATAAAGGAGAATTTTTCGCAAATTAAAGTCGCAAGCGGCCTGGCTGTGGCAGCATTTGCTGCACATCTTGCATGCATCTTGGAGATACATGCGCCCAGATACAATATCTCTCGCTCTCGTAAAGCGCTTTTTGAAGTAGGAATGTGCCGCAACAAAGTATGTGTTTTGTGAAATTATGTATTGCATGTTGCATGCGGCATGAGGCAGGCGGCATACTGCAGACGGCATACTGCAGACGGCATACTGCAGCAGCAGCAGCATTGAGAACTGAGCATCGGTAGGGACCGAACAACGCATGAAAGGGGTAAAAGTGGAGTATGTATGTTCAAACAAATATTTGTCGCTGCCGCCGACATAGTTACGCATGGAATGGGACACGATGTTGGGGCGGGGTTGGAGGGATAGTGGCGATATTTTGTGCACCAGGAAAATGGCGGCGATTGCTGCTATTTCTGCTGCTCCTGCTGCTGCTGCTGCTGCTAAATGATGCACTGTTTCAGCTGTTAAGTACTCGTACCAAATGAACGCCTCTTTGCTGCAAGCACAAACAAGAACAACAACCACAACAACAACGAGGATAGCTCCAACAACAACAACAACAACAACAATAAGAGAAAAAACAACGTGACATTCTTTAAATTATTTTCAGTTTAAGAAAATGAAGGCATGAAGAATATTTTTATCTTTAAAAGAGTTTATGTGAGCGTCACAGAGGACAGCAGCAATTCCTGTGCCTATGCCTGGGCCGGGGTCTGGACTGACGCAAAATACGTTTAAAAAGAAAATTGATTTTCTCGCTATAGTTGGAATATGCACTCAAAGAAAAGTATGCGTAAAGTGGCCCAAATCACGTAGAACCGACAAAGTATGAGAGTCTCCATATTGAATTGTCACATGTGCTTGCAGAGGCAGTCACTTAAACAACAATTTAGTATTAATTTTTGAGAAAGTTTTGGTCGTGGAGTTATAGGTATTGTGTGGCGACATGTAGACAAGGAGTATCAGTATAAGAAGAGATATTATTGAGCACAGATAAGGAATATTAGTATAAGAAGAGATATTATTGAGGACAGATAAGCAATATTAGTATAAGAAGAGATACTATTAAGGAAATACTGAGAATAGATTGTATTGAATTTTAAGAAAAAATTATCTTAATATGTAAGTAGCGTCCTTGGAGTTCAAGAACCTTAAAGCAATTTAACGGAAAATTGTCAATGGAGTTTCGATCTATAGATATAGCAATATCGAAAACGCGCTTATCACATCTGGGAGCTCCCTGTTTTGAAAGACTAGATGAGGTCGCAGGGATAGTTTCGCTCTCAAGATTTGCTAAGAGCGTTTCTCTGTTAACGATTCATACTCCAGCTTTTAAATGGATGTCCATCTGGCCAGTCTAACCCAACCTAACCTTCGATCTATAGATGAAAATTAAATCGAGAGCATCCTCATAGGAATAAATTTCTATGAAGATATGAAACGACAGCTTCGTGGAGCATGTTCTTATACCGGATAACCTTTGTTTGTTGTTTGGTATAGAGTTGGAAAGTCTTCGCTCCATTTCGAACTTGGAAGTTTGGATGAAGACCAGAGCGTATTTTAGGTGATTCCTATGGGAAATATTTCCCCATTGCTTCAGGGAGCCTACTTTAATATGTAATTTGTATTATGGTGATCTGCAAGTTAGCCTGGGAGTTCATTTGTTCTGGGGGTTCATTTGTTCTGGGAGTTCATATGTTCCGGGAGTTCATTTGTTTTGGGAGTTCATTTGTTTTGGGAGTTCATTTGTTCTTCATTTGCAGCATAATCAGGCTCGGTAACTGGGATCAGAACCGCCACTTTGGCCTCAGGGTCTCTAGTAAGTTTGAATGAAGCCAATTGGAAGAGTTTCTTCTAAGAATCCTGCGAACTTTTTTAGAGGTACTTTTGAGAATTTCTGTCGATGCCACTTTCACCGCAGCGTCTCAAATAAATTAAGTTAATTGGAAGCGTTTCTTCTATGAATCCTGCGAAGTTTTTTGGAGGTACTTTTGAGGATTTTTGTGGATGCCCCTTTGGCCTCAGGGTTTCAAATAAATGAAGTCAATTGGAAGCGTTTCTTCTATGAATCCTGCGAACTTTTTTAGACGTACTTTTGAGGATTTCTGTGGATATCACTTGGACCTCAGGGTATCAGATAAATAAAGTCTCCAATAGATGAGGAGTTTCTTCTATGAATCCTGCGAACTTTTTTAGAGGTACTTTTGAGGATTTCTGTGGATATCACTTGGACTTCAGGGTATGAGATAAATAAAGTCTCCAATAGATGAGGAGTTTCTTCTATGAATCCTGCGAACTTTTTTAGAGGTACTTTTGAGGATTTCTGTGGATATCACTTGGACTTCAGGGTATGAGATAAATAAAGTCTCCAATAGATGAGGAGTTTCTTCTAAGTATTCTGCGAAGTTTTTAGGAGGAACTTTTGTGGATTGCTATGGATGCTACAAGCTTCAAAATTTCGTGTTGTGGCATGTTTTGCTCTTGCGAGCGCATCTTTTCGAATTCTTGTCAACTGTCAACTGCGGCAAGATTTGAAAACTGCCTTTCCCCCCTTTAAATCAATTTCAAGTAGCAACAAGAATTGTATATGACAATGTGTGTATGTGTGTGTGTGTGTGTGATTCTGAGTGAGTTTGTGTGTAAAATGCGCACACAACGAATTGCGCCCCTCAACAACGGAGCAGTATAAAAACTGAAACAAACGGCAAAGCGCATGTGAGCGAGGCTGGTCCACAACATGGCGGCTGATGTAGCCATGGAATTTTATTTTTGCTTTAAAGTAAAAAATATTTCAAATTCCTATACGCTGAAAAATGCGCTACAACAGACGACGGCGACAGGCAGCAACAGCTGAAGCAGCGGACTGCGCCGGAGTGCTCAGCCTGCAGCGGTGAAATGCGCCAAAGTTTAAACTAAAATCACAAAAGGAGCAGCGGAAAAAAAAGGTAAAAATCTCGAAAACGATCATGAATGTCACCGAAATTAAGTGGAGCCCTTGGCAAGATCATTGCTAACTGCGGAGCGTAGCAGCGCCGAGCAGAACCGGGCACAGCCAACGAGGAATTGCTTTTAGCAGCAGGCAAATGGAACCCTTTTCTGGTTGTCTCTAGTGCCGCTCAAGTTCCTTTAATAAATATCCGAAATATTTCCACAAAAAACAAACAGAACCACATATGATAAAGTGGGGATAGCGATCATGGTTGGGTAGGAAGCATTTTTGTGTGTGGAAGATTGCCGTGCGGCACCAATGGACGCCTGTGAAAATAGGGTCGCCATAAATACGGCGGCCAAGTATAGCGTGGGACTCGTTTGCTAGATGGATGCGGTTGATACCGAGGAGAACACAGCCACGCAAGTCAAGGCAGAGGGAAGGAAGTTCTAGGTTTTTTGTTATAATAAAACCACGTTAAAGTGAGAAACTAAAAAAAAATATAATATTATTTGAAATAAACAAAAGAAATATAGGACGACTTCTTATATATAGTTGGACAAAATAGCAAGAAGAAAGTCCGTTCTAACAGCAAGTGAAAGCATATTTGACTCAAATGACTTATTTGACCCTCGGGTCATCCCAATCAGCACTAGTGAAGCTTAGATACCATATCCCCGCGAGCCTAAGATGATGATATACTATGAATTACAGCCAGTCGGAGTTGCTTATAAGGTTAGTCGGGGGTGTTTGTAGAAGGTTACAGACCACGACTTCCCTTAAACGGTGGCTTCATCACGTTGTACTCTAGTTGATGACTCTACTACTAGAACCCCGTCAAGAAAATTCCTCCAAAATTCGCATCACTGTATAAGAAAGCAGGTGAAAAAGCGAGTCAGCGTTGTCCGATTAGTACCTTGATACAGGTGCTGTGCCATTTCTTGTTGTGGTGTCAACAACTGACGTCATTTATTTTTATTTTCCACTGATAAAGACCACAGACAAGATAACAACGGAATGAAAGTGCTCCAACACGTTTCAAGATAAAACGCTCGCAACGTCCTTAAAAACAATTTCAAATATTTCTGTGTTGACTTTGAGCGCAGAGAATTGTATTCTAGAACGGTTTCCAATAGGTTTATGTCTTGCTCCGTATCTGAAGAAGATAAGGTCGTGTATTTTTAGTGGAGTGTTCCAACAAGAGAATGGGGGTAACGTTGATGTTGCCCATTGCACTTAAAGCACCCGGTATTACTCGTAATTAAGGGCCCATGAGTAATTCCCTGCGTTATCCGCCATGGAAACGAACTTCAATTCTGCTGTTCCAACGTGTTTTTAATTTATTATCTCAGCTCTTTATTTTTGTTTTCGGGTTTCGGTTTTTGTTTCGTGTTGTTGCTGTTGTGTTCTGTCGGCTGATAAGCTATCAAACGTTTATCTCTGGAAAGAGTCGATT
Organism: Clusia tigrina; assembly: GCA_920105625.2. Taxonomy (NCBI): domain Eukaryota; kingdom Metazoa; phylum Arthropoda; class Insecta; order Diptera; family Clusiidae; genus Clusia; species Clusia tigrina. The sequence goes on along the minus strand of OV050033.1, from coordinate 164,798,399 downwards.
ATTTGTGTGCCGTGCGATGCAAATGAAAAGTGGGTTCTTGAATGAGCTGCGAATCATGAATGACGAATGCTCTCCAAATGGAGATTGCGTAATTGGCGCTGCGTTGAAAATGAATTGTTTATCACTGAAATATATTCCTTAATTTTGTAGAAACATTTTAGTTAAATGTTTTATTATATAAGTTTTTTATTAAATTTATTCAATCCTATAAAAATTTAAACATTTTTAGAATTGTTTGTAAATTTTTTTTAAATTTGATTCAAAATATATTTAAATATTTTCTGTGATAATTTAAAGCAATTTTCTGTAATAATTTTTACAATAATAATAATAAATAATAATAATTTTTTTTTTCAATTATAATTAAAACCTTCTTTTTAAATAGTTTAAATTTTTTAAAATCATATTCAAGTACATTTGTAATTTTCTTAAATTAAAATCAAATAAATTTTTTTCAATTGTTTAAATTTTTTTAAAATTATATTCATTTATTTTTTTACATATTTTTTAAATTTTTTAAATATTTTTAATTATTATATTCAAGTATTTTTTATAATTTTTTTGAATAGAATTTCAAAGAAAGTGTCAGATTGCACTCTGTTCAACAAGAGAAAAACGACGACAATTCGTAGCTAAAGTGTACATATCGCTATCTCTTTCCCACATTGCAATTATTTGTTTACATGTCTACAACGGCAGTGTTGGATTACTTTTCACTATTCTCCCACTATTCTAGTGCTTTTATTCGGTAAGAATTGTGATTCTATGATATTACTTTTTGACCTTCATAAAATTCAATTCTCTGACAACACAATTCAAGAGTAGTCGGATCAGTTCCCTTTCGAAAAGTGCCTTGAAAATATAACTAAACCAAGAAATAAAGCATGGTTCTAGTCATGAAGATTATAATGGATGATCTGACATCATATGATATATGATATAATATGATATGATAGGGATGATATGGTATGATATGATATATTATATATGATATAATATGATACGATAGCTATGATATGATATAATATGATACAATATAATATGATATGAGCTCGATCTCTAGAATCATTTTATGATCTGAAACAAAGGAAGATTCCATGAAGTTGATTCTCCCCGCTGCATTTAAGCGCCTAGATTATGATTAATGAAAGTTTGACCGTATGCTGGACAATTTTTGGTCATATTCCTTCTTTCTCCTACTTCTTGATTCGATTAATCTTATCTCAACGATATAAATCTCAAAAATGCTCGTATCGCTTAACGAACACTTCAAATGAAACTAATCTTTTTCCAATAGCGTAAGTGTTGTTGGGAGGGGGGAGGGTGGGAGGACGCAGTTTGCCTTTACAGCAGCGTGCAATTTCAAATCAGTGCAAAGTAAACACACGCTGCAATTTATCTCTAAGTACTCAGGGTCTGTTGAAAAGGAAACATCGATAAGGAAAAAAGTGTGGAATAGTTAGAAAGTCTGATAAGAAAAGTGTACCGCAACTAATTAATTAGGAGTGATTCGGAAATATGGGTGGGGCGAACTGTCAACAGTGCCAACAATAACACCAGTATCAATACTGCCTCCAGCGTCAACACTGCCACACTCCTAACACTTCCTCCATCACTTACACTGCCGCCACTACCTCCATTGCAAAAACTGCCACACTCCTAACACTACCTCCAACACTGCCACCACTCTCCAGAATGCCACCATTACCACCACTCTCCAGAATGGCACCACTGCCAATACGGCTCCATTTCTTTGTGTACGGTAATGAAAATATAAAAACATAAAACGAACGATCAGAGGACGCTGAAGCTACAGCAATGAGGAATCCTTGAATAAAACCTATGGAAACAACATTGTTCAATGTAGTTTTCATACGTCCTCGAAGACCTTGACACGGCAACACCCGTAGAAAGAAAATAGAGTTCAGAACGAAAGCCGTTCTTGCTGTATAAGAAACTATAAAATAACAAGTCCTTGAAGTATCCCATAATTAATCCAGAATACAAATTAATTAGTGAGTAGATTAAAACAGTAGAGATGTGGATATCCACTTGAAGCCACACATTTAAAAGAAGACACAGTGAGGGTGAGCAACTTGAATAGTCTCAAAACCTTTCCCAAGAAGCAGCCAATTCAGTTTGGAGAAAAAGAAAACGTTTCAAGGGAGAAGAAGTTTCAAGGGAGAAAAAGTTTCTAGGTAGAAGAAGTATCAAGGGAGAAAAAGTGTCAAGGGAGAAAAACTTTCAGTTTGGAGAAGAAGACAAAGTTTCAAGGGGACCATTAATCCTTTGGGATACAAGTACATTTCAGGAAAGTAAGATTGGAATTGTCCCTTTTCAAGACATCTCAGCCTCTTCAGACCTTGAACAATTACTGAGGAGAGAAAAGGATTCACACACCAAGAATCACAAAAGAGATGGATTGAGGGCATCGTGAAAGCGAGCAAATGGTCCATTCATAGTTTATCTCTTTTAAAGACATCTCAGCTTCTGCATTCCTTGAACAATCACTGACGATAGAAAATCATACACAAGCAAAGTGTGAAAGAGGGAATCATGAAAATAAGCAAAAAGAGCCTATTCAAAGATTTTCTCTTTTGTGGACATCTCAACCTCTTCAGACCTTGAACAATTACTGAAGAGAGAAAAGGAGTCACAGGCCAAGAATCAAGGAAACGGTGTGAATGATCGAATCGGGGAAGTTAAAATAAGTTAAAAATAGTAAGTCTTTCAAAGTTCCAGAGCAAACTAAAAGAGTTCAGAAGCCTTTGGGAAAACAGTATCAAAAGTTACAGAAGAGAACTGAGAAAGAATGGGAGATCATCAATGAACGAAACGGAACTGAGAGGAAATGAGAGATCATCCATGTACGGAAGGGAACTGAAAGAGAATGAGAGATCGTCTGTGGCTTTATTATGATTTTTTCCGCAAAAAGAAGAGGCGATAATTATGAAGAGACTTCTTCTGCCAGCGATCTTTGAGTCCATTAAATAGACATTTATTTTTTATAAATAATCAATTTAAAAAAATATAATTTAATTTAATAATATATAATTGAAGCAAATAATTAATTAATAATAAATAAATAAAAATAAATTGTTCACAAAAAAATATTCATAGCTAAAAATTTATCACATTAATTATTCACAAAATCAAATACAAATTAGTCCCCGCAGATATACAACAACAACTTCCTCTGAACAACAATATATATCAGAGCAAAATTAGAGAACAAAGATTGCACAGCACACTGAGAGAAGCCTCGGGGTGAACCGTGAGGACAACTAAGAGAGTAAACGGCGACAGATTTAGAGAGGGTCCGACTGATTGTTGTGATTCTTTAGAAAAGGAGGAGAAATACTCATTATCAAGAAAATGTAATTTTTTGGTCAACAAGAAGATACTCCGTATCCAGACACCTTTTTGTGGGCGATGAGGGACCCAATTAAATACAAATTAATTTTTTCATAAATAATAAGTAAAAAATACAGTTAAATTAAAGTGATTTAAATAAAATTATTCACAAAAAAAATTTAAAAAATTTCGCACATCAATTATCCACAAAATCAAATACAAATTAGTCCCCGCAGAGCTGCAACAACAACTTTGCATGAGCAACAATGTTGCCAGTCAGTTTCAAGAGCGCGAAAATTTGGCCGAAAAGTCTTAATTTGTTTTTAATTATCATAAATGTTCGTTTAAATTGACTATTGTGATGGTGTTGTTGTTTGTCTGCTGTTGTTGTTGTTGTTGTTTGTTTGGCTGCTGTTGCTGTTGTTTGTTTGTCTGCTATCGTTGTTGTTGTTTGTTTGGCTGCTGTTGTTGCTGTTGTTGTTGTTTGTTTGTCTGCTATTGTTGTTGTTGTTTGTTTGGCTGCTGTTGTTGCTGTTGTGGTCAAGTTGCACTGAGCTCTGGCGCGCCGCCTGGCAATGGGCGTCCATCCACAAGTACGCGACTGTGTATGACTGACTGACTGAGTATATTTGCGGCCGTTCGTGCATGGGGCTGTCAGAATTTATGACGCTGTTTTGTCTTTCTCACTTCATTATGGTGTTAATTTAACCAAGGCGCGCACTCTCCTCATATTTTATTTTATTTCCATTTTTTCAGACTTTTTTTTATTTTCATTTTTATTCATTTGCTTTTCATTTGTCTCTTCTTTTGTTGTTGTTGTTGTTATTGTTGTTGTTATTTTTAGCAATTCTATTGAATACATGAGCGAGTATAATTCATTTTTCTTGCTTGGGGACATGTTTTTCAATGCAATTCTGTGGCGTTTTGCTGGCTTTTGAGCTCCCTCGGTGCGGTGCAAAAAATTACGAATTATTCGGAGTAGTTCGCTCGAAGGAAACGTATGCTTGGCTATAATTATGATTAACTCAATTTGACTTTTGCCATTCTGGCTAGTTAAAATTAATTGACCACAATGTGCGCGCTGCCACTCCGGCAGTTGCGGTGGGAAGTTTATGAATTAATTGGATTGTCCCTACTGAAAATTATGTTAAATTCAATGCAGTACGGAGAACATGTGTCCGTGTGTCAGTGTAAGTGTGTGTTTGAGAGCATGTGAGTGTGTGTAAGAATATGTGAGTATGTGTGTGACTGCATGTGAGAAAGTATCTGCCCATATTACTAAGTGTGAACCTATTCATCTGGAATTCAATGGCAAGTAAACAAAAGACACGCGTTGATGTGCCATAGAACACAGAAGGCACAATGCCTCTGAACACACTGGCATAATGTGGCTGCATCAAAACCCGTTGCAAACTTAATGAGCTCGACACTATTCAATTATACAAGACGGTACAATATCTTGGGGTGGTCATGGACAATAAGCTTCTCTGGAAAACACGCGTGGAACAAATGAAAAAACACAGTTTGCATGAAAGCACTGTCAGCTTTTTAGCAGTGCAAGAGAATCTTTGGCAAGACGTGGGGTCTGGCTCCTTCGGAAGTCCTTTGGATTTATAAGATAACGAGCAGGCTCATCGGTGGTCTGAGCGAAAAGATTGTTCCTCAAGGGGATGAAATCTGCCCGATCTAGACTACACAGAACTGTTGCTATTTGTTGTACTGGAGCCTCTCCGACAACTTCTGGCCCTGCTCTAGATCTTCCCTTCCTTTAGATGTTCCCTTCGATGTTTTTATGCAAGGAGAGGCCTTAAAGGACAACTGTAAGTTAAAGCACAATACACAGTGGGTGACTAAGCGTTGGAATCGTGAAGATATTGTTGGCACTGACATGTACGAGTATACTGCTTCTCTCTTTATGCCCATTGATTCAATGCCCGCATATCCTATCCTATAACAGAAAGGAAGTACTTCATAAAACTTCCAGAGGCTCACTTATGGTATGCTCGTACGACGGAGCTCAGTATTGTCCTATTTTCACTGATGAGTTCAAAACAGATATTGGATCGATTTCTGAGGTTTCGTGGAACTCAACGGTGTCCATTACGCTTGTGGCCGTCTGTCTTTCAAGCGAAGTTTATGCAATACTAAGGGCGATGGACTATGTGTTGATGAAGTGGCAGCAGTATTTTTATCTGCAGTGACACTCAGGCTGAGCTTAAGCCCTTGCCCAGCCCTCTTGTCACTTCCAAGTTGGTGCTGTTGTGCAAATCCTCATTGAATTATATTCGGAAGCATAACAGTCTCATGCTAACGTGGGTTCCAGGGCACTTGGGCGTTGTGGGGAATGAAGTTGAGGATCAAATTGCGAATAAAGGAAAAGGCGAAGTTGCCAATTGGCCAATTTACTCATAGACTTCCCATCAAGTTTAATTTTGTATGGTAGCCAGCAATAGTGGAATGAGACCCTCTTCTAAGCCAAACCGGTTTAACGGGGGCAATGAGAGGCTCGTATGCACATTGGCCATTCCAGCCACTATGAACAGTTTAATACATCTTCGGATGAAATTAAACAAACTTGGCTAAAAAGAAACCAACATGTGGCGGCATTTGGCAATGAGTTTACAAAACGATTCGCCATGCAGGCAGTGAACGGTGACACTAAAGCTGGAACACCACATGAACACATTTAAAATGACATTTGAACAAATTATGTCGGTCTCAAGAGCAACAAACGACCACCACAAACTTCACGTTTTGCTTATAAAAGCGAACTATGCAGGCATCGCAAAACTAGACACAGCCACGGAATGAAGTCGAGGAGAATAGTTAAAATAAGGTCTACTATCCTTAACAAATTGCCCACTTAAATGTGGAGACGGCGTCGTTGATGTTAGAGTTATAATAGGAAATTTCACGAGGGATTTGCACTGGTCACAATCTCCTCTTCATTGCTAGAGTCGTTGAACATGCACGGCTATTTAGTGAATTATCTGGAGAAGGAAGAGGAAACGAAAATATTTGGTTCTAGACTGAAGCCTGCAGAGGTAGGAGAGTTACTGCTGAAGCAACATTATTAAAGAGGTATGGCAGACATTCGCAAATATGTAACGGGCACTTGTGTTTGGTCAAGCGCGGTTTTTCAACAGAGCAACATGGGTCCACCACTTTGGCCAGACTAATCACTGCATCAATTCCTATAACTAATCATTTTTAAATATAAATGCAACCAGGAAATGGTGTCATGCTGATGTATTATAAAAATATCCCAATAAAAACACAATAATTCCATGCACGGAGAGAAGGTTAATAACCAATAGATTTTCCAAATAGTCAGACTAGTTGTAGCGCTGAAGAGGAGATCAAATCAGGGCGTTGTGCTAAATTAACTGGATGAGAATCCTACTTAGAATTCAAGTAGGTTACCAAGCATGGAACAAAATTTCTTTGGGTGTAAGCATGCGAGCATGTGGGAAAACTAAATAACTGTCTCAACTCTCTCTATGGATTTAAGGACAGATCGTTCTGTCCAAAGTACTTCATAGCTCTGTCATCTAGAATTGTTTAGCATGACTGATCCATTTACGAAGCCGCTTGATGATTTAACCATTTCTGAAGGCCAATCTAGAGATCAATGTAAACAAAAACCAAAATTAGCTAAACAGAGCTTATCCCTCTCCTTTTCTCCCTCTTTCTGTCTTTGTCTATCTGGTCATCTGTCCCTATTTGCTCATATATCTCTACATCTCGCTCTATACTATCTGTTAATTTTTCTCTGACTCAGTGCATTTCTTTCTCTCTGTCTCTGTCCATCTCTCTTCCCTATCTATGTATCTCTCTGGCCTTATCTTCCTCTCCTTGTCGATCTCTCTCTTAGTGTATCTCTCTGTGTCCATCTCTCTTCCCTATCAGTGTATCTCTCTCTGGCCTTATCTTCCTCTACTTGACGATCCCTCTCTTAGTGCATCTCTCTTAGTGCATCTCTCTTAGTGCATCTCCCTCTCAGAACATTTCTCACTGTCTATCTCTCTCCGTCTCTCTCTCTCTCTCTGTCTTTGCCCATCTGTCTCTGGCCTATCTCTTTCTCCTAGTACATCCATCTCTTGGTGCATTTCTCTATTAGTACATCTCTCTATCCATCTCTCCCTCTCTTCTTATCTGTCCATCTCTCTGAAACTTTATCTCTCTCCTTATCCATATTTGTCTTAGTACATCTCTCTCTGTCCATCCCTCTCTGTCTCTTTGGTAATGTGCATCTGTCTTTGTGCATATTTTCTCTCTCTCTCTCTGTTCATAGGTCTCTCTCGCTGCCCTATTCTCTCTCTCTCTCTCTCTCTCTGTAAAACGTTTTCTATGTCCATCTATGTCCATCTCTCTCTATCAATCCCTATCTCTCCCTTTATCCGTCCATCTCTCCCTCTATCTATCTTTATCTGTCCACCTGTCTCACTTTGTCCTTTTCTTCACATCTGTTCATCTTTCCCTCTCTGTCCTCTCTCTTTCCATATATATCTCTGTCCGCAGCTCTCTCATGGTCGATCTTTCTCTTTCGGTCCATCTCTATCTATCTATCTCTGCATGTCTCTTTCTCTCTCTCTCTCTCTCTCTATGTCCAACTCTCTTTCTCTCTCTCTCTATGTCCAACTCTCTTTCTCTCTCTGTCTATGTCCAACTCTCTCTTTCTGTCCATATTTCTTCCTCTCTCTCTCTCTCTATCTATCTGTCAATGAATCTCTCTCGCTATCCATTTTCTTATTCCATCTCTGTATATCTGTATGTCTACACATATCTTTCAGAATCTGTCCATCTTTTTCCCTTTCTCACACTTCTCGCTTCTCTCTCCTCTTTCCTCTTCCTTTCCCTTCTATCCAATTTATTCTTTCTTCTTTCCACGACTTCCCTTTTTCTTTTTCTTCTTCCCTCGTTCCCTTGTCCTTTTTCCTCTTTCCCTTTTCCCTTTTCCTCTTTCCTCTTTTCTCTTTCAACTTTCCTCTTTCCGCTTTCCTCTACCCTCTCTCCTCTTCTACTTTACTCTTCCTTCATTCCTCTTTCTTCTTACCTCGTTCCTCTTGCCTCTCTCCACTCACTCTCTCCCTCTATCTCTTTGTACGTCACTCTCTCTCTCTAATTGTATATTTATATCTATCTCTATTTCTCTTCGTATTTCTCTCTCTATTTCTCCCTCTATTTCTCTCTCCATTACTGCCTCCGCCCCCTCAAACCACATCCAGCATAACCCACGAGAATTGTCGCAGAACACTTGCTCAGTCTTTAATTAAGAAAGTCACTTTAAGTGTAACTGGAATTTTCGCTGAATAATTGCATTGGCCATAAACAAATTTAAATGTCACACAAACAACAACAACGACAACGGCAAAGGCAGCTGTTTGTAATAAATTTGCAGTCCACAACGGCAGCGCAGCGACGGCGACGGCGACAGCGACAGCAGCGCCACAGAAAAATCTGTTTTCTACGCTAGTTAGAAAAATTAATCATAGCCGAGTAGACACGAGTTTGTGTGTGTTGCTTTTAATTTTTAACAATTAAAAATTATTATTATTATATGTTTTTTTTCAATTATTTGTTGTGAAAAATTCTTTGCAACAGCACGTCGAAGGTCATATCTGCACACTTACATATATTTATGGAGTGTGGGGAAATATCCCAAGTCAAGAAATAAATCTTGCCGCAATGGTTCCTGACTTCCCACACAATCTTTGATTGCTCAACTCTGAACAGAGTCAATTTTGCTATTTTAAGAAGATGTTTTAACCTCCAAAAGAGGCGTGGCACATATAGACATACAAATTTCAATGATCAGTATCACTACTTTTGACGATTGAGCTATTTCCAACTCTCTGTTCTCATTTATTATAAAGACCATAGGAATAGGAGATATTAAGCTGAATTTATATATGTCGTTATATGAGGTTCAATACATAATGAAGCTGTATAGTATTTGGGAAAGTTCGGACCACCAGAACAGCTGCTTCCGTATGCCTACTTTGTTAGCATAAAGCAAATCTCAAGACCCAGAAGAGTTATTTGGATGGAAGTCTACTTTTATACAGGAAGTCCAGTTTTGAAGACCCATAACAATGGTGGAAATTTTAATTAAATAGGGATAAAACACGCCCACTTTCCCTATGACTACTTTTTTGAAGAGAGTTTATCTGAAGAGCACATACAGGATTATTTTGGTCGAAGATCTATAAGAGTTCAAGCTTCAACATCCATAAGAGTGGTGGGAAGTTTAATGAAAATCGGACAATCCACACACCCACTTTATATATGCCCACTGTGTTTGAAGACAGCATATCACAAGGACGAACAATTGTATGTGGCTGGAAATTATATGAGGTCAAGCTTGACATTCCATAAGAATAGAAGTATGTTGATTGAAAGTAGCACCCACATTTTTTACCCCTTTACTATTTGAAAGATTCTCAAGAACCGAAAAAAAAACAATTTGGATGAAAGTTTATATGAAGTCGTGTGGGAGCACCCATAAGTGTGCTTGAGTGTAATTAGAATCACGCCCCCTCAGATCCACTTCCCATAAGCCTATGATTCCTGCAAAGAACAACAACATAATACAATAAGAGAATAGATACGAGTAGAATAGTAGTGGGAAGGTCGGAGAACCGCCGTAGCAACAGTTCTCCAGGCACTCCAGTAAATGATGTCTAACCAAATTTTATGTTCCACTCAATGTTGACTGAAATATTGAATGTTTGTTCCATGGCAATACAACGCGGGATAATGATGATGCTTCATGATGAGTCGCCAGAAAATTCTTTGTTTATCCAGCAATGCCGCACAATAGTACTAAATGTTACGAGCAAAAGATCTGTTTATGGAATGACGCACCAAATAAACTGGAAACAGAAAAACAAAAGTGAAGAAAGAAAATGTATCTGGCGTTAAGTGGACATAAGGAATCCAGAACAAAAGGAAAGAACATTGATCAGAAAGCAACTATTTCATTAAATAGAAAATAAAAAAATAATTCCACCACCTGATCATGAATACGATACGTACAGTCTTCCCTTCGATAGCAATAAAATTACTCACATTCAGAAAGCTTAACTCAAAATAAAGAACTCTTCCTAATATCCTAAGGAAATTAAAGATTTTTTGTGAGGGCAAAACCTGGTCTGAGTCGTAGAGAAATTCAAACTATTCTGGGGAATCTCTCAATCAAGTCTTTCCGTCCGCTTGGCAAAGTGAGAAATCATTATTTCATTCATTCATCATTTCATCTCATCACACTCATCAGCTCATCAGCTCATCACACTCATCAACTCATCAACTCATCACAAGGAAATTAAGTCTCTATATTACTAGAAATTTCTTCCAAATTGGATAATCAGTATGGAGCACAACAACAATGGTTCCTGACCCCCTACACAATGTACAAAGTAAATGTTACTCTTTTAAGAAGGTCCTTGTTATGTCCAAAAAAAGGCGTGGCACACAAATTATTTTGATCAGTATCATTACCTTAGTCGATTGAACCATTTCCTGCTCTCTGCTCATTTATGTATTGTTGTTGAGGTTCAACACCTAGATGATCTATATAGTATGTAACCAGATTACTGGTAGTTTCTGTCCTTCAAATCAGAATCAGAATTAAACACAGATCTGCCAAGTGTGGAAGCACCTAGGTCATCTATACAGTATTTGATATTAGGTCCCCAGATTACAATTCAAATTGAATAATCCGGAACAGAATTACGCACAAGATCTGCAAAATGTGGAAGCAAGGTCTCTCAAATGGAATACTCCGAGGGTTCTTCCGTACATAATGTCGTGAACAAACAGACTCATAAGGAAGAGAAAGCAGCGCTTCTCAAAAAGTACACTCCGGAGGCTTTTCAGTACATAGTATTAGGCTCATAAGGAAGAGAAAGAACCCAATTGAATTTAAACACTACAGGAAATGATTGTTAAAGCGAGGGCAAGGATAGCCATCCATGGATGTTCAGATCTGCTTCGACAACTCAACAAAAATATCAGTTATATTTCTCTGGAAAACACACTGTCAAGACACGGAAAGGACACTAACAATACACGGAAAGGACACTAACAATACACAGAAACGACACTAGGATCACCAGAGATAAGAGTAGGTATGCTGAAGTAACTACTGGAGCCTGAGTAATGGAGCTATAAACAAATTGCAAATACCTGATTAGAGATGGTATCAAACGACCTTCAGAGACCGAAAAAGAAGTAATGAAAGAGGGTTAAGAAAAAATATATAATGAAAATACCAAATCACCATTGCTATATTTTCAAGGCCTTTGCTTATTCTATGCTCCAAGTCCTTCTGTTATCCAGTGACAATTTACAGGAGCTACGCTGTAATTTACCCTAGACTCAGCCGTGGTTATTTATACCCACAATTTATTATTTTAGTTATTTTTCATATTCCCCGACAACTTCACTGGAACGAACATTGTATAATGAGGCACTACTGAATAGTCGGTTACCCTGCACTCCTCTTTGAACATCGCTGGTAGTCTCACAGATAGAAATCACACACACACATAATCAAAGTAACAACAACGCATGCTCACTCGACTGTCGTTTATTGTGTTTGTGGTAGTTGTTGTTGTTTTACAATTGCACAAAAGTGTCGATAATTAATTTTTAGATAATTTACTGCTTCTTATTACTCAACTACCATTTGGTTTTTATGACCGCGACACGCCCCCCGCCGCACCGCAGCACTGCATAACGTTTTTGATTCCGTTGTCGAAATGGCGTGGCTGGTTAGACTCGCTGGCGGGCGGCAGCTCACAGCTTTCTGAACGGAATCGGTTGCGTGCGTGCTGTGGAGTGGGGTGCTTGAGTGCATTTCGTGGCGTCAATGGTTAACTCAGCTCTTCACTCTTGCTTTTTTGTTAATCGTAGTTTTATTAACTTCATTGTTGTTATTTCTGTTTCTATTCCTTTTCATTTGTTAATTTTTAATTGATTTTAATTGTTAAATTCGGTTTGTTAACATTCGCATGAAATCTGTAAAATTTTATTGCGCTGATCGTAAAAGTTTATCAACAATTGTGGACGCATTTGTTGGACGTATTGCAGATGCAATTGACTGATAATAATACAATTGATTGATAATAACACAATTGATAAACAAAAGAGTAAGGTGTGTGTGAAGATAAGTGGAAAGCGAGTCTGAACAGTGGGCAGCAATTTGAACAACCAAACTTACGCAAGAGCTGCTGAGGAAGTGAGTTATCGGCCAAGTTTATACGAAGAATTTGAGAGAACGAATGTTGGTGGAATGGATTGACCCTTTTGCAATCCCAAAAGCCAACAAATATTTGAATGAAACTCCATTGTACTTGGTGGATACAGTCCAAAAGGTGCTGGAAAGAAGCCGACTTCCACCCTGGACTGAAAGAATTCCAAACTTGTCTAATCCTCAATATAATATACAGAGCAATAGGTTAGCACTGTTCGGAAAAGCACGCACGCTGGAGCTCTTCCACTCTGGTTAGATTCTCAGGTGGGAGTACCTCAAACATCGGGTGGTACAACACTATCTCGGGAAATCCTTGCACGCTTGCCTTTCTTTGCACTTCGGGAATACACTATCTTAGGTCAGAGTACCTCAAACCTTGGGTGGTATACCCCAATCTCTGGAAATCCTTGCACTCATACCTTTCTTTGCACTGCGGAACTACGGAATCACAGGTGGGAGTACTTCAATGATCAGATGATATGACCGAATATCTGGAAACCCTTGCACGCCAGTCTTTCTTTGCGCTGCGGGAATATGGAATCACACATGAGAATACCTCAAATAGAATGTACTCCGTGTAATGACCGGTACTCTGGAACACCATTAACGATGAAATTCCAAGAACTGAGCCGGTTAAAGGGGCTACATTATATAGATTGATATCCAATCAGTCTGCTACATACTAAGGGATTGTTTACAATCACAGCTGCTTTCGTGAGTATGTCCACCACAAATTCAGAAACGTGAATCAACCACATGATACGATGTAAGTTGGTAGAGACCATTTATAGACATAAAGCAACAAGGATGATGTGCATATTGTTCCCTAAGAAGCATAAACGTCAAAATACTATAAATACACACCAGAGCAATGAAAGCAGTCATGAAATTGTAACATATTCTTCCATGTTATTGTGTAAATTATATGGTATGTAAATGTGTAAATTCTCATCTCTGGATCATATTTGAGTTCATTCAAAAACAGCACACGATTTCCCACAGAAGTACAACACGCCCACAAGCGGAACCTCACGTGAAGCCACGCCTGTTCTCATTTATAAAACTATTAATACAAAACAAAACAAAAATCATAATAATTTTCCACACTTCATTTGTTGATTTGGCTCTACAAGGCAAAATTAAGCGTATCAAATGCCATTGGACGTAGTAAAAATTAATGTCCAGATTTTCCACTCATAAAAACTTGCTAACGAACAGCAAAACGGCACGAAGAATGCCATAAAAATTCACGGCAATATCCAAAAACAACGCAAACAAACATGAAAATTATTTCAAGTGGGGAAAATAACAAAAAAACCATCAAAGAAACAACCAAAAAACAACTGTTGCCATGTCCTACTCAAGTGAAATATGAATGCTGAAATGAAACAACCGCAAAGAAAACAAACACAATTTTAAATAATAAAACAAAATCAAAAAAACCAAATATTTTAAGCAAATAAAAACACAAAACAAAAAATAAAAACAAAAAATTCAGAATTCAGAATACAAGGAGACCACAACCAGAAGTATCTCAGTGTGGAAATTGCATCATCATCGCCAACAACAACATAATTACTATTATCATCAGCACAATAAATTGATACAGAACGCTTAGAAACAAACACAAAAAGCGAAGGAAGAAGAAACAGAAGCAGAAGGGTGAAGCAAGGGAAAATCGTAACAATTGTGAAAGCCTTCGAAGAAGAAAAACCGAGAAAACCCGAGAAAAAATCATTGCAAAAGAAAAGATAACGGAATGACGGCGAAGAAATGTGCAGAGTAATCATTAAAATCGCATCAAATGATGTGCGACATTGGCACATACTCGTAGCGCCAGGTGAGTTACGGGTAAATCGGCAGAGTGCCTTTTTTGTGGCTTTAAAAACTTCGTCAACTACGCTCCAAAACAGTCCATCAGTCAACCGCTGCTCAAGTTGTTCGATCAAGCAGACGCATTCATAATGGAGCAATTTGCCTACTCACACTCATATTTCGTCAATGAAGATTGCACGACCATGGGTGAGAGAAACAATCTGAATGTAAAAATTGTAAGGAGAGATTAGAGGTTTCAGATCTAGTGATAATCAACAGTTGTTCCTATGCTTTGCTGTCTGTTCTGGAGAAAATTACCTTTTTTGCTGTTGGAGGACCGTATGTTCTAGTCATTCAGTATTTGATAATGCGGTTCAATTGTCACTTCATTTTAACTATATGTAGATTTAAGTTAAATACATCATTCTGGCTTGACCTTTCAGAATATCCCAGAGTATCGTTTAAAATATTCCGAAGTACCTTTCTAAGGATACCAGATTATGTTTTAAAGAATCCTAGAAGAACTTTACAAGTATTATAAATTATCTTTAAAATCATCGTGGAATATCTTTCAAAGTATCCCAGATTATCCTTTAAAGTGCACTACAACATCATTCTGAATATCCCAGACAAGATTTGAAAGTGTTCAATACTATATCTGAAAATATCTCAGCTCACATTTCAAAGTATTCCAGACCACTTTTCATAGTATCTCAGCTCACATTTCAAAGTATTCCAGACCACTTTTCATAGTATCTCAGCTCACATTTTAAAGTATTCCAGACCACTTTTCATAGTATCTCAGCTCACCTTTCAAAGTATCCCAGACTATCCTTTAAAGTGCACTACAACACCACTCTAAATATCCCAGGCAAGATTTGAGAGTGTTCAATACTATATCTGAAAATATCTCAGACCACATTTCAAAGTATCAGACCAGACTATTCCAGACTTCCTTTAAACTCTTCCATACTACATTTCAAAGTATACACAACCACCTTTCAAGTTATGCCAGACCGTCTTTAAAGTCTCCCACCCAGATTTCAAAGTATACCAGACTTCTTTTCAAAGTAGCTCAGAGAAACTTTCAAAGTATCCCTGAACACCTTTCGAAATATCACATACTTACTTTTAAATTATTCGAAACTATCTCTCAAAATATAACAAATCAACTTGCAAAACTTTCCATAATTATGTCAGACTTCGTTTCAAAGTTTCCCAGAGTGCCTTTGAAATATTCCAGACCACCTTTCCAGTTGCCCCGAGTACTCCTCGAAGTATGCTAGACTACGTTTCAGTATCCCAGAGAACCTTTCGAAATATGGCAAAGACAATTTTAAATTACTATCTCTCAAAGTAACACAATCATTTTTCGAAGTATAATTTTCATATTGCTAGACTTCGTCTCGAAGTATCCCAGATTACCCTTGAAATATTCTAGAGTACCTTTGAAGTTTTTCAGAGTACCCCTGAAAGTCAGCTACATTTCAAAGGATCCCAGAGAACCTTTCCAAGTCTTTCAGACTCTCATTCATATGTTTTTAGACTGTCCCTCAACGCATCCCAGGTTGCCTTTGAAAGTTTCCCAGAATACGTTTCAAAGTAGCCCAGACTATCTCTCAAAATATCCCCAAATTAACTTTCTAAGGATCCTAGACTATTATCCTAGGTATGTCAGAATAACTTTTTTTCAGATTTTCTTCCAAATTATACTCCACTTCCTTTCAAAATATTCTAAGCTATCTTTAAAAGTATACCAGGCTATCCTTCAAATTGTACCAGACTATCTTTCAACCAATACCGGACTACCCTACCCTGTATCCCATTCTGTTTTAGTGTGTTTTACTTATATCCCTGATATCCTTAGGATTGTTTTTAGTTACTAACTAGACTGACTTTCACTTAATCTTCTGGTGTCTGTACAAAATAATGGTATCAAATTACAGCTTGGATGGGTTTCTCTCTAGAACAGTTCAGTTCAGGTTCCAAGTTTCAAAGACAACAACAAAATAACCACAAAGGAGGAAGAATTGAGTCAACCATAATCGTTAACAACCATTGTTAAGAAACTATTAATATAGTTTGGAGCCGCAACTGTACAGAGAATCCTTTCTATGCTTCAGTGAAAAAATGGAGAATGTCTTCGGAGATCACAAGATCATACTGCCCTATACTTAGGAATAATTCTAAGCAATCTTACTGATAAGAATGGAAGACCGAAGCAAACCTACAGCAGAATTATTCAGTAGCTAACTCAATTAAATGTCCCTGGGTCTACTAATCTTAGTATTGAAAGTATCCTCTCTTCAATAACAAGAATTTTCCTGATGTTATGGCAATTAGTATTGAAAGTATCCTCTCTTCAATACTAAGAAGTGTTCTAATATTATGGCAATTCTTACAATTGTTGTTGTTCTTGAGTTCCCGAATTGTTGTTGTTCTTGAGTCGCCGAACTAAATTGCTTAAGGGCATCCCTGCTATACATTCATCAATTTGTATGTATCAACATAAAAACAACAATCATTGTCTTTAAATTATGTTAAACCAACGATTGTGGCAACTAATTTTTATGTATGTGAACATTTTCGTAATTCATCATCAACAAGAAACAAACGTCATCATCAACAAAAAAAGCAGCACAGCAATGGTCTGATACCCCACTCACGTATCGAGATCCAATGCATCCACGCTAAATTGGGCAACAAAGTGGTGGTTTCTTGTAGGTTCGTTACAATTCTTTTGAGAAATTACATAAATCACAATCTGTCAAAATGAGCGCAGTGTTTGTTTGTTTGGTTGTTTGGTTGTTTGGTTGTTGCGCGCTCGTTGTTTACGTTGTGCATCGTCACAATTACTGTCAGCTCTCGTGATTTTTATTATGTTGTAATATTTCAAATGGGGAATTAATGAGAAATTGTTACCGAAACGATGCACTGCAAAAACGGAACATATTTGAGGCGTTTTGGACTGATTCCGTGTGCGAAAATAATGGAGTACATTATGAGGACAGACACTAATTGGAGATCTTACATTAATATTCGTTGATGGAACAACTGAAAGAGCAATACTGCAAAAGTACGAGTTGCTTAAATCATTTTAGTGTGGATCATCAATCATCACGGAGGGACAGAAAATAAAATCTTTGTGGGTACTATTTTTAAGCCATGTACTGGTGGAGGTGTTTTTGTGTTCTGCTATAATGGCCTGCTATTTTACATCTTTTGTGAAATGTTCCGATCAGTTTTGGCAGTCATGGATCTGACAATTGAAGAAACATCTGTATTTACACAGAAAATTAACTGCTCACGCATGGTAAACACTGACAATGAACTCGATGGAAGTATAATACGATCCATTGGAAACGTTATATTAGATTATATTCGATATATTTCATAGTGTTATACCCCACGACCTAAAGATCTATTGTATGTCCCTATATATTTAAAAAATGAGCATAGTCTCATCGATAGATCTAATGGGAGATTAATTTCCGACAGGAATTCAGGTATTTTGAAGGCGCCAAGTTGAGGGATCTGTCCCATATCTAACATATATTTTCCAGAACACCTGTATTGTAAAC
Organism: Clusia tigrina; assembly: GCA_920105625.2. Classification (NCBI taxonomy): domain Eukaryota; kingdom Metazoa; phylum Arthropoda; class Insecta; order Diptera; family Clusiidae; genus Clusia; species Clusia tigrina. Next base: position 164,780,393 of record OV050033.1, on the reverse strand, counting down.
ATTAACAAGGGGAAAATGGAAGAGGGAGAATAAAAACATAACAATATAAAATATAAAAGCAATTGCTACAGTTCTTATACCAACCAATTGTGAAGTACATAAATTTTTGGTCATAGTTCGATCACTGGATTGTGTCAAGTACAAGAAAAACACTCGTGTGGTAATTTAGTCTAAAAGTAGTTTCATTTAAGACCATCTATACCCCTATTATCGCTTGAAAGTCATTCACTGCTGAATAGAATAGAAAAAGGATAGACCGAAGAACCGCCGAAGAAGAAGATCTCCAAGCACTCAGGCACTCCAAGCACTATTGAACTCTAAGCCTGGAAATATTAGGGGGGCTGTGGTAGATAGATAATTGTGAAAAAGAAGTTACACCTTTACAAACTTCTTGAACTCTTTTATGAATCGCAGCAGTCTGTCCATTAACATTGTCCACTGTCCATTGGCAATACATCTGTCCCTGATAAGCACCTCCTCTTTCCGGTAAAGGCAGGACAAGTGCAATGAAGTTCTCTGTGCTGTCCTGTTCTTCCTCCATACAGGAGATGCTGTACGGACTCTGGATGATGCCTATGGTCTCCATATGATGGCCCCACGGATTATGCCCGTGATAAGCCCAACCAATGATAACTAATGACCTCTGATTTGTGACTTGTTCCTTAAACTCTAATTAGTGGCTTAGTACTAACGGCATTTCAAATGCTTTCCTAGTTTATTCATGTTGTACTATGAATAACGAAAATACTATATCGTTAGACTATGAATTCTTCAGATAGTCTGAGCTTGCACTAATGACATTTCATCAATGACTTATCACTAGTAAACCTCTGATTAGTGACGTATTATTAATGACGTTCTCACACCGATTATTCACATTTCTTTAGGTTTGATGAAAATACTATTTCGTTACACTACAAATTCTCCAGACAGAACACTTGCCTTGCACTAGAGACTTTTCTCTAATTACTTATGACTAATAAGCACTTATTAGTGACTAATTACTACTGACCAATTGTTCATATTTTACTATATGTTTTATATACTTATATACTAATTATCTTCCAGGCGATCTTCCAGATGAGTTTCCAAGTGATACTCTAGGTGGTCTTCCAGGTGATATTCAGGTGATCTTCCAAGCGAGCTTCCAGATAAATTTCCAAATGATACTCTAGGTGATCTTCCAGGTGAGTTTCCAGGTCACATTCTAGGTGATCATCCAGGTGATGTTCCTAGTGGTCTTCCAGGTGATATTACAGGTTATATTCTAGGTGATCTTCCAGGCGATGTTTCTGGTGATCTTACAGGTGATCTTTACAGGTGGTCTCTCAGGTGATATTCCAGGTGATTTCCCAGATGATATTCTAGGTGATATTTCCAGGTGGTCTCTCAGGTGCTATTCCAGGTGATTTTCCAGATGATATTCTAGGTTATTTACAACAAACTGGTTCGGCCAGAATTTTCAGAATGGTGATCTTCCACATGATCTTCCAGATGAAATTCTAGGTGATCTTCCTGGTGAGTTTCCAGGTCACATTCTAGGTGATCTTCCTGGCAAAATTCTAGGTGATATTCCAGGTGAGTTCACATGTGATTTTACAGGTGATCTTCCCGGTGATATTCCAGGTGAGTTCACATGTGATTTTACAGGTGATCTTCCAGGTGATATTTTAGGTGATCTTCCTGATGATCTTCTAGGTGGCCATCCAGGTGATCTCCCAGGTGACCTTCCATGTGAATGGCCAGGTGATCCGCAGGTGATATTCCCGGTGATATTAGGTGATATTCCTAGTGGTATTCCAGGATATATTCTAGGTGAAATTCCAGGTGATCTTCCAGCTGATATTCTAAGTGATCTACGACATAATGCTTCGGCCAGAATTTTCAGAAATTCTTCGAGAAAATCGACTCATTCATCAATCGGAATCTGCACATTATTGTTGAGTCGATCTCAACCGAATGGGTCCAAAGCATTCCTCATAATGTTCCGAAGGAGCTTTCAGAAAAGTAGATGTTGAGTACACACTTCAACGAAACTTTTGGCGATACTGAGAAATAAACAAGCTGAATTCTTCCAATGATTCGTAAACGTGAACCCAAAATTATGCACTACTTTTATTGAAAGTGAAAAGTAGTTGAAATGGAGGGTAGGATCTGCTTAAATACCGCTAAAACCGTTCCATTGTCAGAAAGGTTTATTTTTGTTAATACACGGAGATTCCTCTGGAAAAACCGCAGTCAGCAATGTTTTTTTTGGAATACACGGTGATTCCTCTAGAAGAGGCAAACACCATTACTGGATATTCTCCAGTTGAACCGTGTCAAGGTAGCATTTGATGAACAAGTTCATATTCTACCTAATCATTGCTTCACACTATTTCTCCCATTTAAGGCACCGAACACTATACCCACATTCAACCGAAATTTCTTTCAGTGTACCCGCTGAGTGAGTGACTAGCATCTGTGGCAGCTCCAACCAACTTTTAATGTAACACAAATGCCACAATTTTGATCGAATTTCCGATTAAACTGAGATAAATGAAAAGACACGAGAGCAAAAATCTGAAAATCACGTATTTAGCATTTTTATCTATCAAAGAAAAAACCCCTTGGAAAAAAGTGCTGCAAAGCGGAAAAAATAAACTTGGGCAAAATTCTACCGCCAGCAATTTTACACTGAATTTTACAATAGCAACAACAACAACAACAAACGAGCACGTTTTCCACGAAAAGCCAAAAAAAGCAAACACAAAAAAAAGTAAGAAAAAGAAGTTAAAGATTTTTCGAACGATACCAATTCAAAACGGAACAAACCCAAATTGGACCAGTCTCTGGTGGCAGGAGGGGGTGCAGTGCCGTTAGGAACGCAGAGGTCGACTTCGGCCAGTCTTCTGTGGTAGCGGCAGTGGCACCGCTTTCAGCTGACTGCTGAGCGAGTGGCACAGAAGCAGACAAACTGCAGGAACTTTTACTTTCCAAGCTCTGCGAGCGGAGGCGGTGGGGGAGGGCACTCAGATTTGTAACAAGAAACATGTCAATTTGCGTAACTGCGAATATGAACAAGTCACTGACTGTTTGGCTGAATGTGAGTGATTGGCTGTGGGATAGAGTGTGTGAGAGGGTGTGTGTAGTATGTGTGTAGTATGTGTGTGTGAGTCTACTGGGCCCCTTGTGACGTGAGACGGCGGTAATACGTCAATTTGCCTAACCGGCTGTGACTTTGAGTTCCAGACACACATTTCCCTGGCTGAATGTAGCGTGTCAATGTGCCATAAAAATGTTCTATTTCATTTGTAATTGTTGGAATTGTTTCAAGGACTCTCGTTTCTAAATTGACACGTTTCAGTAGGAAGTGTGACACGGGGTTTCACTTGAGAGTTAATTATAAATCCGACCGTCATTATGCGGAAGTCATTCATAAAGAGATATTAAAGAAAATTAACGGTCATGAACAAGAAGTCATATGGAAAGTATCCTCAACAATAAGTCATACGGAAAGTATCCTCAACAATAAGTCAAAGTAATAAACAACTAGACATATGTAACAAGTAATAAATAACAAGACTAGTTCTGACAGATATCTCGGAATGACCTTGAGAGCAACTAAGGGAAATAAAGGAAAATACGTCTTAACAAGTACAACAATTGTGACTTGTTAGGAAATCTGCCTAGCCACGGGCAGCTGCATTGTCAAATGAAAGCGTTTAAGTCCACGGAAGGTACTGCGGTGCATCTTCCACGTTCCGTCTTTCGAAATTCATATTTCGTGATGCATGTTTCGTATTCCATGCTTCATGTTCTGCATTTCGTGTTCCGTCTTTCGTAATCCATGTTTCCTGAGTCATCTTTCCTGTTCTGTCTTTCGTGTTCTGTCTTTCGTGTTCCGTCTTTCATGCTCCATTTTTCATGTTCTATCTTTCCTGTTTCATCTTTCGTGTTGTATTTTTCGTATTCCATATTTCTTGTTTCATCTTCTGTATTCTGCATTTCGTGTTCTACATTTCGTGATACATCTTTCGCGTTAAGTCTTTTGTGTGCCATCTTTCATATTCCATATTTCTTTTTTCATCTTTCTTTTTCTGCACTTCGTATTCCATCTTTCGAGGTCCACCTTTCGTATTCTGTATTTCGTATTCCATGTTTCATGTTCTCTCTTTCATGTTCCATCTTTCAGATTCATGTTCCATCCTTTGAGTTCTATATTTCGTGTTCTGCATTTTGTATTCTGTCCTTCTTGCAATCATTTTTCTTGTTCCATCTTTTCTGTTACATCTTTCGTGTTCTGCATTTCATTCTACGCCTTTAGTGTTACATCTTTCGTATTCCATCTTTCGAGCTCCACCTTTCGTGTTCTGTATTTCGTATTCCATGTCTCATGTTCCATCTTTCGAATTCCATTTTTCGCATTCTTTATTTCCTGTTACGTCTATCGTATTCCTTCCTTCGTGCTCCATGATTCAGGTGGGACCTTTCGTGTTTTGCATTTCATGTTACGTCTTTCTTATTCCGTCTCGTATTCCATCTTTCATGTTCCATCTTTCATGTTGCATCTTTCGTATTCAATCTTTCGTAATCCATCTTCCGTATTCTGCATTTCGTGTTGTACATTTCGTGATACATCTTCCGTTACGTCTCTCATGTTCCATCTTGAATATTCCATATTTTATCTTCCATCTTTCGTGTTCTCCATTTAGTATTCCATCTTTCGTGTTCCATCTTTCAAGTTTCGTCTTTCGTGTTCCATCTTTCAAGTTTCGTCTTTCGTGTTCCGTCTTTCATGTTCCATCTTTTATGTTTTGGATTTCGAGTGACGTGTTTCGGGTTCCATCTTTCGAGATCCATCTTTCGTATTCCATATTTCATGTTACGTCTTTCGTGTACCGTCTTTCGTTTTTCATCTGTCGTATTCCATCTTTCACAATCCATCTTTTGTGTTCTACATTTCGTGTTAAGTCTTTCGACTTCCATCTTTCGTACCTCCTTCCCTACCTACTTGTATCTTTAGTATTCCATCCTTCCTATTGAATCTTTCATGTTCCATCTTTCGTGGTCTATCTTTCTTATTCCATTAAATGTGGTATTTTCGTTCGCTTGCTTCAGTATCTGTTATCATGGGAGGAATTTTAAAATAAGAATACTTTCAAAAACCTCCATAGCCTTATCAGAACCGACGGATTGGGCCCATCGGTCGCCAAGAAGTCGTCGAATTCTTTAATAAAAGAAAGTTTGATACCCCTACGCTGGGTAGTCACCTTGTTGCGGTGTAGGGGCTTACTGTGTGCTGGAACATGGCACATGAAAGACGGTGACATGGTCCAGTTACGCAAACTAAGAACTACCTTCAACGCACAGGTTGAAAGTAGTTTTCTACGATTCCTGCTCAGTCGTTAAGGCTAGTTAGTAGTCGTACTGGCCAATATCGAACGTCTCACTGAGACCGCCGGATCGCCTAGACACTAACAATTGGTCAGCCCTTCGGGGAAGTGCGGCAATTACTTTACAGACCAATGGCCCACTTTCAGTACGGTCATGTCTCTGCTGGACTTGGGTCGCCGATTGCCGGGCGGGGGAGAGAGAAAACTCCCTGGGGCAGGGTTCACCAGACATATTGGCCCATAAAAAAAAAACACCCTAAATTCACGGTGGAACAGCTATGCCAGTGAGCTTGCTTGACGGGGTAGAGTCAAGCTTAATAGCGAACTCCGTACGAGGTCCGGCGAACCTACGGTTTTAATTAGCCTTACCACGGGGGCGCCCGTGGGTGACCAAAACGCAAAAGAAAACTAAAAAAAAAAATATATGGAAAACTTAAGCCTATATGAAAAAAAAAAAATGGACTGCACACCTTCAAATGTGCATATTGTGGCTACAATGAGCCAACAGCCATCATTGGCCGAGGGGGCATCTGGTCCCATCGACAATGAAAGCATGGAGCACGACCTGTTGGGGGGGGCACCCGGTCCCTTAACCGACAGGCCGGAGGAGATGGACATCCCACTTAGCCAGGAATCGGCTGGGGTGTCTATCTCCTCGGAACAGGAGAGAAATCTTCTTGAACCTGCTCCAGAGAAGATTCCAAAACTTAGGGTGAAGCTGTCCGGAGCTGGACGTAAACGTTTTAAGGCTTTGCTTGCCAGGGGCATATCGCTGGAAACAGCTCGGTCCTTGGCGGCAAATCCAGCGAACGTGTCTGCGCGATGGACCCCTAAAAGATCCCGTTCAGATGGCTCCACGCCGACATCGAACTCCAGGCCGACAAAGCGGTTTGCACAAGAGGGCAACAAAAACATTGATAAAATGTCAATAGTGCCCCCAGCGGACCCGCCGGTGTGTGGTGAGATGAAGGAGGCGGAGACCTTACTTGGGGGCGAACCTGGTCCCAGTAAGAGGGTGGCGAGTGTCTCTGAAAGACATGGCGTGCAGGGAGCCTCCTTGGGGGTCCCCTGCTCAAAGCCTACTCTAGCGGAGACAGTCTGCTCCAAAAAGATAGGGGTTATACCTAGCAATTTCCCGGAGGGCATATGGTCCACTGAAGAAATTGGGAAGGTACAACGGTGCATTCTCGACAAGATGTTCGAGACTCGTGGGGGCCCAGTGAAGCCACACTTTGCAGGCTGTAGTTTCAAGCCTGGATGGTTGACGATCAACTGTCTGGACGACGAAACCGTAGCCTGGGCTGAAGAATGGATACCAGCCATGAAGCCATGGGAGGGGGCTGAGTTGAAGGTGGTGGACGAGGCAAAAGTGCCAAAGGCCAAGATCTTCGTTGGCTACTTTCCCGGCTCGGTATCTTGGCAAAATGACCGAATTCTGGGGCAAGTGGAGTCGCAGAATTCGGGCATTAGTGTCAGCGAGTGGCGGGTGCTCCATCGCCTACAAAAAGGTGACCAGGTCGAGCTGGCAATTGCTCTGGACCCCATCTCGTCTGAAAGGGTTGACACACTGGGTAACAAGGTCTACTATGGCTTTGGCAGTGCCCAGCTCCGACCTAGACTGAAGGGGAACAGGGCAAAATCTGCTGTTGGTGTTGAAGAGCAACCAACAACATCTGTTGCAGCGCGGGCAAAGCAGAGTAGCCAGAAGCCGAAAACGGGGCCCATTTTCACAAAGCCAGTACCGAGAGCGGAGAGAGGCAACACACGTGCCCAACGTCCAGGACCATCTGCTCTCTCTGGTAGGCTCAGGAAATGGGAGAGAAAAGACCTGGAGGCTGCGGAAACTTTGCGGAGCACAAAGGGTGGTAAGATCCGCAAGGATCGGTCTGGGAAATAATGTCCCAGGCCCCATCACGAACGCAAAACTCTTGGAAGCAGCTTCACTGTCTCCAAATAAATCTCCACAGGGCTATAGCAGCCTCTTACAGGCTCAGTGCCTTGGTGGAACACCAGAGTCTGGACTTCGTAGCCATTCAAGAACCATGGGCCACAAATGGGCGCATAAATGGTCTGCAGACAAAAACATGTAAGTTGATCTATGATAATAATGTTGACCGACCGAGGGCAGCGATCATGATCAACAAAAATATTAAATTCCTCCCAATTTCAGAGCTTCTACAACGCGATCTGGTGGCAGTACAGGCAGAAGTGCCTAGTGCCAAAGGGAGGAGAACGGTAGTCCTGGCCTCCATGTACTTACCTGGCGACACAGAGGACGCGGTATCGCGCGAGCTCCAGCAGCTTACGGAGTACTGTCGCACTCGCAGTCTACAGTGGGTGGTGTGCTGCGACGCAAACGCGCACCACACGGTATGGGGAAGCACGGACACGAACGGGCGAGGTGAGTCACTTCTTGATTTTATTACAACAAATAATCTGGTGGTGGTAAATAGGGGTGACGAGCCTACCTTTATGAATGCGATAAGGGGGGAGGTGTTAGATCTCACTCTAACTAGCGCATTCATATCAAATAACATTTCTAATTGGAGGGTGCTTAATGAGGTCTCCTTGTCGGACCATAGGTACATTTGCTTTGATCTGGGGGGGGAGATTGGAGGCACCTTCGAAATGAGAAATGTTAGGAAGACCAACTGGTCGATATATAACTTTTACTTAGAGCAAAATATTGCGGGCCTTAGTGAAAAAATAAGTAACTCTCAGGAACTAGATCTTGAAGTTAACAAATTAAATAATATAATAATCAAGGCTTTTGAAAGTAGCTGCAATTTAGTTGTGAAGAAACGTTCTAGGAACGTACCCTGGTGGAGCGGGGAGCTAAATGTTTTGCGCAAAAAAGCCCGTCAACTCTTTAATAGGGCCAAGTCTAATGGTGACTGGGCATCTTATAGAAGTGCCTTAACGGCCTATAATAATGAGTTGAGAAGATCTAAGAGAGACTCATGGAAAAAGTACTGTGAGGAGATTGAAACCCTCCCAGCAGCTACCCGACTCCAGAAGTCACTCAATAAAGATCACTCAAACGGGCTTTCTACACTCAAGAAGCCTGACGGAAATTTTACGGAGAGCCTGGAAGAGACGGGACAGCTTTTGTTGGACACTCACTTTCCAGGCTGTGCCACTAGCGGAGAGGATAGTGAAATCATCGAGAATACTCGTTTCTTGATGCCTACACGGAGGGAACTCTCACTGGCTCGCAGAATCTTCACCGTCAATAAAACCAAATGGGCTATCTCCACTTTTAGACCATTCAAATCGCCAGGTGTCGATAATATACAACCGTGCCTACTTCGGCAAGGTGTTGATGTATTAGCACCTGTGCTAACAAACATTTTCAGGATAAGCCTGGAGCTAGGCATAGTGCCTAAACCTTGGACGAAGGCTAGGGTGGCTTTCATACCGAAAGCAGGCAAAAAGGCGGACCACACGCCAAAAGCCTATCGGCCCATTAGCCTGACGTCATTCCTGCTAAAAGTTATGGAAAAAATTCTGGACCAATATATCAGGGAAACTTATCTTAAAGATTCTCCTCTTCATATTGAACAATACGCTTACCAATCAGGCAAATCGACTGAGACAGCCATACATAGCTTAACAAGCAAAATTGAAAAGGCGTTTGAGGGTAAAGAAATAGCTCTCTGTACATCGGTTGACATTACGGGGGCTTTTGACAATGCTACCTTCAGATCAATTGAGGAGGGGATGAACAGGAAAGGTATACAAAGACTGATCATAACATGGGTTCTCAACATGCTGAAAAACAGAACGACAATCTTTGAAACAGGGACAGCAAAGCAAATTGTCAGGTCAACCAAAGGATGTCCCCAGGGGGGCGTCCTATCGCCACTCCTATGGTTATTGGTTATCGACGAGCTCTTACAAACTCTCAATGACCTCGGATACGAAATTCAGGGCTTTGCGGATGATTTGGTAATTATGGTCAGAGGCAAGTTTGACTCTACCATAACAGATCGCATGCAACTAGCTCTTGATATCACTCAAAACTGGTGTCAGGAGAAAGGACTATCGATAAATCCGAATAAAACAAACGTGGTACCCTTCACCAAAAGAAGGAAACTGAATCTGGGGACTTTAAGGTTAGGGACCACAAACTTAACAATGTCCAATGAAATGAAATATCTGGGAGTAATCCTGGACAAAACTCTAACTTGGAAAAACCACTTATCATACATAACTAGTAAAGCCTTAAGAGCAACCTATGCTTGCCAGAGGTTGTACGGTAAAACATGGGGACTACGGCCAAAAATGATGGCGTGGTCATATAAAACAATAATAGTACCAATGATTACTTATGCGTCGTTGGTATGGTGGCCAAAAGTCAACCAAACAGGAGCTCAGAGGACTCTTAACAAGATTCACCGTATAGCCTGTTTGAGTGTGACGGGAGCAATGAGAACGTGCCCCACACTAGCTTTGGGAGTGATCACTGGACTGACTCCTCTACACCTTGTAGTTAAAAGGATGGCGGCCAGCGCGGCCCTAAGGCTACCTAATCTAGCCCATCTTAAAGAAGGCAACCTTTCGGGGCACGCAAAGATTCTGGACACTGTCTGGAATTCTCCGTGCCTCATGGTCTTCGACAAAATGGACAGAAAATTAGACTTCTCAAAGCAATTCAAAGTGGTCATCAGTGACCGTTCAGCTTGGAGAAACAAGGAAATAACAATAAAACAGGACTCTCAGTTGTGGTATACAGATGGGTCCAAAATGGAAGATGGCAGTGCAGGAGCTGGAATTGTAGGGCCAAATTTCCAAAAAGCAATTGCAATGGGAAAAACAGCTTCCATTTTTCAGGCGGAGGTCCACGCTTTAGAGTTATGTGCTAGAGAATGTCTACGCAGGGGTACACGCAACACCAAAATATGCATACTCTCAGATAGCCAGGCAGCTCTAAAATCATTAATAAACTTCTCATTCCAATCAAAGCTGGTCTGGGAATGCTGTAAACTTCTCAATACCCTAGCAGCGAGAAACTCTGTTACGCTAATGTGGGTACCGGGACACGAGGGACATGAGGGCAACGAAATGGCAGATTCTTTAGCAAAAAAGGGTGCAGACACTGCCTTTATAGGCCCAGAACCCTTCTGTGGGGTAAACAGTAGCTTCACAAATAACTTGTTGTGCGAACAGGAAAAACGAAGTCTGCTAAACTACTGGAGAGCCCAAAAAGGCATGCGGCAGTCGAGACTACTCATTGATCCTGAACACATAAGGGTAGATGCTTCTTTAAACCTCAGCAGAAATGACATCAAACTATACACTGAACTTTTAACAGGACACTGTAAACTAAATTACCACCTAAAGAAAATAGGCGTGGTAGAAGACGATTCTTGTCGACTCTGTCAAGAGAAGCAGGAAACGGCAGAACACATTCTGTGCACTTGCCCAGCGGTGGCAAGACGCAGACATAAGTACCTAGGCAGTGGGTTCATATCTCCAAATCACCTAGTTAAAATTAAGCCCACAGCAGTTACGAGATTTATAAACAGTCTAGGACTGTTTTAGTTGGGTACGAGGCTGCACAATAGATCTTTTAGGTCGCGGTGTTCTTTTAGCCTGTCAATAATAATAATAAGTTTGATACAATGATACAAGTTTCGTTCAACTCGCAATCAATTATCGTTCAGCGATCCTTATAAAAGGTTATATTAATCAAATCAGCCCTCATCCTCCATAATCACTGCTACTACCTATAAAGTCAGCGCACTTTCCAGACTCCTCACACTCAATTTAAGGAACTCCCGCTAGCCCCGTTGTGACATTCGTCTCAAAAGGTGTTAATAGAAATTTGCATAGTAATACTTGGTGCGGTGATTTATATGACATTTACCCTAATTATCAAACAAGAAACTTGAAGCGACGCCCACCGCCACCATCACCACCACATCAGCCCACTCAGATGTGGCCCGAACAGTTGAAGTCTTTTCAACTTACGTCGCCAACTGAAATGCAATTCATTTCGGCCAACTTAAGCGAATGATTTATTGCAACGTTTTTGCGCCTTGCAACTGTGTGGTTCGTTCGTGCCACACAACTGTGGCAATTAATTAAATTTAGAAGCAAACTGCAATTTGCATTCACGAAAATTGTCCACCGGCAATTTTGTGGCGCGCTTGTTCGCCGTCGGAGGCTATTCGCGTCAGTCTGTCTGACCGTTCTGCTCCCTCGCCTCGCCGCGCCTCCCACTGCGTTGCGTTACGTTGTGTCTATTTCAATGTTAATCTAATCCCTAACTCGTGATTAGCCCTTTTAGTCAGTTAAGCGTTTTTTCAGCTTACTTTTTAGGTTAGCGAAATGCAATCGACACAAAAGTGCGCGTTCACACAAAAGTCGTCGCAACCAGCAAACCGGCGGCAAAAGCGGCAGTGAAGGTGTTCCAGACACTTTCTGTATGAGACGAAAGACCCACATTTGGATATCAAGCATAAGGAATGGTATACGCATAGTTCCGGCTTCAAAGATACCCAAGTGTTCAAGACGGGACACGAATGCTTCCTGTTTACTTGAGCCACATAGTCACTACCCCCCTACTGTCATCCTCGAAAATGTCTGTTAATGTCTGGAATACAATTCTTACGGTGTCATAGTGAACTGCAAAAAAGTCTCCTTAGAGCATCTTGGAACATGCCTTGATATGAAGTCATTTGTGGCAAACCCGGTGAAGTTATATAAAAAAGTCCTACGCTCTCATGAGATAAGGACACTTTTTTGTACTGTATTTGCTCAACAGTTTTTAGAAAAACATACAAAAATTGTGCCAAAGAGGGTCCTTTTAGTCGCAGTACCTCTTACACCACTAAAACACATTCTATATGTTGACTCATCAGAGGCGCAACTAAAGAGGAGATCAAATCTCGAGGCTTCCTTAAATGTTGAATTGTGTCCCACTTGGAATACCAGAATATTACAAAGCATAAAACTAAATCCTTCTGGGCCGGCAAACAATCCCATGGGGAAAACTTCGAATCTAACTCTTTCGATTGTCTCTATGGATTTAAAGACAGATGATTCTGTCATTAGATTCTTGCAGTTGAAGCATGGTTGATCTGTTCGCAAAAATACCGCTGATGAAGACGTACGATGAATTAATCCGCTCCGAATGAAACCTTCCTATAGGCTAAGAATTCTGCATCAATAGAAACCAGGGTAAAGAAACCCAAATAGAGTTTCTGTGTCTCTCTGACTATCTCCCATTCGAACTGGTTACGTTTTTCTATCTATCTATATTTAGTTTTTAATATTTTTCTTTATATACGAGTATTTCTCTCTTTCTTTCAGTATCTCATCCCCTTTCTATATTTCTGTAACTATACATTTCGCTTATTCTTTATCTATCTCTGTCTCTATCTCCCTTATACCGTTATATTTTTCTCTCCTTCTCACATTTCTCCTTTTCTCCTATTATCCTTCTTTTCTTCTCTTCTACTCTTATTCATTCTTCTCTTATTCTCTTATCGTATCTTCCCCTTCTCTACTTTTCTCTTTATCTACTTTTCTCTTTATCTACTTTTCTCTTTCTTTATTCCTCTCTCTCTTCTTCTATCCTTCTCTTTTTCTCTTATTCTCTTCTTCTCTTCTTCTCTTATCCTCTTCTCCTCTTCTCCTCTTCTCTTCTTCTCTTCATCTCTTCTTCTCTTCCTCTCTTCTTCGCCTTTTCTCTTCTTCTCTTCTTCTCTTCTTCGCCTTTTCTTCTTTGCTTCGTCTCTTCTTTTCTTCTGCTCTTCTGCTCTACTCTCCTTTTCTCCTTCTGTCATTCGCTTCTGCTCTTCTTTTCTCCTTCTCTCTTTCTCTTCTTCTCTACTTTTCTCTTTATCTAGTTTTCTCTTTCTCTATTTCTCTCCCTCTTTCTCTATTTCTCTATTTCTCTCCTTTTATCCTTTTCTCTATTTCTCTATTTCTCTCCATCTATCATTCTCCCCTTCTCTTCTTCTCTTCTTCACGTCTTCTCTTCTTATTTTTTCCTCGTCGTCACTTCTTCTCTTCTTATCTTCATATCTTCTTGTCTTCTCTTCATCAATTTTTTTCTTCTTCTCTCTTCCTCTCCATCTCTCCCTCTCTCACTTTCTCCTTCCCTCCTGCTCTCCTGCTTTCCTGTTCTCATTCTCTCATTATCTCCTTCAACCCTTCTCTCCTTCTCTCCGTCTCTCTTTATCGATCTAGTCGACCGCTCCATTTGAAGCAAGAGACGGTTCATGGACCGATTGATCGCTTCAGCCACGGTACCAAATCTTCCCTAAGGGAGCTTTATGCGGCTGGAATAACTACCGTAGAAGTGCGTCAAACTTTAATCAACTTTCAGCACTAATCTGCGAATATCTGAACAGAGAATTAGTACGACACACACTCTCTCTCTCTCACACACACACACACATGCAAAAATGCCAAAAACGTGGCAAATAAACCAAAATACAACAAAAGAAAAGAGCAGAAAGCTGTGACAGAACGTAGAACCGTTCAAACAAAAAACATGTTTTTTGTTCTCGCTTTTTTCGCTTTTATTTTAAATTAATAATTTTTTATTTTATTTTATGTTTTTAGTCATTATGCAATCAAATTTTGAGGCTGCTTTGCATGTCGACACATTCACCGGAAATCTAAGAAACTCTTTTTGCGCTGCGGCTCTTGTTGTCGTCGTCGGTGTTGCTGTTGTTGCTGTTGTTGTTGAGTGGTTTAGTCTGAAATTTAGTACACTAATTATACACAAGTATCGGCAACAACAACAGCAACAGAGATTGTTAAAAATTCAATTTAATTTAGGGATAGGAAAAATGTTGCTGGCTAATTAACATTTTAACGAATAAGTTTGCGAAGAGCACAGAAATCACCGAAGAGGAGCTGCAGAAGCGTCTGAATATGAGTTTGATTGGCGGGCCGGAAATGGTTCTTCGGCAATGCTGCGTGGCTGACACAGCGCTTGGACCGGTCACACATCGATTACTCAGCCCTGTAAATGCTGGACACGCCCGCGCGACAATGAAGGTTAATTTCCATAGACACGCTATTCATTTGGTACGTTCTTTCCCCGCACTTGGACTGCAGGGGATCCAAACAGAAGCGAAACCAAAGCAGTTACCTTGAATTGTGTGAAATACTGTTGCGAAAGAACATTCTTGAAGTCTGATGAGAGTTTATGTCGGTTTATGTCAACGATGATTTGCAACCTAATCTTCGATGGCAATTGATATTAACCAGCGTTAACTGTAAGTCCAAAATATCCTGTCAGGCAAAGAAGTCGACAGAATGGTGGTCTCAGAACCTTATGAAGACTGGAAAGCCAGTAGTAATGCTAGGAGAAAATTCTGTGAAATTACTGCAAAGATTTCTCTAAGATGACACACATTATTGGTTAAACTAGACTCCATTATTGGCCAAAGTAGGGCCCATTTGGTATGTTACACACCATAAAGTCCCGTATACACTTAGAACGTCTTTCAACTCCTTCCCTGAATTGGACCTTGAGTGAATTTTGATTGGACCTTGAGTGAATGTTGATAAATAGGGTAAATCTATAAAAATTCACCACTGAAAGGTCACACACTAGAAACATTGAGCTATAAAAAACCAGTCATAACTGATGGAGTCCCTTTCGAGCTAAGGAACTTGCTTCGGAGTGTGTGGAAATGAACTCGAACATAGTTGAAAGGGATTAAAAGTGAATCCAAATGAATATAAGAGCAGTTGTGAATTGGAATTGTTCGACCTATTTATTAGCAAAACTACATTCCGTAACAACACTCATATTGAAATCTGTTCCGACTCAAATACAGCTGCTCCGGCATGTTCCCCAGGCAGTTCAAACAAACTATTTCATGGTATACGTGTTGAATTTTTATCTAGTCTGATGTCTGTGACTTTTGGTAAAACACCACGAACACGATTTCTAAAAGTGTGGTTTCTGGAGAAAAGTTGTTGCTGGAAATCCAATTTTTACACGTACGATTCTTCGAGTTCTAAAGAAATTTGTACTACAACGAAATGTGTGAAAATCGTATCTTCCCCATCTCCAACTCATGGAAAAGAAATTATAAGATTTCTCCAAAGACTATAACAATTATAACTCCTCATTCTCTATACTGTTTATAAGAGTCTTCACTGGATAGTCTAACCTCAGTCTTTTACTATAGCGTATTTATGTATATTTAAAGAAGGCAACCGTCGATAGTCTGGAACTCAGTCTGCTTCCAAGTTGAGTGGGAGTGTGCTGGAAAGAGGCGGTCATTGGGTAACCTAAGCTAAGTTGCTTACTGTAGACTTTATATTTACTCAGGTGCCAAGTTGAGTGAGATTGCTAGAATGTGGCGACAATGAGTTAATTAGTAAAGTCTTTATACTAGAATGAGTCGATAAATTACTCAAGAGCCCAGTTGAGTCACTGTTTGGAAACTGGCGACCGATAGCTACCCTAAAGTGAGTTGCTTACTGAACTCTTTATCCCAGAGTGAGGCTCTAAATCACTCTGGTGACAAGTTGAGTGAGAGTGTGCTGGAAATTAGCGATCTAAACTGACTTGATTACTAAAGTCTTTAGACAAGAGTGAGTCTATAAATAGCTCCTCTGCCAATTTGAGCGAAAGTCTGCTAGTGTAGCCTAAACTGAGTTGATCCCTAAATTCTTTAGACTAGAGTGAGTCTCTGAATCACTCTGGTGCCCCACTGAGTGGGAGTGCTGGAAAGTGACGCCCTAAACTAAGTTGATTGAAAAAGCGTTTATCCTAGAATGAGGCTCTAAATCACTCTAGTGACAAGTTGAGTGAGTGTGCTGGAAAGTAGCGACCGAAACTGAGATGATTAATATAGTCTTTATACTAGAGCGAGTTTCTAAATCACCCAGTTGAGTGAGTGTGCTGGAAAGTGGCAAACAAGGTTGATTACTAAAGTCTTTAGACTAGAGTGAATCTGTAAATAGCTCCTCTGCCAATTTGAGTGAAAGTCTGCTAGTCTAGCCTAAACTGAGTCGATCAATGAAATCTTTAGACTAGAGTGAGTCTCTAAATCACTCTGGTGCCCCAACTGAGTGAGTGTGCTGGAAAGTGACGCCCTAAACTGAGTTGATTGGTAAAGCATTTATCCTAGAGCGATCTCTAAATCACCCAGTTGAGTGAGTGTGCTGTAAAGTGGCAAAGAAGGTTGAATACTAAAGTCTTTAGACTAGAGTGAGTCTGTAAATAGCTCCTCTGCCAATTTGACTGAAAGTCTGCTAGTCTAGCCTAAACTGAGTTGATAACTAAAGTCTTTAGACTACAATTAGTCTCTAAATCACTCTGGTTCGCCACTGAGTGAGTGTGCTAGAAAGTGGCGGCCCTTAGTTATCCTAAAGTGACTTGATTACTACAGGCTTTATACAAGAACGAGTATATCCTTAGAGAAGGAAACTTTTCGAACTCACTCACTGTCCAGTTCAGTGAGAGTGTACTGGAAAGTGGCGACCTAAACTGATTTGATTACTCAAGCCTTTGTTCTAGAGCGAGTGTAATCTAAACTGAGTTGTTTACTAAAGACTTTCTTCACAAAGCACTTCCGAGAGCAATTCCAACACAATCGAAACGAAAGTGTTAGAAATGACAGAATTTTTGTTGTTTAAACAGTTACCACGTTTCAGACCAACCTCTCAATTACCCCCTTACATCTTAATACATTACAATTTGCTCGCAAATTGGCCTCCAAGTGTTTGCCTCCGAGTAGTTGCGGGTTAGGTCAGTGGACTGTGTAATGCACTGTATTGCTTTTACCTGCCTGCTTGTCGACTTAACGGTTTTAACGGAAGCAAAGAAAGTAATAAACTGCTTGTCTTAGCGTATTAGGCACATACCCGACTCGCTTAAGAGACCAATTGACGACAGACGACACTGTGGAAGCTCGCGAAATCGCTATGCCCCCAACAATTGCAAGTGTCGACAGTTTTCGTTTGCCAGTCTCTGCCCAGTTACGAGCAGTACCTGACCCAGTATACGGAATTTCTTAGAGTTTTCCTTCTGTGCGAGTGCAGGAAGTAGCGCGTAATTCAATTTCTTGCCCAGCTAAGCCTCGTGCCTCGTTGCGTAAGAATTCAACATCACTGCAGTGGGTTACGGGGTCAAACTCGTCTTTGGCAATTGCATAAAATGCTTTCTAATTACGAAAAGGGGCTTTCTTGCCTTAGCGAATCGATTTCGGAGCAATTACAAATAAAGACTTTAAAGCATTCCCAGCACTATTTTAATTGAAATACAAGTAAATGAGAAAATGTGAAAGGAAGGAAACTGTTCAAGCAAATCTGCTTGAAATGCTGGTGGACATTTGTTTCGTTCGGGTGGGGCTGAGAATCAATAATGGCAATAACGGATTCTCGTGCGATTAGTATGCCACATGATTTTGAACGTTGACAGTCGAAAAAGCAAACTAAATTGGCTCTGACCAACAACCAGAAGAGCAACGCTGGAGTAATGTTCAGAGCTTATCTCACAAAATGCACATAAATGCCGATTATAATTAACATGCACCCTAAACGCCCAACAACACAAAAACAACAAAGCCCCAGGCACGCACAACTCAACATGATACACCAACAACAACAACAACAACAACACGAACGTCAACAAACACCTAAACACTTTTCGCCAGCTGATGGATTGGAAAGTGTTTCATTTCCTAAAGGCACATTTTTGGCCTAAAAGCTAATACAAAATTTGTGCATAAATCACAAAGTAAACACACTCACACTGAAACACTCTCATCCACACGTTTAAACACTCGCATACGCACACTCGAGCACAGCACCGCGTAATACTACGGTCAAAAGCATTAAAGGTGAAAAATTAAGAAAAATCATTTTTCCGCGCATGAAAAGCCGTCGGCAGGAAAATGCAATTCATCATTTTTGTCAAAATGCTGCAACAACTACACCATCAACGACAACAACCACGCAACGAAGCCAACAACAACTGCAATAATAATCATTAAACGTGCTTGGGAGGCAGGAAGGCGGGCACACAAAATGAATTCACTGAGCACAAAAGTGTCTATTGAGACAGAAATTGTAGCCACGCGAATGTTGGACACGAATGAACCCAGTAGGAAAAAAGCAAGCATAGGAAGACTACCACAACTGCCGATGACAGAAGGCCTTCCGATTTTTGCTACTAAGCTTTTCCTTTGGAGTGTGGAGAATGGGGTGAAAAGAAGGTGCTATCACTTAGTTGGGAACATCTTTCGATAGATATTACACTTGCTTACATAGGTAAGTTGTAAAGTGCTATCCTAGTGAAGGAAAGTAAGATCTAGAATGATCTAAAGTAATACTCTATTTAGTAACTAAGCCAGAAAACTGTTACTTACTTGATTTTGTAGAGTGGGACACAAATAAGACCTTCCGCTCATACTGGACAGATACACCACTCGATTACATAGGTAAGGTCTAAAGCAAGCTACTGTGGGAAAAGTAAGTCTTAGATACAAATAATAATAATGTCTTGAGAAATTACTAAAGCCAAACATGGCTTCGCTATTTTGTGGAGTGTGACAAATGGAAGGCCTTCTATTCTCACTTGTCTGACATATAATCCAATTGCTTACATAAGTAAGTAATAAAGGAGGGTAGATCTAGGATGCCCTGAAATAATACTCTATTTAGTAACTAAGCCAGAAAAGTCATTCACTATTGCTTAACTACTTTCTTCTTGATTTTGTGGAGTGGGGCACAAATAAGACCTTCCGCTCTCACTGGTCAGATACGTAGGTAAGGTCTAAGGCAAGCTACTGTGGGAAAAGTAAGACTTAGGCTGACATTGATATAATAAAAATCTGCTGAGGAGTTACTAAATCTCGAAATGGCTTCCAAAATCATTCATTTGCGCCTACTTTATTTTATAGAGTGGACAAAAAGAAGGCCTATCGGTCTCACTTATCTGAGAACACCTTCGGTCACATATTCCACTAGCTTACATAGGACAAAAGCAGACTTCCAATAGTGAAAGGTTAGGCCTAAAATGACCTGATATAAAATCTATTTATTAATTATGATAGCCTGAAGGTCCCGCATGGGTACGTAGTTGCTTACTTTTTCATTTTAAGAAGTGGAACAAAAAGAAGGTCTTACAACTTACACTTCTTTTGGAAAACCTTTACCAGACCTTCCGTTACTTTCATTGCAAAATCAGAGAAGAATCGGAAAAAAGTCCGTTATATAAATGACTATAAACAAGAACACCTTTGAAACTCGCTTCGTTGCTTTATTCTCTATTACATGAAATCTGACAAATAGAAGGCCTTACGCTATAACTTCTTTTGGAATACCTTCTGTCAGATACTCAATTCACTTCCGTAGATAATATCCAAAATACGAGTATACATATAAAAAAAGAGTATACATACTCGTATATAAAAAGATATATATAAAAAAATCAAAGGCCTAGGCATAACTGATAGAAGAACTTCTCTCACCATCACAGCAGCTAAGAAGGCCTTCCATAATCACTTCCTTACTTTCTTATATTTCATATAGAATACAAAGAACTCACTGGTTTTCTAGGAATCCTTCTGTGAACTATTTCAATATTATGATATGAATTCTTTGTAAGATATGATCTTGTACATTACTTGGAAGCTACACTCATTAAGGTATTCTTTCAACCATTTCCGACTGGGTGCGTTGAAATCTATCTCTATTTGCCTGTGCGTGTGTGTAATGCGTTTGTATGCATTGCCTAAAAACGCTAATTTGCCGCAATTAGCATTAGGCGTTTATTTTCGTTGTTGTTGTTGTTGTTGTTGCTGTGGTTACTGATGCTGTTTGCTTTAGTTCATAATTCCTTCTATGTTGAGCTTTAAAATCGCTCAAAGCCCACATGAATGACAACAGATAATGACTTACATGATTTTCCGGCTTTTGTGCAGGTGATATGAGCATTAGTGTATATGTGTGTGCGAATGTGAGTGGATGAGTGTGTGAGGAAGTATCTATGGGAACATTTGTGGACTGCGTACTATATTAGACAAAATTATGCAGATCATTCCGTAGGAAGACACCGATGAGATTCCATATAAATTTCGTTTAGTTCCAAGCCGCATTAACAGTTTCAAACGGATGTCAGGACTTTGATCTATCCTTTATTTATTTAGGATTCGGTACTCACAATAGATATATTTAGATCAGAATATGTATAGGTCATATTTTATATACTAGTTCAGAATATATATAGTTCAGGGGGTTCGCATTCGAGCTGCCTTTCACTAAATAATTCTAAAACCAAAAATAAATGGGAGTGAGTGTGGGTTCTGTTGGTGCTTCTTTCAGCAAGACCCAGAGCAGTTATCTCCAGAACTTCACCTTAGCACTGTGCTCTGGAATAATGTGTATTACAAGAGTATTCACAAATTATGCTAGCTCGAGCAGAGCCAAAGTACTCATAGTTAAGTGGCTTTGAAAACCATTTCAGAGCGAGTTCTCCGATTGATTCTAGGAACAATTCGATCGCCTCAAATTTGTATTCATCTCTCTAACTGACTACAAATAACGACGCAAGAATTTCACGCATATAATTCAATGTCTCACTAATGTCTTGATATTAAAGAATTTTCACTATTTATATTTCGCTTAATAGTTTTCATTTATGACGGTTCTCTTATGACTTTTCATTTATGGCTGTTCACTTATGACTGTTTATTTATGACTTTTCACTTATGGCTGTTCACTTATGACTTTTCAATTATTACTTTTCACCTATTAATTTTCACCAATGAGTCTTCCTTTATGACATTTCCCTTATGACTTTTCGCTTATGACTGTTCAATTATAGCTTTTCACTTATGAGTGTTCATTTTTGGCTTTTCACTTATGACTGTTCATATATGACTGTTCACTTATGACCTATCTGATAGTTACATCTAATTTTAATCAAAACTAAATCATCAAAGAAACAATCCAGTGATAGATACAACTAATTTTCATACCTACACTAAACAATTATCCAGCATTGGTGCGCATGTTTTCGAAAGTAAGGGAGGGGCTTATTAAAACACCCCGCTAGTAAAAAGAAGAGCCTACCTCACTGCATGTTTTGGAGTTTGTGAGACAACCACGCGGTCTTTCTCTGCCAAAAGCCAAAGAAAAAACGCCAGCACAGCTGCGAATTGTGAGCAGTTAGTTAGGTTATTTATTCTGAGTTCTTAGAAACTGAAAATGTGGTACTGAAATATCTGGAACCAGCTGATTAAATCAACGAAAGACGCACACAGTTCCAATTCTGTTTCTTTTCCATTTATTATTATAGGTATTTTTATTTTTTCAGCAGCATAGGCAATACTTTGGGCAATATTCATCAATAGCAGGGGCTTTGAATACGCTGTAGATAGGCAATTGTTTCATATACAATAATCGCTTATGGCCACGTCAGATTCAGCTAAAAGCACTTCAGCTAAACCAAAAAAAGTTAAGTGAATAAGAAAATGAATTAGAAAAATGAATAGGCAATCATTTAAAGCCAAACCTATCAGCTTGAAAGAGGGTGGTGGGATACTTCACGCGCTTACGAGTATACTCCAATTGAGAAGACATGCAATCCAACAGCTTTGGTGATACAGGAATTGACTGACCATGACTTCGGAGACAGGCACATTCAGTTATTGTGGTGAGACTCTTTATTCATATTAAGAGTTTTGTACAACTAGGAGTATTATTGTATCCTGCGGAAGAATAAAAACCAAACAGCGATACTGGCGTGTGGGAACGGCAGTTGGAGTAATGTTGAAAGATTGTCGATTTTAATAACAACATTTGCTTATATTTCAGTTTTCATTAGACTCCAATAGCAGCCCCACAAAATACAACAAAATTAAAGAAGGATATGCCCTGAGAATGTGTCTCCATATAAACAATGTTCTTATGCCCTCAGAACGTGTTTGCCTACAAACAATGTCTGTGTAAGAAGAGATCATTATTCATGCTCATTTTCTAATGAAATGTTTGAGGACTGAAAAATCGCAACTGCATTAAATTGGGCTATTCTGGAGGTCCCGGCCAGTTAACCTTCTTAGGTGCATGTAGTTAAATTGTTACTGGTTCCTATTTTTTATGTATGTAGTTTCCCCTAAGGACATCGTCTTATGATCATTATTTCACTAACATTCAGGATTCCTTTTTGATTGAATGATGCCAAAGTTGCAGACACTGGTGACAATTCTGTACTTCAAGGAATCATTGGCTGTCAATTGTATTTGTTTCTATGCTGGAACAGGATTGCCCATTGTAAGAAGTTTATGTATCCAGGATTGGATACAGGATTTGACAATGTGGAAATATAGTTATATGTGGAATAACCAAGCTTACCTTTGCCTCTTTCTCTAGTCTCTTGTTTCTTCCCCAATTGTTGTTTAGTAACACGTCTTTTTGTTTTGACATTGTCAAAACTACTCGAGTCAAAAAACTATGCACTGCGTTTTGATCTACCAACTTTTTGAATATTGATTCGAATAGGAGTAATAATTTTATTTATCCTAAGCACGCTGTAAACTGCACTCCTTTGGAGTTATTTGGATAAACATCTTCAAATGCTTTCCTTGTTAGTGCTTTAAAAATGATTATTTGAAGGAGTCTTTGAAAAATTGTCGTCCAGAAACAAACTTGAAATGAAGACCAATCTGAGAGAGTGGACGAATTATAAAGCTGTGAATTATCTGACAATGAATTATCTCTTTTTGGCTATAAAGCCATAAAGTAATATTGTGAAAAAAAACTGCCCCGGGCATGGTCTCAAATATGCTTCTTTCTAAGCCCTTTTCTCTTCGAGTCGAAGGTCTCAGCAGCTGGTAATCAATTCCCCAACAGACGTAAGTAAGCGCTTAGAATGTTGATAAAGAATTAAAAACTCTCTATAAAGACATTAACTCTATATAAATACATTGACACTCCTAAAGCGTTAAATAAACACTTTCAAATCACACCAAGTCTCTCTACAATTACTCCATTCGTGCCATGTCAGGGCTTATAATGTTGGGTAACCATTATTAAAGCTTCATAAATAATTTAAAAACACTTACAGCGTTTACTGGTTTTATAAAGGCTCTATAAATTCAAAAATTGCCACAATATTAGTTCAAATAAAATATCCATTCAAGCATTAAAAAGGCTTATGGTGCCTCTTATAAAAGTATCAACTCTATTTTCATAAATAGTTTAAAATCTCTTTATAGCGTTAAAAGACTTTAAGACTTCAAAAAATCTCACAATTGGTTAATTCAAAAATCCATTCAAGTTTTAAAAAGGCTTATACTGCTTCATATAAAAGTATCAGCTACGTTTTGCAAAGTTTCAGGCCATTTAAAGACCAGACGGAGCTCGTCCTGCTTCTATAGTTGGGACTGGGAGCAAAGGATGACAACCAAATGAATGGCTGAGAAGTTCAATTTAAGCAAAACTCCCGTTTCCCTTACAAAAGTTGCTACTTAACCTTGGAGCAGGACATTAAAAATACATTATATTGTATAATAATTCTATAATATATTATAGATATATAATTCGATAATATATATAATTTCATTTTCATCCTTTTACTTAACGTTATTTGGATAAAAATTCTTCCTTTACCTTATTCTCGTAAGCGTTGCCGTTTTGCCACCATTTGAACTGGCACTGAAAGCAACGTTTTTGAAGCCAAAGGAAACCAAATTTTCTTAGGATTTTACCGACGGTATATGGCAGTGAAATCTTAAACTAAGTCATGTTTACCAGTACCACCTTCCGAATATTTGGTATAATTCTCCTTAGCATCAAGCCCTGAGATTATATCTATTGCAAGGACCTGTTATTTTTTCTTGGATCAGCTCTCGTTGGTGTAAGGTGCTACATTGTCTGTGGACTTACTACGAACTCTTCGAGAGCGAAATTGTTGGTTCCCTGATAATACTATGTTACTCCTTATATACCTTAAGGAATGTAATACTCGCCAGGCTGAACAATTTCTTAAACTATCTCAACACTTTTCATACTTCCATCTTTGAAATTGGGAGTTCCCGAGAATTCGAACGTACTCCTTATACACCTTAAGGAATGTGGTTTCCAATGGATATCACAATTCTCTCTTCAACTAACTCAACACTTCTTCATACTTTCAACTTTGAAATTGTTGGTTCCCTGAAGAGACTAAGGCGCTCTTTATACACCTTAAGGAACGTAGTTTCCGCCAGGTTGAACAATTTCTTCATCTCACTACACACTTTTACATACTTCCACCTCTTAAATTGTTGATGAATTTCACCGTGGTGACAACTTTCTGGAACCTAGGCTTACCCTTGGTTCCAGCTCAAAGTTCACCATTTGTTTTCTAGCCGTCGGTAAATCACACCTCAGAGCTCAGTGTTAAAGCAGAGCAGAGCCAACCAGCGGAGAGGTTCATTTCAAATACATCTTAAAACTTAACCCTGCCCTTAATATGGGGGTGGGAAAGGGGGTTGATTTAATAATGTTGTTGCACTTACGTTTATATAAAAATTTCGAGTAATCACAATCCATGTTGTTTGTTGTTTGTTGTTGTTGTTGATGCAGTTCCGAGGTTCCACACAAACTCTGCTTATTTATTATTTGAATTTATCACTTTAACACAATTTTCCTTATTTATTTATTTAATTTAATAAAAAAAAACCATTTTTTCTCAATAGTATTTTTTTTTAATTTTTTTAAACTCTTTTTTTAATAGTATTTTTTTAAACTTTGTTTAATATTTAAAAACTCTTTTTTTAAATAGTTTCTTTTTAAATTTTTTTATATTTTAAAACTTTTTTTTAATAGTTTTTTTAAACATTTTTTAATGTTTAAAAACTTTTCTTTTTAAATAGTTTTTTTTTAAAATTTTTAATATTTAAAAACTTTTTTTTTAAATAGTTTTTTTGTAATTTTTGTTAACTATAATTTTTTGGATAATTTAAAAAAATCATTTTTTAATAATAAATTCTTTTTTATTTTTTGAACTAAATTTTTGAAGTGCAATTTTTGAATAATTTTCTCTTCTATTTAATTTTTTAATTATTTGAATTTTTATTATTTGTTTCTAATTTAATTTTTGAGATTTGTTTTTTATTTTTTATTTATTATTAAATTGATTTAATACTTTTTTTATTCATTTATTAGAATTTCCTTTTTTATTAAAGTTTCTCTCTTTTTTATAAAATTTTTTTATTTTTTTTATTTTGTGTTAATTAATTTTGCTCTCAATTTAATTTGTGTTTTATTTTATTTATATTTATTATAATTTATTTTTTAATCTTTTCAAATTTGTTCAGTTTTTAATTTAATTTATTTATTATAAATTCTTTTTCATGAATTTGTTTTTAATTTATATTTATTTATTATAATTTTTCAGATTGAAATTGGTTTTATTTTAATTTATTTTTTATAAATTCTTTTTTAATTTTTTTTCATGAATTTGTTTTTAATTTAATTTATTTTTTATAAATTCTTTTTTAATTTTTTTTCATGAATTTGTTTTTAATTTATATTTAATTATTCTAATTTCTTTTCAGAATGAATTTTTTTTTAATTTAATTTATATTTATCATCATTTCTCTTGAACATTTTTAAAATGCATTTGTTTTCAGTTTTTATATTCTTTACAATTTAATTTATTTGGTTTCAATTTTCATTTAATTTGTTTTTTTCTGGTTTGTTTTTAAATTAATTTATATTTATTATAATTTCTTTTTAAGTTTTTTTTGAAAGAATTTGTGTTTAATCTAATTAATTTTTTTTCATTTAATTTATTTTGTTTCTAATTAAATCTCTTTTGTTTTGAATTTAGTTTATTTTGTGTTTTGATTTAATTTCTTTTGTTTTTAATTTAATTTTTATTTATTGAAGAATTTGTTTTCAATTTTCTTGTAATTCTCTTTTCAGTTTCATTCATTTTCTTGTTAATTTTTAATAAAATTTTCTTCAAATGCTTTGAAATTAGCTTTTAATTTTTTTAAATTTTCTATTAATTTGTTAAATATTTTCTATTATTTAACGATATTTCTGAAACCGTTTTTAGTTGATTTTAAACTTGATTTTGCCGCATTTTCGCAGTCGCTTCAACGGGAAATGCACGCACTGCAATTAGCGACGGCAATTGGGAAGTCTCCGAGAGACTTTTCCAGCTGAGAAAATTTCCATTTGTACTCCTTTAAATTAACAACTAATTTACAAAGTTCTGTTTGGCGACAGAATACCTTTGAAACACATTTAATAAAGCGTTAATAAATTATTATTTTTAATTATTTTGCTCCCGTTCACATTTCACTTAACGCCATTTTCGCACTGGGCGCGTTGAGATGATTTATTGGCGATCCAATGATTAATTTGATACGCATTGTTTCGGAGCCCTTAGCAATTGTGAATCACTACATGGGAAGACACGCCGCCACAGGTGACAGGTGCACGGTAGGTGTATCTTAACTGGGGCACAGAGCATTGGTCCACGTTGAATTACAGCTTAACAATGTGGTAGGGTCGCGGCTGATTGCAGGCTCCCGTTTGCTCACTGCGAGCCACGAATTGTATGGGAGTTAATGAGCTGGACGCCGAGAATTCTGGTCATACACGGATCCCAACTTGACTGCTCCGGTAATCGCACAGCCCTTTGATTTATGGGCTATTTCGATCAAATGAATGAGGATTCAATTAACACCGCTAATTGCCAACTTTTGCCTACGGCGCAGTCTTGCAAAGAACCACAGGAAAATATATTTCCAAAAAAAAAGGAAGAACTAAACACAGGCCAAAAATTTCTTCATTAAAAATTTGCCGAAAATTTATTTTACCACAAAAAGAGCGCTAAAATTATTATTCACACAGTTGTAGAACGAACAATAAACCAGCCGTCGAATTCGCAGCCAGCACACGCAACAGTTGAGAGTCAATGGGGAGGCGCACAGAAGTATCTCACACCCGCCTGGACCATTCCCCCGGATTGGCGAAATTTTCAACAATTCTCAACAATATTTTCGTACGTCTCCCGTGGCTTCCGGCTTCGATTGCTTTTATTTTGAACAAATTGGAATTATTTTTGATTTTATTTTCGATTTGAATCTTTGTTTTGTATTTCGTTTTGCGTTCAATTTGGCTGCTGTTGCGCTCCGCTGTGGCTTTGAGTACGCGACGGCATCAACGACGGCATAAACAAAACTGCCAACTCAAAATTGGCTCAAACCGCGTGGCAGCACGAATCCCATTCCGACGGTCTGCGCCACATTTTCCCAGTGCTCGAGCGTATTTGCAGTACGCTTGCCAAGACCAACTCGAAGAGACGCACACATAAATCAGCTTTGAGTGCGCCACTACTCGCTTGAGTGAGATTGTGCCAACCCCACAAGCACTCCACGGCGATGCACTCAACACGGCACGAAGCAAACTCAGACTCAACTCCAGCATGCCTTACGATTATGCGATGGCTGCAAAGGCCCACCCCCCGCAACACCCCAAACGAGTGAGCGAGTGAGCGAGCGAGTGAGTGAGTGAGTGAGTGAGTGGCGTAGCACATGGCCGTGCTTTCAAATAGATGCCCGTCCACGTTCTTTGCTCTGCAGCCGAGTCGGTGGCAGTTGAGGGAAATTCGCTCAAGGCGGCACAGCAACGGCAGAAACAGAAACAGCAACAACAGCAGCAACAACAGCAGCAGCAGCAACAACAGCAACAACAGCAGCAACAACAGCAACAACAACAACAACTCTTATAACGTCAGCCAGTTCAGTGAAGTCGGCACGATTCTGTAATTTGTGTATTCGCGTGTACGTGCTGTGTGTGCGGATTTGTTACCGACGGCTTGAAGCAGCCAGCCCAGCGCGCCACTATTGCGCCAGCGGAGGCAACTTGTGCTGTGTGCTCTGTGCTGTGCTCTGTGCTGTGCTCCTAGAACGAATTGACAAAGGCAGCTGACAGATACGAACTATGAGCTACGAACTGTGGACCAAAGCGTAGTGCGGGTGTTTGCCTTTGTTTGTTTTACCAGCGCTTAACTTACGCTTAGGATTAGAGTGTTTGTTTGTGAGTTGGCGAGGCGGAAGGGAAGGGATGGGATCGGAAAGGAAAGGAAAATTTGTAAATAATGGGTTAATTGTTTTCGACAAAAAGTTCTATAAATATCCCAACCTAAAGAGAAGGAGAGTGGGAGATTGTGTGTGATATAATTACAACGGCAGCCAATAGATTAAAATGGGAGTAGCGATTAGGAGAAGTGCTACTTTTAACTTCAACCTGGTTGAATTGTTCAGTGGCAGTTGACTCCGGAGGGTCCTTGAAATACTCCGGATTTGTGTGTGGACTAAATCTACAGAGCAAAGGCCGGTTCGAAATTTAACCAGAACCAGGCAGAAACTGATGTTTACGACGGCATTTTTCCGAGCTTATAATTCCAGCACTGTGGCTCCCAGTTTTGGACGTATCACTGAAGCTTAAAGGGACCAGCAAACCTGGGCTTTGGTATGAACCAACCCTATTTGTCAACCAAGTTTAGAAGGACTCCAAATTCGTATATCTCTGATGTCAGTGGCTCAGACAGTGTACGAAATGGTTTCTCCATCGGTGGACAAGGGTCGGATACTATCAGAGTGGATGGACAATTATTGGATTCCTCTTCGTGTAACGCGTGATCCAGTCTTTCGGCAGGTTGTCCAAGTTCTTTTGCAGCAATTTTGAGGAGCACTCTTTTAGATCCACGAGGTCAGTGGGTTTTCCGACGGTTAAGGACTGCTAAACAGTTGCAGAGTAGGTGCAAAATTGTGTGTTCTAATATTGACAAAGATCATTTCAGATTTTATAACTGACTCTCCACTCTTTCTGTGTTCATTTTCTTTTAAGTGTTTTGTTCTATTATTCTTGAACACAACGTTCGCTTCACCAAATCTCACTTGCCGCCTCGTTCCATGATTAGTCACAAAATTTCTGTCCAAATTCTTATCGTAGAAAATGTCGTGATAGGCAAAATTTATGACAAAAATTTGCGGCATTTCATATCAGACCTCGACCGCATCATCGGCGATATTCACTTTGAAGCCCGCACCAAAATCCAAAGCCATAAATAAAATACTGGGCTAAAATAGCTCCAAATTATAACAACCACAACAACAACAACAACAACAACAGAACAAATTATTTCTCCAGTTTAAATATTCATGATATGCAAAATATTTCATATTCTGTTCTTTCCCCAAAACTGGAGATGGATGAAATTTTGTGAAATTGTTTGAAAACGATGTGGGAAAAGTCAAGGGTGTTAAATACCTACGACTGAGAAAGACATGGTTCCCAAACCACAATGAGGCAATAGGATTGAATGATTCTGCAAGCACTCCAATAAATCGATACTAAATGAGAGGCTATTGGTGCTATGAGAGTATAAGAGAGGATGTGTTATATGACACTTGGCAAATCTTCAAGGGAAACACTTCAAACAACTGTTAAAAGGAGGAGATATTCATAAAGAGTATATCCAAGGATAGGACAGATGGGAACATAGCACAAGTTCCTCGTATATGAAAGTGGTCCACTCGAGGGAGCCATAGTAGTATCCATTGTGGTACTACCAGATCTCTAAATTTTTGTTCACTTGATGAATCATCTTCTACTTGAAATGAAGAAATTCAGGAAGTTAATTGAAGACAGGTGGAAGCTATAGAATAGAATAGAAGGAAGCTAATAGGATAGATGGAAGCTAATAGTATAGATGGAAGATAATAGGATAGATTGAAGCTAATAGGGTAGATAGATGGAAGATAATAGCATAAATAGAAGATAATACTATAGATGGAAGATAATACTATAGATGGAAGATAATAGCATAGATAGAAGATAATACTATAGATGGAAGATAATACTATAGATGGAAGATAATAGCATTGATGGAAGCTAATAGGATAGATAGATGGAAGATTATAGCATAGATGGAAGATAATACTATAGATGGAAGATAATAGTATAGATGGAAGCGAATAGGATATATGAAAGCTATTAGGATAGTTAGAAGCTAAAGGATAGATGGAAGCTAAGAGGATAGACATATAGATGGATAGAAAACATTAGGATAGATCTTCCCAGGTAAACATTTCAAACAAAAAAAAAACTCCATCAATGGCTTCATAAAAGGCTCCGTATAGCCGGACTTTTGAAAGATAATGGGACTTGTATCTCATGCGGTATCAGAAAGGGCCAAAGTATAACCTGTTGGGGGCCGCTCAGCCACCTACCTACCTAGAATATATGCAAATCTGGAAGCTATATATTTTAATATGGATCCTCCACATTTTCAGAGCCTGAAGAAAGTTTTCACCCTATCAAGCTGACACCTCATTAAATCAGTCCGAGTTCTTTACAAATCGAAAGAAAACATCAGTGAATTACAAGACTTTCTTCAGGCGTCTGTACTTTGGAGGATGGAGACATCTGTCTGTGATGATAAGGCTAATTTGCTGAAAAGTTATCATGAAGGAAACTACTTGTGTCTCTCAAACTTCCTCGGGTTTTTCCAGAAATCTGAATGTACCCTTCGACTCGGATGGTTGGGAAATTTGCTTAAAAGTTATCTAAATAAAACTTTCCATGAAATCCAATAATTTCCCGCAGTTCTTTAGGAATCTGTACACCGCGGAATGAAGATATCTACTGTGACGGTTTACACATTTGCTTCCATCTCCGAATTTCTCCAATATCTGTAACCCTACTAATGGGCACACTTGGTTTACGCTGTCAAGTGCACGAACAATCGGCCAGAAGATATATAGGCCCATTGTGATTAATGGGAACACTAAATATGTTTAAAAATTGTGTGATGAACTCGATTTCTTCCACATCGTTACCACTGCTATTATAATCTAGAGATCGGTACTGATGTGACAGTGATAAGTCAGGGAACTAACAGACGCAGATTTCTCCTATACAACCTCAACTTCTAAATCATGCGACAGTCTGCATTAATGAAGAATTAATAGAACTGAAACCAGGAATTAAATAATTGGAGGAATGATTTTTCCCAATAATATTCGAATATTCAGTTGTGGAATTCTCATTTCTTTTCTGACAAATATAATTATTATAGTCATGGGACTTACACCCTCTTTTTTATATAGGATCCGATCTAATAAGCGTGGAAAGTGTTCCCACCGACTTATGAAGCGATTGGTAGAATATGTATGATAGAATCTTCCTCGAAGAACCCAGAAGCATATCGAAGATAACTGCATTCACGCTATGATTGGAAACATCAACCCATTCCTCAGATAGTTGAGTACACCGCTGTTCAGCAGTTGACGATTAGATGCTCCTCCACAGGAATGAATCTAGTTCCTCAGCCAGCAAAGAGATACACCATTATTCCGTCCACCTGCTAATGCGGTGCACAAGTTTTCGTGGCGTTAATCTCCTCTCTAGCATTTCTTTTCTTAAGCATCCCTATTCAACTGCTTTATGCCCCCTTGAAAAATTCATTCCTTCGTTGGTGATTCCTCGCATCGACTTCTCATCGCTTCACTATGGATGGGAAGAAATTCTTCTGCTTACAAATGCCACGCTCCCACAGAGAAATGAGGCTACAAACAACTTTGCTTTGATTTTGCCTTTATTTATGCAAAGAGGTTCCACTTGTGGCTTGAATCGAAGGTTCTCTCAAGAGCATGCTCAGCAACTGCGGAGATTTCTGCAGACAACACATAAATGCATTCATAGATAATTGTGTTAAATTTGCATGCAGTGTAATAATTTTATATTTTTTTTATTTGCTCTTATTGCAACATCAAAGAATTCGCCTAATCTGCCGCCTCAGCGCCATAAGCACGCCGCGCCGTGCGCCGCGCGCCGCTCCCTG
The DNA here is from genome assembly GCA_920105625.2 of Clusia tigrina. Classification (NCBI taxonomy): domain Eukaryota; kingdom Metazoa; phylum Arthropoda; class Insecta; order Diptera; family Clusiidae; genus Clusia; species Clusia tigrina. The sequence goes on along the minus strand of OV050033.1, from coordinate 164,748,182 downwards.
AAAGTAGGTCAAATATGGATTGGGAGCGTGTGTGCTCAACAGTGCCACTGTGTAAACAAATAACTAACAAATTACAATTTGGTAATTTGTGCGGCGAGACTGGCCCAGAGAACAGCGAAGAAAGTGCAGAAAGCCTCGGTGTCGTAACTTGTTCAGATATCCAGCAAATGATTCGAGCAGAGGAGCAACTCACTGAGTGAACTTTTTCCCTGGTAGGCCGTTATCGGATTGTTTCAACTAAATGAACTGCTGTGACTTTATAGTGTAGGCGTGGCAGTTGAACGTTTGCCTATTGAAAGCATAAATTGTGGGGGGCTGAATATAACACTTCAGTATCTTATTATGGTATGATGTATATAAAAAATTGACACAAATTGGGCGTGGCTAATCTTCGAGCAATACCAATTAATCAGACGGTATCACAAAGGGTTAATCCAGGCCTAAGTGTGCCATTTTGGCAACCGCTCAACCTACCTACCTACCTAGAATAGAATCAAACCTGGAAGCTATATATTTTAATATGGATCCCTCACATTTTCAAAGCCGGCAGAACCTTTTCACGCTATCAAGCTGAGACCTCATTAAATCAGTCTGAGTCGAAAGAAAACATCTGTGAATTCCAAGACTTATTTTATCACAAGGCGTTTCCTGCAGTGTAAATAACTTTAAATCAATTCTTGTTGCTTATATGAGACAAAACACAATATCTTTTGATTCGATGTCAATGGCTCCAAGCTACCCTAAATACTACTTCAACTCTTTCCAGTCGCTTTCCGTTGTTAGAGGGTTCATAAGGAAGGTTCTTTGTTAGAAGGTTCATAATCAACACTAAGATTTTTCACCGAGTATTTGCCCTTAATAAAGCAAAGTGATTGCTGGTTCTAGGCAGTGAAGCCTCAAAGCAGTGTAGGCACTCGAAACGCTTGCTAATATCGATTGACCTTTCCCTTTGACCAGGAGCGTCACTGATATGGACGCGTCATTAGAACCTGTTCCACATAATCTGGGTGCAAGTGTCATTGTGACTTTGTGTGTTCGTGTGTGTGTGTTTGTGACTGTAGTTGTATGAGTCTGTGTCTGGATGCGCCGAGTTCTACACAGTTCAAGTTGAACTTTTATTTTATTAGCGCCTGGCTTAGAGCCGTGTTAATTTTCAAAGACCCCCTTCGCGCTGCTTAATCAGTCTTCAGTGCATTGAAGTCTTCAGTTATCGTGTGTTCGACAGACTCGCATTGACGTAGTAACAGCTCCGAACTTTTAAGCCAATTTGAAAGTCAACAGCTTCAGTTGGCTACCAACGAAGCCAACTTTTACCAACTCTGCGATGGCAGTGAATTTCTGTGAATCGGAGAACGGGTTTCTAATTTGTTTTTATTGCTTCTCTTGTATTGTTGATATTGTTGTTGTTGTTGTTGTTGGTGTTGTTGTTGGTGTTGTTGTTACTGCTGTTGTTGGTGTTGTTGTTGTTGTTGTGGCTGTGCCTGTTGGTTTATGTATTTTGAGTATGTTTAAACAGGTGTTCCAATTGGCTGCATCCCATTATACCCTACATAAATAGGCCAGAAGTTAATTGTTTCTTTCATTTGGTACAGAGTAGGACAGGAAATGAAGAGACATAAACCTTTTTGACCGAAAAATAGTACCATGAGGGCATGGATAGAGTTAGAACTGCAGCTACAGATGTCCAAGAATCATTGGTAAATGACAGGAAGAACAAACAGGAGGAAAACATGTGAAACCTACAGCAAAGCAAGAGCGGCGGATTGAACGATTCAGTTTTATCTCTCCTCTCTTCTCACTGTTCTGTTTACAGTTCTCTCTATTAAATTGTTGTCAACTTCTGTCTCTGATCACTATTAGAATTGTTGGAAAGTCACCAGTAACCAAAGTCCACAGTTGAGTACTGTAATCGTCTATGAAAGGTCCAAAACCTAAAGAAGGAGAGCTTCCAAATTCCCCGATATCAATGAATCGCTCAGCCCGAATACCCAAAGTCCACAGTTGAGTACAGTAATCGTCTATGTAAGGTCCAAAACGTAAAGAAAGAGATCTTCCAAAGTCCCCGATATTAACGAATCGCTCAGCCCAAATACCCAAAGTCCGCAGTTGAGTACAGTAATCGTCTATGAAAGGTCCAAAACGTAAAGAAAGGCATCTTCCAAAGTCCCCGATATCAATGAATCGCTCAGCCCGAGTACCCAAAGTCCGCAGTTGAGTACAGTAATCGTCTATGAAAGGCCTTAAATAATGAGATCTTACAAAGTCCCCGATATCAATGAATCGCTCAGCCCGAGTACCCAAATTCCTCAGATGAATGGAGTAATCAGCGGTGAAAGACTTTAAAGCTAAGCAACGCGATCCCAGATAGTCTCCGATACTTACATATCGCTTAATATTAATGCCAACTTCTGCCAGGCTATGGAATTACTTTATCCTTTTCTTTCGAATATTGCTCTATTTCTCCAACCAAAATATAATGATCATCATTACCAATTTCCTTGCTATTGAAAAAGGAGATAATTATGTATATAATCATCATCATTATCAATATCCATGATATTGAAAAAGGAGATAATTATGTATATCATTTTGTTTGACTTCCGGATTTATATTCTTGAAGTACCTTCAACAACAGATTGAGTAATGTATCAGTTGAGGTTTCATGAATACTGCTCTGAATAGTCTCAAAAAAGCTCAAAACAGATCATCCTTTATGATCCTTCATGCATCACAGCATCATGGCATTTGAAATATGCCTGTATACTTAGTCAAAGGGCTGAAGTCTGTAAAAGTCAGGGTGTGACGCCCATTTACTTCCTAACTTATGTGGCCTAATCACAGAATTCGAGAAGACAACCCCCTATTGGGTTACGGCCGAACTTAACAGGGCTCGCCAAGCACCTCTGATTTGCACGCGTCTTCTCAATCCATTATGCCAAACGTGGTGAGGGTTTCCTCGACTGGGTCCTTCCTTCGGAGGCATGGTCGTCCTCTACATAATCGTCCAAAGGCTTCAGCTTCGAACATCTTTATCTCTGGAGCTTCTTCGTTCATACGCACGACATGTCCAAGCTAGTACAGACATGGTAGGCTGATGTGACTGACTATGTCAATATCAGGAGCTCGTGGACCGAAGATTTAATAAAGCCCATTTCGCAGATATAATTTTCCATGTTTAATGTCAATTAAGGACATAAAAAGATGATAAATTTATTACAAACCAGTGAAAATTTATTTCAATTTCAAATTATGGCCTCCAAGTAAATCACTCTTGGTTCATGCTTTATAGAACTGAATCATGTTTCTGGAACAGTATTCAACTGAAAAATTCCAAAATATTCTACTTCATATCATCATTCCACCTCAACGAAGGCGAAGCAGAAACATTGAGTGATGGGTTCTGTCATGATCACTGCCTCACCCTCAGTAATGATTCGATAATGATGCCTGAATATAGCCTTCTAATGGTATTTCTGGTATGAAAAATGGGCTTAAATTATACCTACTTATTCTAACTTACTTACTATACCTTTGTCATTCAGATGACGTCACTTTCCTGAATAGTTACCAGTAAAGAAATCACCTTCTTTGCTTTATTAGAAAAGGACTCTTATAACAGATTAGAAAAGGATACTTTAAACAGTTTAGAAAAGGAAGCTTATAACAGTTTAATAAAGGGCACTTATAGCAGATTAGAAAAGGACACTTTTAACAGTTTAGAAAAGGAAGCTTATAACAGTTTAATAAAGGACACTTATAGCAGATTAGAAAAGCACACTTTTAACAGTTTAGAAAAGGAAACTATTAACAGTTTCGAAAAGGAAACTTTTAACAGATTCCTTTGGTACTTTCCTAAGCTCTAGAATGCTTTCCAAACTCTTGAATGGTTGCAATGATTCAGTGACTAAGTACAATCATTCATTGGATCATCTATATAAACTAAGCTGCACCCAGTGGTATAATGCCAGCTACTCTTTAAATGGCAAAACGTTTCTTTTAGAGGAGTTTCGCTTAGCTCCGGCAGGTAAATATGGCATCCAATCACTTGACATGCCCATTGTGCCAACTTTTGCGGAATCATTCTCCCGACACGCTTCCTTTTCAGCTGCCATAACAAAACTTGTTGCTGACTGGTGGTAAATTTCTAACTTATTCCTTACTTGTTCGGAACACAACACCCCCCACCCTCGACCGGTGCGAATGAGCATCCCACACATTCCGCTCCCATCTACAGTGATTTCAATAAGGAACCATTAATTTTCGATTATAAGCATAAAAACATTAAAATTAATTTATAACACGCACACAATCAACGCAAAAATCAATTACACAAACCGACACACACACACGCACACATATTGCTGGAGACGCACGGCAGTGATAAATGGCAGACAATAAGCCAAACGTATAAATTATGCAACGCCAGCGACGCAGGCACCCTCCACTTAGGAGCGAAGGATTATCGAAGTCACCCATCAAAGATGAACGGGAAAAAACTATTGTCAATAATTCTGGTGTAGCCAAAATTAAATACAACACCAACAACAACACAAAGAGACGTATGTGTGTGCGCTCTCATAAGTATGTGTGTCACATTCCCGGTGCGATTAGAGTAGCAGCCAAAAGGAAAACAAAAGCCGAAAGCAATAAAATCCATAAAGAAATCAAACGAGAAAATAAAGAATCACCCATTCACACCCCATTGAACGCTAAGCGTGCGTGTCACGCTGCGCCCGACCACCCGTCCGCCCGCCCGCCACGACCTTCCCTGAGCACACAAAACGGTTTAGTTTGACGTCGCTCTGTTCTTATTGCGTTCGGTTTGTTTTGGCTCATGGCAGTCTTGGTGGTGGTGTCGGTGGTGGGGACAGCGTGTAGGTAAACCCTTAATTTCGACTTGACATTGAAAAGAATTTGTAAAAGAAATACCGCTCGCATTATATGAGATAAAACTGCCACACACACACTGATCCCGGACCCTGCCCACCGCCATACCCAACTTGGCAGTGCAACGCTGGTTGGCCCAGCATTCAGTGCAAATACAATAAATACATAATAAATAAGAGCAGGGCAAAGCAAACATGCCGTCAACGAAAGTGATAACAGGCAACGCACTCGTACACGGTAATAAAAAGCAATGAACAAGTCAGCACCCCTCGAGCAGCACGCGAGCCCTTCACATTCACTTTACGATGATACGCTGGCTCTGTAAACACCCTTTGAACGCGGCAGTGTTGGCCGGGGGCAGCAGAAGGGACGCTGACGATGGCTGGGACTGAGGAGACTACAACTGGAGTGCAAAGTAGCGACCCATTATCTTAATCACCACAACAAAATGATAATTTGTAATGCAACCCCACGGCTTCGCTGCGTTGTTGTTGTTGCCGTTGTTGAGCACAGCCACCCACAGGCAGCACAAACACCAGAACATATACTAAAGCCAACACGGACGCACACACGCTCCTAACTACACACACACACACACTCACCTACAAGCACACTCCTCCACAAGAACTGGAACAACAAGTCGCAAAAGTCATGCCACGCAGACACCAACGCGCCCCCAAAACCAAAGCCAACCGAAGCCAGCCCAACCGTATCCAACCCATCACAGCGCAACACAATCGGAAGCAAGCAAAGCGAAGTCAGTAGCAAAGCAAAAGTCAGTAGCATAGCAGCAGCGCCCAACCTCATTTCTTCTGCACGAGTGCTGCCGCACGGCTCCCGAACGCTGCCACTGCCACTGCCTCCGCTGGTGACTTGTCGCAAAGGTTATAAGAAAACCAATAAACATGAACGCTACGCCTGCAGCGTCTTTAGAGCCACCCGACGGCGTTTATTAAAAACCACTTCTATGTTGATGGCTCCCTCGGAGCTTCTTAATAGCTGACGACCTAACCCCAGACCCCCACAGACACCCAGCTCCCAGCTCCCAACCCTTCCGGTTTTTCGGTGAAAAGCCGTGGCGCTTGCTTTGTTACTCGCCTTTATGTGGAATATCACACGCGGCAATTGTTGTTGTAGTTGTTTGTGTTGTTGTTGTTGTTGCTATTTGTCGTGTTGCTTTTTATGGTGTTGTTGCTGTTTATGCTGTTGTTGTAGCTTATGTTTTTGTTGTTGCTTTTGATGGTGTTGTTGCTGCTTGTGTTGTTGTTGTTGTTGTTGTTGCTAACATTATGAAAACTCCCTGTTGAATGGAGTCCTCCACTCCGGTTCCGTTTGCCAGCGGCTCTCATAGCGCACGGAGTATTTCTATAAAACAATGACGCTGAAAATTATCGCTGAAATCATGACGACATGACCTTTAGTGTTTAAGATAACGTAGAATGGGTTTTGACAGTCTGCATATACAGGGTGATTGCTCAGAATTTGCAAAAAAGTTAGTAAAAAATTGACAAAAAAGAAAAAAAATTTTCAAAAACATTTCCACTCCTTCGGTGAAGCTGTTGAGGATGTTTTGAGATTCTCTGTCGTTGTTCGGAGAATCCGGAAATTTCTCTCTACTGTTTACCACAGTAATACAACTAAAAACAAAGCCCAAGTTTCAATCCGGGCCAAGCCATAATGATATGGAAAAATCATTGAAGAGAGGAGACCAGGATTCGCAAAATCCGAAGACATGAGAAGCTTTTCAACTTTTATAGTTAGGAAAGATTCGTCTAACATAAAACCATGTGTTAAAAGCTCCACTCCAATATGATAACACACTCCCGATCCTACATGGATTGTGTTCCAGCTTAACAGCACTAATCTAGCTCAGTGATGCTCCTACTTTTCCGTTTATTATACACCAAATTATACCCAATGGGTTGGGGCTCGTACATATACAGAAACATATACACATACATATCCATATACATATATATGCACATATGCAAATACATAGCATATACATAGCATATATATATGCATATACGTATATATATACATATCCTTATAAATATACATATATATATCCAGAACATAAACATATACGAGTACATATGCATATGCACATGCATATCCACATACATATACAAATACATATACAAATAGATATGCATATACATATACATATACATATACATATACATATGCATATACATATACATATACATACACACACACATATATATATATATATATACATATCCATATACATTTACATATACATATTCATATTATACAGAACCTTCCTACCCGTGCTTTTGCTAAGGTGGCGCTCGCCGTAGCCTCTGGTGCTTAAACTAAGCCAATGTAAGGAACTTATAGGGTCATACTACCTAAAATAGTTCAAAGCTCCCATCAAACTTTCTAAGGATAACCTAAGAATAATGACAGGCCTGTTAAAAGGACACAGTAAATAGAATTCACGCCTGGTGAATATCGGCCAAACTCATGTGATCGTTCGTCGCGAGTTATTGACATCCTCATCACATTGTGTCTCCCAGTAATATGCTCATTACTAGTATAACACACTACGCCAACCACTGGGCATAACTTGCTCATAGTTATGCCCAGGGCCACGCCCACTATTGATGTACATGAAAAGCTCCATATCCACAGATTCACGGATATAAAATATCTATCAACTAAAACTGCTATCATGGCACCATAATAAGTTCATGAGTATAACATGTCAGAAGCCACGCCCACCTTCATATAGCACACAACATGACTATGAAAGACGTGCCTGCATACTTAATTATTATTATTATACCTTGCACCATAATAAATCATCCCTGCCAGGGATTGGGGGAATGAGTTCTGGCAACTAAGGCCTTCGTCTTGAAGACAAAAAGATATAGAAAATAGCATTTTGGAGTTTATGACCTACAAATTCTGGGAAAGGGAAAAATTCGCTCCTTACCCTCCACCAGCCGCGCCTGAGATGAATTGCCGGAGCTCTCAAATTTCCACATTTTCATCATTTTTCTCAGTTTCCTCACTTTCTACTAAATGAGTGGCCTCAGAAAAAAATGTTCCCAACTCTCAACTTGTTCCACAAAAATCTTCAACAACATTTTAAAAACTATTTTACCGCAAAAGGTGAAAGTAAAATTATATAAACAAAAGCTGAAATAATATTCCATGCGTTACATGTTGCTTGTTAAAGAGGTACTGACAGGTCACTAGGATTGGCAGACATGCAAGTAGACAGGAGGTACCCCTAGGAGCTGTCGAGGATGAGGAAACAGTGAAACACCTCCTGTGTGGGTGCATGGCTCTATACAGAGTTGTCCACTCTTGGATTTGCTTTTTTTGAGAGCATTGAGGAGATTTCCCAGATGAAGCTAACGAAAGTGGGTACCTTTATCAAATCCACAGGACGGTGTGGGGAAAATTCTCTAGTGGCCCCAATGGGCCTTGAAAAGGTCACGTGAGTCTTAGGACAGCCATATAACCAATCTACCTACCTACATGTTTTATAACGCAATTCTAACTGATCTAAAGAAATGAGTGTCATCAGTGCAAAGTCATAAACAGCAGATCATCAGCAGCAGCAGATTATAAACGCCAATTTTAACTGACCCTGTATCCCCAAAAAATTAAAATAAAACCCTCGTCTTCATAATACAAATAAAAGATAGAATCACACCAACACAAACACACACCCACACACATACGCTTAAATACATGCACAGAAACACATTGAAATCAAGCGAAAATTTCAATTTAATTTGGCCCAAAAAAAGGAACACCACACCACACGCCACGCCACGCCGCTACGTGCCACTCCATGCACGCTACGCTGCAAACGTAACGTAAGCGTGCCGAGCATAAAACAAACTCTACTCTACAAGCACTACAACAACAACAACAACAACAACAGTCAGCAACAACAACAGCAACAAAAACAATTACATCAACTTGAAGTTGAACGCAACATACCAGAAAATCCCTTTTGCCTGTGTCGTTTTAATGCCGCTCTTGTTATTGTTGTTGCCTTTGTTGTAGCCTTATATGCGGTTGTGTTGTACAAAACGCAAATCGAAACATCCTACCAACACGCCCATCCACCTCCTCCTTCGAACGTCAACACATGGCGCAAAAACGCACATAGGCAGCAGCCAGCCAGCCAGCCAACCAACCAACCAACCAACCACCCACCCGCCCACACACACACTCGCGCCCTCGGCTCACACATACGCCACACACACGCCACACTTCCTCTCTAAATTATACTCATACTCGGCACACTTCCGCTTCGGTGGAAAATTGCACATTATCGCACGAAGCTGTTAACCGACAATATGCTCGCTCGCTCAGCACAAAATAATCCCTTCCGCTTCCCCCTCTGCCCCTCACAACCCGAAACACAGCGCACTCAATTTCGACTGGCAACGTGCTGTTTGTTAAGCGCCGTTTGTGTGCCCGACGAAGGATCTCTGCTGAGGCCGTCACAGTAGACGTCGTCGCTGTCGCTGTCGCTATCGTTGTCGTTGTCATTGTCGTTGCGTTGTCGTCGTCGCCGCCATCATTCACGAGTGGAGCAGAGCAAAGCTCTCCCCGAAGAACACCAATAAAAAAGCATTTAAAAATTAATCTAGTGTTTGTGTCACGTTCACACATATAAATGTGTGCTAAGAGGCTTCGAGCAAGACAACCCAGCGACGTTGGTGTGCGTGCGGGCCTTGCACAGTGGTGCCTCTACGCACCAACACAGCAGAGAACCGGGACAAGTTGGGATATTTTCAAAATTTGCGATATTATTTATACTGAGATTATTCCTTTCGAAGGATCTGTAACTTCAATAACTGCCAGCATTAGGTAGGGAGGTAAAGCGGTCGCCAGAAGGGCGCACTTTTCCATCATTGGGGTCAACATTGACCCCTTGTGATACCGCATGAGACACAAATCCCCAGGTCTTTCAAAGGTCCAGCCATTTGGAGCTTTTAATGAAGCGGTTGATGGAGCTTATCTTCTTCTTTGGAATATTTACCAAAGAATCCAGAAAGTGGTCACGCAGGAAAGTGAGCCTCCTTCTGGACAGCGCTGGATATACTCGTATGCTTAACAGGTGTTCAATGGACTCTTGCTCCTCCTCGTCCATGCAACTTCTGCAGAAATCGCAATCCTCAATCTACTACCGTAAGTACCCAGGCTCCAGTGCCCTATTAGAACTACGGAACCTATACTTAGTCTATGAGATAATAGACCTTTTGAGCGCTTGACATTTATTTCCATCCAGGTTTGTCTAGCTATTTTGCATCCTGTACCTTCAAACCAGCGCCTACCCGCTGTGCCCAACTATATTGTATTAATTAAGAGCTTACATGTGGTAATAGGAATACCGAGGTTTGACCTATCTCGTTGAATCGGTATGGTAGTACCCTCTCGGCCAACTTCATCTGCTTAGCCCAGGTCACTGCCAGCACTAAGCTTGCAATCCTTTGCAGACATAGTTAAACAATCAACAGACAATCCCTTGCAGACGTAGTTAAGCAATCAACAGACAATCCTTTGCAGACGTAGTTAAACAATCAGTAGACAATCCCTTGCAGACATAGTTAAACAATCAACAGACAATCCCTTGCAGACGTAGTTAAAAATTAGATTCAGATGTAATAATTATATACACTATGTACAGGTTGTATATACACGGGATAGGTTGGGTTACCCTGGCTCCCCACATAGAGCTGCAAGGTCCGTTGCGATGCCAATTGGAGTCGTAATATGGAGCTGTAAAAAGAGAGACGCCCTTAGCGAACTTTAAGAGCGATCACATCCCTACTTACTGCTGAGACATCGTCCAGTCCCAAAACCAAGGGGGCTCCCAGGTGTGCCAGATGCGCTTTGAGATTGCGGAGGCACAGAATATGCTTCAAAGTTTTTCTTGTGCGCTGCACCCCACATTTCCTACAAACGTCGTTGTTCATAAGTCCCATCCTTTTAGGACAGTAACCCGTCACTAAGCCTACAATAAATATGCAATCCTTTTTCAGGAGTGTCAGTATAGAGTTGGTTGACGATTTGCACATTTGCCTTCCGATTTTACACATGGATATTTAAGAAGCACTCCAATGTAAGCAGGACTTTTTAAAAGTAGGTATTGCTAGTGAGGCCATCAATTGAACTACTGACATACAGAGAGGTCGATTCCTCACTGATGTATTGGCAAAAATTCATGACATTTTGACTAATAGAAGCGGAGTTATTGCGCTTGAAGTGACGGCATTTTCGTATCATCTGTACAGAAATAATCATCGAACAAAGAGCTCAGATTAAGTTTTGTTCTATCGAAACTTTTCCATTGATGAATCAACTTTATGGTGTTCCTATTTTATCTCGTGGAAGAGTTCTCGAGCGGTATAACGCTGTGGTGGTCGGAAATAAATGATAATCTTCATGTTGCCCAATCAAAATCCGTAATCACCGCAGATTCCATCAAAACTGTGCATGAATTCATCAAAGACCAACCAAAGTCTTCATTGAAATGCTTGGAATTGGATTTAATGCTCTCAAAAGCATCAATTTATAGCATTTTAACCGGATTAGATTTGGACTACCGAAAAGAATTTGCTTGGTTTGTTCCACACAAGTTGACTGACGACCAAAAATTGCTCAGAATTCAACATTCGAAGGACACCATCAAGGACAAAACCTTCCTTTACAACATTATGACTGATGATGAAGGGTGGTATTTTCAATATGATCCAGATACCAAGCTCTAAAGTGCTGAGTTGAAGGCGCCAGTTAGCTGAAAACTCCAAAAATTTCGTTTCGAGCAGATGGAAGAGAGGACTATGTAGATTTGCTTTTATGATTCCAAGAGCAGTATCCACAAAGAGTTCGTTCCACCGGACCAAGCCGTTAATGCACTGTAAACTGTACCTTGGCATTTTCAGTGCATGAGTAGTCGTCGTATTCGCCCGGAACATCGCTCAGAAGCAAGTTGGTGGTGGTGGCACGATTATGCGGCATCTTAATGATTGACTCAAGTGACCAATTGGACTAAAAATCGCATTTAGACTGTCAACCACTCCCGTTATTCCCCTGATTTGACACACCTTGGGACTTTTACCTTTACGGAGAACTGCATTTACCGATGAAGGGAAGGCGTTTTATGGCTGTAGAAGCCATTCAAAAGGGTTTTACCGATCTCTTGAAGGATATTCTGAAGGACATTTCAGCCGACGATCTGAAACACTAATTTCACAAGCTTTTAGACTACTGATTGTATACAATTTTCATCACTTGAACAAAGCCTCATAAACCGGACAGAATTTAAAAATTAAACTGAACTTAATTGAATCAAAAAAGTCTATAGTCTACGTAGATCTTTTATACACCCGAGGACCGTATTCAGTGGTCAGGAAATATTCATTTTCTTTGTTGGAATAAGGTCAATCACCAAGCAATTAAGAGTAGTCTTACTCTCATCATACATGCTAGTCCAAGACCCTCATTGTTACCCGTGAGAGGACCTCTCATGATATTGTAGAATAGAGAATAGAAGTGTGGTAGGCCGGAGAACCGACGAAGCAGGGGATCTTCAAGTGCCCATTGTACCATAAGCGTTTATTGTTAGTCCATCAGGAAAATATTATATTAATAATAAAAACTCATCACTTAAATATTTATCAGCAAGTTCACCACTCCTTCACCACAGTGGATTGCAGCCCGGAACGAAACGGAAGCGGAAGAGCAACGTCAGAGCGGCAATAAAGACATGGCGTTGAAAGGTCGGTCCGTTTGAGCGGATATGGATATACACACACAACAAACAAGCACACAAGCAAGCACACGCAGCCATGACAATCGCAGGACACACACACACACACACACATAAATTACGAATGCAGTGTTGTTGCCGCCATCGTACGTGTTGTTATTGCTGCTGTTGTTGTTGGCGTTGTTGTTGTTGTTGTTATCTGTAATTGTTTTTGTGTTCATGCACGCTTGAAGAGCAAGACACAGCACGCTTTCAGTTGTTGTCCAAAAATGAGTGAACAATTCTTCACAATTGCGGAGAGGGAGAAGGAGACAATGAGCACGTGAGAGTATTTGACTCGATTTGAGTAGGGTCAGTTTGCGCAAGTTCGAAACATGTTGAGCATTTTCGGCCAATGACTCATTTCGCAAGGCAGGTTTAAGTGAAAGTACTCAGAGTCCTTGCAGTGCGAGTCTTCCTCAGTGAGTAATGCGTAATGGTATTTCCCCATAAGCCTATATTCAGGACGATTGACTACACGCAATGTTATCGCAGTGGTTTTGCGAAAAAAGCAGCATTAAATGAGAGACCGTGGGTGTCCTTTTTTGTTAGAAATTATAATAACAATTTCATCTTTAACTACAAATCAAAATAGAAGAAAAATCTTGCAGGACAATAAAATATTCATAAATTCAAACGTAAGCTTTTGGAATATTTATTTGGTCATTAGTGGCATTCACTGTGACGTTGTTAAGAACCAGGATATAAGTGGGAGGTGGAGAATGTATTGAGGAATTAACTGACGGGCTACAATGGTGTTGGATCATAGTCCACAGAAGGGTTCTGGGCCGTTGAACTGAGAGGCCGCAGCCATCCTTGGTAAGCTATCAGCCCTTTCATTTCCCTTTACATCGTCCTACGTGGCCTGGTGCCCACATTAGAGATATCTTATTCATACTGCCTATGGAGTTCAGTGTACGAATACAGTCTCTTAGAAGTTTACACCTCTCCAAGGAAAGCTCAAACTTTTTAGTGCTGCTTGACTAGCGCATAGTATCACGATATTTTCTCCCCGATACTTCCTGCCAATCCAAAAATGGGCACATCTTTCAATAGCGTCAATCTACGCTGGAAAAATGCTTGGGAAAGAACCCCCAGTTGGTTCTAATACTCCTGCCCCACTTCCGTTCAAAGTCTTAGAACCAGAAGAAGGAGCTTTCCCTAACTTTATTCCTTTCAATTACACCTTTGTAGCCTTTTTGCAACTCAACTTTGTACTATATTTGTGTACAAGGTTGAATTTTCCTGACATAAAATCCTTATGAGATTTTACTATACAGTATTCCTGAGAGTAATTGTTATCCCATATGTTTTGGATGTAATTTGAATCCCTCGAAGTAATTTCTTCTATTCTGCTAAGAGATTTCCTAGCAGAGTGGTGCATTGCTCGATATAAGGGTGTTAGATGTATAGATCTAATATAACTTCCATTGCTGCCGTTGGACAGGTGCGCATAGCTCCAGTGAAGACAAGACAGGCAAGGCATGGTACTTTACTTAAGGCAGATTTCGCTGTCTTGGGTCTGACTCTATTTGACCAGTTTACACACCTATAGATGATGATTGGTGTCACCATCATGGTGTACAACCAGCGAACGATTTTTGGGCTGCATCCCCAAGATTTATCAGCAAGCCGTCTACATATCATTAAGGAAGCTGTAGCCCTCTTGGTGATTGCTTTCAGGTGAGCCTTCCACAATAACTTTTTGTCGAAAATGACTCCGAAGTATGTAGTCTTAGAGCTAATATCGACCTGCGTACCATTTAGAAGCATAGGTTTCATATATGGTAAGGATTTTTTTCTAGTAAACGGCTCTGTTTTGGGATGGAATGTCCTTGTAGGAAGAAGAAGTAGGAAGGGACTGGGTTGGACTATAATATTATAACATAAAAACTATCCCTTCTTTGGACATAGTTTAAACATGTTCGCTTTCGTTCGCTTCTTCCTGGATGCCTTAACAGATGGTGAATCACTTCCAAGGACTCTTTCTCAGTTGCGTTGATGAATTTGACGTATTCATTGGGTAAAAACTGGTTACCAAACTTGGTTAGACTGACAAAAGTCTCCTAATTTCCACGAATCACAGATAAACTGCAACAATTTACCATCCCCTCCACAAATTCTGCTTAGTAGCCACCCATGAAGTTCGAAGCCTACACAACCCCCTCCCCCTGCGCCAACATTTTTTATGTCTATGCCATTATTAATTGTTTTTTGCAGAAAACAAAACGAAACAAAAACGTAGGCTATTAATTTTAATTAACTGAATGAGAATGATTTGTACAAGTTTTGTAACTTTTATGGCCATTTTTCTCACTTTCCAACAACAACAAAAAATATACAAAAAAAATACACAAAATATACACAAAAAATATACAAAAAAGGAACCAAAAAATATACAAAAAAACACAAAAAAACCAACAAATAAATATTAAAAAATTTTAAACCAAAAAAACAAACAACAGAATCAAAGAATACGCTCACATGAGGAAACTAAAAGTGAAAAATCAAAACTAAAATACGCAACTCACGCGTTGAGCGGCCGCTCCTGCCGCAGCAGGCCAACAACAAAATCTATTAGACTAGCAAAAATAGCCCAGATCTGAGAGCAGATACACAGCTACTCAGCTGCAGCTCGATACGCTGAGGTAGGCAGATATCTGTGGTGCCACAGTCAGTGACGCGCACTCATTAATCATCAATATGCCCGGCTACGTATGTATATGGAGCACTGGCATGCCCCCTAATGATGTGTGCCAAATAGTGGATTGCCCCACACTCACAGACAGACGCAGGTGGAGCAGTTAAAATCCCAACTAACAAGATAAAGCAATTAAATTTCTAGCTGGAGTGCACCGAGGCGTCATTTTGTGTGACTGGAATGGAGCACATAGAGCCAAACCCACGGTAGCACACTTGTATAGAGCGCTAAGCGGATATCCGTAGTGTGTGGGCCACTTTTGGTTGACCCAAACGTAGGTAATGAGAAGAATAAGTTCCGAAGGACCTTTGTGTGCAGTGCTGATCCCAGTCACAGTTCACTTGAATTTGGAATTTCAATTCAGGTGCTTGAAAATAGCTCTCGAGCAGATCAGAGGCCCATTGGCGCACTGGCAAAGGGAGCAACGCTGAATTGACTTGGAAAATCTTCAATTGAATTTTTTCTAAACTATTTTTATTTGATTTTTTTTTTTATTTTTAACATTTATTTTTTATTTTATTTTATATTCGTTTATTTTATTTTATATTCTTTTATTTTATTTTCTTTACATTTTATGTATTTTTTTTGAATTTAATTTAATTTTTTTACATTTTTTGTAATTTTTTTGAATCTTATTTCACTTTTTTTTAATTTTATTTTACTTTTTTTGAAATTTATTTTTCTTAATTTTTGCTGTGAATTTTTGGACGCATGCTGAGTTTTTGGTGCCTCATCTGTTGTAAGAGCGCACGGCGGCCGCTATTTTTAGCCAGCGGCAGTCGAGATGCGTGCAGCGGATTCAGCCGAGAAGATCTTGTGTGAGATTCGGCGTTGGGGCATAATCTTGTGCTATTTTATATGTTTAGATTTGTTGATATATGAAATTTCAAATGATTCCTCGTCGCTCACTTAAGTAGCCGGCACAGCACACACGCGTTTATGCCCAATGATGAATGGCTCCGTGTACCTTCACAGGCGTCTAAGGCTGCTAACATATCATTGACATTTGTTGGAAGATTATAATATAACACATTTAGGGGTAGATTCATAATGATTTTAAAAAATATACACCGTTTGGGATCAGTTGAAGTTTAGGAGATATAGGACAATCTACAAAAGGCACCTAATATGCCATGATATGCGAATGCACCGCTAGATAGCGCTGGTGTTGTTCTTGAAGATTGAAAAATGAACGATAAACAGAAAGAAAAGCAACTCGTATAATTTTACGTGCGTATTGTAATGAAAATTAGTTGTTTCTAATAGTTCGCATCACTGTATAATGATACAAAGAAATACAAACAACTTGTTTCATAATTCAGTTCTATTAAATGTAGTCTAATTTAACATCAGTTCAATTATGAAAGGGGTGAATAGGTAATGCATGCGGAATCAGACGTTGTGGCCTCCGACTGTCATCGCATAGTTTCTCTTACCTAAGTCCTAGCTCCTCCCCTGGAAACCTGAGCAACCCTGTCCGCGATGGTGCATCAAACTACTGTGGAAGGAGAGTTAAAGCCAACGGAGCGTGGCGAAATGGTCCTCCGAAAAGGGGACTGAGCGAAGGCCGACTATCTTCCTCATAAAAAAACAGCTGTTGTGAGACCCACCCACATTAGTGGGAGGTCAAGGTTCAACTAGGACCGTCGAGCCAACAATGATGATGATGATGATGAACTGAGAATTACTTGAAATAGTTTAAATCCCCACAACAGTTTCACTTTTACTTCGATATCAGTCTCATCACTGCTGCTTTCAATTCACAACCAAAATCTTGTACAACCGCATGCCACTTGTTATACATTTCTGCTGCTTTCAAGGACATTCGTATACCTTGGGAGTATATTATCATTTAATGTGAAGGAGAAAACATCATTAATGACCCTTCTTGTAAGCATTAAAATA
Organism: Clusia tigrina; assembly: GCA_920105625.2. Classification (NCBI taxonomy): domain Eukaryota; kingdom Metazoa; phylum Arthropoda; class Insecta; order Diptera; family Clusiidae; genus Clusia; species Clusia tigrina. The sequence goes on along the minus strand of OV050033.1, from coordinate 164,730,882 downwards.
TGAGAGAAAGAGACAACATCACAGATGATTTATATGATGATATATATTTATCAATTAATGTGAAGGGGACTCATCATTGAGGACTCTTCTTTTAAGCCTTAAAATAGAGGAGAAAGAGACAACATCACAGATGATTTTATGATGATAAATATTCATCAGTTAAGGTGAAGGAGATATCATCATTGAGGACTCTTCTTTTAAGCCTTAAAATAGAGGAGAAAGAGACAACTTCATTGGTGATTTATACCAAAAGCGAAACTTAAAAAGAAACAGGAGTGAAATCCCATTTTTCCATATAACTTGAATGAAACACTTACAATTGAAAGTTTATCCATGCCTACTCATGAATATTGAGCTCTCTCGTACAAAACATCTTTCCCACATAACTTGATTGCAACACTTACAACTGAAAGCCTATTCATGTCTACTCATGGATATTGAGCTCTATAGGCACTGTTTTGTGGACCAATACTCTCGTACAAAACATATTTCCCATATAAATCGCATATAACGCTTATAATTCAAACTCGATTCATGCCTACTCATGAATATTGAGCTCTATAAGAACTGTTTTGAGGTCCATGTACTCTCGTACGAAACATTTTTCCCTCATAACTTGATTGCAATACTTACAACTGAGAGTCTATTCATGTCTACTCATGGATATTGAGCTCTTTTTTGGCTCGATTTTGAGGTCCAATGCTCAGGTAGGGAGATATAGGAATTGGTTATGGTTATATTAGTCTCTATTTCCGCCTTTTTTGGGGTATTCATCAGGTACCCACACAGGCATCATTTATCATTGCTCAAATGTCCTTGATGTAACAGTGGCCTAAGGCATAGTTACTGCAGATACTGTTCCACATCTAGTCAGCGATCTATATAAAACTATACCCCACCGCATTCAGCGAACATTAGCTTAGTCAATGCTTTATTTTTATGGCTTTTCTCTGAAATTGAGCGTTGTCAGTTCTTGTTTCCGTCCGTCTTCGTTTGAGCCAATTTTTGGGTGTGCGTAAATTTGTTTGGGCTTTTTTTCTCGCTTTTTATTCTTGTTTTATTTATTTTGTAACATGTTCATTTCGCACTTTTCGGCTTAATCCGCAATTATACTCGCAGTTTCTTTCCTTTTCCTTTTTATTAAACACAATTTTTCTGAACGCAATTTTTGGGTTCGGCATTTTAATGGCTTTTGTGTGGGTTCATCATTTCGTTGTTTCGTTGTTTTCCATTTATTTTGCTTTGTTGTTTCTCCTGTTTCGTTTTAGGCTCATTGAAAGAACGTTGTTTTTATGGATGCTCATTTGCAATGGTGTATTTATAGTCCATTACAGACCAATTAGCAAACAACGATTTAATGATAAGCATCCATCCATGGGCTTTTCAACTTGAACTGCGACTACTGCTGGAAGGAAATGCATATTTAAAGGGAAGAGGGAAGTTAATTTTTATTGATTTTCTATTTCTCGTTTGAGATTAGCTGAATTAGGCAAATCCAAGGCACATTGGTAAGAAAGGAAGTGTACATATAGGTGAGTTGGATTTCAGTGTCTTGGAGGCATTTCCTGAATCTCGATTGGGAAAAGGAATGAGAAGAATTCGTTTGAAATATACTGACTTGGGGTAATCTAAGGCACATATGTCAGAAAATAAATAGAGAGTTTTTAAGTGTATGTGAGAGTCGGAGGATAGTGCCTTGGAGACATTTCCTGAATTTCGATTGAGATGTACATTTTACTTACAGAATAGGAAAGAATAAGATTTCCTTTGAAATTAGCTGACTTAGGGAAATCTGAGGCAGATTTGTCAGAAAAGAAACAGAGAGATTTTAAGTGTATACGAGAGTCGGAGATCATTATCTTAGAGACATTTCCTGAATCTCGATAGATAGCTCGATTAGAAAAGGAATGAGTCAGAAAGTAAATCGGGATCTTTTGGATGAATTCTCGCTCTCCTATCTAGGCCCATTTATACCAATATTTCAAACAGCAGTGGTGACAGTGAACTCCAGATCGAAGAAGCGTGTTAAGGTGAATTGAGATTTTGGTTTGCGATTTACATCAATGGAAAGGAGACGCATAATAACTGGCAACAGTGGAGCTATCCTTCAATTGAAACTAAAGTCACAGAGCAGAGAGCACAGAGCCATCTTTCATTGAAATTAAGGTCAAAGAGCTACCTTCCATTTTAAACCAAAGTCACAGAGCAGAGAGATATATTTCAATTGAAACTAAAGTCACAGAGAACAGAGCTACCTTTCAATTGAGACCAAAGTCACAGAGCAAAGATCTAGATTTATATAGAGACCACAGTTACAGAACACAAAGTTACCTTTCAATTGAAACTAAAGTCACAGAGCACCGAATTGGAAATTTGGAGATTACAGAATTGTTCATAAATACGAACAAAATATGTTTCTACATTGATATTCCCAGATGCAGCACAGAGAGACTTCTGCTGTTTCCTTTGTCTATGAAGCAGTCGAAGAAACTGCTTATTTATACCTGGACTTGGCTTCCTAAAGATTATTTTTCACTAGACCACCAGAACGGTCCAAAATTATACCTCCAAAATATGGATTTCTTCCAGCATTCCACACAAACCTGGCGTTATAAAATGATTGTTGCCAACGAATTTGGCCTGAATGGAGCTCTTTTTGAATGCTCCGTGACCGAGTCCGCAATGATATCAAATGGCAAATTTAAGGTTGGACTACTCCCGAACAATTCAGTTATATTTATCCCTAGAAAAATCCGCAAAGACAGAATCCTTCAAAAGTAATTTCCACGTAAACCAAAAGAAGCAGCATCTGGAGAGAAATTGGAGATAATTGCGAATCTGCTGGGATTTTTGTGGAGAAACGGTATTCAAATGATCCTCAAAAGCATTAACTACATTTTTTTGACATACCTACAGGATTCTTATACATGCAAGGGATGGAAGAGATTATAATTTTGGAGCTTTCGTCCTCTGTTCCTTCCCTAATTTGTATCTTTAATTTAAAGAAGTTGGTCTCTCTGTACGAAATCAGAGGCAAAAGGCATAGGTGTATATATCTCCACAACGTCGGCATCAGAAGTAAAGGACATATGTGTATATCTCCAGAACTTCACCATGACAAATTTGGGATCATCAGGGGAACCTAGGCTAGCAACATAAACACGTCAACATTTTTCACATGATTTTAGTAGGGATATTAATATCCTTCTCACCCATGTTATCACCAGAAAATCATTTAAAAACGATTAAAAAAAATCGCCTCAACACGTTGAGAAAAATTTCACAATTTTCCACACTGAACCCAAGAAAGCATGAGGAACAAATCCCACGTAGAAAACCAACGCTGTTACTTGTCGGCCCTCAAACAGAGTGTGTGCAGTTTTTGCCCACATCAATGAAAGGATTGAAGGGGATTGAAATGACCAACTGCCAATAAAATGAAATATACACAAATGACAAAAAAGAACTGAGAAATTAAAAAGAGCCCACAAGTACTTAAATCAAAGTCGGTGAATCGTGCAACATCAACACCAGCTGTGGAGGGGCAATAAAGCGACACAGAAAGCATTTGGCAGTTACCTCCCACTTGGGCTGGTAACCGGCAATTAAGACGAAAACAGACAGTAAGAGCAGTGCAGCAGCAGCACCAGAACCGGCTGAAGTCGGCAGCAAAAGACCGCCCTTTCATTGGACAGCGCGGATGACGGCCGACGGCAAAACTGTGGGAATCCAGCGGAAGCCAAGCGACGTCAGTCAGTCAGTCGGTCGATCGGTGGGGCGGGTATCAGCAGAGCGTGTGAGTGCAGTTGCAAATGTTGTTGGTGTGAGGTGTTCTTGTTTTGGTGGTGATAGTGTTGTTGTGGTAGTGTTGTTAGAGTTGTTGCCGAAGCAGTTTGTCAGCTTAAAATTGTTGCCTTCCTGGGAAAATTGTCGGGAAACTGCAGCAGCAAAAGCAGCTGCCAACTGCCACCGCAGGAAATTCAGCTGCGTATCGATACAAACAAACATGGCCGCGTGCAGCGGCAATTGACAGGAACAGCAGGCAGCAGCAGCAACAACAACAACAGCAGCAGCAACAACAACAACAACAGAGGGAAGCAAAAAAAGCCAACCTAGTTAATCGGAAATTTCTTGTGAATGAAAACAACACACAATTTTTACGCGCGCTCTGCGCACCAATGCGTAAAGGCACTGCCGGGCACGCGGCACAAACTGAACTGCGAGTTTCCACTCAAAACGAATTGCTCGGTGCGCCGGAGCGTATGAGTGGGAGGTGTGTTCTTTATCTCGCATGCACTCAGTCTGCGACGCCATCTACATTAAAATATTTCAACTTCATCTAACGGCATACACAAAATTTCTACAAATATTTGAAGAACTTTAGAAATTCACCGGAAAAATGCGCTGAAGAATGTGCGGCGAAAATATCTAAGCATGCCGAAGTGTGCCCAATGCCAGAGAGCGTCAGCTGCCCGAGCTCCGCCTGAGCCAGAAAGAGAGGCAACATTCAAGCGTGTTTGATATTTACGTTGAAGTTCGGCTGAATCAACAGAATTCAGCCATTGCGCTTGAGTTTGTAGTGGTCTCGTACATGCGCGTTGAGTTGAATGCGGCGAATTCAAACGCACACGTACGCTTTCAATGATGTAATGCTGTGCGTGTGCGCTTTCGTTTGCTTACGAGAATGGATATATGTGTGTGTGTTGTTGTTGTTATTGGGCTTCGTTTTGTTGTTGGCCAGCACAGTGAAGAGCACACAAACGAAGTAACTTACTCAGCGCCATGTGAGCACGTGAATTGTGTGTGGACAGTGGAATTGTGAGAAATGTAAAACTAAACTTCTTTAAAGGGGGGTTTTTCAGAGCTAATACAAATGCTGGTTTAAAATAGATTTGAATATGCATTTTGTGAGTGATAAAATAAGTTGAATCTATGACTTTTTGAATTCAGCACTACTTAATTTATATATTAAATCAGGTACTGCTTAAAAACTGCCACTAAAACCAAAATTACTGGCATCCAAAATCGATCATATCGTATCATTATCAGTTATACAATATTATAGTAGGCGTATTGGATTCGTAACTTGTATCGAGTTGTGCGAATAAACAGCAAACGAGTAAGTGGTCTACTTGGCAGCACTGTTTAAACAAAAGCACAGAAATAGAAAAAATCGCAAGGAAATTTTCTTGCGTAATTTTTAATCTCGTTGGTTTTCAAGCAATTTTCAATTTGGAAGCACTTTCTATCGATGATAGAAAACCTCGCTCGTTTCATCCGAGTATAATTTACTCCATAGCTTTTTCCATGCAAAAGTCTGTCCTATAGAGATAGAGTGGCGAATCGAATACTCCTAGTATTAAGCTCCGAATAATTAATGTTAGTTTCTAAGCAAGATTCAATAAATGGATTATAATGAAAAACAAATAAAAAATACAATGAGGGTTAAATTAGAATTAAGTCTATTTTTGATACTTTCATATTTCAATGATCTCAATTGCTAAAATGGGGAGAAACATTCTAAATTTTTACTTGGTCTTCTACAAAATTAAACTCTTCAGAGAAAAAAATCTAGAATAAAATATATTAGAATATAATATAATAATAATAATAATAATATATATAATATAATATAATGTTATAAATATTCAAAAATATAAAGAAAAAATAAATATGATAGTATAGAAATAAAATATAGAAATAAATATATTACAGAAATAAAAAATATAAATAAATATAATAATGTTATGGGAGTATTACTAAGTTGTTCAATACTTAAATATATTTTATCGCACAATTAAAAAAGCATTTCATATATTGGAGTTTTTAAATTCCTCTATTATTAAATTGATCACTTATAATTAACAATTCATCATACGCATTTTTGAAGTACAGTTCTTTTCATTAGAGTAAATAACTGATTTTTAATAAAATAAAGATATTTATTATTTTTTTTACTAAACTTAGATTTATCATTAAAATTCAAAATTATAAAAGAAAATTTTTTATTATATGTATATATTTTAAAAAAATCTAAAGTATTCAGTAAACCTTGACCATGGATGAAACCTTACTCAAATTACTCAGAATATTCAATTACTTAATACTAAATTACTAAGCAAATATATTTGCATTTTAAATAAATTGAATAAAATAATAATATTGAAACAGGAGACATGTTTTGCTTAAATAAAGTTAGAGAGTTACTAAACTTTCAATAAAAAGTTATAGAAATTTAAGTTTTTTTATAATTTTATAATATATCCTGCGAATGTGATGGCTTCAATAGATATTAATAACTAAAAGAAAAACCTGGCTTCGATAACGGAATGTAAATATTTTTTATAATTGGCATCAATTTCTACAAAATCGGTCTCACAATACCCAAAACGGGATGCCATAAGATTTAATCCACAACATAATCTTGGGATATATGTATATGAATAACTGGTAACAAATGAATCGTCGTACAAAAAGAGTGTATTTCCTCTTGAGGATATACTTCATAAAGGTGTATATAGCAGCCAGTTTTTAAAATATTACTAAGAACTAAATACGATATATAAAATATAAAAAAATATATATAGACATATATATAAATATATGTATATCGTATTTGCTAAAAACTAAAGTAAACTGTTCTTTAAAATAAACAATACTCTTTCGCTTTCTTGTCAGTTTCCCCTTGACTTTTCCACCTTTGTCCCACTGTGTCAAACACTTGTTAGCTTATAGATAGACATTCAGCGGCATAGGCGCAAAAAAAATTTAAAAACATAAACAAGGTTTATTTCTTCTTCACAATAAATTTTTTCTATTTTTTACTTAATATTTTTATGTTTGTTTACACTCACCTCAGAGAGAAAAAGGTAAATAAATATCCACTGTTGCGCACACGTACACTATTACAGCTGCAGCAACACTCGTATGCCGGTGTGTATGGTTGTGTGGTGTGGTATGCGCGAGTGTGCGTGAATGGGCTTCAGCTGATTTTTAGACGGCGAATTCAACTGTTGCAATTGTTCATGCGATAAGCAAAAAAAGCAAACGAAACTTTATTTATCAGACACAGAGCGAATTGTGAGCGAGTTAACAAATTAAAAAAGATGCGGCATTGCACAAAGAACAACAACAATAACAATGGAAGCTCGCAAACTGAATCACACACATGAACAAGAAGAAGCACCGCGTACGCTTAACAACAACAAAGCTACGCAGACCAAAACCAAACCAAACAAAGCATTGTTTTGTGTGGTAGCGTGTGTGGTGTGGCTATTATTATTGTTGTTGTACGTCTGGTTGTCTATTGCAACAGCACAACATCAAAGTAGCAAAACATAAGGAGAATTTTCCACAATTACACAAAGTATGAGTATCTGGATCTGGGATGCAGGCGAGTAATTGCTTTGGCAAATAAATGAATTCGCTGAATTGCGGCGCACATTAACTTAACTGGTCTTAATTAATGGCCACTCACTACGTATACGTATCGTGTACCGCGCACCGTTTGCCGCTTGCCGCTTACCGCTCACCCCCCGAACCGGTTACAGTTGTGTTAGCCACTGCTGCTGACTCGACTCGACTCGCTCGGTTTGGAAACTGCGCGTATCTGTTTTGAAAAACACTTGGAATTTTCATTGCCAATTAACAGCCACGAAAGAAACGAACGTAAAATTCTTGAGCTGCACAAAAATGCCGAAACGAAGCAAGAATGCGCGTTGCCACAACTGGCGGCGGCGGCGAGCGAGCGGGCGAATGTATCCAAGCGTGTGGGGCACACAACAGCAGCGAAAGATACGAAACGAAACGGAGCGAAGTTGTGTGCTGAGCGTTTTCCAGCCGAGATTTCTTTCTTTGGCCACTTTTTGTTTACGTTTTTCTTGTGTTTCTTCTTATTACCTTTTTACTTCGTCTAGTTTTTTGTTGTTGCCAGTTGCCTTTTTATCATGCACATGTGTGGAAAACTTTACAGCGAGTTGCACACGAACAAGCGAACGAACCAAAACACGAACCAGCTAACGCACGGACGAACCAACACACGACGCGACACGACCCGAACTTCTTCTGCTGCCCACTGAAAAATGCCTGTCTCCCAGCTGCGAACTTGCACTAGCACGTGAGTATGTGTTTATGTGTGTGTGTGTGTGTGTGTGTTTGTTGGTGTGGAGTTGTGCTCAGGCTGATTAGAACGCAGCACGGTAGCTTGGTTTTTTGTTGCGTTGTATGCGATTATGTTGCCTGCATTCTGTGCATGTTGCAAGTTGTATGCTTGTTTTTGTATTTCTTTATTCTACTTTTTTGTTTTTGTTTTTGTTTGTTTTCATGCGAATATTTTAGAATGTTAGCGTTAAGGAAAAAATGCACTCGCGAGTATGCTTGGAATGGCACAAAAGAATTCAGACAACGCAACGGCGTTGCAATGCAGCCCGGACGCACGCAATTCTACTGAAACGTGGCTGGAAACTTGCAGCAGCAACGGCAGTGGCGGCCATACACGCCAATGAATGGAGCTGCTGACCAAACTCGCTGGCATACGAAACCAGTTCATCAGTTGGACGCACTCTCGAGTGTTTGTTTGGGTTTGGCGGTTTTATTTTTCTTCATTTATCTTTATTTTTTATTTACTTTTTTGTTGCAGTACTTAACTTGTTGACTTGGCTTAAATGATTAAAAAAAGACAACAACAAAAGCAGTGGGTACGATGCACAGTACTCTGTAAGCATACAACAAGTTAAATATATGCTTCTTAGCTTAAACTTATGCTTCTTTAAACAGGTTTAACTTCCCTGAATCTGTCTGAGGAGCAAAATGTGGTTTTAAAAATATTTCATCAATTGCAATTTAAGCTGGGAACTAAATATTTTGTATATAAATTTTGTAAAAATTGTATAAATATTTTGTATATAATACTGATACGAAAATTAGTTTGTTGCTCAAGTTCCATCACTGGATTTTGCGAAGCTCTAAACTATCCTTTTTTTAATTGATCTTTAATAGAAACAATTTATTTAACATCAACACACTTAAGCAACGTGAATTCACTACAACAGCTTAACAAGTTTGCCTCCTAGATGTGGGGTCGGCCGTAGAACCACCGTAGGAAAAAGTCTCCAAGCATTCAGGAATTGATGCCCATTGTATTCATCCTTGTTTACCTCTTACTTCCAATCACTTTCATCCCTGCTACTTTTAAGTCACTACTGAACTCTATCTCTGTTTGTAGTTTATGTGTTTGGATTTTCAACATATTTCCTTGGACCCAAAAATATCGAATCTGAAATATGGAGACTGTTGGACTACCAGAAGCCTTAGAAAAAGGGAATATTTATATTTTGTAAAATATAATTATTCTGTAAAAAGATTTTAAATTAATTATAAATTTATTTCCACTCCAAATACCCCAAACTTCCAGGGAATCCTCGAAGTATAATAACCAAACCTGGTATTTCCGAAAAATTAAATTAAAAATTAAAAACTGTTTCGACTTCGAGGAGTGTTCCCGGACCCAAATTTTTTATGCCAGCAACTTTATTATGCTCTGAAATTTTATAGATTCCCTGTAAAATCTTAGCATCAATATTAGTAACATGAATCCGTGAGTTATTTCCACTGCACAGAGTACTGTGCGAAGACGACAAACACAAAATGCCCGCATACGCTGCTGTGAGGGCGCGACGCTGGGGACAAACATCTCCAGCACACTCGACCAACATTGAACAGTGCAACTTTATCGGTTGGTAGTGTTTGGAGCGTGCGAAATTTGAGGAGGGCAAAGTATGAGGCTAGTAGAGGCTAGCATGTGTGCTGAAGGCAGTGGCGGATTGGAAAATTTTGTCTAAGTTCTAAAATTTCAGGCTAAAAAAAGAGGGGCTAGGGAGCAGAAAATTTACGTCTTTAGGTTGGCATTAAAGCAGTTTCTGATATAAGGGACTCCAATTATATATTTATCTCAGCCCTACAAATGTTAATTGATTCATTTAATTATAAATTGCAATTACTTCAAATTAATAAAAAATCACCTGAGGTAAGAGAAAGAAATTTCATATATTCATAATAATTAAAAACTGATCAAATGAATACCATGATATTGCCATGACATTAATCTGCGGTAACATTGCCACGATATTATTTCATAAGCTGGTTTCTTTTTTATGTTCATCTAACTTTTGAGATCGAAACATTTTGTCCCTTTGTTTAATCTAAAATGAGCTTCAATTATATTGAGACAATTCACACCGGTGGAACGTATTTTCATCTTGTTACAGTGTGCTTCAAAAGATATCTATAAGATCGTGACAGGCGACGAGTCATGTATATACGAGTATGCATATATGCCCAAAACTAAACAATAATCGACTGTATGGGTCTATCATGACCAGCCAAATCCAACTAAAGTTGTTCGCGCACGAAAGACTTTGAAGGAAATGGTCGCCCTGGTCTTCGGAATAACAGTTCCAACGTAGAACGGTCAATTCTGAATGGTACACCACCAGAAGCGTTCATAGAAATAAGGAAACCAACCGCCAAAGCAGAATCGTCATCATTTATCACGACAATGCGAGCTCTCACACATCTCGTAAAACAACTGACTATTTGAGCCATCAAAACATCGAATTAATGGGTTATCCGCCGTACAGTCCTGCCTTGACACCCACTGGTTTATTTTTATTCCCGAACATCTTAAATAGTTTGCGTAGACAAAGATTTTCGACACCTGAAGAAGCCGTTGATGCGTTCAAAACCAAGTTTTGGAGGTATCACCTGAAGAGTGGCAAAAATGCCATTCGGATTGGCTCAAGCGCATGCAAAAGTGTATTGATCTTCATGGGGAATATTTTGAAAAACAATAAATCCGTTTTAGATGATAAATAAGTGTTTTTTCATTATTAGGCCAGAAATATAGGTAGCACCCCTCGTAGTAACGTCTCTAGGCAAAAATTTTCAACATTTTACTACCAAAATCGGTTCAAAACAGTTATACAGGAAAGAAAAATCTCTGTGGCGCTGAATAATCCTTCAAAAGTAGTCAAAGCCATGATAAATCTAGTGTAGTTTGTATTTCCCTTTTAGCTAGACACCATGCATATACTTATAAGCCCACAAGGACATAGCATAAGTTGCTCATTACACTTACTTACCAATCAACCTTCTGCAGTAAGTAAAAACTAAAAGGATCAACACCACAGCTTCACGCTCCGCTACTGGCAGACTATCTCCTGCCATGTACAACAACAACAACAACCCATTTGAGAGTTAAACACGCGGGCATTTCAAAACGAAACGTAAACATTAAGAAATTCAGAGAATTTTTGCTAAGCAAAAGCACAACAACAACTATAACAACAACAATACCAAGAACAACAATTGCAAAAGGCATTGAGACGATATTTTGAAAGGGCTCAAAGACCTGCAAAGATTAAATTAAAAAAGAGAAAAAAGTACACAAAGCACAACTCCAGCAGTGACAGCAACTCAACAACAACAACAACAACAACAACAACAACCATAACAACAACACAACCACCAACCACCACAACAACAACACCACCATCAACAACAAAGTCGACGGGCCAATACAGCGACTGCATCTACAATGACTGCAGCGGAGTGCCGCAGATGTTTGAAATAGTTTAATTGGAAAAACATTGGCAAAACGAAAGCTGACGGCATGAATTGAGAAGGGAGAGAAATAAATAAAATAAAACACAATAACACTCAGGCAACGCGAGCGGCATGCTAAGCGGAGAGTGAGCGACACGAAAGCGTGGAAAAATACTGCAACACGGAAGGAGGTGAGAACGGGTTTTCAATCTTCAACTCCGGTATGTGGAGCGTAGTGAACGTGCGGTGCAGCCAATCAGCGACGAAGATGACTCATGAGGAGTGTTGCCAATGTGACGACTTTTCATTCAGATTGTGTGGGTCAACGGTGGAGAGTGGTGAGAAACGGACCTACAGTATTTTTTTAGATGCTGTCTTACCTTTGGCCGGGGTTGTCATTTTAGCACAATAATATAATACATAATTATTAATTAATAATTAAAATATACAAACTTTAACTCTCCATTTATCTCTCAAAATATCAATTAACTGGCAGCACGACCATTGAAAGATCATGGGGTTCATTGAAAGATCATGAGGACTACTTTAGCAATATTTGGACTCATAAGTGTTATACAAACAAACACTGGACAAATGTCTCTTAAAATTGGAAGAGAGGAAATTGGTGGAGGTGGAGTGAAGGATGGATTAAAATATGGTATTTGAAACTTCACCTCTCTTTCGAATTAGTTCTGGAAAGGTTGAGAATGGATACATTTGCTTCCATGCTTGTGTGCTTCCTTGCTTAGTTGCTTCTTTGCTTCCTTGCAACCTTTCTTCTTTGCTTACTTGCTTATTTGCTTCCTTGCAACCTTTCTTCTTTGCTTACTTGCTTCCTTGCTTCCTTGCATCTTTTCTTCCTTGCCTATCTGATTACTTGCTTCTTTGATTCCTTGTTTCCTTGCTTATGTGCTTCCTTGCTTACTTGCTTACTTGCATTCCCATTTCCTTGCTTCCTAGCTTCCTTTCTTCCTTACTTCCTTGCTTCTTTGCTTCCTTGCTGCATTGCTTCTTTGCTTCTTTGCTTCCTTGTTTCCTAGCTTCCTTTCAAACACTTATATAAGATCTCATTGTCCAAAAGGTTCATACATTTATCTGGATGTATGTGTATCTTTTGTCCTTAAAGGAGTATAAAAAAAACTTTCAAATACCAATATTTGAATCATTGGATCTACTTTTGAACTCTCTGTATACCTATCTATATAATCATATAAACAAATGTACACGATTTAATTATTTTGTATATTTATTATATGCAATGAGAATTTTCATGAAGGCATCTCAAGTAAATTTCCACATGGGTCATTCTCCAGTTCGTTGCTTAAGTCTTTTCGAAAGACTGGTTCGAAAAGTCCTCTTGCATATGCGAAAGACTTAAAAAACAAACTTTATATTTTAAGGACTCACTTTTAAGAGCGTCTGAACTTGATTTTCAGGACTATTTAAAAGAGCGTTTGAACTTGATATTCCAGACTATTTAAAAGCGGTTGCTTTTCAAACAGAACTCGAGGTCTTTGTGGTATATTCTCGTACAATATTAACGTTGCTTTTGATAGAGGGAGAACAGTAGTGGGGGCCTGTATGATAAGCACATCCCATAGTAAAGTCGATGAAATTGTTTGATTCTAATTAGGAACATTTATTGTGAGCCAGACCAAGATTGTTATAGTTCAAGAATAATTTTCTTCAGATCCTTCATCTCCTTCTTTAGTTGGCCAGCTCATTGGGACGTCATTCAAGTTAAATTTCGCAGGATTATTATTAAATGAAACGCATGGGAATCAAACGAAATGTTTTACTTGAAGTTTATTTGAACGAAAAAGTGTTGTTAAACGTGCTGGTAATTTTTGAATATTATAAATTCAACTAATTCATTAATAATTTTATATCGTAACTATGTAAACTATGAAGTAATCTTCGTTTTAATTAGTTTATGATATACAATACTTTGTCGAAGTATGATTCAGTTAAGACTACCGATGGATGAGTTCTGTTTTTCCTGTGTGTGTGTGTGTGTGTGTGTGTGTGTGTGTGTGTGTGTGTGTGTGTGTGTCAGCATGGATGAGAGTGTACGTGTGTGTGAGATTGTTTGTGTATATTTGGCATTATAGGAAATTGCTCTGAAGGACTTGCTTCAGCCTTATTCATCGCTACTTATTTAGCAGCCACAGCAATCACCGCCTTCTTCCTTCATTCGCCTCCCTACCATTTTCGCTCAGCTGTGTGTTTCTTTGTGTGGATGTCCTTTAACGTTGCTTGTAGACTATTGTCTCCTTAGATATTTTCTTGTGTTTGATAGTTTTAGTTGAGTTTTTTCGATATGTTCTCTAAGTGTTGGCTAAATTTAGTATAATTTTACATAGATAGAAATTGAGTTTGAAATTGAGTTTACATTTCGGTGTGTGTGTGGCACTTAGGAAAATAACATCGCAGAGCATTCATTTTAACAATCAAATAAAACATGCTTCACAAATTGACATGAGATCAAGAATCACAATTGAATTGTTATAAAGAGAAAAGCAAAGGAAGAAAATAATCCTCTGATAAGGACTCTAATAAAATGTCATTAATAAATTACAATGAAATAGGCAATTATGGTGGAAAATAGGATACAATCATAGCGTAACGCTACTACAGCGTTTTAAGCGCAGACCCCAAAATAATACGTGGCAAATTTGATTTTTAAAAGTAAAAATCTTGCTTCATATTTTTCTGTCTTATGTGGTAACATAAATAGAGTCTGATCTCTGAGCTTATACAGTCACACTATGCCTACAAGTCTCTTAAATTGGTAGAGAGGAAGGATCGACTAAACTGTGGTTTTTGAACTTCGCCTCTCTATCTGCTTATTCGTTTATACCCCTTTTACTTTTGATTACTCTCCGTCAATTAAGTCTCAACTACTCTCAAATATCAAATAAATCAAGCAAGGTAAGCATTTCTTTCTTACCCGAACCGAGATTTCCACCGCGGTAGAAAGAAGTTTATCTTTTCTTTCCGATATTCAGCTAAACACGCTGTTACCTCACATACTCCAAGGGCAAAAGTAATGTGGTGTAATTTAAAAGAGAGTTCCTCCACTTTTTTCTATACTTATGTAACTGAAAATCGCTCTCAATGTGTCTGTGTCCTTTTCTACCTATATCTCCCCTCTTTCTTCATCTCTCTTCTCCTCTCTACCTATCCCTTCATCTATCTCTCCTTCTCACTGCCCTTTTTCTCAACCAGTCACACCATCTTTCACCCTCTTTCCATCTCTCTATCCATCTACCAGCCCTCAGCGACTCTACCAGTCTCTCCTTCTATCATCCTCTCTTTATCTTTCCCTCTCCCCTCGCTCTTTCCCTCTCTTCATCTCTCTATTAATTTACCCCCCCCCCCCCGCTCACACCTTCTATCGCCCTTTCTTTATATCACCCTCTCACCACGCTCTTTTCCTCTATACATCTCTCTCTTGCTCTCACTCTCCATGCCGCTATCTCCTTCTATCACCCTTTATCTCTGCCTCTCTACCGATCTCTCCCTTTCTCTACCGATCTTTCCTTCTCTCTACCTATCCGTTCTCCCCCTCCTCCCTCTATCCTTCTCTATATCACTTTCTACTTTCCCTCTACTTAGAACTATATGCCTCTCTCTTACCCCCTCTCTGTCGATCCCTCTCTCACTTTTTCTCTCTTTCATTCCCTCTATATCTCTATCCATCTCTATTTCTCTCTCTTTTTCTCTCTCTTTCGTTCTTTCTATTGCTCTCTCTTTCTCCCTTTCTGTCTCTCTTTTTTTCTCTCTCCATCTCTCTCTTTCCCTCTCTCTCTCTATATATCTTTCTATCTCTCACTCCCTCTCTCACTCCCCCTCTCACTCCATCTCTAACTCTCCCTCTCACTCTCTGTCGCTCCCTCTCTCTCCTACTCTCTATCTCCCTCTCTCTTTACTCCACCTCTCTCTCTCTCGCTTTATCGCTCTCTCTTTTGTTCTCTCTTTCTCTCTCTCCCTCTCTCTATCTCTCTCTATCTCTCTCTATCTTTCTCTATCTCTCTCTATTGTTATCAACTCACATAAAATAGTTTCCCACAATTTTGTAGATAAGGCATAGAACAGCATATATCACTGGAATTATTCAAGGAATCGATGCACTCTCACAAACATTTTTTACAAAAACGGGAGACGCGGTTGTAAGGATCTGTGCAAGTTGCGCTAAACTAAACTTATTCAAAAAAGTTCATAATTGAGTTTGACTTTGCAATTAAAGACTTTTCAACCTATCCAACAACAACGTTCAAATTGAAACGGCAGCCTAAAAGTACTCGTATTCTATCTGAACACTGTCTAAATCTTTTAACCGGATCACACATTTCTATCTGAACACTGCCTAAAGCTTTTAACCGGGTCACACCAATTCAGCGTCTACTTTTAGGGAGCATCAGTAGCGTGTGTTAAACAATCAAAATGTGAGCACGAATGAGATTGGATCATGGAGAGCATATATACGACATCCTGGTCACTTGGGTACTATAGGGCCCAGTATTTATATACTTTCTCCTTCTTCGTTTCATGCAATTGTAACTGCATCACCGTGAAAGCTTTGATCCGTACAAAACTGTACCAGTAAAAGCTCCTCACGTACATGTGCTCGATCTTGTATGATTGCATTTGTGTGTGTATGTGTGTGTGTGTCGGCGACTGATGGACACTCTCCAAGCCTACAAACGAGGTATACTCTTCGAATTCGCTTTGATCTGTCACCTCGTATTGCAAAGCTTTCGTCTGTGCTGCGAAAAGGCTGAGGTTATTTAGTTTTGCTCTGTTTACACGCCGTCATCCTAAATATGCTGGGAGTACCTCTCATGAATATTTCTTTAGTACTTTTTGAAGGCACCTGAAAATATGCTACACTTCTTAAGCAAAAACATATTTCTAATAATATTATTAACATATTTCTAATAATAAGCAGTATCCAGCTTCTTCTTAGGTACCTCACATTCTCATTGCTTCAGATCTCATTTACCCCGCCTCATTCCCGTTCGTGCTCACATGCAGACACTCAGCTTAACACCTATTGATGGATGAAGGGTGCAGCCTAAAAGTATGCTTTCTTATTCTATGTAACGAGGTATGATTGGGTTATGATGTCACAACTAGCTACGTCTTAAGTAAGACTGTTATATTGTTCTGGATATTCTATTATTGCGTGCCAAACGAAGCGACCATTTATTTCGTTCGACAGAAAGAGGGCATTCAGCTGTTTGCGTACGACATTTTTCATGTTCAAGGGGATTTCATTTTTGTTTTCAAATAACTCACCTAAATTAATTCATATAAATACCAAGTGCCCCGACTGTAGGACAAATTTTTTAGTATGGGCATCAAATAACTGGATCTGACTAACAAAAAGGACTTCTTGGTAACTCGCCTACTTTAATTCATATAAATCGCGACTGTCCTGTCTGGAAGCAAATTTTGTTGTATGGGCATCAAATAACTTGGTCTGACGATAATCTCAGAAGCGTCTGTTGGATCTACGAGTATCTAGTTAGGACTTTGATCAGTTGGTTGTCTCAACTTAGTGCACTTAATTTGAATATACTCGAGGATCACTAAAAAAATTACTGGTTAGATTAGAAAAGGGAGAATCGTTTTTTGTTTCGATTTAGTTGCTAAAACATCACAAATAAAATATACCACAAAAATGTTAAACTAGAGAAGTGTGGCAAAAACTGGGGCGGGAGGAGGTTCACATTCTACAATCTATAAAATGAGAAGTAAGTGAAATAAAAACGTAGTATATACTATGAAAGCAAATACTGGAAGCGCGTTTAGTTTCTTGTTACGAGAAAATATATAAAAATTGTCTACTTTGCTTAAATCTTAAAGATTAGAAACTAAATAAAAATAATAGACGAGTAAATTTGCATATATATATAAAATATATATATAGATTAGTCCCGCTTGACAGGCGCAATTAAAGTCTGTACGATTTTTGTGCGTGTCCCTTGCACAACCATCATGTACTGTGAGGGAAAGTCCCAAATGATGGTGAAGTGGAACAGCATGTTGGCAATGGCGATTAAATACTCGAAGAAGGCGAACCAACTGAAGGCTGGAAAGACACACAAGTCAGTCAATACACCAATCTCAATGCACATTACTCATACGCACCCATGTCGTGGCAATAGAAGCGATGCTTCGCAAAGAATATCAACAGCCCAATCGTGCTCAGTATGGACATGCCGAAGAGCAGTTTCTTCCACTTCATCGACTCGCGCTGCTCATGCGACAACTTTGACGGATCCTCATGCAGTATCTCGTTCAGTTTGATGGTGGCCAGCATGTGAGTCAGCGAGCAGATCATGAACGTTATGAAAATCTTCTCGTGTATAGCTAAAGGACAATTTGTATATAGAGCATTATTTCAACATATTCAATGGGGCTAAATAATTACGATAGTTCTCCCTGTTCGAGATGTAGGTGACGCCACCTAAGGCCGCTATTTCGATGCAATTCAAGATGAGAATGAAGGTGATCATTAAGCTGGTTTGCGGCACTTGTTGCGGCTCACGCTGCCGCAGTGCCTCCAAAAGGCCGCGATAGTAGTTCTTGTAAACGAAGGCAATCGGGATGCGAGGCCCGAGGTGTAAGGCAATGCTGAGGCGCCAAAAGTAGCGCTGTGGGCTAACGCCGGTAATGGCACTTATCGAGGGCACAATGTTGTAAACCTGCAACGAGTCCAGCAAATGATAAATCAAAACTGTACTTGAGAGACACTGAGGGGGATTGTGTGGGGATGTGGGATGGTTGGGATTGTGGGGTTGTGAAAAATGTGGGGCTGTGTGGGATTGAGAGACTGTATGGCTCCGTGGAACTGTTGGACTCTGGGAATGTGTGGAGTTATGTGGGGTAGTGTGGATGTGGATACTGTGGTACTGTGGACTGTGGTGTTGTGTGTCTGCTGGACTGAGATCGGGGGGATATGGATCTCTCTGTGTGTATATATATGTGTGTTTGTGTGTAGATTCACTTACGCGACAATGTGTTTCGTGTACTTCATCATATTGGAAGACGTACGCAGTCACAAAGCAAGTGAAGAGCGTCGCTAGCGGCAGCAGCGCAGTCACAATGCAAATATGACGGAAGTCGGCGATGTAATGAACAGCAACGGGTATGTTTGTAATTGCGGTTATGGCTTCTGGAGGCGAGCAGTGCTGCAAGAGGGAAGCAATCAAGCGAGATCAAGATAAAAATTTAAATAAATTTGTTTAAATGGCAGCTCAAAATAGCTGCGAAAATTTAACTTGAATGCACTAAAGTGAAAAAGAGGCACTCATGCGCCACCAAAGCAACTGCGTTGTGAATAAGCAATTAATTTCGCTTGAAACAATTCATGAAATAAAAAAAACAAAATAGAATGAGATAAAATAAAAGAAATGCACTGTTATTGAAGTGAAATTATCGAAAAATCTATTCAAATTAATCATGCGTCCCCAAAATCTTTTGAATAAGAAATTAATAATTAATTTTACTTATTATAAATAATGAAAACATAACACAAAACTATAAAAAAATATGCCAGGCTTCAAATATAATAATTAATTTCACTTGCTATACATAATAAAATAAATAAACTGAAATTATTATATAGTATTATAATTTATATAAGCGAAAAACAATTTAAATTGCAATTAAATCAAACTAAATTATTTATAGGCCCATAAATAAATTGAATGATTTTATTATTGATTCAGTTTTAAATAAATAAACTAAAAATAAAATAATTTTAATTATAATTATTTAATAAATCATTATAATTCTTTTATTTTTGAATAAAAGCGAAAATTATATTTGAATTTTATTCAAGTCAAAAAAGTTACTCATACGCCCCCAAATCGACTGGGGGGAAATGAATGAATGCTCTCAAAATTGATTCCGATTTAAACAAAGTAAAAATTAAGTTACTCATACGCCCCCAATCAAGAAGGTTCAAAATAAAGGCTAAAATAATTAAATAAATAAACCAAAATTCAGTATATATTTCTTAATTTTTATACCGAGCTCGAAGAACACTAAGCAAACATTTATTTAAATAAATACATTAAAAATAAAAAAATAAGTACAAAATCATTTATTTTTTACCTAATTTAAATTTAAATTGTTTTCTTATTCAGTTTTTCAAAAAAAAACATTTTAGTATTAAATTTTTTTATAAATGTTATTGTTTTTTTTACTGAACAAGAAATTAAAAAATTAACTAGAAAAAAATTAACAAATTTTTGATGGAGCCAAAAGAAGAAAATATTAATTAAATAAAAACTAATTTTAAAAAAAATTGCAATATTTATTTTATTTAACGAGCTTAAAAATAGATAAATAAGTTTAATAAATAAACTAAAATTAAATATAATTTTAACAAATAAATAAAAATAAATAAATAGCATAATATATAATTTTAATAAATAAACTAAATATGAAAATAATTATAATAAATAAATAAAAATAAATAAATAAATAAGTAAAATAAAAAATAATGTTAGTAAATAAATAAAATAATAAATAAACTAAAAATGAAAATAATTTTAAATAATAAATAAATAAAAATAAATAAATGAAATAATAATAAAAATAATAAAAATAAATAAAATAAGACATAATTTTAATGAATTAATTATAAAAAAATTGTTTTCATAAATAAATAAATAAACAAAAATAAACAAATAAATAAAAAAAAAATAATTCCAATAAAGAAATTAAAAATAAAAATAATTTTAAATAGTTCCAATAAATAAATTAATAATAAAAATAATTTTATGAAATAAATAAATAAAATAATAAAGAACCTAAAATTCAAATAATTTTTAGAAAAAACTATATATATAAAAATAAAAAAATTAATAAAATAATAAATAATTTTAATATATAAACTAAAAATAAAAAGAGTTTTAACAAATAAATAGACTAAAAATAAAAACAATTTTAATGAATAAATAAATAAATAAATATAAATAAAATAATAATTAATTTTGATAAATATACTGAAAAAAAAATTATTTTTATAAATGAAAATAAATAAAATAATAAATTAATAAAATATTTATATAAAAGAAAATAAACAAATATATTGAAAGAAATACATTAATAAATACAACAATAATAAAAAATAAATAATAACAATTCTGTTTATAATGAATAAAAATTTGTTTATTCAAAAAAATATTTAAAAAACATTATTGTTTAGTATAAATAAAACTGATATAATAAAAATTATTTTAATAAATAAAAAATATAAAAATTAATCCTTTTTGTTTCTTCACCTCACTAAAAGAAAATAATCCCAAAAATTTTGTAAATTATTAAGCAAAAATAGATAAATATGCAATCATTTTATTTTTCTTTAGCTTAAAGAAAATAAGCAAAAATAATTGTTAATTAAATAAAAAAAATATCGCATTATTTATATTTCTGTTGAACTGGAAGAAAATAAACAATAAAGTAAGAAATTGAGAAAAAAAAATCAATATCCACATCAATTCAGAGCACATGGCAAACGCCAGTAGTAAAGCATGGGATGGCAAAAACAACAACAACAACAATACATACTACAACAACAACCATACGGACTAGAACAACAACAACATGGACTACAACAACAGCGCTGGACTCCGGCAACGTGCCATTGAAAGGCACACATGAGCGACAATAGCGCGAGTCAACATTAGAATGAGAACAAATCGTAAACATTCGAACAAATGGAAATTCCATACAAAAAGGACCATAAGAAAGCGAACCAAATGGCAGGCAATTTGCAGGTGGAAAAATGTTATATAACAATTAAACCAGGCGGTAAACAAAGCCACTGAAATGTGCCTGACATGCCTGTGCCAGCAAATAGTTGGAACTATTAAAGTAGCTACTCACCAAATTCGCTTCACTGGCTACGCTTGCTAAGTTGGAGTTCCGTAGAGCAGGAGCAGCCGCTTCCTGCGGCAGAGCAGCACTTCCGGCCACAGTTGTTGTACTCCTTTCCAACTCGCTCATTTTTGTTTTGTGTTTTTATTTTATTTTCAATTTATTAATTTGTTTATTAAACGGGAAATTTTCTTTCTAAAACTTTACATCACACATTTTTGCAAAATCTCGACAACGCTGCTAATTTTTGTAAAACAATTTCTTTGCTTAGCTTCTCCTTTGCGATTACTTAAGACGATTTAATTAATTGTGCGTTCGATTGTAGAAAAAACCCCGAAAAAAACCAAAGCAAATCTCTTGGCTCTCGCAGAAATATTTTTAAAAGATTTTATATTGGAAATTTGTTTCGGAATTTTGCTAAAAACGCTTCACACAATGCGTGCACTTTGCGAAAATTGCTTCGATTTTTCCAAAATTTTTCAATCTGTGCATTCTCACAAAATCAACAACCGAAGAGAGCGCCAGCCACTCTTTAACGGTAATGAAGAGCGGAAAAGCTGCAATGGACAGGAAAGAGACCGCTTTCAGATGTTCATTGCAGCGCCACAGCACAGCTGTGGTCATAAATGACATTTAACTGTGGTGGGTTGTGACAAAGGGGAGTTTTGGCAGTTGTTGTGAACCAGTCATGCCAACAGGAATATGGACTTCAGGTGAGAGAGATTGGATTTCAATGGTAGTGAGGATGATGAAAAGTAAAAAAAAGTAAGAGGGATTCGAATTCAGTTGTAGTGGGGATGATGAAATGACAACAAAGTAAGAGGGATTGCAATTCAGTTGCAGTGGAATTAGAAAAAAAGTCGAAGGTTGAATGAGTTGTTCTACTGAATCAGTAATTTCAAAACGTAAAAAATGTTATGATATCTTCACACTAATTTTCTTTCTTAAGCTTCTGCAGAAGTAATAATTCCAGTACTCAGGCTTTCCAATCGAAGAAAACAAGATTTTTTAGAAAGAAGCAATACTATGACCAAGCCCGGGGCAGTATTTGAACCCACGACCCCATGAGTGTATAGAATAATTCTTGCGGGTTCGAATCTTGCCCAAAGCATGATCTCAAAAATGGTTAATTTTAAACTGATCATTCACAATTGGATCAAAAGCTCGTACTCATTGCTAATACTCATTTCCCTACCCCTTGCAGACATAATGAATTATGGTACAAGGTATAATAATAATAATAATATTAATAAAATACACGCGTTTCTGATGTCTTTCTAGTATTTATTTCAAATTACAGTTCTCAAAAGAAGTCTGGCCTAGATAGTATAATATTTAAAATTCAATCTCCTTGCAGTAGTTTCAACGCGTTCGCATTGGGTTGAATATAAATTCTCATTGATACCCACCATGATTGCTACAGTAGTGCAAGGTGAGTTCATAGAGATAAATTCACCTTGACCATAGTGATTGTTTTTGTTGTTTCATGTGCTTTTCAACTTATATAAACAGCTGCTTTTGACAATTCTCACCCGGCCAGAAATGAAAATACGTTGTGATTAGGTTAAACGCTCACTTAATAAATTTCTTTAATTTGTCAATAGAAATCGTTTTGCAAATAATATAAAAATGAGCGCCCTAGTCAAGCAACTCGCGCGTCTAAGCATTTCACAGAAGGCACTGCTCCAAAGTTCCAGCAAACTGCTGGCCGCTCCCCTCACCGTTGGTAGCGTGCACACGTCCGAAAGTCTCAGTGCCAAATGGAATGGTCACAACACGGGACCAACGAAGTGGCTCCAGTACAACAAAGTAGTGCATCCACCACAGGCACCCGAAGAGGAGCCACGTAAAGCGGTAAGAAAATTGTGCTATATTAGGGTAAAGGACGGCACACTCATCTCCTTTTTGTATAATTTCAGTACGTCTGTCACATGCGCACCAACATAAAATACAGTCCCGATAAAATGTGGTACATTGCCTCGTTCGTACGTGGCATGTCCGTCGATGAGGCGGTTAAGCAGTTGAGTTTTGTGCTTAAGAAAGGCGCCACGCATGTGAAGGAGGTCATACTGGAAGCCCAGCAGATGGCTGTAAACAGGCATAATGTGGAGTATAAAAGCAATTTGTGGATTGGTAATTAATAACTCGAGCATCGGTTGCACTTTCAGCTTAAATAATATGCCAATTACAGCTGAATCCTACGTGGGTAAAGGTCGTGTTTTTCGCGGTATCCGTCGTCATGCTCGTGGTCGCATGGGCTCCGTTCTGTACAAGCACTGTCACTACTTTGTGCGCTTAGAGGAGGGTACACCACCAAAAGATTACTATCTCCCTGCCCCACAAACGCCCCAGGACCAATTCGAAAACTGGTTGGAACAAATGCGCAAGCGCAAGGTTATCAATTCACTCTAATTTCGTTACAACTCGTATTTTAAGAATTCAAAAATTGTTATTAACAGCAATAAAAATTTTATTTAAATTTTGAACACACATTTATATGGGAATTTTCAGAAATCCTGTAGAGCAATTTCTACTAACGTACCAAACTCTTTTTCTTTATTGTTTGTATCAGCCGCCGGATCTACTGCTATGGCCGAGACTGCCATTTCCACAAAACTCTTCTCGCTCTCTACATCTGTTTCCATGCGTTGGACTAGTGCAGTGGACACGGCAGTCAAAGCGTTCTGCTCGCGCTCTCGCAGGAGATTGTCAAATTCTTTTTCCACCGCCAAACCGGAGAGTTTGACTAGGTTTGAAACAGTGGACTGACCAGCATCCTTCCGCTTTTTCCGCATACCTTTCGCTTTGGATTTTTTAGGTTTAACTGCGGCTCCAGGCTTGTGATCGCGTTCCATGTGCTTCGTTAAATTTTGCCCACTGCTGAAAACACTCTCGCAGCCTTCCACCTTGCATTCGAACCGTTTGCCTCCGTGCGTTGTGAGTAGATGCTGCCGCAGGTTGCGTTCATATGTGTAGGAACGTTCGCAGCCCTCGTACGTGCATTTGTAGACCATTTTGTGTTCATCGTCGAAATGTTTGGCGGCGGTATGTTTCTGCAATTCTCCTGGTTTCGCGTAGCTACTCGGGCAATGCTCGCATTTATAAGCTTTGCGGCCATGCTGCGTTTCCTTGCAATGTTTCAGGTACAGTGTCCATTTCTCAAATTGCAACGAGCAATTCGGACAAGGGTAAACTTTACAGATGGGCAAATGACGTTCGTACTGCCACTTTTGGTAGAAGCCTTTGGCGCATTTATCACAACTGAAATAAAAAAATAATTATAATGGTACTTCATCAATATGTACTGCCTTCATTTAAGCATGCACACCTGTATGGAAACTCTGCTGTGTGTTTTGTGATCTCGTGCCTGCGCATTTTCAGCTTTTGTTTGAATTTCTCCCCACAATGTCCACAGTGGTACACTTTTGGATTCTCGTGCACCTCGCGTATGTGCCGTTGCATATTGCAGACGGAACGAAACAGCTTCCCACAACTCTCGATGCTGCAGGCGACATTTTTTTGTGGTGACGAGACGCGTTCATGTGTGGTACGCAAATGGCGCTTTAAATGCGTCACAATGGAGTACTCTTTATTACAGCCGTCGTAAAGGCAGGCGTGCTTTTTCTATAGAGAAAAAAGTACGAGTCAAGCTAAATTGTACTATATTGAACGATAATACTACTTACAATGCCGGTGTGATGATACTCATGCCGATCCAAGTGATCTAAACGCTTGAACTGGGCGCCACAACCGTTGATGCTGCAATAGTATTTAGGCTCAAGGCTGTTCCTACGCGGCTTCGGCCTTGCCTCGTTCAAGGACAATACACTTTCCAGATCGCTGTCTGTGGTCTTGTTTCCAGGCGGCATTATATCGACTTTTCAACGATGACGTCGAAACACGTGAAATGTGGGTGGTGGGGGGTGATTGGCGAATGCAGAATTGTATTTATTTATTTATCAATTGTCAGACAAAATCGACGCGACCAGTGTTGTCTCCGCTCAATTTCATTGATATTTTTGGCCTTAAGTGGAAAAGGGGAGAGCGACCAAAAGCCGGCAGAGCTGATCGGGACTTTCATCTAAAAAATGCGTGAAAATTATCTTCGACCTAAGATTTCTTGGGATCTATTGAACTAAAAAGTATCTCGTTCAAGCGATTGTCGATTTTTTTTAGCGACAACACAGATTTTTCCAGAAGCAAATTTGGATATTCATTCATTGAATCAAAATTTAATAATTCAATAGTTAAAAATATAAGCATTGATTTCCTGTTATACTGTTTTGTTACCTATTTAGAGCAAAAGTATATTCCTCTCGTTATTTACCCAAGAGCAACTATTGAAGAAAAATCTACGAATTGAAATCACATTACAAACTTTTTCCTACGAAAATTCAGTTATGAACCCGTTTCAAAATATATAAATTAAGTCGAGTATACTTCGATTGCTCGAAAAAACACCATTTTAGTGAATTTGTTAAAATTGCATATAAAAATTATACAATAAAATATCATTTAAATATTTTTCACATTTAACTAGTTCGAATTTATTCGATTATTTTAATTATGTTGTAAGTGAAAAGATTACTAAATGAAAACTCACAATAATTTTGTATTTCTCGTAGTCAAAATACATAATAAAAATATATAATACATGTAATGTAACGTGCAAGGAGGTCTGTAAATTACCGCGGCCCAAAGTATTTATTGTACTACCTTTTGCTAATAGGATATCCCTATAAAAACTCATCCAACCCTGAGGCCCTCAAAACTTTGAGGATATCGACTGGTTCAAGAACTGCTATTGAGCTACCTAGTATTTGAAAAGAACCCAGGTGCTTTCTTCTTTTGTCCGTCAACACCCCACAAATCCCCATTATGTGCTCTGGTGATTCAGTATCCTCCTCACAGGATCTGCACTAGGAACTTGCTATTATTATTTAATATTTTTATTAAACTATTGAAATATAATTATTCCATTTTAAAAGTTCAATATTTTCTTCTAAATTATATATAAAACATAAAACACAAAGTTTTAATATTTTCTTCTAAATATTATATAAAACATTTTATAAAATTATCACACTCAAAATAGTTATAAAAGTGATTAACCGGTGTTATAAATTCAAGTAAACAGTGAGGGTATTTTAAGACTGTGTTGATGAACAGCATTTTATTGATTTTGATTTTGGGTGATTGAGTACTGTCATCTAGGCATGTTTGAGTCCATGCCTATACCAACTATAATATCAAAAGTTTATAAACATAAATCTATAATATAGAAAAGTTAATGGTATATGTATGTGATTTTCATTAAAAGGGCCCATAATTATAAAATGCAACACTATAATTTAATCAAATGCAACACTTTTCTTTAGTGGCTATACTATTTTGCCCTACATATAACTACCAGCAGTGAGAGAGAGATGTCCACAGTGCTTGCCATATGCTTTGTTGTATATTTTCGTGTCTCTACTTTCTCCAATAAATTGTTTCGTTGTCAAATCAACTGTCAAAGTGGCTGCAAAAGGAAAGTGCAAAATTAGCAGCAAAAAAAATTAAATTTTCGGTGTATGCAGCGCAGAACGGCTTAAAAACGAATAGATAAGCAAAATTGTTAAACATTTATTTTAATAAAATTAATAGTAAACAAACGATATGGACTACGAGAGTGTGTTAATTGTTAAGCCCGAAGTGTTTATTTACAAAATCCCACCAAGGGCAAGTAATCGAGGATACAGGTAATTATAAAAGCTCCGAAGTGAATTTGCATGTCATGAAAAATGGCACTCTCAGCATTTTCGAACAAAATACGTGAAATAATTACGTTTACAGAACGACAGCAATTGTTGCCCACGTCTATTTCGTAATATCACAAGGCATAATTATATATCGTTGTTAATAAATAAATTGATTTCCTTTTTCCCCATAGCAAATGATTCATTTGCTGGATTTAATGCGGAACGTCATGCTTCGGTACTCGGCCCCTTTTCCATTTGTTTATAAATAAGTTATTTTTTATTGTTGTTCCAAATCGCCTCTAATCACTTCCTCTACGGTAATTTGTTCTTGTTTTTCCCCGGTTAGCTACAATTTATTTATTGATATGGTTCAAAAATAATTGCTGTGATTGAGTAAATATTTTTTGTGATAGTTTGTTAACCTTTCAGCAATTTTTAATAAGTTATCTTTTCCAGTGTATTTAATTAAATTTTAATTTATTTATTATTTATTTTTTTTGCTATTATTATTTATTTTATTATTCATTTTTTAATTTATTTTAATTTTATTAATTTTTTATGTTATCTTTTTCAGTGTATTTAATTTTTTTTTTATTTTATTTATTATTTTTTTTTACTATTATTATTTATTTTATTATTAATTTTTTATGTATTTTACTATTTTAATTATTTTTATTATTATTAATTTTTTATGTTATCTTTTTCAGTGTATTTAATTTTTTATTGTTAGTTTTTTATGTTAACTTCTTCAGTGTATTTAATTTTTTTTTTTAATTTTTTTTTCTTATTATGTTTTTATGTTATCTTTTTCATTGTATTTAATTTTTTATTTATTTAAATTTGGTTTTCTTTATTATTTATTTGAATTATTTTTATTGTTTTTATTATTAATTCTTTTACAATTATTAATTTTTTTATTTATTTTATTATTATTTTAATTTAATTTATTTATTATTATTTTTTTTATATATTTAAATTATTTTATTATTTTAGTATTCCAATTTTTATTATAATTAAATTTTGGAGTAATTGAGAATAACGTTAAATTCTTGACCCTTTCAGAGCTGCGGATTGGAATCTCGGTGAGCCCACCTGGACCGGTCGTATGCGACTGGTGGCCAAAGGTACGGCGGTGGTGCTCAAGCTGGAGGATAAAAGCAGTGGTGCCCTCTTCGCTAATTGCCCCATCGATACATATCCCGGTGTTGCCATCGAAGCCGTGTCGGATAGCTCGCGATATTTCGTCATACGCGTCCAGGACGATAATGGTATTTTTTTAAATTTAAATCTAATTTTGAAAGTATAATTATTTAAAAATTGTCTCTTATTCTACCATGGATTTAGGACGTTCGGCATTTTTAGGATTAGGTTTTGGCGACCGTTCCGATTCGTTCGACTTAAATGTTGCTTTACAGGATCATTTCAAGTGGGTGAAAAATCAGGAGCAAATCGAAAAGGAAAAAACTGAACCGAAACAAGAACTGGATCTCGGTTTCAAGGAGGGCGAAACTATAAAAATTAATATGCGCATAACGGTAAATATAGTTAATAATAAACAAATATTAATATAAATAAATTCGACTTACATAAAAAAATGAATACACAATAAATAAAATAAATATATTATTGTGAATATAACGGGCTTTCCAACAAGAGGTGTTATTTTGAATCAACCGGTATTTCGGTAGCTGTCACTTTGGAAGCTTTTATTCTTTGACATTTGACAAGTAGAAACTACGCCATTACCAAGGTGAATTTACTTACTTTTGTAAAGTTTGGACATTATGAAGAAATTAGGAGACTATTTAACCATTAAATATATATTATATGAATTGTTTGCCACTTTAAGCAGCTCTTATGTATTCCTCCATTCCTCTCAATTTCGTTTATTTTGATTGCACATTGCTTATGTTTGACAATTCCGGAGGTACGAAAGTCACCTTGCAGCCACCATGTAAGTAAATTCACCTTGCGCCACTACCAAAATACATTTAGTAAATGTATTTTGCGCCATTACTAAAAATGCAACGATACACGCTTCAACAACGCATTGAAATTATTAAAATTCACTACAAAAATGGTGAAAATCTTGCAGTCACAGTTCGCAAAACTAAAGCATTTTTTGGTCGTCGTGAAGCACCTTGTCGGACCGCAATACAGAAATTGGTGGAAAAATTCGAGCTGTTGGGACAAGTTAGTGATGTGAAGAATAAAACCCGTGCACGTCGCTCAAGAACAACTGAGAATATTGCTGCTGTAGCCCAAAGTGTTGAAGAAAACCCAGGTTTGTCCATTCCTCGTCGTTCTTTGGAATTGGGCATTCCACGAACGTCATTATACCGTATTTTGCATAAAGATTTGGGTCTTAAGGATTATAAAGTTCAGTTAACACAAGAATAAATATATAATATAAATAAATTAAATAAAATAAATATATTATAAATAAATTAATATACATTAAATACAATAATTACATATAATTTAATGCTCTGCAGAAAAAGGATGGCAATGAGGGCTCGTCGCGCACAGGCAAATCAAAATCATCAACAGGCATTTTACCACCACCGCCTGGTGGCTTGGGCAAGATAGCACCACCGCCAGCACCTGCTGCGGGCGCTACGGTGCGACACAGTCCTGGTGCTTCGCCGGCACACAGAATATCCGGAGGACCTGGTACAGAGTGGACGGATTACGCTTCAGCCGGGTAAGCTTCCTCTGAAATCCTTGTTAATGACCACAGATTTATGTGTTCTCTTTTGCTCCTCCAGTGCTCAAGGCCAGCAGCAGCAGCAAAATGCCACGAACGCAAATTGGGTGCAATTCTAATTAAGCTGAAAATATCTGTAAAAATAAAAAACAGCAACAATAACAACAACAAATCAACGGTAGAACATTTATTGTTAATTTAAATATATGAAAATATTCGCTCGTAAATATAATTGGGTATATACAAATATTGAAAAGAAAACTATTATTTAAAATCGAAATCAACTACAGAAAGGACATAAGCTTATATAAACGTATTATATAAATGTAATGTGTTAATATGTAAAACAAGAACTTATTAGAAAAATTATATTTCATAATGCAAAAGTAACAAAAAAAGAACCATACAAAATGAGATGAAATCATGTGTAAAGCAAAGTAATTTAAACAAAAATAACGAAATATTTTATTGTTGAAATGTATTTTTACATTGAAATTTATTTTTAACAGAAACAAAAAAGTAAAAAAAAATTAAGCAATATATATATAGCCTATTAAAAATTAATCTGCATCTGTTTGTAAAGAGCCGGAACAATCTCTGCTAAGAAGGCATGCATTGCCTTCAGAGGCGTATTTGTAATTTTTGTTTGGCTGTTCCAGACGCTATATTAACTGCTCCAGCATAGTCGTTTGGAGCTGACCATAAACTAAACTAGATAAAAAGCTCTTTCACTACCAAAGGGACTGCAAAGAATTACAAATGCACCAGTAAATGAATGATTGGGGGTGATTAACCATTACGAAGGGAAAGAAATTGAAACTCTGCTCTGAAAGCAATTTGTTAAAATATTAATTAATAGTTTATTTTTGTTCTCTTATTTATGTATGTATATTTTTATATAATTTGCTTCCTATTTTGCAATTACCACAGCAGAGCGAACTATTTTGTACTTACATTTACACACTCGCATATTTAGTACTCAAAATATACAATTTCATAGTTAGTTTTATTTTAAACAAGTTTTTTTTCTGTTTTTAAGCTTTTTTTGCAATTAAACATTCCGTTTAAACAATTTCGCTTGTACTAAAAAATTATAACTAGAAAGTATTTTCCAAATTTTTGATGTGATTCTTTTGAATTTTTTGTTCTAAAACTAGCTTCATTTGCTTTATTATTTATGTACAGTATATGAAAAAGAAAAATTTACACAAAATGGCATAGCATAAAAAACTGAATTGTAATTATAAACAATCTAAAATCTAATAAAAGAAAAATGTTTGAAAAGCCAAGAAATGTTGTATGAACCTGTAAACTATACGCACCGCAACAGAAGGGTTGAATGGAAGAGGGTGGTGGCGGTGGTCTGGAGTCTGCTGATAACACTTATCAAGCTCTGAAAAATTTGAAATCTGTTTCAGAGTTGACGAAAGTACAAAATTGCAGTTCGCTTCGACCATGGAAAGAAAGTCAAAATATTTCTATCCCACACTATTAAACTAGAGTTAAATTTTATTAAAATTGAATGTTGTAGAGAAAAAGTTTGCTTAATTATATTATTAAATTTGTTTAGATTTGCAAATTTTATTGGAATTACGTACAATTGTGTTGAATTTTATTGAAAAATCACCTTTCATTTGAAATATATATGTACTTATATAATATAAAATATTTATTTTATTTTTATTCATTCTAAAATTGAATGTTTTTCTTTAATTAAGTGAATTTCTATCGTAAAATATAAGTAGAGTTGAAAATAAAACTTAGCTCCCTCCACAGTATGGTCACAGTATTTCGCATTAATCACCTGGTGTAATGCGGCTTAGGCAAAGCGATGGCGAACAGTGCTATAGAGGAGATCGTATGGAGTGTTGCTGTAACAGGCGAATAATACCATAGCAACCAGGTAGAGAACATATGGGCGTTACTGTAACAGGTGATTGGATAGGGCGAATAGTACTGTAGAAACCAGGTGGAGATCAACTATTACAGTAAGGATTCTTACTGTAATAGGTGATTGAATAGGCCGCGAATATTACTGTAGAAACCAAGTGGATATCATATGGAGTGTTACTGTAACAGGTGATTGAATAGGGCGCGAATAGTACCGTAGAAACCAGGTGGGCATCTTAAGGGCCGTTACTGTAAGAAGTGATTGAATATTGGACAACGGAATATTTTCTAGCCTGTCAAAAAATTTCCTAGCTTTTGCGCACATATTCAGGATCAAAGGTGTATGCTGAGTCTTACAGAATCAAGAGCAGAAATTGAAATTTGGTCAAAGTAAGTAATTAAGACACAGCACTTCGTAGAGTTAACCTCAATGAATGGTGGTAGGAAACAAGAGGAGAGAAGAGGGGTGTGGAGAATAGAGAACACTCTCCATAGCTATCAAATACTACAACAGAATAAGTTTCTTAGAAAAGCTGAGGATAAACATCTTACAAATATATTAAATTTATAAATTTCATTATTTTTTATTCAATATATAAAAAATCTGGTAAATATATAAAGTATATTAATATTATTATTATATAAAATATAATAAAAAGAATAAGAATCATAATATAAAGAAAATAGTGAAAAAGTTTAAGTACAACGAGAATAATAATGAAAGGAAGAGAAACGGTTAAAATTAGTACTAAAAATTAGCTGAAGGGGCCCTATCAGCTATTGTTATATTATAATTATAATATTCTTAAAAATCCAGTACGAAAATCTGAAAATCAATTTTTTTTGCTGCGTATATGAGATTTCACCATTTAGTAACACCACCTGCTAATATAACATCTAAATATCTGACTGGAAGTACGTCAGTATATAATTACCAAAACTGAACTTTAAATAATCAAAAACATCCATGAACATTTACCCGTGTTATAGGTGCTCTATAATTATTGTAGCATGATACCAGTTTATGGTAATACACGTTATAGTTGCCTTTAACATTACACCAAAGACCATCAACGAAATTAATTAATAACTTACGTTGATGTTCATTGCTTATACACAGCAAATTACTGAAGCGTTGACCACAAGGATTCCAACTATAAATTATCTGTGTATGTTACTAATATGAATAAAAATAGATAAGTGTAAGGGTAACTTAAGTATTTCTGAATATTTTCAAATTAGAACAAAAATTTCCTCCTAGGAGTAATAGCAAGGCGCTCTAATTTGGAATACACTAGATTGTTTTTCCCCTCCCACAAATAATACATTGTTTTGGAAGGTGGTTTAAATAATTCTATTGACTATAATTAAACTGGCTGCCACATTTCATTTTAGAGCGAAACATAATATTATTTATTAATGCCGGTGACAGGGAATTTAACTCCCGTTTCGTCGTAAATAAATGGGGAAATTTTAATACCGGGGATATTTTCAATTCACTCTGCTTTCTCTTCTCTTGTTCTGCATTCGCATTCCGGCTGACCCACCGGAATACGGGCATATTGTTTTATTGCATTATATTTGCTAAAGATTTGTCAATTTAAAAGGGTGGGGAACAAAAAAAAATTAGTAAATTGTTTGCTAAAACTGCTGAAAATATTTCGAAAACTACGGAAACAACGACAAAGCGCTGAATTTAAGGTAATTGTGCTGTGGTGGACACCATTGTGCCTGTTTCGTGTACCCAGTTGAGAGTTGCTTTTGTGGGAACCAAATATGTCCAAGAACAAGCTTAATCTGACCCTGCCGCCGGGAGCGGTTGATGCCACGGTTGCCGCTTCGCAGGTGGTGCCAACGCCGCCGTTTAAAACGCCCTCAGGAACAGAGTAAATATTCACTTTATTGATTTTCCATAAACTGTCCGCATTGTTCTTTCTTTCTCTTTTTTGTGTTCTTTCGCTTGAATTTTTGTGTTGTTCGCTTTTCCTTTGTTTTGTTGCTTTTCGTTTTGTTGTACAAAAATTCATTAAAAAGTTAAATTAAAGAAAACATAGTTTGCTGGGCAAGCCGAAGACGAGTATCGAGGCTCTGACGGAGACACTGGAGGAGCTGGAGATGGACGATACCGCCCGCAAGCGTATCAAAGTGTTTCTCAGCCAGAAGGAGAAGATCGGCGAGCTCTCCGATGACGATCTGGAGAAGCTGGGGGAGTTGGGCTCGGGCAATGGCGGTGTGGTTATGAAAGTGCGCCACATTCCCACACAGTTAATAATGGCGCGTAAGCTAATTCATTTAGAGGTGAAGCCTGCGATCAAGAAGCAAATCATACGGGAACTGAAGGTACTGCACGAGTGTAATTTCCCCCACATTGTGGGCTTTTACGGGGCTTTCTACAGCGACGGGGAGATAAGCATATGCATGGAGTACATGGATGGCGGCTCGCTGGATCTCATACTGAAGCGTGCAGGTCGCATACCGGAGTCTATACTCGGGAAGATTACATTGGCTGTGCTGAAAGGGCTCAGCTATTTGCGCGACAAGCATGCGATTATGCATCGTGACGTGAAGCCGAGCAATATTCTGGTCAATAGCAGTGGCGAAATAAAAATCTGTGATTTCGGTGTATCTGGCCAACTGATCGACTCTATGGCGAACTCGTTCGTGGGCACACGCAGCTACATGTCAGTGAGTATACAAAGGGAATTGAACTTTATTTACTTCTATAAAAACTACGTTGAATTTTTGAAACATTTCCTCTTCGCAGCCTGAACGTCTGCAGGGCACACATTATTCGGTTCAATCGGACATTTGGTCATTGGGTTTGTCTTTAGTTGAAATGGCCATTGGTATGTATCCCATACCACCGCCTGATGCCAAAACACTTGAGTCCATATTCGACGAGCATTCCGAAGATGGCAACCAGACAGTTGTGGAGCCGAAAGTGATGGCGATTTTCGAGTTGCTGGACTACATCGTCAACGAACCACCTCCGAAACTAGAGCACAAAATATTTACAGATGAGTTTAAGGACTTCGTGGATATATGCTTGAAGAAAAACCCAGACGAACGAGCAGACCTAAAGACGCTATTGGTATGCTATATAACTTCTGCTGATATTTGTCTGAAATTATATTCGAATTTTTTGTATGTTCATTAGAATCATCCTTGGATACGCAAGGCGGAAGTCGAAGAGGTGGACATAGCCGGCTGGGTATGCAAAACAATGGATTTACCACCATCCACGCCTAAACGCAACACATCCCCCAACTAATGTGCATTTACCATTTATTCTTATACTTTATTGTTTCCTCTACGAAATTTACATGCATACACTATATTAAATATTTAAGAAAAAAGTAAATAAAACTCATTATATGAATAATAAGGGACG
This sequence comes from Clusia tigrina, assembly GCA_920105625.2. NCBI lineage: Eukaryota > Metazoa > Arthropoda > Insecta > Diptera > Clusiidae > Clusia > Clusia tigrina. The sequence continues at coordinate 164,695,655 of OV050033.1, read as the reverse complement.
ATGATGTGTTTTTCAACGGGTCTTGGGTTTGGTATTATAGTTATTAAATGCTATTACAAGGATCTGAGCTGCGATGAAGTGGACAAATTTTGCTTCTTTTCAAGCAAAATATCGCTATCGATCCCTTGCCTTATAGTAAGTAGTAAGTTCTCAGCTACACCTGGCCACCCTGCTGCTGGCAACAACCAGGAATAATTTTTTGCGGTGTCGCAAGGGAAAAGTGCTCTTCTTAATCGTTTGTTAATTTCTTAGGTTTTTTAGAGACGAACTGATTTCATCAAATTGACAATTCAACTGACAATCTAATTTAATGAAATTGTAGTAACCACCTTATTAGTGCGCCAGTACTCCAATCTCTTGTGAAGTTCCAAAGCAAAATAAAAACTCCAAATGCAGCTAATCAAAATGCATGGAAATTAAGAGGATTGACAGTTCAGAAGGCGTCAGATATATAAAAGTTGGTTGGGATAGTCAAAAGCACAGAAAAACGCAATAAACAGCTGATTAAAATGTTTGTAATTTAACGAGAATAACAGTTGAGAAGAGATCAAAATCAATGTGTGAGAAGAAGACGCACACACAAAGGAGGTACAGATTTCTCACGCATTCTTTTTTATTATACTCTTTCGTAAGCCATTCTGTCAAAAGCTCCTGATTACAAAAAGCCGAAGCCGGAACAAAAACCAATCGGCCCTGTTGCATTCACAACGCAAACAAAACTACGTCTCAATTAACTCTTAACTAGGAATTTGTACAACTCCCCGATATTTCGCTTCTTAATAAAATAAATATTACCGCCAATAAGGAAATTAACGGTTTCAATTTAATAAAAAAGCCATTTTAAAAAAAATTCAGGTGTCACAGAACATTTTAAGCCGATATAAAGATTTGTTTCACGACTTCGATATTCGTATAAGAAGCACCACCCAGGGAGATGGCCACGAGGCTACAACTAGAACAAGAGTGCTTTTCTCTTGCGACTACCTAATAAGTGCGCCCTGGAAACACCTATGCCATTACCAGAGAATACAGAGAAATGACTCTTGTTTTGTGCACACTTACACATGTGCAAAACTGTAGTAGTGTGACTGATTTTCTTCAGAACCAATGATAAACAAACCTATCCATATAGCCAACTAATGACGTTTGTAAATTTGACGTTTAAGTGTAGCTTCTCTGTGTTCTCTGGTCATTACGCTATAGTGCGTATAATGCAGTGTGACATAAAGCAGAAACGGCAACAGAAACATAATTCAATATATTTGCAATAGAAACTATAAAATTTAATGACCAAAAATTAGCGTTTGGCGACTAAAAATAAACAACTTAGCGTAGAGTAATAAACAATAGACGCTACGGAAAGTCAACGAAAGCTCAAAACAGGTGATTAATTTGTTCAAGAAATCAAAGCCAATACATTTGAAACAGAAACTATAAAATTTAATGACAGAAAGTTAACGTTTGGCGACAAAAATTAAAGAACTCACCATAGACTAATAAACAATAAACGCTACGGAAAGTCAAACGAAAGCTCAAAAACAGATAATTAATTTTTTCAATAAATCAAAGTCAGGAGTACTTTCTCAACGAAAACAAATGTTTAAGTTAAGTCAAGTTTTTTTTCTGCGTTAAGCCCTAAATAATCATGAATTTTAGCTTAAAACTTTGACGTTCATCAATCATCTGTTATTTTTTGGTTGGGGGGGATGTTGCAATCCGACATTAGACATCTATTGTGGCCCAATTAGCTGCTTCATCCAAACATATGAATCACAGTATTTACGAATATGCCAACTTCTTGATACTAGACCCCAAATAGGAATTATCTCCTACGTCCATTTCAAATTCCCTATATAATTCAGCGATTTTATTGGTTTCACGACGAACTATTACATGAGCTTCTGATAGACTTATAGACAATAGACGTTACAGAAAGTAAACGAAAGTTGAAAAACAGCTGATTAATTTTTTCAAGAAATCAAAGTCAGGAGATCTCGTTCAACGAAAACAAACTTTTAAGTTAACTCAAAGTTTAAGTTAAAAGTCATGTGTCATGAGGGCTCTATGTCACTCTGCAGCTTATGGCTGATGTCTATACTCTGTAATTACACTATGGGTATAGTATTTTTTTTTTTTTTTTTTTTTTTAATATCCAAATATTTTATTGCAATCTGTTACATTCAATCACATTCAGCAATATTTAATAACTTAAGACTAATTTTTGTATTTACAAAAATTTCATATAACATCCGCCATTCCGCCACTGCTTAAAATTTATCCCATTTAATGCACCTTTCTAAAAAAAATGACTCAAAGCAACACTGGCTTTGGTGCATGAAGAGCAAAGAGACCTGCGAAAACTTTTGATTGTTTTGTTTTATTTTTGTACGTTGCCAACTCTCAATCGCTCAGTTGAATTTGAACGGTACGATTGGCAAGTTTGAAATTAAAGATTGTGAGCGTATTGAATAAACCAAATATCTTTTTGGAAGCAGTCTTTAAATATTTAACACTGTTTAAAAAATTAGATAGAAATTAAGTAAATTAATAAAATGATAGACATGTGAAAAGAAACAAACAAAATGTGAGCTAAATATATTTCCAGTAAATATATAAATAAAAAATAAACACAGAATTTTTAAAAAATTTACAAGTGCATTGTAAAAAAAGCGGTTAAAATAACAACAACCACAAACAAGAAAAAAAACAAAAAAGAAGCGAATATAAAAACGCAAAAGATAAAAAATCCGTTGTTGCTCGCTGCTGCTGCCGCTTTTGTTGTTATTATTATTAAAATTTCCGGGTTTAATGACATTTTCAGTGAATTTATACATTTATTTATTTTTGTGTAACAACAAAAGGAAATAAACCGAAGTATTATTTAAAAAAGGCGTGAGCGTCAGTTGCGGTAATTTGGCAATAAAAACAATAAATTTCCGCCGAAAAAGGTGAGTTAATTTAAATAAAGACATTCCACTAATTCACACTTTTTTGTTCTTTAATTATATTTTTAAATTTATGCAAAAATTGCACTTCCGCTGATTTGCTCTTTCGAAAAAATTGCAATACACGAACGAAGAGGACAAAAAACAAAATAATTGCGTTTCTCGTAAATTTTAAATTTCATTGTTACTATTTTTCCATGCATATTTCAGAGCAAAACACAATCACACACACATGCACATACACGCATGCAGATTCAGTTGTGCACCATATGCACACGGTTGAAAACAAGTGCTTTTCCACTGTGCTGCTGGTTCTGCTTTGCACACTTCTCTTCTGTTTTTGTCCGCATTTTCCTTAGATTTCTTTGTTTTTATAACAACATTCGTGCATGTTTGTGCTACTGCTGGTGCTGCGGCCGCTGTCGCTGTTATTGCTGTTGCTGTTGTTGTTGTAGATGTGCCGCAAACCAGCATGTATTTTGGTCAAATTCAAGTTCATTGCCCAAAACACAAACAACACGCAACGCCACAAGCAACAACAACAACAACCACTACAGCAAACGCAAAGGCAATGGCAAACGCAAAGGCAAACAGGCAACAGCATGGCAGCTGACGCCTGTGTCATTGATGCAGTGTGGAGGTGCGGCAGCTCTGCCAGCTCTGGTGACTGCGCACGTGTTCACTACGCTCGTACTCGCTATTTAATTGCTCTTTTTATTAACGTTTTGTAATTCACCACCCCACAATTCTCTATTGTTCATCCAAATTTACATGCAAATGAGAAGAAAAAATCACTCATTGCCCCTCCCACTTCAACACACTAATTTTATTATTATTATATTCTGCTACATACATCTGACCACAAATTGCTCTATTTTCGTTTTGCTTCCACACAATTTTTCGTAACTGCTGTGCAGTTTTACATTACATTGTTTTTGTTTTTTTGCGCTTTTTTTTCTTTGCATTTTGCGTTTTGTGTGTCGACTGCTTCATTTAAACCTAAATTGACAACAAAAAAACATTAAATTGTATTCCAACAACAATAACAACAACACAATCAAATAACACCAACACGCTATCTGTAAAGTGAGCTTTGGCTACAATCTCACCTCCTTTTTTCCCCCTCCTCCCTCCGCTAAGTGCATTATTAGTAAGTGCTGTCACTCACTTTTTTGTTGTTGCGCTTGCAAATGAGTTGAAATTGAACGTTTTTTTTTTTGAAATATGAATTGCCACAGGAGGACCACCTCGCATTGCGTTTTTACTACTTTAATCAATTTTGTTATTGCACGTAATTTTGTTTGTTTTTCATTTATTGTACTCGCACAGAAATAATGGAAATTTCTTTTTAATTTATTTTATTTAAATTGAGAAATACAAAATCTCACAATACAAAATCTCACACAACGCGCGTAAACAACTCTGTTTGAACGGCGATTATGATTATTTCAGCATCTCACTCGTAAACCATTTCTAATGCCATCCGATTAAAATGGTAAAAATTCCCCTGGTGAACTGTCAAAATTGAATGTGATGCTAGGAATGAATTATGCGATCAAAGCAAATATGCAAACAATTGAGATTTGATTTCCAGTAGAATTGTGTTTTGAATTTGAATTGATTGAATTTTTATTTTATTAATTTCAACATTCCAGGGAATTTCATTATTTTCATCAGTTACTTTATGCGCAAATTTTTTTTTTATATACCGGTTTATTTGCAATCTGTCCTTAGGGACACTAAGCAAGCTCAATAATATATTACAATATAGTTTGCTTATGTTTGACAATTCACATGTAAAGAAATCCACCTTTAAGTTAAATTCACCTTGAATCCACCTTTAAGATAAATGGTACTTCGTGTGGACGAAGCTTGACTTTATGTTCTCAAATAGATTTAAATTCACTTCTCTCTGCTGTCAAACTCAACAGATCAATGTAAACAGACCACACACACATATACAAAATCAGCATGGTGATTTTTATTATACCTTGCACCATACTTCATTATGTCTCCAAGTGGTTGCGGGAATGAGAACTAGCAATTAAGGCCTTCGACTTGAAGAGAAAGAGAAGGCATGGTGATTTTTTGACAGCAAAGAAAAGCCATTTGCCCCTCTGTTAGATCCCTTTGGATCACCTGATAGAGTAATTCCAAGAGAATTACTTATTGATGAAGGATTTTTTAATGGGTCCTGTCATTAGGGTTTTATATTTGTTTCTTACTATACTCTGCTTTATCTGGGGTTCATAACTATGACTAATATTTAACCTAACCCCTGCTATAGGTCCAACGTGTGGAATCGTTAATTGAATAAAGCACAATAATTACACAGTAAATTCAAATACGAAAGGCACAAACAAATTATAATAAAAAAAACCATACAAAATATTTGAAAAACAAACAACAAATAAAAATAATAATACTTAAATGTACGAGTAAAAAAATGTATTTAAGTAAACGAAAAAAACCCAAAAAATTCAAAATTCGACAAATAAATAATAAGCGAAAAAATATGAAAAAATCAACAACTAATTAAAAATAATTTTTTTCTAATAAACAAACACAAATAACCTACAAAAATTATAAAAAACAACAAATACTTTAATATTGCTGGAAATAAGCATATAAAAACTTTTGCCTGAACGCTCAGTATTTGAAACCAACCTTTGGCCTTCCGCGATTTCACTATGTAACCTTATCAGCATGATCTTCCAAAATTTAATTTCCTATTCAATTATTCTGCTATATTGTCATTATTTGTAAGCGGACTCTTCCCCTCTTCCTGGAAGTGTTTATATGAATTACAGAACTCTCTTTTCCGAACCATTGTAACACGTGCAGGTCTACTGTCGCAGCTGTCTGGGGAAAAGAGTTTCTTGCTGGAACCTCGTACTGCATTCCTTTGAAAATTCCCATGTTCTCAGTTATATATACAATTATTCCATACATACAAATGTATATACTCGTATGTATCATAATCGAGATTTGAGAACAGTTTCATAAATTTTCCAGTTTATAATTCGATCATGTTGTTTCACACTTTTGGACTAACGCCTCTTATGGAACTACTATCTATGCGTACCGCTGGGTACTTCTCCTTTAGGCAAACATGTGCTAATTGTGGTAATAAAATCCATTATCTCAGAGTCGTACCGAAAATAGGCAATTAAAAGAATAACATTATCAATTCGCAGTCTGTCGATAAGAAAGAAAAAAAATAAGATAAAGATATTTAGTGCTGATATTTTGAAAAGTGAATCAGCGGATTATTTTTGTTTAGTCCTACCTCCACAGGTGGATTGTTGTTTAGAACCAGAAGAGTGGGTGTAGTGTGTGCGGTCAAAAAATGTCACTAACCTCGATGAAGAATAATCTCAATACGACTCTGACTTTGACCAAGTTTCACAACGACTTCGTCTCTAAATCAAATGGAAGTACGATTTATGAATAGTTAATATATATATAAATTTAATAAATATATTATTTGCATGCTTAATGTAGGAGAATATAAAAATATATGCCTAGGTACATTGGCACTGCGTATCTTAGGAGCTTGTAGGGTTTTATGACTAGGACTCAGCTAATATTCTTCGTAATCGGTAAAACGGAACTTCACTGACTCAGAGTCAGACTTGGAATATTCCTCTAATGCCTTTAGAAAACTACCGAACTTCACCATATCCACTCTTTGTCCCTCCTATACTTTAATATTATAGAATAATATTATTTAAAATCGATATTAGGGAACATGACTCTAATTCCTTAAGAAACCCACCGAACTTCACCATATCCCCTCATTAACACTGCCATGCTTTAATATTTTAGAATAACATTATTCATAATCGGTATTAGAGAACTTTATTGAGTTAGAGTCGGAGTTGTTATATTGTTCATGGCTCTAATTCCTTCAAAAAATCATCGATCTTCACCTAATACACTCTTTGACCCTCCTATCCTATAATTATATTATTCATAATCGGTATGAGGGAACATAACTGGCTTAGATTCAGGGTTGGAATATTGTTGACGACTCTAATTCCTTAAAAAACTACCGAACTCCACTATATCGAGTCCTTAACCAAGCTATAAATAAATAAGGTAGAACGGTTTCAACTGCCTTTAAATTAAGGACTTAAACCTTTCCTTAACAAGACCAAACTTTACCAGTAGTAAGGGATTTTCCACTGATGACCGGGGTCTGAAACAATGTCCCACAAAATATTACGGATATACGAGTGAGGAATATTTCGTATATAATTATATATAAACTATTAATGCAATTATTTTTTTTAATAGATAATAAAAAATAAAAAATAATGCTCCATTAAAAACCGGAAATTAAATTAAAAAAAACTGGATTTTTCTTTTTCATTAAATTGGTTTTAAAAGAGTTTTATTAATTTAACTAGAATTTAATTATAAAAAAATTAATTAATTAAAAAATTTTATAATAAAGCAATAAATTTTACGACTAATACAACAACAACAACGCCAACAACAACAGCAACAACAACAACAACACAGAATAACAAAAAAGAACAAATTGCTATAATAAAATGAAAAATGAAAAAAGTAAAATCGCCTTGAGATCTGGCGTAGAAAGAAAAAGAAGAGAAAAAAAACAAAAAAAAATTTAACAAAAAAGTGCAATTATTTTAATGTTTTATAGGTTGAAAAACAACAACAAACGCTGAAGAATCTGTAGAAAACAACAACAACAATAACAGAAACAACAACAATAACACAGAAAATCAGAAAACTTGAACATAAAAACAAATTGAAATAATTTTATGCTAAATAATCTGAAATATTGCAATTATGAATCAAAAATTGTTTTTGTTGTTATTGTTTTGTGTTGTTGTTTTTTCTTTCTGAAATTTTTTCAGCATGTGTTTGTTTGTTTGTTTAATTTCTTTGATTCGTTTCCACTTGCGGTGGCATTCAAAGCAAGCAAACACACACACGCACACATACGCATTGTATGGCCGAGAGAGGCTACTGCGGCAGCGAGTTACCTGTGCGCAGCTGATCAGAGCCGCTGGTTCGTGTGCTCCTCGTTCCGTAGGCACCAGCCGAGGCGATTGATAGCAATAAAACAACAACGAATACAACTAACAATAACAACAACGAATACTACAACAACAACAACTACTACAACAACAACAACAACAACAACAACTACAAAAACAACAAACAATACAACAAAAACAACTATAGCGAATACAACTAACAATAACAACAACGAATATTACAACAACAAAAACAACAATAATAATGAACAACAAGAAAATTTCTTTTTGAATTCTGCGGTTTCGCGCTTTAATTTCAGAGAGAAAAAATACAAAATATACAATAAAAATATAAAAAAAATATTAAATATAATAAAAAAAAAAACTTAAAAAAACCCACATTATTAAAAAAAATATATTTTTATAAAATGCCTAAAACGAACAATAAGAAAAAAAGCTTTTAAATGCTATTCATGAATCACGTACCCCTTTCCAAGCCGCTCTGCTCGACAGCCGTCGTCACGGCCAGACAAGGGTGGAAGGTAGGCGGCCACTTTTTAGTTCGGTTTTTTTTTTACTTTTGCTGTTTACATTTTAAGTTTTTAAAATTTTTTTTCTTGTTTATTTTGGAACGATTGCCGGGAAGTAATTTTATTATGCACAATTGATAACAACAACAAAATTTCCTGTATAAAAAACCATCAAAAAACAGCAACCACAGCAAAAAGAAACGAAAAAGTAAAGTAAATTTTCTGTGCCTCATTTCAGAACTTACTTGCCACGAAAAATAAATAATAAAATACCCCAACTTATATAACGCATTGAAAAAAATTAATTGAAAAAAGGTAATAGACAAAAAAGGCACTTACTGTGGAAGATTGTACGTGGAAAAAAGGAAGTTAGCTAAACTCGGTCGTAGCGGCACCCCAGGCGTTGTGCGAAATTCGCCAGCAGAGGTGGTGCATGGACTCTGCTGGAAGAGTGCCTCAGCAGCGTAGCAGTAAAGTGAATATGATTGCCTTATGTGACTTGAAAGCAGTTTTGTCTGTACTAAAACACTACAATCATTGCTATATAGTTTTCTTTATAACGGTGAAAGATTTATAAGAAACATTATAAGGCCTTATAAAGGAGTTATGCACTTTTTTGCCTTTATAAAATAACTCTTATAAGGCCTTTCTTACCTATTATGCTGTTCGGTTGGCTACCGCGTTTGACTATTCGCAATTGTAAATCGTTCGCTATGATACGCTTCATGGAGCAGGTTCAATTTCATAATAGCTCCCAGGTGGATATTCCCATTCTTCCTCAAATATAATATTAACAATCATCAGGAGGTGATTCATTTCGGAAGTGGTACTTGCATGTAGGGTAGTTAAAAAGTCATCTACACTTCTCCGCCGAAACCCAGTCAGACACTCGAAAGCAAAACCCGTGCCTGCGTTTCTACTCCAGCGCAAATAGTCGCGCTGGAATGAAAAATAATAAAATTGGAAAATTTGTAAAAACGCAAAAATAAATTGCAGTCACACAAAAAACTTCAAGGAAAGGCAAATTTTTTTCAGCTGCCCTTGCCGCCGTTGCTGCTGTCTTTGGTAGGTTTTTGTGTGTGTGTTTTTTTTTTAGCGTTTTGTTTGTCGTAATATTAAAAACGTCGTAGTGGAAGTAAACAATCAGAGGCAAAAACTGCAAAAAGGAGCAAAAAAATGGAAAAAATCCATGAAAATGAAAAAAGGTGAGAAGAAAAAAGCATTGCAAGTTGGCTGGTTGGAAGATATGGCGGAGAAGTGCAGCGCAGTGCAGTGACAGCGACAGAGCAGAGCAGAACAGAGTAGCTACAGCGACAGCGTAGTGCAGAGTAGCTACAGCGACAGCGCAGTGCAGAGTAGCTACAGCGACAGCGCAGTGCAGAGTAGCTACAGCGACAGCGCAGTCGTTCGCTATTTCGCGCTTTTGTACGGTTGTTTGTTGCCGCTGCTTTGTTTTTGTAGAAAATTGTAGTTTGCTAGGAGTGAAAAACAATAAAAAAAAGTCGTGAAAGAGTAAGCAAAAAATTCGCATTTGACGGAATACAGAAAAGGCAAACAGAATCTTGGCAAAAACTTGTAATATAAGTTAGAACCTGAAGCTGTGCGGGGCTAACGCACTAACTCACACAAACACAAACACAAACACACAGGAACATTCACACACAACAAACGACTTGAAATCTACAAAACTCATGCATAGAAGCAGCAGCAGTATCAAAACGAACAACAACCACACTCTGCTTGAGGATGATGAATGTCATACCTAGGCCAGAGGGCGGTGGTTGGGTTTTTCGTTTTTTAGGAAAAGGCGGGAAAAGTTGAACTGGCATTAGATAAAAGTGCTCTTGGCAAGGTTTTATGCCAGCAGTAAAAATCGGTTGGTATCCGGAGCAGGGTAGCATCGTTAGCCGGTGCAGGGGGTGGGCGATGTTTTCCTTATACGCGAAATTGCAGTTAACTTTTTTCCTATTCTGTACTAAAGAATTATAATTTCAATTCAATTTTTGTAAAAACTTACCGGGGAGTAGTTGGAACTGAATTGCAAATATTGCCTTTATCTGGGTTCGATGACACTGATAGTAACTATGGATAGATTCAGTAGAAATTCAATTGGAGGAAGCTGGGGAAATAATGGAGATGCAAAATGAAATTAATTGGGGTATTTATTATACCTGAGAGCATGCGTATGTGTGAGAGGGTTTGGGAGAATGAGTTCCAACAACTAAGGACTTTGGCTGGAAGAGAAAAATATATTAAGAAGCAATATTTCGAGACCAGGCTCTGGGGTGGGATACAAATCCTCGACCCCAATAGTGTGAGACTTGCTTGGTTTACCACCAGAAGACAGATATCGAATGACATTAACTTGAACTGGGCGTATCCATACTTCAATCATAGTTAGGATGCGAACTCCCAAACTTATTCTGGATGAAAAATTACATTTGAGTGTCTTCGAGTATCTCTTAATTATCTCTAAGAAGATTGATATACTGAACACTAAATAAGATTGATATACTGAAGAAGATTGATATACTGATGAAGATTGATATACTGAAGAAGATTATATACTAAATTTTGAAGATTGATATATTGAACAAGATTTATATATTGAAAAATATTGTTTTACTTAATACTGAAGATTGTTAAACAGTAGAAGATTGAAATCTGAAAACTGAAGAAGATTGATATACTGATTGATAGCCTGAAGATTGTTATACTGAAGATTCATATTCGGAAGAAGATTGATGTATTGACAACTGAAGAAGATAAGAGATTGTCTCTTCCCATTCTTTCAGATAGTTTCATCAGTATTTGTTAGTGAAATAACATCCTCTTGCATCCTAAAGTTTGAGGAGTCCAGAGTCGGTGTAATTCTCAGAAGTTCAGAGACTGTCACCACAGTGGAATTATGGAAAGTAGACCAAGGGGAGATGTCATGCTTCTCAAGAACACCAACGATACTCGGAGGAACCCTAAAACTTGATCCAAAGTAAGAGCTGGTTTTTATGTTATTCATCTGAGTTACTAGGAGATCCTTAGAGGCTGTTACCATATCGGAAGTATGGAAAGTAATCCAAACAAAGAACTCCCCTAATTGGCAGTTATTCCTCAGTGTAATACCAAGAAGATCAGTATTACTCAGAGGCTATCATGGAACCCTAAAACATTATCTAAATTAAGAACTGCCTTCTTTTTGTCGATATAGCTGTCAAAAAGTGCAGGGTTGCCATTACGACAAAATTACCAAAACCAGAAATGGCAGTTTCGAAAGATTTTTTGTTTTTTCAATAAAATGGCAACTCTTCGGTGTACTTATGTCTACTCGAATATGTCAAAACAAGAATAGGGTTGCCATATTTACATAATTATAATATAAACAACTAAAAAATGACCAGACTAGTTAGGTTTTTCTTGATAAACTTTGAGTATTTACATCATTGTAGCTGTCAAAAACGAGTAGGGTTGCCATATGAACAAAATTACAATACCGCAAATGACTTTAAGAAAATTTATCAGATTTTGTTGGGTTCTTCTTCAAAATAAGAAGAACTCGGCGAGGCTATGCCCTTATAGTTGCCAAGAAAGTGCAGAGTTGCCATATTCACAGAATTGCAATAACCGCAAATGACATTTTAAGAAAATAACTAAAAATTTACCAGATTTTGCTAGGTTCTTCTTAATAATAACGAGAACTCTGAGTACTTATGTCCTGATAACTGCCAAAAAAGTACAGAGTTGCCATATGGAGAGAATTACAATAACCGGAAATGACATTTTAGGAAAAAATAACTAAAAACAGATTTTGTTGGGTTCTTCTTAATAATAAGGAAAACTCTGAGTACTTATGTCATTATAGCAGTAAATAAAGAGTAGTGTAGCCACATTGTCAGAATTACAAACTACAAAAACATTACATTTGGAAGGCCACGCATCTCCATCTGAATTTTGTAAGTGCTCTGAACGAAACTGGAAGCTGTAGTAACTGCATTTCTCCTGTATTCATTGGAATATTCTTTATAATTTCTTTCCACACAAACAGAAACTCGTGCTATTGAATTCCAATGCAAGTATATACGAAGAAAGGGATCAATTCACCCTTCCAAAAAGTGTTCGTTCAGGAAGTAAGTTTCAGTTTACCTTTCTCTACATTCTGCACCGGCCTCGCTGCGTCCCTTCTTCCACTCATGATAGTATAAAAGGAGAGGTACGAAAATGCTGCAGCTGAGGTCGTTATTTTATTCCAGCATTGCGTAAAGTGAAGTAAAAGTCATTTTACAAGTTGCTTAGAAATTTAATTTATTTTCTTTTGTGTGCCTTTTTTTGTATTTGAAGTTGTGTTTGTGTGTGTGAGTGTGTTTGACGGTTTGTTTGTGTGTATTTTCGATTTGTGCGCTCCTTTCCTCCTGACCCCTTTCTTCGCCTGCATTACGAGTCGTACTGAAAATGTTCACATTGGACGTAACGATGTACATTTTTCTTGCGTTGGACATTGGACGCAGCTACGAGCATTTCGCCTTCCTCCTGCCCCGCTTTCTGCCCGCTTCCTTTTAGTTAAAATTGTTAGATTTGTGCTGAACGGAGGAAAAACCAAAACACACACACACAGAGAAAAACAAAGTATCTGCGAGTAGTTTAGCAAGCAAGCTGCCTGGCGACTGCGTCGCTTGGAGCGGCAGCAATGTGCGCTTAAAACCCAACCTGGGCGAATGGACTCGCCGTTCCAAATAGTGGCAAAAAGACAAAAAACCAATAAACACATATTCTCACATACACTCATACACTCATACACTCATACACACAAACCCTCACACAAAAAATCCAAAGGTAAGAAAAAGCGCAGCTAGAGCAGAGGAAGGATGAGAAGCTTGGGCTATTGGGAGTTTTTGTTTTTTGACTTTGCTGCTGCTGCTGCTCGTATCTTGGCCAGCAGTGAGCGAGCGGTGCGTCGCTCTATGTGCGTATATCGCCTATGTATCTCCTAGATAAGTGAGTGTTATTGCACTTGGCCTTATTTGCTCGCTTGACTATGGCTTGGATTTCGTTGGCGCGTACACACAGTTTACTGGCACGAGTAAGCATGCACACAATCGTGTGTGTATGTGTATGTGTGATGTGTGTGTTTGTGTGAGTGTGTGTTGGTGTACACACCTACATGCTTGCTTACATGGATGCAGTTTTTGTGCAATCTGAAATATTCTTTTGGCCAACACCGGTCCAATTTTCCATTTTCTTCTTTGCCAGTATATTTTTAAGTTGGAAATATGAAAGTTAACTTGATATGGAAAGTTCAGCGGTAGCAGCGAAACACTCACTCTGAGTTTATACCGTTATCGACGGACAATTTTGTGATTTTCCTTTTGCGGCTTTAAGCAAACTTGATTTGTGGGAGTAGGGAAAATTAATGTTCGTGAGGGTGGGAGAGCATTTCAGTTTAGAACTCGTTATCGTTGCTAGGAAAAAATGATACGGAGCTGGTAGCAATTTTTTACTGTGTTAACTCATAAACAGGCAAATATATAAAGGATAAAGGATTGAAGCAGGCATCGTCAATTTTCACTACTATATAACGAGGTGTGATAAAAAAAGAACCGTTATTGTGTGATCAAAAAATAAAGTATTTATTTATTCATCAACAACTATCTTGTCCTCTTTAAAGTAATTCCCCTCAGATATAATACACTAATGCCAGCGTTTTTTCGAATCCTCGAAACACTTCTGAAACGCTTTTTTTGGTATCGCCTACAGCTCCTGTTTCGATTTTTCTTTTATCTCCTCAATCGTAGCAAAACGCATTCCTTTCATCGGTGTCTTCAGTTTTGGAAAGAGGAAAAAGTCAGCGGGGGCCAAGTCCGGTGAATACGGTGGTTGAGGCATGATAACGGTTTTGTTTTTGGCCAAAAACAGCTCCTGAGCGATGTCCATGCGACCTTGTTTTTGCTCAAAATTTAGCAATTTTGGAACAATCTTCGCTGCCGCACGTTTCATGCCTAAAACTGAGCGATGTCCATGCGACCTTGTTTTTGCTCAAAACTTAGCAATTTTGGAACAATCTTCGCTGCCGCACGTTTCATGCCTAAAACATCCGTAAAAATTGCTTGGCATGAGCCGAACGATATGCCAACATCATCAGCAACCTCTCTGATAGTGATTCGACGATTATCCAAAATCATTTTCTTCACTGCATCAATGTTTTCATCGGTTGTTGACGTGCTCGGGCGACCAGGATGGGCATCGTCATTGACATCTTCTCGGCCTTCCTTAAACCGGTTATAACACAATTGAACTTGTGTTCTGCTCATAGTAGACTCGCCAAAGGCCACAGTCAACATTTCAAATGTCCTTGCGCATTTAATTTCATTTTTCACACAAGACTGAATACAGTTTCTTTGATCCATTTTTTCGAATAGTACAAAATCGAAGAGCACACCAAAACACGACTAACCTTTTTATCTGTCAAAAACAAACTGACAATCCAAAATGGTTGGTATTGCCAACATATATAACAGACATGTGTACCAACATAAAAATAAAAAAAATGCGAACATCGAACATACGTAACTCACGAAAAGATGAAATAATAATGCAATTGATTTTCTTTTAGTTCGATCACTGGATTGTGTCAAGTGATCAAAAAGCATTATTTTTGGTTATTGAAACTTGTTCTTTTGTTTAAATTAGATTGGAAAAATTTGACAAATTGAAATTACACTCCTTATAAAATAAAATTATTTTTTAAAAATGTATGTTTTTTATTGGGGGAGACCACCACTACGTTGGAATGACCAGGTTCAGGAGGACCTGGCTGCACTTGGTGTTTCCAATTGGCGTCAGCGTGCGCGAAGCAGAGACGACTGGCGAAGGCTGATAACGCGGCAATGACCAGAAATGGTTGTACGCCAATTATGATGATGATGATGTTTTTTATTGTATCCGTTTATAATTATTAGTATAATTTGTAGGAATTAAATTTTTATAAATTTTTTAATTTTATAATATTTTTTGATCTACTTATTAATTAATTTTTTTCACTTTATTTAATTTTATAAAAATGTTTTTTAAAATTATTTATTTAGCATTTTAATTAAATTTTTTAATATTATTTTATTCCCTTATTTATTATTTATTGTGTATTATCAACATAATGAAATTTAAAAAAAAATATTTTTATTTTCATTATTTATTTAGCAAATTAATTTCATTTTATAATATTTTTTTATGAATCTTATTTTTTATTAGCAACTTAATTAATTTTTATAAAAATGTTTTTATCCATTTATCTATTATTTTTCTTTTTTTTTGCAATTGAATAATATTTATTTATTTTTATTTATTTATTTATTTTAATTTTTCTAACTACTTAAATAACTTTTATAAAAAAGTTTTTATCAAATTTTCATTATTTTTATTTATTTAGGAATTTAATTTAATTTTATAATAATTGATTTATCCATTTATTAATTATTTTAATTTATTTATAAATTTAATTTATTTCAATAATATTTTTTTTATCTACTTTTAGTTATTATTTTATAATTTATTATTATTATTTTTTTCAACTTAATTATATTTTATAAAAATGTTTTTATCCATTAATTTATTGTTATTTAATTACCACCTAATTTATTTTTATAATATTTTTTTTTTATCTATTTCTGGTTAGCAACTTAATTAATTCTTATAAAAATGTTTTTAAGCATTGATTATTATTTTTATTTTTTATTACTTTAATTAAATCTTATAATAGTTTTTTATCCATTTTTTTATGATTGTTCTTTTTCTTTTTAATGATCAATTTTATTGATTTAGTTAATAAATGTTTTTTAATGCGTTTCTTTTGTTGCATGTTTAGTGAACCTCTTTCGAAAATGAGAAACAAAGAAAAACAACAAAAAATCGATAAAAACAAAACAAAAAACTTGAAAGTTCTCTTTCAGAAAATATGAAATTATCAAATTGTTCGCACAGGTGCCTCTCGAGCGCCTTCCCCGCGCCTTCCCTGCGTCTCTAGAGCACCTTCCCCGCGCCCCTCGAGCGCCTGCCCAGCTATCTTCGCAGCTCGCTTGTTTGTTTGTTGTTGTTTTTGTTTTTTATCTGTCGCGCTGTGTTGACACACTTTGGTTTAATTTAAAAAATAGAAAATTGCCTGTTAATTTTTCTTTTTATTATTTCTAATTAAGTAAAAATTTCAACAACAAAAACTGTTTCGAACAGCACAAAAATGATAATTGCACAGAAATTCAAATGAAAAAAACGGAGAAGGAATAAAAACAATGCGGAAGCAAAGCAATAAAAACTGATAAAAAATTCACTAAAATGAAATTGTGAAAAAAGAAATAAAACCGAGTGGAAGGAAACATCTCTCAACTGTATAATCACAAAAGTTGTGATGTGTGCCTATAAAAATTGCATGCCATAAAACGTCGAACAATTTAATGTGTGCGGGTAAATTTAAAGAAATAAAGTTCCCCTTAATAAACTTCAAATTGTGCCCGAAGCATTCGAGTGTCTTTGTTCCAAGAAGGGATTCACAATTTTGGAACGGTCTCCAAGCACGTATCCCGGCAGACCTTGGGTGAAATTTTGTGGAAAGATGCGGTAAACAAAATGTGCGAATCAAGGTCAAAGATTGGAACTAAACAGAACATGAATTGAATCGAAGAAGGTGCACGGGGAAATAAGGGATTTAGATTCTCGAATTTGAAGGGGAACTTTCGGAAGGAGAACAAAGGGAGTGACATCGTTCTTCAACGAAATATGGTTACAAACTCGGTAGTATGTATGTGATTCACGTCGGTTCTTTACACATTCAATTAATTGAGCAGAAACTCAGGTACTGAGCTATATACTCATATAGAGTATGTATGTCTGAACAATAGAGAAATATAGTGTTCTTTTAAAGTTCTTTGTACAATACGGTGGAACAACGAGAACATATTTTGTACAGCGAGGTTTTCTATAGACACATTTACCTCTGAACGATAATAGACACATTTACCTGAACGGGCGAGTTTAACATAGGCAAGTAATTGGAGGTAATGGCTTGGGCTCTCAGCTTTCCGTAGTATTACTTTGTGAATTTAGTGAAGAGGTTTCTTTATACATTATCACACTGGGCTTCTACGCGGCTTAGGTGAATCTTCTGGTCGCTTTTCTGTACTTTACCACTTAAACCTTCCTTTAAGCATTACTCAGAATCCATGAAGTAATTTAGTTATGGTCTTTGGTCCAGGCTCAATTTCAATTTTAGTTAATTGGATCTTGATAACAGCTCTTCTTCGAATTGCAGTTATCTTTAACTGAAACCTTCCTCTATACATTACCTAGAATCTATGAAGTAATTTAGTTGTGGTCTTTGGTCCATGCTCAATATCAACGTTAGTTATCTAAGTCTAGAACCCAGTTCCCTTCGAATTGCAGTAATCTGACTATTTATCACTTCAGAAACCGCACAAATTTGTGTTGCATGCTGCTTAAAGTTCTTTTGTTGCAGTTCTAAAACGGTTCTTCAACCAATGATGTACTTCTTAAAGGGTTGTTGTTGTAGTTCTTCACGTTGCTGCTCCTGAAGCTGATATTTTCAAAGGATCTCTTGAATTGCATTTGAAAGATAGAACTTTTCATCATATGTCTTTAATTATTATATGTTGACCTTTCCCCTCCTGCACTAAATTATCTTCAAGGAATTTAGCCTCTACGAAGAACAAAAGAATACATTCCAGAGATCCTTTCTGAAGATTACTTCCCAGAGCACACTTTCCAGAGAATCCTTTCCGAAGATTACTTCCCAGAGCATACTTCCGAGAGCATACTTTCTAGATAATACTTTCCAGCGATTACTCCTCAGACACTTGATGACGAACTTATGTGAAGTAACTGTTTGAAGTTCACCCTCTTTCCTGCCTCATGAAGTAACTAAAAACAGTCCTGCTGAGCCTTTCGCCCACCCTTCCATTTGTCTTTCACAGATTCGAATCAAGTTTAGGCGCGCATGTTTTTGCATTATGATGAGATCAACACAAAAGAAAACTTTGCTCATAAAAATATTCGAGGCTAGAAAATTGGAGACGCTCGACTTGTGAATCACGGCCACGAAAGCGGCCACACACGCACTCACCCGCTCAGCAGCCGCCTGCTTTGCGTTGTTTAGTTTTTGAGCCAACTCGCATGTGATTCCAATGAAAGGAACCCAACAACAACACCGCAAATTGACCGAAAAAATGTCAATTTCTAAAAGAGCCCGCAAACTGACGCCGAACTGTAAAAATGCCAGATACAAAAAATTATCGATTTTTTTTCAACTTTATTTTATTTGTTAGTTTTTTTGTTTAAATAGGAAAAAAGCCGCAAATCATTTTCAAAGAATTTCGTTTTGTTTTCTTCTCTTCGGCAGAGTTTTTTGTTTGTCTGGAATTTTAGAGCGAAGCTGAAACGAAACAAAACAAAATAAAAGTTAAAAATTAAATAAAAACAAAAAAATACTCAAACTCTGCGCCATAAAACGAGGAAAGAAACTTTTTTGCTATAAACAAACAAGAAGGAGGGTAAATTTCGCTGTTGTTGTTGTTGGTGTTCTTACTGAAAGTTAATTTAAAAAAATATTTTTTTATTGTTCTTTTTGTGTTTTGTATTTTGCTTTGTTGTGTTTATAAAAAAATGTTTGCCTCCGCAACCCAAAATTCCCGATAAAATCGTGTTATTAAAACTTGATTTTTGTGTGTTTTTTCACTGGTCTTCTTTTCAGTGTGTTCCAGTTTCCACAAAAAAAACTATTTTTTTTATAGTGTAAATTTTAAATTATTGCGGTGTATTCAGACTAAATTTCTATATAGAGTTTCCAGCCCTCACGCTCCCGCACGGGAATCAATCCACAAATCCAGTTGATTTTTTCAGCTCTGTTCTTTTTTTAAAATTTCATTCTAAATTGAACATTTCAACAAAAATTCTGTTTTTTACGGTGTATTTTTTGGAATATGTCGGTAAAGCAGACCGACGTTTCCACTACTGCATTTTCATTCTTTCCAGTTTTGTATTTGTTTATAAAAATCCCTCGAATTCATTTCTCTTCATTCCAAAATATTTCCAATATTTCCAATAAGGAAGTCAATTTGCAGAACTTGATACAAATCCTTTACATAGTACTTCCAATATTTCCAATATGGAAATCATAGAATTTTATAGAAATCCTTCCAATTAATTGCTTTTCATACATTTTCATTCCAAAATATTTCCAATATTTCCAATACGGAAGTCAATTTGCAGAACTTTATATAAATCCTTTACATAGTACTTCCAATATTTCCAATATGGAAATCTATTCACAGAATTTTATAAAAATCCTTCGAATTAATTGCTTTTCATACATTTTCATTCCAAAATATTTCCAATACGGAAGTCAATTTGCTAAACTTTATATAAATCCATTACATAGTACTTCCAATATTTCCAATATGGAAATCTATTCACAGAATTTTATAAAAATCCTTCGAATTAATTGCTTTTCATACATTTTCATTCCAAAATATTTCCTATATTTCCAATAAGGAAGTCAATTTGCAGAACTTGATAGAAATCCTTTACATAGTACTTCCAATATTTCCAATATGGAAATCTATTCACAGAATTTTATAAAAATCCTTCGAATTAATTGCTTTTCATACATTTTCATTCCAAAATATTTCCAATACGGAAGTCAATTTGCTAAACTTTATATAAATCCATTACATAGTACTTCCAATATTTCCAATATGGAAATCTATTCACAGAATTTTATAAAAATCCTTCGAATTAATTGCTTTTCATACATTTTCATTCCAAAATATTTCCAATAGTTCCAGTTTGCAGAACTTTATAGAAATCCTTGGGATTTTTTTTCTCTTCATAAATTTTCCTTACATAGTAATTCCAATATTTCCAATATGGACATCATTTCACAGAAATTTATTAAAATCCTTCGAACAAATAACTTCAGTGTTCTTCTTTCCAGTGTTGTTTCAAATTGGAAATTACAAAAATTTCATTTTCTGACATACACAGTGTAGTTCCTCGAATATCTCAATGAAGCAGATCGTATTCCCATACATAATCCTTCCAAGAATCACATCAGTTTAGGTAAATTTAGAGAAATTCATTTTGTATTCTTTCCAGTGAGTTCTAGTTCAATGTTCAATCAAAAAATCGTTTGTATGATTTTGTTCTTGGCATACGTCGGCAGAGTAGCTCACAATTTCTTGACATAGTGTTTCCAATGGTTCCAACAATAACTTCAATTTAATCAAATTTAGAGATATCCTTCGGTTTCATTTCCTTTCATTCGTTCTGTGCTTGTTTTTAGTGTGGTCCAAAATAATTATATATTTTATAATTCGTCTTTCCCATAATGACGTCAATTTAGATACACTTAGAGAACTCCATTCTTTCCAGTGTGTTCCAAATAGCGAATTTGAAACAATTTTGTGGTAATTAGGGTGTAGTTTTTGGAATATGTCGGTATAGTAGATCATACAACACAAAAATTAGGCGGGACATTTTGAGAGCCATGCCCTCTATTGTTTATTACGGCCAAATTCTTGGACCAAATTTTATTTGAATTTTTATATTGGCGCTGCAAAGCCATTCACAAGAAATGGGGACGATCAGATAGAGGTCACGCCTGCCTCCATTACATCCGCTCAGGGTACTCTAAACCGAAAATTACCCTAGATATGCTCCTAATGATGATATCTGAATAGCATGTACTTCGCCATGGTTTAACACGGGGTATGTCGAAGTCGGTTTAACCCGACTTCAGACTTCTTTACTCCTTTGTTCATACTTTTGTGCTCGAAATTGGAAATTATTCTGGGAATATGCTGGTAAAACAGTGTCTAATTCCACTATTCTCCCACCTACGTACGACTTAGATTTATAATCCTGTCTAAAACTGGGTAATCCCGCCATTCTGGTTCTGATCTTGGTCTCCATGATGAAAATATTCGCTGTTTATTTCTTGTTTTAAGCTATAAATTTTAATATTTCACTTAAAACTGCATTTAAAAGAAAATATATTAAAAAAAGTTATTACGAATACTTGCAAAAATGCAACAAACACTGCCTGGAAGAGGTGCTCTTAGCAGCATCATTAGCAGTTGTTGCATTGCATGCGGAATGCGGCTGTGTTCACAATGCACTGTTTTCCACTTTACTGCTCCATATTTTATAAATGCAGCGGAGGGGCCCGGAGATAGCTGCATATTGTTCTGTGGTGCTAAATTGTACCCCCAATCAGTGAGCAACTTTCATTTAGTATGACTATAATTATCTGCAATAGTATGACTATATAGTATGACTATAATATGCTGCAAAGCTGGTAGAAGTCGAAGGATAATCATATCCTGCGATAGCTATCTTTAATTTAGTTTGCCATAAATATTTCACTGTACCTTAATATCGTGTCAATGATGAAAATAACTTCGGAATTTATGTGGGACTAGTGTAATGGACGAAATACTCATTTGCCCCAAGCTTTGTATGCGTGACTCACTCTTCAATTTGAGGTGTTGTAATGAAGTACTTCCAATGAGGTGATGCTATAAACTCGTCCAATGAGGTGACATTTTAAAGGTGATTCGAGGCAGATTAGATGAAATGAGGGACAAGTTTGATGAGTCCAAACACTCATTTCTCACAAGCTTTGTATGCGTGACTCACTCTTCAATTTGAGGTGTTGTAATGAAGTACTTCAAATGAGGTGATGCGATAAACTCCTCCAATGAGGTGAGATTTTAAAGGTGATTCGAGGCAGATTAGATGAAATGAGGGACAAGTTTGATGAGTCCAAACACTCATTTCTCACAAGCTTTGTATGCGTGACTCACTCTTCAATTTGAGGTGTTGTAATGAAGTACTTCCAATGAGGTGATGCTATAAACTCGTCCAATGAGGTGAGATTTTAAAGGTGATTCGAGGCAGATTAGATGAAATGAGGGACAAGTTTGATGAGTCCAAACACTCATTTCTCACAAGCTTTGTATGCGTGACTCACTCTTCAATTTGAGGTGTTGTAATGAAGTACTTCAAATGAGGTGATGCGATAAACTCCTCCAATGAGGTGAGATTTTAAAGGTGATTCGAGGCAGATTAGATGAAATGAGGGACAAGTTTGATGAGTCCAAACACTCATTTCTCACAAGCTTTGTATGCGTGACTCACTCTTCAATTTGAGGTGTTGTAATGAAGTACTTCCAATGAGGTGATGCTATAAACTCGTCCAATGAGGTGAGATTTTAAAGGTGATTCGAGGCAGATTAGATGAAATGAGAGACAAGTTTGATAAGTCCAAACACTCATTTGCCCCAAGCTTTGTATGCGTGATTCACTCTTCAATTTGAGGTGTTGCAATGAAACACTTCAAATGAGGTGATGCGATAAACTCCTCCAATGAGGTGAGATTTTAAAGGTGATTCGAGGCAGATTAGATGAAATGAGGGACAAGTTTGATGAGTCCAAACACTCATTTGTAGCAAGCTTTGTATGAGTGACTTACGTTTAAATTTGATGTGTTGCAATCTAACACTTCAAATGAGGTGATGCTATTAAGTCGTCCAAAGAGGTGAGATTTTATAGTTACTCTGAGGAACATTTGATGAAATGAGGGACTAGTTCGATGAGTCCAAACACTTATTTGTCACAAGCTTTGTATGAGTGACTCACGCTTTAATTTGATGTGTTCCAATGGAACACTTTAAATGAGGTGATGCTATAAAGTCGTCCAGATTTTAAAGTTATTCTGAGGAACATTTGATGAAATGAGGGTCTAGTTTGATGAGTCCAAATACTCATTTGTCAAAAGCTTTGTATGCGTGACTCACTCTTCAATTTGAGGTGCTGCAATGGAACACTTCATATGAGGTCCTGTTTTAAAGTTGTCAAATGAGATGATGTTCGAAAGTTATTCTGAGGAACATTTGATGCAATGAAGGACTGGTTTGATATGTCCACACACTCATTTTTCAAAAGCTCATATGAGTGACTCACGCTTAAATTTGAGGTGTTGTAATTAAGTATTTCAAATGAGGTGATGCTATAAAGTCGTTTAATGAGGCAACAACTCAAAGTTCTCACTTCAAGTGAAATTTTAAAGTTTGTCTGAGAAACATTTGATGAAATGAGGCTTGCTACTGCCTGCACTGTATTACGTGGAAGGATGTTTTTCTCTGTGAAAAAGCTTATTTTACATGGAGAAATGAGCTTTTTATAAGGTGAATAGATCAATAAAGGCTGAGAGTAGCGCCATTTGGCGTTCAGTTCTCACAACTCCATTACGGCAAACACTCCATTACTGCAGATTCTTCCTCTATTATACCACCCTATGATGATCAGTCCTCTTGTTATACGTTACCCATATTTTAATTTAATAATTTTCCCAATTCGCTCCACTGTGCATTCCCCAGTTTTTTGCCTCCTGCAGCCCTTTTATTGCGTCCGCTGCTATTGCGTGGCTTTTGTTGTTGTTGTTTCTGTTTTTGTTGTTATGGTTTCTTTGCCTGTTTTTGCCTTTTTGCTTCCTTTAACTCTAAACAGTTTTTTGTTGGCGGCTTTTGTCGTATACGTAATTTAAAAGCTTTTTCATATTTTACAAAAGCAAAAAAACAAAAATTTGTTTCTTTTTCCTTTTGTTTTTGTTTTACATTTTTATATGTTAAGAAATTTTTGTTTTTGCATTTTATGGCGTTTGAAATTTAAACTAAAGTCTTCCACTCACATTCAGAGTGCCAGCCATCTAGAGAGAGTGAGAGAGAGAGGAGCCGTGGAGGGGTTGGGGCAGAGAAGATACACAATTTGAAAGGCTAGAATTGTGCAGGAAAGTGTGAAGGTGCCCAAGACCGTCCTTGTTCAGTTTGTACGGACTTGCCTGGGAATGGAACTGGGGTTGGCGATGGCGCTTTGTCGCAGTGGCCCGACTCGAGAGCTAAAAATAAAAATTGTACTCATAAGTTCAAAAAAAGAACAAAAAACTCGTAATAAAGTAAATTTAAATCATTAAAGAAAAAGTTGGTTATTTTTACAGTATTTTAACTGTTCGTCCTTAGTGTATGCCCTACAAGCGGCGTGGTGGGAGCTTTGATTGCTTAGTTAATTATACTTGGATGTGTATCGGTGGAGAAATCTCAATCTGTGGTGTATTCTAGTGGTCTTCCCTACTGTCCTGAGAGCATTCACATCCGTTTTCTCCTTTATCAGCTGCATCACCGTGAAAGCTTCCAGCTCAAAACCATATGTTAAAAGCTCAACACAATTATAAACGCTTCAAGCACAAAATCATATGCTAAAAGCACGACATTCTATGATTGTGCTTGCTGGAATTTTGTTGAAAACCTTCGTTTGAAAGTTTGTATAATTTTTCTGAATATACCATGTTTATATTTAATTTAGAGAGGAGGTCATAAAGCAACGCCACGCCATTTCTCAGGGATTGAATTGAGTTTCTTGATTACCCGAGAGTTTTTCGTATTGAGTTGACACTGATTGTATTCGAATAGAGTCTCAGAATATCTCTGAAATAGAGGCTGGTGTCTCACCATCTCTTCTAAACCACATTTTAGAGACCAAATCTCATAAGACCCTAGATCGTTACGTAAGATTTCACAACAGAGACTCAAACTGTGTCATAGTCTTTCACATTTTCTTAAAAGTATCTCTACGCATTGGTACTCAAAGTCGGATAAAAGTCCCTCAGTTTTTCCGCTAAGTGCCATTATAAAGACTCAAATTCTTTGACGGTCTTTAAATAGTCTCTTCAGAGTCAGTAAAAAAACTCCCATAGTATTTCAAGCTTCTTAAAGAGTCTCTTACAGCGTCAGTATAAAGACTGGCATAGTCTTTCACGGCCTTTAAATCGTCTGTTAGAGTGTCAGTACAAAGTCTCCCATAGTCTTTGACATATCTTTTTTGCAGCACAAGTACAAAGACTGCGTAGTCTTTCAAGTTATTTAAATAATCTATTACAGTGTCAGTACCAAGGTTGCTATAGACTTTTTACGGTTTTTAAATAGTCGCTTACAGCGTCGGTAAAAAGACTGACATATTATTTGTAGGTCCTTAAATAGTCTCTTCCAGCGTCAGTATAATGCTCTTAGTCTCTCATAATCTCTCACAGCATGCAAATTCGACCCCATCTTCGCCTTTATAGAAAGGTTCAGAGACTATCCATAGTTCTTCACAAATCTCGAAATCATGTCGTTCCATGCGATTGAATCTCTGTGGTTTAAAGGTTTGGGCTTGGTCAATAATTCTAGTCGCGATTTATCTGACTCTCCCAGTTACAATTTCAAAGAGATCAATGTGTACTGTGTGTATATTTATAGAGGTCAAACCTTCTTAATTTTCGACGATGTCCTTATAATATCTTTATAAGTTGTTTCTTTTTATAGTCCAAGTTCCAACCTACTCCACTCTTAGCCTCTATCTTTGAATACTTTTTGTTGGAAAATTATTCATTTCGTTACATTTCGTTTGTGTTCATTAACACCACTGCTGGCTGTAGCGTGCCTAAAGTTTCATTTCTTTACTGGTTTCCATTACTTTCGTTGTAATTTTCACTGAATTGCATGCAAATTTTCGCACATTTTTATTTCAGTTTTTAATTTAATTTTTTTTTTATGTTCACCACATTTTTTGCGCGGCTTTGTATGCAAATCCAATTTAGAAATAGAAGGAGCGCTTGATAAATTTCCGAAGTGGTCTGAATAAACATATTTTTCCCAACAAGGTTGTAGAGAAAAATGAACATATTTAAGTAGAACAACGGTTGAACATAGAACAGAAATGGGAAAACATGACATTCAATTATCGTTCGGATCCTTGAGGGATCCTTGACTTCGTCAGTATACAAGTAGACAAATCAACATCCCTATCTTCTCCTGGCTATAGGCAAAGCACTCGTAAGTAAACTCTGTACAACTAAGTTTAACGTAGTCCCAGGAACTAATAATCATAAGAAGGAAACAATAATCAATAATTATAATCAATTTGAAGTGCTAATAAAAACATTCGTTTGTAATAAATTTTGTATGAGTAATTCATTTTGAGGTGGTGAAATGAACCACTTCAAATGAGTTGACATTTAAAAGTTGCTCTAAGAACTATTGTATAGCATGTGTATAGAACAGTTAGTAAAGAAGCTATCATCATACTTCGTGACATCAGTCGAACTTCCCACTTCAACAAGAATGTAACAAAACAATGATATATGACAAAAACCTCCTCATACTCTCAGTCACTCCAACTAGACTCCAGCAGAGCAATGATTACAAACCCCGCCGCATATCCTCACATACTTCCACTCGAATATGGCAAAGTAATGATGTAAGACAAACACTCACTCGTTTTCATTTTCTCACTCATTTTCATTATCTCAGTTGATCTCATTATCGCACTCATTATTATTTTCTCACTCATTTTCATTATCTCACTCATTTTCAGAAGGTTTTGGCCATTTAAGAATAACAGGAAGTTTGTTTCCTATCCAGAATAGAACTCCTCTGAAGGTTTCACACAAAAAAGTCCAATATCATTTTATTTAAAGGTTCAGAACGTCGCAATGGGTTCACAAACCAGGAAATGGTTCATAAACTTTTACATCAGAAGACTGGATTTCATCTCGAATCTAGTTTTGCCTTGAAACAAGGGAATGCCTTGAATATTCTTTGGCACCCCCTCTAGCATTCTACTTCAAATTTCGCTTGCTTTTCAATTAGAATATGTATATAAAGGCTTAAAAAAGATTACAGAGGCTTAAAAAAAGATTACAGATTATTAAGCAATAAAACTGTTGCCTTCGCTTGGCCTAAGTGTGTCTTCTGGACGCTTATACGTGCCGTTGATGGCCACTTGAATCAATAACTGTTAATGCGTTCGCCACTCCAGATACTAGAGATCAGTCGAAGCAATGAGTGCATCCCAATGAACTGCTGACTTCGAACAAAGAATAATCAGAAGCAAGAACTGCGAAGAGCACTGAAAGCATACTCAGGATTCTCATCCTCAAGCTATTAGTTTTTTCAACTGTTTTTTTGGAATAATGCCGCAATAATTTATACAGATAATATATTAAAAGTTTCGCATAAAAGAATTCTGAGTATTATGTCAGTTTATTGTCATATTTGGGATAAGAAAAAAAAACTGATATTTCATCAGGACAATGAAGCACTTCATACGTGTGCGGTTCCACAGCGCAAAACCCACAAGTACCCTTTTTGTGCAAGTCCGCGTCCGATACAGTGACGGGGTGGACAGGGATTTCCTCAGATGATAGTGATCGGCATGACGCAGTCATTGGGTGTGTTGAGGGTTGAAACTGATATTGAGGGTGTTGTTTGAAATAATGCTACAAAAATTCTTCAATAACTTGGGAACTTGTTTGTTTGAAGTGAGCCTGAGATTACATTGCAAATAAAACAAATATTAACAGAGAAATATTTGTGTTTTTACCCTCGGATCATCCTAATTCCCAAACTACCCTCATGCCACACATGTCTTTATATGCCACGCCTTTATTTGAGCCCGCCAAAAAACTCAATTAAGATTTATGCTCATACGGTTTTTTAACGGCTCCGTTCGGTGTTTGTTTAATAAGGGATTTTTCTCAAGCCACTAGATTAGTGTGTGTGTGTTTGCGTGTGTGTGTGTTTGTATATGTGGCTGTGTATGTGTTTGTGTATGTGTATGTGTTTCTCTGCATGTGTTCTGTTGCATTTCACGCGAGTGTGTTTTTCTGTGTGACTACATTCTCTCCCATTTTCTTTTCAGGCATTGTTTGCAGTTGTTGTTGTTGTTGTAGGTTTTTCTCTTGCTGTTGCGTTTATTGTTGTTGTTGTTGCCGCTGTCATTATTCGTGTTGTTGTTATGATTGTGATAGCGGCTTCCATGTAACATTTGCCCGCGCGCACTCAATTTAAAAAATGTGGAAAAAATTAAATTAAGCAAAAAAAAAGAACCTGAAAAATGGAAAATATGTTTTTTGTTTTTATAATGAAAAATTAAAATAACTGCTTTGCTGCTGCCAACCTACTTTTTGTTGTTGTTGTTTTCGCGGCTACTGCTGTTCGTTGTTGTTGTTGTTTTTTATGTTTGTTATTTTATGTGAAAAATACAACAAAGCGCGCTAAACTAAAATGAGCCCATGCGGAATTTCAAAATACAACACACACACACACACACACATTGAAGCAATGTGTTGTAGCGCCTTCTTTCATATGCATGCACACACACACACACCCTGTCATACACGTGCGAGGCGTTTTCTTTTCATTTTTCAAATAAAAAATAAATTGTGTGTTTTTGCAGTTTTGAGGTAATGAGGTTAATAATACTTTTAATAATTTTCAACATGTTCGCCGCTAGGAACGGGCGAGTTCAACTCTTCTGCTTCATATGAGGGCCGTGCAGAGGTTGCAGACACACATGCACATCCCATCACACATACACATAAACATACAAACCCATATATACACTGACATACTCATGCCTACTCATAGAAAGAATTTTTTGTTTTGTTTAACAGAAAAAAACAAAAAAAATAAATAAATAAATATATTAAAAATAATAATAAACAAAATTATCAAGGTTTTTATTTGGGCTTTTTTTATTTGGTATATTTTTTATTTGTTTTTTTTATTTCGGTTCTTTTTTATTTCTGTTTTTTTATTTACTTTTTTTTCTTTTTTTATTTAGTTTTTTTATTTGGGTTTTTTTATTTACTTTTTTATTAGTTTTTTTTTATTTCTGTTTTTTTATTAACTATTTTTTTTCAGTGTTTTTTTTATTTGGTTTTTTTTGAGTTTTTATATCGGTTCTTTTTTTATTTGGGTTCTTTTTATATCGGTTCTTTTTAAATTTTTTTTTTATTAGATTTTTTATTTGGGTTCTTTTTTATTTATTTATTTTTTTCTTTTGTTAGATTTATTTATTTTTTTTTAATGTATTTTTTTTTACTAATTTTTATGTGTGCCACAAAAGGCAAACATTTTTTCCTACCACATTTTTAAGAATGCATTAAAAAAAAATTTGAATAATATTTCAATATATAATAATATAAATTAACGAAATTTACACATTAAATTATTGGAGGGTTCTTTTCAATTTGCAAGCGTTTTTGTATGGTTCCTGATTTTTTTAAATAATCGACTACAAACTGAGCGTAGCGTTTTAGACAACTCGGTTCATAATATAATTATTTAAAGAAACTCGTATCATGTGCCGCTTTAAGTATTGTTTCATTACTGCAGGAGTTTTACATCATTCTCCACATTAGATGCTCATATTACTTCCGAAATTTCAAATCATTCTTCATTATATCCTCTTTTTACTCAAGGAGTTCCAAATCATTCTCTTCATTAGGTCCTCATTTTACTGTGAAAGTGTCATATCATTACATTCATTATATCCCCTTTTTACTTCAGAAGTTTCAAATCAGTCTCTTCATTAGCTTCTATTTTTACTCCAGGAGTTCCAAATCATTCTCTTCATTGGGTCCTGATTTTACTGTGAAAGTTTCAAATCAGCCTCTTCATTATATCCTCGTTTAACTCCAGAAGTTTCAAATCAGTCTCTTCATTATATCTTCTTTCTACTACAGAAGTTTAAAATCAGTTTCTTCAATACATCTTCTTTTTACTATGGAAGTTTCGAATCAGCCTCTTCATTATATCCTCGTTTAACTCCAGAAGTTTCATATCAGTCTCTTCATTAGCTTTTATTTTCACTCCAGAAATTTTAAATTATTATCTTCATTATATGCTCGCTTTACTCCAAATGTTTCAAAACAGTCTCATCATTAGGTCCACATTTTATTTCAGAAGTTTCAGACCATTCTCTTAGTTATATTCTCCTTTTACTCCATAAGTTTGAAAACAGTTACTTCATTAGATCCTCTTTTTACTTCAGAGGTTTCAAATCATTCTATCCAATACATCCTCTTTTTATTCCAGAAGCTTCAATCATTCCTTTCATTATATTCTCTTCTTCCTTCAGAAGTTCCAAATCATTATCTTCATTAGGTCCTCTTTTTACATCCTATTAAACTGTCTTTTCACCCAAATACCTTCAGCTGAGGCGTTCCAGTGTATGTGTACCTAAGACGTCCCTCATCTCCGCACGTCGCATCGCCGCTTATCTCATCACCGACCTCCTTATCTCCTCACTCCTCAACTATACCACCACACTTTACGCCCCCACTTATGGTATTGCATTTCAATGTAGACCACAGATGGTCATTATTCGTCGAGGAGAGTGCTGGAAAATTGACTGGAACTTTCTTCGGATCTATGCAGAGATTTATCCGGGATATTGGACCACTCTTCACAACTATGCAGATATATCTGGACCCTGACTGGAACTTTCTTCACAACTATGTAGAGATTTCTGGATCCTGACTGGAACTTTCTTCACAACTATGCAGAGATTTATTGACCCTGACTGGACTTTCTCCACAACTATGCAGAGATTTATTGACCCTGACTGGACTTTCTCCACAACTATGCAGAGATTTATTGACCCTGACTGGACTTTCTCCACAACTATGCAGAGATTTATTGACCCTGACTGGACTTTCTCCACAATTATAATTTGTTGGATATCTACGAATACTGCTTAAAGTACCTGCAATTAACTCTGTAAATAGGAAACCTGATGAGACTTTGTGCACAGTTTTTCTTTGAGCCTGGTAAGAGTAGTTTGTGGAACATTTTAAATGCTTACCTAGGATGAAGCTATTCTTATATATTTGATACCCTTAAGGATCAATGTAAATGAATTCCACAAACACTGCTAAGGACATTTTTTTAAACAATGTTTTTGTCGAAGAATGACTCCATCTGTGGAACAGTTTTAAATGCTTACCTACGAGGAGGCTTTTCTTATACAATTCAAGCATTTCAAGGATCAATGGAAATTAATTAAATTAATTCCGCAAATACTCGTAAGCATATTTCTTTATTTTTTGATAAGTAAACAAATACTTGGCTAAAGCGATGAGGCATTTCAAAAGAGAACTGAAAAGAAAATAAAGTGAATGGTATCCTGTCCCTAAGCTCCTGCGGTCCCTCGCTATGGATGTCATATTATATCAAATTTCATTATACAAAAAACTTCTCAACTTTTTCTGACAACAATTGACACTTTTTCCATTTTACACACACACACACACACACACATACTCACACTCGGGCAAGGATATATCTTCACATAAGCTGGCATGACACCGTATTCATACATTGTTTGGGTGTGTGAGCTGTGTAGGGGTACCACCGCTGCCACCACCGCCAGCACACAGAACAGTTAACTGCACTTGTGAGGAATTTTCCAACATTTTTTCGTTTATTGTTTTTGTTGGAAAAAATTAAATTTTTTTGTTCCCTTTTTAATGGCAAAAAAAAATGTGCACCTTTCATTATTCCCGGACATAAAATCGATATTTCGAAAAAAAGAAATAACATAAAAAAAAAGATAAAATTGCGAAAAAGAAAATCGTACAAAAAACAACAACAAAAAACCTCAAGTAAAAAAATTACAACTGAAAATATAAAAAAGGCGGTCGTTATGCTTTTTGTTGCTGTCATTGTTGTTGTTGCCGTTCGGGTTTTGCGTTGTTGTTGTTGTTGGTGTTGTTGGCGTTGCTGTAATGCCTTTTTTCATTTCGTCGTTTTTATTATTTTTCCGCTCGCAACCTTTTAACGTCCCGGTCCCGTCCGTCCGTCCGTCCCTTCCCTCTGTCCGCCCCTCCCTCTTTACGAGCGTTGCTTTTCAAACGAAGAAGCAAAACAACAACAAAAAAATGTGATAAAAAACTGAAAAATATTTTCCGTTTCCACTGGCATGAGAAAAGCCAAAAGAAGTACGAACGTCGAACGACGAAGCAAGCAACCAGCAAGTGGCGGCAGTGGCCGTGGTAAGGTGGGCTGCAGAGTGGGCTGGGCTGGGGAGCGAGCTACAACTGTGGCGGGAAAACACAACATAAAAAAGACGGCGACTATTTTATATTTTAAAGATCCAAAATGTGTGTTGTATGTGTGTGTGTGTGTGTGTGTCAATGTGTGTGTGTGTATTTGTGTTTGAGTTTATGTGGGGATCAAAAAACCCTTCGCAAAAAGTGGGCTAAATTTTCGGGTGGTCGCCGAGTTTGTTGCTTTTAATGCTATTTTTGAAAAGACGAAGAGTCCTTTTTTTTGTGTTGCCTTTTATCCTTTTTCCCAGTTTAGTTGGCAGCTTTTCAAAAAAATACAAATATACAAAAAAAAAAAACCAAACTATAAAAAAAGAAAAAGGAAGGGAAAAAGGAAATATGCTCATGTTGCGACTAAATGGCAGGACGTAAAAATTTTGATATTTGTGATAAAAAGTAAATAAAAAATTTCGTCCGGAATATATTGCAAAAGTTTTTATTACCTCCCAAGCCGAGCAAAAGCCAGTAACTGAGGAAGGGGGAGGGGGTGGGGGTTGGTTGTTTCAAGAAAATGTGGATTTAATAAAACGAAATTGTTAAAACTAAAAAAGGAAAATTACACGCCAAAACCCAGTAGGAATCCCGCAATTCTCTACCCTGATAATTCCGCAAATGTCAGCACCATAATAAAAATTCTAAGAAAATTACTGTATGCGTATAATTCGTAGCACTGGATTGTGAGTAACACCAACACCATTGTTTGATAGTTTAGTTGTAATGACCTGTCAGGACAATTCAATTTAGACAGATAGTCACCAATGTTTTCCTTTCACTTTATAGTCTTACATCACAACTGCAACTGTCAACACCTCTCCTCCCCCTCTTTTAATGAAGATTGCTTTCGAATTCATTTCGCCACAATAGCGAACTTTTTGCAATTAGTCCATTAGAGTTTAAGAGATAGCATCACCATTGCCTCCATTATGATGGAAATAAATGGGGCTTAATCCATGACTGTTGTGCTGTTGTTCTGTTCGCCCAGAACTTTCAAAACAATAATTTTACAAATTTTATATGACTAAATATTAAAATAATTTATTTTATTTTAATATTTAGTCATATAAAATTAAGTGGCAAAACTTCCTGTTCGCATATTCCTCCTAGACGGCTTGCCCGATTTCAATGAAATTTTCAGGGGTGATTGGGGTCTGTGTGGAGGGTGCACATAAAATGAAATTTCCAGAAGTGATTGGGGTCTGAGTGGAGGGTGCACATAAAATGAAATTTCCAGAAGTGATTGGGGTCTGTGTGGAGGGTGCACATAAAATGAAATTTCCAGAAGTGATTGGGGTCTGTGTGGAGGGTGCACATAAAATGAAATTTCCAGAAGTGATTGGGGTCTGTGTGGAGGGTGCACATAAAATGAAATTTTCAGAAGTGATTGGGTTCTGTGTGGAGGGTGCACATAAAATGAAATTTCCAGAAGTGATTGGGGTCTGAGTGGAGGGTGCACATAAAATGAAATTTCCAGAAGTGATTGGGGTCTGTGTGGAGGGTGCACATAAAATGAAATTTCCAGAAGTGATTGGGGTCTGTGTGGAGGGTGCACATAAAATGAAATTTTCAGAAGTGATTGGGTTCTGTGTGGAGGGTGCACATAAAATGAAATTTCCAGAAGTGATTGGGGTCTGAGTGGAGGGTGCACATAAAATGAAATTTCCAGAAGTGATTGGGGTCTGTGTGGAGGGTGCACATAAAATGAAATTTCCAGAAGTGATTGGGGTCTGTGTGGAGGGTGCACATAAGAAATTTAATGTGTGTATCATTGCTGGAAGTGTATGGCATAAATCTGGAAATGCCATGTTTTTCACACGGCCAGCTATACGTGGCGTGTTCATGAGTTGGAAAACCATCTTCTCTGTACATTGACGCACCGGAACAGAAAACAAAAAATGTTGTTCAAGCTGCGTTACATTGAAAAAAATGTAGAAAAATCACAAATAAATGATTTTCAACACAATATAAATTCAACTTTCTTTTCTTTTCAAAACACATAATTTCACGCAGGGCAACTCCTGCGGGGTCAGCTAGTAAAATAAATAAATTGGTCAAATGACAGCAAAAAATAACATTAACTCCAATCATTAGCAAGGATATGTGTCTTATTTTAGTCTTGAGAATTGAAGAAATATTTTTAGTTTCAGTAAATAATGTGTATAAAAAATAAGAAAACATGTACTAAATTTGGTACTAAATTGTACTAAATTGTATTATATAATAATAGTACAATGCACATGAACGACTGAGTGCTTGGTCGACCTCCTTCTCCGGCTTACCCCACTTCTAAGTTGTATTCCTGAGCTCACAAAACAATTATTTTCAAAATTATGTACTAAATTGAGTAGTAATTGTTTACTAAATTTGTTTAGATGTAGATTGAAAGCATTTTTCATTTTGTGTTTTTCGTTAATACTATTTGGACTTTGACACAGCACAGACAAAGAATGTCCTGGAAAATGTAAGGGACTTATGAGGAGGAAAAACATAGTTTACTATAAATTCTTTGTACTACTATTGTGTACTAATTTCTTTGCTAGATGTTGTTCCATTTAAATTACAAAAGTTGTACTAAATTATATGTTAATTTGGATACTAAATCTTCCATTATTGTTTGTACTAAATATTGTACTATTGTTTGTACTAAATATTGTACTATTGTTTGTACTAAATATTGTACTATTGCTTGTACTAAATGTTGTACTAAATTTAATACTACAATTGTGTGTAATATTGTTTGTACTAAGTGTTGTGACAAATTTTGGACTGTTTATACTAAATTTTACATTATTGTGTGTACTAAATTTTGTGCTCCTGTGTATACTCAATTTTGTATTATTGTTTGTACTAAATTGTAGACTATTGTTTGTACTAAATTTTGTACTATATTCTCGAGCTTACAAAACAATTTTTATAATTTTTTACTAATGTTTTTTTACTAGCTTTGTGTGCCCATTTTTTTAATATTGTACTAATAATTCTACTAAATGTCTATACCAGTGTATGTACTAAATTGAATACTTATATGTGAACTACATTCCATACTAATGTTTGTACTAAATGTACACTACTGACTTAGGTGGTTATTACTTGTAACTTATGGTGGTTATTACTACCAGAAGTTACAATATACTACCATAAGTTAGTACACTAGTTTGTACTAAATTTGGTACTAAAATTTGCAGAAATTTACTGTTTAATTAAAAAAGAAGGTTGTTTCCCAAATTGTTCCTCCTTTATTTTTTAAACAATTTTTATAGTTTGTATACAAAATGTACTAAAAAATCCAACTAAGAAATTTAACATAAAATAGTTAAATTTATTTCAAAAATGTGGTAAATTCTGTATTAACTTTATACTCAAGTTGGTACTAAATACTGCATTGTATTCTTGCACTTACAAAATAATAATTATAATAATTTAGTACTAATGTTTCTACTAATTTATCCATTAAATGTTGTTTTGATGATTGTAATCAATCTAAATATTGTACAAATTGTCACACCATATTTTGTACTGAATTCTGTATTAATTGTTTACAAATTATGTTGTAATAAATTGTACTAAATTCTGTATAAAGTTTATCCTTAGGTTTGTACTAACTTTTTTGCTAATATATATTACAAATATATTCTCGAACTTAGTTTTTAATTTTGTACTAGTGTTTGTACTAAATGTATACAAAATTCTCTAATAAATGTTATTCTAATGATTATACTAAATTTTTGTATGAATTTGTGTACTAAATATTGTAGCAAATGTAGCACCAAATTTTGTTTTAAATTGTGTACTAATTTATGTACCAAATGTTGTTTCACTTACGAGGTGTGATAAAAAAATAACCGTTATTGTGTGATCAAAAAATAAAGTATTTATTTATTCATCAACAACTATCTTGTCCCCTTTAAAGTAATTCCCCTCAGATATAATACACTAATACCAGCGTTTTTTCCAATCCTCGAAACACTTCTGAAACGCTTTTTTTGGTATCGCCTACAGCTCCTGTTTCGATTTTTCTTTTATCTCCTCAATCGTAGCAAAACGCTTTCCTTTCATCGGTGTCTTCAGTTTTAGAAAGAGGAAAAAGTCAGCGGGGGCCAAGTCCGGTGAATACGGTGGTTGAGGCATGATAACGGTTTTGTTTTTGGCCAAAAACAGCTCCTGAGCGATGTCCATGCGACCTTGTCGACCGCTGCCGCACGTTTCATGCCTAAAATATCCGTAAAAATTGCTTGGCATGAGCCGAACGATATGCCAACATCATCAGCAACCTCTCTGATAGTGATTCGACGATTATCCAAAATCATTTTCTTCACTGCATCAATGTTTTCATCGGTTGTTGACGTGCTCGGGCGACCAGGACGAGCATCGTCATTGACATCTTCTCGGCCTTCCTTAAACCGGTTATAACACAATTGAACTTGTGTTCTGCTCATAGTAGACTCGCCAAAGGCCACAGTCAACATTTCAAATGTCCTTGCGCATTTAATTTCATTTTTCACACAAGACAGAATACAGTTTCTTTCATCCATTTTTTTCGAATAGTACAAAATCGAAGAGCACACCAAAACACGACTAACCTTTTTATCTGTCAAAAACAAACTGACAATCCAAAATGGTTGGTATTGCCAACATATATAACAGACATGTGTACCAACATAACAGAAAAAAATGCGAACATCGAACATACGTAACTCACGAAATTTGAAAATAACGGTTATTTTTTTATCACACCTCGTATTTTCAAAATATGCTAAATTCTATATCAATTGTTATACTAAATTGCGTACTAATGTTTGTACTAAATTTCATACTGTATTTTCCAACATGCAAACGATAATTTTAAAAATTTTGTTCTAATATTTTTACTTAATTGTGTAATATTTTTTGACCAAATGTTGTTCTAATTATTCTAATTTTGTATGAATTTGTGTAGTAACTTTGGTACTAAATTTGATATTAACATTTTGTCAAAAAGTGTCTGTTTTTTTCTATATTTATGTTGTCTTTACTAAATGTTGTACTAATGATTCTACTAAATTGTGTGTGAATGTGTGCACTAAACAGTGTACTAAATCGTGTAAGCAGTGTACCAAACAGTGTGCTAAATAATATACTAAATATCACACCAATGTACTAAATTATGTACTAATTTATTTTACAAAAATTTTCAATTCAATTGAATTTTTCCAAATTCCTCATACTCCGATTTTGCTGAACATAAAATAGTTCCATTACATTTTATATATGTATAAATTTTATTATATTTCGTTAGGAACAATTCTTCAAGAACCTGATAATATCAACAGAGAAGCACTGCAGATTCTTTTATGTATATTTGCGTAGGAACAGTTGAGCTGTGGTATTGATTATTCCCCAATCGTCCCGTACCAACAGTGAAGCACTCCTGCTTCCTTTAAGTATGCGTTGGAAGCAGCTATGATACGTCTTTCAAGCATCTTCCCGTAGCAACAAAAGACCTCATTGTGACGTCACATCCCGAAATTACAATTTTGTTACCGAGCATTTATCTGGCGTAATCTTATCTTTTGTTGTAATTGCTCCGAAACACAAATTTCTCGGGCGCCAAAAGTGACCCCCCACCTTAGCAGGGGATAACTACGAGGATATCTCTGAGATTAAGTACCCTGTATAAGTGAAGCGGAAAACAGAGTATTAAAATCAAGCAGCCTGTTCAATATCCTTGTCGCTTTAGGTGCTGCCGTCTCCTGAAAAAGGAGACATAAATGTATAAAAAGAAAACACATAAAGGAAAAATTGGAAATGTTGAAATTATTTGCAAAAAGCTCAAAGAAAAAAGATTCGGGTTTTTGCGCTCTTCCTGTTTATACCCTTGTCGTCGTCGTTGTTGTTGTTGTTGTTGTTGTGTTTTTCCTTTGCTGCTTTGTTGTTGCTTTAATTCCTTCCATTTTGGCATTTTTGTTGCTGTTGTTGTTATTGTATTGGCGTCGTTTTTATTGTTGTTGTCGTTGTTTTTGTCCTCTCATCCTCATATTATATTTCACAACGAGCACAAAAAGCAACAGCAACAAAATATAATTTAAAAGCATTAAAGCAAAAAATAAATAATAAAAAAAAACAGACAAGAAAAGATAAAAAAAGACTCGGAAAAATGTGAAAACCCGTCATAAAAAAGCTCGTTCAAGAAAATGAGGACGAATTTTTATTAATGCTTCTTCTTTCGTGTTGTTTGTGTGAGAGTGTGTGTGTGTGTGCTCCGTCGCCCGCCGGCCCGCGCTTCGTCCTGCACAACATCACACACACACACACACACACGCATAAATATATTTTTATTTTTCCGCATCTTTTTTTGTGTTGCTATTTTTTTGTTTGTTTTTTATTACAAAAAAGAAATTCAGCAAATTTTCACGTGAATTTAATTTGTAAATTCCTTTAAAAAATTGTTGGCAAGTGGCAGATCCTTGATGGCTCGTGGCATGTGTGTGTGTGTGTGTGAGTTACGTGCCCGTGTGTGTTTGTGTATGTGTTAATTTATTCATTAATGTCGTAAAAATATAAAAAAAAGAATAAAAAAATAGAAAAATGCAAAAATGGAAAACAATATTAAAATGTGTGAAGGCTGTTAACAGCTCTGAAGCAATCAGTGCGCGTCGGAGGGGGGTGGTGCCTTTTTGTTCTGCTTATTGCCGAGTCCGTGTGGCAAATATCGAAGCATCGTTTTCGCTGTTAATCAATTTTGTATGAATTTTTGTTCTGCGAATTACGTTTTTAATTTTGTACATTTTTTATTTCCCCAATTTATTCATTCACCAAAAATCCGTCTTTAACACATTTATTTGTCGAGCTTTTTCCAGGATATTTTTATGTGCGGGGATTTGTTGAAAGTTTCCGGGAAATGTTGGCGTTCTTTATATTCTATTCTGGGCTCTTTGGGAGATATTCCAAATAAAAAGATAAGCTCCGTCAACTACTTCATTATAAACTCCAAATGGCTGGACTTTTCGAAGGTATGGGACTTGATGTCTCATGCGGTATCACAAGGGCCTAAGTGCGCCCTTCTGGCGACCGCTTTACCTACCTATCTTCTTCTATTCTACCTTATTAAAGAGTTCACCCACCTATGGACAAGAGTAACGTGAATTTGTGACCACCTTTCTGGTAAAATAAAATATTCCATAATGACCTGACTAAAGATTGGCGCCATCTAATGGGAAACACATTGTTACGAAAATTAGTTTGTTGCTAATTGTTCGATCACTGGATTAACAATTTTGTTTGATTTAATAACTGAAGAGCAATTCAATTAAGAAATAGTACCGGGAGGTTTGATAGGGGTGATGTTGTGAAAGGCTCCTTATATAACGATAAAGGCAACTACGGCGAACTCCTTAGGATGCAAGAATGGAGGTTTAATAGGTGTGAAGTGTTAGCCGTCGGGCTGATGTTGTTAAAGGGTCCCTATATAGCGTGAATAGCTTTCTAGCTTTTCCTCCTTGTAACGCCAGGAATATTCAGTTTGTAGAACGAGAGAGTGTTGGACTCTTTCAACCGATTTTTACTTCGATTAGTGCAATAGACACATCATCATTGATGTCGGATTGTTTATACCTTGTAGACTGACAGGAGGAGATAACATTACTTATACCTTATCACTAATAACGTATCATTAATGATTTATCATTTAACGACTTATCATTCAATGATTTATCACTAATTACATATCACTCAATGACTTATTACTAATTACGTGTCACTAATGGCATATCATTACTATTGACTTATCACTTAATGACTTATCACTAATAACATATCATTAATGATTTATCACTTAATGACTTATCATTCAATGATTTATCACTAATTACATATTACTCAATGACTTATCACTAATTTCATATCACTAATTTCATATTACTAATTATATGTATATCATTAATGACTTATTACTAATTACGTATAATTTAATGACTTATCACTCAATGACTTATCACCAATTTCATATCACTAATTTCATATTACTAATTACATATCATTAATGACTTATCACTAATTACGTATAATTTAATGACTTATCACTCAATGACTTATCACTAATTACGTATCACTTAGAACTTATCACTACTTACGTATCATTAATGTATTATCATTAATTACGTGTCACTAATGACTTATCATTTAA
Source organism: Clusia tigrina (assembly GCA_920105625.2). Taxonomy (NCBI): domain Eukaryota; kingdom Metazoa; phylum Arthropoda; class Insecta; order Diptera; family Clusiidae; genus Clusia; species Clusia tigrina. The sequence goes on along the minus strand of OV050033.1, from coordinate 164,655,033 downwards.
TGACTTATCACTTATTACGTGTCACTTAATGACATGACTTATTACATGTCACTCAATGACTTATCACTAATTACGTATCACTAATGACATATCATTACTATTCACTTATCACTAATGACATATCATTACTATTCACTTATCACTTTATGACTTATCACTAAATGACTTATCACTAATGACTGATATCATTAGAGAGAAAACATAGTAACAATAACTCATATCGAATATACTCGATATAAATTCATATTTTTTTGTATTCATGTTTAGTCATGAATATTGAAGTTGCTTTTGCGTTGCAATATATTACAGAGCCATACACATTTTTTTCTCGCATTCGGGATACACAATTTTAACGAAGGCAACATTTGATGTTGCTTCAATTTCTTCGCAACACGTTTACAAGAAATTATTTGTTGGATTTTGTTCCTCTTCCTTTTATTTGTTTTCCTAGTCTTTTTGTGTTCTTTTTCTACAATAATTATTTAATATTCATCCAATTTTATACACATTTTTCTGAATATTAATAACGCTCCTCCACATTTCTTCGCAACATGTTCTGTTGCTTCCCAACAACCACGTCCTACCCAAACCCCTCACTAAAATGAAGAGACTCTAAATTAACTCATCTCACAGTCCCATCGGAACAATGCATCAATAAAGCCATTCCCGCAATGTATGCACGTCAAAGGCTGTGGGGTAAAACAAGGGGCATGAGACCGAAAATGGTCTACTGGTCTTATAACAGTATTATCCAATTGATAATCACCTACACCTCCTCAATATGGTGGCTTAAGGGGGAACAGAAGACTGCAGCAACCAAATTAAACAAACTGCAACGAATGGCATGGATAGGTATAAACAGGGCAATGAAAGCATGCCCGACGATGGCACCAGAGGTGCTATTAGGAATACCTCCACTAAGCTTAGCCATCAACAGAGAGACTTGGTCTCAGGCTCTGAGAATAGGAGTGGCAGCTTTCCACGCAAAAGCACACTTAAGCACATATAATGGCTCATTGTGATGTCGCTCTGAGACTAACTTACTCCTTAGAACTCAAGAGTGGAGAACCAATTGGTCACATGAGCATACTTAAAATGTTCGAAAATGATCCAATCCTCAAAGGTCCTAACAAAATCCCTTCCATGGTGAAATACTGCATGAAATACAAAAAATGTTTCTCTCACAGAGAAGCTTGGAGAACACATAAATTCATCCTTGAACCAGGCTGACCAATTTGGTACACGGATAGATCAAAACTGGCATTTATGGCCTTAGTTTTAGAAAAGCTATCTCGAAGGGAAAAGCAACAATCTTCCAGGCGGAGACCTATGCCATAGAGGCATGCACAAGCGAATGCTCACGCAGGAGGATATCTCATATGTATATACTATCTCGCATCATCCTCTTTCTTGCTAGACTTGCTCCCGTTGACGCTCTCATGACCAGGCAAGACTATAAACGAGTTTAATGAAATTAGCAAATTGCACCGGGCAAAAATGCGTAACGATTTCTGTTAAAATATATAAAATCGGTGTAAAAAAGGATGTTAATGTGGTATATCCTTGACAAAATACTATCTCGCATTTTCGTAAGCTTGGAATAATATTAGCGTCTTATTTTTGCCACCTACTTCATGAAAATTCCGGCGCTGCTGTTACTTGCACCCGCTGCGCAACTCCCCCTTCCCAGCGCACCCTCACTGCATTATAAAATTCATAAAAATGTGATAAATTTAAGAGCGGGTAAAATAACTCGTATAAAAAGCGTAAAGCACGTCACTCCCTATTAGTAGGAAAATGCTCTGGTTGTTGTTGTTGTAGTAGTGGTAGTAGTTGTAGTCCTTATCGTTGTTGTTGTGGTTGTTGTTGTTGTTTCCCGTCTATTTTTTGTGTCAGCTTTCCTCGCTGCTTTACCTCTTTTTCGGTATTAGTTGCAAAGAGAGCACCGAGGGAAGACAGCCAGCCAGGGCGACCCGACCGCCACCCCTTTCGGCCGTCCACTGGCCCAACTTAACCCCTTCCCGAGCTCCAGCGAGGAGGAGGAGTGGGTTGCAGCTCGTTCACATTTTACTTGTGTACTTCTTGTGCTTAATTTTTTTTTGTATTTTATTTTTTGTGTTGTTTTTTTTTGCGTTTCGCATTCAATTTGAGTGCGCGTTTATATTAAATTTTTTATTTCAACTTTTTGTTTTTTTTTCGTTTGCAAAATGAAAAGATAATAAAAGGAGAAAAAAACGCTGAGAAGAAGAAAAGAGGGAAGCAAAATTATGCTGGACAAAAATGTTAACATTTTATGACGGGGCCAAAGACGCTGGCGCGGTGGTCGGGGGTCCTTCGGTCGGTCGGTCGCTCGGTCACTTTTTCCTCAACACATGCGGAGAATTTTCTGAATATTTTAGCGAAATATTTTCCAACGTAAATGTAGAAAAATTCCGTTTTTCCTTCTTACCTTCGCTTTATTTTGCTTTATTATTTTTTTTTATTATAATTTTTTTCTACATTTTTGCGTTGAGTCCTTTTTACATGCCAATAATTGTGGTTGTAGTGCGGGGGGTGGCGCAGTGTGGGAGAGGGGTTGCTCTTTAGTTTATGAGCGCAGCATTTTGGTTGTGTTCTGCCACATTTTTATGGATAATTTTCTATTTTATGTTTGCAATACGAGCATTTTTTCATTATTCAGTTTTAATTTTCTTCCTTTTGTTCGGTTGGGTTGCTCCTTTACCCCCACCCGCGGGCGTGGCCAACAATGTCGTCTTGCCTCAGATCAGACTGCTCACAATTTATAAACTTCATTCGTAGTCGTAACTTTGTTGCTTTTCCACTGCAAGGTGTGTGGCAACATCAACCAAATGGAGGGAGAGGCTGAGGTAAGACCTGAGAAAGCATGTCCATGTCATGTTGGGTATTTTCTTTCACATCCGCCGAGTAATGTGATGGAACCAAATACGACATGTAAGATAATTATGTGTATTTGGGTTGAACAAGTTTCTTTTGAAGACGATGTTTAAGAACTAAGCAGACATGGTTTTTAATCGCCGTCTCCAAAGCTAATCCATAACCCTCTCAGAGAGTCCTGTTGGTTAAGTTTAGACATTACTGCTTTAAGACATTTGTTATCCATTTCCATGATAACAGTACTGGTTCGTTTACGAGTATCACCACACTTGATATTATGAAGATCCCGAATAGTGAACAAAAATTGTCTAAGGGAACAATAATGAAGTTCTGAAAAGGGAACGGCAAATATCTCGATTGTGCTTACAACTGAGTTTATTGCAGGACTTCCTCATATTCCAACTATTTTCTAAGTATCCTCAGTCATTTTAACTCATGATAGCGTACAGTTTACTATGTTTTCAAGAGTTTAAAGTATGCTGTGAGGAAGTTCTGTGGGTCCTATTCGTTTCAGGATTATATATGTGATTGCAGCTGAGTTTAGTGCAGGACTTCCTCATACTCCAACTATTTTCCAAGTATCCTCAGTCATTTTAGCTCATGCTAGCGTACAATTTGTTATTTTCTCAACAGTTTTTTATGAGGAAGTTTTATTCTATGAGGAAGTTCTGTGGGTCCTATTCGTTTCAGGGTTCTTTGTGTGCTTCGTATCGGCACGGTAAGTGGCGCACGTGTCGGTTTTGTTGAGTTGGTCAACTCTTTGTGTGCTTGCAGCTCGTTTTTAAATAGTTTCTTCTACCGTGCCAGTGTCGAGGTCGTGATGCATATCTTCTTTTGTTACATACCAATGAGCTTTTAGTATATATGCGCAGTATTTTAGATAGTGTCCTTTGAATCAATTGGATGTTTGTGTTGTTTGCTGCCCCCCCACACTTTTATCCCATATTCTCAGTTGAGTGTTATTATCGGTGTATATATTCTTCTTTTATTATAGTGTAATAACTCTGAACTTCTTTTAAGCATCCAGTTTAGTTGTCGGAATTTACTTTTTATTTCATTTCGTTTATTTAAGGTTGTCTCCATGTAATGGTTTTGGTCGATTGTTATGCGAAGGAATTTTACGTTGGAAATATCTCTCTTCAAGATCTTAAAACGACCGTAGAATAATGTCAGTTGTCCTCTGCTTTCAGTCAGAATCTGAATATATCATTTTGTATAATAGTTCCTATGTTTCCTAGTACTTTTTCGCTTTGTTAATTCATTTTTCGTCGTAGACCCTTCCTTCTAAGGTCCTTAGTTGGTTTCTGTTCTAACTCCGAAGACCTGCTACCTATCAATTATTAGCTTAAATTAATAAATTATAGTCTGGGGTTATTTTGTAGAGTTTCATCCTTTATTGTGAGAGGTTGTTTTGCAGAACTCCTTTTCGTTTAATATAACTTGAACTTCTCTTCTTCTCTTCTCTTCTCTTCTCTTCTCTTCATTCACTTCTATGCTTCATTTTGCGATCCTCGAGAGCCGGTTTTTGTATTACCTGTTGAAGTGTGTTTGTCGTCGCTTTTTCATCCTGGTTTGATGCTAAGAGGACCGTGTCATCCGCGAAGTTTGCTTTCATGGTTCCTTGTCTTGTGAGTTCGGAATGTCTGTCGTTTACACTAGATAGAGGAGTGGTCATATTACACTGCCTTGGGGCACTACCGCTGTCATTTATAGGATGTTGGAGTATATATAGAAGTCCTTTGTGTCACAGTCGGCCGAACGCTTTTGCAATGTCCAAGACTTCTTCTTTTTGTTAATCTCATCCAAAATTTAGTCCATAACTCGAAGGTTGGTTATGTTTAAAGCCGATTAGATGGCTTTTGGTATAGCTTCTTTTTGTCTCAAGATAGGTTCGATTCGGTCAAACAATATTTTTTCAAATACCTGAAAGAATTATGCAAGAGACTGATAGGTCGATCGATATGAAGTGGTTCTTGTTGTGTCCTTATCCCTTAATCCTCTCCTACAGATCTCTCCTCTAAACATTATGTGTGACAATTCTGTTATTCAATATTGGTGTCCTTTCTGATATTATTGGCATGGTGGTAGGAAGTAATCATTTTCTTACTAAATATGGGCATGGCATACAGACAAAGAATTAATATGAACTCAGTGGTAGGTTCGTTTATTGGTGAATTCATCATTTATTGGTGAATTCATCATTTATGGTGAATCCTCTACAAATTGTGATCACCCCAGAGGTGGCTTCATGTATTTGTGGATTCATTTATTGGTGAATTCATCATTTATTGGTGAATTCATAATTTATTGGGGAATATCACTCCAGAGGGTAATTAATTTATTGGTGAATTCATTAATGGGTATATTCTTTTGTGGGGAAATCTGCTAAGATTGAATATCACCTCAGAAGTGGATTCATTTATTGATGAATTCATCATTTACTGGTGAATGCATTTATTGGTGGATTATTTATTAGTGTATTCCTTTGTTGGTGGATTATTTATTGGTAGATTTATTATTGGTGGAATCATTTTTGGTGAATTCATTGCTGTATTCATTTATTGGTGAATGGATTTGTTGGTGAACCCATTTATTTGTGTATCCATTTATTGGTGAATTCAGGATTAATTGGTGAATTTATTTATTGTTGGGTTAACAATAAATAACAGCACTAAATCCAAAATATTTTGTAAATGAACTCAAAAATTTCACAAGAATGTTCGGCACCACTCTGAGTATTCCTCCCCGAATTGTTCACCAATTCACCATTCTACTCTACTTAATTACAATTTTTCTACAATTTTTTTGTCAAATGCAATTTTGTTTTGTTATCATAATTTCGTATGTTCTATTTTCGTATGAAAGAAGTGAACTTGGATTCTAATTGTCCCCCTTCCATTGGATTCTTTCAGCTCCTCCGAGCGCAGCAACATGTTGCCGCAACAATATTGCCTGCGCTGGAAATACCACCACAGCAACTTGCAAACGATGTTCTCACAACTGCTGGACCGCGGCTGCTTCTGCGATGTGACGCTCGCCTGCGAGGGCCAATTGATACGGGCGCACCGGGTCGTGCTCTGCGCCTGCAGCACCTTCTTCGACACGGTTCTGACCAATTACGCCAGCGAGCGCGACCCCATCATCATCATGAAGGATGTGACGTTCGCCGAAGTGAAGTGCCTGATTGAATTTATGTATAAAGGCGAAATCAACGTGGAACATGTGCGTTTCCATGTTTATAAATTCCGTTAAGTAAATAATTCTAAACATGGATTTTTTGTGTTGCAGGTGCATCTGGCTTCCTTGCTCAAAACCGCTGATGATCTCAAAATAAAAGGCCTTGCTGAGGTGTCCTGGCGCGAAGAAGATGACGGGCCACCGCCTCCGACGCCTGGCACAGAGTTTCATTCGCCGCTGAGTGCTCACGACAGGTTCATCAACAGCAGCGCCCATGATAGGTACGAACAGCCACAACCAACGCCGCTGCTCAGGGAGATGGAACGAGTCAGAGAACGAGAACGCGAACGCGAACGTGAAAGAGAACGCGAACGGGAACGTGAAAGGGAACGTGAACGGGAACGCAAATCAATCTCACCTGCAGCGAGAAACACCCAGCTTCCTGCACTGACACCCATACCGCCGACGAATAGCATAACCATTGCCGCCTCGCCAGTGGATACGTTTTTGGGACCCAAACGAAAGCGAGGCCGTCCCCCTCTGGACGACGCCTACGATGTGTTCAACATGTAAGTTGGGATTTGGGGTTTTTTCTCTTATTTATCGAATATTTTTAATCTCAATTTCGTATTCTTTGCAGACGTAAAATGGCCCACTTTACCGCCCACATGGATCCTCAGTCGTATGTGGAGGCTCTGAACTACAGCGATTTACAGCGTCAGCAGCCTGCCGCGAGCTCGACCCCCTGCACCTCCACGGCTGCGGCCGCTGCCGCATATCAGCAGCACATTCAGCAACACCAGAACAAGCAGCGCTTGCGCCAACGACAGAATCACTCGGAAAGCGAGGTCATGGAGCACGAAGAAACACAGGCGGATCCGGAATGGATAACCAGCAATTTGGAGGTGAACGTCGACGAGAACGAGCAAATCCCTGACACCAACGGCAGGAATGAAAGTCACGAGTTGAAAATCAAGGAGGTCAAAGGAGGCGCCGAGCTCAAGGAAAAAGAGAATGCGCTGAAAATGAATAAATCCAACGAAAAGCGAAAAATTGATAAATCAGCCGAGCAGCGGGAAAAGTCGACAAATGAACGCTCGAAACGTAAGAATTCCACGCGGGAGCAGCGCGACCTGGCCGAGGCCAATGAGAAACCCCCGACGAAGCTACAAAACGCAGAATCCCCCACAGTACCGCAGCCGGTGGAAGAAATGGAGCGATTGCAGCAGGTGTTGGAGGAGCAATTACCGAGCACCTCTGCTGCTACCGCCACGTCCACCTCGTCCCCATCCTCCGCAGCAGCGTCGCACAAAACGCCTACTCTGGCGCACGAACCGGCATCTCCGCCGCCACTGCAACCGCTGCCACACCCCCACTTTGGCAAGTATTCGCCCGAAGGTTATCTGCTCAGTGAGCACGGCATGCTGATGACGCACGACTTCGTGCATGCGCCCACAGTGTCCATACCGCTGGCTGCTGTGAGTGCCGTTGCGGCCAACGCCAGTGAAGTCGCCAATGGCAATGAGCACGAAGTGGTGGATGTGAAGCTTGAGGAATACGATGCGGCCGATATGCGGCTGACCAATGAGGAAATGACCCAGTGGCAGGTACAAGGATGCAACTCTTCCCAACTCTTTGTGGAGATTTTAATGGGATTTTTGTATATTGTTTCGTTTTAGGATGTTATTAAAATGGACGATTACTTGGCCAAAGGGCGACGACCGCAGTTCTGGGAGGAGCCTTTCACTAGACGCGTAAGTGTTGGAAATTGTACGCCCCCAGCTCCTCATTTAATAATTTGTGTTCTCCAGGTTCTCGATGCCATTAAGAACAAAAGACTTGAAATGAAGAAGGCCGCTCGCATATTGGGCGTCTCCTATGGCACGCTGTATGGGCGCTACCGTGAGGTCTATGGCTGTCTGAAGCATCCGTACAGGTACACTTAAACACCTTCCTCTCCGTTCTTTACAGCTGTTATGGTTGTACCATCCCTTGCCTCCTCCTCCTCCTCCTCCTACCCCACCTTATTGACAATTCGGAGATTTTAGTTATAATTTCAAATTGCTAATTCCATTTCGTAGCAGTGTCACATTTCGTTCCTCCTCACAGGGCAATCAATTAGCGGGACAATCACGCTTTGACATCACGTGGCCCAAGCGCGACGGAGCGCTACTCCCCGGGGGATCACTGGGTAATTAGATTCACTTGGAATTCATTGATTTAATTGTTTATATGCCTGTGTGTCGATTTTGCAGAGATCGGTAAAATACGCCCCAAGGATCTGGCCGAGCTGTGGACGCGTCCGCAGATTTGAAAGAAGGCACTTCAATTGAAACGCCTACTGTAAATAGATATAAACATCATTTATATTTAATAACATTTAACTTAAGCGAACGCAGTATTTAGGAATTTATTTTGGTGCAGTTTATTAAAATACAATTCTGATTTTATACACTTTATTTATTTGTACTCTTAAGAAATGAAGACAGAAATATAAAAGACATTTTTCGCACAGTTGCGAAGCTCATTTGGATTACTATTATTGTTATTTTCCATTTAGATAATATTTATTTAGCATATTGAAAATTTGGAATAGTTCAATTTAAATTGTTAACTCAGAATGTTTAAACGTAATTACGATATTGTAACACTAGCAACAATTAAGCCCAATAATGTACATAAAACATGAATTTCACAGGGGGCTGCAGCTCCATATTTAGTATTTATATCCCTAAAACCCAAATCCATGCTCTTTAGTTAGTACCATGAGAAACATTGTGTATGTGTTTCGAAATGTAAATACAAACAATTTAATTAACATTAATAATAATTTATTAAATTCAGAACAGTCCAACTGAAGCCCACTAAATTGCTACCAAGTTTATGTAATCATAAATAAATAAACAAATTAAAAATTGCGGCGGTATTTCTTAACTATTTCTGAGTAATTAGATGCGCAGAAGTAGGGTAGGCCGCAGAGGAGTATTCGAGAGAAAAATTCTTCGAAGCAACGTCTGCGGGGAGTATCGAATCAGATGAAACGACGAGCTGTATGAGCTCGCCTGGCATACTGGAACGCATTAAAAAACAGCGGCTGCTTTGGCTGGGTCATTTCAGGCCAATGAGTGAAAGTGCTCCAGCCAAAAAGGCGTTTGAATGCTTGCCACCGGGTGGGCGGCTCTGAAGGCGAACACCACCGTTGCGATGGAAAGACCAAGTTCAGGAAGCCCTGGCTGCGCTGGTGTTTCCAACTGGCATCAGCGTGCGCTTAGCAGAGGCGACTGGCGAAGGCTAATAATTCGGCAATGATCAACAATGGTTGCCCGCGTATTCATTGCCTCCTGTTGACTCATTAGATCCAGTGGTGGCAAGTTCAACAAAGCTTGTGAATAGTTGATTTCGTTATAAGTTTAAATTTAGTGCGTTTTAAATAAAAGAACCGACTGGTGCTCGCGAATTGTTAATTGGCTCTGTCAGTGCCTGGTGAAGTACTCGAATGTAATCATTGAAAGCTAATCTCTTCTTCAAGGTGAGCCTTCGCAGGCTTTCACCTGGCAATTATTTTGCTTCGATTTGTATTTTGCCCCACTGTTGAAGGGTGATTCAAAATAGTACATAGGACCCAGCGCCAGAGAAGATAGAGAATCGTATGTCTCCTTCGCTGTTCTTGTATATGGGCTAGTGCATGTAGTCTATGAGATTTTCCTCTATTTCAGTGAACTGATCACGTTCTGGAGTGGATTGACCACGATTTGGAGTGGATTGACCACGATTTGGAGTTGATTTACCACGATTTGGAGTGGATTGACCACGATTTGGAGTGGATTGACCACGATTTGGAATTGATTTACCACGATTTGGAGTGGATTGACCACGATTTGAAGTGGATTGAACGCGATTTTGAGTGGATTGACCGTGATTTTAAGTGGATTGACCACGATTTGGAGTGGATTGATCACGATTTGGAGTGGATTGACCAGGATTTTGAGTGGATTGATCTCGATTTGGAGTGGATTGACCGCGGTTTGAGTGAACCCACCTTTTGTGATCTATGCCCAACTTCAGTTGATGTTCACATTGGCAATCGTTATAATTTAAAAATTGGTTCGGCTTAATTTAGTCACATTTCCTGCTGGGGAAACGTGATGAACTCACGTATACACGTCCGTGTTCCTTATTCCGCTGCTTTGCCGTTTGACGTTTAAGTTTCGATTCTCTTTCTCCTCTGCCCACCACCAGACAACACAGAGAAAGGAGTATTTTTCACTGCCAGCGTCCGTAGCGGACACACAACGATTTTGAGTGAATACACCACAATTTTCAGTGGATTCGTGTACAACGTCCGTCTGCTTTATTTCGCTGCTTTGCCGTTTGACGTATAAGTTTCATTTCTCTGTGTTCTCTGCCCACCACCTTCCAATCAAAACTCACCGCTAATTACGTACCTGCATACATACAAACATTACTCACCACCAAATACGTCAGAATAAAGCTGCGTACACATTTGAGCTTAGAAGCGTACGAGATATGGACAGAATATTCCCAATCGAATTGAATGCCTTCAACACCTAACTACTCATGACGTCATATTTCCTCAATCAGCTGTTACGACCAAAGTAGCGCAGAATATGCCTGACTTTTAATTAGATTCGCCACGGAAAGTCAACGAAAGTTGACGAACAGCTGATTCAGTTTTGACAAGGACTCAATTGAAAAGACTACCGCCAGAGTAGTTTGTAATTGTTTATATAAAGTAAGTATTCTTAATGTAATAGCTTAATTATATTGATGTTTTATGTTTAATATATTTGTACGTAAAGATGCAAGACGAACAATTAATTATGTTGGTGGCGGCGCAACCAGCTTTGTACGCCAAACACAATCCATTATACACAAATGGTCCGATGAAGAGGAAGGTGTGGGCAGTCATTGCGAAAGCAATGGGTTCTAATAGTGAGTTCGTTCGGCATATTATTTAATGGTATTTTATAGTGCTACTTTTACAGTGCATTTGTGCATGAAGAGATGGGTGCAGCTGCGTGAGCGCTACTGTAAAGAAATGCGCTTAGCCAAAGCTGCCTCTGATAGTGGCGCTACAGCGGAAACGAGATGGCCTCACTTCGAGGCGATGACATTCCTGAATCCGTATATTGTGACCCGAACGTAAGTATCTTCTACTTATACTTATACTATATATACTAACTATACTGTATACTATATACTATACTGTATACTATATACTATACTGTATACTATATACTATACTGTATACTATATACTATACTGTATACTATATACTATACTGTATACTATATACTATACTGTATACTATATACTATACTGTATACTATATACTATACTGTATACTATGTATACTTCTTTCCACAGTCCAAACACAAATATTTGTGGATCGATGGAAAGCGTTGTGGTAAAGCAGATTGTTGTGGAGCTGTCACCTGCTTCAAGCCATCGGGCAACTCCAATATCAACTGCAGCGAATTCACCAGCCTGCTCACTAGTGGGTGGGAAAAGGAAGTGGTCCGATAGTGATGTTGCATTTATGGAGTCCGCTAAGTCCATCAAAAAGTTGTGTGACAGGCAATCAGATGAAGTTGCAATTCCTGCGCTGAAGAGCTTTGCGAATATGTTGGTGACCTATTTGGCGAAATTGCCCGACAGCGTGCAACTGCAGTTAATAAGCAGCATTACGCAGCAAGTGGCGGAAGTCATAGACGACTATGAATAGTATGGAATGTTTTTATTTTTAATATATTATATTTATATAAATATAGTCTAGATTTCATCACTTGTTTCTTGTGGCTGAAACGAAACAGAACCTTCATTTAAAAAATAATCAGCAAAAGAGTCTCGAATTAACAAAGCTATTTGTGAGATCCTTCTGTCAAATGTGGCTGAAACTGAGGGTAATTTACCGGCAGCCTTTTCCACTTCACTGCGCCAGCCATCAGATGATTCTGTGTCATCTAGGGATAATGGACAATACCAGTGTTCTGTTTCGTCTAGGGATAATGGACAATGCCAGCGTTGCTTCTCGTGCATCATAAGGAAATTGTGTAATAGCACACAAGCTAGCACAACCTTTTCACAATTAGCTGGCTCAAACTCCAGCCTGGTTAGCAGAATGCGCCATCGAGCAGCTAGTATGCTGAACGCCTTTTCTATTGTGCTGCGTGCACGACCGAGGCGATAGTTGTATACCAACATTTTATGATCCAGCATGCGTTCAGGAAATGGCCTCATTAGATTCTGCTTCAGAGGAAAAGCTGTGTCGGCCACAAATACATGTGGAATTGGTGCACTCATGTTTGGCAGTGGCAGATCTGGAGGCAGTGGCAAGGTACCATCGAACAGAGCTTTTCCACACTCACTCACTTGAAATATTTCTTTAAGAAATTAACAATAATTAATAAGTCAAAAGTTTGAAATGGTGCCTTAGTTACCTCCAACGCTTTCACTGTCGTATGCGGCGACACTGACAGCGGTGAATGTGTATTTGGCATCGCAGGCTGCCATTAGCACCATGCTAAACAGTCTTTTATTATTCAAAAATTGCGAATCGGCGCTCCGCGGACAATTCATGGCGATGTGCTTTGCGTCTATCGCTCCGACGCAGTTGGGAAAATTCCACATCTTCTCAAAATCCACTGCTATTTCACGATACCGTTCTTCATTGGGCGGATCCAAATATAATGGTGATAATACCGACCACAGCACCTCGCATGTTTCCAAAACAATGTTTCTCACAGTCGATTTACCAATCTTGTTTTTCGACGCCAGCGTTTGCATCGAGTGTCCATGAGCTAAAAATCTATGAAAAGATATTATATTAATGAACTATATAAAATATTTTCGACGTGGAACTTACAGCAACGTGATGGACAATCGCTCCTGGGCACCTATACTCTGCTTTCGTTTGATAAGTTTGCCTTTTATTAAGTTTAAGAGCATCTCAAATAATTCAGGGCTCATTCTTGTTTGAGCAACAAAATCCTCTGCGTCCGAGTATTTAATGTTTTTGAACACTCTTTCATAATAGCCATCGCGGTTCTTGTTCGCATTAACGGGATGAACACCCCATCTTCTTCTAGATTTCTGCTTATCCAATTGTCTTTTAAATTTGTATAGTTTTAAAAATTCCATAAACAAAGCGCAGTGCTCCATATTGCAAGCGAATACTTTCAACTGTGACAGATGCCGTTTAACAGCTGTTTAAGAAATCAAATGTCATGAATACTCGTTCAACGGAAACAAAAGCTTAAGTTTAGTCACCGTTTAAACTGAGTCAAAGGTTGAGTTAAGTCACCGTTTAAGTTAAGTCACACTTTAAGTTAAGTCACACTTTAAGTTAAGTCACATTTTAAGTTAAAAGTCATGAGTGTTTAGAGCTTCACCTCTACTGATACTCGGCTGACACAGGTGCCTGTGTTGAGTTTTGTGACTGAACAAGAATAGCGGGGTTAGCCTCAATTCGTGCAGATGACTACATAAGTTCAGTTTTCCTCGTTCATATTCAGAAGTGGATGCGATTTAAAAGTACCCGCTTTCATGGGGGTTTGCTCATGGTGTTGTGTCTGTCGTTGGACAAAATCCATTCTATGGGATACCACCAGGACGGACTAACCCAGGTGCTAAGTACAATTACACAGAGAACCCATTTCCACGAGCTGAGAAGTGTGGTGTGAAACAAAGAGACGAAATCTCGTTCTCCTTACTCTGAATTTTGTTTATATGACCCTAAGTGATATACGGGATGTGTTTATGATGCATATTACCAGGGAGCACTAATAAGGTGACCGCAAGGCGACAACAGCACCAACATCATTAAAATAGATTGTCAGTTGATTTGCCAATTAGGTGGAAACAGCTGAGAAAAGTAGAATGAAGTAAATAGGAAAAATATGCAAACAAAATAACAAAAGTCGAAAATGATCCAGAAGAAGAATGAGTTCCCCTTGCGGTCACCTAATAGTACGCCTTGGTAATTACTCTGTGCCCCACACACTGGGTGTTGACAGCTGAGAAGAGTAGAATCAAAGAAAGAGGAAAAATAAACAAACAACAGCTACGAAAAACAAAATTAACAAGCGTCAAAAACGATCAACAAATGCGCCATGGTAAATACGCTATGACCTAGTAAACTCCATTTTTGACAGACGAGAAGAGCATAACCAAACAAAGAGGATAAATAAACAACAAATACATCCAATTTATATACTTTTCTTTCTCTTTATAATATTTTTTACAATAACAGAAGAATATGACATACATAAAAATGTGTCAAAAGCAGAATGTGACCTCCATTTAAGTCCATTTGGAGATAGAAAACAGGATGTTAGGTGATTGGTATATGGTATGCGCAGTTATGGACAATTATTCATTGAAGTAATAATAACACGGATATGACAGCATGAAGTTACATAATATACTAAAATTTAAAATACACTGAACTCAAAAAATATTCTAGGTCGCATTTTTATCGTAAACTAAATATTGAAAGGAAAAATTACTGAACCTATAATAATGTTTTCCATTGTGAAAGTAATCCAAAGTACACCGGAGTAGATGCACTTTTTCTACGAGTTGCTCACCTGATTAAAGAAAATGTAAAATTACTGTTCTTCAAAGAGAGGCTTTTAAATTGATTTTTGTGTGTAAAATATGGAAATTTTACGAAATTTATTAATGATATAACAAATTTTTTTTTCTAATCATTTTTGCATGATTGATGCATTATATTAAATTATTAATTTTTATGAAGTTTTTATGAAAGCTGTGCCTGTTTCCCTTCTGTGTAAAAAGTTTTTATTAACAGGTATGCATTTGCGTCGCCATAGAGTAAATGTTAAAACAATTGAAATCTAAAAAAAGGAGTTGTTTACTATACTATTAAAAATATACTCAATTTATTTTAACGTATAATATTATATATATATTAACAATACTTTAATTATTACTGTTCTATTAATGAATTCAAATATGAAATATTAACTTCGTTCCGTTTCGCTTCTCGAATATAATAATATGGTGCCTTGCAGAAGAGTTTCGCTACAAAGAGTAATTTCTCGTATACAAATGATTGCTACCGCATAGAAGAGTTGCGCTACAAGGAGTTCATTGCACACCGTTTTCATTTACCCTACGTCTCCACGGGCAATTTTTGATGGCATAACATCTGTCAAATTTGATTGCAATGGTTGGCAATATTCTAATGGTGGGCATTGCGATGTTATGCCATCGTCATTTTGAAAATGCCGTCAAGCAATCTAGTTCGCTGTACCCACGCTTGAAAAAAATTTTTATTTATACGATGAAGAGGAAAAAAGAAGGAAACCGAAATTCTGGGTGAATCCTTTATTACAAAGAATGCAAATGCACAGTCTCCATTCATTTTAGCGTTTTTATTTAATTTAATAGATGCGGTAAAACGAAAATGTCCGATGATGCTTCCACCGTGAGCGTCACGAAAAAATTAAAAATGGCTGTCAAACAAACAAAATGACAACTGATTGCAACACAGCACGTTGGCAATTTATGGCATAACATATTTCATAACATAAATTGCCAACTTGAAGCAATTTGGAGTCTCCATTGGCAATTTGCTTGAAATTGCCAATGGCATGCCATCAAAAATTGCCCGTGGAGACGTAGGATTAGGTACATACGTTTTGGACGTTATACAAGAGGTTCGTTACGAGGAATGCTCCATTTATGGACATTTCACTGCAGAGAATGTGTTCTCTGGTTCACAGCATCTTGAATTAAAAATGTTGCCAAAACTGTTAAAAATTGCACAGTAGTACATATGTATATATTATCAGCAGTCATTGAAGTTTTATGAACGAAGTTCAACAATAAATATTATCTATGTACGTTCTATTTCATTTCTCGTATACAAATTTGTGTTACCGTACAGAAGAGTTTCGTTACAAGGTGTAATTTTCACGACTTGTGGCACAACAAACATTGACAAATCTGTCAACAACACTGTACGGAGCTTATAAATAAAATAAAAAATGGACTGCCCTCCCACTGTGGAATAGGTTTTTTAGTCGCAGACATGCATTTGTCTCGCCAAAGTGTAATTGTTAAAACAACTGAAAAAAGGGTATGTTTTAAAATATATTCTTAGCTTATCTTAAAAATATATAACATTTATTTAAATAAATAATCTTACATATATATTAACCATATTTAAGATTGTTTTTATTCCCAGGGTTGAAATGGATAACCAACACATGTGAGGTGTTGCACTAACACACCCACACATTCAGACGACATTCACATTTCTAACTGATTATCTGTGAGCAGAGATATTCTCTGCCGCGAGTTCGTGGTGGTGGCTTTTGTTTGACTGCTGATGTAGGCTGCAATATTGTGAAAAAATTGAATAGTTGTATGTAAGGTGGAAGTTAAAAGCCTGGAAAATGTGGAGGCAAGTACAAATTTCGGATAAAACACATTTTATATTTTGCAAAATCGCTGAAAATAAGGTGGAGTATATTTTATATAACCTGAAGGAGAGTTGGTGTGCAAAAGAAAATTGGAATGTGATGGTGTACCGTGCAAAGGTTGGGGATCCCATTAGATACACCAATAGTGTTTGCTTATATAGTTAATATTTGGATCTATCACAGGCACTTAATATACGCATACATTGCGATGAGACCCTGGTGTATAATACGGTGCAGAATGAGGACCCAATACAAGCGAATTGGGAGAATCTCGATGATACGAAAGGAAGATTAAGACTCAAATACAACATAGGGACGTGTCCCTTTCATATAGAGTGGTGTTTGCACAAGCAACCGAAGGAAGAGGTATGTGCCGACATTGGTTAAAATACAAAAATCGTTATTAATCCTTTTCGCAGTTACAAAATCTTATGATAGCACAGCTCTTTGATACAGTGCATGGGATGGCGCTGCAGAATGAGGAGTTGCGTGACGCTGTGGTGAAAAAGGATGTTGAAATACTGCAGTTTAAAAAAGCAGAGCCCACTTTAAAAATATGTGAGTACATATTTTGAATTGTACTTGGATAGAATTACGATTCTTGACACGGTGGAAAGGAAACTTATCACAGAGAGCTGTTTTCTGCTCTATATCGTATCTAATTCAGCATATCATTTATGCGATATCATATCTTACATAGCATATATCATATCTGGTAGCAGATCCCTGCATTCAAGGTTTGTTTTAGGAGCTGAACTAACATATTGGTTCTATTTCTTTCAGATAATATAGGGACGCCTTTTCTCTTCACCGAGTTTGATAAGAAATTTTCCTCAACAAATAAGTTTGTTAAATGCTTCCAAAAGATTTCTGAATTGCAAAAGAAACACCAAAGTATTGTAGAGGGGGCCAGGAAGCAGAAAGTGAAGGATTTATACCAGAGGTTCCTAATTTTGAACGATTTTCCTTTACAATAAATATATAATTTTATATCCTACTTAATTTTTAGACGACGCAAATTGCTGGAATTGCGTAAAAAAATTCTGGAGTTGAAAATGAACCAATATAGAAAGAAAAAGGAGCAGTACCAGAATAAGGAAATGGTCAGCCAAAGTTTGAGTGATGCCGATACCATCAGTGATGGCAGCGAAGATGATCAAAGACGTAGTCCAAGTAACAATGATGCGTCCAAAAGTAGTGAAAATTCCATTGACACGAGCGAAAGTAGTCCAAGCACACATAAAAGAAGTCACAGACAGAGTCAAAGCTCCAACGAAACGCTCACGAGCACTCATAGCAGCAGCGACATGCGCGAAGGTAGTCAATGCCGTAGCAAACAAAGCGCCAATGATACACTCCGGAATAATCTAAGCCGTACTCAAATTTCGACTGATGTAAGCCCAAGTTCGCAAAGCAACAGCCACATTTCCCATGATACGCTAACAAGCCCTCACAGCTGCCACGACACGCCGGAAAGTGGCCAAAGCTCCAGCCAAACACCCAGTAAGACGGGACAATGTATGCAAACACGCAGCCAAAACTGTCCCAGCAGAAGAATCAATGATAAGCACGAATGCTCCTGGTGTACTGCACTAGAAAAATCGATAAAACTGAAGAAACCTAAAATGGATGCCAGTACTGCGACCTCGCCAGAGACTGAATTGAAACTAAAACGAAAACGGGGTCGTCCCCGTCTCAACGATGCAGTGGCCAGCAGGTAACAAGTCTACAGTCTTATTTTACTTAAAATATTTATTTGCTCTTCATATTTTATAAATATCACAGAATAAATATATAATCCGATATTCCGTTTTAGTGTTGAGACAACTAAAGAGTCTGACGTGTACCCGGTGTCATATGTGAAGGTGTATCGTTATAACGCCCCCCAGGGTGACCAATCTCCTGCGGCATCATGGATGGAATCTATGCCCCAAGAAAACTATACGACAAAAAACGAAATAGAATTCGAAGATGCGCATACAGAACCGGAGTGGGTAACTATAAAAATCGACGTGGACGTACTGAAGAAAAATGAAAGCATGGAAGAAACCAAAAGAGAAAAGTCTGACTTTGGCAATGATGACGATGAAGAGATTGACGACGATGAATGTCCATATTTCCAATATGCCATTGAAGAATTGCCGCAAAATGATTGCGCCACGGTGGATGTTACATCTGATGACGGTCTGGTTGAAGAAATGAAATTATCGGTTGAAAACTTGACGACGCAGTACGACCACGACACGGTTGATATTAAACTGGAGGATCGTGATACTGAAGAGTTCACCAGGGAAGAGCTCCACATTATCGATGTTAAATATGAGGACTGTGATGGTGAAGTTTTAAATATTTCCACTGAGGAATTGGAGCTGAATAATATTGATACAAATGTTGTGAAACTGGAGGATAATTATGATGAAAATGTGGAATATATTACTGAAAGTTGGGAACAGAATGAAAATGTTGATAAATTGGAGGACGATGATACTGCAAATTCACAGTTTGGCTTTGAAGAATTGTTGCTGAACGTTGATGATGACGGAAAGGCAAAGTGGCAGGTTAAACAATGCAATTTCGTACAGTTTTCCTGTTGTAGATCTGCATGTAGGATATTTACTTCTTTTTAGGACGTTATTAAAATGGAAGATTTTGCGGCTCACTCGAGACGCATGGATTTCTGGCAGGAACCCACCACTCGACGTGTAAGTGGTGTCAATAACTGTGAATGCGCCTCCATTTGAAAGCGTTTTGTTTGTGTTCCAGGTCCTCGGTGGCATTAAAAACAAAGAAATCGGCATAAAAACAGCGGCACAACTTTTAGGAGTGTCTTATAGCAGCCTTTATACTCACTACAGTACTATTTATGGTTCTGTACGGTATCCATATATGTATAATAAATATGGTGACAAAGCAACTATGTATGGCAATTGTGTTCAATTGTGATATCTCAATTTAATATATATAATTTTTTTTTTAAATAGCAATTCTGGCGTTCGCAAGACTCCACAAGCCATGTGGCCAAAACGGTAAAGTCTCCAATGGGTAAACGAATTGCTGTTGTTTTTTTTACTCGGAAAATTTGTATTTATTTAATGTGTCCATTTGTATTTCATAGAAATCGATAAAATACGGCTTAAACATTCCGATAAAAGCGATTTGCCACATTGTAATTCGCCTATTTAGCTATGTTTGAATGGAAGTCGAGGAGAAAAATCGAGATTGTTGACTGTCTGAAATTCGAATGCATTGCCTAGACGTCCCATGAAGTTCATGGCCATTGTTGTTGATAACAGACAAGAAAACCCTTACTTATCAAAGTTACCATTGTACCTTATATGAGATTGTGCTTGGCCATTCAGAGTGGGCGAAATGGCAGCTGTCCCGAGCCGCAGGTCTGCGATCAAGACTACTTAATTATAAAAACAATAAATTGATATCTTAGGCACTCATAAAAAATGCAGATATACCATTTATATGGATGGTTTATGTATAAATCAAAGAGTGCTGTCTGAAAAGATGTTCAATTAAATATAGAATATTTAAAAAACCGTTTAAATTAAT
Source organism: Clusia tigrina (assembly GCA_920105625.2). Classification (NCBI taxonomy): domain Eukaryota; kingdom Metazoa; phylum Arthropoda; class Insecta; order Diptera; family Clusiidae; genus Clusia; species Clusia tigrina. The sequence goes on along the minus strand of OV050033.1, from coordinate 164,634,928 downwards.
ACCAATTCACAATTTGACTTATGTATATTAATTTAGAATAAAAAACTAGTTCAATAATTACTTTTCTTATTATTATTGTTTACAATAATTAATTATATTTGCAAGGGGTTGGGGATGAGTTCTAGCTACTGAGGCTTCCGACTCGAAAAGATTTTCTGAATAAGTTGTGGCGGGCCTTCTTCACCTGTTAATAATTTTGCCATGGGCGTATCCATTTATGTACATTAGTTTTGCAGTTGCAGGTAGAATTTCGTTTAGGGTTTGATGACTTATTTTACAGTGGAGGTAAAGTAATCAATAAGTATTAAGTTATTTTAGAAGGCACTATTATTTTTGTATGTACAGTGTTTATGTATAGTTTATAAATTGAATATGAAGCACTTACATATGTATAATTAGAACACTCTTGAATAGTGTCTGGCTTTCACCTCTTAATGCCATATAACTTGGTCTGGCGGTCACAAGCAAAAATTCGTTCAGAGCATAAGTGATTTATTTTGCAGTGGATCTACTAATTTGCCAATACATAATTATGCGTCTCTTCTAGTCAATAATTGTGATGTGTAGGGTTTATAATAAGTAGAACGAACTATTATTTAGTATTTACAATATTTAACTATAGTTTACAAGTTGAATGTGAATGATTTATGTATGTATGTCCAATTGGGTTATTCCTGAAAAGTTGTGGCGGGGTTTCACCTGTTAATGATTTTGCCATTTACCTTGGTCTTGCAGTGCGTGTCCATTTACCTTGTTCTTGCAGTTGCATGTAGAATATCGTTCAGGAGAATAACTTATTTTGCAGTGGTGCTACTCATTTGTCAATTCATAATTATTATTATTTAACAATAATTGCGGTACAGAGGGTTTTAATAGTAATTAGTAAACACTTGGTGCATTTGTCACGCTTGGTTACTGTACGGGCCGAACTTCCTTCCATTTGATATACAGTTGTCTCTTTCTCTCACGTTGCTTTTTAAATGACATTTCTCAGACTTGGTGCATTTTTCATTTTTTGTTTTGCATTTGCATTTTTCCTTTACATTTGATGTACATATATTTGACTCTTTCTAACATGTTTCTTTTTAAATGACAGTTCTCAACTGTTTGTTGTTGTTTTGTGTGTTCGGTGCTCTGGGTTTTGTTTTTTTATAAACAGGTAACTTGTAAATGAGTAATTGAAAGAATAAATCAAGAAAATGTGGAAGCAAATAAAAATTTCGGAGCATACATTTTTCATTTGTTGCAAAATTACTGATGGTGAAGTGGAATTTGTTGTATACAACTTAAAGGAGGGATGGAGTGAAACCCAAAATTCGGATGCGTCGTTCATCCGTGCAAAGGTGCGACATTCCACCTATAAGCATAAATTTACCGAGATATTAAAGAAATATTAATGATTTACTCTTAACACAGAAACTAAATAAACGCATACAGTATAGTAAACCGGTGATACTGAATGCATTGCAAAATGAGCAACCAGTGCAAGCCAATTGGGAGGAACAGAGCGATAACATGGCCAGAACGCTAGTACTCAAGTACCGCATAGGCGCGTGTCCTTTTCATTTCGAGTGGTGTTTGCGCCGACAGTCGGAGGAGGAGGTTGGTTCCTTGTGCTATTGAAATATAAATAAGTATTATTAAACCAATTGGAATATGTTTTGCAGCTGCAAAGGTTCATAATAATGCCGCTCTTTGAAACCGTCCACGGCATGTCGCAGCAAATCGCGGAGCTGCGTGAGGTGGTGCGCAAAAAGGATTTGGAGCTAGAACAGTTTAAAAAAGAAGGAGTCACTTTAAGAAGAAGTAAGTAGTAACCTGTATTTTAATGTTATGTACTGTGTACTTAAAATTCTACTTGGGAAGGTCACAATTCTGCTGCTTGAGGGTTGGAACTGGATAAATATTTGAGTAAGGAGCCTTCACTTCTATGGTTAATATTGTGTAGGATTTGTGTATACTGGACTACAAAATTTCCGATCATATTGCTATGGAATACAAAGAATGGATCATGTTAATTATTGTTTCTAGGAAGCAGGAGGAATCATGAAGGTAGAAGGAGTCAGAGAGGGAGGAGAAATCAGGCAGGTAGAACGAATCAGGGAGCTGGGAGGAATCTGGGAGGTTGGAGGTATCAGGGAAGGTGGATGGAATCAAGAAGATAAGAGGAATCTGAGATGAGGGAGGAATCAGGAAGCTAGGGGGAATCAGGGAGGTAGGAGGATTCAGGGAGGTAGATGGAATCAGGAGGTAGGAGGTATCAGGGAGATGGGAGGAATCAGGGAGGTAGGAGGAATCAGGGATGTGGGAGGAATCTGGGAGGTGAGAGGAATCAGGGTGGTGGGATGAGTTAGAGTGGTAGGAGGAATCAGGGAGGAAGATAATGCGAATCAGGGGGGTAGGCCGAATCAGGGAGGGAAGACGAATCAGTGAGGTGAGGGGAATCATGGAGGTAGGAGGAATCAGGGAGGTAGATGGAATCAGGAGGTAGGAGGTATCAGGGAGATGGGAGGAATCAGGGAGGTAGGAGGAATCAGGGATGTGGGAGGAATCTGGGAGGTGAGAGGAATCAGGGTGGTGGGATGAGTTAGAGTGGTAGGAGGAATCAGGGAGGAAGATAATGCGAATCAGGGGGGTAGGCCGAATCAGGGAGGGAAGACGAATCAGTGAGGTGAGGGGAATCATGGAGGTAGGAGGAATCAGGGGTTAGTAGGAATCAGGGATGGGAGGAATTAGGGAGGTAGGAGGATTCAGGGTCCTTTCACTATGAAAGTTTAAGACTACACTGGACCTGTAGGCTCTCCCATAGAGCGTACCCATTTTGTGTAGTTTCTTTAGGAGAATATCAACTAATACTGTGGACAAATCAATCTTATTGAAAAACAACCAATGCATATGACGAGTGCCTCATTAGGTGTCACATTCTCCTTGAAATTTTGATGGAAACACACAACTCTCTTTTAGGCGCTCATCTGGTATTAATTGTGCTTTCGATATAGGAGAAGGGGTCTGAGATCTAGTCAAGCCGCGCCTGTGGAAGCTGCTCCCCCTGAATATATATTTTAACAGTTTTCTTACTTCTCTTCGTGTATCTGCAAAAAGAAAGTGAATTTGATATTTGTATTGAATTCCACAGATGGTGTTTGGCCATTTCCTGTGATTTACAAGACAATCCTTCCTTATTAAATGTATAATTTTGTATTCTACTTGTTCTTTCAGAGACCCTGGCTACTCAGCCTTTTGAATTCACTGAATTCGATGAAAAGTTTTCCTCTACGAATGCGCTTGCCAAAGGCTTCGAAATGATTGCCCAAACACTAATGCAGGAGTCAAATTCTGTAGCTGAACCCGCTTCCAAGAGCGAAGTCAGTGTAAATATGAAACCCGAAACTAATGAAGCCTCTCCCACCAAAGAGGAAGGGAAAATAAACGTGCGCACCAGGTTACTTAATTTCATAACGTTTGGTTTCATTTTATGGAAATTAACTCCATATTTCAATTCACTATTTTAGAAGACGCAAAGCTCTGCAGCTGAAGGAACGTCACATGCAGATGAAATTGGAGGCGAGCAAAAAGCAAAAGATCACGTATGAAAATAGTCAAACCCAGAGCGATAGTACCCCACAAAACAGTGATGTAATGCCACCCGAGAAAGAAGTGCACGAGGAGAAGGAGGCTGACCAAACGTTGCCGGACATAGAAGACAAAGAAGAAAATTTGATCAGATTGTATGTCAATGGTACGAGCGAATTTGCGGCAACTGATGCGCCGGTACGGCCAATGGGTGTGGCTGCGCCCACTGTTCAACCAGAAGGAGAGACAACTGCACACTCGCCAGATCTGAGTGAAGCGTTGGCCTCCATACAGGTCGCTTTGCAGGAATTGGAAAAGCGACGCCTTGCAGATTTGCAAAATCGCTCGATGCGTAGCTCTTAGTTTTGGCTGCAAACTGCCAGAGGTGTGTGACCTGCTTATGCTTAAAGGAAGAGTTTTCCCTAATTCCGTTTAATACTCTTTCGTTTCAGTGTACTCACGTCGGCTGAGATAACCTTTGCAGACCACGACGCTGAATTAAGGCCAAGGCCTAAGCATATGCGCCCCCAAGGGGCTTTTATCAGTCAGCGTTGTGGTTCGATGTGTTCACACAGACGCACAAAACACAAATTCAAATTGTACACACTTATTATAGAAAAAGAGACTAATTATTAACAGATTAGCTGAATATTTATACACAATTTATAGTTAAGTAGACTTTGTAAATTAAATCTTAGCGAACTTCTCGCATACAAAATTGCATTTTCTTCACAATTCTGCCGTAATCATTTCAGAAGTGATCCTCCAAATTTAGTCTGTAATTGTTTATAGAAGTATTTATTAGGATTTTTAAGGCCCCCAACAATTTAATGCATTTGGACGCTGAATATTTATGGTTGGGTTGGCTGCGACATGTGCCTCAAAGCCGTCGAGAGACAACTTTGCAACTTTGCGGCTCTTTGAAATTAGTAATCCCGCAGTGAGGAGATAAGATAACATTTTGTCATATGAAAATCAATTAATTTCAATATGATAAATAATAGAAAGCTAATATTTTCTCCTATGTTCGAATGGGCGGGCTAAGGGCAAATTAGTCATTTGATGAATGGCGAACGTTGCGCAAAGGCATTTCTGAAGGCGCGCCCCAGTTGTGAATCTTCAATAGTTCTTTGTTTCTTTATACGAGTATATATAAACTTAAGTGTTGTGGGTTGAGTGTTAACATGTTGAGTGGCGTAGGAAAAGTGGTGCTACTCCTGTGCCTGCACAGTTTCACGCAAGTCTTCTCAAGTGAGTGATCAGATCATGCAATCAGTCTCATAACTACCTAAACGTAACCTTACAGAAGCCCCGCCCGCCACGAACAATTCGCTACTCTCCGAAGTGGATCCGAGGATTATAGGCGGTACGCCCATTTCTATAATTCAAGCTCCCTGGCAGGTGTCGGTGCGTTTAATCGCCTACGAGCAGCAGGGATTTGGCTATGGACACATCTGCGGTGGCTCGGTGATATCTCAGCGGGTGGTGGCCACTGCGGCTCATTGTGTGGCTAAGTTAGCAGAGATAACTAACAAGTGAACTCGTAACATTCGTATTAATACTATCATTTCAGTACTGGTGTTACGCCCATGGTGTTTCGCAGCGCCAGTGAATTCGTGTTGGTGATGGGTTCCATCTATCTTTACGAGGTCACTCAGTACACTCGGGAGTTCACTGTGCTAGGGGTGTTACCTAATGCCGCCTTCAATATTAACAATTTGGTCAACGATGTGGCTTTGTTCTTCATAAATGGTTACATACCGTCGGACTCTCCGACGATCGCGCCCATACCACTGAATACTGTGCCCGAGCCGAGCGGCACTCGTTGCAGTATCTCCGGTTGGGGCAAAACGGGCAGTGTAAGTCTTCATTCTGGCATTCCTGACAGGATTTATTGTACAGAGTTCGGGAGATGAAAGTAGTCGTTGGTGAATGGTATCAAATATGGACGCTTGCTTGGATTTGGTTGGCGTCAACATATATGGTGACTCAGTCGTCTTCATAAGTGCAAAGAACTTTATATGTGGGAGAGGAATTGACTATTTCATTCTGAATTGACAGAGAGTGTGTCTCCTAAGCTTATGCTCAACAGCTGAGTCGCACAGTTTGGGAGCGCCAACTGGTGAAGCGTTCATACTGTCCAGCAATGGGATTTCGTGTGCAAGAAGATAAGTTTTAATTTCTGGTCTGTAACTTATTTGGTTGCAATCAAGGACTGGTCAGATCTGGAAAATAAAATTGAGCTGTGAAAAAGTTCCTGAAGGAGAGACACAGACAATCAAAGCACCATAGTAGAGCTTAGTGAATTTCTATCTACATGGAGCTAATATTCTCTGAGCAAATTGCGCCTCAGCTGAGCTTCATCCTGGCACTATGTAGGTCTCTGTCACTCGTTCACGACTTATATTAGGAGTGTGTAGGGCACCGTTTACCAACGCCATCTAACGTAATTATTCTGCGGCATACGTCCATATATGCTACCAATTCATTTATGGAGACGAAGATGACATTTCTTTCTAATCTCCGAAGTATAGTTTGATCTCCTTCCCTCTAACCTCCTTGGTTGGAATGCTATTCGTATACTAACACAACTTTTTCTCGCACCTAGGGCTACATATCGTCCGTGCTAATGGGCGCCACTGTGCCCATTGTTAGCAATGCTGTGTGCTCCGTGAATTATGGCAACATTAGCTCTGGTATGTTGTGCGCTGGCTACATGGTGTCTGGTGGTATAGACGCTTGTCAGGGCGATTCTGGCGGTCCGTTGGTGTGCAACGGCTGCTTGGCCGGTATTGTCTCCTGGGGCGATGGCTGTGCCCAGCCCGGGTTTCCCGGTGTCTACACGAATGTCTCGCACTACTATGACTGGATACTGTGGGCCAATTCTACGTTCAATTACACTTATTACCCTGGCTCCGCTGGAGGACTTTTCAAAGGTGTCCAGCAAGTCTTGGTGGCGGTGCTAAGCTCCGGTTTGCTGTTGTTTTGGTGCTATTCTCTATAACTGGGTAAAAAGTTGAGTTACCATTGAAGTATGTAAATTATTTGCACATCTATTGTAAAAGACTGAAGGAGAATATGAATAAAAATAATATTTAACTAAGTTCCAGCTTAGTTCTGGAACCGGGATTAATGAGCATTGGCAAATTTCTTAGAGTAGCTCATGTCATTACATCATCATCATATCATACACACAGTGACTCGCTGTGCTGTGTGCTTTGCCACCTGTGTCATATGTTTTGCTTGGTTTGTTTTCAGACTTCGATTGTGATTTTTAAAAGATGACGCCATCACAGGCAGGAGTCGAAAGATAGCATGGAAATATTTGGAACCAATTCAGGTTGAAAATGATTCAGGAGCAATGGTCAGGAGTGATGGGGGAGTAGTGATAGGTCAGGAGTGATGGACAGGAGTGAGGGGTCAGGAGAGATGGGTCAGGACTAATGGGCAGGAGTGATGGGTAAGGAGAGATGGGCAGGAGTGATGTGACAGGGGAGATGGGTCAGGAGTGATAGGAAGATGTGATGGGTCAAGAGGGATGGGTCCAGAGTGATGGGTCAGGAGTGATGGAGAGATGTGATGTGTCAAGAGTAATGTGCAGGAGTGATGGGTCAAAAGTGATCGGCAGGAGTGACGGGTTAGCGGTGTTGGGTGAAGAGTAGACAACACTCGGAATAAAGCCCTGTCTTGCCACACTTGGCCAAATATCTAATTATATTGCATGATCCTTGCTGCAACGTAGAAGAGAGACCCACATGGACAATTCTATTCGACTCACACCTTCCCTGCACTTGTTTCGTTAATTACATTTCAGGATGTTCTGTCGAATCTTTTCCATTGGAGGAACGTTTTTACATGCAAGAACAGTTTTCCAAAAGGAAGAAGACCCAATACCCACGTGGAATTTGTGTGGCTCCTAACTTCCCTACTGCTATGGAAGAGGGTTTTGACCGTCAGTTCGACTGCGGTGGGATCCATTGTTCTCCAGGCTCAGTTTGCCGACTAATTCAACTGAAAACTTCAAATACTCGTAAGGTCGGGGCCTAACTTTCCTACTGCTACGGAAGATGGGTTTACCTTCAGTTCGACTGTGAAGATAGGTTTGATTGTTCTCCAGATACTGTGCAAACTAATTCAACTGCCAAGAGTCAAAACATGGTTAGGGACCATATTGATGTTGGGTGAATCTCATCAGTGAATTGCATTGAATGGAATCTTTAAATATGTTCCACACAAACATGAGATGAGTTACCGCTGTGTTTGTGTTTTCTATCATGAATAAATTTATTAAAATCAATCAATAAAATGTATTAAACTTTATGGAATTTGTTCTTCAAAACTGGAATGGAAATTTTTTGTAATATATGGAGTATGACTACCATTCTGCCGACCCCAGGGCTTCACTGCAACCGATTACGTATTTTGCACTGACGCAAAGCCTCGTTAAATCCTTCGCACGCTGTCAAATCCGATTGTCCTTGAGCGCACTCTAAGAATTGTTTCATCTCCCAGGCACATGGGCCCTCTGCGTCCCTGGGATGTGAGCCGCTGTACTGTTGATTGGCCGGTGGAGCAGCGGCGGGTGCAACCTGCCTTTCGCCAGAGCCTCTGAAAAGACCGGTAATACCGGCACCGACGGCATGACCCACTGCGGAACCAACGGCCACGCCACCGGCAGTAGCTGCCATATCCTTGAAAAGCGACGGTTGTTGGGTGGTACTACCAGGGACCACCTGTACCGCCGATGGTTTGGTAGGAGCTGGCACTTGTGGTGCGGACCTGGAAGCAGCGGTTGATACGCTACGTCTTGTAGTGGGCGGTGGACTGGTAGAACGTCCGCGTCTGACCATTCTTATAGAATTTTCGCTTCTACTTAATTAGCCAAAAAATATATTTTCTTTCTGAACGTTTTCACTGATTACAAATTTTTCACTGCGACTTATTTCAGTTTTCTTCGTTTTCGGAAAGTTTCTTCCGACAGTTTTGGAGAGTTTTAATCCGGAAGTTTTTAGGGAGTTTTATTACGAAGTTGCAATACCCTCAAAGTTAGGGATCGTTAGCCCATTGTCGTTCGGCTCTCACTAACTTTAGTGATAACTTCCGGGAGGATCAACCCGTATGGATGAGAGGAGGTTCGAGTCACCCACTGACGGTCTACGGCCAATGGCGTTAGATGCTTTACTTCTATTAAAAAAAATAATAATAGCTAGTGATAACTGGTCTGGGAGTGTGATCATGAGACGATGGATACTGTGAGGGAATTGCTATGTCTTCATGTTGGAGAACCTAAGTTTAATTGTTGACTTGGAGAGAAACCAGAATAGGAGAATTATTGAATACCCTGAGCAATTGACTATCTTTCTCTCAGAATGACTTTGACCAGCATCTTAAAAGTTTGGGTTAATTTTTGAGTTTCTGCTTGCACAGTCGATTGTGATCATCAACCGTCGCTTCGCAAGTAACTCTGTATTACAAGATGATCAAGCAAGTCCTTTCTGAGAAAAGATATTCTCCCAATAAAGTGAACCTGAAGCTTACCGTCGCTTCGCAAGTAACTCTGTATTACAAGATGACCAAGCAAGTCCTTTCTGAGAAAAGATATTCTCCCAATAAAGTGAGCTTTTCGTCGTTTAGCTTCCTTGTGGTGTCGTTGCATGAGGATCGCACCAAATCTCAATGACGGAAACCGGAAAAGGCAAACTTCTTGTCGATGAATTGCTGGTAACCCTCCCCTGTTCAGAACCGCTTTAATCCAGAGGAATAGCAACTCAGATGGTGTGGTCGGTTGTACGATCAAAATACACGTCATCGAGACCCGAAGATGATATTCTAGCCGAAAATGCGCACACTTCAGGAGATGTAAATCCATTGCTCAGGCGGTGGGTTCATATGCGACCAAAATACAGTCACCGAGGCTCGAAGATGATATTCTAGCCCACAGTGTACACATTTCAGGGGATGTGATACCATGGCTCTCTGTGATATACAAAGGATGCCTCATGTCAGTAGGGTCAATATCAAGTCCCCTCTGGATAACTAAACAATGGTGTTGGTATGATGACGACAACTTAAAGTTATTTTGTAGACTAGGTAATGGATTGTAGGGTTGCAGTCTGACTTCAATAACGTTCTTAGAAGGGGACGGTGCTTGATCAGTAAATGTTTCCCTGCCACTATTTCTAAAGCCTTCGATATGATTCGATATGTTTCGAAGCTGGTAGTCCAATGAATGGTTCATTGGGAACGGTGATATTGGAATACTATGTCATTTCTTCACCGGTTCATGTTTTCGAACTGCAGAAATTGGGCGGCTCATTGAGTTTATTTCGTTCCGGTCCTTTGGCTCATTTCATTGGCTCAAGCAACCGGATCTCAGCTCTATTTTGGAGATTGTTAAAAGGACGAAAGGCAAAGTCCCTGACCTGTATTTATTATGCCATATCGGGTTTGATCGGGTCCAGGCTAGAAATATTAGTAACTTCCCCCTTTGAAGACCGCCTCTATTTTGGCTCATGTCGCGACGATCGTCTAGAGTCACGTCTTTTCTACCTTATTTCCGGCTTTACAAAGTTTAAAATTTTCCTTGTTCGTCGACGTCGACATTGAATTTAAAATTATTAAAATTTTCAATTATTAAAAATATTTTTTAATTTTGTGTCTCACATTTCGATTTGTTGTAATAAATTCGTTTTATATATTTTTGAGTTGTGGTGAAAAGTTTGCATAATGCGTTTCGATTGTTGCAAGGGGGAAACACTCAGTTGGGATATAGCAACACACCCGGGATTTGTGTGCAGTAACGGCCATTTGCAGTGCAAGAAGTGTGATGGTGAATTGGATGGATTGTGCTTACATTGCCAGGGCAGAACTGTTCCTGCGAGTCGCATGAATATGAATGAGTCATTGGCAGAAGCAAGAATTATACAATATGAGGAGAGGTGTCCATGCGAGCCAAAAGAGGATTTAGCCGACTACCGGTCTGGAGAGGCGACCACAAACGCCAATAAAGTGGAGACAGAAACCACCGAAAAATGTGACGACGTCAAACCGACCGCACAAGTAGAATTGGAAGAACAAGTGGAAGGAATTGTGCGTAAATATTTTTGATTATATTTTATTCGTTAACCTTTCTGAGAGTATTGGTCTCAACACAAAGGTGGGAGGGTTGATCAGTTCTAGAACTGGGTTAAGACACGGAAACAACTTTGTCTGTTTAAAAGTTGGAGGGTTGATCAGTTCTAGAACTGGGTGAAGACATGGAAACAACTTTGTCTGTTTAAAAGTTGCAGGGTTGATCAGTTCTAGAACTGGGTTAAGACATGGAAACTACTTTCTTTGTTGGAAAGTTGGAGGGTTGATCAGTTCTAGAACTGGGTGAAGACATGGAAACAACTTTGTCTGTTTAAAAGTTTCAGGGTTGATCAGTTCTAGAACTGGGTTAAGACATGGAAACTACTTTCTCTGTTGGAAAGTTGGAGGGTTGCTCAGTTCTAGAGCTGGGTTGAGCCATGAAAAAAACTTTTTTTAAACACCGAGTAGAAAAAGTTCTTTGCAAGATTGGAGACAATGGTGTCTCAGCTTTGGACCTCTCGAAATTGGAGCTCTTCTTATACCAAAGAATTGCTGAACGGAACTGCTTCGTTTCTATGTTCATGTTATGCTCAATATGCTCGCATACAAAATCCCTTGTTACTCGACGCGGAACAATATGTCCTTAACGAGAATTTGTTTCGCTTTGATTGGCTACATATCGAGCTCTTTACCCAGTTCGGTTCGTCCCCAACAGGACTTGGGAGTTAAAATTCTCATAATTAATTCACTATTTTGATTTTAGATTGCAGAGGACAAAGCCAACACAATGCCAGAAGCTCCGATTGCAACGGGTCATCTGCCTAACTGTGCCGTTCTGCATTGGCACTGCTTGCCGTTCTGTGACAAATGTATATTTGGCAGAGGGGATCATGGCAAATGGGAGTGCACCCGACATCCTAAACCGGAACTGTGTGCTAAAGGTGTATCCACCTACTCGGACCCGTGTCTGTCTGAGCATAGTAAATGTCTCCCAGAGCCGCTAACAAGTTCTGAGTTAGACGGCTCTGTAGCGGGAGATGGAGCGAAGTATTTGCATGGTGCCATACCTAAAAAACATAAGAAATCAGAAACCCCAAAGAGAAACCCAATACCTAAAGAAAATTCACAGTTCATTGGAATGCCGCAATACCAGCCACGATCGCGGTGTCTGTCCGCCGTACTTAGGGCTAAGAACGATAGTGAGAGAGTGTGCCCAGTCAGTTCGGAAATTCTGAGAAAAGTCTCAAATGTCTGCCGAGCCACATACAATCCCCCATCGCGGCGAACTAAAGGCGTGTGGGTGAATCCGCCACCGCAGTTCGAAATGGTCTCATGTCACCCGCGTATTTTTAACGAAGACTTGCTGGCAAAGTTACCGTTCGTGGACATGGCGCCCGTGTCTCGCCGCGAACTGACCAACTTGTCCAACCCCATGCAATGCCCTGAGGTGGGATGCAACGATTTTTCATTTTATTCGGATTTCGCTATGCACATCTCGGCAGAGCACGTGTACATCCCAATGGAACGAATTGTGGCGAAGGAGGTGAAAAATTTCTTTATCGAGCCGCACCTGGCGCCATTTGGCCATAGTAGAATCAATCTGGTGTACCTGCTTCGGGACAAGGTCATTGGTCTGGGGCGGGGAAAGTTCAAGGATTTGCTGCCTTTGACGTTGATGACGAGACTGATCAAGTTCAAGGACGTGTGCCCGGAGGCCGATGACCAGACCGAATTTCTCATGGTTTGGGCCACTGGCTATACGAGTAGGCAACTGCCAATTATCGTTACCTTAACAGCGTTTGCCTATAGCGGACGAAGACTACTCAGACACACGATGCAAACCAATCCCCTTTATGACATGAGGGCGTCCACGAATGCGGTTGACATCTTTAAAAGTGGAAAAATATTGCGACTCTCTCAGAATGATGTGGACTTGCTAACAAATGGCGGCAAAGACTTGATACAAATGCAAATCATGATCCAGTAATTGATCGCCTGCGGAACGATGGGTGAAACTGAGAAAATTATCTGATGTGATTATATATATTTTAGATTTTTCGTTAAAAAATGTTCTTGTACAAAATTATTGTGAAATTTGAAGGCAAAATTATAATTTAAAAAAAATCCGGAACATGCGATGTTTGGATTTCTGGGGTGACATCATCCTTGTTCAAGGTCCCCTCATTTTGAGGAGTAGGTAGCACGTTTCTAGCTGTATATGGTAGCGTGTTAGAGGTCCAGTTGACAATCCTCATTGTAGAGGCCATGCCTCAACATCTCGAAGAGAGCAGTTTAGTTTGAACACTTGAAAGAGGTTGAAGACGGATGGAAGTTCTTGTCTATAAGGTCGTTGTCACACTTCTAACCCTTGAACGATATACAATTAAAGCGAGGCTCCTTTATAGTTGTTGATATAAGAATGGAGTTGTGGTTACCGGCCAAAATGTGCGTTCAACTATGAATAAATGTATTCTATGCCTGTCTAGCAAAAGTGGTGTAACAACGGCCTTAGTGGGGCTGAGTCCGTCCGTCAAGTTTAGCGTTATCTTATCGTATTAATTAGCAATCGTGAGTTTTTCAAATTCAGGTACTGACGATAAATTCACTTCAGATTTAATCACTTCAACTTTGGAATCGATCTCCACATCGAGCGTCCGAGCAGTTCCATTTGAAATGTGCGAAGCAAAGACCGCCAGTACTCGTATTGATCGGTAGACAGATGTGCTGGCTGCTATTTTGTTGTAAGCTGTGTACTCGGAGTAGTTTTCAAATTTAATATACAAAATTCCAAAATTATCGAAGGAAGTGATCGGACCACGTTTGAAACCATTTTGGCACCAGAGATCTTGAAGGGGACTTCCTCTGAGCTAATTTCTAAGCGAGATTGTGGTATGTCCTGGCAAAAGTTTCTGTGTAATGGCAATAGCGGAGAGAGAGAGAGTGAGATAGAGAGTCCGAAAGAGAGAGAGAGAAAGAGAGAGAGAGAAAGCGAATGAGAAAGATAGATAGGATGAAAGATAGTGAAAAAGAAACTTAAAGAAAAATAGAGGCACAGAGATAAAGAGAAACTCAGAGAAAAAGGGAGAGACTGTCAGGGAGAGATAAATATAGACATAGATAGAGAGACAGAGACTGAGAGAAAACGAGAGAGATTGACAGCGTAACAGATATATAGACGGATATAAAGATGCTGAGATAGAAGAACAGAGGTAAATAGAATCCCTAGAGAAAACGTGAGATACTGACATGGATAGACATAGATAGACAGATATGACGATATTAAGGCGAACAGAGATAAACAGAAACTGAGAGAAAAAGGGAGAGACTGAGAGAGAAAGATGTCGATAGACGGATATTAAGAGACTGAGGTAGAGGCACACAGATAAAGAGAAACTGGGAGAAAAAGATATACCAGCATGGATTGAGATATATAGACATATATTAAGAGATTGAGTTAAAGGCAGAGAGATAAAGAGAACCTGAGGTGAGAGAGACTGACAGGGATACAGATAGACATACAGATATAAAGAGAATTAGAGAGACAGAGATGATGAGAAACTGGTAGAAAAATATATACTGGCAGGGATAGAGATATATAGACAGATAAGGAGACTGAGTTAGAGGGACTGAGTAAAGATCAACTGAGAGTAAAAGAAAGATACTGATAGGGATATAGATAGATAGGCGGATATCAAGAGACTTGGATAGAGAGGCAGAGATAAAAATCAACCGAGAATTAAATAGAGATACTGACGGGGGTAGTGATATATATACAGATATTAAGACACTGAGTTAAAGGGGCACCGATAAAGAGAAACGGGGAGAAAAAGAGAAACTTGGAGAAAAAGAGATACTGACAGGGATGGAGATATATAGACAGATATTAAGAGACTTAGATAGAGAGAAAGAGTGCGAGACAAAAGTCATTGAGGCATACGTTAAAGAGTTCTGCTTCTTGTAATATGCTTTAAAAACCGGTTATGTCATTGCCCTCTAAACAGTTGCAGCATTCTGTCAATCCATCCATGAGATCATCCATCTTGGGATGACTTTTCTCACTCATTCTTATTCTGTTCATAGAATAAACTTATTATATCTCCCATTATTTTCCATACTCAGCAGAATATATTCTGGCTCTGGTTCCCATACGAGTCATCTTTGGATGATATTGTATTCCAAGAGACTGGAACTGTATTGAGCCAGGGAAGAGAGTTGTTAAGATTACACCAAATTGTTCGAAGATGAACAACACTAGAACAGTGGAACAAACGACAAGATTAACTCAGGAATTTGGCCAGTGTTCCACTTAGACAGCGAGGCAATAGCAATAGAGTATATCGCATATAAGTCGAGGACCCGCAAGTCAGTACATGATAGCGCCATCAATGACCCGCCAGCGAAATCAATGATCAGAATAAGCTGATGTTTCTCATTCGCTGGGCCCATGTTCTTCCACCGCTGTGCCCTGGTTATCGGCCTGGTTATCTTACGCCTGGTTATCGGTCATTATGCCATAAAAATTTACTCCAAATCACTTTTCCATTAAACCAAGTTAACAGCTGCGCACGTCTCCAGCACACCTGCAGTTCTCAGCGTTTGGAGTGATTCGTGGGGTTGGGAGGCAAGGGGTGCTGCTAGTATATTGTAAAGATCGTACCACGTTGCTGTAAATAAATCTGCCTGATATCTCCCTACTGATAGATTTGTACCTAAATTTAATTAAAACTTCGATAAGACAAAGAGAGAGAGAGATAGAGAGAGAGAGATTTTGATTTGGGGTTTCACAGAGTTTTGCCCAATTCAGCGATTTCAGTGGAATCTTCGACGCATGAAGAAATTCGATTTATTGACTTTGCCCAATAAATACATAAATTAGTCTATTGAGGGACTCGTATATGCGTATATGTCACACACCCATATTTATACCACTTGGTGGCAATGGAGACAAATAACGTCTTAACTGAATTTTAATTTTGATATTGAAATTTTTGCTGTCCTATAAGAAAACCCGCTTTAGAGTCTTTCGGTGCCGTATCAGCACCGCTCCTTTCTCCGATAAGATTAAACATCGGTATTTTCCTGCTTTATTTCTGTGATTTATACGGCTGACAAACTTATCACCTTCGATTTTGTATTCGATTCTTACGGAATTTACTTGGCCACTTCAGTACCAAGACGACGTTTTCTGGCCACAGTTCCATTATAATTAAGCAACAGATCGCAGCATGTGGGCGGCACAGCAGTTACTACTTGTGGGTTTGGCCCTAGTGTCCTTACAATATTTCTTCACAAGTGGGTACTTGAGGGCAAAGAACATGCGACAGTGATTTTATGGTTTTTCCTTTTGTATAATCTTTCAGCGGCCTCATCAACGCAATTGCAGCCTGGAGCTTCCTTTTATACCAAGGATGGGAGAATAATCAACGGCACTGTGGCCACGGTTAATGCCACCAAACATCAGATATCGTTGCGGCGCCGACTAAACGATGGATACTTCTTCGGTACGGGTCACATTTGCGGTGCTTCCTTGATCGCTCCTAGTGTGGCGCTCTCGGCGGCTCACTGTTTCGTAGAGTAAGTTTCCAGAGATGTACATATGCGCTCTCCAGCTGGATTGCGGAGAAGAACAAGTTTCCAGAGATGTAAAAATACGGTCTGCAGCTGAATTGCGGAGAAGAACAAGTTTCCGGAGATGTAAAAATACTCTCACCTGCCGAATTGCTCTAAACAGAAGAGCAATTTACAAAGACGGAGAAATCCGCTCTCCAACTTACCCAGAAATTCACAGAGCCGTGCAAATCCGCTCTCCAACTTACCAAGAATTTTACAGAGCCCTGCAAATCCGCTCTCCAATTGAGTTGCGTTGACCAGAAGCATCTCTCTACCGGGTCAACTCAGCCACGTGGCAATTTCTACGTCTCTAAAAATTTGTGCTCCTGCCATAACTTCATCTTTGTATTCTTTTTCTGTTCTAATTTTCAGTCAGCATCTGTTCAACGGCACTTACGTGCCGAAGGAGGACTTCATTTTGGTTTTGGGAAACTTGGATCGTTTTGAACGCAACAACAAGACACTCATCTACGACATCAAGAAAATCGTCGTGATTATGGACGTATTCAATCTCACCACATTCGTTAATGATATCGCGTTGATCTTTTTGAACGGCTCAGTGCCTGCCGACCACCCTTCAGTAACACCGATTCAGTTCACTCGGGCGCCAGTGGCGCCTGGCACTCAGTGCCAAGTCACCGGTTGGGGCTACACAGAGAAGGTACGAATATGAATGACACAACTGCTGGTGTATCAAACGCTAAGTTCTTGACCGCCTTTTTCAGGGCTACCTCTCGGACGTTCTGATGACAGTCGATGTGCCTATTATTGACTTTGACACCTGCGCAAATGATACCGAATTGCCTGAGGGCGTCCTCCACGAGAGTATGCTGTGCGCCGGTTATATCGATCAGGGTGAGCGGGACGCTTGCGGCGGCGATTCAGGCGGACCCTTGGTCTGCAACGGTGTGCAGGCGGGCATTGTATCTTGGGGACAGGGCTGTGCAGTACCTCGTCTGCCGGGGGTCTACACAGATGTTGCATATTTTGCACCATGGATTGAAAAGCAGTTGAAGGATAATAATGTCACGCAGCCAGGTGGTGGTGGTGGCGGTGGCGGTGGCGGTGACGGTGGAGGTTCTGCTGAGTCTAATTTTAGGAGTTCACTGACATTAATTGGTTTGTTAATGTTCGGGACGATGCTGCTAAATAAATGTTTATAATGTAGCATTTTGAGTAAATAAATAGAATTCAAAGAATTTCATTTGATAAACAAATTATTGCAGTCTCAAAGAAGGTGTTGAACCCAATGCCTTGCTTAGTTATCCCTTGATTATATGAAAATTAGTTTTTCTCATAGTTTCATCACTGGATTCTGAGAAGAAACACAAAATCTTTCCTTTGAGCATCTTCATTTAAATAAAATGGTTTCATTGAATATAAACTAACTTAAGAACAGAGTTATAAGCTTAACTTTAAACGTATATATCGGTCTCCTAACTGTTACTTTCAAATCTCAACTGAACTCTCTCTCTTCCATCCACCCTTGAACATTTTCGCTCCATTAGCGAACATACCAACACGTTAAAGAATGCTCTCCATTAGTGTGAAAGAGATGGCATCATTGATGATATTGAACGATATTGTTTAAAATGACATTTCTTCCACCCAAATTCTATTGCGTATTGTTAGGCTTGGAACAGTGCTGCCAAGTAGGATAATTTATGGTTTGTGCATAGCATAAAATATTTTTTATATAAAATTATCAATTCTGACAGCTTGTTAGAACGTTGGCAACACTGTCTATAGCAGTAGTGTCGCCAACTTTCTAGCAAGCCAAGGATGTAGGTAACGCTTCGAACAGTGATGTTAGCATATAAATCGGAAGTATGGACTGGTTTTGAAGAGGACTATTCATCAGGATATGGTAAAACTACAGTTTTGAAAACTTATTTCCATATGCTTAATACAGAACGCTCAAATATTCCATTGAATATCCCATTTAATTTCATTGATTAGTGCTTTTGGATAACAATATATAGGGCGACCATATAGTAAAACACAAGAAGTCTCATTTAAAATTATCAGGCTTTGATAAGGGCACTTATTTCCCTATACTCCATGTGAGTTTATATCAAGCATGGCCTCACCGTTTAGTACAAAACTCACAGGAGTATTGGCCAATAGGTACGCCTATCAAAGCATGCTTTAAATTATATTTGGTGGGCATGGACTTGCTTGCTTCTGGGAGCATGGATTATGGAAAAACACCATAAAAGTTTCTAAGTACTTTTTATATGCCCCCTGCGTAGTTGTACACAAAACTATGGACTCAGAAACATAAACATCGACATGGTGTGATTTTCTTAAATGGCCTGTACCAATGTACGAGTATCTCGAGTGTTTGTTTCATTTACTTTATAGCCAAATACCCACTTGTATGCTGATTATGTGGCCAGTGGAAAGGTGAGGCCGGAGCGATGTTAACAGGGCCAAAACACAGAACGAAAGCAAAATTATAGCGTATTATTTGGAACTTCTAAAAATACTTTGCAGAAATTGTTTTGCAAAAAACCAATTAAAGCGATAACGCGGCGGTAAATAAACGCAATTTGATAAGTAATCGGTGATAAAGTAATCGGTACAAGGATGTTAATCGGTACATACATCCATACGTAAGTGGCGCTAGAACCGTCCAAAAAAGCGAGCCAGCTGGTTTTGTTCTGTGCTCGCTGATGCCAGTAAGAAATTCCTAAGGTCGACAGGTCCTGTATAACTTGGTCTCTTCCTCGTCTTCCACCATGAAGTACCTTCTGGTACTTGCCGGAGCTTCTTCGTTCATACGCGATATCTGTATATAAGGTACGAGTTTTGAATTCCAGTTGTTTAAGAAATAAGTAAATAATAAATTAATAAAAAAGTGCTCCTTATAACAAGAACTTCCGATTATGTGTACAAGAGAGAATGTATATGGTTATAAATTCAGGTACATATACGGTTATGTATATGGATATGTATCCATGTATGCATTTGGTTATATATATGGACATTAAACTCAGTTATGTATACGGTTATAGACTCTGGTATGCATAGGGTTATGTATACGGTTATGTATACGGTTATGTATACGGTTATGTATAGCAGTATTTATACAGTTATGTATACGGTAACTTATACAGGAATATGTGTAATGTAATGAATAAGGAGGTACTACCCTCTGCTAATAGGATATCCTCATAAAATCTCGTCTAACCTTGAGGCTCTCAAAAATTTGAGGATGTCGGCTGGTTCAAATCCTGCTGTTGATCTATCTAATACTTGAAAAGGCTCCAGGTGCTTTTTCTTCTTGGGCATCAACGTCCCACAAATTTCAATTCTGTGCTTTGGGGATTCAGTATTCTCCTCACGAAATCTCCATATGGGACTTGCTACATCTCCCAACTTGCTCAGATGTTCTTTGAGCGTACAGTGTCCAGTCGAAAGCCCGGTTAAAATTCTTAGTCTACTCTTGAATCGTCCAATGTAAGACTCAAATCTTTCGCTGTTGTAGTTGTCTAATAAGAGTTTAGATTGCCTTAAGCCTACGTGGCTTGAAAAGAGTTTCTGTCTAGCACAGTCTCTCATATGTAGTACGTTTTCTCTCAGTACATTGATTGGTTCCATTATTTTTGTGGAAGGGCAAGTACGTCTGCCTGCTCAATTCCTTGGTTCCCTACGTGTCCGGGGATCCAGCAAAGACTTTGCCAAGCTGGTTTCGTTTCTGAAGACAGCCCCATACCAACTTAGAGTCTACTTCGTAAGAGTTTAGTGCTCGAATGGCAGCTTGACTTTCCGATAATATGACTATGTCCCGTCCTTTGTATTTCCTACTCAAGTTAATCTGTGCACACCCTTCGATGGCATGGATTTCTGCTTGGAAAATGCTTGGGTAATTTTCCCAGGGGTTTGGATTATCTAGTTCTGGACCCGATTACGTCTGCTCCGGTACCACTTTCAGTTTTCGACCCATCTGTGTACCACACACAGGAATGTATATGGAAATATATACTGGTATGTATACAGTTATATATAAAGTTATGTTTACTTTTATGTATACTGGTATGTATACGGTTATGTACATGGACGTTATACACAGTTATGTATACGGTTATATACTCTGGTATGTATACGGTTATGTACACGGTTGTATAGATTGGTATGTGTGGGGTTATCTATAAAGGTATGTATAATGGGTATGGATTCTGCTATCTATAAAGGTATGTATACGGTTATGTGTAACGGTGTTTATACAGGTATGTATAGATTATGTATAGAGGTATTTATATGGTTCTGTCTACGGGAATATCTACGGGAATGTATACGATTATGTTACGGGAATGTCTACGGGAACGCATATGGGTCTGTATACTGGTCTGTGTACGGGTATGTATACGGTTATGTATACTGCTATGTATGCCTGAATATGATCTGGTATGTATCCGGTTTTATAAAGGTATTTATACGGTTATGAATAACGGTATTTGTACAGGTATGTATATGGTTATGAATAGAGGTATTTATAAAGGTATACGTCATGTATACTGTTATGCATACTGTTATGTATACCGGTATATATACTGATATTTATATGGTTATATACACGGTTATGCATACCTTTAGCTCTCCGGTTATGCATACGGGTATCAATAACAAATCTGTGAATACGTATTTGGGTATTTATTTTGGTGCAAATTTCTTCGTTCGATTGTTTTATGCGGAGCACGCAAAAGCGTTCGAGCGGCCACTGATTGATAAGGCTTCTGATGATGGCAGCACGCTTGCAAATTCTATTAAGAAAATACGTCTTAATAAATGTGTCGACCATGGGGAAGCTCGGGGGTGTCTTACACTTAAGACGAAAGTTGTATTTCGGAGTTATTAAGGGAACATGAGTTTAGCATGCATGAGTATCCTTTAAGTACTCGTATAACCAACTCCCAAGTTGGACACTACTGAAAACTTAAAATAAAATTTAGTGCTAAAAGCTGTCGATATAAAGAATGGTACGCGTCGTGATGGTGGAGTGCAATTTGGAACCTTGGAAGGAGAAGTGATAAGAGTTCTATAGAAGAAAAACTGACACTTTTTTAATATATTGTTGAATGAAATTTTTTAGATGAGTTCTTCTTTAATTAAACCACTTTGAAGCTCAAATTATCAACCAACTGGAATTCAATTACTTTATCCAGTGATCGAACTAACGCAACAACAATTTTCCCAACAAAATTTTGATTTAAAGATAATTTATCATACCACAAACAATTTTCTCTAATCATATTCGTCTGTTCATCCCTTCGTCTATCCTCCCTTCTTGTGAAGAGTACTCAAAAACGAAAATAGATGTTCATCACACATACTACATGAAGAAAAGATTCAATATCTATATTAGCTGTATAGCTTTTAGTGCAGTTCTGATCACAAACCTGCCCATTTCCCACTTGGCTATCTTCTAAAACTGTTTGTAGGCCTGGAACCATTTTGTGGCTTGGGAAAGGGCAACTTCTCCTCATTTATTCAGGAAGTAGGAGACAGACAAAGATGATTATACCGGGACATTTTACCTGGGCCATTACAATCAAAATGGCTTATACCTTTCTAACTAACTACAATCATTCCTCTTCTAACTACGATCACTATGGGCCTATGTATGACCTAAGTGTGGCTTATGGCCGAGTATTCGTGTCCTTGACAGCCACATAAAATATAATGGTTCTCGAACAATTTCTCCATAAATACAAGGGGATTACTTTGGAATGATTGTGGAAGTCGGAAAATTCAATATGGTCCATTCTTGTAAAACTTTTTTAAGACTTTGATGACAACTTCAAGATCATAAAGAACCCCCAGTAATCAAAGGTTAAAGTCTATAAATCTTTTCGATCAGAAGTACCCGAGTCTACAATTGAATGTAGTATAAAACTTTTGGATATCCACACTTGAAATGAAATGTGTGCCATTGCTAATCAGTCGTCGAACTACTCCAGTCTCTAATGTATTATATTAAAGATATCGAAGAAGTTTCTTGCATTATTTTATATAATCTCTTCACAGCATTGTTACAAATATAATCGACGTTTTGGAACTAGATATGTTTGCATGTGCTTAAAGCTGGAACTGTTTCGGGTCAGATAGTAAAGCTGGGCCATAACTTGAGCCATTGATATGAGGGTAGTAATATAATAATGTGGAGAAAGAGAGATAAAGAATAATGTAATTGGGAATCATTGGCATAAGAAGAGTTTGAGTCCTATAAATATGGACCAGAAGAGCATCCAAAGTAAATACAATATCTGTTGAGGGCACTGGTATAAAAGCCTGGAGAGAGAAAGAATAATAGAATATAAAGTAAAAATAATATTTCTTGAGGGCACTGATATAATAATCTGGAGAGAGAGAGAAAGAATAATAGAACATAATGGGGGAATCATTGGCTTAAGACGGATGCTGGATCCTGGATGCGTTCTATAAATAGATACCAGAAGTGGGTACAAACTAAAAAAAATTTTTTTAAAGGCTTTGATGTAATAATCTGGAGAGAGGGAAAGAATAATGAAATTCAATTGTGAATTATTGGCATAAGAAGAGTTCTGGATCCAGTATGAGTTCCATAAATTGAGACCAGAAGGCCGTATAAAGTCATAAAAGTATTCTGAGGGCACTGATATAATAATCTGGAGAGAGAGAAAGAACATTGGAAAGCAATTGGGATTTATTGGCATAAGAAGAGACCTGGATGAGATTTGTAAATAGGGACCAGAAGTCTTCCAAAAAATGTCTCTATCTTTCAAAAACTTTGTTGGTTCAAAGAATATCCCAAAATTAGCTCTACTACTCCCGTATTTATCTATCTCCCAAAACTTCAGTTGGAGTTCAAAGTCTCCGGCAAACAAGCACCCTACAATTACGAGGTTAGGGTGCTAATAAACGAATTAAAATAGAATAACGAAATAGAACAAAAAAAAAGCGAGCTCGCCATAAACATAAGTAAACAAATAATAAAAACTTTATCTGCATTCGCAGTTTGGACGAAACCCGAATTATCAATAACAAAGAAAGCACACAAAATAATAACAATAATAAATAAAAGCAGCAACAACAACAACAACGGCGACGAAATCGCCACTGCGAATCAAAAAAGAAATTATGGCAAATCTGCGAATCTTTCGTTCTTTGAGTTGTTTATAAATTTATTTGTAAATTAGCGCTGCGTCGAAGAAGTCGTCAAGTTCTTGGTCAAGCCGAGGTCGCTCGCTCGCTGTCTGTCTGTGTGTGTGTGTGTGGGGCTCTGACCGTGTGTGCGTGTGTGTGGTCAACTGAATTCCACCTTTCGACCGCAGCAATCGCAGTTTCACACTAAAATTGATACAAATTTTAATTAAATAAAATAATAAATATTTCAAACGAAATAACAAAAAAAAAATTATTAAATGAATTTAAAAAAGTTGAAATTAAAATAAAAATAATCTTAAAAATATATTAAATTCATATTTTTCAAACAAAATAACAAAAAAAAATAATTAAATGAATTTAAAAAAGTTGAAATTAAAATAAAAATAATCTTAAAAAAATATTAAATTAATATTTTTCAAACAAAATAACAATAAAAAAATAATTAAATGAATTTAAAAAAGTTGAAATTAAAATAAAAATAATCTTAAAAAAATATTAAATTAATATTTTTCAAACAAAATAACAATAAAAAAATAATTATATTAATTTTAAACTAACCTCAATTAAAAAAAAAAATTTTATAAAAATAAAATAAAAAAATTCTAAATTAAAAACAAAATAAAAAAAAATTAAATTTGTTGCCTCTGAAAATTGACTTTTAATAATTAGAAAAAAAAAAAAAAATTAAATATTAAAAACATAATAAATTTTGATCCTCTGAAAACTGACTTTCAAATAAATTAAAATAAAAAAATTCTAAATAACCATATAAAATATTAAAAAAATATATTAAAGTTATTTTCTCTGAAATTTGACTTTTAATCATTTTATATACAAAAAAAAAAAAAATTATAATCATGTTAAAAATACAATAAATTTTAATTAATTGAAATTTATTTAAATAAAATAAATGAAATAAAAATAAAATACCAATTTTGAAATTGATGCCGAAAATAATATTATATATTAAATTTTAGTCCTCTTAAATAAAAAAAAAATTTATTTTTTAAAATATAATAAAAAATCAAAAAAAAATATTAATTTTTGTTTCGTACAAAAATGTACAATATTGAAAATTTCCGCAAAATGGCAAAAATTTTGATTTTAGTTTTCTTGTGCAGCGAAATGCAATCAAGTGAGTATATTTTTAATACACCAAGTGTAGGGCACTTCTCAAAATTAGCTTAAAATAACATTTAAGTAGCTTTAAATGACAAATTTCAAGAGATCATTAAATAGTGAAATGTTGCATAAGTGCATGTTTCCTATGGCACATGCGACAATTCAATATACAGAGTTATGTATAAATGTGCCGCTTAAGTCAGTTTGAAGTTTAGTTATGGTGAAACTTTTTATATTATAAATAAATACTATAAACAATTTATTTTATAAATATATATTATATAGTATATATATATATTTATATATAAATATGTATAAATATATAATATTATTATATTTTAGAATAATATAAATTTTAAGTAAAGTTTACAGAGCGATATACGGAAACTTATCAATCAAGTATTTTTATGTACTATGCACACTGCCTGCAGTTTGCTGGATTTGGGCAAATGTGTGTAATGTTTAAGAGAAGGCATGGCAGGTATATACACATAAATGAGTTTCTGAACATTGCCACTGCCTGAGAGGATTGAGCCAACTCCATCTGTCCATATGTCCATGTGTATGATTCCCTTCCATGTGCTCATTTCTACCAAAGAGCAACAAAAGAGATATTGAGCTGACATTTCATATATGAAACATATCGAGCAGTATTTAAAACACCTAAATAAGTTGCATACTTTATGAAGTTGTTTGGAACGTTAGCTACGCCTACCTCCTATAACCACAGTTTCTTCAACATACCATAAGACATTCTGGTTCGAACCTGGTATATATTTATACACCGGAAATAGTCGATTAACATTGTATAACAATTGTTAGAGCACCATGCCCACTTTGTTAATTCATTGAATGGAATTTATCGAGCAATATGTCAAAACTGTTCTGGTTAATGAGTATTTTCGTACCACTGTGCCGGAAGCAAACAGAGCAGTGAGAACCAATGTGCTTCAAGGTTGTCATATTCTGGCATGACTTCACTCATAACTCACGTCGCTGGAATTCTGGTTCATGATCTATTCAATCTTTCACATTGGAACTTCAACTTAAGAGGTGTGCTAGTTAAAGTTTTGAGGCACATGAAATCACTTCTGTATTTTGAAGACTGGAATCCTGAGAATTTGGTTTTTTTAAAAACCTGTTAATCTCTAATCTCTTATAATGATTCCGCTCATTATTTCGTTATTCCACTAAAACCTGTTTTGAGACAATAGAAAAACATCTTTATGCCAGTGTGGACAATGCATTATAAACTAATCATAATTTGGCAATGATAATCGTAGTACATGAAGTCAAGTGTTCTGTGCCAGTCAAAGCTCTATTAACTACTCGTATATTAGCGTATGACTCTAGAGCTCATATAATGCTGGGCCAAAGTTCGCATATTTGTGCGCGGCCCAGACTCATATGATAATGTTCAAGGTTCCTCTAATTACTCTCACTGGCAAAGTCCTCTATTCTAACAATTGAAGTACTCATACCTGACCCAGAAAGGTGGACTGATCCCAACCACTTGACACAAATACATTACAAAAATTGTACTAAGGTGGTGTAATCTACGAGTACAATTCCGCTCCGTTAAGCGTAATCAAGAATTAATGTGGATTGTTAAATGCAGTTGGCGAGTTCACTATCGCGTCTTAGACACATTTCGATAATTCGCTATAAAACTTTTAATATGGGGAAATACGCGTCTTTATCTTGAAATGTCACGTTGCACTCGAATGATAAATCCAGTACGCTCAGGTGCTGGTCTCTATGCCCGTGGCAACTACATTCCGGCGCTTTCGTATCGAGCTGAAATTTATTCATAAATTAATTGCCAGATAACGCCGACTTCCAATACTCTGCCAGCAGGGGTGGCCAAACTTGTATTGTCTTAAAGAAAATGTGGGTGCAAATTTAGCATATGTTGAAAACGACTGGGGCAGGTACATGTAGTTGTCAATGAATTTTATAAAAATTTGGTGGGTGGTTTGTACCCCAAGAGAGCTGCAAGAGTGCTTGATACTCTGAATATTTCAGTAGGATTGATCTTTAACTCCTTTTTAGACTAAGAGTTGAATCGACCCACACACTTTTTGTTTCAATGAGAAGTGCGCTAAGGCTTGGTTTATATATTCAAGCATCAGTAGTGAAATGTTCTCCAAATCATCAATCAGGAAATGTTCTCTATATAAGTAAAGAAATGTTCTTCATATCATTAGTAAAGAAATATTCTCTACTTTATCAGTAAAGATATGTTCTCCACATATTAGTTAAGAAATGTTCTCTACTTCATCAGTAAAGAAATGTTCTTCATATCATTAGTAAAGGAATGTTCTCTACTTCATCAGTAAAGAAATGTTCTTTATATCAATAGAAAAGAAATGTTCTCTACTTCATCAGTAAATGAATGTTCCCCATATCATCAGCATAGAAATGTTCTCCACATATTAGTAAAGGAATGTTCTTCATATTATTAGTAAGGAAATGTTCTCCATATCATCAGTGAAGAAATGTTCTCCATATCATCAGTAAACAAATGTTCTCCATATCATTAGTAAACAAATGTTCTCCATATCATTAGTAAACAAATGTTCTCCATCTTATTTATCTGAGGAACGCCTACAATTAGTTTTTGAGTGGAATTTTTTTGTGGTTGGATGGGATGTTGTTTTTCACTGTTGACATTTTATGTATATCACACATTTTCTTATCCCTTGTGTAGGATTTTCCACTCCCCCTTTTTCTTGTATCAAACTAGACTCTGTTACCGCTCTATTCCTATATAGCCTAATAATAATAATAAGAATTGCCAGTACATTTTTCTCCACTTTCACGGAGTTTCCCACCACATTGTACCCTAACCAGAGAGTTACATTCCTGGCGACTTGCAAAGTCGCTTCCCAATATGAATGGAAACATGTTGCTATGTTTTACTTGAGTTGTATTCAACTTGAATGAAAACATGTTGCTATCCTTTACTTGAGCTGTATTCAACTTGAATGAAAACATGTTGTTATCCTTTACTTGAGCTGTATTCAACTTGAATGAAAACATGTTGTTATGTCTTACTTCAGCTGTATATAGCATGAATGGCAACATGTTGCTATCCTTTACTTGAATTGTATTCAACATGAGTGAAAACATGCTGCTATGTCTTACTTCAGCTGTATACAACATGACTGGAAACATGTTCCTTTACTTGAGCTGTACACAACATAAGTCTAGCTGCATTAGGCAACATGTCTGCATGTTATGTTGCTGACCTACCTTAACCTCAGCAGCAGTAACAATTTTCAAGTTCTGAATGTTTCTTATGTGCCACTTAGTTTGCCCACCTCGCGTATGTTCAGAATGAATTAGAAATATTTTAATAACAAAAAGATGTACGAGTATATATTCATAAGCAAATCTACAATTAGTTGGGGGTCTACTTATCAGCACAGTTTGACGTAGGTATGTGAAGAGATGGTGCTATTTTTGGTTTTATTTTGTTATTTTTTGTTGTTGTTGTTGCTTTTATAATTCTTTGCGACGATAGCAGAGCTAATTTGTTTTTGCAAGTAGTGCGGTAACAACAGACAACAACAATTAATCATGTTTTGATTAGTTTATAAATTAAACTTTGCTTAATTATATTAATTAACATGAATGAACTGTCGTTTCGCAGGTGTGCCGCTGGCATTCACAGAAGAGCCGCGCCCGAGCCACATAACTGACGCTCAGAGCAATCCCGAGCACGTCAAATTCCAGGCTTCCATACGCCTGGCGGCGCAGGATGGCGTATTCGGTGAGGGTCACATGTGCAGTGGGGCGGTCATAGCACCCTCTGTGGTCCTGACGGTGGCGCAGTGTGTTTACAAGTGAGTAGCCGCGCAGTGCACTTACAATGTGATCATATATTATACGACTTCGCTTAGTTACAACAGCCACCAGCCGCGTCATCCGGCCGAGCTGAGGGTGGTCATGGGCGCCACGAATCGCTATCAACGCAACAAGCACACCCTCAGTTATGGCGTGACGCACGTTCATGTGCCGCAGACGTTCGAGCCGCACACATTGCGCGATAATATCGCCATAGCGATGCTGGCACGTGACATTCCCGCGACGCATACTCTTGTGGAGCCGATTTCGTGGTACCACTGGGACTACACGCGCCTCTATGCGGGTGATGGTGGCAAGCTGCAAGGTGCAGGGCGCAGTTGGACGTCTGCGGCAGCAGTGAGTGTAAAGCCTTCATAATTACTTCGTTGTATCTGTGTTTGTATTTGTATTTTTCCTCTTCCTTTAGGCACAGCTCGTCGCTACGAGTGCCTCCAAGCTGAGTGATCGGCAGTGCTTGGCAAATGGTGCCGCTGGCGTGTTTGGCGCTGGTTTGAGGCGACCTAACAGTACCGCTTGCTCCAACGATGCGGGTGCGCCCGTGCTGTACGATAATCATCTCGTGGGTCTCAGCAACAGCGGCTGTGCGACGGGTCCGATGGTCTACACAGATGTGGGCATCCATGCGAAGTGGATTATGGACACAATCGGCACTGGCCATCATCAGAATGGCTCGCTTTGGGGTACTTTGGGATTTTTGCTGTTCACCGTTTACACTTTGAAGACCACAAATTTCATGAAATTCTAACGATGTGGTCCCGGCAGCTGCGACTGTGCCGTGTGAGAGTATGAGCCATTCGGCTATCTGCGAGTGCGCGAGTGTGTGTAAAGTTGTGTTAGTGTGTGTGTGATATTTGCCAAATTCCCTTTGTGATAATAAAAGTCTAAGCTACATTTTAAATAACTTTCTACTGCAAGCTCTCCCAACTCCTGCTCAGGGGCTTTAGAGACAGCTCTATGCATGGTATTGGCTCCAGTGGTTGCTCCAATGGCCGCTCCAGTTTAGCTCGGGTGGGCGCCGACTACAAGTTGTTCACCGCTTATTAATTCCATCTTAATAAACCTGGGTCAACCTTGCTTACCTTTGCCATGTACTTAAGGCAAATTATCCGCATAGTCCCGTAGTAGATGAATTCCAAGCTGGATATGAAACTGAAGCCTATGAATAAACCCACCACACCTCCAAAGGACACTGGAATTATTTAGCAATAAATTCCATTGGAGTCTGGTTTTCGTGTTACCATGCGTACCCAGTAACTCGATCCAGCCGAATATAACGCTCGTCTTGAATATCATCATAGGCCAGACTTTCAGATCAATGGTCAGTGGCAAGAAAGTTTCCATGGGCTCAGCCCGTGCCCCTTCCCACTTCTTAAGTTTGGTCTTGTTTCTACGATTTTAAGCTTATTAATGAGTCTTATTTGAGGTAGTGGGGTTGTTGGTATTAGTCTTTGTGATGTCTTACCTTGGTTCCCGATATGTGGCATACTTCAGAGAATTGCAATCATTGGGGCAATTTTCACAGGGAATCATGGTCACATTTTTGTAGTGTTCTTGGTAGCAATCCAAATTGTGGAAGTTACACATCGGGAAATTCAAATCTTCAAATGAAATTTAAAGACTCAATATTAGTAAAAGTTCAAGAGATAGTTCGTTGTCTGAACGATTACTTTCCAGATGTAAATGTTGTTAGATTCATAAACTCAATGTACATTTCTTTGTTTGGACATGGATCTCTCGATCGTCCCTGGGATGAAACGAATACAGTTTAGTACCTGACTAATAGTGTTTGATAGTTACAATAGATCATACATCTACTGAAACATCGCCAAACAGTCGGAAATGATGATGTCAGGTATTAGGATAAATGCGCTGGATTAAACATCGAAGAGAAAGTGTTCGAAGCGACTTTCCAAAGACATTGCAGATTGCCGAAACAACCTGAATCCACAGTTCTATTGCTCAAATAGTCACTCAAATGATCATGGATATCTAGTGGAATATAGTGGCTGGAACAACGGGAAACTATCACCACTCCTGTTAATATTTCTATTGATATTTGTTTGGAAAATTACATCCCCAGGATGGTGTTTTGTTTTTCGGTGGTTTTTGTCTCTAGTCGCAGATGATCTCCTTAAGGAATTAAGTTAACTGGGATAAGACGATGATCTGCCTCACAAATTCGACCTCAGAGTTAGTTACACTATCTTTAATAGTATGCAGACGGCGTTAAAGGTACTTATCAACTTGAGCTGCACCATGGTCTTATAAATGAACCCACCAATCTTCCTTGGAAGAAAGAGAGAATATTGTTTTTATGTGGATGAGCCTTATGGGAATCGATTCAGCTGTAAGAGACTAAACTAGACCAGTCAATGAGTGCATTTTGGAAGATCCCCATTAATTAAAAAATCAGGTATTGTCTTCGTAAATGATGACTGCATATATTGAATTGGGTGAACCAGTTAAAGGGATTCTATTATTTTTCACCTCAGGAAAGAGCCAAACAATTGGATTCCCTCATTTTCTGGCAAGCTTCCATCCAAAGCAGGCAAATAATTGACTAATGCAGTGCTTCTGTTAAACGATATGAAGAGAAGGTAATGGTGCTCCCTAAAAGCATGCTATATTTTTATAATTGACTAATGCAGTGCTTCTGTTAAACGAAACGAAGAAATTAATGACGACCCCTAAAAGTATGGTATATTTTCTGATAATTGACTAATGCAGTGCTTCTGTTAAACGATATGAAACAAAGTTAATGGCGACCCCTAAAAGTATGCTATATTTTCTGATATTACATATTATTTCCCATATGGCTACAGGACTCTGTCCCCTGCATTGAGAGCAAAAATGCAGTGATTGCAAATATCATTCAAATTTCGTGCTATCACTTTACAAAGAATTATCCAACTAAGAAGCCAATTAATTACCAACATTTTCAGTATACTCCGTTTTAGAAGTTTCATTCAGTAGAAATAAGTATCAGTGCCACATGGAGAGTACCCATCATCGTTTTGTGTACTCACATTTATAAATGATATTTATCATAATGAAGCCACTTACTTGGAAACTGTATTTTATAATGAGTTGGTATACAAGTGCAGTACTTGAAGAAGCTCTCCGCGTGGCAAACAGTTCTGCAAATATCCTGATTGTAGAAGGTATCTGCGAATATTGAATTATACAATTCGTATGGTGCTGGTTCATCGGAAAAAAGGCAACCACGTTGGCTGTAGAACAAAATAGATACAAATTGTATTATTAGTTGGAGATATGAGTATTTATCGCATAAATGTTCCAGATATTGAGTTTTGAAGATTGTCTGCGCGAGTGTATTGCACGTACTTCAGGGAAATGTCCCGCACATCAGGTGTACAGTAATTTTCGGTAATTTCAAATTTTAATGATGACAGTTTGTCCTGATGCCACATGAAATCCCAGCGATCCTTTAGAGTTAACAGGTCATAATAGCCTTTAAGATAGATCTGAAATACACAGTTTCATATTGTATGTTTGTAGAAGTTTTTTCTGATGAAAATTGAGAGGATAATAAAAATAGTTAGAAAATGAAATAAAAGATAATAATAAAAATCCATCAGTGTCATTTCTTCCATATAAACAGGTCCATTGAATTACCCCACTGGTATATGAAACTAGGATAATTGTAAAGATATGTCTTCAACAATAACTTCTTACAGTACCCACATCCGCAAAGTCGTAATAGGGTTCAAGCACTGTGGAACAATGCTATGAGATAATGTCTGCCAAACTGGTTATACAAGACACGACCTTAGAGATATCTTCTCTCGACAGGCCAAGCAGGTCTCTAGATATTTTCCTGCCAAGTCTCGGCCACATTAGCCTAGTCATTAAGCAAGTACCTTCGTCTGCCCAATACCTATTGGTCTTATGCAAGACGCTATCCTTCATCATGGAGGAGGAGGAAAGGACTTTGGCATATACTTGAAAAAGTATCACAGGGCACTACTTCTATCTGTGCATGTCTAAAGTGTGGAGCAATTAAAGGACTAATGTTCTTCAAGGATCTACTATTTTGTTATAGATGCAAAGACAGAGATACATATTGAAACGTGATAGCTCAGTGAAAAGGGATTGCATACTTTTAGGATCCCATCTGGAGAATGAGTGCCCCCTGTGAGTCAAGATGCGAACTATTCGAATAATAGCTTATTCAAGAACCATCTGTCGGTAATATCAAAAAGAATATTCTCGACTTCCGTCGAAGAGGATAGAAGCTTCTAGATAATACGAGAATAGCGTGGAAGTTTCTACACCAACCATTCGAAAACTATAAAAGCGACAAGACTGTTCAAACTCGAGGACAGTAGATCAGAGACCGTAAAAGTGTGTGCATCTAGCATTATAATCAAAGCAGCAGTATTTGTAATTGTGCAAAGTGATGAAATTCATTATTAAATAAAGTGATGAAATTACTTATTAAATAAAGTGTTAAATAAAGTGCAAATCATAACTAAGTAAACTTTAAGCCTAATATTAAATGTGTAAATAGCAATAATTAAATAAAGCTAATTATTTTAATTTAACCAGCGATTGTTTGATTACTACACAATCCAGCGGTACGAGTCCGAGTACAGAGAGTTAGAGGAATTGTCAGGAGGGCAATTTTGTAACAGAGTAAATTGTCAAGAGGGCAATTTCGTAACAATATTATGGGGGAGTTTAGTAGAAAATTCGGTAGTCACCATTATTGCTTCATTAATTTCCAGCATTTCGAAGCGTAGACTCCAATCACGGTCATATTCATACAAAAGACCTCCAGGTTCTTCATTTAGCATAGCACTGTAGGGAAAAAACATAAAAATTCTTATGAAATTTCAAGTGGGAAGTAATTTTTGTAAACTGCATAAGAAAAACTTACAGATGGTCACCCTGAAATGAACAGAGGTGCATTTTCATACAGTACTGTAGTGAATGGTCGGAGGTGAAATCCTCTCATATCATTAAAATGACAGAAGGGTGACCAGGTGTAAGCATAGAATACCTCAATTTAACACTGAATTCAAGACTCACTTGAAGAAGTTTTTGGCATGAATGTTGTTGAAAACAAAGCAGTACCCAATCTCCGAGAAGAAACTATAAAAATTTGAGCCACAATCTATGGAAAAGCCACCAAAGAAGCAGTTGCGAAAATATTCATCGGCGCGTATATAAAGCTGAGATATTCCAAAAAAATAAGGTTAATAAATTAAGAAAAGTTATTAAAAATTATGAAGAAATAATAATAATAAAAAATAATTTGCTTCTTTTGATTCACCGCAACTAATTTGTTCGCAATGCTGCGCTCCTTGAACACTTCAATCACATCTGCACAGTCCTTCAGAGCAAATCTGCCATAGCGCTGATAATTCACGAGCTTCTTCGTGCAATCTGATAAATCATTCAGAGATATACTCAAATTATACTCGGATTTGCTGGAATCAAAATATTTGTATGAACAGAAAGCTGATAGGAAGCTCAGAGAAAGGATGCTCACATATTTTGCATGAATTTCAACAATTGCAGCTCATTCAGCGCAAATTTGGGACAGATGAAGACTGATGGAAAGCCCAAAGAAGTGCCCTGACGTTTGACTTCCACAGCTGCGGGGGAATGTGGAAGAATTAAAAGCACGCCTTATCATGATTCTCTCACCTGTGATTGTAGAATTCTCGTAGAATTGATCCCATAAATTGGCAACCACCAACAATGCAACGGTCAAATTGACGAGCAGTATTATATGCCACACACACCTGATCACACTATGTTCGGTGCACAGCACGTAGCGTGCCCCTGGCATTGGCGAATTCTTCAGGTAGACGTCTCGGTGCTGCAGCCAGCTAGCATAGAGGCTCATGCGGCTCTTCATATTTGGAGGCAATGTTAGCGAGTTCGCTCTGGAAGTGCTTTTATAGAACAAATATACTGTGAACCCTCGTCTGCGTTCTCTGCTTTCCACTCCAATGCACAAATTGGTTTGAAGATTGAAGTGGCCAGATAAAGGCACTTAAAAACTACATAAAAATGCAGTTAATTGCAGTGAAAAGTTGAATCCAGTGCTGGTAATGAGTTGTTGTAGGAAATATCGATTGAATTACCACCATTTCGGAGTCCTTTGCAGTCCTTTGGGTTTCCATAGGAGAGTAATACATATGCAATTGCTATTAAAGAGGGTGTAACCTTCACATTCCACACTCTTTTGAAGGAAAACTAATTGAAAGGCGAATAAATTAAAGGGCGTGTCAAAAGGGTGGAATTTAACGTAAGAGAAATATCATTGGAATGAATTTAAAAACTACTCTATAATAACTTTTCGTATCCTTATTAAAGTTACGCGATATACATGGTAGGGGCAGCTTCATGGTATTGATAACTTCACTTCAAACTTGCGATTACAAAAAGATGATTTTAGTAATAGTCTCCCGAAAATAAGAGTTGCCAAGTAAATTGAAAGCAGAAGTGAAATAACAGAGTAGTTCAGTTGTAAATTGAAAGCAAGAGTGAAATGACAGAGTAGTTCAGTAGTAAATTGAAAGTAGGAGTGAAATAACAGAGTCGTTCTGTAGTAATTTGAAAGCAGGAGTGAAATAACAGAGTAGTTCATTAGTAAATTGAAAGTAGGAGTAAAATAACAGAGTAGTTCATTAGTAAATTAAAAGCAGGAGTGAAATAAGGGAGTAGCTCAATAGTAAATTGAAAGTAGGAGTGAAATAACAGAGTAGTTCATTAGTAAATTGAAAGCAGGAGTGAAATAACGGAGTAGTTCAGTAGCACTTTGAAAGCAGGAGTGAAATAACAGAGTAGTTCATTAGTAAATTGAAAGCAGGAGTGAAACAACGGAGTAGTTCAGTAGTAATTTGAAAGCAGGAGTGAAATAACAGAGTAGTTCAGTAGTAAATTGAAAGCAGGAGTGAAATTACAGAGTCGTTAATTTAGTAAATTAAAAGCAGGAGTGAAATAACGGAGTAGTTCAGTATTAAATTGAAAGTAGGAGTAAAATAATGGAGTAGTTCATTAGTAAATTGAAAGCAGGAGTGAAACAACGGAGTAGTTCAGTAGTAATTTGAAAGCAGGAGTGATATAACGGAGTAGTTCAGTAGTAAATTGAAAGCAAGAACGAAATAACAGAGTAGTTCAGTAGAAAATTCAAAGCAATAGTGAAATAACAGAGTAGTTCAGTAGCAAATTGAAAGCAGGAGTCAACGAGCAAAGTAGTTCAGTAGTAAATTGAAAGCAAGAGTGAACTAACAGAGCAGTTCATTAGTAAATTGAAAGCAGGAGTGAAATAAGTACTCTATTGAAGAGGGGAGAAGTGAGCTGCAGAAAATTTTTCAATTGCTTAGAAGTGATTTTGCAAATGTAACCATCTTTCCATTTACACCCACAACATACCCATAGAAGTCGTGCATGTTGTGATATTGAAATGTTGAATTAAGCCAATTCTCTGCTTAAACTGCTGCTGCCTTATTAGTTTGCATATTTTTGGCCAATACACTAATTACGAGTGTTTTTATAGTTGCCCCAGACACGATTTACACTTGGCCACCGCACACGAGAGAGTGTTAATTAATAATTAAAATGGCCATAACTGGCGAATGAGGTAGAGCCATGTGTGGTGGACACGATTCACAGTTGACCTATTGACAATTAAAGTGACACTGCGAAAATAATAACAACAAAAGCAACATTAGCAGCAGCAGCAGCAGCAACAACACCAACAACGACAACAACAACAACAGAAAAGCATTAACAATGAGTGCCAACCAAACGCAACAAGTTGCAGTGCTCTGCTGAACAAAATAAGTGCATTGAAAAGGCTTAGCAACCAAACCCAACAAGTTGCAGTGCTCAGATGACTATGTTGCCAAGAGACTTATCAACTAAACCTAAAAAGTTGCAGTGCTCTGCAACGGCATCGTATATAGATTGAATAGACTTAGCAACCAATTGCAACAAGTTGCAGTGCTCGGCTGAACATTTGCCAATGCATCGTAGGAGCATTGAACATGCTTACCAACAGGCATGATGTGCGCCGACTGCGCTTGACGAGTGCGGTTGCATGTGCAGGAGGAGCGACATTGCCTTCGACATTGCTCGCTAGCGGAAAGACTGTGTGGGAGGGCCACTGCTGTGCTCCACTTTGTGCTGCAGTTATAACAAATTCCAAATTTTTAAATAATTTTTTTTTTATTTATATTTTATGTTCACTTTTTAAGTTTATTTCGTGCTTAATTATTTTTTTGCGTGAATGATTTTCATTATTATACGTGGAATTTTTTTTTTTATTCACGCGTATGTGTCGTGGGGAATGTAAAGGGAAATATTTCTCTACTAAATGTGAATTTAATATTACCTGCAAGGCGAGTGCATACCCTACATTCAGTAGGATACGACGGTGTCATTTTTATATTGTGTTTGATTTGGGAGGAGTGCTTTCCGCTTTACTCGTGTGTGTCGATATATAGCTTCCATTGAATTAGATTGATCCCAGGTAACTAGTCTATTTTTATATGTCGTTCTGTTCCGTATGATACAATTAACAGAGATATATATTATACCCCGATTAATGGAGATGTTTCAATATGTCATATGTCATGATTCGGCAAGAATTTCCAGACGATGATTCCACACCGGGCTAAAATTGGTGCCGACCCGACATCCTATCGTCCTATCAGCCTGCTTCCATTGATATCAAAAGTGTTTGAAATGCATATCCTCAAGAAACTAATGCCCATCATTGAAGCGGAAGAAAATCATCCCAAACATCAGTTCCGGATAAATCATAAAACAATGGGTCAAATCCGAAGCTTCGCTGAGATGAGCCACAAAAGCTATGAAGAAAATAAAGAATATTGTATGGCTGTTTTCCGCGATATATCCCAAGCTTTTGATCAAGTCTGACAGGAGGGGTTCATGTACAAATCACTAAATACGAGTATGCTTCCAGTGAGTTTATATCTTATAATCAAGTTCTATCATTATATATATAATGGGGACGAAACCTCCCCTGTCCAAAAAATAGATACCGGGGCCACTCAAGGAAGTGTCCTGGAACCAACTTTGTATATGCTATTTACGTCAGACATGCCTGCGTCTAGAAACGTCATTGTAGGCACTTTCGCAAAGATGATACCACTGTTCTGTCGTCATACAAAAACGCACTGCTCAATGCTGCGAAAAAACTACAAGAAAGCCACTATGACGTCACGAGATGGGGGAAGGAGTGGGGCTTTAAACCGAATGAAAGTAAGTCTCTATATATGAATTTTACGCTAAAATGCGGCATTTGGTTTGCTCTGAACAGGAACCAATTGTACAATTCTCCAATCAAATGAGGTCTAGGCATATATCTTGACCATCGACTACCATGGAAGTCTCACATACTTACTAAAAGGAAAGTGCTTGGATTAAAAAGTCCTGCTTTATGCTTGTGATATATAAAAGTATCCTGAAACTGAAAATATATTCATACTTTAGTTACTCCCGTACGTGTCATTCCATACCAGTCTATTCTGACCTTGTTCCTTGTCTTTGTTACCCGTCCCGAGGTATGACTCGATCTGGTGGAGTGCAAAAGAAACTACCCGCACCATACAGGCGTGCTGCTTCGATGTACGGTGTCTTCTGTAGTGTAATTTACTACAAGCGTGTTGAGTGACTAAATTTGTAAAAGACAAGCGAGTTGAAAGGTACGCGGAGGACATAAATTACATGTTTGTTGTTGTCTCAACTTTGGTGCCTGGGCAGACATCAAAAAATATGTTAAAGGGTGATTTTATAGTGTACAATTAAATGTCTATAACGGCCTCTAAAAATGGCCGAACTCGATTGATTGGACAGGAAAGACACGACAGTCTGTTAGAATGAAGAAGGTGGCTGCTGCAGATGAAGGTCTGAATTTTGATAGCCTGGATATTCACAATAAATTGGCGATCTTAGTGGGCAATCATACAATTAAGCATTGGTTCCAGTACTTACCAATTCTTCCCCCCCTTTCCTCTATTGCATATACTATTGTTTATTTAGCTGTGGTCTCCACCTCCACGCCATGTCGTCCCTGGTAGGCACGAGATCGTCATAAAGCATATTAAATGTCATAAAGTGCCAAGAGTCCAACTGAAAACTATTTCTCATATGCCGTCGCAGAGAGGGAACTCGCCAGCGCTGCACAGAAATCCACGATGCCGCCCACCCACCTAACATCAACACCACCAACACCAACTCACACAGGTACCGACGCACGCACTCACATGCCGCGCATCCGGCGGATACTTGTACGCTGTCGTCTGTCATTCGGCGTGACCGAAAACACTTTGCGAATTGGCGGTGGGCGTGCTGGGGCTCCATTTGGACACGCACGCTTTCTTCATAAATTTCTGCACTGCAGCTGTCAAAGCTCGTACGCACTTTTGTACTACGCACAAGCGTGCATGTGTGTGTGTGTGTGTGTATGCCAAGAGCCCGTTCAATATTTTTCCGAAATGTGCGGCTATATAAAATGTCAAAATTATTGTCTGCTCTAATCTGGTGCGCGTCTCTCTGTCAAGTCTTTTTTTCTCGATCTTCATTCTGTTCTGCAGATTATTATTAATTTTTATGTTTTTATTTTTAACTAAAAAACTAAACATGACTGACAATTTAATTTGTTTGGCTCTGCTTGTCATTTGCTGACATGAACGCTCACATTTTTAGATTTTCCGGCCGCCGTATTGCGCGATCTGTCTGTTACCGCCTAGTTCGGTAATTATTCTTTAAGTATTTTTAGAGGCCGATGTTGTGACTTATTGGAACTGGGAACACTGTCCTCATTGCCATAGGCTTATATTGAATACGCCTTTTGCATATTATTATTGGAAGGTCTCTTATGACCCACGACTTGCCTTAGATCGCTACCCGATCTGAGCATACCCCACTCCTGGTGATCTGTTCAAGCAACTCTTCACTTTCCCGAGTTTGTTGTTCCAGCTTTTCTCTGGAGTTGCTGTGAAGCTGAAGATGACTGAGCTTGTGTCTAGGCAGATCACTGTGGATCACAGGTGATTCATATAAAAATTGTTCTGGAATTTCTCTCGCCATGCCACACAGTCCGGAGATATCTGTGTCAGCTTTAGTTGATATCTCAGGTTAGTCTACAGGTGCTCTCTTGTAGGCTGAAGGAACTTTTGTGATGTATTTCTCTTTATATACCTGCCAACCGTGTTGGGGACTCCTACAGATTTGAGGATTTCAATTTCTTGTCGTCCTCTGGGTAAATCATTTTCCATCAGAGGCATTTGTAGTCGATGATTAAACTTTTAAGACTTATTTTATATACTCATTTCTTGATGAAGTGCGGCACTAAAGAACTTGTTGTTTAGTGCCGTGCTTCACCGTTTATTGTCGCAAATTAGAAAGGTGTTCGAGGAGATACAATACTACTCTGAAGTGCGCCTCGATGTCGCACAAGCATTTGATAAGGTGTGGGACAAGGTCCTTGTTTACAGCATAAAAACTCTTTTACCTCCCAACTCTCATTGACTCTTGGAATCCCACCTGAAGGGAAGACGCAAAGATGCAAAGATTACTTCTCACCTGAAATGGATATTATGTCTGAAGTGCCACAGGGTGGTGTGCTTGGTCCTGTGATCTACGAAATAAAGCAAAAATATCAGAACCGGCTACAAAACCACCGAATCTTCTGACAAGAACTCGACTCCAGGAGGCCCCCAATTCACGTCTTCAGAGAACATTCTTCTCATTTTTTTCTTTTTGAAATCAGTTTATGTTACTAATTATATCATACTACATCGACTACCATAGCTACTGGATCGGTTGGGCTCTGTCCAACATATGGGTGGCATATATCAACTACCATGCCTACGAGTCATACATCTTGAACAACAGAATCATACAAAATGAATGGACAAAATGGATATTTCGGTATAAAACATCAACAAATCATAAGCGAAAAACCAAATACTGCATGAATAGTTCAACTAGCATGCCCACTTTATTCATAGATGCGAACTCTGGTAAACAAATTTAGATTAAAAGTGTCTCGTAACTGGTAAAAGCCGACTTTGGATTTCTTTACTTGTGTCCATTTCAATCTTGCTTTGATTATAAGCACCAAAAATTGGAGTCTTTTATAAACTTCTGTGGAACTTGTTCTCTTTTAAAAGTGTAGGAAAATATTCAGATTATATTCGGAGTTTCTTCCTTAATGAGCTAATTATATAGTTTATTTATATATATCAATTGCTAAGGTATGATTATCAGTTGCTTCAAGGGATTTCATCAGAAAGTCTACCTTAAGAATCTTTCTTCTCCGTCCTTTCTTAAGATCTTCTGAATCTAAACTGAAAAGTATGAATATCACTTCCATCAATTGATTTCATCAGAACTACTGCCTTAAGGATCCTTCTCCTGCCTCCTTCCCTCCTTAGAGGATTGTCTCTTTAGACAGCATTTTTGTAAAAGGAAATAAAATGAAG
Source organism: Clusia tigrina (assembly GCA_920105625.2). Lineage (NCBI taxonomy): Eukaryota > Metazoa > Arthropoda > Insecta > Diptera > Clusiidae > Clusia > Clusia tigrina. The sequence goes on along the minus strand of OV050033.1, from coordinate 164,594,042 downwards.
ATTGGAGGATTGTCTAGGATTGTGTCCTTATGCAAAACTTCCGTAAAAGGAAATATAAGAAAACTGGTATTGCCTCATATTCAGGAACCACTGAAAGTGTCCATTAATTTGTTGATTTTACCTGCAGAGGTCGATTTTAACTTCATCCTTTTTATTTATTATTGGGTAATTACATTCTGTTGCTTCTCTCAATTGGGTTTTTTATGGCATAATAACATGAAGCGGAAAGACAGAGTATAAGACGATTAAAAGGCAAGTGAATACTTTGACCATTAGATTCCACTTGGAATAATTCTTCTGACTTCTGCAACGTTTCATACATAAAACATAAAAATTGTCATTAAATTCTTGACTCGTGACAAAGTGAATCATTGGGCTTACAGTACAACTGAATAATTCATAAGTAAAATTGGTCCATTGCAGTGAACTAGTGGCAAAAAAACCTTTACATTCACTTCAAAACTCCCAACGTAACTCACACCAATTCGAGCCTTTCCCATGCTGCAGTCAAAAATGTTGCTAAGGAAATATTTATAAATATGAAAATTTGATCGGAATTAAGTCACAATATTAATAACTCAATATTATAATTAGTCCATTGCAATGAAGTTGTGGCAAGAAACACATTTAAATCCATTTCAAAATTCTCAACTTAACTAACCCAATGCGAATCTTGCCATGTTGCAGTCAAAAATGTTGCTACGAAAATGTTTCTAAACACGAATATTTGATAGGAATTAAGCCACTAAATGTGATGCTTTGCTCCGCCGCGGAATCATACGAATTAATTATATGTCACAAAATGAATAACTAATCCCTACAATTCGCCCATGGCATTGAAGTGGTGACAAGAAACACATTTAAATCCACTTCAAAATTCCCAATTCGAGCCTTTCCCATGCTGCAGTCAAAAATGTTGCTAAGGAAATGTTTATAAACACGCAGCCCACAAAAAAATGTCGGCATTTCCTGCACAGAAATCGAAAGCATTCTCACCACGCCGTGCTGTGCAGGAATTTATGTTGCTTCACATAAAGAAAATTACGCCAGGAGCAAACGAGGCTGCACTCAGTCAGCGGCGAGCGGTGAATGTGGCCACAACGCGACAGCGGAAAATTTAAATAAACAAACAGAGTAAAAGCGAGAAAATTTTGAGGAAAACGCAAGATTTTCCAAGTGAAATCAAGTGAGAGGGAGAGTGCCGATATGTTGAGCGTGAGCGGATGTGTGTGTGCGCCAGAACAAGGCTAAAAGAATGCGTGAGTCGCTTAGCGCCGGCCAGCGAGGAGAACATCGCATGGCATCCACAGAATCATTGTGCAGTGTTCGGTCGTCACGAACGGACGTCTTTGCGTGAAATGTGTCTGTAGGATAGAAGAGTTCTGTGCGCTGTGAACTATACGGCGTGTGCATTTCTGTTGATGCCCGTCTTATTTGGATCTCTGATGATTTTTAGCCGACTTTGTCGAGCGGAACTGTTGCGTCGCCTCAATGTACATGCGAGTATATAAGATACAAATGTAGCGGCTGCGAGTGTGTGCAGCAGTAAACAGACACAGTCAGTTAGCTATTGGTGACTGAACGCCTGCCGCACGAACAGAACGTGCCCGCGACTCACTCATCATCTCAGCGGCAGCAACAGCAGTAACAACAACGCCAACAACAAGAACGTTGCCCGTCTGCGTTGTCACTGGGTGTGCGCAATTTTCCCGTGAACGAAGACGGCACGCGCGGGAACCGGTGAGACCCAATGTGCGTGAGCCGTCCGTTCGTCTGTCCGTCTGACTGACTGCCCGACTGGCGGTCTGTGTTCGCAGTCGTTGTCGTTGGATTTTAAAAATAGCCGCATTACATTCTCATCGTGGTGTGGCGGAAAAACTGTGAATAATCGAGGAAAAATCGTACTTTGTGCCTTAAGAAGAAAAATCGTCAACGTCTCCGCAGAGCACAACAACACAACACAAACACTTCAGTGAAAAGCGAAATTTTAAGTGTGAAAAGCGCTTTTAAAAGAATATTTGTGTTTTTTTTAAGTGAAACAAAACAATTTGCTGTAAATTCAAAAATCAATTGAAAGATTCTCTTCAAGAAAAACATTTCCAATAAAACGAAACAAAACAAGAAAAAATTTGGTACAAGAAAAAAATTCATTACAAGAAAAAAAAAATAGTTTAAAGAAAAAAATTCGTTTTTAAATTATGCCCAAAATCACTTAAATCGACCAAGCTTTGAGATATAAACATGAAACTCTGGAAATCGAAGAAGCCCATCAGCTGCGTGCCCGGCAAATCTGCCCATCTCAAGAGTGAGGAGAAAGGCGACACCAATAGCGGAATACCGCTGGCGCCCATGCTCTCAGGTGAGTGTCTGCCCAAGCGGAGAATCCTTCGACCAAGCGTTCTTCCGTCTCTTGTTTGCATCTCTCAGGTCTTTCAGTCATGGCACCACTGCACCCACACACCCGCAGAAGTAACTCGTCCGTCCACTTATGTTCGATTTATTTTGTCGAATACTTTTGCTTTCGACGATTCAGGGTTAACGCGTTTCCGTTTCATTTCATTTGGGGTCTTCTCTTTCTCTATTTTCTTCGACAGCTAGCAGCTGTATCCCGTTTCTTGGGCCGCTGTCGTTGTTCGGTGTTTCGAAATGCATTTGGCAGTTTTAATTAAAAATAATTGCTCATGTTTGCTGTAATTTCGTACAAGTTTCTTATTTTTGTTCAATTTCTGTTCTGAGGCATTTTTCAGTTCGCGTTTATGAGTCGTTAACTGTGCTTACGGTCGTTACGTTTGGGCCGGACAACATGTTCAGTTCTCAAAGAACATGTTGCAGTGATATGAACCTATTCTAGTGAGGATGAGTGTCTGTCTGGTTATGATATGAATGGCCGTGTTACCCTAAGATCGCCAATCAATGATGCCAGTGACAAGAAGATATCATGTCATAAGGGTATACAGAGTACTCCAGATTATATAGGACAGGATAGGATATGCGGTCATTATAGTGTTATAGGATAGGATATACGGTCATTGGTGTTATAGGATAGGATATGCGGTCATTGAATCAATAGGCATAGAGAGGGAAGGAGTATACATGTCAGTGCCAACGATAACTTCAAGATTCCAATGCGCACACAACCACAGTTCACTAAATCTACCCTGCTAATGGTGCCATTTAAGCCTTTCTTCCAGCACTACCATTAATATTTCCTCACTTTTTCTCCTGGTATTTGGTTTCTGGTCGGCTTTTGTATGTCTTCTCCAATATAGTCGCAGGCACTTCTGACAAACCAATCCCATTTTGGAGAATTGAAAACAGATTATAAAATTTTGCTGAGGATGAAGATGATAGAATGATTCTGATATCCAAAATGTTGGTTGCACGAAGATATAGAAACCCTATATAACGTTAGAAACTTGCTCATCATTATCTCCACAAAGTTTTAAGTTGAACCCTTCTTAGCTTCAACGCATTAGTAACCTTATACATTACTCAATGATAATCACAACTAGTTTTGAAGCTAGTGCCATCACCTTCCGACTGAGGTATCAACAACCTCCACCATGCAGCAGTGGCAGCTGTTGTAGTAATCAGAGCTTCATCACGTTCTTTGGCCCACTGACAAATCAATACCCTTCCATTTGGATGCCTTCGTATAGGCTCCGAAACGTGAAGGCATCTGCAATCATGCAATCATGTTTGTAGCATGTGTGACACACCTTTGAACACTCACACACTCTCGCTGGCATACGTCGGCAGATCAATTTGTTTATTTTATTTCCATTCTTAATTAATATGCGCAGCTATTCCGAGCATTTCCGATTTTTTGTCTATTGAGTGTTCCTTAACATTTGAGTTCATGTGTAAACAAGTGACATCTGGCTTCTAGCCTACACTTAAACACCCTCTCTGAACCCTTATCTGTCAACGACCCACATGCATAAACACAATCAACAAGCAACTCCAAACGTATATCTAAGTGCATCTGTAATTGTATCTGTGGTGACCCCGCAGAAAATGTGACTTGTGACGGCCCTAATGTGAGAATAGTTTGTGCTCAATTAATTCTATGATATGGTTCCATAGTGACCAATGCTAGTGACATTAGATTAAGGAAGTTGTAGGGTTATATTTAAGCGTTGGTAGCACATTGGAACTCGGTGTGATATTTCTGTGATAAAAAATAATTTGAATGTATATTTTTTAATGGAAGATTCGTTAGATTCCTTGTGGTATCACAATGGGCCTGCGCCATGGTAGAAGAGTGTCGTCTGGCCGAGTGTCCGTGCCCTTGACAGCCACTTAAACCTTCCTACCTGCCTAGGTTAGATTACTGTGTCTTTTTATGCCTTGGTCACAAGTTGTGGTTTTCATAGTTTTATCCTCATCCAACTTGAGTGATGGCCCCTTCTCTGTGAGATTGTTTTTCTGTACATAATCATGGTTTATTTTATCGTCAGTTGCACTTTTATTTTCTCGTAAGTTGATACTTTTTGATAGGAGATATTTTCTCTCTGAGATTATAGACATTATTCTAGACATTATTCTATATCCGAACTACCCGCTAAGTTAGTTCCAGCCTCCAGTTTTCAGACTTCTTGTTAGAAAATATTTTCTCTCTGAGATTACAGATATATTATTCTATATCCTAACTTCCCGCTCTCTTGATTCTAGCCTTCTGATTTGATACTTTTTGATAGAAGATATTTTATTTTTAAGATTATAGTCATGCTATGCTATATCATAAGTTCCCATTGTCTTCCTTCTATCTTCATACTTCCTGAATGAAGATGACGTTTCTCTGAGATTAGATTACCCAGAGCAAGGAGTTCTAATACATTTGGTTATATTTTATTTATCGTAAAGTCGAAGTGGGACCGTGAGTTTCTAAAACGCATGATCCCAGGACACTTGCAGAATTAATTATGGTACAAGTTAATAATAAAACAAATTTTTGACCATTATTTTCTGATCAATTCACAAGAAGTTTAAAAATCTTCGCAGAGTCATTTCGAGGAGGTCTTCCCCAGTAGAAAAAGTGTCCTCAATGAATCTAGTAGTGTCAGAACAAGAGCACTTTATAGCAGTAACGGGATTCTCAGTTAGTTCTTTCTCTCTCTCTCTCTCTCTCTCTCTTTCCTTCATTGTTCATTCTAGTGGCAAATGATGGGAGATTAAGGAATAGCTGGAGTGTGTGAGCGGGGTCAAATATGTGAGTGAGTTGAAAACTTTACTATCTAAGACTCTTTGACATCTTCTTCTCTACAGGAACATTTTCATCCATTGTGGAATAATTATTTCTTAGGAGGTAGTTTCCATTTTCCCTACTGGGGTGCTGGCTAGTGTGCGATATTCTTACTTTGAGCATGTTTTTTCATTGATTTCGCTTTTAACTTTCCGCATCAATTGAGTTCACGTATATTTTGACTTCTGTCAATTGTCAAGATACACTTAAGCGATCAATCTACCGATCATTATTCTTTCCATTTTCATTTTTCCCCACAACTCAGTCAGAAGGCAGTCAGACGCAGTGGCTTAATTCTGAACGGAGCTCCACCTACACGCTCCCAATCCGAGAGTCCGACATCGATTTGTAGTTGTTTAGTTTGTGATGTTATCGTTGTTGTTGTTGTTGTATTGGTTGTTGTAGTATTGGTTGTTGTTGTATTGTTGTAAGCGCAAAAGTTCGCATTGTCGAACAATGCGCAGAAGATTGCTTTATGCGGGCATGGGAAATTCTTGAAAGAAATTACAAACTACGAACATTTATTATTGATGCGATAATTGATTTGAAAGTAGCAACTTCGCAGGCAGGCACGGAGGGATTTGGAAATATGGGGCAAGTGGGGAATGTTTTGGCAAAATACTCGTAATAACTTTCAAATAGTTAAAACAATTTTACAATCATTTTGTTTAGTTTGAAATATGTCAGGGAATATTTGGAATGCAGGACGAATAAATGTATAATCGAGTCCTTCGACATTTAGATCTAAAACAATATCCCAAGAATCTCATACAATACCCGAATTTCCAGCATACCAAAGAAATCGTTGATCTCCTCCTGGAGCTGCTCTAAGCAATAAATATAAATCATTTTTATGAGTGAGAATATTGTCTTATCTTCCAATTCCTTATTTTACTCTTACAAAATATTCACAATAGATAAATCTATGCACTCTTTCAATTATTCACAACAGATAAATGTATTTAGTCTTCCAATTATTCACAGTAGATACATCTATTTACTCTTCCAATTATTCACAATAGTTACATCTATTTACTCTTCCAATTATTCACAATAGTTACATCTATTTAGTCTTTCAATTAGGAAATTATTGGGAAATCTTTTCCTATGTGACTGAATTTTGGCATCGACCTTCAAATTAGCACATCTTGCAGTATTTATTGGTTGGAACTTTAACGATTCCCAAGCGATGCCGAAGAATCAATTCCGTCAATAAGTGGAGTGAAAAGTGAGTGACCTTTATCCAACGTGAGTGACTCTTTCCCTAAGTGAGTGCCTCGTATCCTAAGTCAATACTCCCAACCTGAGTGGATTTTGTTGAGAGCAGTGAATCATGAAGAGAGTTCATTTCATTTGCTGAGAATATGAATTCACTAAAACGTATTCCACTCAAAGTAACTTAGATTAGAGATTGGAGATCTTTAATATCAATTGGAGTCTCAAGATTCCCAGCAACAGGAATAGACACTTCCTTCATTAAGTGGAGTGATTAATAACGGCGTGAATACTCGCAGCCTGATTGGATTTGGTTGAGAGGAATATTCCATTTGCTATGAATAAGAATTCACTCAAACGTATTCCACTCAATCCGTCTTAGATTGAAAATTTGAGATCATTAATATCAAAAAATATTTTGACTGAAGCTGTTTAGCCATGTTGTAGGAAGTACACTTTTAGGCACGTCCAACTGAATGTGCTTTCCAAAAACTGGATTACGCCACCCAAGTTACTCATATAATGAGTGTACACTGTGGTCTTCTGACTTTCCTCATACCAAAATGGAGTGTACTTTCCTGAGTGAAGTACTTCAATCCTGATTCCACTCGTGCAATGAGTGTTCACTGTGGCCTTCCCACTTTCATCCTACCAAAATGGAGTGTACTTTCCTGAGTGAAGTACTTCAATCCTGATTCCACTCGTGCAATGAGTGTTCACTGTGGTCTTCTGACTTTCCTCATACCAAAATGGAGTGTACTTTCCTGAGTGAGGTACTACGTCTTGTCCGTGGAAGAACATTTTAAGGCACATTTAACTCAGTGGGCTCTTAAAAACTCGAGTGTATTTTTATCAGTTCAGTTTTATGAGTCCTTGTAGCGATACTATGAGAGACTCAGAAGGACTCTGAATATTTGAAGATGCATTAAGCTCACCTCTTTGAGTCTACGTGGAAACGAGAAAATCTGAGAGAATTTGTTTTCATAGTTTGTAGTCGCTGGAATTATGTTTTAAAAGACACCGAAAGCCACGCGGATTATCTTGCAGAGATCATACTCAAAGAGAAGATTCTATGCTGACACTAAATTTTGGAAAATTGTTTCTGGGTATCCTTTCACTTGTTATTTCTCCTAAAACAAACTCTTCAATCAGAATAATTACTTTGAAAGTTCCATTTTGTTTGTTCTCCGAGGTAAGGAATACTCAGGAGTATGCTCACCCAGGAATATGCTCACCCAGCAATTTGCTCATGTGCGCAAAATGTAAGTAAAAATATATGCAAATTATGACTTCATTTAATGATGGATTCGGAGTTGGTGGCTGAATAAAATCGAAGTGTGAATATGGGTCGCGTGTACTTAAATTTGCATATCAAAACTGGTGGGATACGATTATGTTTCCATTATTTTTGAATGAATGAATTCATATGCATATCGACGGAATAATTTCTGCCACCATAATGTGAGGTTCTTGCGAAGGTGTAGGTGTGTCCACAAAGAGTTCCTTTTTATACAACGGGAGGTATGGAAAAATTTTGTTGGGGGTAAAATGAGACTTTCATTTATTTGTTGCTTATAATTTCATGAGTATAATCTTGGAATAATGGGAGATGGTCACCTATTTATAGCTTGGAAAATCGTTAATAGATGAGACTCTATAAGGAACTTCCTTCTGTGGGTATCTTACGGACCGAGTAGGGTGTTCCTTCAGTGGTGTATTCAGATTTCTACGGGTATCAAGCTGAACAAGGTGGGTGTATAGGGAATAAGAGGAGATCTCTCTCATCATCGAGGTAAGAGAGAATAAAACCGAAACACACAAATTGAAGTTTGTTCCAAGTCTGCATCGGAACTATCGATTGTCAGCCGTTAATAATAACATTATTTTTATATATTATATTTTACATTTATTATACTTTACATTTATTTATTTTACTTTATATTAGAATAAAATACGCATTCAAGGATTTGGGAGAATCAGTATTAGCAACTAAGTATGTCGACTTGAAGAGAAAGGATAGATTATCATTACGGACCATGTCCTGGGTAGGTGTTGAACTTCTCCAGCTCCTCGACTATAAGCATCGCAGCGCCCTCTGTCACCTGTAATGCAAACTAGCAAGATCATCCGGTCGATTGACGAATATTTTGTGATCCTCTCAGTTCATTTTCAAAACGGCAGAGGAGGAAATTTTACTCTTCATGACGAACAAATTGTTTAGGATCCTGTAAGGTAGCAACGAAAATATCAAAAAAGACCCCTCCCCATTTTAGTGAACGAAATACAGTTCTGGTATATACAGGAACTTTACATTTCATGACGCAAAAGTATGTTAAGATCCTTTAAGGAACACTCCCCATTTGAATGAATCTGAATAGACTGCTGTTCTATATATCGCTACAGAACTAACAGCGGCGACTTACATTCTTCTGCAATACGACAAGTTCACATGGCTGGATTCTAGCCACACTAGGCTGACTGTAGGGCACTCAAATCCAAATCTGAGCATATTGTAAAATATGATTTTCTAATTAAGCACTAAGAAGGGGCACAAAAAGAATGAATTACGAGAACATGCGGCAACGCAATTACGAACATAAAAACGCATAAATTTAAATTAAGCAGACGCACCGCCATCGTCGCCACTGCCACTCCTCCACTATCAATGCCACTGCCCCACCAGAACTGCCACTGCCCCACCAGAACTGCCACTGCCCCACTATCATTGCTCACTATTCCACCACAACTGCCATTGCTCACTAACATTGCCGTTGGTCCAACAAAGCAACAACAACAACACCAACACCAGCACCAACCTCAACACCAACACCAACTCCATGTCCACGTCCAACTCTAAATCTAACTCAAGCCGACATTTAAACGTATTCAAGTAAAGTGCGTCTTGCAATTCCGCTGATGTTGTTGGCGCTGATGGGCGCTTGCTTAGGCGATAGCGAGCGCATAAATTTTTATTAAAATCGCTCAATTGCTAGAAAAATGTGAGGATTTAATAAGAAAAAGACCGAAACAAAAAAAAAACCCAGATCGCAGAGAAACTGCGTAGAAATTATTGCCTGCAGCATTTAACCCAAGCCTCAAGTCAACTGCAGTGGCAGTGGCCGCCTCACTTCCTCAACTGCATGCTGTGATGTGGTGTGCATGTGTGGACATGTGTGTGTGTGTGTGCCGGCGTGGTTGTGTGAGTGTGTGAACTGCATTTAATGAATTAATGGCATTGCACGCGTAATTAATTAAATTTAATTAAATTCCTTCACTTTGTTGCTGTTTAATTACATTTTTATGCGCTTCTATTTTTTTAGTAGGTGGTCTCCGACATTTCAAAGACCAGGGTGGGGACTGGCTGGGGCAGTTTAAAGTTTCATCACCATAGAAGACTTAATATTCCATAACCCTCACAACTTGCAATCAAAAGTCCCTGAAGTCCCTGAGTCTTTGATAAAACTCAGGCACCTTTTAACGAAGTCCCACCTAGCGATAGTGGGAGTTACAGGGACACTTGTACTAAAACTTTGCTCTTACGGAGTTTGCCTCCAATCTTGCATTACAATCTTATATTACTTCAAAACTGTTTCGCCATGTCCACAACTTATTTCTTGGTATTATATCCTAGTTATCTCCAGCTGGTCAATGATTGTCTCGGCATCTTCCAGATATACTAGATAGATAAACTAAATCTGTCTTCCAGGCATAAGTTGTACATGCCATCTTTTGGGTTACAAGCTCCCTCAACATCCTCCAGATATAAACTGCATATGTTTTCCAGGCATAAGCTGTATGTATCCAAACCTTATTTACTGATATCATATCCAAGTAGTCGCCACCTGGCCAATGATTGCCTCAACATACGAATACTGAGAGGCCTGCTAACAGGACACTGTAAACTAAATTCACACTGGCAGAATATGGGTGTAGTTTCCGAGAACTTCTAACTGTATGGAGGAGGAAGAGACGTCACTCCATGTGATCGTATACTGTCTTGCTTCAATTAGATACTTGCGATTCTACCAAGGCTCGGTTAGTTATGTAAAATCTCTAGAGCCAAAATTCGACATCACATAAATATAGAAGAATCCGCTCAAGGAGTAACTTTGAAGCCTTGAAGGGGGCCCAATAGATCTTAAAGTCGCAGTGCAATTATCCACATAAGCAGAATATCAAAAACAACAGTTCAGTAGCGGGAATGAGAGAGCGTTACTCAAGTATAAAAGAAAGATATAACATGACTCATCATAGAGAGATCATAGGAGGGTAAGAGTTAGTATCACTCATAGGGTAACGGATAGTATCACTAAATGGGGAAGGGATAGTATCACTAATAGGGTAAGGCATAGTATCACTCATAGGGTAAGGGATAGGATAAATCTAATTAGGGAAGGGATAGTATCACTATTTGGGGAAGGGATAGTGCTACTAATTGGGGAAGGGATAGTATCATTCATAGGGTAAGGGATAGAATCACTAATTGGGGAAGGGATAGTATCACTCCTATGATAGGGTAAGGGATAGTATCACTAATTGTGGAAGGGATAGTAATACTAATAGGGTATTGGATAGCATCACTCTTAGGGTAAGAGATAGTATCACTAATGGTGTAAGGGATAGCATCACTAAATAATATTAGCGACGTACTACGAGCTGTGCATAACATGTGATCTCGAAGTAATTTGTATGTACATTTTATTAACGTTATATTAAATTTTATGAATGTTTTATTAATTCATTACAAAATAAAACACAGCCTACTTTTAGGGATTTATTATTATTATATCGTACACTATAATTAATTATGACTGCAAGGGTTTAGGGGAATGAATACTTCGACACGAAGAGAAACTATTTTAGCAAGAAGCATTTTTGAGACCAATCCCGGGGTAGGATTTGAACCTGCGACCCACTGAGTGTGAGTCTAGAATGCTTAGCGACGGCGGCTACTTTTAACGTATCTGAGAAGACTCCTTGACGAAATCATAGAAAGTTTACTTATATTAATACATTTTTGGTCATATTTTGTCACATTTTAAATAAAGGATTCCTCAAAAGACCCAGGAAGCATGTTTGAAACAGTCGCCACCCGATTTTATTCCCAATTTTCAAGGGTATGTGAGGTTGGACCGACTGTCTCTCAAAATTATTGCTGCATTTTACTGAATAAAGCAATTAATTGTTAATTGATGGTAATTGTAGTCAGGATTTTCAGATTAAATTTCACCGAGGGTGCTGACTGCATACATTTTTGTTCCTTTCGATGAGTCCGGAAAAAAGAAACTGAAAGTATTGAACTGATTTAATTAATTCCTGTGAATTGTGCCTCCGTATGGGAATTGTAATTTAATATTTTACAGCAGAGCAGAGAACCACCCCTTTGGTCATAAAAAAAACAAGAAAAAGAACATATTTCAACAAATTTCACACATAATAAAAAGACAAATAAACTGATTTGGAAAGGAAAGCGCTCTTAAATGAAAATCCTTTGGGAGCTGTGGAAGCTCAAAACAAACATCAACATCAGGCCTGATGCAGGAGGAGAAAATCAAATAAACACTTCAGTCGTACTAACCCTGCGGCAATAAAAACAACTGCAACAACCACAATAACTACAACAACAACTGCAACAACAACTGCAACTGCAACAACAACAGCACCAGCGGTAGCAGTGGCGGCAGCAATCGCCAGCAATCTCGCCAGCAATCAGCAGCGAAAACAAAAACGAAACTGAAAACGGGAATGAAAACAAACACAAAAACAAAAACAATTCCGAATGTCATAACACAAACGAAATGTCATTTTGGTGGCGATGCTGCATGCCACACGCCTCTCGATGCATGCTGTATGCAGCATGCCGCAACGGCTGCGTGCATATTGTTTACTTTCGCTGCACGTAATGTGCGAATACCATTGCAGCGGTTTAGCCAAAGGAACGACCGTGGAGGACCGGGGAAGTGTGAAGCGCACATTTTGTTTCGACAATTAACAATAAAAAAAACTTGAATAAAATTCATAAAATATTTCAGAAAGTTGAAAAAAAGTCTCGAAATGAAAATTTAAAATAAATTGTATAAAAAAAATTAATAATAATAATAATAATAATAAAACTAACTAAATTATAATCGAGTGGGCTATGTAGGAGTTGCCCTGATGAAGAAGAGAGTCGATTCATCACTTTTTATGTCAATGTCCGAGACTACAGTTGAAACGACTTCAATGTTTGGGGTCGCGCTTCTTCGCAAGTTTGACAGAGATAACGAAGGTAGATTTATCGGATCTTCTCACTTTCATCTGGAAAACCAAATGGTTTAATAGGGATGGAACTTCCAATGTTTATGGAAATCGAGGGTAAGGACGAGTATGCCTAGGTAGGTAGGTAGGTAGGAGTGGCCGTCCAGTTTGCCAAAAGCACACTTGAGCACACATAATGGCCCATTGTGATACCACGGGTATGCCTCCTCGTGGCATTTTTGAAGGCAGTCACAATGGACATAGATGTCTCCGAGTAGAAGTGCGGATACTTTGTATCCGCACACGTCTTCCCAACCTAACCTAACCTAACCTAACTAAATTATAAACCAAAAAACAAAACGGAAACAAAAAATAAATGAAAAAGACAAAATGTTAAAAATATTATAGAATTAATAAATTATTTATAAAATTAAAAAATGAATAAAACAAAAGGAAAATTACAAAGTACATGGGTCTGGGAAAAAGTTCGTGGCGTTTTTTGGTTGTCTTATAGTGGGGACATTCGTTACGCCAAATATGCTTGGCAGGCGGGCCAGAGATTATACTGTGCTCAGCCTCCTTCTCGGGCGACTCAGATGAAATGTCCTTCTTGCAACTGAACAGCCTCGTTGAACACAGCAGCAATAACCACAATCTCAAAGTAATAGGTAGTGATGCCAACGCCCACCACCCGATTGGGGGCAGCACAAACATACCTCAGAGGTGAGTACAGTTTCGTATGTAATGCTAGACATTTTGAACCTACCTTTAGAAACAGTGCTAGGGAAGAATTGTCAGATCTTACCTTATGTAACACGAAAAAACTTCATCAGAGATTGGAAACTGTCATAAGAAGGTAGGTAGGTTGGGCAGCCGCATCACCAATAAATCAGTGATACCACTTAGACCACCAGTTGGGTCCGTTGTGAGCCGCTGATGCGAGGCATGGCTACGCTTCCCCCTTCAGATTGAACCAACATGAGCCTTGTATAAAGTGAAGGCTCACCTGACTGGTATAGATAATGTATACTTGTTATGAAATGGAATCCTAAAACGTTATGAACTGGAATTCTAATAAACGTTCCCTATTTCTAGCAAAAGCTGAACAAGTACAGTAGAGGTGCTGGACCGTTTCCAGTTCCTCCTCGTTCCTGCAGCTGCGACAGAATTCATGCGTATAAACTCCCATTCTTCTTGGATGATTCCCTATTACACAATGTCCCGTGAGGGCTTCTATTATAGTCCTAGTTTGTAGTGTGTGGATGCTCAATTCCAAATCAACACTACCAGTCGAGTATAAAGTGCTGCTCTATAGCTATATAAGGCTATGCTAAAACCAATATCGACATGTGATATAGAGATGCGGGCAACTTTTAAACCAACTAACGTCGCAAAGTTGCAATGGTTACAATCGAAAGCCTTGAGAACAATTACAGGAGCTCCGTAGTATATCAAAAATGCCAACACTCACAAGGACTTGAGCATGCCTACTGTAGCAGAAGAGGTTATAATAATGGACTATGTGTTAGAAAGCAGGATGGCGTGGCAGAAGTATTTGTGTGTTTGCAGTGACAGTCAGGCTGCGTTGAAGACCTTGCCCTGCCCCCTTGTCACTTCCAAGTTGGTGCTCTTGTGCAAATCCAGTTTGAATTATGTTGGAAAGCATGATAGTCGTATGCTAACATGGATTCCAGGACTCTTGGACGTTATGGAGAATGAAGTCGCGGATAAACTTGCGAGTAAAGGATCTGATACCAGTTTTACAGGCCCGTCATCCCATACCTTTTCTACCATTAGGGCCACTATTAGTGATTGGGTTGTCTGTACACACAGTGTCGTTAATGGGGGGCTGTAAGAGGCAGCCGATGGGCAAAGAGTATGCTGCCTGTTATTTCCAATAGAATGCCAAGGTTTCTTCTCTCCCTTTGGTAGGAGAGACTGCAGACTTCTGGTAGGGCTGATGATGGGTCACTTTGCATGGGCTAAGCTTTTGATATGGTATAGCAGACAGAGCGCTAAGCATAATCTTTAGTTTAACTAGACATTATACAGTTGATATTCGTCCTGGTGCATTTGCTATGTAAGAATAATATTGGCATTACATTCCAATTTGTCGTTTGTACGTAAATTGTATAAACTTTGAATGGTGTCAAAAGCCATGCCAATTGCCCCGTATGCATCATCGAAATCCAGCACGAATACGACCTGAGAGGCGTTCAGGCGTATTCCAACGGACGTAGCGTCATACCTCGCTCGAAGTGTGTCAGTGTAGTGCCATTGTGCCTAAGATTCCTCTCGTACTAGACAGGAATATTGTTGCCATAACGTTTTAGTCATTAGTAGGATAATAGGTAGAACGTCAGCTGGGTTTATACTGTCTCATGCCGCTCTAAACCCAGCTCACATGCCCTTGAATGAGTGAACAATCCAACGCTTGGCGAATTTTGCTTCACTAGGATAGAAAGAGCGTACAACGAAGGATCAAAGAGTGACAAGCGTGGTACCTTTTCTGAAGCCGCTTGTTAAAAACTCCTTAAGTCAAAAGGATCGATAGGTAGAATTTTGACTGTCTCTGTATGTACCGAGCACTGAGATCAATTCAGCATTTGCTCCTTGGCTCTACTTATGTGGGGTTTCCGTCCCCACTGAGCTGACCTTGGTACACCTCTGTTATTATTTGAGACATGCGTCGCCCCAGTCATCCCAACCGGCATATGTCCTTGAACTAGATCATACTGAGTGTTGGAGTTAGACCAAATTTTAAGTATAATAATAATTTTAAATATAAAAACAATACATAAAAATATATACAAGTATATACACAAACAAAAAAAAAATGATAAATACTCAAAATCGAGAAATTGTTGTTGCTGTAAATAAAAAAATTCTCTGGTTGACTACAAAGAAGAAATTTCCACAACGTTGGCTGGTCTAAAAATATCGCCAAAACCTTGCGCTGAGTATCTAAAGCGCAACATAGCGTATCTGGTGGATTAATTTGCAGCTTGCATTCCCCCTCCAACAACAACAACAGCATAATCGTCAGCAGCAACAACAACATCATCAGCAACGAAATTCTAATACAGAAAAAGAACGAATGAAACTGAAATTTTGAAAGCGCTCTTTTGGGGAGCATCAAACGCACGGTTTGGTTGTTGTTGATGTTGCTGTTGCTGTGGTTTTTGTAATTGCTGTTGTCGCTGCTGCCGCTACTGCTGCCGCTGTTATTGTTGTTGTTTGTATAATTTTGTCAGACTGGCGTATCCCGTGATTATTGTCGCCGCCGCATTTTGAATTGTGGACACGTGTTAATTAACGAAAATGCGCGCACGTTTTGTGCATTGAACCCAGTGATGCAGCCAACTACAACAACAACAACAAACACAACAACTTATAACAGAAACAACAAGAAGAATATCAGGAGTAGCTGCAGTCGCCGTTGCATGCAACATGCCTGACAGTTGTGGCGTTCCTGCTGCATCGCTCCAATTTAAATGACAGACATACTTAGTTAACAATTTTAATTGCATAACGAAACTTAATTAATTGTTGTTGTTTATTGTTTTTGTTGTTCTTGTTTTGCGACAAAAATTTATAAATTTCGTTTAAGAATTGTCGAAATTTTAAACTTATTAAATTCATACTCGTAATTTATTAATAATTTTCAGAGCATGTTCGAATGATGGTTGAGATAATGTGCCTCAGACCTACACTATGTCCTTCTGATCATAGCCCTAAACCCATCTTCCCCAACTGATTTTTGCTCTTAGCCATTTCATCATATTGTTTGGAGCTTCATGTGGTGTGTTCCCTATTTGATGTGTTTACCAGTTTCAGATCTCCGCAATGCTTCCATCGGAAACAAATGTTTATAGAGAGACGTGTATACAAGGTCCTTTGTATACAAATTTCCTTCAGAAGACTTTAAAGTGGCCGAATGAAACTGACATTCGACTCCCCTTCTATGGGAATTGGACGAAGTTGAAAATGGTTCTAAAATATAAGACTAGGCAGGCGACACAGATCATGTGCTCGTATTGGACCATATCATACTTTGTTTTGAGGAGTTTGGACAGCTATGTTCAGCTTCATTTATAATTAGATTAGAAGAGATCAGATGTGGTTTTAAAATATAAGACAAGGCAAACCTCACAGAGCCGAACGAAATCATTTAATGTACTCATGTATTGGACCGTATCATATTTTATTTTGAGGAGTTTGGAGAGATTGTGGACAGCTATGTTCAGCTTCATTTATATTGGAAGAGGTTAAATGTGGTTTTAAAATATAAGGCTAGGAAGGTCCTCCCTGAGCCTTTTCAAAACCATTCCATCTACTTGTCTCTGTCAAAAAATATTTCCTTTTCAGGTCTTTGGAGGGAGTGATTGGCATTCGACTTCATTTATATTCAGATTGGAACTTAAAAGGGGTCTTATATTTAAGCCCTTCAAGCCCTCACAGAGCCACCAAAAGTCCCTCCAATTTTATATTTAAGGCCACAAGGCCCTCACAGGGCCACCCAAAGTTCTTCCATCTACTGAAATAAATAGATCAGCTTCTCTTTTCAAGACTTTGGGGTGACGTCTCTACCTTCGTCTTGAGTTATATGAGAACCGGCCATCAACATAAAAGATTCCTGAATATTGCTCGGAAGATGAACTCCAACTTCACACAACCCTTGCCTACTATTCAGACAATGACCTTCCACGTACATCTCAAGCATTTAATTCATTGAACTGGAAACACCAAAGATGGCCCAAAGAAAATTCACCTCAGATCAGTATAACCTCATTTAAGTTGGGAGTGTGGGACCTACCGCCTGTGTTGCTGCCACTCATCCAGGCCATGTAGAAATCACCTCCTCGAATACTCACACGGCAACAAGGAAATAATTTTCCACGAGTCTCGTGTGCTCAACTGAAACTAATCTCCAGAATTCCATTGTGTTAGCGGAATAGTTAATGTCGCATGTTCTCCCCCGGCATGTTTATTCAGCTTCACCAACATATTTCTGTGACTCAATGTGAAACTTCGCTTATCTGTACACCACGAGAAGACGAGTGCTGGTCCCCTCATTCCCTCGAGTAAATGACACTTTCTATTTAATTTGTTTATTGGGGGTGTATTTCTTCTCGCCGCTGATAAACCCCTGCAGCAGGGAGTTATCCCCAATTTGTGTGTTGTTTGTTCAATGTTCCTTCTTTCCTTTTTGTATTCCCACAGAATTTTAATACGATTACGAACGCGATAAAAATTATCCCTCAATGTTAATTGTGCGTGACGTATCCGAATCGTTGTTGACATTGCACGTTCATGGCCTATCCCACTGGATGCAGGCGATAATTTGTCGATATGTCAGAAGTTAAATGGATAACAATTATATTGCACCGATAAGATATCCACGAGTATGAGTACGAAGGTAGGAACTGTACATGGAGAGCTGCACATGAGTGAAGGGAGAAAGAGAAACAGATCAGAGATGGCTGCGTTCACATGAGGTTCCTGGTTTTTCAGCGTGATTTACTTCTCAATACGGCAGAGGAAAATATTAAAAATAATCTCTGGAAATCTTGAAAGAAGCCAAAGAAAAGCAAAAGAAGAGAGATAATAAACTTTATAATCGAGAACGACCAATCATCTCGATTATGAAGTCACACACAAAACACATCAGGGGCTTACCAGAGTCATTGTGCTGATTATTCCACCACAGAGAAAGCATAGAAGATAATACACCGAACCCTTTCTATAGAAAACGACAAGAAATCCGACTAATATATGATTAGATCGTGTATTCAATTCTGATATGTTCGCTTTGATTTTAGTCTATAAGGAATCTCTCTAACTTCCATACCTGGGTAATCAATTTTTTGGCTAAAAAATTCTTTTCCTACCGAAATCATGGCTAATCTCTGCTACCTTCGTCCATTTCGAAAGAATCTGACTTAGTCTAGCGTGACCTGAAAATTGCCTTATTGGGCCGTAGTATAACTAAGACAATGATACTCTAGATTGAGGCCGTCACAATGCCATCCAATCGTGGTATCTTGAATGATTTCAAGACGGGAATTGTTCCGAAAGTATGTGAACTATGTCCTTTAATGTAGTGGTGTCATTTTTGATTATCTTTGGAATACTATTAAGTCACTGAGGTCTTCGGAACAAAGTAGAAAATGAGCTCTCGTAAGGAGTGTCACTTCAGTTGAGTTTTCCCAGGTTGTGTATCATCGGTAGTCTGAATGGGTAGTGTTGGTGGTAGCCTAAGGAATTAGTAAGTCCAAGATTAGTCCATTGTGGTAGAAAAGGAAGGTTTGAAGTTCTTCAATACAGAAGCCCAAAGAAGTTGCAGTAGCTTCCAATGCATGAATACGGCACTGCAAACAAGGGTTCCATAAAACATTTCCCCTTATCTCCGTAATACTGTCAAGTCAGTGAGGGTCTTCGGAACAAAGTGGTAAGGAGGGACCGCTAGTACACGTGAGTTTTCCAGTTAGTAAGTAGTACCATCGGAGCTCCAATGAAAACAGAGGTCCAATAAACCCGAACAAGTTTGATTTCTTTGTGAAAGCTGACTGACGATTAAACCCAACTGAGCCCTATTTAGATGAGTGTCTGTCTGGCTGTCTTCCAGACCAATATTGTCAACATTTAAATCTTCCCCTTAATTTACACATGATTTTCCTTGTTCTACCCTGACTTCCATGTACCAAATGCAGACACATCACATTTTCATTCATGGCTAAGAAATTGCTTCCACTTTCCGCGGCCTTTGACGACATTTTTCTTTTCTTTTTATGCTAATCCGTTTGGTGTGAATTACTTTTATATCTTATAAGATATGAGTGTGCTGAACTAATCCCCACCGCCCTTCCTCCTTAGTCCAGGGTGCAGTCACATCTAATTCCATGAGTTCAGTTGCGGGGCCGCAATTTCTCTCGACGCCGACTGGACGTGTTGGCATCAATTGCGGTATTTGCTGGAAGGGATTAAACTGCGACCGCTTCAAATTTCGCCGGTCGCTGGCATGCAGCTCAAGTAAAACTGCCATAAATCAATTTGGAAAGAGTGGACGTGCCGCGCCGCACTCTGACGAAAGTGGCCAAAGTGCAAACAGTGCAGGCACGCACAATGCCACAATGCCGCAATGGCAGCACGACTCCTGCGCCGCAATGGATACGAGTGAGAGTGTGGCGTTTTGTTGGTTTTATGCGCAGTCGTGCCGCGTGTCAGTGTTGCCAGCGCTAAACACTTTGCGCTGCAAACATAAATTACGATGGTGTTTGCTGCTGCTGCTGTTGGTGCTCTCCTTCTGAGGGTCCTCCTCTGCGGTACTCGTGTCTCTGTGTGTGTTCGGTGTGTGGAGTGCGGTGTGTGGAGCGGGCGCACTGCGAACGCTTTTGAGTTTCATTGCAATTTCTGCGCTTATCTGATGACAGTTTTGCGGAACCACAGTTCAGTTAATTTAATTGGTTTTTCTTGTCTTGCCGGAGCCCTTCTCTCAGTGCCGTTGTGGCCGTGGCTGTGGCTTTGCCTTCGAATTTGCTGCGAACTGAATTGAAGTACATTTTTAGACATAATTTTTCTCTCTTTTTTGTGTGCCTCCACTAAAAAGGCCGTATTCGCAATGAGGCGAGCAAATTTGTGCACCCCAACATGTGGCATGCAGCAGCATTATATGCGGCGGTATTGTTTGCTGTGGAATTGTTTGCCTGTGCTTAGTTTGAAAGGACTGGTTTAGATGCAGTTGGAATTTTGCGTACACTTCTCCTAAGCAGAAGACGTAAGAACACACCCAAATGACTCACTGTGAAAGGTGTGCAATGACCTAACGCGTACTTTTCGGTCACGTGATCCATCAAAAGACCGTTAAAAGACCGTTAATTGCCCATAATGTGAAGGGTGGATTAAGAGATCAAAGCTGGAAAAGTTTTAATTCATAACTAAAGAGGAATGTTTTCCTGTAGGAGAACTTTCGTTGGATGATTGCTGATAAGTCCGCTGCCGATTTGCAAAATATTCTTTGACATTTCTATTCACTAGAAGAGATTTCAACCCTGGTAATGGCTCCACTTAGGAAGCTAGCAAAAGCGGGACTCTATTCAATGATCTCCACTTCCATGAATCCTAAACGGCACTCCACTCATGAGTGGCCTAATCGGGCAGTCAGTCTAACTTCTATTCACCAAGTTGGTACACAATCCTGGAACAAATCATACTGGTACAACCACCCTTATCTTAAAGATCTAAATCTTGGTGATTCCTTGCAAAAATCTGTGTTTGTTCAAAGTAATTTTGTTCAAACCCCAGATACTTTGAGGGAACTTTATGTTTCACATATCCCTACTTCCTACTAGAAGAATCAGCGATTGAGTCTTCATACAGATTATTCGTCACATGTTGGAGTAACCACCTCCAGATGTATCAAAGCGAATATTACTATAGAAATCAGAAATTGCTTATTCAATTTCATTTGTGGAACTTGGACTTTCTCTGTCCACGGTTTGGAAATTCTGAGAGCATACTCTTATCTGTGGCAGCATAATTTTTGGTTTGGTTTGTTGGAACTACTAGTCATATATACCTCTCAGACCACAGGACATGCATTGTACTATATCTGACGGTCCATTTATATTCTTCTTTGAAACTACCTGATCTGCGAACAAACCTCATTATATACTTTGTCCCTAAGTAGTCAGAGAGAGGTCTTATAGAAGTGGACCTGGGTGTGTGAAACCACTCCGCAATCATGAAAGACCTCCGCTACATGAAGTGGGGGAGAAGATTATCATAGAATCAATAGAGGCGGTTCACTGTTAATCTTGATGAGGTGGTACCTGATGGTGGTTCCACTCGGAGTTACGTAAAAGGAGATGATTTTAGTGGGGAGGAATCCCACACTACTGCTGTATGCATTGAGTCCCGTATCTTGTTTGAAGATGTCCACCATCCTTCCAACCTAGGAAGAAAAAAACAAACGAGTGAAGTCGTAAGACTAGCGTTTGGTTCGGATGTACGGGGATTTGGCTCTAGAACAGTTTGTAAATGATCATCTCTTTGCTGAACAATTTCGATCCTCATATAATATAAAATGAATGGATGGATTAATAAATAACATTTCTGCATAGAGACTAATCGGAATTCAGTATAGAATCCTTGACAGTTTTGATAATGGAGTTTGCAGTGAGAATTGTCCGAAACAGTCGGACAACGACGCAGGTTCTAGAGAGATATATTCTACAATGAAAAAAACATTAGGGATGTACTCGTATGTATCGATTTTGATTTCAAAAGTCAACAAAATGGATCTGAAAGAGATGTGCTTCCAACAGAATGTTCCTACACATGCACATAGTATAATCTACTATACATAATATAATCTACTTGTTACTCCATTAGTATAAGAAATATCGCTCTCTTCATCAGGGAATCGCACTGGCCCTTTATTTGTTCCGGGGGGCGTTTCAATTTAAGGGACCCATATCTCTGTGGTATCACGACGGTCAAATTCTTGGCCTAGACGGGATTACTATGGGTGCCACCCTAAACTAGCCTAACCTAACCTACACAAGTACTGAATCAATAGTCTCATTGCAACAAATTTGGATTATAGATTAAAAAACTTGATCTCGAAGATCCAGATCTGATTCTTTATTTTTCATCTTTGTGAATAAACTCATTCATTTCTATCCGCATTCTTCATGCAAGTTGCTGGCAGGTTGATGTGATTTCAGTTGATAGTTGAGTTCATCTTTCATGTCCTTTAGTTGTTGGTAGTGTTCCTTCTACATCCTGGGTGCCTAGAAACATTACAGCTAGTTTTAAGTCATGTTCTGGAGATGTGAACTACAGTCAACAAAGATGTGGAATTCTATTCAAGTAGTCAACTGAATTTGCAAACCAATATTTGGGCATTTACGAACAAATCAGTCGTAGGTTAGGTTAGGTTGGCAGCTAAAGGAAGCTCACTTAGGCCCGTTCTGATACCATAGACACATGGGTCCTTTAGACTGAAACACCCCCCGGGACTGAACGGCAAACCCGTGCAATTCCCTGTTGAAGCGAGCGAACTTTGGTTATACTCATGGCTCAGTATGAATCATTCTCAAGTTCGTCAGAAATTTCGGTCTGAAGTGTTCGCAATTTTAATTCATTTTAGCAAAGGAATGAATTCGTAGTATCATGTTATATCTCCTTCAAACACAATTTTTATGTTTTGCAAATGCGAATTCTGATGAACCAATACAGCGACATCTGCCGCGCATTGGTTAAAGTTGCCGTACATTACCTTCAGTACTCTCTTTCAGTGTTCAATGTATACCAAGTATTTATGTGTATTCTTTATTTTGGTATTAATACTTTCACTTTTTCCAGTGTAGATTCGTTTATATGTACGAGTATGTATTTTTTTCAATTATTATTTGTTTTATTATTAATTTTTCCATTTAAAATTATTTTTTATTGTCGTTTTTTTTTGGTATGCATCAATTTCCTAATCTGAGTGGTCTGACTTTTTGTGCCACCTATTCGCAGTCTTTGTTTGGGTGTTATCTCTTTATGTTTTACTTTCCAAGCTGTCTTCAGACAGGTTGCATAAATATGAATTTGAATGTTTAGTGCTGTTTTTGATAGTTTCCAATCTATTTTACGTATATAATTTTTATATGCAATCTAATTTATGAGTGTTTTTAATTAATATATTTAATTAACTAGAAGCATGTACAGTTAGACGGCAAGTGGCTTGCTGGCTGATGTGACTGCAGTTGATAGTTGGATTCGTGTTTCATGTCCTTTAGTTGTTGGTAGTGTTGGAGCAAATAATGAATTTACTAGGATCCATAATTGTTAAAGGAGGAAACTCAGAGTGGTTTTAATGTGTCCTGTGCTTTAAATTAAGGGCAGATTTATGCTTTATAGGACAGACTGATGATCTTCCCTTATTAAATCTGTTTAGATATACTCGTACTTTATCAATATTTAGGCTGATGACTGATAAAATGCCCTTATAATTCACATTGTAACGATCACGATGAACACTTGCGTTGGCACTTTGACAAGGCAACTGAAGAGTGAAACCAACACCAAAATCACTCCATAAATCTAAAGAGGCAAATGGGAGTGTTAAAGTCTGTGATGAGGGCTGCTTCAAATGATGCTTCAACTGGGGGAAGTAAGGGAACCGTTAATGGAACTCATACCAATCTGCTAATATACCAAAAGAGATATAAAATTTTCGCAGTAGGAGTAGTTAATTTATAAAAAGATGATTCTTAACTCATAAAAATATATAGTGTAATACCAAACAAATTGGTAGTATCAGACAATCTTGAAGATTAGTTTTATTCCGGGTCATGGACGCACACTTCATATAAGATCACAGCGGTTATTATATACGAAGTAACACAAAACAAGTTTTTAGGACAGGAGAATCTTGAAGATTATTTTTATTCCGGTTCATGGACAGACACTTTACTTAATACCCCACCGATAATTTCCTTTAGAATCCTTCAAATGGCATCTATGGTTTCTGGTGTGGAGACTGTTGCAGTGTGCTCTCTCATAGCTGGACCTGTGAGGAACCATGCCTACTTTGAGAATATGAGAAATAGTTGAAAATAGCAACAAAGTTATTTCTTCTAATTGTCCTCAGTTTGAGGAACCTTTCCTGAAACCAATGAACTCTAGTTGTCTAGTTTAGAATCCAAGTATACCTACTTTATGTGGATATTTCTTTTTAACCTGAACATTAACCGTGTGGACCTAGACTAACAAACATTTTTACGATTTGCATTATGTTCCTTCAGCTGTATTGTGACTTATTCCTGATTAATACGCTTAAAGAATCTTCTACTTCTTAATTATTTTCCTGACCCCCAACTTTAAACACAGATATCATAGAGAATCTTTATATTATATTTATATTGATATACTAAGATCCAAAGTTTCTAGAAACTTAAGGTTCCATCATATTGAGCGATTTCATATAAACATTCTTGGAACAAATGATGATCCAAATGACTAGTAAGTTCATGTTTCATTATATTGAATGATTTTATGTGGACTTAATTGGATCAGCTCGCCCAAATATTCTAAAATATTGATGTCTCTTCATATTGAGAGATTTCATATTGTCATATTTGAATCAAATGATGATGGAATTTCTCCAGAAAATTCATGTTCCATTAAAATAATTGATTTTATGTAGACATATTTATATTAAGTAATGATATTTATTATCCAGAATCTCCATGTTCTATTAAAATGTGAGGTTTCATGTGGAAATAGTTGTACTTGTAACAAATGATGAACCAAAGAGTCAAGAAATTCATTTTGAGTGGGTTTATGTGGGCACAGTAAGATCAAATGATGATTCAAATTTCCAGAAAATGGATGATCCAACATATTGAGTGCTTTTATGTAGACTTATGTAGAACAAATGATGATCCCTATTTGAGAGAATCTCCATGTTCCATAAAAATTTGGGGTTTCATGTTGAAATACTCATACTTGCGCAACAAGGAAGAACTATATTTTCATTATATTTGAAGATCATCATATTCAGTGGGTTTTATGAGGGCACACTTAGATCAAATGGTGATCAATTTATGTTCGATCAATTTATGTTCGATCAATTTATGTTCGTTCATGTGGTGATTCTTTATAGAAACACTTTGATGAATGATGTTCTAAATTTTTGTATCACGTGACCTATGCGGGATTCTAAAATGTTTAGAGTCCATTTTTATATTGACTCTCAAGAACTTATTCTTATCTTTCGAGGTCTATCATTTAAGTTAGAATTGATCACGTAGACACGTCTATTATACCCGTATACTAATTAATTCAGTCTACATGTCCATTGACTTGATCAACTCAATTACGTAATAATATTTGCAAGCACCCTATTTGTGGCAGTCCTCTTATCACTCAAACTGCACCTTTCGGTCTTATATAATTTCGACTCCAAGCGTCTTGATAAAAATAATTTGAATACGTTTGGAATTACCACATATGCAGAAATCGAGCTCTGACTTAATTCAGTTGGAACATTCTTATCTCGCATTTTTGGACAGATGCGATGTTCTCAAGCACTCATAGTAACACAGCGAGAGTCGTGCATAGGAGCATTAAGGTGAAAACATAAAAATAGGGGCAAAGGTGTCTCCGCAGACGGGGCCGAGTGGCTAAATTTTGATAAATTAGAATAAGCACTGATAAGAAAATGGTATAAAAACCCCAGAGCTGGCAGCTAACATCACAGTCTTTAGGTATTGGAACACAGTATCTGATCCGGAGTCGTTGTGAATATGAAATTAGTTATTGTGCTTTTGGCTTTGGTGGGATTCGTGGCTGCGGCCAGTTTCCACACCACCAACCAGGTGAAAATCGCTGACAAGGCTTTCTTGGAGAAGCAAAAATTCTTGTTCGAGATTGTCTACCGCGTCGAGGACCCTCTGATGTTCGACGAGTATATCAAATATGGAGAGCAATTCGTCGTTGACAAGTCTTACTACACTGTAAGTTGAAATGCCACACCCACCTACGATCCTATATCCTGGTGTACATACTATAATATAACTTTCTCTCGATTACAGCAATATGACATATACATGGAGAAATTCTACGAGTCCTACAAGTTGGGAGCTCTCTTGCCCAAAGGTGAATTCTTCGGCGCCCTTGCCAAGACCCACCACAAGCAAGCGTTCGGTCTCTTCAACTTCTTCTACTACGCCAAGGACTACCAAACTTTCGTCAAGAATGTTTGCTGGGCCCGCATCCACGTTAACGAAGGCATGTTCGTCTATGCTCTTACTTTGGCTGTCATCCACCGTGATGATTTCCAAGGCTTGACCTTGCCAACCATCTACGAAATCTTCCCACAGTACTTCTTCAACAGCAAATTCATCTACGAAGCTGAGAAATTCGACTTTGATGTATGGAGCAAGTTGGCCAACTACGAGAAGAAATTCTTCGATGTCTTCTACAAGAACAACAAATACTACCACAACGACTACACCTACATCAAGGACTTCAAGACCTACCAATGGTGGAAACTGATGGGTTTCGGTGAACACTGGTACGCTGAAGAGAAATTCATCCTCCGTGAAAACATCCACGAATTCAACCAGGACTCCAAATGGTTGTCTATGTTGAAGAACGTTAAGCAATTCTGGATGCCTGTTGACTACACTCGTGATGTTGCTATCTTCAACGACCACAGCAAACTCTCCTACTTCACCGAGGATTTGGGCTGGAACGCATACTGGTACTACTTGAACATGGACTACGCCTTCTTCTTGGACGGTGAGACTTTCGGTTTGAACAAGGATCGTCGTGGTGAATACTGGTTATACAATGTTCAACAACTGCTGTCCCGTTACTACTTGGAACGTCTTTCCCACGGATTCGGTGACATTCAAGAATTCTCCTGGTTCCACGAAATCGAACACGGCTACGATCCTCAGTTGATCGCTTACAATGGTGTCGGCTTCAGCTACCGCAAGAACTACTACGAAGTTCAGACCTACGGCAACTTCGACATGTTGAACAACATCTACAACGCCTTCAACCGCATCTACAACATCATTGATACCGGATTCTACAAGACTTTCGACGGCAAAACCATTGACTTGCGCAAACCAGAAGCCATTGAATACATTGGTAACTTGGCTCAAGGCAACGCCGATTCCTTCGACAAATTCTTCTTCAACTACTGGTACTTGCTCTCACACATGTACTTCGCCGATGCTGACTACAACGATGTCGATGTCTACCCCAACGTGTTCTTGAACTTCGAGACCATGATGCGCGACCCTATGTTCTACGTGTTCTACAAGAAGATCGCTCACGTCTTCTACCACTTCAAATACCAATTCACCCCATACACTCACGAGGAGCTCTTCTTCTCTGGCGTCGAAATCAAGGATGTCCAAGTCGGTGAGTTGGTCACCTACTTCGATCTGGTTGACTTCGATGTCACCAACTTGTTGAACGACAAATTGACCTTTGCCGGCGAGAAATTCGTCTGGGACAAGTCTCTCTTCGCACGTCAAATGCGCCTCAACCACAAGCCTTTCCACTTCGATTTCACTGTTCAATCAGACAAGGCCCAAAAGGTCGTGTTCCGTACTTTCATCGGACCCAAATTCGATGAATTCGGCCGCATTATCTCTTTGACCGAAAACCGTGAGAACTTCGTTGAACTCGATGAATTCGTTTACGAATTGACTGCCGGTAAGAACGCCATTAAGCGCAGCTCCGACGACTTCTCCTGGACCGTCAAGGACCGCACCACCTACACTGAATTGTACCAATACGTTATGCTGGCTTACGACGGCAAATACGACTTCCCATTGGACATTAGCGAACCACACTGCGGATTCCCAGACCGCCTTATCCTGCCTCACGGCTGGACCAAGGGTATGCCAATGCAATTCTTCTTCTTTGCCACCCCATATGTTGCCCAAAAGGAACAATTCTCGACCTACGACTACACTTACTCGTGCGGCATTGGATCCGGAGCCCGTCACATCGACAACGCTCCATTCGGTTATCCATTCGACCGTGAAATCGACGAGTACGATTTCTACGTGCCCAACATGTACTTCAAGGATGTGAAGATCTTCCACTTTGACACCCTCGAGACCTACTACCACGAATACAAGAACTACGGCAACTTCGACTACAGCTTCTTCAAGGACTACTACACCAAGTACTTCCAGTACTAAGTGCTCTAAGTCCCCAAAAAATAGCTCTACACACGTATCGAATCGAAACACTGTGATGATGTGGTGATACAAGTTTGATATTTTATCATCAAGTGTGAACTTAGGTTGTAAGTATTACCATAAAGCCAATGTAATTAAAGAACATCGAAAAAATACAATGAAAGATAATAAATGCAACCGATTGCCACGGTAATTGAAAAACATAAACAACTGCTTTTATCTCTATTAGTGCTTTGAAGTTAAGGAAGGATCTGAGAGCGAGGAGTCGAAAATGTGGGAATAGCTGGTCAACGAAGAATATTCGTGTCAGTCTTCTCTATATTAGTGAACTGTTTGAATGATCTATTTTTATATAATAGAAGAACAAATTTCTATTGGAATAGTTGCGTAGAACAGTGACTGTCTTCGGAACTAATAACCATATGTGCGAGGGAAGGTCCAATGTCGAGGGAGCACACAAACAAGTTCCAATCATAGTAGTTTTGGTATATAGTTGAACCTGTAATTCTTTCAGTGTATCAGGAAGGCTTATAACAAGATCATAGCCCACAGCCAGTGAAGTTCTAAAATGATACCTTTAAATGATTTCTAGTGATAGTTTATCCTACAATACTAAAGCTTTGTCCTATAAATATGAGTTCTCTTGGTTCTGAAGAATCTTCCAATTTTGGAATCAAATTTCCCAGTGATATAGGGCAGCATATGATTATATCCTCAGTCAATTAAACCATCTCCATCTTCCCTTTGTTCGTCCGTCTTAATATCGTTTACAGAGACTATATTAAAAATATTATGTTTCGTGGACATAAGATCATATATAAGGCTTGTAGTCTTTTTAGATGGATTTGACAAGGAACATCCGCTGTTTCTAGATCTGTTTCTTTTGAACGGATAATATAATAATAATCATAATAAATCAGCCGCCCTCTGTGGTGTAGTGGTAAGAATGCTGGACTCACGCTCAGAGGTTCTCAGGTTCAAATTGATCTCAAAAATGCTTCTTTCTAAATAATCTTTTTCTTTTCGAGTCGGAAGTTTTATAGGGGATCGGTAAGGACACCTGTGACACCTGCATAATGGTTGATACTTTTCGAACAATATACACAATCACCACCTTCCCGCCATTTTTTTCAAACCCATTCCTAATATCAGTCTATCCATCTATTTATCCTTACTTCTTGTGAATATTATATCCCAAGAACCGAAAGAGATATGGTTCTAAAATATTATATGCAGATGATATTCAACACTAAGTATACACACACGCCCCTTTCTATACATCTATTTTCTTCAGAAGAGCCTATTATAAGAACCGAGCTATTTGGCTAAAATTTTAAATGTTTCTAGTATTCTTTTTTTGTATTGGATCCTTCCTATGTGGGGTGGTGAGAGTACTTTGAAAAATTCAACACAAGAGCGGGAACCCTCACACAAAGAGACTACAATTGACCTTGTTCTATAGGGAACCTCACGAGAAGAGTATTAAATTGAACTCAATTTATCGAGAAGCTCTCGGAAAGAGAATGAAATCGAACTTAATTTATCGGGAACCTCAGCAAAGAGAAGAAAATGGAACTTAATTCATCGGGAATCTTATACAAAGAAACTACAATTGAACTTATTTTATCGGGAACCTCAGCAAAGAGAACAAAATCGAACTTAATTTATCGGGAACCTCACACAAAGAGACCACAATTGACCTTATTTTATCGGGAACCTCACGCAACGATTTCATCCCACAACTTTCGTCATGTGTTCATGGTTAAGTTATGCTGTCCAAGTGAAGCAATGTTTATACACCCACGTAGATCTAAGTAGGACTAAAGTTCGCCTACGGTGCATCTAAAATATGAGTTTGTTGCAATGAACTCTGTGCAGCTGGGACGGACCCAGCATCTCAACATTTCATAGCTTTGTGGGTAATTTCTAGCATATCAAAGAAACGTTTCTTCACAATTCCAATCTATTTGATTTTCCTTGTTGAACAGCGTACAAACGTTCGAGCGAACGTTTTCATTGAAGTTTGCTTGTTTAGGAGAGCATGTGCGTGCGTACTTTCCGCAGACCAATAAACAAAAATCTTACTCTGGACTGAAAGTTTACAAAACTGAAATCAGAACATGTCACTGCAATAAGCAAAGCAGCCAGACATGGATAGAAAAACGGACAGATGCATAGAAAGACAAACAAACAGACAGACAGACAGACGAACAGTGGGACCGACATCGGCGAGAGTGATGTCTATTTTCAAAGTAAATGTGGCAAGGCGTTGAGCAACATTTGTGCGGCATTTCTGCGTCTAAATGAACTGTGAATGGCATTAAACTAACTGCAGCTCCCCTCTTTAGCACTTCGAGACATTACGAGGAAGACATTAGCATAAACTTAAGTGAAATTGGCAGCACTTGCTGACGATTGTCTATACGAGCCCACACACACACCCATATACACAGGCATGTACATCCCCTGACACGTTCCTATGCAACGCCAAGAACAGGGCAAGTGAACTGTTTAATTGCAAGGATTATGCAGCTGTGGAGCAGGATTCATGTCTGAATTTGTATACAAACGCCTGCATTAATGGAACGCATCAAACGAGCAACTGTGGCAGATAAATTATGAACGCTTCAGTGGATGTAAATGGAAATTTGGCAGCAACACCATCACCACAATCAACAGCAACCTCAGCAACACTGTCACCATCAGCCCTACTAACTCGACAACCACACCACCAACATCACCGAGAACACCATCGTCACTGAGTAAACCTCCATCACCGAGAACACCACCGTCACCGAGAACACCAACATCACTGAGAACACTTTCATTACAGAGAACACCAACAATACGGAGAACAGCTCCATCACTGAGAACACCAACAACACCGAGAATACCAACAACATCATCACCACTATCAACAGCAACGTCAACACCACTGCCATCACCGAGAGCTCCACCACCACCGCATTGAGGCCCCTTCAATCCTCCTTGTACCCACACCGCTAGCATTGTGAATGAAATGAATTCGTCGATCACTGCTTGAGGCGATTGTCGATTTTCTGACATGATCCCATCAATTTCTCAATTAGAGTAAATTTATGCACACTTTTGATACCGCATCTCTTCCGCATAAATCAGTGAAATCAGTGGACAGAGTCAGCGGCTGCGGCTGCGGCACAGTCCGCTTTTTCCTCGCATTTCTATTTGTCCTACCATCGAAATTAGTTTGTTCCGCCGACGTGGCCAATAAATTATGCCAATTTGGTGTGGCCCCGCGACTTGCTTTTCACTTTGATGCGTTCGACTCAAATTGAAACTAAACTAAAACTAAAACAACACAAATTGGTACAAAACCCGGCAACTGTCAAAGATATTCGGATGACAAAAAATGAGGAAAACTAAAAGGAAAAAAATTAAATAGCAACATGAAAATGGGAAATGGAAAACTTCAAAGCCGTTGCGCCGCGAGTGCCGCCAAAAAGCGACAACCACGCTGGAAGTGCACAAGAAGCGCTCTTGGCTTCGATTTCAGCAGAGCCGCAAGCGACTTTTTCCTTTTGTGTTCACGCATTTAAAATTAGACTCGTTTCTTGAGGAACTGAGTTACCTGAGCAGTCTGAATAGACATATAATTACAGAGTAGAACAACTTGGTAGACCGATGGAATGGAGCTAAATATAAAGTTCATTAATCAAATTCCTTCCAGCATCATAGTAATGGTTGGTTCAGCTGACTATATGGAGAGGTCAACTCATTGCTCTTTATTTCAGTGCCAGAACAAGAGACAGAATATCCAATCACAGGTACACTTCCTTTATTCAGGTTGCGTTTTCTCTGGAGGACCTGAATAGAATGTACTTTCAGTTAGATTGATTTTCATAGGAAAGTGTTGTTACATTTCTTATCTGGATCTAATGTTAGTTTACTGAGGTATTATATTATGGATCTAATGTTGGTTTATTGAGATCCTAATTTATGGATCCAATGTTGGTTTTCTGGGATCTTAAATTCTGGATCTAATGTTGGTTTACTGAGCTCCTAAATTAAGGATCCAATGTTGGTTTGTTGAGTTCTTAAATTCTGGATCTAATGTTGGTTTCACCATAATTTTCATGCGGTGTGTTCTTCTCGACTTCCTAATAACTCATGTCTCATTACAGAAGCCAATGGACTTGTCAGAATAAAGTCGGAAAGTGTCAAAACACATAATTTTACCATTCAATTACCAAAACTGTCCCTTGAATTTACCCATGCAAAGAATTTTTCGTGCAGTAGAGCCATCCTTGAACCAATTCCATGTCATTTCCAACCCGTCTTTTGCAAAATTTTGCTGTAGGACCAAATCAACTGAGACCATGACAAAATTGTTAATAATTGTCCGCTATCTCTTCATACTGACGTTTCATGCTACACCTTTCCATGTACTCCAACAATCATGCCACTTAATCCTCAGACATTACCAGACTCCAAAATTAGTTTAGCTTTGATTATACAGTGGGGAACACTTAGATCTGTGCGATCCAGTCTTATACCACTAGATCGCAAGATTCTGCAGTTGCTCAGCGAACCATCCTGATAATTAAGACAGAGTCCTGGAGGCTGTTAATGTTGATAACAACCACATTAAATATTCGTATATCAACAAAGAGCTCTTCCACCTCAGATGAGTGTCTCTGCTCTTACTGAAAGCTCTGCAAGTACACAAAAGGCGCAGCAAGCTTTGCTCTTTTTCTATATACAACAGATTCTGCAGAAGTGAAGGGCAACGTTTTAATCCTCCAGTTCTGTCACTTAAGTGAGCCTAGTGTTGTCCGACCATTTGTTCCAGTCAAATTCAGTTTTGTCCAGATGTGACTGGACATCTGACCTATTGACATTTTCACTTTAAGTTCATCCGACTTCTGTCCAAGTTCATCCGATATATCGATGTTTTAAGGAGAAAAAGTTTTCAAGCTTGAATTTCTGGAAAGTGGTGGATTTCCAGCCCAGTAATATCAAATTCTTCTGCTAATTCTTCAAATTGCTGTTCTACTTAAAATGTTCTTCCCTCTCATCAGATTCTTTTTTTTTACTTCTTCAGATTCTTCTTCCACTTCTTCAGATTGCTGTTCTCTTTCTTAAGATTTTTCTGCTTTTTCTGTTCTTTAGATTCTTCTTTTTTTTCTCCACATTTCTTCAGGTTCTTTTTCTTTCTTTTGTTAAGATTCTTCTTCTTTACATAATTTTTATTCATATTCTTATTCAGATTATTCTTATTTTTCTTCAGATTCTTCTCCATTTTTCTCAGATTCTCGTTCCCTTTCTTCAAATTCGTTTTCTTGTGATTACTCTTCTCTTTCTTCAGATTCTTCTTTTTTTGTTCAGATTTTTTTTCTTCTTTAGATTCGCTTTCATCAGATTCGTCTTTTTCCTTAGATTGGTTTTTTCTTCAAATTCGACATCTTCTTTAGATTATTTTGGTTTTTTTCACATTCTTCTGATTATTCTTCTGCAGATTCCTCTTCCG
The DNA here is from genome assembly GCA_920105625.2 of Clusia tigrina. Lineage (NCBI taxonomy): Eukaryota > Metazoa > Arthropoda > Insecta > Diptera > Clusiidae > Clusia > Clusia tigrina. The sequence goes on along the minus strand of OV050033.1, from coordinate 164,560,117 downwards.
CAGAATACTTTTTATCAGATTCTTCTTATTTTCCTCAGATTGTTGTTCTTCGTCAACAGATCGTTTTTCCCTTTCTTAGATGATTCTTTTTCTTATTCTTCAGATTGTTTTTCGCTTTCCTCAGATTTTTCTTATTTTTCTTCAGGTTCTTCTTGTTCAGATTCTTGTTCTGCTTGCTCAGTTGCTTCGTCTTCTGCAGTTTGCCCTTTCCATTCTGCTGATTCTTCTCCTTCCTCTTTTGCTTCAGACTCTTCTCCTTCGGATTTTCCATATATTTGTTCAGAATCATCTTATTTCTCTTCAGTTTCTACTTTTTCGTAGGAATTTTTTTCATCATTTTCTTAACAATAAATTCTTTTTCTTCACACTGTTCTACATGAGATTGATATTCGCTTTCTTCAGATAATTCTGCTTCTTTAAGTTCTTCTCCCTCTTCAGATTCTTCTTGTACAGATTATTCTTCTTCATCAGAATGTTATTCTTCATCAGATTGATCTTCCCTTTCTTCAGATATTTCTGCTTCTTTAGGTTCTTCTCTTTCTTTATATTCTTCTTCTTCAGATTATTCTTTTGTTGTTTAGATCCGTTTTCTTCTCCAGCACCTTCTTCTTCTTCTGACTCTTCTGTTTTCCTGTTAAGTTAAATCAGCTGAGAAAGTGTCTTCCCCCAGTTGATCTCAAGAATAATAGAATATTAATATTAAGTTATTCTAGTCCCACAGTTCTTGTGGTGGATTCTGTGTATGTAACTTTCCTTTCTATTTTGATTCCTTTCCTTTTCTTAGGCATCGCTTTCAGTAAAATAGTGAGGAGTGGCATTTAACGACCTCTTCAGTGCAAACTTCTCCCATATCGCTATCAAAGCAATTCCATTGTAAGGTAATGATCTTCATGAGGGAACACTTGGAGCATTTCACATTCGCAACACTCTCGCGTTTTAAGTGAACAAGAAATGTGAAAGAATCGCTCTACCGCACAGAAATACACCGAGAGGAAAATATAAAATAAATGAAACGTTCAAATTCAAGTGGAAGTAGGGGGAGAAACGGAAATTCTGTGAGTTGAGGCTATAAAAAGAGCAGCGGCGCGGCAGCGGACTCAGCGCTAAGAGGAACGGATGCGCAAATGAAGCGCGACGCACGCAATTTCGTGGTCGCACGTACTTGTAATTGTTGCAGTTGTGGTTGTTGCCGTTGTTGTTGCTATTGCTGTTGTAGATGTTGTTGTTTTTATTCTTGTAGGTTACAAGCAACATTTGTGCTTGCCACACAAACAATATTTTACTATACTAAAAGTAAAACAAAAGGAAAATTTGTGGAAAATTGAAAATCACTAAAAATCATTTCTAAGTCGGAGCGCTTTCCAGTACTTAAGCGGAACAACTCGTAAACACCGCAGCCAACAACCTTCGCCCTTTCCGCTTACCACCAAATATGAGAATAATTGTGTGTCTACTTAAGAAAACTAAATAGGAAAATTGCCCCATGAATGCGTTCGAGCGGCGCAATTGCGGGTTCGCGTCTTTTGTTTGTTTACATTACGTGCACGGGAATGGGGCCTTTGCGTAAGTGTTGCCAAACCGATGATGCCGGCAGCGTGGCGGCCGACTGCGTGTGTGGTGGTCGGAAGCGGGGCCCTATCTCATCAAACACTGCGCACTTTGAAGCGAGTCTTTTGCAATATTTTGAAACAAGTTTTTTAAGGGAGATTGAGAAAGGGTGTTGCAGTGAAATGGAAAATGGACGCCAAAAATGCAAAGTTGCTAAGTTGCAAAGTTGCATAGTAACAAAGTTGAAAAGTTGCAAAGTGCAAAGTGAATGTATCCAAGGACCTTCTGTGACTATTTCATATTAGTAGCAAAGAACTCAATACGCTCTTCTCTCATCTCACAAAAAGACGAGATTCCACAATTTCATAGTGAAAAGTGGTACGTGAACCAGGGTCCAGGGTGTTACTTTCCATGATCAGAGCACTTTGTCACTTAACTGTAGCGGGGGAATCAGCCTCAGGGAAGATTCTCAGAGCCCAAGTAGAAATTACTTTTGTTGTGAGTTTAGAAGCGGTGCTCATGCCCCAAATTTCTTAACCAAAGAGTTAGATAACTGGGACTTCAAGTGCAGATATCTGTTTCTTTATATGGTGATACAATTGTTACGGAGCTTCTTCATACGTCCAGTTAACCGCTGAGGCATTTTAAAAGACATCCACATACGGAGACCCTGTCGTGTGAAGGTCTCGCCGTGTGAAGTTCTCTGGATATGTTCTCAGAGAGAGAACATAACTATTATAGAAATGGAGAACCACTTGGGGATCTGGGGAAACTATCTGCAGAACGAGTGACGATTTCATTTCTTTTTGTATTGGTCTGTTGTCCTCAATCGAAGATGGTGAAGATCTATAGTCAAATCTTCAAATACTTCACAGCTGTCCTTGAATGTTCTTTACCACTCGTAGACGATTCAGACCCATTGTTATGAATATCATTGGGCATGGTGTCAAAGCCCTCTTCCTACATATTTTCCCTTCCAGTCGAAGACTTCACTTAATAGTACTTAATTCCCGAAATCCTTGAAGACATAATTAATTATCCTGTAAAATATAATATAGTATAATAATGATATCAATATATTATAAAGGCCAAATTCATCGGACAAGCTATATAGAAAATGGCCAAATGTTTCACCAATCACAAGTGGTTGGTGAAACAGGGCCCCGATCCGCTAATCGACCATTTGTTCTTTCACTAATGCTGCGGTTTCTGTTAATTGTTCAGTTTTTATTGAACACTTTGGAATGGAAGAATAACAACAACAATTATTCTGCTCAAGTTAAATGGAATTTGATTGCTTTTGTTCAATACCCCCATGCCCCCAAATTCCCCCTCCCCATGAAGTGGATATAGACTCTAATGGAGCAACATAAAAAAATCGGAAATAGATCTAGTATACGAGTAGAATCGGCATTGAATAATTCATTGAGTAACACTATTTTTGCGATATGATAAGGTCAATAGAACCCAATGACACAGTAAAGAAAGGATCAAGAAAGACGGAGAAAGGATACACCAGCTTTTCAATGGAAATCACCATGAGTGTCTGCATGAGTTAGCTGGGCATACACACAGCAGTATCCCCTTCTGGATCCAGCTCTGGACACACACTGGTACCGTAATTCTGAAGAGCACACCATCTGACCTTCGTAGACAGGCTTTAACCATTTTCGAACCCTGAGGAAATTATTGAAGATGATCATTGAAGCGATCCCCAATTGAAGATCAATGGAAAGAACAGAGGACCCAAATACGGGTTAAGTGCAAACAATCCACTTGAGTCATAGTCTCAGAACTTCGTTGGCCTATTTTCAGTCGGATTTTGCAGTGCTGATTTCATATTCATAAAATAATTAAATTCCGTCTATTCCGTACATCTTTGAGGTCGATTTGTTTGAACTCACATCGTTGCCTTCGTAGAGATTAATGGGCAGCAGGCAACTGCACATGTTTGCTGGCATTCAAGAATTTTGATTTGATTAATTTTTTGTGTGGAATTCGAAGGTCGAACGCGCGTTCTACGAGCAGATATTAAAAACAGAAACATTCTCTGAGTGTGTAAAATGCAATTTTTTCGTTAATCGCTTCAACATGAGTGGAATTCCTAGGAAAACTGATTACAAAGTCGACGGGAACAAAAAAATATACGGTCGGTACTGGAAATGGATTCAGTTATAAAAAATGGACATGTGTATTTGATGATAGTGAACATGTGCATAGTGGAGGAGTCCAACAGGTGGTATAGAAGCGGTGAAGAAATCAATCTGGAAATTTCACGAAAGGCCCAATTTGGGATAATCAGCTGGAGTGTAGTCCATCTACTCTGCTTGTATATCGCTATAGTAATTGGGAAGGCATATTGCAGCTCTATAAAGGCATAGAAATGCAGTGTTACAGTAAGTTTTATAAAGGCTATACAAGGATACAGTGTGGCGCTAATGAATCGAGGCTATTGATAGATCTATTCGGCACGCCTTTCCGACCGCATTTTCAAACCTCTTTCCACACCGTCTTTTCGCACGTCTTTCCACACTACTTTCCACTTGCCATTCCGGAATTGGGTTCTAGGAGTCTACTAAGTAAATTTACGATTATTCTACTTTTATTGTACTATGGTTAAAAATCCTGCAAACACTTCCCGGTTTAATTTCTGTCATCAGTTAGAGAACTATAACTACGGGTAATACCATAAGTCACCTTCCATTTCATTAACTCTATACTTTCTCCCTAAAAGGACATCATTTAGTTCCTTTAAAAACACATTCAGAAAGGTCAATAAAAACTTGTCAGAGGGTTAACTTGTTCCAGGACAACAGTGCCTAGTTATAGGACAACAGTGCCTAGTTCTAGGACAACGGTATCTGTCTAGTTCTAGGACAACAGTGCCTAGTTCTAGGACAACGGTGTCTGTCTAGTTCTAGGACAACGGTGCCTAGTTCTAGGACAACAGTGTATGTCTAATTCTAGGACATCGGTGTCTGTCTAGTTCTAGGACAACAGTGCCTAGTTCTAGGACAACGGTATCTGTCTAGTTCTAGGACCACAGTGCCTAGTTCTAGGACAACAGTGCCTAGTTCTAGGACAACAGTGCCTAGTTCTAGGACAACAGTGCCTAGTTCTAGGACAACGGTGCCTAGTTCTAGGACAACAGTGTATGTCTAATTCTAGGACATCGGTGTCTGACTAGTTCTAGGACAACAGTGCCTAATTCTAGAACAACAGTGCCTAGTTCTAGGACATCAGTGTCTGTCTAGTTCTAGGACAACGGTGTCCGACTAGTTCTAGGACATTGGTGTCTGTCTAGTTCTAGGACAACAGTGCCTAGCAAACCGCAATATCAGGTCTCCAGAGAACTTTCAACTCTTTTCTATGAACGTTTGTTCAACAACTTGGACCATTTTTTCCTGTACCCACTCAAGTGATTGACAATTTATCATGTCACTAATTCGCTCAGCAGAGATATTTGAACATCCCGGTTCTAGAAAAGTGTTCCATACAAAGAAACGCCAGTGAACTTTAATAAAAATGAGCATTTCCATTTTACGAGTAGCATTTAAATATGATTTATGGCCAATGTCGAAGAATGCTGTTAACTCGCTCTGACCCAAATTACTTCGTGTTTGGAAATTGTGCACGAGCCTTCACAGTTGCCGCTGCAGGGATTTCACTTTACTTAGTCACTTATTTATCACCGCTTGACGATCTCTGTTCAAAAGCACCCATCAGCGGCAGCGTCTTCGCTGCAGTGACTGATTTATTTCGGCTGCTGTCAGCAGAAGCACGCACGTACTCCGGCTACCTCCGCAGCGAACGACACGGCTGTATCCATAGTGCTCTACACGACTACCTCCACAGTTCCCTGCTCAGCTTCCTCCACGACTACCCCTCTACGGCTCTCTATACGGCTGACTCCACGATTCCCCCTGCACGGCCTTCTACAGTACTGCCTCAACAGCACCATGCTCAGCTTCCCCCACGACTACCCCTCTACGGCTCTCTACACGACTGCCCCCTCTGTTCCCTGCACAGCTTCCTCCATGACTTCCCATCCAGGGCTCTCTATACAGCCTCTTCTATACCTTCCTTCACGACTCCCTCCACAGCTCTTTACACAGTTCCCTTCACAGCTCTTTTCGCAGCTCCCTCCTTAGCTACCTCCACCTGTTCCCTTCACAGCTTCCTCCACAACTTCCCTCTACGGCTCTCTACACAGCTACTTCTACACCGTCCTTCACTACTCACTTCACAGCTCTTTACGCGGCTCCCTCCTTAGCTATGTCGACCGTTCTCGACCGTTCCCTGTGCAGCTCCCTCCCAAGTTCTCCACACAGCTCCCTCCACGACACCAGCCGAAGCACTTTTCAGCTCTACACCACAAAGTACTGGCACACGGCTGCATAAGGCACATTTAGAGCACGAGTAGTAACCGACGTTGCCACTAACGTTGCCGCTGCAACAGTTGTTGCCCATTTTTGTGCGTCCATCCATGCATCCATCTGTGCAGCCGTGCAACCGTGCAACCGTGCAGCCATTCAGCCACGCAGCCGTGCTTTTATGCAACGAGTATTTTGTCCACCCGCTGCGGATCATTCGATTTGGCTATCTTCACGTGAATTATGGCGTTGGTCATTCGTCGCGGTGCATTTTGCGCGGATGCGTTCTCAAATGGTAATTTCTGTGCGAGATGCATGCAAATTGAAAGCGTCTTTGATCTTTTGACACGCTGTGGGTAATGAATAAATTAAGCAAATATTTATTCCTTATGGAAATTGGCATCTGCGGCATGGTTTTAGCCTGATATAATGAGAGGAAAATCTTCAGTTATTTCTCTTTGTTTATTTGGAGGAAGATGCGGTCACTCTTTGATATTGTGGCGGGAAGTCTGCTTATTAAAATAGTAACTGAGCAAAAATTGAAATAAGAGTAGCGCACAACAATGAATTGGTTTGAGTGACGAAATTATTGCCTTGAATCTGAGATCTGTACTGGAGTTGTCCCCCGGAGCTTGGGGGTATAAAACTATTCTCATTAAAAGGAACTCATCATCATTATCATTGGCGGACAACCATGATTGATCATTGCCGAGTCTAAGCGCACGCTGACGCCTGTTGTAAACACCGAGTGTAACCAGGTCTTACTGAAATTGGTCCTTCCATCGTAACGGTGGTCTTCCCTTTCTGCGCCGCCCATTCGATGACGTCGATTCAGTGGACATGTTCACATTAGGGCTCCTGCTACTAATCGCTCACTCCCTTAAGATCTTCCTACCCTCACCTCCACGCGTTGTACCCGGGGCAACCTGAGCAACGTTGGTGAAGATATGGTAACCAACCCATGTGGGATCATTGGTCACGGCTAAGGAGAGAGCAAGCTTTGGTGAGACCACTCTGACATATTCGGTTTAAGGGTTCACCAAAGTGTGGGAGCCAGGTGGGGTTTCGAATTTTAGGTGCGGTGGCGGAGGAGTACTATGGGGTATCAGTGGCAGCGAAGCCGGTACCACCACCCAATAAAAATATCCTTAGATTAAGGTTATGCGCTGGGCGGAAGAAACCGTTCTAGTGAAAACCAAAGTTAAAGAAGCTTCGGATGATAGACCCCAATACTGTTGAAGACCACCTACTCAAATGATAAAAGAACCTCCTTACCAAACAAAAATGGATGACATTCTATCAAAACTTTGTTTTGGAAACAAAATTTTGAGGTAGGGAAGAAATTCTCTCACAACTGACTGCCCAACAGTGTCCACTGCATCTATGCATCCTACCGATGCAGCCCACTTTCTGAACCCAGCCTCTGCAGCCCACCTTCTGAACCCACCCTCTGCACCCTACCCTCTGTACCCTACCCACTACACCCCACCCTCTCCACACTGTCCTATGGAGTCTGTTTCAAGCAGAGGTAGTGTCAACCGCAAGAGCCCACGTTATGACTTTCGCACTGTCATATATCTGGAGGAATATAAACAGTACCCAGTGGAATTAATAAAGTCCTCCATCGAAAGAGCACGGAATTTTCTTCTTCCAACACCCAGTTTCTACAGAGGCTCTTCCTTGTCCTTGATATAGGCAGGTCATGTAACTCGTGTGTGTTCCATGGTTTGTTCCACCTCTGCTAGGTGGCACTCGCATGATTCGTTTCATCTACAATTCTCATTCGCTTCAAGCACCAGTTGCAGATAAAATACCCCTTCAGTGTAACAGATTTGAGTCTAAGTTTTAAACTCGTCACTCTCAGGGATCTTTATTCATTTTCTTATTGAACGACGGATTGTTTTGGTAATGTCTGATGCCAGTTTGCTTGATCGACAAGTTCATTGTTCTTTTGTGAATCCTTTTAATGACTAAATTTACTATGTCCCACCAATTAGCTTCCTTTAGCTATCATATCGTATTTGATTCATCATTAAGATATATTTCGTATGTGGACTTTAAACTTTAACTCAAAGCTTCGAAGTGGAGTTATTCGACCAATTTATTGGAACTTACTCGTATTTTTTATATGAGTGAAGAAGAAGGAGAAGTGAGCAGGAAGAAGTTGAGGGTCTCATACATTCGCAATGGTATTTGTATTCTTCGGAAGTCCCTCCCTTTATTGCTATGATTACAGTTTAAAAAACTTCTTAGGAATCGTTCTTAATGTTCCTCTCGCAGTAGTCATAACAGACTGTGAACTGGATTGTGACGTCCTCAGATTGCTTTTCTATAGAAGTAAGAGATAGTTATATAGAAAATATATCACATTACTGAGGTGAGAGAGAGTTATCAAAGCCCTTTTCCAAATCTCGCCTCTCCAAGTCGGTCGTCAAAGTTTTAATGCCCGCTGTCCATATTCAACTCCACCTTCGCACCTGCCAAGGTTCTGTCTGGAATATAGTACAGTGGTCAAGTTTCACTAGATATATTTTTCCATGAGGTCCTCCAGGTCGTTTCGTATGTGTGTTGCTAAGAGAAAAGGATGCAATCATAAATTGCTTTAAGACATCACCAACACTTAAAGCAATTTTATGCTTATGTCGTCTATTTGCCAAGTAGCCAAATGAAGACCGAGGGTTGGGAACCATTTGGAATCGGAAAGCAATTTTATGAAATCACTTTCTAGGAAGTGAGTTTTATCATTCTGAAGGGTCTGAACTCATTTTATGCGGTGTGTCCAGGAAGTTTAAAAATTGGAAGGAACTACTACGCTAAAAGTTTGGTGTGGTCTTTTAAGTGTTTGATTTTTGCTTTGTTCAAAGGCCACTAAAACGAAGGAATGATTTCTCAGTACAGTCATGTTTCGTTTGTGGTACTTTGAGCTCTTTCCATTACAATTACAACAAACACATACTCGTATACAACAAAACACTCTATTGAGGAAAAGTTTCAAATCATTGCTTGTACTTGCATTGCTTTGGCTGTCCTTGTTGGGTGTTTGTAGGAGTCTAACATGATTATGCACTCCTATTGTGGGAATTGTTTCAGATGTTGCTTTTGCAGTTGAGCTCTCCGAAGTCCTTCCTGTGGGCATCCCCGGCTTAGTTGTATACGAAGAAACATTTTAACAGTGACACATAAAAAGAATGACTTGTCACCTCTAGTCAAGACATGGTGCCAATAACACTGCCAGCGAAACTTCGGCCGAAACTTGAAGTTATGCCCACATGCCTTACACATGTTACATTGCGAGTATGTGAGAATTTGCGTCAAAGGAACGCCTTCGAAAGCCACAAAACTTTACGATATTGACAAACACGCAACCACTGTGCCAACACGCCGACCAACTGCGGCCCAGCGCCTCCTCGGCAGGCATTTTATGAGCGACTTAAGCAAACAGATTTTTTAAAACGCTTTTTACACCGCCGACCGAAGAACTCACAATCGAAATTTGCAAAAATTAAAGACACAATTTTTTATGACGTCTGCTCGCAGGCGCAAGTTTACGAGCTGCACCGCTCCGGCGCTGAGGATTAAGGCTGCGAAATTTTCACACAATTAAATGCATTTTTCCACATTTTGCCAGCTTTCAGCAGCAGCAAAGCAAGCAATAAAAACACAGCTACACAAACAACAACCAGCAACCAGCAACGAAAATGTTAACGAGCTGACGACCACCAAAAGAGGGGTTTACAGACAGTTTCTTCTTCGAGCTAAATAAAAAAAATATTCAAGAAAAAGATTAAAAAATTGTTTACACAAAAATTTCGAAAAAAGTGTAAAAAACCGCTCTGCAAAAATGTAAACAAGAAACGCGCAATTTTTGAAATATTTTTACGATTTGTTTTGGCATCTGCACTGGAAAAAACTGGGTCTCATTTTAAACAATCTCAGAGTGAAAACGGGATCGGACCAAAAAGTAGTTCGTTCAACATCTTTAAAATTAAAAGACAAAAGTTTACAAATGTTGGCATGAATTTCTATAAATAATTTTGGTGTTATAGGGTGTTTTTTCGAAAAGCTTCGGGATTTTAAACTGGAGGAAACATTACCGCGAATTTGCATAATTTATTAGTATGTTAAAGGGTGTTTTTTGAAGAGCTTGTTGGAGTTTAAAGTGAGGAAAAACACTGGCGTCCGTTTCTATAATGTATTGTTGTGATATAGGGTGTCTTTTTGAAGAGTTTGTTGGATTTAAAAGTGGAGAAAAACACTATCGTTGCTTTCCATAATGTATTAATTTGTTATAGGGTATTTTTTGGTGATCTTGCTGGATTTAAAAGTGGAGAAAAACACTGGCGTTAGTTTCCATAATCCATTACTGGGTTATAGGGTGTTTTTTTAACACCTTGTGGATTTTAAATAAGGGAAAATCCACAAAATTTATTTGCTTCTAGACTGTTGATTTATTCGGTAGATAATTTCAAGGATTCAGTTATATTGCAGCATATCTCTTGTAAAGCTCTTACCAGAAGTCCACTTTACGATGAGGAACTGACGCAATAATTCTCCTAATGTTGACAGATATTTAAGATATACCGGAAGAAATACTCCTTTGTTTACAAATCACACTATCTTAGCGGCCAACTGACAAGACCACTTCTGGAAATTACATTATCGCCACATCGTTTCTTCAATAAATTCACCATTTGATCCGAGTGTGGAAGGCAGTACAGTTCTCCTGCATCCAACAAAAGTCTTCATTAATAGGTCGAAGATTTAGAAAACAGAATGTCGTTGACCACTGAAATAAGAGGGGAAACGCTGTTCGGATTCGAGATTATGCCTATGGTGTTGGCATCTTATGGCACCATGTATTGTGGAACTCTCTTGTTCGAGCTCAAACAAGTTTAGGTTTTGAAATAAAAATTATCCTTATCTTCGACACGCCGTGAAAAAACGTAACATATTCCAAGTGAAGAGGAGACTTCATGATCTTGAGAATTTATACTCCTTGTTACACGGCAAGTCACTGCCCTCAATTTCGTGAACTGGTTGAACTACAATCAACAGTGATGAATCGGGTAATTAGATTTTTTTTGTCCTTAAACACAAACAAGTCGGAATTAGTCTGGTAACTGAATCCCGGAAAGAGTCCTAGATTGTAATGAAGTCAATAATTTATTTTCTCTATGCCTCTATAAATGTAACGGTGATGTTTCTTTTATCTCCAACCCAAGTCTCAATAGATTCTCTGATCAAATGTGGTAAAACAAATGTTTTCAACAGGGTCTTTCCTTATACGAGTAGCATAGGCAGTGGACGCAGACAGATTTAGTCTCAAATTTATAGTGTCCTTGATTACATAATACATTTCCCTTTATCCACTTTAGTGTTCCCTTGGAAGCTTTATAAGATTTCTTCAATTGTAAAAAGTGAATTCCAGTTTTTCCAGAGCAGTGATGCTCACTCTTCGTCACGTCAAACCAAGTATGGAAGTGCACACTTATGAATATCGAGAACAAGTTTGAGAGAAGCTTGTAGAGAAAGCTTAAAGTAGCTTTCGCACACTTGCGGAGCTTTGTGCATTGCTGCTCTGAACTGCTTTTAATTACGTGGAATATTTATTATTATTATATCTTACACCATAATTAATTATTACTGCAAGGGCTTGGGGAAAGAGTACTAGCTACTGAGGCCTTCGACTCGAAGAGAACATATTTCTTAGAAAGAAGCATGAGACCAAGCCCGGAGAAGGTTTTTAACCTGCGACCCTCTGAGTTAGAGTCTAGCATACTTACCATTAGACCACAGAGGGCGGCTGTGTTAATATTTATATTGTATTTATGTATAAACTAAGGAAACATTTAAAAGTCCACCAAGATTTTTCTTAGTGTATCTGAACAATTTAATGGGTTCATATTGCAAGTTTTTTTATACTTTGTTCTTGTATTTTATGATAAATTTCAAGCAAAAAGTGTGTATTAAACCAATTTGTTTCTTTCTGTTCTTTTCAGTGGATCGCGCCATGAGTCCCGCACAATCGGAGGATTCGGGTTTGGCGCCCGAGCGAGGCACCACCTACGCAACAATTACTTTACCACGTGATAATGCTCTGAATATGGGCATCACATTTGCAGGTGAGTTATATCTGTAAGTGACCTCCGCCCTTCCCTTCGGCACATCACTTTATCCCAGCTTTTTCTGCTTGAGTACATTTCTCAAAATGCTCGTCTTCCAGCGCACTGATGCATGCATCCATTTGAAGTGATTTTTAACAGACCCACATTTTGAAGTGCACAATCCTCCCTCCCCCCTCATTACGTCCTCAGCACAGCTGCCATCATACGCAATTATGAGTGAAGTGATTTGCTGTGCCATCTCAAAAGTTTCCAAACGTTTTTTTTTTTTGACATCTCCAAGCAGTGCTCCGAGTGCTGGACGCACGCCATTGCGCAATTGCACACACACTCATTTTCCCTTCGGTGCGGTTCAGTTCGCTTCGGTCCTGGTTTTCTTTATATTTTTAATTTATTGAAAATTGAGATTTGACGTTAATCTTTGACGCATGCCTATGTCAGAAAGGGGTGCATGCAGGCAGCACGATGCTGCAGTAATAATTACTTCTTCGTCCACTTTTGAAAGTGGGAATCTGTGAGAAGCGCAACGCTTTCGGAACGAGCTTCGCTGGGCGATCCAGTTTCCCCTTCGCACTGTTTTCACTTTAAACAGAATTGCGTTGTGCAATTGTGAAAGTTGTAAACAAATTTGGAAGCCTGTCATTTATGACACACTTTTGCCGTACAGTTGCGGGGATTAATTAATTACGGCCGTTACTTCAATTTGTAGATCGCACACCAGCACATGGGGGTGCCCTTAAGTGCTGAATTGCATTAAAGATTGATCCGTGGGTGTTAGAACTAAGCTGGAAGGAAGAGGGCGATCTGAGCAGCACGGCATGCAAGCATAGAATCCCGACGACTGCAATAGTGCAACCATTCTCTGAATGATTTTAGATTCTCAATCTCATCCATAATCATTGCGCAATTAACAAAAAAAGATCTGAATTCATTTTCCGTGGAGGACTGGATTAAGAGAGTGTCACTGAAAGTGAGGAGTAGCCACTCAGTTGACGAGAGTAGAGAGAAAAGTATAGAGCTGCATTTGTGAAGTCTAGGATGTCGGCTTTGTTGGGGCTTTGCAACTGCACAGAGTGAGTTATGGACAACATTTTTACCATCGGAAAGGAGTGCGAGGGAACTTCCCAGAATATATGAATATGAACTTCCTTATCACCTTCCATTCATATCACCTTCATTGTTACTTTCGTAGATGATTCCCCGGCGAAAATAGCTGACAAATATAGTAGGATATCGCCAAATACCAGGCAACTGACTGTAATGATATCTATTTTTATAGATATCTCGAAAATATTAATATATTGGAGTACAGGATACTGGGACTCTCACATACTATCACATACATTTAAGAACCCAGTGTTAGGTTTAATCTGTCAGGTATTAAATGTGTGACTAAGTTCTGTAATTTCCCTCGTGATAATATTGTGCATCCCTAACAGAGTACATCGCCTTCTTGATTAGTGCCGCCTCGAAAGTGAGACTCCTTTTAGACTAAACTCATTTAATTGGCAATTACCTGCCTCGGCATAGGTTTACAAGATACTTACCAACTCTTGCATAATGTTTTGTAATATCTTCCATATTCACTCCTCATTCCTCACTCTTCACTCCTCAGCCGTCCTTCTCACTCTTCACCCTTCACTCGGCAGTTCGGTTGTTGTGGCCTGCAACAGTTTCTGCTAATTATGTACACACTTTTGTATGGCAATTGCCGCTTGACTTGTGGCAAGTAACAAAATCGCTTAATGATGCGTGCGAATATGAGGAAACTGAACATTTTCGTCGGAAATTGTTCGCATAAATTAATTAAATTTTTAAATTTGTTGCTGATTTATGGCGTGCATAAATTTTCGACAACACTCTACCAAATAAGTTGTCAACTTGGCGATGCTCGTTTGGGGTGTACAGGGTGTGTTTTGTTGTTCTAAACAAGATTTGTCAGTCTACAGCAAGAAAAATATACTTGGATTTATTCAGAGAGATTTGAGATTTCATTGTTTATAGCATTAAAAGAACCACTGAGGATTCTGATTATAAAGGAGCAGCTTTATCCTTATCTTTTCGTACTTTTCCTGAAACAAAGTTGGTCTTAAACAGGCGCTTCTGGATTTCAGTATAGTGTAGAAATATACTAAAGTATCCTCTTATTCTGTTGATATATCAGAAGCATGCTCTTGTTGACTCTTACTTTAGTGCTGGTCTTGTTCGGACGTTACTCAGTGAAACATGGTGACGTTGTCTATAAGAGTCCTTCCACACACACCGAAGTTGTGATCAATATAAATGAGCTATCGATAGAGGCTTATATGGGAGGTAGGCGTGAACTTTGTAGGATTGGACTAATATAATTATCTGGTTCTGTCCTAAAGTTCAGTCAATGTTTATGTGAAGTTTCGTGCTCTCATCTCTAAAGTTATTGAAAAAAGTTGTCCACTGAAGGACATTCATAAATCGATTGATAAAGTGACTTTGAATAAGAATAATTGGCCACTAAAGGACATTAGTAAATCGATTCAGACAGTGTTCCCTTCTATAACTGCCATGCCTCGTTGTTGGTACTACAAACACCTTAAAGGTCTAATGAGGGTATAAAGAGTATAGGATATATGCTATCGACTGTGATATCTCTCCTGATTTTTGGACATGTTATTTTCCGCCTTTCTGGGTGGGAATTAACCATAATTTCATATCAAAAATCCGAACTCAAAAGGAACAAATTCTCAAAGCAATTCCTACTGAGAGATATGGTAGTATCGATTTGCATGACCAGGAAATGCTTAATTTCTTTGGTGGCTTGTTGTTATACTGGGTGTGTCAAAATGTTAACTCCCAGTGGTGGTCACAAAGGACGCCACACAAATTCTTAAAAGCAGTTCAATTGCTATGCCGACATTTAAGGCAAGGAAATGCTCACGTTGCTGGATTTCTTTGTTGGTTCGTTGGTATGCCGAGTGTGGCAAAAAGTTGGCCACTAAAGGATATTAGTAAATCGATTAAGATAGTGATCCTGTTCATACCTGCCACGACACAAGTTAGCTGCATAACTTCGCCACACAGAATTACTGAAGCATTTTTTAGGTTGTGGGGTGTAAAGGGGATGATCTTTCTCCTGAATTGTGGCAACTTGTCTTTCGCTCCATTGATGAAAATTAACCATTAACCAGCAAAGTAGCTGATGAACTGGCAAACTGTGCTTCTGAGGGTACTCCAATGGTATCAGAGCCATTTATCGGTTGGGAGTTTAGCAGAGGCTATATGAATAATATTCACAAGGACCGATGATGAACTTCAGTTGCCTGCCAACTGCTTCCTAAAGAGCTCAAACAAGAGAGTTGAAGGTTTGCTTCTAATATTACGAAGAAAGGATCTCGTTCATTGGTTGGGGTAACATGTGAATAATATCCACATGGAGCGACGGTGCAGTTCAGTTGCCTGCGAACTGCTTCCTAGACAGCTCAAACAAGAGAGGCAGAGATTTCCTTCTAACATTACGAAGGAAAGATGTCGATCATTGGTTGTGCTAATCACGGGGCATACTTCATGGGGCCATCATTTGACGACCATAGACATCATCGAGAGTCTGAACTGCTTCTTCTGTCTCGAGGAAGAACAGAACGATACATATCACTTTCTCTGCGCTTGTCCTGCCTTTGTTAGAATAAGGAGGCGCATAGTAGGGTCAGATGTTTTGGGAATGAAACACGTACACTCCTTATCCCTGGACAGACTTCTGAGATTCATAAAAGAGTCAAAGAAGTTTCAAAAGGTGTAAATTCTCTTTCACAATTCTTTATCTCCCGGTTCCACCACATATTTCCATACTTGTAGTGCGATGGAGATCAATGCCTGAGTACTTGGAGAACTCCTTCTTCGGCGGTTCTCCGGCCCACCCCATTTCTATTGAATTCTACTTTATTCTATTCTAACAAATAATTTCATATAAAAAATCCGATCTTAAAGGGAGTACATTCTCAAAGGAAGTCCTATTGAGAGATATGGTAGTATCGACTGATATGACTTGATAGATGATTTGTTGTTATACTGGGTGTGATGAAATGTTACCTCACAGTTGTCGTCACAAAGGACGCCACCAAAGGAGTAAATTCTCAAAGCAACTTCTACTGAGAGATGTGGTGGTAACGACTTATATGACCAGTAAATGCTCACCTTGCTTGATGGCTCTGGTGGTTTCTTCTTATACTGGGTGTGTCGAAATGTTACCTCCCACTCGCCGCGGCAAAACTAGCGAGTGAAATTAGTAAATAGCGAGCTGCGCCTTCTCTACTTCAGTGTGGAAAGAAATTTAGCCAAGAATTTGATTGGGGAAATAACTATAAAAATTTTTATATATTAAAGAAAAAAATGGAAATCAAATAAAACAAAAATTATGTAAATTACTAGCAATAAATAACGATAATAATGGATTTTAATACACCATAAAATTTTTAATTGCGTTCTAAATCCAACATAAATTTAATCCAAGCGCTTTTTTACGCACAAAGAGAAGAAATGTAAAAAGTGCCCCAAAGCCCCCATTAAAGTGCTCAATAATGGCAGATTTTATTACTTTAGCAGCTTAGCCCACTGTTTATTATTTTGGTTCGGGTTTTTTTGGTTTTTTTGGTTCAAATTGCTCTGCAGTTGTGGGTGTTTACAACATGAGAACAGAATGCCATCATGTATGCCACGATATGCGAAGCCAAAAATAAATCATCGCGCGTAGACACACAACGATTCCTTGGCCAATCTCATCTACGAAATCGCCAAGGCACACACAAATAAAAAAAATATTCAAATTAATACAAAAAATATGAAAGAATATAAAAAAAAACATATTAAAGAAGATAAAAAATATTAAAGAAAAGAAATACATTAATAATAATAATCATACATGCTCATTTGGCATGAATTTACTTGAAGAAGGAAATTTGTTTTATTTTCCATTGACCGCATAGCGTCTAGACGCTCCGAGCCATCCGAGAAATCGCCACATGGCGGAAAGTATGACAAATCAGTGTTGCCGGCGAGGAGGAGTATCTAGACAAGCACATAAGAACGACGTCAGAGGCGGGTCTGTGCGCCGCACACAATACACCACCAGTGGTGGTGCACTACTCGCATATTTGGCTGCGGTTTAACAAAAGGAGGTACTCGTACCTCTCATATTGCGAGTGCAGGGCCGGCTGATGTGGCACACTGAATTTGAGGCGCCATTAGTGTAGGTCAGACGTAGGATTTAGTGGGGAGTGAAGGATTTGGACATCACAGTTGTGGGTCCTTCTGCCACCTTCTCAGTACTTGTAAGAGAAAGAGATAAATAGGGAGTGGGGAGTATGATCAGAGAACACAGAGAAAGGAAATTATTTTTCGCTGCCAGCGTCCGTAGCGGACACACCACGCTTTTGAGTGGATTCACCACGATTTTAAGTGGATTCATGTACAACGTCCGTCTGCTTTATTTCGCTGCTTTGCCGATTGACGTTTAAGTTTCCTTTCTCTGTGTTCTCTGAGTATGATGTCCACTCTTTTCTTAAACGCTATCGCACTTTGCAAAGAGACTTGGAGACAAAGATAAAGACATACAAAAATATAGATAGAAATATATATAGAAAGAGAGATAAATAGAGAGAAAGAGAAACAAAGATATCGCCATAGCACAATTGAGTTTGAAAATGGGAGATGGAGACATAAAAAAAGTGATACAGAGGCAGTGAAAATGTTAGAGAGAGATTACGAGGGATAAAGGCAGTGATAGAAAGGGATGTAAACATAGATAAAAAGGGGCAAGGGTGCCTTCTTCTAGATGAAAGCTACCGCACAATTTGTTATGAAGATTCAGACACCGAGAAATATGTTATCGCCATCGCTCAATTTACATTGAAAATAGACAGATAGATATACAGATAAAAATAGAGAGGAATAAAGAGAGAAGGATATAGAAGGATGAAGAAAAACAGATTCAGACACAGGGAAAGAGTAATATAGTCCTCTTTTTAAGTTATCGTAGTTATCACACAGATGAATACGGAGAGGAATAGAAAGAGGATGGAGGAGGAGGAAGGATATAGAAAGAGGGAGAAAAAGACAGAAATATGTCCTGTCTTTATTACTATACTTTGTATAGTGAAGGAAGTTATTGCTTGGTAGTTGGTTGCCTCACCCATCCACGGGTAGCTGAAAAGTTGTTTAGTTTGAACCTTTCCTGAACAGACTTCTTCTAGACCAGTTTCTGTTCGCTAGTTGGTTCCGTCACCCATCGATGAGCACCTGAAAGTTTTTTCTAGAATTATCTTAACTTAAATATACATACAATTATTTCTGGACTAGTTTCTGCTCGCTGGTTTGTTCCCGCATCATCTACAAGTAACGAAATTTTTTTAAATTGAACCTTAACTTAGAAGATTCTTTCTGGATCAGTCCCTGCCTCGGATACCTGCAAATTTGTCCAGAGTTAACCTTAACTTAATAATCAATTTCTGGACCAGCTTCTGCTCGGTAGTCGGTTCCCTCATTCATCCACGGGTACCTGAAAGTTTGTCTAGACTAAAACTTAACTTAATAGACTATTTCTGGATCAATTTCTGCTCGTTAATTGGTTCCCTCACCCATCGAAAAATTCATGAAAGATTTAACCTTAACTTAATATACTACTTTTGGGTTAGGTCCTTCTCGCTAGATGGTTCCCTCGCCATCCACGGGTAGGAGAAAGTTTGTCTAGACTTAACTTTAACTTAAGAGAGTACTTTTGATCTAGTTTCTGATAGTTGGTTACTTCCCACATCTATGAATAGCTGAAACTTTGTCTAGGCTAAACCTTTAATGAAAATACTACTGGCGGACCAGTTTGTGCTCGTGTGTTGGTTCCCTCACCCATCGATGAGTACCTGAAAGTTTGTCTAGGCTTAGCTTTAATTTACTGGACTCCTTCTGGACCAGTTTCTGCTCGCCAGTTAGTTCCTTCACCCATTCACGGGTACCTTAAAGTTTGTCTAGACTAAACCTTAACTTAATAGACTCCTTCTGGACCAGTTTCTGCTCGCCAGTTAATTCCCTCACCCATCCTTGGATACCTCCAAATTTGTCTAGACTAGCGCTGCCTCAATTATAGTAATTTAACAAAATGCTACATGACAGTTAACAAAGTCCCCTATGCAGCATGTAGAGTGACCGAAAATTGTCTTATATACAAACGCGAAAGAGACATCTTTGGACTAGATTCAAATTATTACTACAATATTTGTTGTTGTCTGTGGGATGATTTATAACGATTTTTTTTGTGCGGATGCTTCGTTTTTCACTATTGGCAGCGTGCCATGGAACAGCAGTGAAACCGTACTGAAATGGCTGTGTGAATGGCTTGAATTGTTGATAAAAAAAAAGAAATAAATAAATAAATAAAAGAAGGAAAATAAATAAAAGAAAAGGAACGAAAAGAGGAGGAACTGAAATCGCTTGGTAAAATTTGAAATTTGTTAGAATTTTAAATATGTGCATGCTCCGTTAATGTTTCTGGTTACGACAGTGTATTTGTATATAGAGGAGGTCACCCTCACGCCTGGTCAGAGATACAGCATCTATATAAACACACTTCTCCAAGCATCCCATTAAGTAAATAAACATTCTAGGCTGTATTTCCAGAGTGTTGCTGTCACAGTTGAACACTGCTTTCTCAATTACTCAGGAATAGTTATTTATTGCTACCACTCTCTCTCCCTCTGTCTCTCTCTCTGTATTTCTATTAATTTACTCTTTACTATTTATTCATTAAACGTTACTCTACTCTATCCTCCTACCTTGCTGTGCTTACAGAACGCAACGACCTTTCGTATCCACCTGTTATTGGAACGCTGAGTCCGTTGGGGCATGCTGCTGACTTCTTGGCGCCCGGCGATCGCATACACCAGATTGACGGCATCTCAACAATTGGGTTAACCAATCAACACATTATGAGCATGCTGTGCGGTGGCAGCGGTGGCGGTGGCGGTGGCGGTGTTGATGGCGGAGCCGCAGTGGTGGAAATTGAATATTCCCTGCCCGAATACAGTGAGTAGTGCGGAGTACACAAGCAATTCGAAATACAAATTGCATTTGGGAAATGTTTATAAACATTTGTCGAGTGTGACGCAAGTGCAACATGTGAGCCCAATTAGCGGTATGCCAACAGAAATGTTGGCATTAATAGCATTCTCAAGAGGGCGTGTAAGGGAAGTGAGCAGCTCTTGAAATTATGAGCACTTTATGGCATTGACGACCGTTAGCCGCCAAGCGAAAGACGAAGGGTTTCTTCTCATTTTGCCTAGCAACATGTTGCAATGTCGACTCTTCTTGATTCCAATAGATACGAGCACCCACTTAATTAATGTTTAATCTTTGTTTACTCTTTCCTATATCTACATACTCGCATTGCTGCCACTTGCTACACTCTGGCGCATCCATCATCACCTCGGCTTCTTCTCCACACAATGAACGAATGAACGCTCTCAACGCCAGTCTCCCAAAATAGCCTCTGCGTCACAACGAAGTTGGCGCAAATTACCGTGGAACGCGAGAGTGGCTGCCTTGGTCTGACGCTGCGTGGCGGTGGCGATTTCCCGCTCATCGTTACCCACGTACGTCCACACGGACCTGTCTACAAGACCGGCCGCATCAAGCCCGGCGATCGTCTGCTGCGGGTCGACAATGTGAGTATACGGCATGCCACATTTGGTTGCCCGTTGCACCTGTTGTCCATTCACCGAAGGCAGCAAGGAGTTTCTTAGCAAGAACTTCTTATTATTATTATATTTATCTTCCTTGTCTGCTCACTCTCTCTCTCTCTCTCTCTCTCTCTCTCTCGGTCTGTCTCTCTCTGAAACCCCACAGGTGTCATTGATTGGCAAAACGTTAGCAGAAGCTCAACAAATCATTAAATGTGGCGGCCACATTTCCGGCTACACAAACCTCACCATCGAGTACGATGTGTCGGTGGTGCAGAGCGTCGAGTTTTCCATGGGGCCGCTGCTGATTGAGATCGAGCGTCCGATGAATGACAAGTTGGGACTGGTAATGTGCAATTACACATCGGCCGGGCACAACGACCATGCCAAAATCGACGAAGTCAGTGCGGCGGGCGTCTACATTGCCAGCATTCTGCCAGCGAGCATTGCCGATAGGTGAGTGTGTGAGCTACATTTCTTAAGGAAGCGTCTTTTACGAGTTTGATTATAATTTCATATAATTAATATGCAAAGTTATATTTGCATAGAACAACAAAAAAACAAAGTAAATATATCAAATCCGAGTTCTGTGAACGGATGCAAGCACTCGAGTAGAGAGGAAAAGAGTTGCGGGGTATTTAAAGAGTATTTATAAAAATAGATTCCAGTTGGACGACTTCTGACTGAACAGTATGTGTAAAAATAGACACCAGTTGGACGAAATGATGACTGATGGGGTGATATGATTGGAACAGTTTATGATATATATTCAGGTGGATTTATTTTAGACTAACACTTCAATGATATCTCTCCAAGTCAAGGGAATGTACAATCAACTGAAACTAGACCTAATGGAGATTACCAGGCCAAGTAGTATATAGTGAAGGGCCCTCTAACACTAGCTTGATGTTTCAGGAATGAATTCAATCTAGACCTAAATCAGTTTACAAGGCCAGGCCAGGTAGAATATCGTGAAGGCACCTCTAATAATAGATGGGTATCTCTCCAAGGCAAGGAAATTATTACCCAACCTAAGTCAGTTTCCCATGTTAGGTAGAATGTAGTGAAGTCCTCTCTAACACACTTGATTGATAACTCTCCAAGTCAAGGGAATGTATAGCCAAATGAAACTAGGCCTAATACAGTCTAGTATTTTATGTAGTATATAGTGAAGAACCTTTAACAATAGATTGATGTCTCTCCAAGTCAAGGAAATGTATACCGAACTGAATCTACAATTAATTCAATTTAATATCTCAGGAAGATTGCAATGAAGTCCTCTCTAAGACTTGAATGATATCTCTTTAAGTCAAAAGAATCCCAACTAAATCTATACCTAACTCAGTTTACAAGGTCAGTTAGAATATAGTGAGGTCCACTCTATCACTTGAATGATATCTCTCCAAGTCAAGAGAATGTGCACCCAACTGAATACAGACCAAATTCAGGTTACTATCTCAGGTAGAATATACTGAGGTCCTCTCTAACACTTGAATGAGTCAAGAGAATGTACATCCAACTGAATCTAGATCTAATTTAATTTACCAGGCGGCTAAAATGTAGTCCTCTCTGTAGAAACAGAAGGAATGACTCCAACAGTATTTAGAGATATACTTAAAATAGGACTAGTGCAAGCCCAAGCCCACTTTGTTAGGAGTGAATAACTTTTCGTAGATGCTGTTGGACATAGCAGTGATGACTCTATATTCCCTTTCATATGGCCAGTCATAGAATTGTTCATAGAACCTCATAGAACCCAACTACAGACTGAAGCAAACTCATCACAATAGCCACCTGAGTTGATAGACTGACGAGTACCTGAAAGAGAACTTTGTTGGCCTTGCAAGTATTTAGAACATCATCACTGAAATACTGGTGATCAGGCAAGGAGACTTCACCACTTGCGAATCTCCTACTAAATCACAACAAAGTGTCCGTTTACAGAACTTAAACATACTCATAACTTTCCTTGGCTGGCTGTCAATGTTTCTTGTCTATCTAAGTTCATCTCTGTCAGGGCATTCCACACCCAAAGTGCTGATGTGTGTGTCTAATTGATTTATTGCAGATGCGGCGCTTTGTCGGTGGGCGATCAAGTCCTCTCCATTGATGATACGGTCATCGAGAATTCATCCTGCACGCCCGACGAGGTGATGACACTCTTGGATACGAGCACAGGACGTGGCTATACGCAAATGCAAATTATGCCCGCTCATGCGTTGGCAAGGAGAGGTAAGCATGTTTAAGGGGTGGGTGAGGGAAGCGAAGAGGCCCGGACCAGGGGAGTGGAGTGTGCCACGAGGGTACATTTTGAGTTGGTTGTCTTGTTGTAATCTGTCAGTTCTGAGGCAGTGGCAGGCAACAGAGTGTTGATGGCTGTGATCATCCGCTATGAGTGTCGTAAGTGTTTAGGTGTGTGAGGCAGATATATATGTGTATGTGAATATGCGTGTATGTATCTGTGTGTGTGTTTCAATGTGTGCTTGGATGTTTAATACATCTTAGCACAGTAAAGGAAGAGTGAATTTTTGCCAAAATTATGTATAAAAATTGCACTTTTTATGGCTTGCCTGCATTTTGAGTGACAGACGACATCGTGAGGCGCGCGAATGTTGACGTTGTAAGTCAGCGTGCGAGTGTGTGTATGCGTGTATGTCCGTTTTGATGTATGCGTGTGGCGCCTTTAGGGCAGACAGGCAAACAAATTTGTGATTTGTTCGAGTATTTGAGCATCATGCTTAATGATATTTTTAGTGGAGAATTGTGGAGTTGTTTTGGACTAAAAGGAGCGGATGTGTGTCTGACAACAAATGTTGATGTTCTTTTGTGATACTCGCACTTAATTGTGTAAGTATATTGGAGATACGAGTATCCTAAGTGTTGGATTTACAGAAACACTCTTCTTTGCGTGTGTCAGAGCTAGAAACAAGTGAATTGATTTATTGTGCTGTGATGCCTAGAACTCCAGTGTCATCTGTTGGTACAGAACTAGAGTCATCATTGTGTTCATTTGCAGAGCTTTCAAGAAATCTTTTGGGTAGGTAGGTAGGTGGTAGGAGTGGCCTAAAAGCCCGTTGTGATACCACGGTGTGGGTAGTCAAATAGGAAATTGTGTTTAGAAATGAGGCCCATATCTGGCTCAACGAGTACGAGTATAATCGTTGTAAGCCACATATGAAGTCAGACCAAAATGAGAAGCGTTTGAATACAGTCCTCGATATTTACAGCAACTCTCCGACCTATCCACAGGTTGTTGGTACGAGTAGTTGAGTAGCAGAACTTACTCTCAGTTCATAAGGATGATCATTGTCGAACGATGATCACATCCATTCTTGTCCATACACAGTTCATACCATTTATGGGAGCTCAACGCCTTTCTCTCTTATTTTTCTTCTTTTTAAGGATCAAGCCTAAACATGGATCAGTCGATTAATCTCCCACATCTTTCTTTATGATACTTTTTCATTATTTCTTGTGGGGCTTAGTGACGTCACAGTTTCATAATGGCCACATATCAAAAATTGTCGCTTTACACAACTACATTGTTCGAGCTATTGTGGATTTATGGGCATCATTACTTGAAAAACTGGGCAAACATTGAATTTCCAGAACAACCACGACGATCATGTTTTAATAGGAAATAAATTTTTAATCAAAATTTTAACTTTTTTTATACAATTCTTAATAGACAAGAATTGCATCCCAATCCCAATCTATTTTGGAATATTTATTATTTCACATACTTTCACGAACCGGAACCAGATTCTTCATTATCTCACGAGTCCGGTTTGCTGCGGTTCAGCTTGCGCCTCGGGTGTACTTACAGATTAGATTAGAGTCTCGCTTGAAGCAGAGATTTCGTTCAGCATCGAAAGTCGGCCCAAGTTTCTGGCTGCTGAATAACCTGGTATATTTTTAGGCGCTCCTGTTGCCGCACTTCTCAGCCGCTCTGGAGGCATTTCCTAAGCAGTTTTTATATTGTTTTCTTTTATTTTGGAGATATATTCGTATTGGGCTCTGAAGGCACTCAGTTTCTATGTCAAAATAAATATATATGCACATGGCGGCCAAAGCAACTGAAGCCGAGCGGCAATAAACAAATGGCGAAATGTCAACAAGAACCCCATCAGCACCACCACCAACACCACCACCACCGCCGTCGGCGTCACCGTCACCGTCACCGCCCCCACACACCAACTAAGCTCGGCCCGAAGATCTGCAATTAAAGTTTCGCCATTTTTGGTACCGAGCGCTCTGGCAAATTGAACGTGGTCGTTGTTGTTGCTTTTCGCATGTCGCCGCCGTTCATAAATATTTGCTTACATAGTTCACTTTTAATGTTTCCTTAGCGCCAATAAACGCACAAGGCTAATGAGCAGTCGTGGCGCTCTTGATCAGCACATTAACTACAAAAATATCAAAATCCACATCGTCAGTGGCAGCAGTGGCAACAGCGGCATCAGCGGCCCCAGCGACAACAGCGGCCTCTGCGGCGTCAGTGGCAGGCAACGAGCATTTGTGAGTTGTGTCAATATCATTTTGTGACATTTGCCGATCATAAAACACAAGGAATCATGAACAAATGCATGGAAGGGGAGCAACTGCACACGCCTAACTCATCGGCTGAGGCAGAAACTGAGGCTGAGGCTGATGTCAGTTCGGTTGAGGTTCTTCGAAAATAAACGCATGTAGAAATCGTTGGAGACAACGGCACCATTAGATTTGCTATTTTTGAACGGAAACATTTCATCCAATTAGGTTTTCCATATGAAGAACGGTGACGCGATTTATTCGCTCAGGAACTTCAACTCACTGGAGCAGAAGAAGGGGGAACTTTGATATTTCTTTATTGTTCTTATTTTTCGTAGATTCCGTTGCTGAGAGTATTTTTTTCTGATTGATTAACTGAAAAAATATCTTGTGACATCAAATGACTACCACGCCTATTTAAAGAAATCGAAATTTGCTTTATGGAGAGTTTTTCTTGATAATTATTCAGGTAGCATCTTACTTATACAGGATATTAGGTAAGAGTTGACTCCCAATCATCTGAAGTTGCTTCCGTGGGTTCAACGGATAATCGGGATATCATTATTTTCCTGTGACAGTGATATCACAATATCAATCTAGTGTCGATCCCACTGTTGTGGTGTTCAGCTTCCAAATTTTTCCACATGTGATGAGACGGAGTAGGGATACGAGATTTATTCTCCCGGTAACTTATGTTACTGGAGCATAAGAAATGGATGTTTTTCTCTGAGGATCTACACGAGCAGTTTCATACTTCTACGTGAATTACGGAAGGTCCACACTGCTCTTCTTCTACATGTAATGAGATGGAGAAAATATACGAGATTTATTCTCCCAGGAACTTATGTTAATGGACCGGAAAATATGGATATTTTATCTCTGAGTATCTATAGAAGCAGTTTCTTACTTCTGCATGAACAAAGGAAGGTCCATTTTGCTCATTTTTCTACATGTGATGAGACGGAGTACGGATAGGAGATTTATTCTCCAGGGAACTTATGTTATTGGACTAGAAGAAATAGATGTTTTTCTTTGAGGATCTATAGAAGCAGTTTCTTACTTCTACGTGAATTAAGGAAGTCCCGTAAGGTTCTTATTCTTATACTGCTGAAACATGTTTTTAGATTGAGTACTGTCTTGATCGATTCATGAATTTCTCTCATCATTCATTCGAACTCCTTATTTCATCCTCTATTCCAGTGTTTGCAGAAGCAATGCTTTTAAATGGTTCTAGTTCTCAGGTATCGTGCCAAGACACCTCTATTCCAGTGTTTACAGAAGCAATGCCTTTAAAGGGTTCTAGTTCTCAGGTATCATGGCAGGATCAAATCAGAGACATATTTCAAATGTGGTACATTGCTTGAAGACCGCAGTTTAGCAGAAAGGGTCGAGGGTCTTACTTGATCGGAACTCCAACATTTCCGCACAGTTTCCTTTAGTGATGCAAATACGCTTTGATAGAAATCTGTTCATAAATTGATTTTCAACAAAAATAGTAAAGGAATAGGTTGTGGATCCATAACTGGGGAGTTCCATGCATTCACTGATGGAACCATTATTATCTGTTTCTTATATCTGTTTCTTATATGTGGACTGAACAAGATCGCCGGTATTCTTGTAACCTTGGTCATATCTGCATTTCCTGGTTACTGACGAGACTTCTAGTAGTTCCAGGTAATACGTTCTGGAAGATGGTAAGCAATGCCTGTTCCAGAAAACTCTAAGAACAAAAGGTATGGTCACAATCTCATCAGTCCATTGTTTTGTTACGGACATTGTTCTCCCACCTCCGCGACGTTGTGATATCGAAAATGTTTGCTTCCTGTTTCTGGGAGTATATTTTCTGACCCATCTGTTTTGTTGCTGTGTTCATTTTTTGCTTTTCTTTTATTTTTACTTACTTTGTGTGAAATACGAGCGGAACTCTGCTTTCTCCTGCCACTTCAGGCACATGAACTGTTTCTGGAATACGACGAACTCACCTCAAACACTTTGATGCGCATAAATTGTTGCACATAAGTCACGGCTTCCGTCCGCGTATGGTGGCGGCACTTAAGTGCCAACATAAAAATTAATTTCACTTCCAAACTCTGGGCTTGCTGTCAGACAACTAAACGCGTACACAAATTAACGCTTCCGATGTGAGCAGGCAAAAAGGAAGCTCCTTCCCTCGTGCTCCCTTCGAATGCTTCAAAAGATTTGTATTGAAGTATTTATTGGCTGTCATTGCATAAGACGAGTCTTGCAGACATAGACGTGCACTTGCAGCTTTCGAAGCAGCACATGCCAACATCAACTCAACTCAACTCATCTCAACTCGTCTCGTCTCGTGGCCGTGGAGAGGAAAAGCCGCCATTTGAACACCCAATTTCCATTAGAACCGGCGCTAAAAATAGCAAACAAGTTTTTCAAATTTTCCCCACCACAATTTATCGCATACTCACTCGCTCTGGATTTCGTTGCAGGTCACACTACACTCGGCAGTCCGAAATACGGCTTCAACACGCTGGAATCACGCAAGTCGCGGCAGCGTCAGCGATTTGTGCGCAAGAGTTCCCTACCTTTGGAGAGCGGCGGCAACAGCAACAGCAACAGCAACACGAGCAGCAACGGCAACGCCAGTACCAGCAGCAGCAGCGGCGACCAACACCACACGACCAGCATAGGCATATGCCGTGCAGAGACCTTTCCCGTGCTGCTGGACTGCAGCCAGGGCTCCGGCATTGTGCTGGGCCCTCAGACGCCCTGCGGACGAGCGGTCGGCATCGTGCAAATCAAGGGAGATTCCGTAGCGGAGCGCAGCGGCTGCATTCAAAAGGGCGATCGCATAATTGCCATTAACAAAATGTACAACTTGGATGCGCAGACGATGCGGCAACTATTGGGTGACATTGGTCCGCGGCAGCCAGCCCACAGTGCCGCCAACTGGCTGGAGCTGGAGATTGAGTTCGACATGGCCGATTCGGTGGTGCCATCGAGTGGCGTCTTCAATGTGAAGTTGATACGGGCGGGCAAGGCGGGTCTGGGCATCAGCGTGAACGGTGCTAGTCATGGCGGTGTTGTCGTTGCCGATGTCAAGCCGGGCAGTCCGGCACATCGCACGGGTTCTTTGCGAGCGGGCGACATTTTACTGGCGATCGACAATCATCCGGTGCAACACTTTAATGTCGACGCTCTGCTGAAGGAGGGCTCAACCAGCGATTTCACAACTCTGACCGTCAAACGCGTCATGTTGCCGGATTTTCTGTTCGACGCTCAGCAGAAGATGCCCAACCACATCTACAGCAACTGCCCTGCCAGCCCGACCGAACACGACCTGTACAGCAGCGCGTACGTAGCCTCGAAGTATGCCGAGGTCAAGTATAATGATTGCATATCCATGAAGTCCACAACACCGCAGCCGGACTATTTTCGTGGGCCCAGCATGGATGAGGCCAGTCTTCAGTCGGTGCAGATACGACAACATGTGCCAATAAACACCTGGAGTGCCAATGCCACCATGGGTCGCTCTTTTGCGGGCCAGAATACGCAAAGCCTGACCACTGAACTGCCGGATGAGGACAACAATTTCAATGATTTCAGCGGCTACGATTTGGAACGATACGCCAGGTGGGTTCACAAATGTGTGTGGTGACTTATAATAAAATATCCTGCTCCTCCTCTATTTATAGCGTCGATTGCACTGCGTTGCCACCGCCAATGGAGAACAAGGTGTACGGGTCCGCGGCTAGTTCGAGTAGCAAAAGCAGCGGCAGCAGCTTGCATCAGATCATATGCACCGTGCGTCTGGAGCCGAAAGGTGGACTGCTGGGAATAACGCTGGCAGGCAGCGAGGATATAGGTAAACCCATAACCATAAGCGGCATCGTGGAAGGTATGTTTCAATACTCACAGCTAAGAGAACAATGTAATTGTATTCAATCCCCACCAGGTGGCATCGCCTACAAGAACGGTCAGATACAGTTGGGCGACCAACTTTTGGCTATCAACGACGAGTCCGTGCACGGCATGCCTCTCTCCCACGCCACCAGTATTTTGCAGAATCTTGGCGATATTGTGGATTTGAAGATCCTGCGGTCACATGACGTGCCTCTCACCTACAGCGCAGGCACTGATGCGTCGAGCTTGCCACAGCCGCAAGCCATCTACGCCAAAGTGCAGCGTCGTCCGCGCAGTCCCTCCTCCACGACCACAGAGGGCGCCGCCGGCAATGGAAAGGAGGGCAAACACCGAGTCTTCCATGTCACACTCTACAAGGACAAAGTTTATGACGATTACGGCTTCTCGGTGTCCGATGGTCTGTATGAGCGTGGGGTATTCATCAACCGCATACGCAGCGGTGGACCGGCGGACATGTGCGGCATATTGAAGCCGTTCGACAGAATCATGCAGGTGGGATGGCGCGGGGGGTTTATAAACCAACTGTCTCTATTTTAATTGAGGATATTGCAATTTCCTCTTCTCTTTTCTTAGGTGAATGAAATGAAAACCCAGGATTTCGACTGCTGCCTTACAGTGCCTTTGATTGCAGCCGCGGGCGATAAAATCGAATTGATCATTCAACGCACCGAATAGTGCTGGAAAGGTACCACGTTTCTGAACCAGAACCAAATATTGAATTGATGGAATTGAACCTCGTCGGAGGTTTCAACGTAGGATTAGTTAAAGTTTAACTTAAATTAAACCGAATGCCAAATATTACTTAAAAGTGAAACATCTTAGTTAGTTTAGCCAGTAAGTAGGGTAGTCGTAAACATGTCATAGACGTAATGTCAGCTGTCATTGCAGAACTAACACAATGTTGAACCAAGTAATTTATCCATTTTGATATCTTTACACATTTCTTGAAGGTGCCACACTTTTACTGGACCAACGAACCATATTTTATAAATCTTTCGACAATAACGCACCATCTTCTAATCTAGTTACTTCTATCCTACAAATATTTAGTTAGAATAAAGTCACTTTGTAGAATTTATACATGCCTGTACGAGAGCGTATGAACCAATTTATGAACTTTTTTAAACAATGTACTTGAATGCGAACAATAAATTATACTGCAAGTAGATTTAGCAACAGAACTGGAAATCGCCTTTCATTATATGGGAACCTTAAAAGGATGGTCAAGGAACTTTGGATGGATCTGAGAAACTTGTAGGGGTGGAACAAAGTGGTACGATGGATGCGCTACTAGGTCTCCTGTACATATATGCCACACATGCTCTAACACTATTAAACTATATCTATAACTAATGATCAATAATCAATGACCAATATAACTAATGATAGGTAGGTAGGTAGGTAGGTAGGGCAGCCGCATCACTAATAACCAGTGATGCCACTTAGACCACCAGTTGGGTCCGTTGTGAGCCGCGGATGCGAGGCATGGCTACGCTTCCCCCTCCAGATTGAACCACCCTGAGCCTTTTACAAAGCGAAGAAGGTTGTTAACACCTGACTGACATAGACCATCTATACTTGTTAAGAAGTGGGATCCCAGCAAACGCTCCCTATTTCTGGCAAAAGCTGGACATGTACAGAAGAGATGCTTGACCGTTTCCAGCTCCTCCTCGTTCCTGCAGCTGCGGCAGAAATCATATGTATAAACTCCCATTTTTCTTGCATGATTTCCTATTAGACAATGTCTCGTGAGGGTTCCTATTAAAGTTAAAATTTGTAGTCTATTGAGTCTAATGATATTCCTAGATAGACGCAGATTTAGCCTCGGCCATGTTTGCCTGGCAATTTCACAGGTAGTGGCACCTGTGATTGGTAGAATTAATTAGTGTCTCTCTTATGAGAAGCTTACAAGTCGCGAGAGGTACACCCATATATGCCTACCGACATTTGGCATACAAGTGCCATCTCCCGCAAGTTGATCAGCCTTGCAGTTCCCTGGTATATCCCTATGTCCTGGCACCCAGCACAAATGGATATGGAATTTTTTAGCCATCTCATTTAGAGATTGGCGACAGTCTAAGACACTCCGCGATGTTATTTGGAATGCATTCAAAGCCCTTAGTGCAGCTTGGCTGTCTGATAAAATGCAGATATCCTTGACGGTTACCTCGTTTATCCTCAGCCAATTCAAGGCTTCGTGAATAGCGGTTATTTCCGCTTGAATAACACTGCAGTGATCCATTAGTTTGATGGAATCACTGATTGAGGGCATTTCGCAATAGACTCCTGATCCTACACCGGTATTCATTTTTGATCCGTCTGTGTATATCTTGATGGGAGTATCTGGTGATGGATCCCCCTCGAGCCATTCCTCTCTGGAAGGAATTCTGACCCAAAAATTCCAATCAAAACAGAGGGAATAACTAATGATACACTCTAAAAAATATACTGAGTACTCGTAGTTCCTTAACAAAATCTACAGTAGTATATGTAGTAGAGTAGTTCCATATCACAACCAATTACCTTAGAAGTAGAGTAGGCCGGAGAATCGCTATATATAGATACCAATGATTTTGTATCAACGACCTATTTGACACCTGAACGGCATTCAGCGACTTTTTGTGTGCATCTGGTGACCTTCGTCATCGGTGCCAAAATTTCAGTTAGTAGATAGGTAGGCAGGTTTAGTGGTTGCCAGAATGGCACACTTCGGCCATGATTGGCACTTTGTGATACCGAATGAGACACAAGTCCCAATCTCTTTCAAAGGTCCAACCAGTTGGAGCTTTTTATGAAGCAGTTGATTGAGCTTTATTGGATTCATTGTTATAATGAAACAAAAACCTGTTTGAATTACCATAGTATTAAGGATAATTATAGGCTATTGAATTGTTTATGGCGACTGTTCCGATGGAGAGTAAACTGAACACTAGCAAAGAAATACGTATAAATCGAAATCTCAGCCAACGACCGAAGTTTTCTGCCAGTGACCACAGGCAATTCATCAACATAAAAAGCAGATTGTGTATTCAGTAAACAACTTGAAGGCGAAACTTATGACTTCAAAGTCAATGTCACCATATCTCTGGTGACCAAAAACTTGCCCATAGGTTCATCCCAATTGTGTAGTCTTTTGATAGTACTGAATAATTATAACAAAAGTTACTCGTATATGCGAGGGTAGAAGGCCGTTTACGCCCTCTCTACCTTAGTTCAGTTCTAAAATAGGTGATATACTCCTGCATATATAGGAGTATAAACCCCATTATCCTTTCAAAGGACGTCAATTATCAACTTTAGATGCATTTGGAGCTTATTATAATTGTTGATCTGTGCTTTTTGTGATAATTTCAATAGTTCTAGTCTAGTATTGCTGTCTAACTTCTCTGGGAATGTGAAACCTGCATTCAATAACTAAAAAAGGAGCCTTATTTGACTTCACATGCTGATCAAGGTTTAGGAAAATAAGTGTTGAGGAACTTCTGTACTTTTCTTTTAAGGATCAGGTATAAAGGAAATAAGGATTGAGGATCTTATGTATTTTTCTCTTAAGGATCATGAATAAGGAAAGTAAGAATTGATCTTATGTATTTTTCTTAAGAGGTAAATTATTTGTGACTCGTCCGGAATTTCAATTGCAGTCATTTGTAGATCACCAGTTTGATTGACTTTGCCAATTTTCCTCTTTATTACGTGCTCAATCGAAGCTCAGCATAAAAATTCCAAGAAATTAAAACAACATATTCGCGGCTGACGTTATTTCGAGATGTCTCGTTACAGACTTCGATAACAAACCACAACCAAAACAATAACAAAAACACGGGCCTCAAATTGAGGGAGATGCACGTAGACATTGACGTGCCTACGAGTATTATTGGTGAAAAACAATCGGTGTACTTTGAGACGGAGCTGAAATTGTGCGCTTCGAACCAGATTGAATAAAAATGTTGATCCCGAATTATCTGCGCATATAAGAAAAAATTCACAACAAATTTGGACTTTGTAGGTGCTGAAAAAAGAAGAGAAACAAATCAAAACATTCCAAATGGGAAAATTCACATGATTTATTGTTGTTTGTTGTGCAACTTGCGTTTTGTAAATAGACTGTTTTGCTGGCACAGTTGTTGTCGTTCAATCTATTAATAAATCATAATCAATATTACAGATTTGTAGGTGTACACCCGCAGAAAAAAGTTGCTAAAGTAATTATGAAATTGAGTACATTTCCACTGTGTTCAATTGTGCAGTATCTCAAGCAGGTTATTCTCTGGCTCTCTCTGCTTCTCCCACTCTCTCTCTACCTCTCCGTATCTCTCTCCCTCCACCTCTGCGTCTCCCTCTCACTATCGTCTAAAGTCATTGCCAATTCGCTCAGTGGTATGCTGCTCTCAATCATGACAGCCACATGCGATTTCATCTCATTCGCTCTCGCATAAGTTGCCTCTAAAGGGTTTGAGAAGCGAAGGATGAATCACCATTTTCGTGGGTAGGATATCAGTGGTCTACAAAATCCTTACATTAGAGCAACCTGATCAGCTTTCAGCAAAAGTTTGGAGTTACAGAGAAATGCTGCTTGAACTGAAACCTCTCCTCCCTTTCATTTCAGTTCTTTTTACAATAAACATCTAAGACAAAAGAAGAACTTGAGCCCATTGGGTATTCCCAGTCCTTTAGCACTCTGCTCCCTTTTCAATTGTTTTACTTAGCTTCACAATAAATACATAAAACAATAAACAATTCGTAAGAATTCACGGCCAAAACAGAATAGTTTGCACCCCTTACCTGGTTGTGTGTTCTCTTCAAGCTCAACATCGCCATTCGTGGGTATCACAAACTAAATTTTTTGGTCCCCTCTTTTTACTCCAATCAAGTAACTTGCAAATTCTTAAAAATCACATGTGAACTCTGAAAACAAACCAAGCAAAACATATGTGCATTTCTTTTTAAGTACAGTGTACAAAATCATGTCATCCTGACTATGAGTTAAATACTGCAAAAATGGTGGCCGAGCTACGAGTTATAGGGACTAAATTTATAACACAGCGGCGATATTTCGAATTGTCTATTTCCATTCAGCTTGAGAGATAATATGATATCCTTAGCCCTGCAAAGACTAAATACAACTCGTCTCTTGCCTACCTATTTCGACTCCTTCCAATGTTGTTGGGAGATATCATGATATCCTTAGCCCAGCAAAGACTAAATACAACTCGTCTCTTGCCTACCTATTTCGACTCCTTCCAAGGTTGTCAAAACTACTCGTATTTTGAAGACTACTTATGTTAGAAACGTCACCAAAGAGAGTGGTATAATTCCACATAATCACTTTGGATTTACCGCCAAAAATGGTTCAACGGTGATGGAGTGTCTAGACATGGTACAACGGTGATGGAGTGTCTTGATAAGCTGAACATCTTTGGCCAAAACAATCAGGTATCGATCCTATAGCTTCCGGGTCACTTGAGGATTTCTGGTAACGAAAAAAAAAAATGGCAGACAAACTGGCCAGGAAGAGAGCAACCTCTCCGCTTGGAGGCCCGAAACCAATTTGTTGCTTAGGAAACGGGAACTTCTCCTCATTCATTTAGGAAGTAGAAGATAAAAAAGAAGATTATACTGGGAAAAATTTCCGGGGCCATCACAATCAACATCGCGTATATGGGACTTTGAACCTAAATCGTCTCAAAGATTGTATGGAATTATACAAGATTAGTCTAAGAATCATTACAGAAATTCTAATAGGGAATTGTAGGCTGAATTATCACCTAACAAATCCGGGAATTTTACTGTAATGGGGTTTGCAAGCTTTGCAGGGAAGAAGATGAGACCACGAAACACATCGTGGGATCACAACTAACACTAATGCACAAACGAAAGAAGTGTTTAGTTAAACAGCTAATGCCGGATGAAGAAATAAGACTCAGCTTAATACTAAAATTTATCGAAGAAACTAGACTCAGAGAAATACTCTGAAACCATGAAGGGGGCACAATAGACCTCTGAGGGATCACAATAGATCTCTGGAGTGCACGATCATTCTTGAAATAATAATAAAAATAATAATGGTACAACAAAGTAACTAAATCGCATTCCTAATGAGATAAGAAACACTTTCGAGGATAAAAAGAACTTTTCGGCAATTTTTCATGAGACAGTCCAGGCAGTTGATAGGGTCGAACAAGCTGGAAGAGGGCATCAGATATTAAAATCTTATTTACACAAACGGAAGTTTAAAATTAAATGACCAAGAATTTGTTATCCCTATCTTTGACATCATCAGGGTGTGTCCCTCTATGTGCTTGGAGCAATTTTATACCTTGCATTAGCTTCACACCTCCCTACAGACACTGATCCTGATGACATCAGCATTTGCTGGCGATATTGCCATCATGAGCTTGCATAAAACTGCGAAAATCACACCGAGAGACCTCAGGGATCACTTAAAATTAGTTAAGACCTGTCTAGCTGTCTGGTGTGAATAGAAACAAAGGAAGTCACGTCACATTCACCTGGCGTAAACTTACACAGACTTGAGTGATCAGTTAAAACTAGTTGGATCCTCACTACCTGACTGGCGTGAATGGAAACAACTCATGTCATGGAAAGTACTCTTGTCAAATTTACCTGGTGTAAAGATACTTGTCCTAAGATTATTGTAAGCGACGTATTTATTCCTCAAGCTAACGAAATAATCTACTTAGGGATCCATCACGATCGTAGAGTAACTTGCCGCAAGCATAATGAAGCAAAACACCCACAAATGAAGCTGAAGACACAGACCATCAATTGAATAGTTGATAAAATATCAGTACTGCGCTAAGGAGCACACAGTTCCTTTATACTATATGTATAAAACAGCTATCAAACCGATGTGGAGAGAACGCATCTGTGGGGAAATGCCAGTTCCTTCAATATTGAATTGATCCTGCGAGCACAATCGAATATTTTTCGAACCATCGTAAGCTCCGCCCTGGTGCATGAAATATGCGAATATCCACAAGGATTTTAATATGCTGCTGATACATTTAGTGAGAAATCTACCGAGAGAGGGATCTTCACATAACTCTGACGCATGTGATTGCCAACAGATGGCCACACAAGAAATACTTATTTTTAGAAGTTCTGTTTTCCCGAAATATTTTTCCAGGCTTACAGTACAATGGGTATCAATATCTGAGTGCTTGGAGATCTCCTTCTTCGGCAGTTGTCCGGCATACCCCACTTATATTCTGGTTCTATTCTAGTTCCTTGCAAACAATTTAAATGGGAATATCAAAGCAAACTCCGCTATCATCCCAACTACTTTATCAGATAATTACTCCAATTCAAAATAAAGTCATGGTTAGGTGCACTGAACTTAACATCTTGAATTGTGCCAAAGGATATAAGCACTATATATATAGTCCCACATCTGTTAAATAATAAAATCAAAACTCTAATAGATAGATAGAATGATAGATAGAGAGACATCAGTGAGGTAGGCCGGAGAACCGCCGAATAAGGAGGTCTCCAAGCACTCGGGCATGGATGTCCTTTTTGCTATAAGCCAGGAAATATTTGGGGTAAGGGGGATATGGATGATTGTGAAAGGGAAGTTACACCTTTTCAGACTTCTTTGACTCTTTTATGAATCTCAGAAGTCTTTTTCGGGGGATAAAGAGTGTACGTGATTCATTCGCAAACCCTAATATGGTGCTCCTCATTCTGGCAAAGGCAGGAGAAACGCAGAGAATAGGCTCTGTGCCGTCCTGTTCTTCCTTCAGAACTCTGACTGCGGAAATATTGTGAAGCAAGTCAGTCGATTAAAGATTTAAAAAGTTGTTACTTTCAAATTTTTATGAAGAGAATTCAATAAATAAATATTATGGATAACATAAAATGGGGTTTGTTTCGTTGGTTTTAGTTGTAAAGGATTGAATCATAAATGATGAAGCAGATTAAAATCTTCTTTGCTATAATACCGTGGAATCTGCGTGGTACTCCCTCAATTAACACAATCCTTTGAGGCTCAGGCTAGAGTTAACTTATTCTACGCGCACCTCTTTGGTCTTTGAATACTGTCTTGAGTGTGGTTCCTTTGTTGAGTGCTCCAAGACACTCTTCAACACTCAAGGTGGCGGGGGTATTATAATGTAATTATTGCTATTATTGAGCTTGACAACCTGTTGGCTTTGTATGTTCGTGGTTGCTTTATATGCCTCTGATAGCTTTGCATGCCCCTGATAGCTTTGCATCCCCCTGATTGCTTTGCAGGCCTCTGTTATACATGGCAGTGAAGGTGGCATAATAGGCATTCAACACTTTCTTCAACACAATTCGGTTTATAGAAACCTCTTCTAACTGATCGCATATGAAATTTATAAATTGCATATTACGCACATTTTTTGTTGGGTGTTTGTTTACAGATAACAAAAACAAAATAATGTGTAATTTATATGCAAATGTCTTTTTCTCTTATTTAATCGTATTAATAAATATTATTTTAGTTTTCTGTTTTCGCTCTATCTTTGTGAATAGTGCACGTACAGATTTGCGTATGCACAAGGATTGAAGGTCAACCTGCCACACACCCCCTCCTCAGCCAACTGCACCCGCAGAGACCGTGCCACAGCCCAACTAACGTCTTTTGAAGGAGCTGTTGTGCTCAGACTGAAACCTGCGTATGCGTTGAGACCAAAACAACGTGTGTATAATTGCCCGATAACCTCTGGAAAAGGGGGCGCTCCCAGAGCAATTGACGTCAATGGCTGGGGCTGGATGGATGGGCTGCTGCTCACACACATTTCAGCTACTCGCACATGGAACTCAAAATAACACTTAAGCCAGCGTATTAAGTCAGACAATGTCAGATTACGTGGACTTTGGTCTTGTGTACTCGTAGTGACAAGACCAGAGAGAGAGAGAGAGAGAGAGAGAAAGTCAGAGTGAACGTGAACTGATAAGAATGATGGGGGTCCAAATATATTTCGAAGACGGTGTCTTCAATAATCGCTGTTTCGGCGAGACTTGAGCAATTTTAATGGCTCGTACAAAGTTCGCAAATTGCTCGCACACCACAGTGTAAGTAACTAAGTAAATAAAATTGGCAGCTCCCTAGTTTCAGTGGGGAGAGGCTTGTCTAATGACCCTTGACACAGTTCTCTGTGTGATAAGGTGTAAAATACTCAGATTCGAGTGAGTCTCAATTACAACCCACTACACGGTCAATAATTGTCCATGGTCTTTGGTGATGCCACCAATGTAGACGAACTATCCCATTGCTCAGTATCATCGCTCAGCGATCTCCAAGCGCCACAATGGTCTCCTCTGTTGTCTGCAACCCATTCCACGCATTAAGAAACATTTCCGATAGCATCGCTTAAATTACTCGTGAGCTAAAATAAGCGCCTTTGTCAGGGTTTTTATGTATAACTCATCTGAAAGCTAGTTTCTTGGCGGCTCGGTTCGCTTGATGCAATATTTTCGATTTCTTTATACTCATATTTCATCTTTCGTTTTCTTTTCAATTTTATCTTTCATCTGATTGTTTGTTTGTTTGTTTATTTTTTGCTCCCAGTTGCAGACGCTCGGTTTCTGCATGTTGATTGTGTAAAAGAAGCCGGCAATTGTTTTCTTACAGGCACTACGAGCATGTTGAGTCACTGGCCCTGAGGGCCGGTCGGTCGGTCGGCATGCCTGGCCGCTGACCATGATTGAACAGCTGCATTCTACACTGAGAGTTTACCTGCACTTGTAACGAGAAGGGGTTCAAACCACAGCCTTCTCACAACATTTATCACAGCATCAATAGCAGTATATTATAACAGCATTATTTGATTATGGGTCAGTCGATCCCAATTTCAGTACCACGGTAGGAGGTTGTATTGATATTTTCTATAGTTAACCAAGATAGGAAGGTGAAGACGTCAATGCTCAGATTTTTGTGTAGTAGAAAGTTTGGCTACAATAGTTTCCACACCCACTTTTCGAAATAGTCTTTAATCAAACCATAACTAAACAATAACATATAATAATAGAAGTGAATGCCCTTCAAAATCATCACTAACCATAGTCCTTTTTATATATGATCCTTCCTATAGTTCCCTCATACATCTCCAGAGTGTTCAGTTCTGTTTTATTTACTATTATTGAACTATTCAACTGAGCAGTACGAATACATTGAATTGCAAGGACATGTGAGAATAGAGAGGAAGTAGTATATAGAAACAACTCATCTAGGTTCAGTCCCAAACTACAATACTCCCATCGAATACTTAGGCGGGTGAGAAACTGATGCTTTCATATTTAAACCTTTGGTTTGGTTTCATATTGAAACTTAGTACAATTTTATCAAATTTTCGACGTTTCGATTCATTTTCCTCATCCATATTTTAATATCATAAACGTTGACTCTCAGCTTCTGCAGTTATTCCAGAACAGCTTATAGAAGAGGCTGTCAACGATTACTCCAGTGAGTGAGTTGCCAACTTTTGTATATTAATCTCCTTTATATGCAATTGTAAAGTGGATTCACTCGCCAGCAACAATGAAAACATTTTTTAAGTGGAACTCGTTTTATGTCCTTATATCAAGATCCTCTCAATAACGTATTTCCTTTATCCCTGTTGAGTAAACTTGTACTCTATGGAAGTAAGCACAAACATTGTCCAATATGAAGGACTTCCTTACAAAACTAAGCGCTAGGAAACTCAGTGGTTGCTTCTTACTCATTCTCGCATCAATTTATGTAAAGGCTTTTACAACTGTCTTACTAAGGTAATCACTGGGATGTTATACAGTCAACTTCCACTCACTCTAGTGGCAAGATATGTAAAGACTTCTACAACTCCCTTAGTAAGGTAAGATCTATTATCCCCTTTCACTCACCCTAGTGAAGTAGATTTTAACATCTCGCTTATTAGAGTAAGCTCTTGGAAGCTCTACGGTCACTTTTGATCCAATTTAGAGCCAATTTTTGTAAATACCTTTATAATTGATTTATTAAGGTAATCACCTGGAAGCTATACGCTCACCTCTCACTCACTTTAGTGGCAAATTAAGTAAAGACTCGCATACTGAAGTAGCTCTACTGTTAACTTTCAGCCAGTCTAGTGGCAAATTAGATAGATTTTAACATCTCGCACACTAGAGTAATCACTGGGAACCTCTATAGTCACCTTGCACTCACGATAGTGGCAAATTAAGTAAGGACTTTTACAACTCACTTACGGAGGTAATCACTGGGAAGCTATACGGTTAACTTTCACTGACTATAGTGACAAATTAAGTAAAGAATTTAACAACCCTCTTACGGAGGTAATCGCTAGGAAGCTCTACTGTCAACTTTCAGTCCGTTTAGTGAGAATTTATATAAACACCTTTATAATTGGTTTACTGAGGTAATCACTGGGAAGCTATACTGTCTCCGCTATAGGAAGCTGTATGGTTACCTCTCACTTATCTAGCTTACTAAGATGATCATTTAGAAGCTCCTTGGTTATCGTTCACTCACTCTAGTGGTAAATTATGTAAAAACTCCTACACCTCGCTAAGGTAATCAATGGGATATACCATAACTTCTTTCTCACTTTAGTGGGAATCTACGCGAAGAACTGATATATGAGAACTACATGCGATGATGTCAGAACTGTCGTGAGAACAATCGACGGCGTCAATAAACAAAGGATTCTTTCTGTTTTGTTATATGCCCATTATACGAGAGCACCCCGTAGATTAAATTAGAATTGCTTCTTTGGAGACTTCTCCCGATCTTTAACTGATACTTTTCCCAAACTTTTGTTTTTCAATATATTATTAACAAAACTACCCACACAAGATTTTCAACTTTAAGCACACTCATTTTTCTTTCAGTGTAGAATTGCATTTGCAGAATTCAAGCCACTCTCTGCGCTCTTCTTTTTACGCTATCGAGAACAGTTTACGCTCACAGCGAGCAAGTGTCCAGTTGAGTCCAGTTTGCGGCACTCACCAAAAAAACGCAGCGACTTCATCAGCGGCCGCGCGTAAACATCGCCAGTGCGGGACTCCGCGCAATATAATTGCCCGCGTTCGACCGAACCAACTTAGTACTGCGGTGAATTTGAAAGAACACACAACAAGAATTGAAAATCGTGCAAATAAGCGGAAAAAAGACTGAACTGAATGTAAATATAATTTCAAGTATTGAAGAGACGATAAGATTTTTTAAAATACAACTAAATAGAAAATAAAATAAATCCTAATCCCAAGTGGACCTATTTAAAGACAAGGAAAGAGGATTATAGTTTTAATCAAAACAAAATAACTGAAATAGAACGAAAGCAAAAGAACAATTTCGTCAGTGGAAAGTGGTGGCAAAGTTAAAATTGCATGAATTATTCGAAAAGCAGAATACTAACAAGCACAACAACAATACGTGTAAGAACTACAACAAGAACAACAACGGCTGCAACAACAATCACGCCATGTATATAGCGAATTCGACCGGTGGTCTGATGCTGCAGACCATGCTCTACTTGGCAAATCAGACCAGCCGAGCAGCGGTGAACACTCTGGTGGACCTGCCGCCTGCCCCGAAAAGTGGTAAGTGACAAGCTGCAGTTCAGAGAGCAGCGGCTGGAAGTGCCCCGCGGCGTGACCGATTCCTTTCGCAAGCGAACGCACCACACACAAAAGAAGTGTGGCCAATTGGTGAGGCGACGTACGAGCAGCAGGCAGCAGACAGGCAGACAGGTAGACGAACGGGTCAAAAACTAGTCGCACATGCTTAGGGGCCGGTTTGGTTTCCTTTAATTGCATTGCGGTTTCCACAGTTGCCACACTGGCTGCCAAGAAATTTGCGTACCTCGCTGGCTTACAAACATATTCCGCAATTCCTTTACGCATCTTAAGGGGTCTACGGGGTAACAAGAATAGCATTGTGAAGATAGACTAGAAAGAAATTATCAAACGTGAGTTGCGGAAATGGGTTGAAGTGTATAGAAGAGAACTCTTAGAACGACTACGGAGTGCCCTACGGTAGCATATCAAATCATGATGAATGGTAGGAGTAGTGCTTATAAATTGAAAGTGGGCGTAGGAGTGGGAGTGGGAGTAAGAGTCGGACTGAGAGTGGGAGTGGAAGTAAGAGTGTGAGTAGGAAGTGGAAGTGTTGGTCGCACATAACTCAATACCAATTGGTTACTGTTTCTACCACTGTTGAGCTTATAGTTTTCTGTATTAAGGTGGGAGTGGCATTATTCCCAAGGTACACATTCAAAGTTGGTATCCTCTAAAATTGGTTGAAACATCTGCTCCCTCTCTTGGAGACTTCAAGTAAAATTTGTATTTAAAAATCTTATTAGTATCTCCAGTTAGGATTATATAGGGTGTTTTTTGTGAGTCTTAAATAAGAACTTGTGTCAGGTGCCATTGGCAAGTGAGTTGGTAATTTGCTAAGATCTTTCAATCTTCAGGTTAGTACCATGGCAAATATTAGTGGACTGTTTTATATGAATGTCAAGAGTAGGCGTGGCAAATATGTAGTATAAGAGAACAGAGAACAGAGACAGTGCCATAATAAGTACGCTCAATTAGTACTACAAAACCACGATTATATATGAAACACTCTATAGAAGAATGAAGAATCGTACTTCAACTATAGCAGAAAGAAGAATCGTGCTTCAACTATAGAAGAATGAAGAATCGTGCTTCAACTATAGCAGAAAGAAGAATCGTGCTTCAACTATAGAAGAATGAAGAATCGTGCTTCAACTAGTTCATTTACAGACTTTAAGGGAATTTTGAAACCATGACAGATCTCCGGACATGATCTCTTGATTCTTAAATTAGGAGATCTGCTATTATAGATATGTTCTTGTATAATTCACTGCTATTAGCCTCTCCTCTCCACTCCTTTTAGCTCATTGCTTTTAGCCCAATTCTTTTAGCACACTGCTTTAAGCTTTTAGCTTTTAGCCTCTTGTATTTAGCTCACTGCTTTTAGAACAGTGCATTTAGCCCTTTACTTTCGGTCTCTGCTTTCTTAATGCCTTGCTTTTATCCCAATTCTTTCAGAACACTGCTTTTACCCCCTTTATTTTCAGCTCCTGCTTTTAGACTCTTCCATTTAGCATAATGCTTTTAGACCCAGCTTTCAGACCCTTGCATTTAGCTCACTGCTTTTAGCCCCTACTTTTAGACCCTGCTTCTAGACCCTTTCATTTAGCTTAATGCTTTTAGCCCCTATTTTTAGACCCTGCTTCTAGACCCTTTCATTTAGCTTAATGCTTTTCGACCCTACTTTTAGACCCTGCTTCTAGACCCTTTCATTTAGCTTAATGCTTTTAGCCCCTATTTTTAGACCCTGCTTCTAGACCCTTTCATTTAGCTTAATGCTTTTCGACCCTGCTTTTCGTTCACTGCTTTTCGCTCACTGCTTTTCGCTCACTGCTTTTAGCACACTGCTTTTATCTCACTGTTTTTAGCCCCTTTACTTTCAGTCCCTGCATATAGCCCCTTGCATTTACCCCACTGCATTTAGCCCCTGAGTTTAGTTTAATGCTCTTAGACTCTGCTTTTAGCCCAATTCTTTTAGCTCACTGCTTATAGCCCCTTTACTTTCAGCCCCTGCTTTTAGGCCCTGTTGTTAGACCCTTGTATTTAGCTTAAGGCTTTTCGAACCTGCTCACTGCTTTTAAAACACTGCTTAACCCTCTGCATTTAGCCCCCTGCATATATCCCCTACTTATAGCCCCCTGCATTTATCCCCTGTAAGAATTGGTTTGAACTGCTTTGGTGGGACGCTATCAAGTGATTTGTGCTGAATTTCCCATCTCTGGCCATAATCGCAGTTCGGGAAACGTGGGTCTTAGTTTTACAAGCGGCCATAAATAGCGCGCCGGCCAACTCCAGTGTCGCTGAGCAATACTCGTAGATTAGCTCCTGGGTTATCAGTCACGCACGTCACACTCTTTGTTTGGTTTTGTTTTTGTAAAAGATTATCGCCTAGAAAGGTTGTATCAGGGTGATTAGCTTTTTTCCCCGATTTCCTTTTAGCTAAAAATAAAAATCCCACATGGTTGCAAGCGATGAGGTTTGTGACACCACAAAAATCACTGCGAGAGATAAGAACCCGTTCGCATTGCGGGTATGAAAAAGCCAAAGAACCATTGCAAACTCATCCGTTGAAGGTTGAGCCGAGCGATAGAGCGAGATCACTTGTCGAGCGAAAAGAATTGGGTCAACGCGGTTTATGAGATTGGCATCGCTCTGGTCTGAGTTCCTTTTGCTAAAGTGTCAATTTTTTGTTTGCAGATATCAACGAAGTGCAGTGCTATGGAGTCTATGGCTGCTTTCCCATCAACGGGCCCTGGACCAGTGTGACCCGGCAAATTAACGTGCATCCACGCAAACCCTCGGAAATCAATCCGCACTTCACGCTGTACACCACAAAGGCCTTCGACAATCCGCGCTTCATTGATTTGAACGACGTGGACGGTTTACTGAAGATGGGCATCAATCCCAATGGCAAAATATTTCTGCTGGCCCATGGGTATTTGGAGACAGGCATGATGCAGTGGGTGAGTGTCTTATTGGGGGTTCTCACATGTCCTTGGTACAAGTACTTATGTTCCGTCAATCTTTGTAGATGTTGGACATGGGAAAGGCCCTGCTGAAAAATGAGCCTGAGGGTGAGGCGGCTGTCGTTTTGATCGACTGGGGCGGCGGTTCCAATCCACCCTACGTACAGGCTGTTGCCAATATACGCCTGGTGGGTGCCATCACTGCTCATGTGATCCACATGTTTTATGTAAGTACCGCTGAGA
Source organism: Clusia tigrina (assembly GCA_920105625.2). Lineage (NCBI taxonomy): Eukaryota > Metazoa > Arthropoda > Insecta > Diptera > Clusiidae > Clusia > Clusia tigrina. The sequence continues at coordinate 164,515,163 of OV050033.1, read as the reverse complement.
CTCCATTTCCTAACGTAGCAGTTACTAACCGCAGCATTTTGAAAATCTTGCAGGAGGAACTGGGTCTGCCCGATCTAGGCAATGTGCACATCATCGGCCACTCGCTAGGCGCTCATTTGGCCGGCTATGCTGGTTATCATTTGCAACGCGACTTCGGCTTGAGAGTGGCCCGCATCACGGGTCTGGATCCGGCCGCGCCCCTGTTCTCCGAAACCGAGGCCATTGTGCGCTTGGACCGCTCGGACGCCGACTACGTCGACATCATACACACCGATGCCAATCCGCTGATGAAGGGCGGTCTGGGCATTCATCACAACGTCGGCCATGCGGACTTCTATCCCAACGGCGGCTTCGACAATCCCGGCTGCGACATGCGGCTGCAGGAGTACATGGAGAATCGCCGCAATTCGATATTCACGAACATGCGCGAGTTCCTCAGCTGCAATCACGTGCGCAGCTATGAGTACTTTATAGAGAGTGTGCACAGCAAGTGCCCCTTCATGGGCATCACGTGCGACTCCTATGAGGTGAGTTCCAAGTTGATGCGGATTTTCCGTGGCAGTTTTAAACTAATTCCATTCTTTCCCCATTGCAGAGCTTCAAGGAAGGCAAATGCTCGCGCTGTGGAGAAGACGATCACAACTGCATGCGCATGGGTTATCACAGTTATGAGGACTACACACAACTAATGGGCGCAGGACTCATTCAGGCCCACAAGCCGCCCGCATTTTTCTTGCTGACTGGCGAGAGAAAACCCTTCTGCCGTAAGTTCTGCTAACAGAAACGGAAAAGAGCCCTTCAAATAACTGACTTTATTCCTTCCTTCCGCAGGCATTCACTATAAAATCATTGTGGGCGTGTCCGATCACGACGAGAGCACGACCCATGGCGGCGAAGTGGGTACGCTCTCCATACGACTGCACAGCAACAACAAAAAGACCACCGACCGCATGAACTACTCCGAGAAGCCGATGTACTTTGAGCCCGGCTACGAGTACAGTGCACTGGTGCCCGGCAAGGACCTGCGCGATCCCACCTTCGCCACTGTCTTCTGGGAGTACCAGACGAATTTACTCAATCCACTGACGTGGCGTTTGCTGTCCTCGCCGCGCATATATCTCGAGTATATAGTAATCGAGTCGCTGGAGTCGCCGGACACGTACTTGAAACTGTGTCCTTTGGACCAGAGTGCGGTCATATCCGGCAATGAAAATATACTCAAAATGGAATACTGCAAGGAGTGAGGGCGTGCCTGCCCACAACTCACTTGACTTAAATACTACGTACCTCAATCCATCCCACTGCATTCAAAGGCACACACAATCCACACCGCACAACCGCGCCCTCTACTGTGGAAATTTTGCAGCTAAGTTGCAATGACTAAATATACCACTCACATTCCACACAATCCACATGAATGGAGGGTGTTCCCACTATTGCGGTGGACCTTATATCATACACAAACCATGTGGAAATGTGGAACACATTTCCATGGTTGGAATCTTCACTAAGCTAATTAGAATCTAACGAAATCACTCACATCCAGATGGAGCCACTCACACATCTGTAAATATTTCTCATGTAGAACTTTTTACAATTATTTATTTATCTCATCACTCATTTGCGCACTAATTAATTAATTAATTTATGAAACTTTGTGAAAATAGTTGTAAATAAATAGTTTATAAAATATTATAAAGACACACATTTGGCGCCTTTCTTTACGTATGCTAACTGGCAGACTCCCAAGGAGTGGTTTCACTTACAGGGGGAGCTGTGCGCAATCATGCGGAGTGTTTCTCTTCGGTCCACTAACCCAGGAGTTCAACTATGACTACAAAGCGGCAATGAGTTTTACACTACAAGCTACTGCTTTGTAGCTGTAGAGTCATATATTGGGATATAGGGTGATTCGTGAGCAATATTACTCCACCTTGATTACCTTTATTCCTGGCCTCATATCGAATTTTGTTGCGAAGCTCATGGTTCTAGTTGAGGTTCAGATAGCTATCAGAAGGGACTAATATACTGAGAAGTTAGATTCGGTACTCTGAGGCGCTTCGGTACTAATAGCAATAAAGTGAACTGAGTGGAATACAGAGAGAGACAGAGAGAGAAACAGAGGGAGACAGAGGGAGACTGAGAGGGACAGAGGGAGAGAGAGAGAGAGAGAGAGAGACACAGAAAAGACACAGAAAGAGTGATAGATTTTGATCAGAGAACACAGTGAATAGAAACTCTTTTTCGCTACTAGCGTCCGTAGCGGACACACCACGATTTTGAGTGGATTCACCACGATTCTGAGTGGATTCAAAACGATTTTCAGAGGATTCATGTACAACATCCGTCTGCTTTATTTCGCTGCTTTGCCGTTTGACGTTTAAGTTTCTTTACTCTGTATAGTCTGCTTTTGATGACCCCTCAGATATGCAAATCACATGGTGAGGTGATTTATACCAACACGCAACACCTGACCGGTCATGGAGGTTTTCGGGGAAACCCGCACAAATTCAACTAGAAGGAATCCCTAGCTAAATGTGAATGTACAAAGAATGTAAGAATGTTAGAATGTCTTCTTCTATTGCCCTCGGCATAAAAGTGCCAGAGAGGCAGAACAGGGAGTGTGTGGGAGCACGTGATGCCCGAGAACATAGTTCAGCATATCCTTGAGAGCCAGGAAAAACGGGCTGCAGTGTGTGACACCACTGTCGCCATCATGAAAGATCTCCTTCACAGGGAGTGGCGAAGACGCTCATCTGAAAATAACTAGGCGGGGTCCAGTGGCCATACTACAAGCTCCCTAAAGTGAAGTAATACTTTGCCGTGGTCTGGTTTATAGTGGAGGTGGTTTATAGTGGAGGTGGTTTATAGTGGAGGTGGTTTATAGTGGAGGTGGTTTATAGTGGAGGTGGTTTATAGTGGAGGTGGTTTATAGTGGAGGTAGTTTATGGGTAGGAAACCCACAGTACTGGAGTTGCATTGCGGTGAGTGTCTTTTTGGAGATTTCCACCCACGTTCCAATCTAGGAAAAGAGAAAAAGAGAGAAAGTAAGAGTCAGAGGAACACTGATAGAGTTTCTTGGTGAGGTGTATTACTAGACAACAGAGGTACTGACCGGACTTGGAGCTTTCTGGGCGTATCTATTCGATATCTGTTCCAACACGAGACTCCCCCATATGCACAAACTGTGAATGGGCAGTACCAGAGCACACAGAAAATGGGTTCTTTTGTTGTCCGAGGTCCGCCAATGCTAGAGAAGCACTAGTACGGGAAGTGTGCGGACAGCCAGTAACGGGACAACATAGTGAAAAATGTACATGATTGAGAGTCCGAAGAAACTGATTGCATTCATGAGACATCCGCCAATTAGGAACGGTGGCGTCGCACACAGCACGTATAGAAGGAGTCCTCTGAGCATAGCCTGCCCCCGCGAAGAAATATTTTGTGGTGGTAATGTGGCGTGTAGTGTAGTAAGTAAGGATGCTATGGGAGGGGGCCCTATAGTATCTCGAGAATTTTTTAACTCCAATCGTCATAAAGAAAACAAGACCAAAAGAAACGAGAGAGTCTACCAATCTATGTATCAAGACTTCTTTTTGTGGGCGTGACTACTTCGACAATCTAAGAACAATTGGAGAGCTTAACGATAATATGTCAGATGGGAGCTTAAGGGTAATGTCAGATGGGAAACTTCGAATCTGTTGCAGGTGAATCTGAACCATATTCACATATGGTTAGACAAATGGCGAATAATAGCAAATGAGAGCAATCTACTTTTACCTTATGTGCAGGTTCTTGCCCACCAGTGAAACTAAATAACTGCCAATTGCCAGAGGCAGATCATGCAAAATACATTGGGGTGCATCTGGATCGGCGCCTCACGTGGCGCTTTTACATCTTCTCCAAACGAAAAGAACTTGCACTAAGGTTTAGGTCATTGTTGTGGCCACTAGGTGGAAGATCGGCCCTAAGGCAAATAAAATCCTGTTATATAAGGCAATATTGAATTCTGTTATATAAGGCAATAGTGACGTCTGAAAACTGCTACCAAGCACCTTAAGATAGGAGAAACATCGATGTACTCATTTGAACACTTCAATACCGTCTCTGCTACTTTATTTCCATTAGGGAACTCATAGAGTAAACTCTGAGAAAACCGGGTTCGCTTAGCCCACATTCCTACTGCCAAGAGGAAAGATAACTGAAGTAAATTGCTTATGAATACCTTTTGGGAGTACGATTGTTCTTTAGAGACTCCGATTTTGAACTCCTAAGCTTTGACGTCATAAATAGGATGGCTGTCATTTCACATTTAGAATACACGACAAGCCAGTTGGCCATGTTCACATTGGCCAATCACAGTCAGACCAGTCTCCATGAAGGGGGCCAGCTCCGCTACCAATTAATTTCCTTTTATTTACACTAATAAATCTGTGTAGTTCCCCAATGAAGCGCGCTTTTCCAATTAATCATTTCTAATTTAAGCACTTCAGCACTAATAAATCAGGGAGAGAACTTAATATATCTCCTCGAAGCATGTGAATCGAAATAAGCCTTCAAAGACTTGGATCGGTACAAAGAAGGTGCAAAAAGATATGCCGCCAATAGGAATGGCAGTGAAATAGTCCGAAGAGACACACTCGTAAAGCCCCCGAAAACTGACAAAAGTTGAAAGAAAATCTATTTTGAAAATAAACAAAAAACCAGACAAAAGAAGACATCATTTCGAATTCTAATCCAAATGGCAAATCCGTGGGATTAATGGAGTAGCTGCATGCGACTTAATGCATTGAAAATCAAACTGACAGCGGGCCACGGCCCACGCGGGGTGGGTGGCAAGAGAGCATTGTTTATGAAGACATGAACACCAGGATGCGCACTCATGATGCCCATGATGACTGGCAGCGAGCAGCAGAGAGTGGATGGTAGTGGTGGCGGAGGCTGTGACGGTCGCTGTGATGGTGTCGGTAGAAGTGGCAGTGGAAAAATCGTTAAACCAGCCGAGTGGAACTTCCGAGGGCAGCTCAGCGCCACTGGGGTTGCTGCACCATGCTCACTCTACCCATTTTGGCTTTCACGTGTGCTTTGGCCCTTGAAATTAAATTTTCTCTGCTTTTGTTTGGGAGGTCTGCAAGTCGGCAGTCGGCCGCATTAGCCGATTCGTCACAAGGTTTAAGGCAGCAATGGGAATGGACTCAGTGCACGGCAGTTGCAGCCGAAAGTGGAGCCACACAAATGAAGCAGGCGGCGAGATGGGATGCAACGATCCATCAGGCAGCCAGGAATGTGAAATTATTTTATTTAAATTGTCCACTAATTTGCAGCTTCCTACAAAATGTCTCCCTAACCTCGCGCATGTGAAAGTCTTCCGGCGAGCATTCCGGAGTTTTGAAGAAATTTTAAAAATTTTTATGTTTCTCTGCCACCGTCTCCTTGTATGCGGTAAAAATCTCTGCCCGCTCAGCCGTCAAGCAGGCACACATGGAATGTCTACGTGGAAATTGCCCTGCTTGGCACGTGATTTATGGAAATCGACGGGGCGAGCATTGTGTGCACGGTAAAAAGGGGAAAATGCGGCCTTGCTCTGAGCGTATAAAAATGGAATGTTTATGAGGCGGCTTAAGTCGGTTTACGTCTGTCATTTGAATTTAATGAGGCTGAAGATTAATTTACAAAAAGGTCCTTTTTCGCCGTATGTACTCGTAACAGTGCAGCAGTCGGAGGGCTGCTGCAACGAATCATGTCTTGGTATGTGAAGCAAAAAGCTTATTGTGGGTATACACCATTTTTTAAGAGGACGTATGAAGGCTTTTATGACATGCTTCAATAATCGACTAACATGGAACAAGTCTTCAGAGGCCTCTAAAGTGTGGTGCCAGTGTTTACCAAAGGAGGAGTTGAATCACGATTCATTAATCTACTAACAGAGGACAGTTTTAAGAGGGCTCTCCAATGTGTTCGCAGTATCTAACAAAGGAAGAGTTGAATCACGATTCAATAATCTACTAACAGGAGAAAGTTTTAAGAGGGCTCCAATGTGTTCTCAGTATCCAAGAAAGGAAGAGTTGAATCACGACTCATGTGATCGATGGATTCGTCAACAGTTCGGATCTAAATTTACAGATATTTTTTCCTTCTGACACGATTCCTTGTCACTAGGCTAGTGGCAGCCGTCTCCGGGAAAGCTCACTCAATCATTTAAAGGCTCATTGTGATACCAAATTGGGAGATTAACTTTAGCACAATTGTGGAGATTCAAGCAGTGCTTTCTAATATCCTGGCATATTGCTGGCATTTTCCGCACTCTGGCCGAGATAAGCACTTAACTCAAAATACAAGGTTACCTTGTTAGATAAATTTGTCCTATTCCATGTCCTCAATTCACCAATGAAGTTGCCTTCCCGCCAGAACTAGGGGTCCGAGGCTACACTCTGCTTAGTCTATATGCTGAACGAGCCCTCCTTGCTCCTTGCCCCCGGTACGCAGCAAGCGGAGCGTTTAATTGTTAAATGCATTTTTAATTGAAGAAATGTTGCAGCCACACTCCCCCGTCGCTCCTCCACAATATTTATGTTCATGTGCTCCAAGTTTTATGCGCTGTGCTGCTTGACAGATGATGCCGAGCTGTCAGCACTTATGGCCGCTGGAAGACGCTGCCTCCAGTTTCAATACTCGAGCATATGGACCCGCTGGTATGCTTATAGATGCCTTCAACACTGTTGCTGCTATTTAAAATTTGTTCTTCTTATTGTTGGCTTTGATGTTCCTATTGTGGCGTTGTCGTCGTCGTCGTCGTTGTTGTTGTTGTTGTTGTCTTTGTTATTGTCACCTAATTTATGAGTATCAATTTTGAGGCCATTAAATGTCGCTCTAAAATGCTTCCCGCCCTCGTGCATACTCATCTCATACACACACGAGTAGCCATGCTCTTCGTCTTCAATTAGCTGTTCAGCAGCTCAGCAGCAGTGTCAGCCGCCCCCTTCCACCCGTAAGTAGTCGTGGCATATTTATAAATTTGTTTGCGCGCGGCTGTTTACCCTGGGGAGGCATGCACTTATGTACTCTCGTACACAGCTCTGTATTCAATTACACGCGCGCAACTCTTGGTCTGCGTCTCCATTACTCCGCGGCGCATTGAAACATTTCTTATTTATACGCTTGTCAGAGCAGCTCAGCTGTTTAGCGGCTTCTGCCCGGTCGGGTAATGGGAAAATTGTCGTTGGAAATGAGAGTGTTCCGGAACCTGTTCCAACAAATTTATTCATGTTTTGCCCATTTTCACTTTCAAGGTTCAAATGTGCAGCACATAAAAGCAAGTGACATTTGCAGATGTTCCCATTTGAAAGAGCATTTCTCAAGCTATGTCAGCAATGATGCCGAAAGTTCCCCAGAGTTGGAGGAGATCTTGGCTTGCTATCTTGGCGTGGTATCAACTTTTCTAGAGCGATGAGGTGATGATGCTTTGGCAATGAATATATATCGAGGGGCGTGGAATGTTTTATAAACTCTTTTGAACTCCAATTAATGCAGTAAGTCTGGTAGTTCAATCTTATCTATACTCCTTCCAAAGACTATTTCGAACAAACACTTTAAACCCTCTGTAACTAGACTCAATCAGATTGTAAAGACTGTCTGGTATAAGTAGTTTAAACCCTCTATAACTGGACTCGGTCTGATTCTAAAGACTGTCGCGAGAGAAGTTACAATACAATACCATCTTTTGACCTGTGATCCTATCGAATACCGGCTGTGGCTCCCTAAATCATCTATTAATATACTACTCATAAAGCCTGATCTCAATACAGTAAATATGTATTCTGTCTCTTCCTTTATCTCTAATATGAATCAAGTCCCATCTACCAAAAATTAAAATTTTTGTGAGGTCCGGTCCCCACTAAACTTTTTATATCACTCCAAAGTACCAATTGTAATTATTATGAGGCTATGGTGCGCTTCGACCAACTTGATCGTTGGTGCAGAGCATTTATTTAACCGCTCCTAATGAATTTCAGCACTATATAAGCTCCCAATTTCTAGATTGCTATATTATAATCTTCTTCTCGCGGAAACTCTTTGTACTGTCTCCTAGGGCATTTTGGGTATTTTAGCCTGGCGTAGACCTGACATAACAATCCAATTATCGGGAAAGTTTTGGTGCTTTGGTTCCTCAGCCATGGTTGAATATGCCCTTTAAGTACTAACTACTATCCAAATTCCTCCACTTAGATTTAAAAGCATCTTTAGAATAGAAGTGGGAAGACTGGAGAACCGCTGAAGAAGGAGGTCTTTAAGCACTCAGGCATTTATGTCCATTGTAAGTACCAACTATAATCTTGTAGTCTTCTAGATTTAAAATGACAGAAGACACAACCATCACACAAATCTTCTCTAACAATCAAGAGAAGGTACAATCAGGGAGATGAGAGATTCCCCTCAGAATTTCCAAGTCTCATGGTAAATCACACGATAGAAGGGACACAAGCTATCAACTTCGTTATCTCGTCTGAGAGCTTCGGATTTAAGAGAACACACAATAGGGTAAAGTGAAGGAATTGACATGTATTCAATCTGAATTTCTCTGAACTGAAGCACATACCACGGAATCCAAAATTCTAAAAGGTATTAGGTTAGGTAAGGTTAGACTGGCTGACCAAATAGGCCAAGCATAGATCTGTTAGGTCCTTAGCGATACCAGAGGAGTGTCCATTTAGGAGTCGTGACCGTCGGCATAGTTGGAGAGGGAAGCATTTTTTACTAGCCTTATAAGTGGAGCCTTTTCCAGGGTTGAAACCTCTTTTAGTCCCGGAAACTAGGGAGCCACCAAGTATTTTAAGTAGGCTTTAGTGATTGATGGACAGACTCATATAAGATACTCCAAGGTTTTCTCATCCTTTTCGCGTGTACTGCCGTGAGACAGTGGCCTGTCAGTGTACCTATCATGAATCCGCAATCGTTCCGTGGAAGTGCCTGTATAGACTAGAAGGTATTAGTGTATACATACTATTCTAGCCAAGCAAAGATCAAAGTATTGAGCACCACGGTTATCCAATCTAAACTTTTCCGACAATACAAGCAATGCTTTACTAACTGGAGAATCTAACGAAGCCATTGTTTGCTTGGTTAGAAACATTGAAGGTTTTTAAAAGGATAATTCCTTTACGAGGCAATATTCCTCAAGCACCAATTTCTCAACGCATCCATAGGTGCTCATAGGAATATCAAAGGAGATTTCTTACGACTTACGCCAGGAAATTGGTTTCATGCGTCCTCATCGGAACTCATATTGGTGTAGTGCGATCAATTGCTTTTCAGTGGGATCACTGGTCCCTAATGATTTAGGTATCAACAGTAGGCATCTTCTATAATGGACGCTGCTGGGGCGTAAGGAAGGGAATAAGAACACTGTCCGAGCTATGCCTCATCTAACTCTACAAACTAACTGTATTAGCTAACATTTTTTATAGTTTCCGAGGAGAGCCTCACACTCGGCTGGATGTTGGCTCCAATCCTCTCTCAGGCATGGATTAATGCTTTATTCCAAATCTTTTTCTCTTCGAGTGGCTAAGACTCATTCCTATCACCCCTCGCAGACAAAATCACTTGAGCTGTAACTTCAGGTAAAGCCAATGGGGACAAACAGCAACCATTGTGCCAGTTACATCGGCTCCTTCAGTTGAGGTTCCCTCGATAGCTACTGTGGACTAAAGAGAAACCTTTGAATATCCTGCAAACCTGATTCTCCACTAAACGGTAAGGACTCCAGTCATTTGGAGGGAACACCACATGGGCAGGCAAACAGCATTTTTTATTTGAAGTTATCAACACAGAAATCCTCAGTTTGACCATTTTCCCCATGATTTATTTTGGGTAAGTCAACTCAATTTGAATGGAAGAATTTTAGAAGCTTCCAAATTTTGTGGCTATATATGAAAGGGACAATAATTCGTAGGATTCTCTTTGAAGAAGTGTAGTGTGAGAACTTTTGAGACTACTTTTCAATCGACTAATCAACTGTCCCGGTCGAAGCATTCTAAGCAACTAATCATGTGATCGTTGGGTCTCGTCGATTTGATCTTATAAGTCTTCGCTCTATTCCATCTCGATGAAGATTGAAAGAATTGTTTAATTAGTGATTTGATATAATTGTTATATCATTATAATTGTATATTTAATCACAAATGATCTTTTATCAAAATACATATATGGGTATATATAAGTACATAGTACTAAAGTAGGCGGTGAAGAAGATGTTTTTGGATCGAAAACGTATCGTTCAGTTAACAAAAAGTTGTACCTGCAGCAGTTCCTTGCCACCATTAGTTAGCGCTTCCAGTTGCAGAGGGAAGAGTATCAGGAGTTTGCCTTCTCGGTAAACGTCCACCACATTCCTTGGCCGGCGTATGTCATACAATGCACTTGTATGCACCAAGTGGGCGCCGGGAACACTCCCATAGCGCGACCACAGCGTTACGCTGACGCTCATCGGAATCAAGTCGTGCACGAAGCCACACAACCAGATCACAAAAAACTCATCCTCCTGCTTGTAGAGCACATTAGGACAGCCCTTCGTGTGGCACATCTCGCGCAATTTGATGCGCGAGCTCATCACCAGCAGGGGCAGCAAATTGTTGTATGAATCGGCGCTCATGCCAGTGATTTTGTTTTCCAGCAGGAACACCTTGCTGATCCTGCATGTGCCGTAGCGAGCGGCTCGCGGATTTATGAATAGAGTCTTGTACTGCTTGGAGACAATGTGCTCGATTTGGAGTCCTAAGTGTTCCAAGGCGAAGTGCTTGATAATATCGGAGAAGAAGAGGATGCGTTTGCAGTTCGGCTCAGGACACATCAGCGGCATGTGGAGTATGTACATTTCCCTAATGGGCACCGGGGGAAAGTTGAGACCCGGAATCAGGTGCAGTGGTTTGTTGTTGAACTTGGCCGGCATAGATTTCCGCATAACGAACGGAAGGACTTTGTTACATGCGCTGATGTATTCGTTTCTTTTGGGCACCGGTCGAGTTATTTTCTTCAAGCGTGTGTTGTGTGTAGCTTTATACACGTTTTTCAGAGCTTGTAATAGCTTCGCCTCTTGAGCCCTTGCATTGATTTTAATTTGCGCCTGTTCAGCGGCTGATATGGCATTATTCCCAAAGGGCTTCTCTATGGACTCGCGAATCGGCTCTGCATTAGATTCACCCACTCGGCTACGCCTTTCCATGCAAGGCTCCGATCTCTTATTCACATATTTTTCAACTTTCCTGTTGACGGTCTGCCGTTCAATTATCGGTGGCGCTGGCTTGGTGTTGACTGGTAATTTCTCTGTCGATATGTTTGGGTCAGTCTCGGTGGATACAGCAACTGTGCGCACCACCGGTTTACGGGGCGTTTTCACCAAACTGCCCCCACTACTGCTGCCGCAGATGTGCTGCACTGAGTAGGCAGGGTACTCACCGAACAGCAATGGGCCATAGTTGGTTAAATACTTGACGATGCATTCCAAACGCGAACGCTCGTTTTCGAGACCAAATTGAGTCACATTTTGCGTGGACAGAAATTCCGCTGGAATACATCTTATGTCACCACCACCAGCGGCGAGTTTTTTTTCGTTGGCCAGCTCCTGCTGCCACGAGTTCAGTGTACTACTAGACGGGTAGTTCCGCATACTATCGGATTCCATTAGTCTGACATCAATAACATTCGATGTGATATGATCCTGCGTGAATGCAGACATTTGTTAATCGTTACTGAACTTATTATATGAATGACATAACTGCGTAAACTGGTTAGAAATGTGATCATGATTACCTGCTCTTTATTCTGCACTCTTTCCAAGCTCTGCTCCTCTGGTGCAATAGGCTTTTCTCCCTGCGTTATTTTCTCAACTTCAGACTCACAAGCAGTTTTATTATCTTCCATAACGACAATTCCATTATCCAGACGAAACTCCACTGGAGTAGGTGACACTGGAAAAGGCGACACTGGAATAGGCGACACTGGAGTGGGCGACACTGGAGTTGGCGACACTAGACTACCGTCTTCCTTGCTAACAACTGCCTGACCCACATAGATTGCCGTCACTTCGGATCCTTCTTCTCGACTTTCTTTACTGCTGCCGACAGGAACCGCAAGGGTGTCGCCATTAACTGTTGTTGTCTCGTCGTCCGACAAATGCAAAGTCAAATTCTCCTGTGAAATTCTCGATCGTGTTTCCATATCAATACAGAGTGGCATCGGAAAAACGAAAGACTTATTTTCCTGGTTGGGTGATTGTAGTGGATGTGGTGGTGGTGGTGGTGGTGTGGGTGTTGTTGCTCTTGCATATTGTGTTACTATTGATGATGATGTTACTATTGATGATGATGTTGTTGTTGCTGATGATGATGTTGTTGTGCGTGATGGAGTTGTCATGGATGATGGTGTTGTTATGGATGATGGTCTTGTTCCGGATGATTGTGTTGTTGTGCCCGATTCTGTTGTTGTGACCGATTCTGTTGTTGTGGCCGATTCTGTTGTTGTGGCCGATTCTGTTGTTGCGGCTCGTGGTGCTGTTGTGGATGGTGGTGCTGTTGTGGATGGTGGCTCTGTTGCGGCTCGTGGTGTTGTTGCTCGTGGTGGTAAGGGTGGAGGTTTAAGTTCGCTTAGAGGACTAAATGTGGGTGTAGCTGGAAGTGATAGAGGTCTAAGTCTTGTATGATATCTTGATGGATACATTTGTATTGGTTGCAGCGATGACGTTGTCGTTGTGGATGTACTAGAAAATGCTGCTGAAGCCTTTGATTGAAAGTGCTTTAGTGCTCTGTGGTCAATATTAGACTGGTCACTTCGAAATTGTGTTCCCACTGTCTGGAAGATCATCATCACGAAGTAAGTGTCGTTTTTGCAGCGCAAGCAAAATCCCTTCCCCAGAGCGTTGCACTCTTCGCATTGCAAGTGTTGTTTAATGCAATAATATCCGCCAAAGGGTGAGATGTGGGGACCTATTTTTGTCGTTTTGCAATGGTGGCATCTCATAATCGAATCCTGTGCAGTTTAACGAGTTGCACAAATTCTTCTAAATACAAAATCGTGCCACCGCACTTTAACAACTTCAAAAAAAAAAGCAAACAAATATATCGACCGAAAATTTTATTTCTTATTCACAAATTATTTCAGAAAACTTTCCTATTTCCTACAATTTTACACAATTGAAGAAAATCATACTGAAAATATATTCTATTTGTAAATTGTGTTTAAAACTCTTCCGACGCCTACTTCAAATTATGCCCCGCACAAATGGAGAACACACAAACATTCTTTTTGATTCTTTGTTGTAAAGTGTGCTTGTAAAGTAGTGCAGGGAAGTTCCTCGAATATGGATATTTTGTGAGATGAATTTAGAAAGGTCAGCAGTGATGTCTTTGAAGGAGTACACCATATCAGCTCTCGAATGGTTGCCAAAGAAGTAGTGAGATTAAGAAAGGAGCAGTGGAAAAAGTGGCTTGTTGAGAACTTCAGCTAAGGGAACATCAATGTGCTCCTCAACCCTTCCACACTAACCTCGTAAGGAGCATCCCACCAATTCCATAGTCTGTAAATTTGATATAAAGCGAAAAGTTAAACAGTTCGGAAGTTTAAGAATTTATTTCTAGTGGTCTTTTGAATACTGAATGAGAGAATAAAAACTGTAGCCTGAGTCCAGTGACACTCGACACTACTCGGCTGGCAAGATGACGATTGTCGAAGATTTATCCATCAGCAACTTTTTTATCACAAATTGAACTCTTTGTTTCTTTTTCCTCAGCTACTTTGAAGATATCATTTAGAAAACCGATGGTAACATCGAAGGATCGTGGTAAAATTACTCAAGAAATCGTCATTTCAATTGTTCATCATTCGAAGAACCGAAATTCGGATACCCAAGAGGCATTTAGTGGGTTAGAACTGAAGGTAAAAGAGATTACTTTCATAGAATCCAGAGAGTGGTTTCAGTTTACATTCTGTAGTTTGTGAAATATCTGTAACACCGCAGATTAATGATTGTAGTAGAATGGTAGAGTTGAAAGTCCTACTCATATTTCGGAGAAATAGATCGTTGCACACTTGCTCCACATGTTTGCATATCTGTAGACTAGGATATCCATATTAATCACACAGTGCCATGAACCATCTTAAGTTATTAATCGATTCCCTTCTCCATCGTCGATTATTGCTCTTCCTTCTCATTTCTCGAAGAAGTAGGATCCGATCCTATACTACAAACAGTAATTTCTCCCGCATGCTAAGTATGCTTAAAATCTCTTGCAGATTGTGTGAGTATCCAGGGTTTAAGTGTGAATTTCTTTGCAAATAGTTGGAACCCAATTGAACCTCGTAACTGAAGATACTTTTATGAACTTCAATTTCCCGTATTCAGTTATTTTTATTATTATTTTATAGGGGATGTAAATGCGACCTTTCTATCTATTATGCCCCCATCAGAGGTTCAAGGTATATCTTTGAGCCCTATCTTATCGATAAACGTGATGGCAAGTTTTGGCTTCAGAGGTTTCACATCACTAGCAGAACCTTGGAAGAGTCCCAAGTATTTCCTGCGGGTGTGCATGAGAGCCGGGGATTATGCCAGCACATTCAAGGACGTATTCTCTTCCACCCCACAAAATCTGAAGAAGCCGTCCGAAGTCACCCTCGTCCTCAGATTGTTCTTAGAGTTCGTCATCCATATTCAATTAGATGTGTTTAAAGATTCCTTCGTTAGTTTTGTGGGATACATAGTCACCTAGTGAGACGGACACATGAAACATCATCACTTAATATTGGTAACATTTGCTCTATCTGGGATGTAGCACCATCAACTGGAGGTGTCTGTATGCTGAAGGATTGGAGCTACATGAGTAAAATTTTCTCGTTTATTTCTACTTGGTATAAAACCACCGTAGATTTGATTCGACATTCCACAGGAAACTGCTGTTCAGCGTTGAATTTCGTTTCTGGCTTAAGAGATAAGTAAAAAGTAGAACGTCCATATTTGGAGTTAGGGGAATCTTCGTACAATTGCAAGGAATCATTACGTCTTGAAGAAAGCACTATTGAATGAGCCCTATGGACTGGCGATATTCTAGTTATTCATCTAAGAATATTCTCTCAAGGAAGACGAGGGAAAGTATCACATTACCATGAATGGAATCAGGTATGGAGCAATAGTGACACTTCAGGACACTTTGGTGAATACAGCTCATGATTTACTCAGGACGGTGCTACGAGCCACGCATAGGGCAAAATATTCTATCTATGTCTTTGGCACATGTTTCCCCTCTTTGGCACATGTTTCCCCTCTTTGGCACATGTTTCCCCTCTTTGGCACACGTATCCCGTACATCCTTCATTACAGCGAGACAGCATATTCCATTTATATTTCTGCTTAAGGTCTGAAAGGTTGATCATATTCTGCATACTGGGCAAGAGATCGACCTCTTTTAGACTTATAGGTTTCAGTTCTTCGGCTGGTAATATGAAGTGCTCCCTGCTCAAATGAAATCACACTTATCTTTATTCATTTTAAACTTGGGTGTTCCTTTAAGAAGTTTTGATAAGTGTCTTCAACCAAAGAAGTGGGACATAATTTGGATGCTGGTCGGTGTAATGCCATTCATTAGGTTGAATTTGGATTTAACTAATGAGCTTCTGATATTTTTTCATTTATTCCTGTGTAGATTATGAAGAATTTAGTGTGTTCACTCTAGAAACCTATGAAGTGAGGGTTCAGAGAATATCTTCGCTGACTCTTCCATTGTAATATATCAGGTAGTAACTGAGTACGAGGTGATTTAGAGCTCCGAGAGACCTTCAAGCTTTAACACAAATTTTTCCAAGGTTTTCTTTCCCGATATCTATACTTTAGAAGAGATTCACAAGAGGTTCATTGTTTGGCTAAATAGGTAAGGTTCTTTGTTCAGTTAAATTTCTCACGATGTTCTCTGTTCTCGAGCACTCGAGGCCACCATGGAAGTTTAGGCTAGATGAACCTATAACCAAATATAGATGGGCACTTCACGAATGAGAGTTCGTTCAATTATGAAGAGAACAGTTGTTAGACCTACATAAAATGAATTCCCGGCGTACCCCAGTTCTTATTGTCTAGATACGCTTTATAGAGCACATTGTATTTGGAACTACAATAAAGTTGTTCCGGAAAAGGCATGTCAGGAGGTTGGAAATCGCCTCAAATGACTTCTGCAGGAGTTGCATGGATGAGGAGGAGCAAGAGTCCATCGAACACCTGATCTAAACGTGTCCAGCTCTGTCCAAAAGGAGTTACACCCTTCTAGGCGTCTATTTACTGTACTCCCTGGGGGATATTTCAAAAGAAAAATGAGCTGCGTCAATGGTTTTATCAAAAGCTCCAAATGGCTGAACATTTCAGAAGGAATGGGTCTTGTGTCTTATGCGGTGGCACAAAAGGCCAATCCATGGCTAAATGTGGTTTCCGCCAGCTGCTCAACTTCATTATTATTGATGATTACTTCCCCATTACACATTTCCCATGATTTTCACACTTCACAAAAGTAGTCAAACAAGTTTCTTTCTCTACCAGTCTGTCCAGAGTACTTATGAAGCTCATGGCTCCAGTATCAAACGAGATATTGAACTGAACTTTCCGGTTCTCAAACAACTTTGCCTTGTACACTTTCGGTTGGAAGTAGGCGTGGGGTCTCAACTAATTTCTAATTTATAAATTATCATAGACATTTTTTTTCTTATATTGAAATAAATTTGAAGAAAGAAGTTTGCTTCAAACATTTTATTTTCGTCCTTATTTTCAAAGGATTTTGCAATTTGTGTATCCTTTTAGTGCGACTATTTACAAAATGCAGTTTGTCTGTTGTAATGTAAACCTTGATCTAGATTTAGAAATTCATGGAGGATTTAAGTGCGAAAAAGGACATTTGCAGTGTGAGCAGTGCAATGATAAAGTGGGGGGGTTTTGCGTGTACTGCGGAGGAAAAACTAGATATACGGATCTGAGACTTCAATGGGAGTCACGAGGCACAAATGGAAAGCCCAGTTTCGTGGAGACTATTTTGAACGTGGATCAGGAAGACATTCAACCCCGTCGGGAGAGAGATGAGTATGTAGTTATAAGCGACGACAGGACGTCTGAGACACTGAACTGCAGAATAGGCGACGGCATCAACTCGACTGGACCAGTGAAGCTGCAAGTAATCATGGACAATGGAGCGGTGCGTTATTCTGAATAATGATGTTTCCCAAATCTTTTATTTAATTAGAATTACATTATTAGTGTGTTTAGTTGTCCTGTAAAGTGCTCAGGTCTTAATGTCGGGGGTGTCAACTTCATTATCCTTCGGTCGAGTCCTTAGCAGAAAATATGTTCAATATTTTTACATAGATTTCTTTTGTTGAATAGAACTGCGGATTGCCCGGGAATTTGTCCAACTCTTTCGGAGTCCATTGGCATTATCGTCCTGTCTGCGCTGGCTGTCAAAACTGCTATTGCGAACACTGCAAAGCGGAGGACTCTCCTAGTTCTGAAAAAGAAACGATTAACAAGATAATCTCAACCAGCTCCTACCCCTGCCTGAGTGCGCACAGTGCAGCAGGGCAGCGTCAAAATGTTATGAGAGATTTGCCGGTGGGTGAGTTGGCTGATATGAAGACGTCGCAGGGTGCCATATCCAAAAGGTCGAAGCGACCAGAAACCGATGCGGAAAGGCGAGAACTTATGCCAAAATTCGTGGATATGCTGCCAAGGCCTCCCCACACAAGGGGGATCAGTAAGGAAATTCTGAGGAAAGTCTCGAATGTCTATCGCGCCAAATACAATCCACCATTGCAGCCAGTAGGTGACGTTTGGATCGATCCCCCACCCCAATTCGAAATAATTCACTGCCATCCCATACTGATTTGCGAGAGGCTCTTGGAAAAGTTGGCGCACCTCGACAGTGGACCGGTGTCGCGACGAGATCTGTGGGTACTGGCTAGTCCATTGGAGTGCCCTGAGGCGGGCTGCACAGACATAGCGTTTTATTCCGATTTCGCCATGCACATATCGTCGGTGCACTTGCATGTGCCTATGGAAGAAATTCTGACGAGGGAACCAAGAAGCTTCTTCCTAAAACCCCATCTTGCAACGTTCGACTCCAGTAAACTGAATATAGTGTATCTTGTGCAAGAGAAGATCTGTAGACTTGGAAAAGGTTTGTATGAGAACTTGCTGCCCTTGCTATTGATGTCTAGGTGGATCAAGTTTAAGGACGTGTGCGCGGCAGCCGATGATGATACGGAGTTTCTTATGGTCTGGGTTGCTGGCTTCATACATCACAAGCTTAAGACTATTGTCACCCTGAATGCGTTCTCCTACTGTGGTCGGAGACCATTTCGTCACATCATGCAGACATGTCACATTTATGATATAAGAGCGTCGACGGATTCCACTGACATTTTCAGAAGTGGACAATTGTTGCGGTTGTCTCGGAGAGACGTCGACTTGTTGACCCGTGGAGACAAAGACATCATCCAAATGCAAATCATGTTCCAGTGATTTTGCCCTTCTGAATGAACACTTTTTCGGATCGAAAAATTTCAGCTTATATGTTTATCTATGAAAAGAGACTTGTTCTAAATTAATGTGGAATTAGAAAGATTAATTAAAATGTTTATGGTGGCGTTTAAATTTACAACACAGTCCTATGACGGACTAATATGAAGGGCTCTGGCTGGAAAAGGTCTTCTTGAGAACGGAAAAATGTCTACTTTTCATATAAAAGTGATATTTAGTTCCTTGTCGGGAAAAGGTGAAAGAGGAAAGGTCGAATGCATAACTTCATAACTACTCTAGAAATCATTAGACTTGTGGTGGTGTAGAAAGCTTTACTAAGTATCACCCCTATAATGATACCTTCCTTAAAAAAGAAAGAACAAAAAATTGTGGGAACCAGACTTTTTGTTAAGAGTTAAACTTATGTAAGCAGGCAAATAATCAGGGTACACTTGGATAACATGGTTAGCGAAATGTCAGCCTGGACGTCACTTTGTTTGAGCAGATGTTTGTGGGTAAATCCTGGAGACTAACTCAGCTGCATATATGGCGGACATATACAGCCATAGTCAGACGTTCGTTATGTGAGATGACTTGGTGTAGTGTAACAAGGTAACATAATCAGCCAAGGCTAAGCTCAACTGAACTCAACTACTTTGTTTTAAGTGGAACAAATAGGTCAATACATATGTCACACCTACAACTCCTGACATAAGCCTAAGAGAAACCCTAGTGCAGAACAAGGGGCTATGGTGGAAATCAAATTGCTGATATCTGTTTCAAATTCTTTGGAACCCAATTAGTCTGGTTACTACGACGGAACAAAATCAACCAAAAAACTTAATCAATGGGTGCGAGAAACTACGTTGGAAGGTAAGTAAAGGGACTACGGATGCGAGGGGTTGAATGGAGCTGAACCAAACCCGATGGGTTTTCAATTATACTACAAACATCTGTCAATCATTGGTATACAATCAACTGTACTGGTCTAAATTAAATAACAAAGACTTACTTCTCAAACAGATTTCCAAATTTCTGGCTATTAAGACCCCTTTGGCAAAACAGCGAAGAAGCCCCCCATATGATATGCTAAGTCTACACTGTCTCCCTCCACCTAGTATCCCTGCACCTAGTATCCCTCCATCTAGCATCCATTCTATAAACCATGATGGATCTCAAATATATCGATTTTATTTATATCGAAATTGGAGGTTGGAGCCCACAATTCTTTCGAACCATTCCAACCGTTTGTTCCATTACCAACCCCATCAACAGTCATCTGAAAGCTCCAATATTTTCAACAGTTCCTTTGGTCTAAACAGGTCGAGTACTGGTTCGAAACCTTAGTATTGAAATTTTCTTGCGTTCTGACATATTTGCATAGACGGGTCCTCAAATTATTAGAGTAATAGGCCAGAAATTGTATCAGGGTTTATGCAATCTCAGGCTCCATCCCAGGGCACACTAAGTAAAGAAACTGATTTCTCGGAAAGCTTCGCTAACAACATCAAAACCTTGCAGTAATAGAGGCAGTCTAAGTTATTGCAGTGACCTTTTCCCTAAGAAAGAGTATTCCTTCTTGGTGATCCCACTTCAGTGGAGTTACCTTTCGATCCCTTAACTCACCACAGAAGCTCACACGACGAGAAAAATGGCTCTACTGGCTCGAGGAACTCGTCTGTTTCATCTCTACGTACGTCTTTCGTCTCCATAATCAACGAATTGTTCGAACTAAACGATTCAAGTCCCGGTTCAAAATCAAAACAAGTTATCTATAGATCAATGTTTCATATATATCTCAGCAAAATATATTCATGTACACTCTTAGATATACTAATAAGGACGCCGCCACTGAGAGGCACACACAAAGGCAAAAACAACCTTCTCCATCAGTGTACGAAAATTTGCATCTGCAGCCTCTCCTTGCCGCCATTTGTCAGCTCGTCGAATCGCTTCTCGGACAGTAGCAATGTTTTATTGCTTTCCTTAATGTCAATCAAATTCCTCGATTGATGTATGTCGTACAATCCGCAGGTCTGTATGAGGTGACTGTCTGGAATCCCTCTTCGGCGGGAACACACCGTAAAGCTGACAGTGATAGGAAGCATGCGATGTACAAGGCCACAAATCCACACCATCAAATACCTCTCTTCTTGCACCTTGCTGCGTTGAATGTGGTACCTGCGCAGCTTGATGTGGGTGCTCATGACGAGCAGTGGAAGTAAGTTGTTGTACTCGTTGTCCATCATGCCGGTTATTCGGCCTTCCAACATATAGATGCAGTTAATTTTGCAGACCCCATGTGGCGGGAGAACTTTGTCTAGGTAGAAATTTCTATGCTCCCTGGGAGCTAGCAGTTCCATCGGCACGTGAACGTGGTCGCAGATTAGGTGCTTGGCGAAATCCCTGAAGTGCATTATGCGCTGGCAGTGCGATTCGGGGCAACACAGATCATTCAGCACCATCTCTAGGTCGTTTAATAGTATGACCGGCGTTTGGTAGACGGGACAAGTAGCCAGAGTTTTCTTGTCAAATATTGTGGAGCTCTGATTTAGTGGTCTGGGGGGTCGCTTATAACGCTCCTTGGTCTTGGTGTTGCCAATTGAGTCGTCATTAACGCAGCCAACAGACGTACGAGTAATAGTAGCCGCCCCTTCTCGCACTTGGACACTACGGATTGGAGGTAATATTGTGCATGGACACATCCTCTTCGGCTGCATACACAAGGTGCAAGAAGAGAAATTGTGGATTGGATGTACTCTAGAAATCGACAACAATGTTCTGGGCTGTTTGACTGACGGTATCAGACGAGGTGCAGAGTCGGTGGAGACACTTTTGTGCTGCACGTCAGGTTGGTAGGGCTTATTGTCTGGTTTGTCTCGCCTCTCTGGGTGAGCGGGACTGTTGGCATACACCCCGGGTCCATATTCTTTTAGATACTGGCCTATATACCTTTCAATGGACGGATTGTCTGGTGGTGCCAAATGGTCAGGCACCAAATCCTCAGAAAATGTATGCATTTTGATCGCACTCGTCGGATTTTGCGGTCCCTGCTCGCCGCAACATTGTGCCCGTGTCAATGTGTCGTGAATCACCACGGTTTGCATCGTGCTGTCAGACAAACTGTATCTAGGTGTCACATCCGAAAATTCCTCTTCCTGTGTATTAGTACTGAGATTAGCCTACGGAAGGAGAGAGGGAAAAGTTAGTGAAGGAATTACTCGTAACTAAAAGCTCAAATTGAGGTGTTTAGAAAGAACTCAAATTGTTCAAAATGCGATTAATGCTGGAATTATAAAATGGATTAATATGAAACTTTGTCGCAACTTGGTTAGATATGCCATCTATATCCTTATCTATACTATATACTATATTGGCAACTTTCCCAAATAAAATAACTCCCAAAGAAGTGGCCAATAAAAGGGATCAGCTCATCATAAAATCTTTGTATCTTTATTTATTGCTTACACTGGAGAACACGAATATTGTTCCATATCTTACTATATTTGACTGACTCTAAAGTGACTCCAGTATCTCGGTTACGAAAAATTGTACCGGGTTCTTCTTATGTGATAATTCTGTTTCCCTCCAATTATTTAGCTTTCTGACTGAGAGACTTTGGTCCGGAAGTCTTGGCCATAACAAATGAGATCCAAAAACAAATATTTTTAAATGCAATCTGGGGAATTACTTTAAGGACTATTTCAATTTATGGTTAGGAGCTACTTCGAGGTCCTTGTTTCACTTAAAGGTACTCTTCCTTCACAGTGGAAATCAAACAAGGGTATCAATACGAGGTAAAAATTGTCTCTACTGAACTTCTGATATTAAGTATATTTAATACCTCTTCCAGACCCTGAAAGCTGTAGCAGTAACATTTAATGACTGGGCAGGTATCGAAGACAATTGGTGATATTAGTGCTGTCCTTCAAGTTTCCCTCTCTATGTTCTGGGAAAGAACTGACCGACCTGATCTCAAAGTTTTTTCCGGATCACCGGACCTCACGTTCTGAATAGGCACTGACCGTCTAAGCGGCAACTAAACTCGGCTTAGGCGGTCTGTACGTGTGCAGCGCCCCATCTGAGGTATCACAATGAGCCATTATTGCTGCCACTCCAACATAAACCGAAACCTCACCGGTCCTCACAGTTGGAGAAAGAAAGGAGATTTCAAAAGATTGGAAATTTCACATACCTCTGATTCTGTTTGACCGCTCGACATACTCTTATGCTGATGGCTCTGGCACAACACACTGTTGCGGGGATGCTTCTGGCACCCCATTACTATTTGCATCGCAGCTAGGTCATTATCCCCACCACCACAATTCCTCGACCACATTTGTTGCTCAACCGAAAGTTTTGCTGGGTACACCAGGGAAAAATTCGAAGCCAAGGTATCACCAACAAAAAATGTCTCCTCCTTCATGTCCACCTGGGGTTCCCTCATCTCTACCGTTGCAGGTGGCTTCATGGCCGTCAAATTTTTTTCTCCTTTCTTGGGAGTCTCTAGTGGAACTTCCATTGTGTGGCGCATATTCTCATAACAGTTTGTTCGGAACGAAATTGGTTCCCTAGCGAATGCGAACTTCGCACTATTTATATGCGGTTCAATTGAGAATGTGGGGCAGCTACATGTGAGACCTGACTCGGACCTGGGCGATGGCGGAGCTCCAAACTTCATATACACAAAGTAAGTTCGATTGAGACAGAGAGCGCAATGATTTTGAGCCTTGGCGTCACACTCAATACATTGAGCGTGATCCTTGCCGCAGATGAAGCCACCATAGGGCTTTCTGTGCGGGGTGATCTTCAATTTGCAGGTGATGCAATCCATTATTGTGGATTTGATAAACGTCCGTTACGCAATCGGAGATACAATTGCAGCTGATTTTGCCTTTGAGGTGGCAATCAGGGTGGATAGATAAGTAAAAATATATGGAAAATTAATTTTGTTTCATTTAACTTAAAAAATGCAAGTTTCAAATATTTCTAGCTGACTTTTACAATTTGAAAATATTCGGAGTTCTTTTCAGAATGCCAACTGGTCCGGAAAATAAATGAAGCCTCGAAAATAAAAAAACTGAGTTCATCACAGTGATAAAAAAATTTGTTTCTTACTGAGATGGAGTAAGACAGTGGATTTGTGGAGCAAACACGATCTTGAAAAGGAGAATAACAAACTAAAGTTCCCAGTGCGATGAAGAATCAGAATAATATACTCATGGGAACCTCACTAAATATAGGCCACAGTTATGTCACGGAGGTATCTATCTCTGAGATATATATATCTTGGAGGTATTCGTACACACAAGTAGGATTATATCACGAGCGTCGGTAATTTTGCTCCAATAGAGTATGTTCAACAAGAGAGAAACGACGCTAATTCATAGTTAAGGGGCTCATATAACTATCTCATTCACTGCAATTATTTGTTTACATGTCTTCGACGCCATTTTCATATAAGCTCAGTATTGGGTGCTACTGCATTGAGAGTGACGTTTGACGAAATGGGTATCGTATACATCAGTGGTATGAGGCCGAGTTTTTATGCACACTCCTGAATAAAAGGACCAAAAGTGTCGTCAGCTGCTGCAGCAAAAAGAATTAAGGAGTCGAAACACTTCGTTAAGAAGTGCGAGAAAAGGTACGATGAAGCACAAAGGGTAACAGACCTTTCGGATCGCGGGAAATCGAAAGCACTTTCCAGGCGGATTCTGAATAGTGTGATTTCGAAGCTGTTCCAGCAGCATTCCTTTCTGCCGCTATGGCAAGCTAAAAAGAAACTTTTCAAAAAAAGAGTTAACATTGGTCTCAACACAATCAGGCTGTGCTTACACGAGGTAAAGGTCAAATTTCATCAAGAACCTCGAAATCATTGCTTATAGTAGAGTAGAACACAATAGACCATGGCATAAAAAACCGAAGGACTTGGGGGTGAAAACAGTAATCGCGATTGGTCGAATGAGGTGTTTGCTGAAGCACTCATCAGATTCAAAACTCATAAATGCAAATAATGCAAAACTTGTACAAGTAATCCTCGAAATTAATCCACACTGGTGTTCAACAGAACAACTTATGCCCTCATTTGTACAAGGACAACTTAATCAAACAAACAATAAAAGAGGAGGATGCTCGATACGGAAATGCAGATATTTCCGCTCAAGTGTCAAAATGCCAAAATGCAGCGTGAACAAATCCAAACATAGATTAAAAATCAAAGATAACCCCAAATGAACTCTACCAACGCGCACTCTGCTATTAACATTCACAAAGGATGCAGTGTTTACGAGTAGTAGCAAGGACCGACCAGAGCCGCTGTGAAATTGTAAAATTCAATTGCGTCGTGCACCCTTTTGCCTCACGCGGTAATTTACGAAAAATAGACATAGAAATCCATTTGTCAGCCCCTTCAGATTAAAATCAAGCAGCAAGGATTTAAAATGTAATTTGATTCATGAGTTAACCAAGGATACCGTAGAAAAGAGCAACACCAGCAACACAGTCACCCCGGCGCGAAGCGGAAGGATGCCGCTGCCACACAACGATGACACTGCGCACCGAAACACCGAAACACCAAACACACCCCCAAACAGACAAATGCGTTGCGGAAGAGCGCTTTTACACGCCGGCCGAATACTACCACTGGCAGTGGGGTGGCAGCGAAAGGGAGCGCCAGCGCTCCTTGAAATTCTCCAGAGCATCATTTTGTGCCGAAGTGTGCCAGAGCTGACGGGGTTTGCTACTGGTACTCGTACTCTGGCTCAGTAGCTGAGTCCATTAATCATTTTCTAATTTGTGAAATGTGAGTGTGTGAGAGACTGTGTTTGTATGTGTGTGTGTGTGTGCCAGTATGGGTGTGGGTGCTGGAACGCTGTGTGCCTCGTTTGAAGTGGTTCGGTTTGTGGGTCTGCGGGCAGAACGCACGCAATGATAATGAAATTTTCACATCTGTAATTTGTTAAGTGCATTTGTTATTTCGCAGACATTTTTCACATTTTATGGGTTAAGTGTTTCTCGAATTTGATGTTGTTGTTGCTGTTGTTGTTGCTGTTATGTTGATGCTGCTGCAGTTGTTGCCATTTTCAGGGTGTGAATTCAAGCAAATGCTTCCAAATGAGGAACACATATTTTCGAACCGATTACTTTGGTCTCTTTGACATGATTTATTTACCTTAGCTTAAGTAGCAGCAGAGTAGGGGATCTTCCTATCTATGTGAACTCATATAGTCCAAGGTTTCACTGGAGATCTATTACAGGACTCATGAATATAAATATACAAGTATATATATCAACAAGAGTACTCATTGAAGATGCTGCTAGTAGCTTCTGCTCGAATTTTCAGTGTCTTCCAGAGCTCTAAATATATATTACTGGAGTCTACTGCAAACAGAATGTTATAACACTCGAACTAGTTCTATTGATCAGGGTCTCGGTATTTGGATTAGTGAACTGTTGAAATTTGTATTTGCACATAAAAATCCCATATAAAATGTTCTAGATATGGGCCTCTCTGACCGTTTCTGACCGTCCTTAGTCTATGAACAGTTGTTTAGTCTAGGATGTGTCTTTAGCCGACTTGAAATTTTAACACAGATCCAACATATATACGAGTATGCTTGAATATATGGGGCTAATAGGTAATGCATGCATCTCTTACCTAAGTCCTAGCTTCACCTCCAATCGGTGAACCCTGAAAACCTAAGCAACCCTCTCGGTGATGGTGTATCAAACCACTATGGAGGGCGGGGTCAGGCCTAATGGAGCAGGCCGGAATGGTCCCCCGAAAAGGGCGTTGAGCGAAGGCCGACAATTTTCTTCCTAAAAAAAACAGCTGTTATAAGACCCACTGTGGGAGGTCAAGGCCCAATTAGTTACCGTCGAGCCAACAATGATGATGACGATGAATATATGATCGCATTTTAATAAGAACTCCTGCTCGGTCCATTTACATTTAAGACTGCTTCTTCACGGGTATCTGACAACTTCACTGATGAGGAACAACATGTACAATGGAAAATAGTTTTTGGCATACTCAAAATCATTTTAGGATCCTCTTCTGTTCGGTTTAATACACTTACAGATTGATCATGTTGATCATGAAATCGAACAACGAGTGATCTAGCGACATATTAACTTCCTGACGCAGACATTTTTAGAATAGTCTTAAAGAAGTTTCGTATATCAGCTCTGATAGCTCCTCACTATTTGTCTTCCTTTTACAGTCTTTCAAAATTAGGTAAATAGTTCCTATATATCATTTATATATATATATATATATATATATATATATATATAATTTATCAGGAATAAGGGACACTGTGATGAAGCACCATTAGCCTAGCTTAAATATATCAATTAAGACCATCCTTGTAGGTACCCTACAAGAGTCGTGCTCTTGTCCGATAAGATTCTCTTTGTCCATCGAGCAATACGGTTTTCAACTTTGTATACGAACCCGAAAAGTGTTGTGCTCTTGCTCGATTAGATTTTCATCATCCATCCATCGAGTAATTCGAATCACATTTTTCCCTGATTTTCGAATCGATCAGTCGTCAAAGCGTTCCTAATACTTTGGTCTCTTATACTCTCCCTTCGTCTGACAAAGCCGCTTCATCCAGTGTTCCAAAATTTTAGAGATGGAGTATTTTTCCATCTGATGTTAATCAGATCCACAAAATCAAAGGCAGGCTGAAATACAAGGTCCAAAATATGATATAAAAATATGATATAAGTATGATCTCTCTACTATACGAGTATATTCTGATGTTTCGGAATGAGCTTTTCTATCATGAGAGTCATGATTCAGTCTCTGGTTACGACTATATACCACCCTGGGGATCCCTGTAGATATAACCTACAGAAATTACTTATGAAAATATCATACAGATATACTACCGAGGGGTAGTATATCCGTATGATCATCTGTAAGCTCAAGATTAACAAGAAACCAGAAATGAAGTTCATACTCCCATAAACACAATATTGTGTATGCTATCTTCTTGCTGAAAGGAACACTTAACTAGCTAGGTAAGTGAAGAACCTCTCTTGACCCCGAAGTCCTTGTTGCAATGACAATGGAAAGATCACAACCCGCGTACTAAGAGCTTTCATTCTTAAAGTTCGTATGAATATATACTTAAATCTTTTGGAAGTGGTGAAAAGTATTCCCAAGTACTCGTATGCACCCTTCTCTTTACTCGAGTACTGCTCAAACTACATGAGAGAAGTCACTGAAGTGGCCACTGTTGCTGCATTGTCCCCCTTAATTCGGTTACTATCTATGGCAGTTTCCCCTCGCAGGATATTCGCATCTTCATTTTAATCAAATCAATTCAACTGGTGTTCAACCGAGCTCCCCGGCAGTCGCTGTGCCTTCCTCGCCTACCACACAGCATCCTCAAAGCACTTCCGACTCATAAACTCCCC
The DNA here is from genome assembly GCA_920105625.2 of Clusia tigrina. Taxonomy (NCBI): domain Eukaryota; kingdom Metazoa; phylum Arthropoda; class Insecta; order Diptera; family Clusiidae; genus Clusia; species Clusia tigrina. The sequence continues at coordinate 164,487,202 of OV050033.1, read as the reverse complement.
TTAAGTTTAAGCACTTGATTACTTTATTCTGGCCATTTGTTCATCATCGTATTCTTGACTTTCTCTGTTGTTGTTGTTGGTGGTGTTGTGTTGCTGTTGCTGTTGTAACAACAACTAATGGCAAAAATATTGTCGATTATGTTTGCGACAAGTGAATTCTGCACATTCTGTATGCATTCGGTGTGCATTGTTGTTATTATTACATGTGTTGTTGTTGTTGTTGTTTTTTTGCTTGCCGCACCCAGCTTCCTAATATGCTTGTTTTGAGCACTCTACAAGGGTGTCATTTGGATAATTGCTACAAGATGTGCGCCTTGTTTGACAACACGAAATAAAAACAAACACAACAGTGAGCAACCCTTAAGTCCTTCCGTCCGCTTGGGTCCTTCACTGTTGCCGGCAGCACAACGTCACAACATCACAGCAGCAGGCGTCATTAGTTTACAGTTGTCTGATTTTCCTGTTCATCTCGAAATTAAACGGTGATCGATGGCACATGAGCATCGCCGTTGTGAGTTAAGAGAATTAAGTTGTTATTTAGACAATGAGGTCATGTTGTGCCAAGTATGCAGCAGTAGCTGAGGACAATTGCGCATTTTGTAAGGAGCCACCACTTAATGCTTTGAAGGTAGTCGTCCAAACTGTGGTTGTAGTATTGTAAGACAGCTGTGGTTCGAGTATTGTAGCACAGTTGTACATGGGTTTGTTTCCAGGAACATTTAAAAGCAGAGGTGGAAGTACATATTCCTAGAAGCGGAATGAATACCCTTGTTTGGTAGGCGCACAATAGATCAAGTTGGTCGCAGTGCATAAAGGCCTTAGCCTAACCCGTACAACCATTACCATTACCATTGGTAGGGATTAAGTTGCATATTTTACAATGAACTTTGAAGATTGGAGATTCCAGAGAATGATGTGGCGTTTAAACCACGTTGTAAATTACTTTATTCCCTTTAATATATCCTTCTTTCCTCAAACGTTGTCTGGTATTGTTTCAAAACATGTGTGATGGAAATCAGGACGTTTTACTTGAATGTTATATATTCCTTGGTATGAGTTCTGATTTATATTTGTTGGCAGTTCTGAGCAAGATGGTCCCTTTCTTTTAATTCTTATGAATGAACTTAATTACTTCAAAAGAACTTCGGTTCACGTGGATGTTCCCGCACTTTTATGGGGAATATTTGCGCTAAATCATTAAATGAAAATTTAGATCCACTTTAAATTGGGGGTCCACAGTTTTGAAGAACAATATTCAATGTCTACTTCACGTATATAAACACTGATATCACAATCGAAATTATAGCAGAATCGTTGCTCGATATCCCTCTAAATAGTTTTCTTCCTTACCTTCTGAAATTTCCTCGACGAAAATTCGGTTGGAACGAGTTCTGGATTGAGGATTTTTAGAGTATGGAAAGGTGGTGTGGATTCTGTAGCATCGTTCTTGAATGTTTGTCTATTAATTTATCAAAAACTCTTCGTTGGAATTCTTTGAACTTTATTCCACCTTTTGGACTTTATTCCATCTTCTGCCGTTTTTTTTGTTGAAGTCTGGAGATCGAATGAAGAATGATGCTCCGGTTTAGGTTTAGAAGAAATCTCAAAGTCCTAGAGAAGAAGTGAGCTTCAGAATATTAAATTCTGTTAGTTAAATCAAAGTCTAATCAGTTTGGACAAATTGTCCGCTCAACAGAAATATGTAGGACCCACAAAGAACTATTTAAGGACTTTCTTAGCTGGGTAGTCACCGCTTTCATTATGATCAGCATCCGCTTCAAAATTCCTCAAACAAATGTATCCGCTATATGTGAATTTTTAGTTTGTAGTGGGAGCATGCTGTTGACTACAGTAGTCCAAAGATGAGGAGAGAGCATACAAACATTAGAAGACCATTTGGCGATTAACGCCACGGTTTCAATATTACCCACCATGAGCACAATATCGGTTTCCACATCCTTCGTAGAGGTAAGGATATTAGAAATTTATTTCAAATATAAACACAGACGTGAGCATATTTTCTGGTTTGGGAGATAATAGTATATAATTACACTCTTCCTGGGAGTTGATTACCTATTTTCCTTTTAATTGTCTTCGATCTCAAAGCAACCATCTTCAAACTCAAAGCCACCATTTTCAAACTCTCTGCTGCCAGTGAACTAGCCCAGAAGGTCATCAACATTATGTCACTAAATTGCACCGAATTCCTTATAGTAAACCAAATTCCTATAGTCCCAAAATTGACACACTTTCATTCCCTTTCGCTTCTTGTCCGTCTGAGCATCTCTTCGCCTTACGCCCATATCCAATTGTCTCACGTGTCAGTCGACAATTCCACAAATCTTCATACTCGTAGCTTCCATTAACAAAGAAGTTTTCTTTTCACAGACCCAAAAATGTCGCACACTCCACGGACAACAACAACCAGCTCACTTCACGGCCGGCCCTCTAATCACACAGCCTCGGTCGCTGCCAGAGTCGCTGGGCTGCGGGTCCGCTCGCCATATGACATTGTCATAAAATTTTATAATAACAATATTTCAATGTCACAGCAGGACATCATTGTTACCATGTTAACGCTTGCTTTTTGTTTACATTTTTATACGAGTAATTTTCCTTTTTGCTTTCTGGTTGTTGGCTGGAGCGTTCGTCTGTTCATTTGTTCAGTTGTTGGATGGTTGTTGCCTTATTTTATATCCACTCTTAACATTTATTTTAAGCCTTTACTGCTTCTTAACACGAAGTTATATACGAGTATGGCGAGTGAGGCTCCAGTGGGGCACCGAAACGGCCACGAGCATCACACAAACGCACACATACCGAGCCGGGCAGGCGGCTGCGGCGGATCGGGGCTCAGCACAATCGCATTTCGCGGTATTTTCACGCATGGTGGGTTTCCTTTTCTTCGCTTTGCTTGAATCGCGCTGCCTGGCGTTGCTGTTCGTGTGCTCCTTCTTGCGAGTTGGGTTGGTTTTGGATTTCATTCAAAAGAATTGCTGCGGTTTTATTCTTTATTTCTCTTCTTTTATTTTAGTTTATTTTATGTAGTTTGGATTAAAATGATAACAAGGCTTTATGTTGATGGTGTTTTGTGTGGCAGACAGCAGCGCGCAAAGGATATGAAAGGGGTTTCATTTAATAGCCTTGCGGGTATTTGTTTGCTTCGGTTCCTGCAAAGAAGCTGGCACCTGCATTCTTTCCACCACAAATTTAGCGAGTATACTCAGTGAGACTTTTACGCATGATTATGTTTCGGCACAGAGAATGCTTGATTGGTATGACAGGCAACCGTTGAAGGCACTTACGGCATGTGTGTGTGTGTTTGTGTGGAATCGGAATTAGAGAGGATGAAGCTAACAGCGCAAAAGTGGACTCACTTCAGGTACATATAAAATAAATTCAGTAATGATGCTACAGGAAACATTTCAATGTTGGTTTTTATGGTGACTTGAACGATGTGTGAAACTTACGAACTGACGAAATGGTTTCAATTGTGGATTTGAATCTATGAAACCAATTTACTCGTCTTATATAAAAAGGCACATCAGAATACCACACAATACATCATAATGCCTTAAACTCCGATAAGATTAAACTAGGTCCTTGAAAGAGTGTTCCTAGAGATAATTAGAAAGAACATTCAGAAGAGATGTTCCACATTATCCTTTTCCTCTTCATCCCTACAGCTACTGCAGTATTCATGAAAGACTACTCCCAGCCTGAGAGCATGTCTGCCGAACAGTCAATGGCTGGTTATGCAAGCCACGACCTTAGAGATATCTTCTCTCGACAGACCAAGCAAGTCTCTAGATATTTTCCTATCAAGTTTCGGCCCCATTGGCATAGTCGTTAAGCAAGTGCCTTCGTCTGCTCAAGACCTATTGGCCCCATGCACGACGCTATCCCTCACAATTAGTTTACAGGTGGCAATTGGTATTCCAACCTCACATCTGTCGGTACACTGAGAAATGACTCTGTAACTGTTCTAGCTGCCCTATTGGAGTATTCCTGAGTTCCATTGTAATTTATGAACTTTATCGAACCAGTTGTAGATTTTCTTATAGTAGTACTCCATTGATCTATTGTACTTCTATAGATACCATAGAGGAAGACACAAATTTATGGGTATATTCAATACGAGAGAGATTGAAATTGCATTATTCCCCTAGTAATATCTCACTTTCTCTATGAAGTTCGGAGCGCGGGAAAAGAATGACTGCAACTTATTCTCAAGACATCGGATGTCAATTCTTCCTGAAAAATAGTTTCATTAGATGTCAAGTTTTCTTGCAAATTAGTCCCTTGTAGAGTCCCTATCGTCTTCAAGACAAGATTGGATTTCCATTTCGGATCATCGAGCACACCATTGCGACCAAGTGACCATGAAGTTACCTTATTTAGCTTTAAAGCAGTCTCCTTTATCTTCATGTGTGCTTGATGTGACCTTGTATTAGCTTTTCACACCATTTGTAGCCTTTATATGACCTTAGGTGACCTTGAAGATATCTTAAAGTGCTAACATTTTGTGATCTCATTTCACCTAAAGTGCATTTAGGTTATCTTCTATTGAGTCCAAGTTAATTCATGTGTCCTTGTGTTTAAAATGAGTCATTGTGTATTTGGATGACCTTCAAATAACCTTTTGCAACCATTAAATGAGTTTTTGTAGTTTTCACATGACCTTAAGTGAACTTCAAGGGACGTTATATGACAAGTTCTTGACTTTATGAGAGTTTTAAATAAACTTATTCCTTATTAGGTTGCCTTAGGTGAGATTTTAGTGTCGTTTTATTATCTCGGGTGACCCTGGCATGGAGTTTGAGATTATATAACCTCTTCCGTCCAATTGTCAACGTCACTGACACCCCTGTTGTTAGTAAACGAGGTACTGGCGACCGAGTAAAAGTGGTATAATCCTACCATCAGCACTGAGCAAATGATGTTGCAAACAACCAAAAATTTGGTGGCTTGGCTGGAGGGTAAAGTTGACACCCCCAACACCGGACTCGGAAAGGTAGATTGATACCTAGCGAATCTTAAATTCACCTTTCAATGAAAGCGGAACAAAGAGGTGGCCCCTGGGAATTAATTATTATATTATCTTCAACAGGGTATTATTTGAGATACCATTTGTGACTTTCAAGTGACCATATCTAACTACTGATATAACGATATGTGTTACCTTCAATTTATCTTTTTAGATGCCACTTACCTACGATCGCTTTCATTGACTGGGATCCTGACATGTTTCCTAACAACCTTCACTATCTCTGGCATCGATGTAAGTTTGGTGAATTTGTGGGTTGAAGGTGGTTATTCCAACAAATCCTGTGGCAAGACTTCTCCTTTCATGTCTTTCTATAACTTTGATAGAACAACTTTGTACTCAGTCAAATTTCATTTCAAATATAGCGATGGTCACGGAAAGGTTCGATTCGATGTGCGGAAAGAAGGCGCTTTTCTGCTTCCTATTTGGGCTGAATTTACGGTTGAGCGCCACAATTGGTACTGATGATGGTTCGCAGTCGGAATGAATTAATTCGCGGTCAGAATGAATTTGTTGTGCTGAAGATGAATTTTACTTTAATATTCATAGAGTGAGACTAGTTTTATTTAAACAAATTGTTGCCTACTTGGTATAATTCCCTTATCTCACACACGTCTCAGCAGTGACATGCTCTCATTACCTTTCCTCATGTCAGTATTTTACAATACTTCCGTGAACAAGCGAGTTTTTCAATTAAGATTTTAAATTCCCATAGCAAGTTAATTGGTTGCAGCATTTTTCAAGTCATTTGCGTCAATTTCGTATCGTTTCATAATCCATCAAACTAATGCGATTACCGAGAGTCTGTCCGCTGGCCATTTGAATAATTGCTCGCAGTGTGACTCGTAGAACTCCCTCAGCTCTGCAATTACGAAGCACCTCATTAATGCTTGTTGTCCATAGCGTTATTGGCATCGTTGTTATTGTAGGCTCATAATCCCTACTCCCAATTGATGACTGGCCATAAATCAAAGTAGCACTTCTTCTCTTTGAACTCTTAAACGAGGAAGCGTGCCACAGCAATTCTTCAAAAGGTTCAAGATCGAAAATCGAAGAGCGAAACTGGCATGCTGAGTAAATCCCCTCAGCTGCGATTTTAGCCCGCTGAATGGTGGCGTTGGAGACATGGCAACTGCATTTAGCAACCGGCCGTGAATGGCTCATTTATCTTCGGCCGGTATTATTGTTGCGTTGGCGCTACCGTGGGCTGTGGCCGATCTCTGGTGTGGTATCAGCAAATTGTACAAACTATTGTTTAACGCCCCTTTTGCTTGGGCAGCGGTGACCGTTCAACCTTTTCTGGGCTCCTTTTCTTTGTTTTTGTTCTACCAATTTGAGTGTTTTACATTTTAATCGTTCTTTCTTTCCCAGTGAGCGTTGTTTTGCGTTACTGCCCTCTTTACATGACTGTTCTTTTATAGCTCTGTGGAATCTATGCATGCATAGAATATTAAATTCTGTGATTTCAACTGAGCATACCTGGAGGCATCTCTCTTGACTCTCCTTACATGCGGGCTTGAGTTTTCTTGTGCTTAAAACAATTCGGATTTGATGGGCATTTGAATTTAAATACTTCCCAGCAAGCAATGCAAAAAACAATCACATTAAAACCACATTAAAATTTAATTACCGACAGTAAAAACGTAGAGAAAACGATCGTGAAATCGTACCTAAGGCCAACGATCAGCAGTGGTTGACACAATTAAGAGATCTCACAGGCTAGGTATGAGTACTTGGCGGGAGGCCCGGCAAGAAGTGATGCCTCCAAGCCCTGCAGAATGCAACGACCAAAGAAGTGGTTGTGGTAACCCCAATAAAAAAAGGCCGTAAAAAATAGTCAGACACGTACCAAATGCCTGAAAGTAGAACCTTTGTACTCGTAAAACTGTGGACGCCATGAAGGAGAATGGCGAAAAGCTCTGCGGGCAGTAAAAGTTCAAGTAAATGATTATAAAAAGGTTAATGCAAAAATTTATAAATGCAACAATAAAAACTTTGAAGTATTCAAAAGAAATAGCGAAGTTGTGCAAGAATGCCATTTAAAGTGACTGTTAATTGAAATGGTCAACCTAATTACTCTAACACAAAATGATCGACCAATTTATATGCAAATAGTCTAAGAATGGCAGCGAAAGGACTTGCGAGAATGCTGATGGAAGACTTCTTAGGTATATCAGCAGTCCGAATAAAACATATTCTATTGGAACGGTCAGCAACCAACTAGCACAATCTTTAATAAGATGGTTCAGATCCTCTGTTATGCAGATAATATGATTTTCATAGGCAGACGGAGCATTTTGTGTCTCGGGCTTTTTAAACAGAGAGGCGGTACAAACGGGTCTGGAGATAAAAGAGTATAAGATGTCAACAAGGAGACAATCACAGAGTCATGATACAACTGCATTGGGCACATATAATTTCGACAGAGTCAGGGATCCATCCAGATAGAGTCAAGGAGTTTATCCATCTTGGCGTCGCCGTTAACAGCCGTAATAATGTCAACCTGGATATCAAGTGAAGAATGACTCTTTGCAAATAGTTGTTACTGCGGGCTCAGTAAACAATTGAATAAAACAGCCCTTTCTCGAAGTACTAAAATTACACTCTACAAGACACTCCTCCTAGTGCTTCTTTACAGGGCGGAAACCTGGGTCATGACACAGTCAGCTGCAGCCTTTCTTAAAGTGGTCGCGAGAAAAGTATTTCGCAAGATCCTCAGACTTCTGAGCGTTGGAAACAACTTTAACATCGGCAGTACCCACGAGCTGTATGAGCTATTCAACGACATCGATGTGGGTGAGCGGATTAGTACTGTGCAACTCCACGGGTTGGGTCATCTCTTTACATTGGACGAAAATCCATTGTTCTCCCATAGTTTGTGCCTCCTTCATGGATTCAGAGTATTTCTCTGAGTCCAGTTTCCTCGATAAATTTTAGTATTACACCTATTTTGCTGAGTCTTATTTCTTCATCCGGTATTAGATGATTGCTCAAATGCTTCTTTCGTTTGTGCATTAATTCTGGGTATGATCCCAGCAAGTGTTTCGCTGTCTCATCTTCTTCCCTGCAAAAATTTCAAACTCCATTAAAGTAAATTCCCGGGTTTGTCCACCTTTTCCGTACTTCTTGGCACCTTATTTGCTATTTCGTAACAATTGTAAGAATCATATTCCTTTCTCATTCATCTCTGGAAAGAATAGATAAGTATGAGACCCAAGCTAACTGGAGGTGGTTTTGAGTTGACGTACCATTGATGATTTGCTTCCTGATTAAGAATATAACAAAGTGAAATGCATTCATTCATAAGAAATACATTCCCTGAGCAAAACACGATGCCAACCCATACAGTGATGAAACATTGCCTTCTGAATACTCGCCTCTCTCTGCCATTCATCAAAGTCAGGACCCCAGGAATTGTACATTCACTTGAAAATAGCAAAAATGCGAGTACACTTTTTATTCATTTTCCACTTGCACCAGATCCAAATGTGGCGTCGGCCTGGAAATTAATTCCGTGTCAATTCCATGTCAAGCCGACAAGCAATCAAATTAGGTGCAATAAATTTGCCCGTTTCAACAATGAAAATTGCCAATTACACGCAACTCGACATAATTATTTGCCAGTTTAATTAAGCGCAGCGATTGCAGTGACGGCACGCCTTGCAGCGAGCGGGAAGGCCAGAGGCGGCGCATTTTCCTACACACTCCGGTGTCGCTTTGAATGGAAATTTACGAGAACGAGGCGACCGCAGCACAAAAAATGTGAAATGTGAAAATGTGAATTGCCCGTTTACGAGGACATGAGCTGAGGCAGCAACATGCAACACGAGCTGCCAGCAACATAATTGTTCAATTTTAGTGGCGCAATAAAAGCAAAATATAGAAAAAGAACGCTGTGCTGGAATGCGCTGCAATTGGTACGCTGCAAATTGCTCAAATAATTACGCACACATTTACAAATTGTCCGCTAGGGAGCGATGCGTTAGCGAGCAACAGGATGCACTGCCGCACGATCGGCGACAACGTTGCCCGTGGCAGTGGCGTAATTTGATGTATGTGCCGCTTCGCATTGATGAACGGGAAATGTCAACAGAATTGACTCGGCCATGCGTCTCGCCCGGGCACTGAGTCGGAATTTTCGCAATTGTCGCGAGGACGTCAAATTGTCTGCAAGTGAGCGAGCGCAGAGCCGAGCAGTTCCTGAGCATGGGCCACAAAAAAGTGCGCAATTCCGAAAATAGCAGCGATGCACAAATTTCGATGCGAATTAAAATTGTTGCACAGAAATGCGGTTTTGGTATTTCCATTTTGTTGTTGAAAGAAACACAGACGCAGACCGAGAAGCAGACGCAGACCGAGAAGCAGACGCAGACCATCCAACGGAGGGAGACGCAGATCAAGACGCAGGCGAAGACGAAGACGCAAGCGAAAACTCTGACGAAGACTCAAACCAAGACGCAGAGGAAGACACGGGCGCAGAGACAGACAGGATGTGCTGAGGAAAATAAGAGCAACACACTGGCAGTGATGAGTGGAAAGTCAATGAAAAAGCGAAGCGTTGATTGCAGACATTTTTTCATGCTTGCCCAGAACTGCTGCTTTAGCTGATAAAAATGATGTCAGCGCAAATACAGTGATTGGGAGCACAATTGTGAGTGAGATCTTAGAAGCCAAGCATAGCAACATGGGCAAGGAAGCTGAAGCCTTTGCTTTGTTTATTCTTTTAGTGGGGAGACATCTTTCCAAATGAAGAACCCCTTCTCCGAGAGAAGATAATCTTTCTACGTAAACACATTATTCTCCAAGCGAAGAGGTTCCTCTTAAATTACAGAGATTGTTCCTCAGTTGAGTAGAATCTTCTCTAAATTATTCTTTTAGTCCTGAGGCTTCTTTCTAAATTAAGAAATCCTTCTCTGATTGAAGAGATTCTTCTCCATGTGATGCAATTATTATCCACATGAGGAGGTTCTTTTCGAACTGACGCGGTGAAAACGTTATTTTACGAATGAAGCGGTTCTTCTAATTGTGGAGAGGTTCTTCTTCAAGTGAGAATGTTTTTCGACAAGTGGCGTAGTTCTTCTACAAACGGCAAAGTTCTTCTACAAGTGCAAAGCTGTTCTACAAGTGCAAATTTGTTTTCCAAGTAACGAAGTTCTTCTTTAAGTGGCAAATTCCTTCTTCAATTGAGAAAGATGTTTTCCAGGTAACAAAACTCTTCTTTAAGTGTCAAATTTCTTCTTCAATTGGGGAAAAAGAAATTCCAAGTAGAGAGGTTCTTCTCTAAATAAAAAGGTTTTTTCCATAAGGAGATTTTCTTCGATAACTGAAGAAGTTTTGCTTTCAAGTGAAGAGGACATAATCCTGATGAAACCGTTATTCTCTAAGTGAAGAATTTGTTATCCAAATTAAGAGGTTATCTGTCAAGTTTTGTGGGAATAGGTTCTCCCAATGAATAGGTTCTGCTTTAAATTTATAATTGCCCCTCATAGTGAAGATATTCTTCTCCATGTGAAGACATTCGTCTGCTAGTGAAGAGGTTCTTCCCCTAGTGAAGACATTTTTCTCTAAGAAGAGAGGTTATTCTTCAATTGATAACGTTATTCTTCAAGAGGTAAACTTGTTATCCATGTAAAGAGCTTCATCTCATAACTACCAAATTAAGAGCTTCATCTTACAAATGTTTGACGGAGATCAATAAGAACTCAAATTATAAACAAACCGTTCACTGATCTCGTCAAGCCTCAATGACTTTTGCCATGAGCCTTTTTTAAGGATGAAACCTCTGCTCTTTCAAGTATCACTACGATAAATTCAGCATAACTGTGGAACACTTCCGTCTATTATGGACAACTGCAGCACGACTCTCTTTCCGGGGTTTAAAACTCCGCGCGTAAATAGAATAAAGTCCTGAAGTGATGATTTAAACATCCAAAAGTAAATGAAAGCATCCCAAAACATGAGGGAATGAGAGTAGTAAAACATTTAATTGCTGAGTTAATTGCTCTGTGGCACAACCTCACCGAGAATGCTAATTCGACAGCTGCTCCGTCCATCTCAAGAGATGAACACGATCTTGCTTTGCTCAACCTAAAATCGTTGGATTGTTTTATTCACCAACTTGACTCGTGTTTTTTACTATTCCAATGGATGCGCATTTACCCAGGCGAGACAATGTGGAACCTTCCTGAGCCCCTACAGTTGCACCTCGGACTTTGAACCAGCTGGCGCCTCGGATGGAAATATGATGACCCACTTAACATAAAGTAAACATCGAATGTGAACTCCCCTGTGGAAGCCCCTACCACGAACACTGCAAACAGTGTATGGGTAAATTAATGGAACTCCATAAATACACGAAATGGTCGTAAAAAACGTTGTAAATTTGTTATTTAATGAAGCGGAATTTATGACCACGAATAAAACAAAGTAACTGACATAAAATTTTATACACAAATAAAAATCATTCAACAAATATTATCTGCGTTGTACGATGTTGTATTATGGCACCTTTCCACGGCAACATTCTCCCATCACAAGCCGCTAAGCGCGGGGTGCACGGGCAAATTCATTTGGAGGCATTTTATGGTTATGCCACCTTCGCACGCATTTGAATGGGTTTGCAGCCACTTCGTTGCCGTTTGGATGGTTATGGAGTAATTCGAGTCGTGTAACGTTTTACTTTATGTCCACTCAAAGTGCTTGCAGGAAATAGTTTTACGGCGGCATGAATTGAAATTCAAATGAGAACAGAATTGCTTATCTTCAAGTATACGAGTACAAGCAGCAGTAATTAAAGTTAAGTTGTAGTGGAGCGGGTGAAATGCCCAGTTCCATGCAATTATAACAAAGGGTTCACAGTTATGCTCTAAAGATGGGCCACAGAACAAACGTAGATGGGTGCAAAGAAAGCAATGCTGGAGCATTTAGAATGTAGTTCTACTCTTAGATTTAATTACTTACAATATAAACTCAAACCTAAAAATTATCCTGAAAAGATGCAGAGGAGGATAGCCTGAGTTTCCGTTACTCAAATGTGTGTAAATACCGAAATGAACCTCCTTTTATTGCTATTAAACTTTTGCCATCCTTGCTGAAACATAAAAACAAATTTTTTTACAATTTTGATAAAGGTGTCAAAACTGTTTTCAGCTGCGACTTTAACGCCAATGCTATGAGTACTTCTCCGCACTTACTCGTATACACATTATGTCATTTTCGTTCTAATCACGTGTCAAATCGCATAAGGCGGCTTTGACATGATTTTGATGGAAACATAAAACCACTCATAACCACGATAAGCGCACTACAATACCACTCATCCCAGTGCTTGTCCAATGAAATGGTATCAAAATATTTGCTGAGGTGAGGAGTTGCGCGATCCCTGAAGGAAGTGGTTGCTCGCATGCAAACATCACACCAGCAGCAACATAAGCAGCAACAGCAACAACAGCAGAGAGTGCAAATATACTTCACTCCAATGCGAATTACTATGTGTGTGTGTGTGTGTGTTGGTGTGTGTGTGGTGTTTGACTACCTTTCCTTAAGCGATCCTTGCTGGCTTCGCTAAGGCGGCCATTGTGCATTTGAGCCGCACTGCCGTCCCGCTGCCTGCCTTCTTTCCATTCAATGGAGTCAACGAAGCTGATGCGAAACTGATTAACAAGCCTGATACGAGTAGTTGCAACAATTATTTGCCTTTTCCTTTCCATGTAATTTGGTTGTTGTCATTGTTGTTGTTGTTGTTGTTGTTGTTGTTGTTGTTGTTGTTGTTGTTGTTGCAACAATACACACAACAAAAGCGCGAAAAGAACAATGCCCAAACAGAGGCAAAACGAGCAAGCCTGGAACAATGGCACTGAATGGCGGCGTTGCAGCCAAAGGGGCGGCGGCACGTTTCATTTCCTTAATTTTGCCAATGTGGTTGGTAGCCTGCCGTTCGTCGAGCCTTCGTCTTCCAACAGCACCCTGGCATATGTTTGTTGCTAAGGAGCTGCTGTGAAAATAATGAATGCAACAACAACCGCAACAGGAACAGTAACAGCAACAATAGCAACAACCTTTGGCTAGATGCCAGGATTTGTATGCGTTCGTGCTGCAATTGAAATGCGATACTCACTAATTGTGATGCCTTAAGTGGCGTTGCCAAGGATACTGCGCCCATTCGCCGGTAACTCTATTAAGCGTACATGCTTGGAAAATGGGCAGCAGCTGTTTTGAGTGCTCAACGCTGCCAGCGCTGCCGTGTTTATTATTGGCAATTTATTATTGCGCATGTGTGGCTTTCGATTTTACGCGCTTGCGCACAAGTCCAGCTCATCCCCCAATAAAACTTCACAGTTTAAGTGATTTCCCACGTTTGGCGACTGGTCGCAGTAAATTTTTATTCGAAATTCTTTCGTTGTTGGCTAAAATGCTCATATAAATTTCGATGCTTGTTTTTGTTGTGTTGTCGTCACCGCAGTCGCAGTCGCAATTGACGTGGTCTCAGTTGCCGTGGTCTCGGTCGTCGTTTTTACAATCGTTGTCTTCGCAGTCGTCGTGTTCGTCGCAGTAATCGTTTACGCAGTCGTTTTCATCGCAGTTGTCTTCATCGCAGTCGCAGTCGCAGTTGTCGTGGTCTCAGTGGTCGTGTGTGCAATCGTCATATTCGCAGTCGCTGTGTTCGCAGTCGTCGTCATAGATTAGTAATGAATCTATGGTCGTCTTCTTCCCAATTGTTGTATTCGCAGTCATCGTATTTGTGGTCATCTTATTCGCTGTCTTCAAACAAAGAGTATTTATTTGTATATTGTCTTTGCTTCAAATTCGCAGTCGTCTTTGCAGTGATCGTTTATGCTGTCGTCTTCATCGTAGTCGGCCTCTTCACAGTCGTCGTGGGGCCACTACTCGTATTCGCAGTTGCCGTCTTCGTAGTTGCCATCTTCGCAGTCGCCGTCTTCGCAGTTGCCGTCTTCGCAGTCGCCGTTTTTCGCAGTTACGGTTTTTCGCAGTCGCCGTCTTCGCAGTCGTCATCTCCATGCTCTGCGTGGGCGCTGCCGCAGTGGTGCTCAGGTTTTATTTTACGTGGCTGCTGCGCGCTGTTCCGTCCAATTAACTGAGCAAATAAATTACCAAAGACAAAAAGCGTTGTGCAGCGGACTGAACAAGTTTTTAATCGTTGCCCGACTGGCTCGTTCGCTTGCTGTGCCACCAAAGTGACAATTTTAAGCGGCAGAGTTGCCAGGCCCCGCACACACCACTTGAAGAGACTGCGTTTTTGTGGCTTTCTTGGCTTGGCAACCCAGCGGGGGTGCTGCAGTTAACGCTTCCAAAAGGAATGAGACTCAATTCGTGGCTCAAGAAAACATGGCGATGTAAGCTTGCAGAGGATCCTTCTGTTTAATTTGTGGCGCTCATCTTCGGCCTGCCAAAGTGAATAGAAATGGTGAAGGCCGTTATGAGCGTTACCCTTCAACCGTCTGTTATAGTCAGTCGTGTTGTTGTCTGGGGGAGGGATCTACCTTTCTGCCGCATGTAATTGCCAATAGATGGCCTCACTAGAAATACCTATTTTTAGAATGTCCTGTTTACTTTGTTTTGCACCTTGTATAAGTTAGATCATTATTCATGCTATCTCCTGCACTTCTAATGGTATTCTAATCTATAATTGTACACCACTCAGAAATTGTGTTTTTTGTCACTTAAATTCCCTCTCTCTCTGACTCTTTCGATTAATCATTGGTCCCCCACTAAAAGTGAGTTCTTTGCCTCCATCACCACGTTTCCTTCCTTATGAGTCAACGGCGGGGCTTATGCAAATCGCTTGCACACATTCCCAAGTCCACATCATGCGAAATCAGCACGTTGGGTCGCCACATCCACCCGTCGCGTCAGCCGGCCAGCCACGCATGCGCTGCGGCAGTTTCGTGGCTTTTAATGAGTTTAACATGTAATATTAAAATTTTTGCCTGCATTTGTTTTTCTCCTCTTTTCCTGAACGAGTATTTTCATCAACTTGGCTCGCTGCTTGAATCGCTCTTTGTGGGTCTCTTAATTTATTCCCATACACTGGGCCAGCGTAAAGAGGCACTTAAACCGCATGCTGCAAGTTAAAACTAAGAAGCAGCTCAAACGAACTGCAGCTGATTGTTGTGCTTGTTTAATTGCTTTTCAAGAAGGTGTTCGAATCAGCGCAAACATCGACCAAAATGTGGCTTCGATTAATGGAGCCATAAATACTCGCCGGAAATACACTCCACGCACGAGTATAAAATGATGCATCTCTCATGGGTTTCTATGAGATTGATTAAAGCAGTCGAAGGTGATATTACAGACATTTTTCGCAAAACATCTTTGTGAGTTAGTATCCAGGATGTTGACAGGATCTTTATGAGTTACTATTCAGGTTCAGTTGTATAAAAGTGGCAAATAAGAGAACCACTGGGATACTACAGCTTACTTCCTTGTAGACCCCAAACTCAGTCGAAATAGTCTTGTAAACTTGGCCAGTTGATGTTCGGAATTATAGAAGACCCACTTCATTCGCCAGATTTGGCTCCATTGCTTATTCTGCTATATCCGAAACTCAAAACTATCCTGGCTGGGAACTGATACCCTTCTAATAAGAACGTCTTAATCCACTTAAATGAGTATAGTAAATACTTCATGGATGAACACTTCCAGAAATGAATGCATACCTGGAGCGAATACTGTAGGAATGTGGTTTTAGAGGACAGAATATGAATCATGCTTTCACATATTCTAAATCTTTCTTCTCATTATGATATACGAAACTTCTCAGGCTACACTCATATGTAGTAGAAAACCAAAAAGGTTGCTAAACGAAATGTGTTCAATATAGAAACTCATCAGAATGAAGTTCCTTTCATGATGAAGCACCTCAGGAACCGTCTAAGAAATTGAATAGGATTGTAATTTAATAATTAATATTATAATTTTATTATTATTATTATATCTTATACCATAAATAATTATGACAATGAGTTGGGAAATAATTACAATCTACTGAGGCTTTTGACTCAAAAAGAAAACGATTTTTTTAGAAAGAAGCATTTTTGAGACCAAGCCCAGGCAGGATTTGACCTTGAGATCCTTTGAATGTGAGCCTAGCTGGTTTGTCACTAGACTACAGAGGGGGCGGCAAAGTTTTAATTTCCTTATAAATACAACAATTCTTGGGAGTATTGTTGAAATTCTAATTTAAAGATGTCAATATTTTACGCGAAATAAGATGACAAAATACGAATTATAAGCAAATATAGCCCCATATTGTAGGAAGAACATCTGGTGCATTCCTGGCCCTAGGGCAGAGGTATTAGAGCAATGAAACCCAACTCTGTGCTACGTTTCCTTACAACTGTTGGACTAATAGAAGACCCTTACTTGGTACATGCAGGAGGAGTACAATATATCAAATTGGCCAAGGTACATTTTCCCTGTTTATCTCATTCATTCATTCATTCATTCATTCATTCATTGATTCATTCATTCATTCATTCATTCATTCATTCATTGTAGCCTTACATCTATCCAATGAAATGGATGTCTGAGAGCGTTTAGAACAAGCACTGAGTTTTCTCCGTGCCTATTTCTCATATTGAGGAACACGTACCTTAAAGTTTCCATAATGCCAAGTGTCCCCCAACTCAGGAGGTCTTCCTTCAATTGATGCAATGATGACTGATTGAATTCAAGAGACGCCACCATCACAAAGGTACACAATAGACCTGAACTTGCCTGTTGAGCCTCTGACCCTATCCCAGAGAATACAGAGAAGGGAAAGTCTTTTTGGCTGCCAGCGTCCGTAGCGAACACACCACGATTTTAAGTGGATTCACCACGATTTTGAGTGGATTCGTGTACAATGCCCGCTGCTTTATTTCGCTGCTTTGCCGTTTGACGTTTAAGTTTCTTTTCTCTGTGTTCTCTGCCCTATCCGTGGTAATATTATATTCACCACTAATCTTTGAGGTTACCATGCAGAGGCGAAGCTTTGTGTACCCAGTTATTATTATTATTATTATTATTATTATTATTATGATACCTTGTAGCATAATTAATTATGTCTCCAGGTGGTTGGGACAATGAGTACTAGCAACTAACTAGAGCCTTCGACTCTAGCACGCTTACCACTAGACCAGAGAAGGAGTTCAGATTTTCTTCATATTTCTCATAGCCCTAACATGAATTACAAACGTGGCTGTTGAGAATAAATAAATCGTGAAATCTGTTGAAATATAATTTTAAATGTAAGAAAAGTACTTACTTAATAGATACTCGTAGTATGTTCCCAGGCTAAAGTACCCCTCCCCACCTTTGCTCGCACGCTAAAAATATGCATCATAATTCTGTTGATTCTGCACAATGAGACTCCATTTCCATTGTTTCCCCAATAGAGCAGAGTTGTGGGTGATTGAGTGGGTTGCTGCTTTCACCTGCCTCTTTGTGCCCTTCCTCTGGATGGCTAAGAATTTCCTTAACCAGTGTCATCATTCAGTTGCACTTCCAGAAGGGTACGTGTGCAGGCGCGATTGTTACCACTTCCATCAAATCCCAACCGTGGGCATATTTTCCTTTGCTTTTAATAAGTTTGTGTCCATTTAAATTTGTTTTTGTTTTTGTTTTTATTTGCGGCAATTTATTTATTAATGCAAATTCCTTTCCGCTGCCAGAGGCCGCATAAAATGCGCTTTTTATGTTCGAGCGCAGAGCGACAGCAGTTTACAAATACGCGTTGAGACCTCGTAAATTATCCGTTAAAAGCTGCTCCAAAAAACAAACAAACTTATTATCAACAAGTACACTTAAACCCATTAGCAGACACTTTAAAGTCATTTAGATGGCGAAATGGCGTGCCGCGCGGAAACGGTTGCGTGTGTGGACGCAGTTTTTGCATGCAAGTGCAACGTGCCACGGTGCCGCGGTGCCAGCCAATAAAATAAATGAAGGAGATTATTTTTGAAAGGTTCGAGCGTGTGCAGCAGTACTTATCTTGAGTTATATGCAGGCGATAATGCTCCTCTTGGTATATATATTAATATGTGTATGTGTGTGTGTCGAGCATGTGTGTAAGTGTGAGTTTGTATGTAAGTGGCTAATGACTGGGATGTGCATTTCGTTGGGATTGGGAGTGCAAGACAGTAAAGTCTGAGACATCAAACTGGATTCGCCAAGACAAATATGAGAGCTTGTAAGTGCCTGTCAGTGCCTGGGAGAAAGGAGGCCCTATAGTAAAGCCAATTTTAAGCTGCTGGCGGATTCCATATTCAATGGGGATACTGTAATCCAAAGGTATCATTTCAGCCTTTTATTGTCAGGCACCTCCAAAACAATTGCACCATTAACTGTGAAAAGCAACTCAGATCCACACAATATTGGGAGATAAGATTCAATCATGGGGATGCGTGAAGCTTGGGGAGGGGTCAATCAAAGACTGGGGAGGGGTCAATCAAAGACTGGGTAGGGGTCAATCAAAGACTGGGGAGGGATCAATCAAAGACTGGGGAGGGATCAAGCAAAGTCTCCTATAAAGGTACGACCATTTCATTACCTTTAAAGAAACTATTCAAGTCTAATAAGCATCGAGAAGAGGTACTTTTTCCAAGCACAACGGCAACACTACCAAAGAAATCCTTTCCCTTAAATCTCAACAGTATACACTCATATACATCGGCATATATATTTAAACTCATATCACTAAGGAGACATCAGACCCACGAAACTTTTGGTGGCGATAAAATCTCAGGAAAGTATCCCAAGTAAATACCGACCGTAGGGGTAAAACTAATATATTGTCTTTTAAAGGATTTTAGGAGTTGTTGAACCTGAGGAAAAAGGGAATATATTGATGATTAAAAAAAAGTCATGGCCAAACTTTCATCTCTTCATGGAAAAAAACAACAAAGAAAGATTTTTAATAAATCACTCCAAAATCAGACTAATTTCATTCACGAAAAGAACGTGACTACTTCAGAATATAGTATAGGTATAGTAAGAGTTCTAACGGGACAATGGACCCTGGATACTCGTAGTAGTAGGTTGGTGATTCTCTCAAATGACTTTTGCAGGTGTTGCATGGATAATGAGGAGCAAAAACCCATCGAAAACCTGATATGCCTGTGACCAGCGCTATCCAAAATGAGACACACTTTCCTGGGTGACTACTTTCTGGACTCTGTGGGGCACATTTCAAATAAGAAAATAAGCTTCATCAACTCCAAATGGTTGAACTTCTGAAAAGATGCGGGACCTGTGTCTGATGCGGTATCACAAAGGGTCAATCATGGGCTAAGTGTGGCGTTTTGGCGACCGCTCAACCTGCCTAACTATCTTTTCCATCAGTTCATCATATTTGTGGAGTTGCCACAATTGAGGCGACAATTTTCTGCAAAGGAGATTAATCAGTTTGAAGTGGTAATCCTTACATACGAGTATATATCCAGATCGTTAGTGGACTCTTTGGATCATTATACTGTTCAACGTTTTTCGTGGGATTATACCCATATACATATATAAGTATTTTGATCATTTCCCATTGTATAACTTTCCCCATTTATAGCTTTCGTGAGTATTGAAATATCCGCAATCTCCTGCCATAAATGCTGGAATACTTTTGGGCTCACTCACTCCAAACAAAATGAAACACGAAATTAAAAGCTTTCTGCTTACGCTGTCCATCTTTTCATCGCCTTGACACGGCCAACAACTGCTCCTAACCAACACTTGTCCCTGACCAACACTTGTCCCTGACCAACACTTGCCCCTGACCACCATCACTCTACTGCATCCGTCGCACTCTCATAATAGCAAATGCGTGTATATTCCACGCTTATCGCTGGGAACAACCCAATTGCATATGCAAATTTTTATCGCTGCAGCAAAATGCGCATTTGGCAATTTCTCGGCTCGTTTACACGGCCATAATGGGTCATCACGGCTTGTTTGTATTTGTGTTTGGACCTGCTTCCACCGTGGTGGACACTGCTTTGCATGGCTCTCTGGTTGTTGGGCTGTTTGGCCCGGCCGAAGCGGTTATCATTTTAATGGGCAATATTTCGTGCACTCAGCGAGTTAAAATTGCATTAAATAAATGCATTTAATGCCATAATTTAGCGTTCTGTATCGGCGGCTGATAACACCTGTTCTGGTCACAACTCCCATAAATGCAATGATGTGGCCATAAAAACGTGCTCCACTTTATGAAAACATTAATCGGAACGCATAAAATGCTGCAGTTTATGGCAGTTTGTGTCAATGGAACTGGCCAAATCAACAGCAAATTAAGGAAATTCTGATTGAGCACAAATAATCACAGCAATCATCAATGTGAGGGATTTATAAGAGAGGCCAAGATTGCAGACCTCAAGGACTCATTTTAGCATGGTCTTCACATGTAAAGCAGAAGCATTAGCATCCAAAAGTTGCCATTTAAGAGACTATTAATAAAGAATTGCGTATGCTGCTTGGCATTCTATTCACATTCGCATAGCTATGAAGCAGTGATGGAATTATTACCAGCATGACGCAGTGCTTCGAGTACAAATCCGCTCCGACTGTATATTTCCCAACGCGAAAACACTTGTTTACTTTACCAGATATTCCATTCAGATTCTTAACTTACTCCGAGGCATGTTTATTAACTCTTTAACTTTTTTGGGATTAGAATCTTCCAGAGGAGCTTTGGACTGTCTTAATACCAGAAGATTTTTCCAGGTTGACTTCTCTGTGCACTTCTTCAGCAGACCTCCAATGGTGTTGGATCCTATTCCAGTCTTAAGGAATGGGAAATATTTAATATACTCATGGATATTGAACTCTAACGATATTCTGGAAGCATCTGCAGGGAAATGTTCCGTAATATAAATTGTATTGAACTGTTTGACTCCTTTTTGCACTTGACCATTTCTTCAGTAGATCTCCAATGATGTTGGATGATAGGGCGTGATAACGTGTTTCAGGTCCGTTGAACTGAGAGGTCGCAGCTTCCTTGCTAAGCTATCAGCCTTATCATTTCCCTCTACTCCTACATGTGGCCTGGTACCCATAGTAGAGATAGCTTGTTTATATTGCCCAGGAGGTTCAGTTTCCCAATACAGTCCCATAAACGTTTAAACCTCACCAAGGATGAGCTCAAACCTTTCAGTGCTGCTTGACTATCAGATAGTATCAAGATGTTTTTTCCCGATGCTTCCTGTAAATGTTGAACTGAGCACATCTTTCACCACAGCGTGAATCTCCGCTGGGAAAATGCTTGCGAAAGAACCACACGTTGGTTCTAGGGTCAAATACTCCTGCCTCAGTTGCGTCCATAGTCTTAGAGCCCTCTTTATACCATAAGAGGCTATTTGCTCTTATTTTATATATCTCAGTTATATCTTTCCATTCTTAGATCTAGTATAACTTCCATTGCTGCCGTTGGACAGGTGCGTTTAGCTCCAGTGATGACAGACAGGCAAGGCATGATACTATACTCTAGGCAGATTTCGCTGTCTTAACTCTGACACTATTTGACCAGGCTACAGAACCATAGGTGATGATTGGTCTCACCATCTTGGTATACAACCAGCGCACTATTTTAGGGTGCATCCCCAAGATTTACCAGCAAGCATATCATTAAGGAAGTTGATTGAGTAGCCCTCTTGGTGGCTGCTGTTAGATCAGCCTTCTATAATAACTTTTTGTCGAAAATGACTCCGAGGCATTGAGTCTCATAGCTAATATAGACCTGCGTACCATTTTAGAAGAATAGGTTCCATATTTGGTAAGGATTTTTTTCTAGTAATCGACACAATAGTGATCTTCGATGCCTTGATTCTCAGTCCTGTTCGCCTGCACCTTTAAGTAGCTGATAATAAGCTTACTTACATTAGCTCACTATCCAGCGGATGCCAAGATAGCTAGCCAGGTGCCTCCACGTGGAGTCTGTGTGTCAACTTGCTAATGTTTGAAACAGAGATCGCTCTGGCCATCACCAAGTTGAAGGCAACCAGAAGCTGTACTCTGATCAAATAAAAACTAGACCAACCCACCTCCTAATAAGCCCCTCTGGATAATGTCACTATGTGGCATATAGGGTCTCCATAAGCGCGGAATCTTGTATGGATGTAGGCCCACTCTTAACTTCTAATAATCCCAATAATCGGGTCGTAGTTAGGCAACATATATGACTTCAACTCAAAGCAACCGGACAACAGAACAAAATACCTACAATAACCACAAATTTGAGACCAAAAATGACAACAAAAAACACTATATCTATGATGTTCCCCACACCAAAGCTTCTCCCTATCTGTAAACAGGCTGCTGGAGCATTTACAACCATAAAATGACTTCTAACGTGCGTTCTCCGGAGATAAGCGATTTAAAGAAGTCGAGGAAAGGCTGCAACTGGCCGCAACTGTGCTCAGCATTTGCCACAAGTGTCCGGCCAGCGAATCAGTTAACGCATTTTATGTGGCAGGCAGTCGTCCGTTGACTGAAACTGCGTGTAACTGTTCGATTTTTATGCGCTTACAAACGAGGCGAGTCAAGTCGCAGTGTGATGTGCGCTCGAATGATGTGCGCGAATGTCACATCACGGCCCAGTGCTGTGGCACACATTGACACCGCTGCGTTTGTAAATGACGCCAGACATGATTTGGTTCGCTGTTCCCGCTGCTGCACGGGCTTAATTAGTCGTTCGGCGCTCGGCCAGTTTGTAGACGCGTATCGGCTTACAGCGTGTACAGTGTAGATCGGCGCTGATTGCAGATCGCAGGCTGGATACGCGGATTTGCTCATTATCGTTGCGGTTGTGTTGACAAGGCGAATAAAAATTTTACTACGCTCTTAGCTGAGAAATGGGCGCTGCCGGCTCGTAAAGTTGCTGGTGTTATTCTCAATATGTGGACATAGGAGTAGTCTGCCTGGCTGGGAATGTGGATTTACAATTTCCTATGTTAATGGCGCAGAGAGAAATCCAGTAATCTGGTCAACACGCAATGCAGGAGTGGGGAGAGATGGACACGTACAGAATTAAGAAATTATAAACACTTTACTCGCGGTGGATCCAGTCAGCAGGAGTAAAGGTTCTAATATGTAGCGCTGCTTTTAATAAAAGTGATATTTTTTGTGTGAAGAATAGTAAGGAGTATAGAGGAAATCTCTATTCTACTTTTTACTAAGATTGTGCAGACTGCAGGGAAGAAAGTTGAGTTCATTGGCATATCTGAGGCATTCCAAATATGGACGCTTTAGTGAAGAGGACGGATCAGTAGAACAATCCTCTCTAAAAGGTTCAGCACTGTCAAGCAAATCTGGGATGGAGTTATACAATCACGTATAAGCAGAAACTGAATAGCAGAAAATATTTATAAAAAGGATAAATTTGTTCCTAACTATACTACAGAGCCAGTTGCTTATACAAGAATGCAAGGCCAACTTACGAGTAATTAAAGTCACGGTGCTAAGAAGTCTATTAAGAGCCTTTATACATTTACAGCGCAGCGTTTGGAGCCACTATTCTCACTTTTCCAACAGAATTCTTGCCATTCCGACTAAACTGTAGAGAACTATTTAGATGAAAATCTAAAGCAGGTATGTCCAGGAAGTACCATCTGGGTGCTGAATACTTACCCCGCTACTTTCAGTGACTTTGGTTATGCACCTACAGATCAGAGGGATTGATTACTGACCCACTTCTATGTCAATCAAAAAACTTAAAGTTTATTCCTACAAACGTTTCAAAACCCCTGCAAAGAGGATCTGGGTACTAACGGTAGGACGCTGGGGGTAGCCTCTAATGACTTCTGCAGGAGTTGCATGGACGAGGAGAAGCAAGAGTCCATTAAACACCTGTTATGCACGTGTCCAGCGTTGTCCAGAAGGAGGCTCACATTGCTGGGTGACCAATTTCTGGACTCTTTGGGAGATATTCCAAATAAGAAGATAAGCTCCATCAACTGCTTCATTAAAAGCCTCAAATGGATGTACCTTTGAAATGGATGGGACCTGTGTCACATGCGGTATCACAAGTGGTCAATGATTGCCTAAGTGCGCTCTTCTGGCGACCGCTTTACCTACCTACTTACCTTGTACCAAAATATGTTTTCAGCCCTTTCGATACAAGCCACCTTTTCCGGCTTCTTTAGGGTAACTTTTCGCAGATCGCTATTGTATAATATCCAATTTTCATCGACCCTTATAATTCGATACAATTTCAATTATAAATTATATAATCATCACCTTTCACTACAACTATTTCGTGTAGTTCTAGAAACTTTCGCCTTCCACTTTTAAGGGCAAGTAATTTTCTCCTTAACCAGCCTCATGAGGCAGTTTCACACAACCTCCACGCCATTCTTGCCATTCAAACTACGCTGCATGGACCCGATTAGATGAACATCTTAACACACGAAGTAGGGAAATCTCGATATGGGTACTGGATAATTTCCCACTTCACCTCCTTCAGCGATTGCGTCTGTTGAACGACGTATAGCCTAGGATTGTCGTGAAATATTACATTGCTGCGACTGGCCAAATCCAGATGTACTTCTTCAATAAACGCACTTAGTCTAATGGATTGCTCACAGTACTTGTGGGGCGAGATTGTTCCGCTTCGACGGAGTAGTTTCAAATATATAACCAATACAATTCTTCATTAGATATAAGCTACCGTCGGGTTCTGAAGGTCATTGTTGTACAATATTAAATTTTCCTCCATAATAGGAACCACTTGATACAAGTCTTCATTGGATAAAAGCTATCATCGCGTTCCGATTTTTCACTTGCTTTTTTGGCAGGTCATTGTATTACTTTCTTCTGTTATACGGACCACTTAATACAGGGGTTCATAGGATAAAATCCACATTTAGCGACAGGTTTTGTATCTTCGCTTGCGTTTGTCAGGACCTTCTTCACAGATCCCCTATTGTACAAGAATTTTAATAGCTTGTTGTAATTCGATATAAATTCTCTCTTTTTCATTACGTTCCAGGAGACAATAAGCCGCAATTATATGATGAAAAGGACTTCCGAAAAATGTGAGTCTTATGAGACCGAGAGCCGGGCAATCACAAAGAAAGTGGACAACTATTTCTCCCTTTTGTGGGTCTTTGCAGCTTCTGTATTGAGCATAGCCCATTATTTCAGCATTCGTGCTGATAGTCCAATGACCCGTGCAGACTGCTGTAAGGTTGGTAATGGTGTGTCTTGGTTTATTAAGAATATCATTCATTCTTCTTGCACTGTCATTGTTCATTTGACTGGGCTCAACCCAGCTTTATGCAAGGATCACGTTGTAGTGTGGACTGCGACTACTGATATTAACACCTCGTATAGTGGTGAGTGTAAAGGGGCTACGACACTCAGGTGTGAACACTTGTGATTCTGTGCTATAATGATCATATGATAAGTGTCATGATTAGATCTGTTATAAGCATCTTACACGGCCCTATTTGCAATGTCAGAACCACTTTCTTTGAAGACCCACTTTCTTTATAGTGCCTTTTTCGTTGTACCACTGCTTCTAAGCCCTTTTTAACCTTTAATTCTACAGTGTTGTTATCGCCTTTATAATGCAATTACATTGGATACTACGGATCATTGTCTCGTACAAAACGGAATGCTTAAATCCAACATTTAAATACACAAATCTCTGGCAGAAATCTCTGCTCAGCGACGACAGCGTTCACAGTGAATTAAAATTTTATTTATTATTTACAGATTTTCCACTCACGATTTGCTTCATTGCTGTTTTCCTCTCTGTGGCGACTTCTGCAGCAGTTTCACCTTTTAATTGAAATTAAAATACAAAATACAAAATTGCCTGCACACGCCAAGAGCGCTCAGCTTCCCCACAGACGCGCCCCATCATTACGTGGCGATTATACTGGTATTTAGAAGATTATGATAAATACTTTATGTCAATCATAATTTCCAATGAAAGCTGTCACTGTAGCGGCAGCATGCAGCCGAGAGGAGACGAGGCCAGTGGAGACGCTAACATGACGTTATTGCAGCTGACTGCGCATGCGAACCGAGCCAAACGGAGCTCTGCCATCAAATGCACGCATGTTGCGATTACGGGGCCCAGAGACGAACGTTCGTCTGTGCGAGGGTATGATGAACAGCGCTCCCCGCCACGCTGGGCACAGACAGTTCAGGTTGTGGCGAGTAGTTCAGGACCCCCTCGTGCTGTGACAGCATAAAACAGCACAACATACTCTCGTGATGCTGGCTGCGGCGCGACCATGTGCAGAAGTCTGCCAAGAAGTGTACGGTTGAGTGTGCGAGCAGAGAAATTAGTATGCTGATGAATGAAGAATTCAATAAAGACTGAAGCAAATTTGGCCTAAACTGCGTAACCCAAATCAAAAGGAAACGCAAAAGCTGGGAAAAAAGGAGCACTGCACCCAAGGCTACCAGGCAGCACCGCATCAAGCAGCATCCGCACGCACTCGTAGCTGTCGTCTACGTTGTTAACCATTTTGACGTGGAGGCAGCCCTGGGCAGCATGGTGCTGCTTGGTGCTGCTGCAGCTACGAGCAGCGCAGTTTTTGACATGTTGCAGCCACACAGTACGAGTCTAATTATAGGCGCACACAACTTGAGTTGCTGTCGAAATTGTTAAACGGTTTCTGCTGTCTGCCCGTGCGCCAGCTCGCCAGCTTGCCAGCAGCCTGCTTTGCATTACATGAGCTGAGCGAGAGGTAACCACGGAGCAGAATGAAAGTGAGCTTCAACCCAGTAGAAAATTTTTGAGTTTCAATACATGCCAAAGGACACGCTGCTGTAAAAGAGCAGGCTAGTGAAGTTTTCAGAAAATCTCTCATAGTACGTCGCTGAGTCCTATAACTGGTATATACAAAATACAACTCCGACTCTAACTTAAATTATAATACTAAATAATAATACCAGAATATTCATATCTGGGAGTATATCTTCAACCTGTGTCACTCATTGAGGAAGAAAACACTTCTGCCAACAGGAGGAGAATGTGTCTTGTTACTCTTGGAGTAAGAATGCCAACAGGAGGAGCATCGAAAATATCAGAAATATATTATATAATTAATTATATAGTAGAGAGATAGGAAAGGTTTCAGAAGAGGGAATGGAAAAGGTCACTCTTCTTTGAACTTCCTAGCTTCATTAATGAGCCTAAGAATATCTGAAAGAGGAAGTGTATGAGTATTATTCGTACTCAATACTTCACCACCCAACAGCCTTAATCTTATTCTTATTTACTCCAAATATCTTCTACATGGATACTTTGCATTATACTTCGAAAATGAACTAGGGGGCAAGGTAGAATACGAGTATATCGCCCAAATTTAGCATAGAGTCCCTCGCTCTAATGGCATCAACAGATGCATATGACAACTAAATTTTGTCATATTATAGTATGAATTGGAACGCGGAATGTTATATGAGCTATCGACAGTTGCCTATATGAGAGACCTTTGACCTTCTTGATGCACATACTTATCTCGTTCTAGTTAAATATTCCAGCCATATTTTCAAAACGTCTCATTAAGATATCGTCTATTAAGATACTGTAGAGAAAGCTGTCCACAGCACCACTACTGTGGTATAATGATTAGACCACAGCTGTGTGGAGTAATCAAATTTTCTGCTGGGTCGTCCTGCTCACACGCATTCACTCACACAAGCGCAGCCATCCTCATATCACCGCTGGAACTTAACTGCTGTCAGTTTGATGGATGCTTATTTTTTGTTGTTCATTGCCGGGGTTTGTTCGTACTTTCCTAGGGAACAGTTTGCCTAAATGTTAAAATGAGCTAAATGCAGGTTACAGCTTCCATATCGGCGTGGCACTGATTTCTTGATGCTTGCCTGGAATGATGTTAATTGGACGTGAATTTATGCATTTTACATTTTGATTTAATTTTAGCAGCGACTCATACGAATTATGCTGTGAAAATGGGTTACCACTGGAGAGAGGAGTTGACTTGCTGCAGTTCTTTCGTCTTTTTTTTGGCCAGAAGGCATGTGTGTGACGTGTATGACAGCTCTTGTTTTATAAGAACTGTATAATGGGGCTACAAATTGGGGAGCAGTTCGTTTTGGAAACCAAATGAAGTGAAATCACGTGAGCTTTGATGCGATTAACATAGTTCCGTGGTAGATTCATCACATAGTTAGGTGATAGACTAGAAATGTGATTAGTTTTCGTTTGTTTTACTTTAAACAATAATTAATTAACGGCAAAGATTTAAAGTTTTGTAGTCTTCATTGGCCTCTCGTTATCGATGCATGGTATAGGAATGAAAGATGAATAGTAAGTAGCTTAGGAGACCACTTGTGAAGGTAGATGGGCACTTGCACACTACACAACCCAATCCAGTGACGAAATGATTTCTCAATTTTCGTAAAGAAGTGCAACCAATCATCAGTATTCAACCTGGCCCCAAATGTCCTTCAAGGAGCATCTTCAGAATGTTTTAGCGCAGCGTATTTGGAACATAAATTCGAAAATATAAACAAAAAGAAATGGTTTAAAACTACTTTTGATGGCTCAAGGGTGGAATAATGGCATATAACTTACCTTACAATATTATGGAGAAAATTAGTTTAATTATAGTTCGATCACTGGATTGTGACAAGTAATTTACAGTGAGAACGAAATGCTCCGATGCTACGAATACATCCTTTAATGAGTTTCATTTTACATCAATAAGTCTTATCACTTCTGCTTCCAAAGTCACAACTGGGCCTCACCGTATAGATGAATCTCCAATTTATTTACTTCATCTGCTGTCGACGTCATTGGAACTAATTCCATATATTAGTGTATGAAGGCAAAACAGAGTCCATTATTCATGACTCTTCGTTCCTATTACTAATACCTTACTACTAATGACTTTTCACTAATGATCTATCATATAATAATAATGATCTATGATAACTTTCACTAATGACTTATTGACTAATAGCATCTAACGTTTATTCGGGTTTAGTCATGAATGCAGAAAATACCATCTCGTTACAATATTTTATGTCAACTGCTTGCATTATGTCTCAATGTGCAACAGAATGGACTGAGTTATTGGGAGCAATCTGACTATATCATAGGAGTATAAGGCTCCACTCACAATTTTTTGATGGATCGATCTCCCTTCTTCGGAGACTGAAAGCGTCACTATAATCCACTCTTGCAGAACTTGTTATGTAATTGAGAGGTGCTCTAATTTGAAAATTAGGAAATGTTTTCTGGACCCCACTTAGAATGAAGTCGTATCTAAAATTGGTCTGAAATTGGTATAAAAGGATTTGAAGTCCACTCAATTCCTCCACAACACTCAATGAAAACCATTAAAAATATTAAGGACATTTTTTTAATATCTGCTCAGTTCCATCCAGAACACTTTCTCAGCAGATTATGCCTGACCCTTGGCATCATAAATAAAATGCTATGCCAGCAACGCATTTCCATACGAAAGCAAAAACAACACCAAGAGCAACAACATTAGTTGAGGGCAACACACAAACTGCAATTTCATCGATCAACCGCAGCTAATTAATTGCGTCAATTAAAAGCCCAACCACAAAACGAACAGCGAGAAGCGTCAAACTTAGCCAGTCTTCCACAGGGCCAGGCAGCGAGATCATGGCTGGCTGGGCTCATTTGGTATGATTGCCGGGCTGAGCCTCGTCTCCGATTTCAATGTTTGCGTTGCGTGTTAGCTGCAGTTTAGAGAACGTACGCGACGTAATTTATTAACAATTTTCTTTCCTCTTTTTAACACAGACCCAGTCTGGAGATCGAGTCTGAGTTCGAGTCTGGAATTGGTGCTGGAGTCAAATGTCTCCAAAGTGGCAATTAACAAGCAGCGTAAGCAACAAGCAGCCAACACGGAACATATGCAAATTCCCTGCGAGATTCCGATCAGCGAGAATTGTGCGTTTAATGTTGTGCATTAATTAACACGTTACAACAGGTAAAATTTCTCAACTACCAAGGAGTGGTCTATGCAAGTTGTGAATAGGGACCTGCATACTCGTACATGCTGCAACGCTTGGCTGGAGGGTTGCTCTATGGGACTGAAGGTGGTGTTGGTGGTAGTCGCTTATTGTGGGAAAGTTCGCAAGAGAAGTGACAGCAAGTTATTTTCAAGTGGCGGTTGGCAGGCATCAAGTGCTTCTACGAGAAGGACATTGTAACAGGTCGGATTTGTTATTTAGGATACTGGGGAGAGACCTCTGCTATGCCTAACAGGGCCTCGTAAATGGCTATGGTAGGTTGAAGAGGGTAAATATATCTATAAAATCCTGTTCCAAAGCCCAACTGAATGTGAACAGGGATTTATGTGAAACAATTGGCGATTAAGGTCAGAATATCTTGTAGGATATCTTGTCACATATTTTAAGCTACTCCGCTTTAGATTCAGTGAGAATGTCGAGAGTCTTGGAAGAGATTCTGGTAGGCGGGATTGGAAGTCTATCAAGAGTTCTTTTCTGATGAATGTAATTTTGTTAAATTTATTTAATTCTACGCCACTGGAAGCACATTTCTTGTGATGGAGTGATTCTGCCATAGTTGTAGGCAGGGTCGCACACAAATAAGCTTCGAAGGGGGTTTTCGATGCCTTTATACTCAGTTTTATATTATCATTTTAAGTACAAATTCAGTCCTTATTCTTGCTTCCCATCCCCAAAGCACACCTCCTGACTACCCCAATGCTTTCAGTAGGAGTCCCAGTGAAATGTTCCATACTTCCAACGCCACTACTCAGACATGATGGGAATATTCTAAATATTATACATTCTATACATATTCTAATATCATTCCACCACCCTCACCACCAAGACAGCTAGCATGGAGTTCTAAAATTGACCTTTCACTAATAGGATTGCTCTCAGTCGATGCCAGTCCAAGCATTGCCAAGATGCCGCGCACCTTTTCAGTTCAACTGGCATAGAAATTGGTAGCACCTGCTAAAACACTGCCAGCATTCTGGAGCCAGACTCTCATTTAATTGTTCCACTGCACATCTTCATTGTTGCAAAGACAAGGACTCCAACTCCAACTCCAACGCCAACATCCACCTACGTGGTCAGCAATCGATTCAATCGGTTTATTGCCTGAATTTCCATAATTTGCACATAATAACACGCGCTTAGCCCACAACTCATGTCACTAACCATCAGAAATCTCATTTAGGGAATATTTATATTTCCCCTCGTCGCAGCCGAACACAAGGCAGCAACAAACAACCCCGCTGGGCACATACTCCCAGCGAAAGAAAAGCAAGCCACCATCAACAAGGATACAACTGGCAACAGTAAAACAAACAAGCGATCGACTGTGGCGGCAGGATCAAGCGCAGAACAATCGAAATAAAAAAGATGCCTCGAATAAACCACACGATCTGCCGAGATACCCTCCTCACCGGCACTTCCACAGCGAGGGCACGTAAATTGAATTCAGGACAAGCGAAATATCACTTCGATTAATTCAAACAAAGTTCATTTAAAGGGATCAACGTCAGTTGGCAGCCGCTGGCGCGTACAGCACAGAGCAGCGAGACGCAAATAAAGTTCGCATGACTTGGTAGTGCTGAAGCGGTTGGTCGGTTGGTATCCAAACCCAAACCCAAACAGAAATCGAAATCGAGACCCAGCGCGAAGCCACCAACCAAAGCCAACAAAAGATTGTTGTAGGACGCAGTCAATTGGAAAATTCTTCTCTTCTCTTCGCTTAAGCGAAAAAGAAAAACAAAAACCATCGAAAATATAAAAGTAAATAAAAGCAGGAGAGCCAAAAAGTTCTCCGCCGTCTGCACGTACTTAAACCAATAAGTTGGAAGTTGATAAGTTGCCGTGGCGGTTGAGTTAATGGAAGCGGTCTTCTTGAAAGACTACATGGCGCAGGCGCAGATACTCGCAGCGAGATTTAAGACGATTGGCGTACGCATTAAGGAGTCCGCCGTGTGCACTACTTGCGTGTGTTTATGGCTAAATTTATGCTTCGTTCTGGGCTTGACAGCATTTTGCCTGCAAGTGCTCGTTTCGCCGCAGATTTATCGCTGCACTATCGCGAGCACCACGGACGCGTTTGATCTCAGTGCATTCCGTGGCCTCAGCCGGGCATGAATATGTTTATTAAAACATCGAATAGAAAAGGAACAGACAAGACTCCAATCCTTACGTCAATTACCGCCCACCGATATCCAAACTCCTTGAAACTTCACACAAGCAATCAAGTTAATTCCTACACAGTTTCGCGAAATCCGCCAAGGAGAACTCAACGACAACTGACGACAACTTTCTTCATTAAATTGGCACTTTCTATTTAAGAGCATAGAAAAGCTTGAATACTGAACTCCTGAAGATTGAATTCAACCAAGAACTCCTGCTGAACTTGCTGCAATTCGTGGTGGAATTATTTCCTTCTTATTCTTTCCCCATTAAATTTTCCACTTGCTACAAATGAGTATAACAAACGATGTATATAAAATCCACTTGAGACTCCTGCAGAATTTTTTGCCACCTCTAGACATGAAGCTATTTCAATATCCTTGTTGTTTCTTCATTAATTTTAGCACTTGCTATAACTGAGAACTGAACACCAGGAAGTCATAATGCATCTTGGACGCCTGCAGAAATTGGTGCCACTGCTAGAGATTGAGCCATTTCTTTTGCCATGTTCTGACTTCATTTCCCTTTTCCTGCGAATGAACTCGGAATAAATAATCCACCTGGCATTCCTGCAGAAGCTGCTTCCATGTCTGGAACACTGCAGTTATATTTCTTTCCTTCTCCATGTTCTTTTTTCATAAATGAACACTGAACACGATGAATAAGCATTTCACCTGTGAGTAATGCAGAATTTGCTTCCACGCCAGAATTCCTTTATTTTTCATGTTTTTTGGTACTTAGATTGATCAGAGTAATAGCCTCGAAAGTATCCTCTTAGGCAAAATCAATCGTCTGGTTCTTATATTGACTCCCCTTCTTCCTCTAAGGATGAACTTTTTTTTTGAAAATGTCCTCTTAGGCAAAATTGGTTCGTTTCAAAAATTTCAGATGGGATACAAACTAGTTTCCTTCTCTTCTGTATCTCTAGAATTTCTACACCAATTATTTCAGAGATCAACTATGATTATTCTCATATAAGTTCCTCTGAGCAAGGTAGAATTATAAACCCAACCATTGTTTCTGTTGTTGATTCTTTCTGGTTCAAAACAATTTTTCTGTTCAAAACAATCGGTCCTGTCTATCATCTTCTTTGAGCATTCAGGAAATTTCTGACGTCTTCTTGTTTGCACAAGCATAACCATTCACTGACGGATGTCTCTTCTTTTCCAGTTAACAGATATTCGGGTTAGATAGAAGTGGGGTAGGCCGGAGAGCCGCCGACGAAGGAGGTTTCTCTCACTCATTGATGCCCATTGTACTAATATTATGTTTAATAACACATTTTGCTTTGTCTCAATTTCCAGTGGTTTATAAAAGTATATCACATATTTGATTGCCTGTAAGGATATCCCAGAAATGCTGTGACACACCGCAATGAAGACTTTTTAACTGCGTGTCATAATTTTGAACTTTGTGACATCCCTGGATTGAGAATGCTTCTGGGAAGCTGAGCTTTCTGAGCACCCAAGCAACCCACGCAAGGTGCGATCTATTTTCTATTGTGGTACTGCTAATACCCAAGTAGAAGTTAATGTCGGTATAAGTTTCATCCTTCAGTATCCTGAAAATGTTTCTTTTAGTACGTGTTTTGCTGCATACGTCCGTGACGGTATCTTGAGATCAATTGTTATCTTGTTTTCGCCGTTTGATTTAACTCTGGCAGTATTTGATCTCCTTCATTAGATTCTCTCTGAAAACTAAGATACTTATTTCATTTTTCTCAACGATGTATTTGCAAAGAGCATCCACAATCTGAATGAAGTCATGTTTTTGTATCTTGTAAATGCGAATTGATATCTCAAATGCAAAAGTGGCTCAATATCAAAAAAAGTGGGGAGAATAGTTGAGGGTCATAACCTTGGGAGCGACCTATTTATGTAATATACACAAATAGATCCTTTTATATATCCAAGGTAAATATAGTAAATGCGTAAATTTCGCAGGCGTAAAGGTAAAAGTGACTAGAAACCACGGGAAGACCTCTGCTAGGCCAGTGGCGCACGCATTTCTGTAGCATCACAAGAATGCCTCAGCCAGAAAAGGATTTTGATCACATAACTAACAACAACATGTTAACCTGGCGTAATCTGCATAAGACAAAAATATATTGAAATCCCAATATGACTTCTGGAAATTTCATAATCCCTCTCTATCTCTATGTCTCTCTGTCTATCTCTTTCCATCTCTCTCTATCTCATATCTGTCTATCTCTCTATCTTTCTCTATCTCTCTCTGTCTATCTCTCTCTTTCTATCTCTCTATCTTTCTCCATCTCTCTCTATCTTTATATGTCTATCTCTCTCTATCTCTGTCTGTCTATCTCTCTATCTATCTCTATCTCTCTCTGTCTATCTCTCTCTTTCTATCTCTCTATCTCTCTATCTTTCTCCATCTCTCTCTATCTTTATATGCCTATCTCTCTCTATCTCTGTCTGTCTATCTCTCTATCTCTCTACATCTCTCTCCATCTCTCTCTATCTCTGTCTGTCTATCTCTCGATCTTTCTCTATCTCTCTCTCTCTATCTCTCTCCATCTCTCTCCATCTCTCTCTCTATCTCTATATGTCTATCTCTCTCTATCTCTCGCACTCTTTCGGGTACTTGCTGCTTGAAAGTGTACCTTGCACTGTTACAAACAAGTGCAATCGATACACGCCCTTTTGGTGAGGAGCACATTAATATTGTTCTTATTGATCGGTCGCGGGCGATAAGAGCAATCTTAACGAAAACATTGTCAGCAGGCACACAAGCTGCCGGGCCCGCCTGGCCGCATTAACTTGGCACCGACTGCGGGCCATGCTCTGGAACTGAGCACATGTGCCCGTGTACCCATGAGCCCGGGTGCATTGATGCAGCACATCATTGACTTGTTTCGTTGCGTTTCTTTCCTTTTCTAAATTCCATTTAATATCATTTTCCAGCCAGCAGTCAAACAGTCAAATCAATATTATTTATTAACCCTAAATAACGCTGACATGCGCAACGACTGATGACGCTGCTCAAGCCGCAGATCAAGCGGTGAGATTGTCTTAGCTAGCCGTGCAACAAAAGCCAACCAACAACTACAACAACAACAACCACAAGAATGACGACAACATCAGTAGAACTGGCCACCACGCTTATCGCTGCGATATTATTTCGGTACATTCACGTTCTCCTCTGCTGTCTCCTCTGTCTTCACTCTCCTCTGGCTGCACAGTTTGCTTTCTTTATCTTTTTGTCAATTCATTTATGTGTGGACTTAACTTAAGATCTCCATTGTTGTTATTGTCGTTGGCTGTTGTTGTTATTGATCGGCAATAAAAAGCCTGCGGGCAGTCCTCCGACCCTTGATCAAGGCGGGTACGTGCGTGTGTGCGCCATTGATAACGCGGTGAGGTGGCGCCTTCAAGACAATGTGTCATTTTAATTCTATTTAAAGACTTTCCGTTTGTTGTTGGCCAATTTCCCTTGAAACTGGCTTGGATTGTGTTTCATTTACGCTTTTATTAATCATTGTAATTACGGAGCTGGTATCGTGCAGGTGGCGGGCAGGTACTCCGCAGAGCTGTGTGGCTGAGTTAGCATACGCTTCCAGCAGGTTATCAGCTTAGCCGCAGACGCTCAAATCAAAACACCTCATTAAAGATTGATTGATGGCTGTGAGGAATTGCGATGTGATCTTGTGAGAAGATTGGGCAAAATTCAAATTTATTTGATAAATACAATAAAAAATTTTAATATTATTATTATTTTTTTTATCCTCACCTGCTAAGAAGTTTCCTCTCCAATTAAGCGCCATCAGGCTCCCTCACAGCTGTCGTTATCCTTTCACTTCTCTGTAGCTCGCTCTCCTACACCTTCCGCTCCTCTCATAAATCATAAATGAAAACAAACTCTCCTCCTAGTTTCCCTGCTATTTGGACGGACCAAGCAAACTCGTTCTCCCGTCACTTTGACAACCATTAAAGCGCGATAGACATCTTTCCGCTTAGATAATCCAAAGTAAATACTCCTCCCATTATTCTTTTAATAATTAACTTGCCACATCGTACGTTAGAGTTTGGCCTATTAACGCACTACCAACACGGCGAGGCAAGTGCGCGCACAGCTGAAGGAGCGCTGGTCTATCATTAGTGAGCATTCCTTACCTTTTCCACTTCTGATTGATAAAATAACCCAAAATCTAATTAACATCCATTAAAGTGATAAAGCAGCCAGCAGCGTGTCCACCGTTTTCACGCAGGACTCTCAGCGAACGAGTGAAGGAGAGTGAGAGAGGGCAGCGACTGGCCTCCTAACGATGCAAGCTGGAATTGGCAGGGACCTCCACCATGCGTTAGCTACGGACCGACTGTTGTGTGACTGTGCGTCTGGAACGTTGTCTTGCATAAATTAATTAAACCTTAATGGACACGTTATCAAGCACAGCAACAACAACAACCACAAAAAGAAAACAACTGAAAACAACAACAACGCGTCCAAAGAAAGAAAACTTGTGGCACACGCAGCGTTGTGGTTATTTTTGGGCTAATGCAGGTTCCTTCTCCACTTAATTGCTGTGGCGTGTTCGCTGCGAGTCCGTCCCACTGTGCGTCAGTGATCCCGTGAGTCCGAGGGCCCGTGAGTCCGAGAGCTCGCGTGCGAGCTTGTGTGTGTTTAAATTAATGGCACTGCAGTTAAGATTATTGACCGTTGCCAAATAATTCCAGCTTGTCTTGGTACCCAGATAATATTCCTACATCAATTTGCATTTGTGTGTGTGTGTGTGAGGGTGTATCAGAGAGTGTGTGTGAAATGGATCTTAATGGAAGGCGCATATTTCGATTGATATTGATATTGTTCCAAACTGAATTGTTATTGGTGCAGTATTCAGTGGCATACTCGTACCTCTGAGAGACTACCTTATGTTCAAAGAGCATTCGGAATTTGTCCATAAAACTAAAACGGTTCTATTACTAATATTTATTTTATTACCTTCAAAGTAATCTCCATGATAATCAAAATAGATATTCCAATGCTTCTTCCAATCTGCAAAACAATTTTCATGGGCTGATTTTGTACTCGCCCTCAGCTCCTTCTGCGAATTCTCCTTTATCGCCTCAATCGTCTCAAAACTTACTAACTTGACTCGTGGGAACAGGAAATAGTCTCAAGGGACCATGTCAGGAATGGCATTAATGATGTTTTTGATCAAATAGTCGCTGACATAATGAGATGTGTGAGCCAGTGCATTGTCCTAGTGAATAAAGCACGAATTGTTTCTCCACAATTCCAGCCGGACATTCTCCCTCAAATACTTCAGTAAGCTCACATAATACTCCTTATTGAATGTTTGGCCAGGCGAAAGGAATTCGGAGTGGACCACACGAGGGCAATCAAAGATAACAGTTAACAAAACCTTGATTTTCGATCGACTTTGTCGTGGTTTTTTGGGGTTTGGCTCGTCTGAGGCGCGTTAGTCCGATGATTGTTGGTTCGTTTCGGAATCCTATTTATAGACCCTTGTCTCGTTGCCGATAATGATGCGTTCAATAATATTTTGGGCTAAAGAAAGCATTTCTTGAGCGCCAGCAATGCTATGCTGTTTTGAACAAAAAATTCAGCACTCTCGGCGCAAACCGCGCTTCAACTCGTCTCATCCCTAAAACATCGTACATAATGTTCTGCTCTGATCCGACTAGACACCCATATGGGCTGCTATCTCCCTGATGATCACACGACAATTTTTCGAGTATAATTTTCTTAACTTTTTCGATGTTTTCGTTAGTTACAGAGGTGTATGGACGACCGGAACGAGACAAATCATCAACCACAGTACGGCCCGCTTTTAACTCTTTCTGCCACTCGTAAGGCTGTGCCACTTGTAGGCTTGTGTTTTCCACATTATCGTGTCCGCGTAGGCTACCGTTAGCATTTTCAACGCTTCAACACTTGATATTTTGTTAGAGACAAACATTTCAGAGAGTCTCTTTCCTCAACTGAACTCCACATAGCGAAATTCGCTGAATACACAAAACTGACTCGTTTACAAAGCTGTTACGCTGTTAATAACTTTTAACTAAAGACTTTTCATTCGTGATTTTTTACTAATGATATTTCAAACCACACCTTTCAGTACTGACTTTTCACTAAAGACTTTTCCATGAAGACTTTCCATTTATAACTCTCACCACCGACTTGTCACTACTGATTTTTCACTACTGACTTTTCATTAATAACTTTTCATTATTTTCTTTTAATGACTTTTCAGAACTGACTTTGCTTCAAAGACTTTTCCATGAAGACTTTTCATTAATAACTTTTTACTACTGACTTTTCATTAATAATTTTTACTATTGACTTTTCACTACTGACTTTCCATTAATGACTTTTCAGAACTGACCTTTCACTAAAGACTTTTCCATGAAGGCATTTCATTAATGACTTTTTAGAACTGACTTTGCTTTAAAGACTTTTCCATGAAGACTTTTCATTAATAACTTTTTACTACTGACTTTTCATTAATAATTT
Source organism: Clusia tigrina (assembly GCA_920105625.2). NCBI lineage: Eukaryota > Metazoa > Arthropoda > Insecta > Diptera > Clusiidae > Clusia > Clusia tigrina. The sequence goes on along the minus strand of OV050033.1, from coordinate 164,448,528 downwards.
TCACTATTGACCTTTCACTACTGACTTTCCATTAATGACTTTTCAGAACTGACCTTTCACTAAAGACTTTTCCATGAAGGCATTTCATTAATGACTTTTTAGAACTGACTTTGCTTTAAAGACTTTTCCATGAAGACTTTTCATTAATAACTTTTTACTACTGACTTTTCATTAATAATTTTCACTATTGACCTTTCACTACTGACTTTCCATTAATGACTTTTCAGAACTGACCTTTCACTAAAGACTTTTCCATGAAGGCATTTCATTAATGACTTTTTAGAACTGACTTTGCTTTAAAGACTTTTCCATGAAGACTTTTCATTAATAACTTTTTACTACTGACTTTTCATTAATAATTTTCACTATTGACTTTTCACTACTGACTTTCCATTAATGACTTTTCAGAACTGACCTTTCACTAAAGACTTTTCCATGAAGGCATTTCATTAATAACTTTTCAGAACTGACTTTTCACTAAAGAGTTTTCCATGAAGGCATTTCATTAATGACTTTTTAGAACTGACTTTGCTTTAAAGACTTTTCCATGAAAACTTTTCATTAATATCTTTTTATTAATGACTTTTCACTACTGACGTTTCACTACACATTCATGACTTTTCACTACTGACTATTCATTATTAACTTTTCCCTACTGACTTTTCATTAGTGACTTTTCCCACTGACTTCCCACTGACCTTTCACTAAAGATTTTCTTTAATGACTTCTAACACTAATGAATTTTCCTTAATGATTTTTCGCTTATATCTAATAGCATTTCAAATTTATTCATACTTAATCATGAATAGTAAAAAATAAAATTTTCTTTGTCCACAGTTAATATTGGACAAGTTTATAAAACAACACTCTGCCCCACCACATCTTTTTTCTTCACATCGTTTGACCAAAAATAGTGTAAAAAATTTGACTTTCCACGAAAAGTTATTAAAACCAGAAGTCACCGTCCACAGCCAATTGCACACAAAGATTTATGCTAACAACATTTCACCAACAATAAATTCTCAACTTTGGAACAACACAAAAACAACATGTCAACAACACCGGACCACACAGCAACACGACACAATGCAGCAACACAACAACGCGGCGAGTCAGGCGAGCGGCCAAAGTGTTATAAATTGCATATCGATCGTAAAGAAAACAGACCATTTACAGCAATTTCGATTAAAATCAATATTTAACAACACACCGACAACAACAACAACAATAGCCAAACGCGTAAACAACCAAGCAACATCGATAAAAAACAACCACAGCGGCGAAGAAGAACAACAGACACAGCAACCGCACAGGTACGAGTACTACGTCACGAAGAACGTGTGGCCATAGAAACTGAACAGCAGAGACCCACCAAAAGTTCCAAATACGAGTGAGTCTCTGTGTGTGTGCGTTTGTGCCAAATTACATGTACAAATTCAAACATGCAGCCACATAAACAAACCGGGCCACAGAGCCCTTTGGATGCATCGCAGGATGGGCCGCGAAACCGCGAACATGAAAAACAAGGAACTAAAAGATCGATCGCCTGAGGCCCAAGTGACGAAAGGCCAGCAAACATCACCAGCACCACCGCCACCACCAACAAGCACAACATTAGCAGTAATAGCAACAATAACAACGGCCACAATAAGATCACATGCAGCCAGCAGGCAGGCAGGCAAGGAGTCAGCACATTGGTTGGTGCTGCTGCTGCTGTTGTTGTTGGTTTATGCCGTAATCGCCTCTTGTTATAAACACTGTAATTAGGCGTCCATTAAAAGGGTGGTCCACGCATGTCTGCGTCAGGACGCAGCGTCGATCAACAATCAAAACACGAACCACGCCCCTGCGCACGCCTCATAAATAACACAGCAAACACAACCAGCACAAAAAGCACAGTGAAAAATTAGTGCAAGAGCGACTGCATGAGGGCAGCGCCAAGGATCAAGTGAATTGAAAATAAGAGCGAGTATCTATGTACATGGGAGTATGTATGTGTGCGTACCTGGCGTGTGTGTGTGTTTGAGTGTTTGTGTGTTCTGTTGGCCGCAAAAACAAATAGGCACTTTTCATAATTGCAACCCAGATAAAGCTGAGTTTTATGATAGGCGGACAGTTGCTGCGCAGTTTATTCACCTGCAAACCGCGCGTCCTGCGTACAAGTGCGTACGACTGCTTGCGTGTGTGTGTGCAGGTGTGTGTGCATGTGTGGACCCACAAAGTTGTTGCATTGGTTATGAGTGGAACTTTCGCGCCTGGAAGCTATTTGCAAAAATGTTAAATTGATTTCATGATTTTAAACGTTGTTTTAAGTCAACCCCCTTGTCTCAGCCGCATTTGCTGCATGCGGCGTGTAGCATGTGCGCCCTCGGGCCTCGTAGGTGCCGATGAGTTGTTGTATTTGCTCTGCTAAATGTTGATTTAAATTTAGCCAAGCAAGCGCGTTGTCGAACGTTATAATTAAAATGCAATCTACCATGCAACCAGGCCGCGGCAGAGTGTTGGCCAGTGGCAACTCGTGGCAGCGGTGGAAATCTGTGCGGACATTGGTATGAAGCTGAGGGGAATTAACAGGATGGGGCGCTAAAACTAGGACTGAGTACTTTGATTGCTGACTAACTTTAAATTCGGGGATGACCTTTAAACACGAAACAGGAAAGTTTGTTCTAATTACATAGGAGAGGGCCGTTGGAGTCACTGCGACTAGGCCAATGCATTCCCTCCGCCTTTAACCAATTTACTCATAACGTTTAGAAATTATTTGGAGTGTTGTGGCAAATTCCCGAAGATCTACTGTGATGCCCCTATGTATTTAAAAAGATGAGGATAGTCTCATCTACAGATCTTCTGTCAGGTTTATTTCCGACACAAATTCAGGTATTTTGGAGGAATCAAGTGGAGGGATCTGTTCATATCTAATATAAATTCTTTAAAGCACCTGCCCCTTTTGTGTGTCAAAGGTCCACAGTCTGTGCTTTTCTAACTTCTCCTCTGAATCTACAGGTGGCTTCTGAAGATAGACCCAACTTATTCATGTGATAGTTGAGTCTACAGTGTCCGCTGAAAGCGCCTGTGAAGATTCTCAATTTAGTCCGAGACATTTTTATTAATTCTTAGCTCTTTTGGGATTAAAGTCCTTAGCAGAGCTTTGGACTGTCTTAATCCTGGAAGATTTTTAAATGTCTTTAATTCAAAGTGGAGCGTTTCATTGTATAAAAAGATTACAAGATTTCAGAAATATATTTCAGATATTAAGAAAGTGAAAACTGGCGATGAAATAGGTGATGAACTGGCAAACTGCTGATCTGCGGGTACTCCAATGGGCGAGAGCCAATTATCGGTTGGGAGTTTAGCAGAGGCCATCAATTGAATTAAGAGCCATGTGAATACTATTCACAAGGACCGACGATGCAATTCAGTTGCCTGTAAAACAATCAAGTGCTTCCTGGAGAGCCCGAACACTATACTAGCAGATTTTCTTCTAACATATCCAAGGAAAGATCTTCGATCTTTGGTTGGGCTAATGCACAATCCATGGGACCATCAGATGGTCACTATATGTATCATCGAGAGTTCGAACTACGTTTCCTGTCTGGAGAAGGATCAGTTCATAGAGCATTTTCTCTGCATTTCTTTTGGCTTTGCTAGAATGAGGAGGCACTTTTTAGGGTCAGATGTCTTCAGAATGGACAATGTACATTGGTTATCCCTGGACAGACTTCTGAGATTCATAAGAGTCAAAAAAGTTTGAAAAGTTGTGACTCCATTCCCTTTCACAAATCTCTCTATCTCCCATTCTACTACTGCCAGGCTTATAGTACAATACGCGTCATATGACTGAGAGCTGGGAGACCTCCTTCAACGGAGGTATGATGTACTTTGAAGAGTCTCAGTATGGATGGTTAAACAATGGCTTCAATTCTCAGTCACTTTGTCTTCTGTGCTGAGGCATAATTCTTCAGAAGTTTTGGGTATGAAATTTGGGTTCTCATTGTGTCTTCTCTGTGACTTTTCTTCAAAATGACAAATAGTAAATTTCTCCCTAACTGATCCCAGCTTTACTCATATAAATGTTTTTTAAAGTGAACCTGTGATCGTTGTGAATACGACTGTATTTGACCATGTTCTCTATTATATAAAGCAATTGTTCATCCTTATAAGGCAGGACACTCTCACAAATATGGCCTGCACTGATTGCTCTGAATTTGCGATGATACTCAATTCTTATTTATAAAGTTATTTCTGAGTCTGACTTTTTAATTTATTTCTGATATTTTTAAATTTATTTCTGAGTCGACGGTGCCCAAAACGGTTGTATCAATAGAGACTCATGGTATACATGCAGCATAGGTAGCATATGGAACATCATTCAATATGTCAAGTGTGTGAAGTACTGACCCTAATATGCTTCCTTGTGATAAGTCAACTTCAATTTTCAAGAATGCTAAAAAGCTCTCCTGGATACCTAACATCGAAAGATATGCCCGGAAGACACATCTTTATATTAAAATTGTGTGAAGCCAGTCAAAATACATATGTTTATTATAAACAAAAGCCCTGAATTCCTTGCTCTCTCAAAGTCTTCCTGTAGATATTTCGATCGGAAGTCAATGTGAAGCAATCGATTCAAAACTTCTAACATGATGTCAGCATTAAATTTCCACTTCCATTCATCATCAGAACCACGCCTCACCACTCCAGGGTGGAACACAAACTCCTCTATAAACAACGAATCTGACCATGCACCAACAGTTTAATAGCTGACCTTGCTATTCCCAATTTGCGTACGAGTACCTCTGTCTCTAAGCCCTTCAGGTTCCAACGGTCTTTCAGACAACCTCTTGCCCTGCTATTTTGCGGGTTGCCGCCTATGGTTAAACTTGCAATTGAATCTTCTGCAATTTTGTATGTTTGAGTAAAACATTGAGCACACTTGTACCAGGCTGCCCGCTGCACTGGGTGCCTCCATTAGGACCGCCGCCATTACGAGGCCAGTGGTGCACACAAAGCGCCCAATGTGCATAATAAATGCATTAAACTCGCAGTTAAGCAAACTCGATGATGGTTCTTTAAATCCGCACATATACTAAATTAAGCGCTTCGGCAGGCCCCTTGAGCGTCTGCTGCACAAACCGTATCTGGTGAGCATCGCGCTCACTGCGGACTGCTGCACCAGTTGTGTCCGGTGCGTCTCATTACCGCCAACCGCTGAAAGTGGCTGTAAGGAATTTCATTTGCTACAACTTTGCAACACTGCATAATTTGAACATGTCTGATCTGCTGCATGCATATTTAACCGCATGTTGTCTTGGCGGCCCGGCTACTCCACACTTCCCTGCACAGCACCACGGGATGGTGTACCATTTAGCTCCGATCGCAGCTCCAACGATTCCATCGCAACCATCCGGCACTGCTGATTTGAATGTTAAGCGTGTGAGTGTTAGTGCGGTCAAAGATCGTCACTTTCAATTGCGGTAATCGTTGCTTTGTACTCGTTACAGTGTACTCGTTACAGTGTACACGTTACAGTGTACTCGTTACAGTGTCCTCGTTACAGTGTACTCGTTACAGTGTATTCCTTACATTGTAGTCTTTACAGAGTTATGTTAAGTTGAATACGTTACTGTGTTGGACGGAGATTTAACATTGTTTGTAACAGTACTTAAGTTCCCATTGAGACATACTTAGAGGCGAGCTGCAGAAGGGACCACAGCTCCTTCTCTCTCTTTCCTTCACTGTTATAAACAACTTGGCAGCACTGTGAGAAACATATGGTCACTTCAGGGCAAATAGTTGAGAGTACGGTGAAAGAAAGTTTTCAGGAGAGAGATAGAGAGAGACAGAGAGGGAGACAGAGAGAGACAAAGAGAGAGATAGAGAGAGAAAGAAGGTGGGAGTGATAGAAAGAGAGAGACAGAGATATACAGAGACAGACAGAGACAGACAGAGAGAGACTGCGAGTGAGTATGAGTGTGAAACTGGTTCTAGTTTTTCTAGTCCATTTCCCTTCTACTCTGCCATCACAGGTAAATGACTAGTAACTCAAGCACTCGCCCCACACTACTCGTTCCTTGTATATTGCGGCCGTAACGAGTTTCAGAAGTGAAGAATCGTTACTCTTTGAGCGACTCTAGTGAGCACGTATGCGCCACCGTCTCTCTGTCCGCAGTTTAGGAGACAACGCACGACGGGATGCAGGCGCCACAAAAACTACACACACCGCATGCAGACGAACAGAGCCACCAACCAACCAACCAACCAAGCAATCCAGCGGCCGTCCCAGTGCACAGCAACGCTCAACAGGTAAATGCCCTGCGTCTGGCTGGCATTTGGCATTTTGGGCACTTGTCGCGTCCGCTGCGGCTGAACCCGGCCACGACCTGTTGCGACATCATCGCTCGCAGTCAGTCAGTAAGTCGGAGTGCGTTACGTGGCTTTGTCACGTGAGTCGCCAATGTTGACATGTGTGCCTCTTGCTGTGTACGCGTGCATGTGGCCTTGGGTCGTTTTGGGGTAGCATTACAAGAGCTCGCCTGGCTTCCAGTTGCTAGCGCCACCGTCCTCAAGTGATTAAGGGTCTCTGCCTTGCTCCGTACTTAAGTACATAAATGATGGATTGTTCGAATTCCCTCATTTGCAGGTGATTCGCACTGTGTCGCCAAGCGTCCGCAATTGATATTTTATGCGCTCAATGATGCATGAGATGCGATCTGAGTCGCAGTCGCAGCATAACAGGATTACGGCTGTGCCGTGCGCTCAATTGGAAAATGCACGACGATCGGCTCTGAATGCCGTATCTGCAATCTGATGGACTGCTCACGGCGGCCGCTTTCAAAGTTAGTTGAGTGAGTGAGGTCCAGATTGGTAAGCTGAGATTACGACTTGTGGAGAATTTAGAGAAGTTTGAGCGTAGCAGGCCACACTCTTGTCTACAGAGGCATTACGTGCTGAGTGGGCAATGAGCCAAGTAATGAATTCGTTTGGCGGGTCATTTCAGGGAGCCTGGCTAAAGTTATCAACAACAGCTCGGATATTGAAGTAAGTAGAAATTCGTGGGTATTCAGAGAATCGTTGGACTACAATGAAAAGCTGTGAAGAGCTAAAGTAAAAATTCATCGGCACTGGACTACAATGAGTATTGGTAAAGAGCGGTAATGGAGCTCGCAACAAGTTTATAGGGTGGAACATTGAATGGTACCAATGACTATATGAAGCGAAGCCCCACATTGTGGGATATGAATGCTGGCCTCATTTCTAAATAGAACAAAGGCATCTCCGCAATAAAGCTAATGGAATAGTGGAATACAAAGAACATTATATGAAGGCCCTCATGATGAATATGAAAATCCCTCAATAGTGGATTAAATTTGTAACTTATATGAAGGCCCTCATGGCTTTATATGAAAATCCTTCTTTAGTGGAATCAATTTATATACTTATAAGTAGCCTGATTTTGCTAGGCATTATATATCCTTCACAGTACAACGAACTACTTCTGAAAAGTTCCAGAAATGTCCTTGAAAAATCCATACTCCCGGTTCACTCGTACCTACCTGCTTCAGTCAAATTGTGCACTCCCAAACAGCATGAACGATTCTTGACGGTTATTTGATACAATTCTGATGAGGGGAACGGATGAAAAGGTAACCCAATCTGTCTCAAAAGGTAACTCAATCTCTCTAAAAGTTCACCGATTGTGCTGCTAGCGTACGTTTAAGACTGCGACTGTGGTGTCTATCTGGTGGGGCTGATGATTTTCCTCTTGGTCTTTATTTGTTTGATAATTAGGACTTCATTTCACGCATTCTCTACAAACATCTTCCTCAAATAATATTTCAATAGAGAACTCAAGTAGTTCCTAATTGGACCCCTCAAATCTCAACCGTAGACTCAATGAAATTAATTAGGAGTATTGATGACATTGCGACATGTTGCAAGTCTGCGTCCGTTGCAGTTGCATTGTATGCATACAAATGGCAACGCTACCGCATACACCAGAAGTTGTATGCGACCAACTCCTGGCCACTGCTTGTGGACCAATTACAGGTCGGTCGCCAAAAGTTCCTTTGACTTTAATGAATATGTTTGCGTAAAAATGTTCCAGTTGCACACCAAGCAAGTTCGTGTCGCAGCTGCCGAATTGATTGCTATCTGCGGCACGTTTGCAGTTGGCCTTTTTGCGCTTGCCTGTGGCTTGTTGCACAATTAAAACACGCAAAATTCGAAGCGTGCACTGAGCACACGGGGGCAACAACAGAACCCACAACAACCACGAGGACGATCACGACAGTGCCAAAGCTGAAACACTTGATAGATCCGATCGGATCCGATAATGTGCTCCTGTGCAGGTTGAATGAAGTTGTTTCGTGTGGCATATTGTCTCCGTTTTAATTTAATTAGTGGGTTTCCATGCGTTCATAAAGCCACTGGCTTTGAAAAGCGGAGGAAGAAGAACTCGAGCAGGAAGTGGCATTTCAGTAGTTATGGTAACCTTATTGGCACAAAAACGGATTAAGCAGAGTAGAGCTGGATTCAAGTGTAGGTTAAAAGGGGGGGTTACCTGGGGCCGAAGTAATTTGAGGTCCCTGTATTGGCTCACTTCAGTTTGGGAATCCTCCTGCCCCGTCTTCTCCCCTCCTCGATACCACCTCGTTTAATATGGCAAGCCCAATCTTCCCATTCTCACATTTCCACGAAAATAGTTTCGCTATCAAAAGCCCATAAATTGTGCGTATTGGCCCTATTACGGTACTAGCAGCAACTGCACGTTCATGACTCTCTTATCTGAAACCGGCCGCCGCAGCCAGAGCAGAGTCACAGCCACAGCGCAGACGCTGTGCACGTAACAGGATTCGCTGATAAGAAAACATGTCAAAATACCTGTCCAAGATGTTCGTTCACCTGTTTGGATGTTTTGTGTATGCTGGCGTTCGTCACTACAACTGGGCTGAGCTGTCTGCCCGGAACGACCTCGGCTCAAGCGATGCAATTGTCGTCATCTAGCGAAGCCACAGGCACGCAATCAATGACAGAAGTGTTGAACAGCTGGCGACATACTCGTAAATTTCCAATTGATAGATAAACTCTGTCAGTGGGAATTTATGATTTGGCTGAGACACGGCAGCCAGTTGTTGGCCTGGCCATTGAGGTCTGAATTTATACGAGTCGGCTTTTTAATTGGAGACGCCCTACGTCGAGTCGGACAGTTCACATGCGTCTGCAGTGCCCCTCCATTTTGTACGTCTTTATGAAGACGTTTAAAACCTCATTCTATGCATTATTCATGCCGAGGCTCACGCATCTCGTCCATAAACCTGATAAGCGCCGCAATTAAGTGCGTGTTCCTGTGATAATCCCCATCATAAAACTGATGCCACTATTGCATATAATCGTGGCTCATTTTCTCTGCTCTCGGCGTAGAGGAGGCGCGCTTATCTGACTGAAAGCGAAGTAGCCGCTGTAGAGGCGCTTTAGTGGGGCGCTCCAAGCACTCGCTGCACCAGCAGTACCGCTCGACCGAGCCACATGAACGCTCTTGCGCTGAGGCGTTAATTAAAATTATCTTAATGTCTGCCACACAATTCAAATTGAATTATAATCATTCTTTTAAGTGTTCTCCAAGTGTGAGACAATGCGGCCGGGCAGGCGCAGGTCGTACTTTGACTCAAGTCAAGTCAAAAGCCGCTCTAGAAGAGGCCGACGTCTTTATCCCAATTTATCGGGCAGCTGCATAATTTTCTAATTTATGGTGGATTTTATTTTAAACTTGTCACTGCTGCGGATGCGTTCAGTTCAAAGTGAGAAATGACTCCACTTCCTGTAAAACTGTGGTCAGTCAACTGGTGGCAGCGGCAGAGTTGGGCCACAGTGGCGGAAATGAAAAGTAGTGTATTAGTAGCAAAGTACAAGCGGAGTTTTAATACTAAAAGAAACCCTCTGGATATGGCAAATTCTTAACCCTGTAGAAATAAGTTCACTATTATTGTAGGCTACAATTTCTGTACTCCAAAATAGGTGATGCAATTGATGTCCACCAAAATAGGTCTGTCCAGATTTTCTTTGGTGTGCTCGGAATGAGGTCAAACGAAAATTTCACTCTTAGTTTTTATCCCTTCCACTGAGTATTTTCTACTAAAATCCCTGAACTTTTGAGGGGTTATTGGAACAATTCTGGGAGTAGTATCTCTTAGAGGCTTGAAGGATATTTCATTTTTGGATATAAAACATTGTATTTTGGGTAGAAGAACATTTTCTAACTTGAACCACGAGAAGAAGAGGAGACTTACAGGCTGATTGGAGTTGATCAGCTAAAAATTTTGACTGGTTCTCCTTTATTCTCTTCCATAAAATGAATACTCCCAAATCAGTCACTGAGTTCATTGAGAAGAAGAGGTGAGGAAATTGAACCCTGACTGCCCACAAATACTCAAAATAACTGCGTTGTCTGCATCCTGGATCCGGCAGAGCTCTCGGACATGAATAACCAGCTTATGTGGAAACCTGTTTGTAGTGGAGCTCGCATTGCTAGAATTTACATCCTCCAGTTCTACGAGTAACACAATGGACATTGTGCGGTATAGAAGAGAGGAGACATGTTTTTTTGTTTAACTCCTCACCCCGCTTTTGGGGCGATGTTGCCTTTAAAAATCATGTCAAAATCTCATTAATCACATTACCAAACACATTAGTCCAGCAGCGCCAAGTGGCTCTGGAAGAGTTGCCAACAATCGACCAACCAACCACTCATGCATCCATGCAGCCACAGAAAAAGCAAACACAATTAAAGTAAAACCCGCAACTATACAAGCGACTCCGCTCCCGCTCTCCGCTCCCAACAAAAGGCAGCACACACTTTTCGGTCGACATGAAACACACCGCAGTCGCCCGCTAATGGGGGAAGCACCTTCAACAGAGAAAGGCACTAAACTGAAAGGGAAACAATCGCATGGACACATATCCACACACACCGGCACAAACAACACCCACACATACACTCACACACACACACACTTGTACGGGTAACACAAACTGCAACTCGTTAAAAGGGGGTGGACAGCCTACAACATTCGGTGCGCTCTCGCATATTCACTCCCTGTGTAAACAAAATCAACATGAGTAGCTCGCCACGCTCATGCCTCCGCTTCCTGGCCGCTTTGCTCGGCCTTTTCTTGTTGTTGCTGTGAATTTATCACACTGCATTGTTGTTGTTTTTGTTGTCTTTTTAAATACTGCGGTTTGCCTGCTACTGTGTCGCTGTGTGCTCGTTTGCTCGTTTGCTCGTTTGCTTGTTTGTTTGTTTTTGCTGTTGTGTTTAATGTGGTTGTATCTCTCCGCTTAGGCGCATATGTGTGAGTGTGTCTGTGGTGGTTAGTATCTATGTGAGCTGTAGCGAAACTCCCGACTGCCTGCTTGTAATGCCGCAGTAAATGGGCGGAGCTTGTATACATTCATATAAGAATGAATGAGTTAAGTTCAATGAAGTTGCCAGCGTTGCCACATCGATGGTTTAATGAGCAAATGGTGCAGCTAATAAACGCGGTTCAATTTGGTAACGCAAACTGAAATTTTTATTATTTTTTGGTACATCAGCTCTGAGGCTTTTTAAAGGACACAGCGAGGAACAGGGAAATTAGAGCGAAGAGACGATATTAAGTTGTTTAATAGCATTGAGCTTAAAAATGTAATAATTAATTGAAATAAATTATAATAATAATTTGACCGATCGCCTGGTAACCATGCTAGACTCATATTCGGGGGTCGTGGGTTAGAATCTTGCCCCGGGCATGGTCTGGAAAAGCTTATTTCTATATCGTATTCTCTTCGAGTCGAAGGACTAAGTTTCTAGTACTCAGTCAACAAAACCTTTCGCAGCAGTAATTAATTATGGTGTAAGATATAATAATAATAATAGTAATATTAATAAAATTACAATCCCAATAAATTTCTTTGACGGTTCCTGTGCTGCTTCATCAAGAAAGGAACTTTAGTCTGATAAGTTTTCAAATTCAACACATTTCGTTTAGCATATTTTTTTAGGGTAGACAGGTTAAAACTGCCTTTCGCATAATCAAAACTGTCGTCAAAGATTTGGTATGTGAGGATTGTACTCACTAAAACATCCCCCTCCCTCACTGGGAACATAATAATAATAATAATATTAATAATAATAATAATAATAATAATAATATTAATAATATAAATTTTGCAACGCTCAGATACATAGAAAGGATATTTACAGTGACAGCTTTGTTAATACTTTGAAATCCACACTCTTTATTGTCTTCGATCCACATAATGTCTTTACATAAAGGTTGCCTTATACAAGAAAATGTTTAATGGGCAAAAAGCATCTCAAAGAAAGAGCTGTACTACATTTGCAACCATGTTTTGTACACAATTTAGTGCAGTTACAATATTTGTTTGATGTAATTATAACAATTATATTATTAATTATAACAGAAATTGCTCAAGAAGCTAATTAAGTCACTATTTGGCGTTTACACCAACCCAAATTATCCTTAGACGCATCATTACAATTGATTTGATATTACTTAAGTTTAAAATAAAAAAGGGTGAATCATTTTTATAGTCAATCGACCCAACTGTTAAACAAATACTACACACCTTTGCATCATCAATCGATTTTTTGTTCATTAATTTAGCAATAATTGCATGAGATATAAAGTTATATGTTGTAACTCGTCTTGTCAATAAATTCGTTACAAAAATAATCTTCATATTCACAGAATTGACGACTATCGACTTACTCACGTTATATGCAATTTTTGTATCCAGAGCAACATTGCCCTAGAAATGTTCTCTAAATCAAATACTCTATAATAGAGAGTTTTTGCTCTAAATGGCAAAAGGATTTAAGGAGATATAGGCGCTCCTTTGCCTCTTATTATTATTATACCTTTCAATTGATTTAAGGATGTGATGGAATGAAAAATTTATTGTGATGCCCCTTTTTGTTTAAAAAATATGAGCATAGTCTCATCTATAGATCTTGTGTCAGGCTTATTTCCGACATGAAATCAGGTATTTTGGAGGAATCAAGTGGAGGGATCTGTTCATATCTAATATAAATTCTTTAAAGCACCTGCCCCTTTTGTGTGCCAAAGGTCCGCAGTCTGTGATCAGATGGAATGAGTTTTTTTAACTTTCTCCACAGAATCTACAGATGGCTTCTGAAGGTAGACCCAACTTATTCATGTGGTAGTTGAGTCTACAATGTCGGCTTAGAACGCCTCTGATGATTCTTAATTAATTCCGAGGGCTGGTTATTAAATCTTTAGCTCTTTTAGGATTAAAGACCCCCAAGAGAGCTTCGGACTGTCTTAATCCCGAAAAATTTTTCCAGGTTTGACTTCTTATTGTATCTGTGCACTTCTTCAGCAGACTTTCAATGATATTGGATGATAGATAGTCCACAGGGTTCAGGGCCGTTGAAGTGAGAGGTCGCTGCCTTCCTTGCTAATATATCAGCCTTCTCATTTCCCTATTACACCATAATTACTTATGTCTGTACGAGGTGGGGGATTGAGTACTAGCAACTAAACGTCACTTGATTGGTTTTATTATTATTATTATTATTATTATTATTATTATTATTATTATTATTATTATTATTATGCCTTACACCATAATTAATTATGAGTGCAAGGTATTGGGGGAATGAGTACTAGCTACCGAGGCTTTCGACTCGAAGAGAAAAAGATTTTATAGAAAGAAGCATTTTGGAGACCAAGCCCGTGGCAGGATTTGAACATGCGACCCTGGTACGCTGGGTTTTGACTACATCCCCTTTATCTTCCCTTTTCTACGCCCCATTACCCTTTGAAAGCAAATATTAAGCGAGTTGTTGTGGCAATCAATCACAAGAAATTAACGGTCCAAAATGTGATATGTCGGAGATAGTTGCCTTTCACAAAGGACTTTAATTGTGTTTATATAATAAATGCCATAAATACAATGATCATATAACAAAAAGTTTTCTAATATACATTCCCTTAATACATTCCCTTAACAGAAAAATAGTGACTTTTATATGGACATCTTTTTTATAGAATCTCCGACAATTTGGAAAGCTAGTTTTTGTCCTACTGCTTGCCTAATGTTAAATGGCCAGCACTCGAAGAGAAACGTAGGCATGCCTATAGAATTTTGTTCTTCATTTGTCTCTTTGATCCTTTGTCTGATGCGTAAGCAACATCACCATATGCCCTCAAGAGGAGTTTCCAAGGCATTCCAAGTGAGGCGTAATATGAGAAATCTACAACAAATGGACAAAATTACTTCTAATATACATATGTATATTTGGAGAGGCTTATTTCATGGAGCGATACCCATTCCATTAGAGCAAATATACAGTGATCAAGCCCTCTGTTTATGGTATATCCTTCATACAAAATTTTTAAGAATTGTACGAAACACAAATAGAGAATCTTTAAAGCTTCCATATAGTTTGTTCACAGAAAAAATTCCTTTAAACATAGTATATGAGGCTCTGAACTAACAAATCTCGGATTGTTATGCTGTTGGCAGAAGAGGTTTCTACCTTGGGAATGTCTCCACTTATAAAAAATGCCTCCCTATCCTTCACTGATCTCTACTTCCGCGAATCCTAAACGGACATTCACCTGGTATTGCTAAGGCCCTAAAAAGTCTATGCGTGGTCCAGCCAGTTTAACCTAACCTAATCTACGCTGTCGTTAGTCCTAAGCATTTTATGAACTTTGTGCTACTTCCTAGTATCTGTCTACGAAGGGAAATTCAGTGATTTCGCTTGGGGAAAATTACATAATTTTTACATTATCATTAAAAGTCGAAGGCAGGGAGCACTAAGGAAATGTTTTGGTGGGGTTTCCAGGCTTTATTTTTACTCTGTACTTGATTTATTCTATACCAAGGTTTCTGGATTTTAATATTGCATTGGATTCCTGGCAAAAGTCAATCCGAATTCCAGGAATCAGCAATAGTCTATCCTAATTGCCATAAAAAAAGCAAAAGACATACTTGACAATCTTTTCTCCTTTTCCTGGCCTAATCACAGCATATGTGAAGACAGCCCGCTATCGGGTTACGGCCAATCTTGTGCAGAAATAAAATATTAAATAATATATTGTTATCATTTATCATTATTATTTACTATGAGGGATAATGACAACCATTTATTATAGTGTGGGGTTGAAATCTTCAATGAAGGACTTTGTCAAATGCCTTCGAAATCAACGTGTGTATAGTTTGTCATACAGGCTTCCTTAGAGAAGATTTACTGCAACAAAACAAACCCACTAAGTATGTTAAGAGAAGTGCAAGCAAATGAAGCCCTCTCCTCCTGCTCTAAATCGCAATCCTAATGAGAGCTTATAAAGTCCCAGCTTCAAATTTGCAATCGAATTTTAATGGTTTTGAACTACGTTTTGACAGATTTAGCAAACCCCTCTATCCGTATGTAACCAGGTTCATGAAGAATCCACAATTTTTCGGAGTATGTTTGTCAGTTACACTGCTCGATGTTTCGCTGACTTAATAGATATTTTCTTATATGCGTTTGGTCGAAAAAGTTTCCACAAGTTTTCAAAATCAACTGAGATCCTTGGAGCGTTTTTACTTTGTTGCAACATTGCCACTCAGTTCGCACCATTTCCAAATGCAGGCTCAGACCAAACAAACAAACAACAAAAACAAAGAAAGGCAAACATAAGCGCCATGTCTGCGCGGCGCTACCACATAACGCGGAGCACATTAAACCGATTAACACATAAAGGCACTAAAGAGCTGCGCACACACCAACAACGCAGGCAAAAACAACACCACAAGTACCATCAACAATACAACAACAATAAATATAAGAAAGCACCACCAACAATATACCAACTGCACGTAAGCACCAACAACAGCAAAACACAGCGAAAACCAGTACCGGCACCAACACTAACACAACACAGTCGCTGTACAAAGCCGAAACTGCCATTGCGAAACGTAGCTGCGTGCCGAGACACAACTACGACCAAAACACGAACACTCCACCGCTGCACTCTGTCGCACTCATTCTGCGCCAGCAGCCCGGCAAAGCAACGGCCTCGTACGCACGCGTGCGAGCGAGTGGGACGGCAGCTGAGCGTGAAGTGAGTCCGCAAGATGCCAGGCAGGCAGAGATACTTTTCTTGCGGTGAGTTCGGCGTACGAAATTAGTCAACATTTTGAACTTGCCGGCGCGTGAACTGGTGGAGAGTGATTGTGTGTGACAACGCGTGGCAGTGAAGCAGTAGAAACCGCAGCTCCAGCAGCAGATGCATCGCAATCAGAAACAAAAGTGATCCCCGGAGCAGTGTGCGGCAGTGTAAACGAAAATACACACACACACACACACACGCGTTTAAATAATTGAAAATTTTTTAAATAATTGCAAGTGGAAAGTGCGTGAAAGCGAGCGTCGGCAAATGTGTGGCGCCGACAAAGTGACGTGAAGTGTAAAAATTACCTTGCAATTGGATATATTAGTGAAGTATTCGTACAGAAAAGTAATCAAGAAAGTTCCTAAAAAAAAATAAAACACTTTAGTTTAAGTCCAGTCCAATTGAGAGACTCGAAGACACCAGCCGCGAGTAAAATGCTAGTGCCGTCGGATATGATAGCGGCACAGTCCAAAATGGTTTACCAAATGAACAAATACTGTGCGGACCGCGTGCAGACGCGCAAAGCGCAAATACACAAACAGATCCAGGAGGTGTGTCGCATCGTCCAGGACGTTCTGAAGGAGGTCGAGGTGCAGGAGCCGCGCTTCATCTCCTCGCTGAACGACTACAACGGGCGCTTCGAGGGCCTGGAAGTGATCTCGCCCACCGAATTCGAAATTATCATTTACCTCAATCAAATGGGCGTGCTGAACTTCGTCGACGACGGGACTTTGCCCGGCTGCGCCGTGCTGAAACTGAGCGACGGTCGCAAGCGTTCCATGTCGCTGTGGGTGGAATTCATTACCGCTTCCGGTTATCTGTCCGCGCGGAAAATACGCTCGCGCTTTCAGACGCTGGTGGCGCAGGCGTGCGACAAGTGCGCCTACCGGGACATCGTCAAAATGATCGCCGACACGACCGAGGTGAAGTTGCGCATACGCGAACGCATCATCGTCCAGATAACGCCCGCCTTCAAATGTGCCGGTCTATGGCCGCGTTCGGCGTCGCACTGGCCGCTGCCCGGCATACCGTGGCCGCATCCGAACATCGTCGCAGAGGTTAAGACTGAGGGATTCGATATGTTGTCCAAGGAGTGCATAGCGCTGCAGGGGAAAAACTCCGCCATGGAGGGTGATGCGTGGGTGCTGAGTTTCACCGATGCCGAAAATCGACTGTTGCAAGGTGGGTGGCTTAGGGCAGTTGAGAAGGTTGGATTGGCGATTGCCGTCGGTGTGTTTGTTTTTGGTAGCAACCGGTCTTTTGCTTCCGTTCCACATTTTCTCATGGCTCAGAGGAGGTATGAATGTAATATTAATGAGGGCCATGTGTGAGAAGACAAACAGAGAGCAATATTTATGTGGAGGAGTTTGTTAATATAACTACACCACGCCTATTTCCTATTCGTCTCTACAACAGCTTTTTGTACTATAATCAAGATGTACAACTGTGCAAGAATTATATTTCAATAACCCGAATATCCTATAAAGAACGGGTTCTGAGACTCTTACAAAGAACGGGTTCTCAGACTCTTTCCAAGAACGGGTTTAGAAGTTCCTATAGCGGATTTGAGTGATATTGTGTTGTTGCAATTCATTGAAATCGCTCACCACCAAATTTAGGATATAAATTGTCTCAATTTTGTTTATGGGCGCAATTAACACACATCCTTCCATTCATACCTAGAATACTTCATTGTACGATTGGTTTACGGGTGTTAACTGATATTTTCCAATCAGAACTTCAAACTGGATCCACAAACACAGCATTCAATAGCGAGATTTCCTGTAAATCAATCTTATTATAATAGTTAGTGAGCTGAACAAACTTATTCATTGCTGGATAGTTCTTTAGAGAGACTCTGTTTTATTATACGGGGCTGAAATATCAGAAGACTCTATTATTTGACTAATATTCAGGTTAGTAACGAACTGCCGAGTTCAAGCTATCATGAATACAATTATGAATTAGCTGGAAATCTTTGTATTATATTCAGTCTCCAGCTCTCAAAAAGAGTGATGGCAATGCAGTATTCAGGCAATCCTGAATGTATGAATAAAACATGTTCAGAAACTTCGAATCATAGTTAGTTCATTACTCAAATTTAGAGGTAAAAATGCAGTCTCAGGAAATCTTGCATATAAATATGAATCATGCCGAATATATTTTTAATTCATATTTAGTTTATTAGTCTCAAAATGAGTAATGAGGTAATCTTAAATATAAGTGGAAAACTTTGAATCATATTCAGTTTAGTACTCGACGAAAATACAGTATTCAGGCCTTCATAAACCATGAAGGCAATCATGTTTCATAGTACGAATCAAGCTCGAATATTTTCAAATCCAAATTAAAAGTACAATCCGTGAACATTGTAATAGTGATATACTACCGGGAGACCGTAGCACGTAGTATTGTACCAATAGCGTGGGAAACGAAACCACACGGTTCTACTGGTACGTGCACAAAATGAACGTGCTTCATCCGCATATGAATCAAAGCATTATTCAGACTATGTTTGGTATTTATGATTCATGTGACTCAAATATTGGGTGTGATGTTGCTCTTCTCTGATATTCATAAACAACTTAAGCTCCAAGCTATTTCTTCACTACGCTCTGCGCTGAAGTTACTACGAACATATCTTTGTCTTTGACCACAATCTTTCTTCACAACGTTCAATAAAAAGACGGCATTATAGTTTGAAGTATCCCAGTCTGCCAATTCCACCAGTAGCTAACATTGAGGTTCTCACTATAAGTCCAAGGCAGGGCTTAGCTCGTTTATGATTGGATCTAGACTCCAAACTGGTGACAGTTTGCATAAATTTTGGACGACTGGAAACATTAATTTTATTGTAGACCCGACCATTTGCTTAATCAAGTGAGGACGAGTATTGCAACTATTTCTGCTGCAATTTTATTACATAGAGCCATATGTGGAGGATTTAGGGCAGGTCTAGGTATATTGTACCCTGCTTTTCTTTAAAGGTGTCTGAGTTTTTAGGACATAAATTAACCATTTGTTTGTTTATTCAGCTAAATAATGGATACAATACTCTTAGAGAGTAGCGTTATGTACGATGGGTTGGGGATGAAACGAGTTGAAGCGCGGCTAGTACCTAGATTGCTGAAAAATATTGACAATATCTTAAGCGCGGTCCGTTTCATTGACTAATTCTGGGTACTTTTTCCCTTCACCTTAACGTACTTCGCTATAGATTCATTTGCATAATTTTCAATATCGTTCCTGATTGCTGATGAAAAAGTTCTCGTTTTGTACCGGCGCATAATAATGATGCAAATATTAAACCAAAAAGAATGGGGATGATAATACTATAGCAGCAGAGCTCTATAGAAAATTTATGGGATGTTTGTATAAACAAACTCTGTATCCACGTGGTATATTGATATTATAAAGTTTAACCTTTAATATTACAGTTCTCAGTAGCGACACAATGCTTCAAGCACTATTAAACTACCGTCTTATAGTGCTTTTTTTATAAGTATGAAGGTGGAAGCATTATATGATAACTATCAAGATCCGATCATATCCGAGCATTGGCACCTGACCATTTTCTCATCAGCAGTTTATTCAAATCGCTGCCAGAGCGTTCTCTGCACCAGCTGACATCAGCCGTCTCAAAAAATGGGAGTGGCTTCAAACAAATCTTCTGGAATGCTATTGTGTCCTCATTGCTTAATGGCAGCTTTATAGTTTGCTTTATAGTTAGTCTACATAACAACAGTTACACAGTTCTTCTACACACATTTCTTCTACAAATCAACATGAGTTCCAAATTGACATAGGCTGTGGGAGAACTCTCTATTGATTTCTTTAAAAAACTGTTCAATGTAGATTTCAATAACATTGTCTGCCCCAATAAACAAAGGAAGGAGCGATTTTACAAATATGGAGAATACTGATATTTGCACATAATGTGTCATATTAAAATATCATGGGCCAGTCCCTATTGAGAAGTGGTAAGCATGCTAGACTCACACTTCGAGGACCATGGGTTCGAATTTTGTTCCGGGCATGGTCTTCTGCTTCTTTCTAAATCTTTTTCTTTTCGAGCCGAAGGCTAGTACTAATTTCCCCCGACCTCTTGCAAATATAACTATTTATGGTGCAAGGTATAAAAGAAATAATAATAATAAAAGAACATCGAGTAGTTTCTAAGGGTCAATTAATTTCATATTACTCACCAACAAGAGCCTCACGAATTCTCCATTGTCTCAAATCTCGATTTCACAGATATAAGGTGCAGGACAACACAAACAGGATGTAGACAATTCGTATTTATTCACTGCTTTCACTTTCAAATGAAGAGAAGAGCTTCCTTCGTCGATTTCTATACATGTTTTATGGTCATTTCTTTCTCTCTCTTTCTCTTTCCCTCTCTCTCTCTATCTCTCTTCCATTCTCTCCCTTTTCCTGATATACCCATATTACTGGACTAGGTTAGGTTAGGTTAATGTGGCAGCCAGATCAAGGACCAGCTCACTCAGACCACCATGGGTCCATTGTGATACCATCGCGCCACAACGCACCTCCGATTCACTCGTCGAACCATTTTGAAGCCCTAATAAAGCGCAGGATTTGTTTGATCTTCGCGCTAGACACCTCTACTGGACTAATATTTCCATATTTGAAATTCCTGAAGATGGTTTCATCAGTCCATGGGTCATTCGATTAGCTTCTCAACTATAAACAATTTGTCGGAAAGTTCCATGATCTTTGGCATTTCTTTGATTCTCTTTCTCTGTTTCCCAAAACTATGTAATAATGTAGAGTGTGCCTTTTCACCTTTTAAGAAGTCAACTCATGAGTTTTACCGTAGTGGCTGGACGGGCAGTTTTAATCATACCCAACGCGCTAACCTACCTCTAAAGCAAACAAGCATTTCCTCCGTAGGAAGCAGACTCCAAGGAAACCTAGTTTCTATCCAGCAATCCCTAGAGCACGCTTTAAATACTTGGAGCATCTCTGGTTTGTGGGACAAGAAGAGTTTTCAACGCTGGGAATGCCTCCACCGCGAGCAAAAAAAGTCTCCCTATTCAATGATCTTCCACGAGTTATAAATACACACTCAACTGATATCGCTTAGAAACTAACAAGTCTATGAGTGGTCTACTCGGTCAGCCAGTCTAACCTAATCTAATCTAAGCGTTTCCTTCTCAAACAAGCCAAGTAGAAATGAGGTTTGCTTCGAACCTGATGATCATAGTGGAATAACTTGACGAGGTGGCATAATTTCACCGGCTACTCTCGGCTTAAAGCTAAAATATTCTGGATGATGGTTCTAAAAGCAAACTCATCATTGGAAGATATTCGTAAATCGTCGACAAATTGATATGAGGTTTTGAGGGATAATTTTCGGCTGTATTCTCCTAAATTATTCTTCTATTAGAAGACTGACTGAATATATCCCCTCAGAATAAAAATCCAATTATGTAAAATCACTCTATTTTGATTGCCAATTAAATCCACCGAATCTTTGACATTCAGGGTCCCTTGAAATGTTCACTCAATGGATTATTGTGCCACTTGCGTACCCCATATCGTCAACTTCTTGAATAAACCTATCTTGGAAGTTTAATTCAACCTAAGAGACCAATAGAAAATCTGGTGACTACGACTGATATCTCTCCAGTCAAGGTTAATCTCTCTTTAATGGTTCCAGAAGAATTTTAGTCCAAACATGCATTCAATCTACCATCCTCAACAGTTGTAAACTTTTTCTGGAAGCAGTAGACTCTTCAGGATCCTTTGTGAAATGTTTTAAGCTCATGTGAAAGTATTTTGTATACAAATCCATTGAATCAAAAAGCAGCTTCATTGGTGTAGATGATTCGTTCGATAATATTTGGGTCAATAATGACTTGATAATGAGAGAAACAGTTGTCCACTTTCTTTGTGATTGACCAGCAGTCGCTCACGTGAGGCTCCCTTTATAGGGTACTCCTTTTCTAGAGAGTCTACGACTTTAGTTCAGAGCTTTCAGGCCTAACAAAGTTTATAAACAATTCCGGCTGTTTGCAGTCCGTAGCATATCATCGAAAGATATGGCATCAAAGCGGCACTAGTGCTAATTGGGACCCGAAGGTTTGTCAACCAATTTACCTACCTACCTATGACTTGATAAGCACAAATTTTCATTAGGACGCTAAGTTATTTGTGAGCATTTAAGGACTCTTTCCGGTCTTTCTGATAAATTGCCAAGCCTCAGAAGACATATAAATCACTACAAAGGGGAACATAAATAGAGAGTTACCAGATTAAAGAATTTTAGAATCTACTCTTCCCATAGGAAAAGTCTCTCCCCTCAAATGCGGGGTGAACAGAGCACATGACGATACCACTCTTAAGAAGAATGAATTGCTTTGGTGTTATGGAAAACTCGTACACATACAAATATATATAGGGTGTGGTAAAAAGGAATCGATTATTTTTGCATGAAATTCAAGACTTTATATAGCATAGTTAGAATGATTCGATTTAGGTCCAATATGCACCGTTTTGTTCGGTGCCGATGACTTGTTGCTTTTTTGCAAGTGATTTCATTATGTCTCTCTCATAGAATCCCTCCTCACTATTGGCAAAAAACTGATATATACATATATCATGAGTATTAAAGGGAGTACACCTCCCATTGTGCTATGTTAAAGGGAGTTCTCTGAAAAAACATTTTTTTGCTTTTCGCTCTGTACTCCCCTGCCAATGACTTGCCTATACAAAAAAGAGGTCAAAGGGAGTACTCCAGGGAGCAATGGTATCTCCTCTTGGAGTCTACGGGGAGTTCTCTGAGGATGATCCTCTTTCCTGCTGGGCATATGCAGACGCATACATACACACACCCACACATCGAAAGTACCATCCCACAAACAATTTTGTGTGTTTTTAATAGATTTTCTTTAGCTTTCTGAAGTGGGTTGCCCTCGATTGTTCTCGCTGGATTTTCCCCGCAAATTTTGCAGACTTTGCAGACTGCCCCAACCAACAAACTATTTTCGACTTTATGACCACTCAAAGCTCAGAGTGATATTTTTGTTGGTCTAAATCTAAACCACAAAAAGCCCAATCACGGGAGTAGATTACCAGATTGGCCCGAATATTGGCACAGTCAGCAGACGGCAGCAACTTTCGCCCATAATGCCCATAATTGATTTAAAATTTCACCAGATAAGATTTGAGTTGTAAATCAAATCATATCTTGGCGATATTGGAGTATGTACGCGGACAACTTCGATGGAACTACATCAATTTTTATAGGGCAATAAAAATAATATTCCCATATATTCCAGCAACTTAAACTGTGCGCAATTTAAACTCTTTAATGAGTCACTTCA
This sequence comes from Clusia tigrina, assembly GCA_920105625.2. Lineage (NCBI taxonomy): Eukaryota > Metazoa > Arthropoda > Insecta > Diptera > Clusiidae > Clusia > Clusia tigrina. Next base: position 164,424,995 of record OV050033.1, on the reverse strand, counting down.
TAATTGTTTCTTTCGAAATTAAGTGCGACTAAATGCTAATTTCCAGCTTAAATCTCTCTGTTCGTTCCTAAGAACGTGTGCATATAAATTAAAGGCCAACTGAAATTTATTTGTTAGCTGCTTTCGCTTAACAAGCGGGCATTTAGATTCCGAGGCGAGATACTCGATACCCGTGTGCGTGCATACGCGCCCGGCAAATCGCAGCGGAGCAGCAAAACGAACGCGAAGACGCGAAGCAGGAATATTCGTCTCATAAATTTGGGTCCGTGGGCCCCAAAGTTTTGTTGTATCGCGCCGGAGCGATCTCGCGCGCAATCGCAGCGATTAAGAAACTAGTTTTGTTGTCGTCGTTGTCATCGCGGTATCAGCGCAGATTCAACGAAATTCATTCATAAATTCAATTAAATAAATGTTTTAAATCTTGGCGATTAGATAAACAAACCACCAAAAAGTGAGCGACAAAAAATGGAAAATTCGTGAAGAGAGGAAAAACGAAAAGTGGCCAAGTTTTATGAGCCCAGTTGTGACATGTCGCCGTATTTTCACGCCAGCTCAGATCTCACCTCCCCGATAAGTAATTAGTCGGATACTTTGTTTGGGAATATTTATGAAATGTGTTTAAAAAATAAATCAGACTTTATTTATTAAGAGTTGGTTCTTGGCCAGCAAATGAAGTACACTGAGAATGAGTTTATGGCCGAGTCAGAGTTGTGTGCTCAGTCGATTCAGCGCCAGTGCACAATTACAGTGGAACAAGGGTGAGCAACTGCCAGGGAAAAGCTGCACACTGACACGCCCCGAACTGGTTTCAAAACACTTTGGTAAGGTAGGTAGGTGGGAGTGGCAGCCTAGTTTGCCAAAAGCACGCTTGATGGCCCATTGTGATGCCACGATGTCAATTGTTTTCATATACAAAGTTGTGGAGAACTACTCGTAAACAGAAGGCAAAGTTACTGGTAATGATATTATGCGTATGTTTGGAACTGTTCTTCTTGGTATGCTCCGTCATATGCTCCTCGGTAATCTCCATCATATGCTCCTCGGTAATCTCCTCCATATACTCCTCGGTAGTTTCCTTCATATGCTCCTCGGTAATCTCCATCATATGCTCCTCGGTAATCTCCTCCATATACTCCTCGGTAGTTTCCTTCATATGCTCCTCGGTAATCTCCATCATATGCTCCTCGGTAATCTCCTCCGTATGCTCCTCGGTAGTTTCCTTCATATGCTCTTCGGTAGTCTCCTCCACATGCTCGACGGTGTTCTCTTCCGTATACTCCTCGGTAATCTCCTCCATATACTCCTCGGTAGTTTCCTTCGTATGCTCCTCGGTAATCTCCTCCGTATGTTCCTCGGTAATCTCCTCCATATACTCCTCGGTAGTTTCCTTCATATGCTCTTCGGTAGTCTCCTCCACATGCTCGACGGTGTTCTCTTCCGTATACTCCTCTATATTTTTCTGTTTCTCTACGTACACTCCTCGGTATTCGCGTCTGTATTCTCATTGGTATTTTCCTCTGTATTCTCCCTAGTTCCCATTACTCATTCCCCCAAAACCTGGCACTCTTCATTTGTTGTTTAAAGTGCAAAGAATAAAATAATATATAAAACACATACAAATATATTAATAAACTTACAAAGCAGGCCTATTTATATGAGTCATCGTCATCACCATTATCACTGGCTCAAGGGTCATAGCTGAACCTTGGCCTCCCATTTACATATATTCAACCTATGCTCCTGTAAATAACCGGACACGACAGCGAAGTACTTAGCTGCTGAGCTTGCTAGAGCCGACGTCGTTGGTACAAATACCCGCCAGATCTGCGCTAATCGCTGCTTTATATTCCTCTTTCTTTAGATTCGGGGGACCCCCTAGCAAATTCGTATTCCTTTCCACTCTACTCAATCTCCAGAAATAAAGAATAAAATAGGTTCACATCAAATCGAAACTACGCAAATAAGCAGATAATATGAAAAATAGGGAGAGAGAGAAAGAGAGGGGGAAAGGGAGTGTATCAGAGAATCTTCATAATTTCAGAACCACATCAAACTGTTTGGAGACTTTGACCGCTTGTAATGACTTCTGGAACAAAGCAGAAAAGGCAACAGAAACAAAATCCATTACATTTGCAACAGAATCTACATATTGTAACTATAGAAAATAAGCGTTAGGCGACAGTACAGAAACAAATCATTGTCTACTCAACATAAATATACCAGAAACCCTTTCCTCATCACTTCATATGATTACCAAGCAAGAGTTTTCAATACTCTCAGCGCTGATTTGAAATTATTTTAATATGATTGCATGATTTTAATGATATATGCAGGGAACACACGATATTTTAGGTTGAATGGTAGATTTTCAATTGATTATAGTCGTATGTCGGAAAGATGCCCTTAAAATAGTTCACTCAATTGTAAGATTCACTTCAATAGATGAATAATAATTGGGTATACTCAGAACAATCATCACGAAAAGACTGATTTCTTAGTAAGCACAAAGAGAAGCCTGTCTTCTCTTCTGCCATAATTGTATGTTGATGATGTCATCTTAGTTCCTCTCTTCCCGATGTAAAGGTATGGATTCCGTTAGTATGAATCACAAACTGCCTGGACCTAGATGTAGTTTCTGGATGATTTAAAACCAGCTACTCACAAAGAAAGGAAAACATCAATTGTTCATCATCTTTTAATGACTTCTATGATAAGGACACGCGCTTATTAAAGTTCATATCATACGTTAATTTATTCCTTGAGTATGGTGTGAATCTATTAAATTTCTGTTGAGTATAATGGTTAGCAGGAAATGGTGGACTTGGAACTCATAACTAGAGATTTCTTACGTCGGAATATGGTTATCGAGCTCTCATTTATAAAATCTTAAAGAAGAAAGTTCAAAAGCCTAGACTGGCGATTCTATATACGACTATACTCGACGGGAGTCACGGACCGTTTACTCAAACCAAAGCTATTTCTACATCATATGAAGTTGTTTCTTAAAGTAGAGAGCACAGGAGACCGATTATACTTCATTGATATCACTCGAGCTGGAATATCCTCATAGGGAGATAGAGAGGATGTTTGTGATCTGTTCTTATTTGGTATCGATACTCATACATAAATCGAGGGTTAAGCAGCCTCGCTATTTTTACCGAATCAATTCTCCGTAAATTACCACTATGCCTACCATGTAGTCCCCAAGGTCCCAAGTATACTTCTTTTATCGCCCTACATTTATGATTTCTAAACATTTTCTAACCGAAACGATTTATCTCGACTTGATTTATATTTTATTTATGAACTTAATAAATCAAGCATTAAATAAATCTGAAATTTGAAAATAGATTAAGTTGCTAAACTTGATAATGGAGCTGCCACGTTTATCGATAAAAAAAAAAAATGAACCACTCCTATTATGACTAACATGGAAAATCCGGTCTTCATAAATAATCCACAAATTGTTTCCTTCCACTTTATCTTTCCAGGTGCCAGTCGCCGGCGCTGCTTGAGTATTTTGAAAACCCTGCGTGATCGCCACTTGGACTTGCCGGGCAATCCGGTGACCTCGTACCACCTGAAGACGCTGCTGCTGTACGAGTGCGAGAAGCATCCGCGTGAAATGGAATGGGAGGAGAACTGCATTGCGGATCGCATCAATGGCATCTTCCTGCAGCTCATATCGTGCTTACAGTGTCGCCGCTGTCCGCACTATTTTCTGCCCAACATGGACCTGTTCAAGGGCAAATCACCGGGCGCACTCGAAAACGCCGCCAAGCAAGTGTGGCGTCTCACACGGATCATGCTCACCAATGTAAGGTGTCTAGAGGAATTGTAAATTGTAGCTGAGGATTGAGTGTATGGCAATGTCCTTTTATTTATTAGAATTTATTACGACTAAGTTGTTATTTAAGATATTTTGATGTGTTGCCTGGGGCTAACGCAGAAAGCTTGAGAGGGAGGGACACTGAGAAGTATTCAAGTAGGTCCAGTCACCATACAAAGTAGGGGCAGTAACCATACAGTAACCATACACAGTCATTATACAGTCTGTTCAACAAAAGAAACGGAACTCATTGCGTCAAACGTCCTCACTTAATGAGGTACCGCTCTATTTGAGCTGTTATGACATAGGCTTCGTAGACATGTAAACAAATATTCGCAATGTGCGAAAGAGATGGTTATATGTACAGCTTAACTACGAATTATTATTGTTTCTCTATTGTTGTACAGACTGTACTCTATAAAGCTAATCACAGCTGCTTTGTGAGACCCATTTTTTAAAAGTTTCTAGTGAAGCTGCGACAGTATCCGATTTCCAGTTGTCGCGCAGTTAAAGTGATTCCTTTGTTTATGATAGCATCATTATGATTGACTTGATTTATCTTCAGTTGAACTAGCTGACCTAATACGACCTCTCCAAACTTGTATTTACCTGCGATGAGGGCATAATTTCTCATTGCAAGGAACCTTCCAGTGTTAATGTCAGCTAATTCACCTTTGCAATCTTTAAAAGGCTTGGGAACTTATGCTAAGACAATAGTATAACCTCTCATGGTCTATAATTGCTATAAAGAGCATTCGAAACGTGAAACCGATTCTTATGATCCATTATAAAAGGAAATTGAAACGAAAATATTTCCCTTGTCATACCGGAAACTTATCAATCAGCTGACTTACTATTTACTACATAAAATCAAGGAATTTTTCAGTTTCTTTAGTTATTCTCAGAGATCAGCAGGATTCTATCTTATGTTATACTGTGGAGAAACCCTAGAAACATGTTTCCTTTACAATAATAAATTTCAGTGAAATTTTTTGTGGGACGTCGAGAGTTCACCTCAGCTATCCCGGATTGCTCATATATTTGTAATTGCACTTGGTCAAATTAAGTTGAATAGGGTTATAGAGATAGCCTCGCTAGAGGTTCGCTGCAGATCAATAGTATCTACTGTGGTGCCACTAGATCTCAAACTTTTTCTTTCACTCGCCGGACCATCGGATATTTGTAACAAAGTTGAGTATTCAGATAAAATTCAAATTATCCAGAACAAAAATTCCGCTCAAGGTGGATTTCATTTAATAGATCTCTAGTGTTCAAAATTGTTGTTTGCTTCTTCAGAATATTTCTAAATAAATGTGGTATGAGAGTTCGTTTGAGTCCAACACAGGCCACAATGTTGTTCAGTTGTGTTGTTGCTACACATGAAGCAATCAAAACGGGTCTCCTGAGCGCTTATCCATGAGCTTCCATGGAATTGTTGTGCCCTGAAACCGCCCAGAAATCAAATTTTCCATATGAGACTACTAATTAAGACAGAGAAGGATGAAGCAAAGTTCAACTGAAAGACGGAAAACCAAAGCAAACATTTTACGAGAACTATTCTTATAGAAAGAACACGTGCTATATACCAAATTACTCGTACCACACTGGTTTAGGGGACTAAAAGAGGTTTCAACCCTGGACTGGCTCCATTTATAAGGCTAGCAAAAAACCTCTCCTATTCAATTAAGTCTACTTCCGCGAGTGCTAAAAGGCCACTCATCTGGTAGCGCTAAAGACCTAGCCGATCTATGCGTGGCCTATTCAGTCAGCTAGTATAACTTAACCTAACCTCCTCGTACCACAAAAACATTCAAGAAAACAATGAAATTGGAAACGTCTGTCAGTCAGAGTCCCAGTGCCTAGTTATTAATCAAAACACTGCTCACAGTTTTTTTTATATTTTATGAAGTCAGCCCTGCTTTCAATAGATACTGAGCAGCTACTCATATTAACCAGGCTATAGTATCTTGCCTTGAGCAACAATCACACTAACTACAAGGTCACACATCACAATCTCAATAAGAAAGGGCCTGAGCATGGTCTAAATGTGTGTTTCGACCGAGTAGCCGTCAAAGACCTGCAACAAGTGTCGCAAAAGTGTAGCCTCTGGAATAACTTCAAGTGTCTACGCACATTCATCTAGGCAGGCGGATACTATTCGTACCCTTGATAGCTACTTGAATTTTAAACCAAATACAAGGACGATATTTTAATTTACTCTTAGACTTATTGAAGGGTGTTATTCACCGTGACCTTAAAGATCTATTGTGATGCCTCTATTTATTTAAAAAGGTGAGAATAGTCTCTTCCATAGATCTTCTGTCAGGTTATACTCCAACAGGAATTCAAGTATTTTGAAGGAATCAAGTTGAGGGATCTTCCTCATATTTAAGATATGTTCTCCAGCACACCTGTGCCTTTTCTTTGCTAAAGGTCCACAGTCTCTGTTCTGATGCAATGAGGTTTCAGACCTTTCTCTACAGAATCTAAAGATGGCATCTGAAGATAAACCCGACTTATTCATGTGATAGTTGAGTCTACAATGTCGGCTTAGAACGCCTCTGATGATTCTTTATTTAGTCCGAGGCATGTTTATTAACTCTTTAGCTCGTTTAGGTTTAAAGTCCCCCAGAAAAGCTTTGGACTGTCTGAATCCCGTAAGATATTTCCAGGTTTGACTTTTTTTGCTTTTGAGCACTTCTTCAGCAAACCTCCCGGAATGGGAAATATTTAATATATTCATGGATATGGAACGCTGTCGATATTATTGAAGCATCTGCTGGAAAATGTTCCGTAATATAAATTGTACTGAAATGTTTGACTCCTTTTTTTTTCATTTGAGTACTTCTTCAGCAGACCTACAATGGTGTTGGACCATAGTCCACAGAAGGGTTCGAAGCCGTTGAACTGAGAGTGAGCAGTGATAGGGTGTTCAGGGTCGTTGAACTGAGAGTCAGCAGCTTTACTTGCTAAGCTATCACCCTTTTCTTCCTATGTGGCCTTTTATGTACTCTTAGTGTTTGATATTGTCTACGCAAGATTAGCCAAATTCTTCCACAGTCCACTCCCAGCTTAAAGTGCTATGCTCGCACCCTTCAAGGGCTGTGCACAGCGTTGCCACAGTGCATTAAAATATAATTTATTATGTACCCAAGTATAATTTAAGCATTGCAAGTGTGTAAAAAGGTTGATTTTCGCCAGTGTGTTTGTACTGAACCAGTGAATTTGTTTAAACTATTTGAAAAGTTTGTTTATATTTTTGAGTTCGACTATAAGTAATTATATAAATATAATTATATACATAAAAAGTAAAAAGAAAATTTAAAATTTAAGCATAAACTATTCGCCAAGCAACGAGTTAGCTTTTAGCAAGAAACAACAACAAAGATAACAACAAAATAAAATACTTAAAAATAAAAAACAAAAAATTAAATTGAAAATGAAATTCAAATCAAATCCAAAAATTAGGCTTACAAATTATGCTAAATTTTTAGGCGCTCTAATTACTTAATTTAGTTTACGCTGAGTTGCTTAGTGAGCGGTGCTTTCGGAATGTGTGTATACGAAGTGGAACATTTAAACAGGTTTTTTTGTGTTTTCATAAATTATAAATTAATAAACAAGAACAAAAAACAATTAATAATTTATACGAATAAAATTTGGCAACCCCTGCAAAATTGTTGGAACACGTTTTAATTTAATTTTAAGCTTAGACTTAATTAATTTTAAGCCCTATTTATACGCTACTCTTGCATTTAGCTGCAGCATCTCCACACTGTGAATTGTCTAAAGGAATTTTAATTAAATTAAACTAATTTAAATGAATTTATTTGCATTAGTTTAACTAAACGTGTGCATTTGTTTTTCATTTTTTTACTATTTTTATTATTTTGTTTCTTATTTATTTACGCAGTTATTTATGAGAATCATTAAAAAGTAAAACAGAAATCAAATTGTAATAAAAATATAAATAAATATAATTATATATGCATTGAACCAAACAACCCACCAAGCGCGATCGCCTACTTTCCTCCGCTGCTTCTGCAGACTTGTGCAGCTCTTTATGAACGAACCAATGTCAGGTTGGACGTTTCGGGCGGTTGACACGTTTGGCATTTAAACAACGCATAACAAGCCATTCCGACGACAGTTAACAACGGCCATAAAGCAGTTGAAGAGTTAATTCCACAATTTATTTGGTTTTATGAGCGCTTTAGGCCAAACTTTTTATTGCCAGCGAGCGAGACCAACAACGGAAAATCACAAATTGCGCTCACGTTTTTGGCAATTGTTAACATTTTGATTTGATAAGGTTAATAAACAAATTTGGCTCGGTTTCGATATATGTACACGTACAATAATTTGCCGTATTACGAGTATTATTATGCGCTGCAAGACACAACGACAATTTGAAAGGGTTTATGCCGATGGAGAACTGATCCAGAAGCTCACAATAAACTGCTCTTAATCCCAGAAGGAATTGTGAGGCATACTGCGAACATACTCGTAATAGAGAACTTCAAATTAAACATAATAAATTAGCAATACAAAATAACTTCATTGCATAAAAGAAGATGCAGAAGTTATTAACCCATCGTTGTGATGGAAATTTGGGACAGTATCAGTTGAAGATCAGTTCAAAACCGCCTACGAGTGAAGTTATTAACACATCGTTGCCATGAAGATTTTGGATATTGTGACAGTTTCAGTTAAAGAATTTAGTAACGCGTACGAGGCAAGTTATTAGCAAATCATTTCCATACAGAGTTGGGAAATTAGGTGAGTATTAGTTAAAGATCAGTTCAGAACTGCCAACGGATATATCAGTGAAGTTATTAATACATCGTTGCCATGTACAGGGTTGCCCAAATTCGACGGACATGTTTTTGTTAAAAAAATCAAAGAAAAAAATAAAAATTTGGCGGTTGGCAATCTTAATCATTTAATTTGTTCCAAGTAGATTTGTTTACATCAATTTTTGAATATGATATCTCTCAAATGGCCGCCTCTGGCGTTGATGGCGTATTGTGCCCTTTTTGCAGCATTTTCCATCGTTTTCGCCAACATTTCGGCCGGAATAGCGGCTATTTCTTCACGAATGTTGTCCTTGAGCTCTTCTACGGTCCTTGGCTTGTTAACGTAAACCTTTGACTTCAAATATCCCCACAAGAAGAAGTCAGGCGGCGTCAAATCGGGCGAACGCGGTGGCCAGTCCAAATCACCACTTTTCGACATCAAACGGCCCGGAAACAAATTCTTCAGAAAATCGATTGTTATGCGACTTGTGTGCGGTGGAGCGCCGTCTTGTTGAAACCAGAACTGCCTCATACGCTTTCGACGAATAATTGGCATCACAAAATTGGTCATCATGTCGCGATAACGCTCCTGGTTGATGGTAACAGCATGGCCATTTTCATTTTGGAAGAAAAACGGCCCAATGACCGTTTTCGCACTAACGCCGCACCAAACTGTGACTTTTTCGTCATGAAGAGGCACTTCTTGAATCTCCTGAGGATTTTCAGTGGCGTAAATACGGCAATTTTGCTTATTTACGGTCCCATTCAATGTGAAATGGGCTTCATCGGACATGATAATTTTGTTCCAAAATTGCTCGTCATCTTCGGCCATTTCGATGACTCTTTGGGCCCATTCCAATCGACGAGGCTTGTCCGCAGGCAACAATCTTTGCGTCAATTGAATTTTGTACGGGAACAAATGCAAATCAACGCGAATAATCCGTTGTAAAGTGGACCGAGCCATGTCCAACTGCTGAGAACGGCGTTTTTGGGATGTTCTTGGGGACCTCTCAACACTGGCTCGTACGGCAGCGATATTCTCAGCCGATCGCCTTGGTCGACTTTTATTTGGCCTCTTCGGATTAGAAAGAGCCTCACCAGTCGAAAATTTTTCGTATAAACGCTTAATGGTGTTCTTAGAAGGCGCACTTCTCACATTTTTTAAGTTTTTAAAAGCACGTTGAGTTTTCACAATTGACTTCTTCTGTTGAATGTAAATTTCAACTATTTCAGAGCGCTTGCGTGGCGTGTATTGTTCCATGGTAAAAATCTGCTTGGACTGACGCTTCAAACGCGGTATGTCATTAAGCGATCTGACATCTCTGTCAAAAGTTATGGCGTTGCCAGATGGGTCCGTCGAATGGGCAACCCTTTGGGCAAGACTGCGGAGTCCAATCTTACCCTGGGGATTTGCCACACTTTACTGTGTAGAAATTGTACTCCGAAGAGTGAAAAATGCCACGAACGAAAAAGTTATTCACCTCTTAAACCCATTTATATAACCATGTGACCATTGGACACTTCCTCAAAAGACTTTCCTCATTTTGAGATTTGGGTTTTAAGAGATTTTCATATAATAATTGTATTTCTTTGGACGTAGAAGCCATTCAAAAGTTTTGTACCGACATCCTGAAGGGCATTCCAGCCGAGGATTTAAAACACTCATATTAGGTAGAGGATTGTGAAAGGGAAGTTACACCTTTTCAAAATGTTGGACTCTTTTATGAAGCTCTGAAGTCCTACCTGGGATAAGCAATGTACAAGTACGGGCGTTTTCATTTTGGCAAAGGCAGGACAAATACAGAGAAAATGCTCTATGAACTGAGTCTTCCAGCAGACAGGAGACGCAGTTCGGACTCGCGATGATACATATGGTCGCCATTTGATGGCCCCATGGATTGTGCCTCGTGATTAGCCCAACCAATGATAGAATATCATTCCTTCGTAATCTGCAAGTCTGTTGTTCAGACTCTTCTCCAGGGCCTCTTCTCCATGTTCATCAGTGATATTTTCACAGTTTGTGACAATAGTCCACTTCATACATACGAGTATGCAGATGACAACCAAATTTAGGTTCCTGGACGTATTGGATGACCCGTTTTGTAGAGTTAATGAAAACTTTGGCAATATTGGTCCATTGGCACTTGACATGGCATTGTCTTAGAATCTTCTGAAGTTCATATGTCCTACCAATAGCCAGACAAACTATATGCATTGATAGTATTCCTCCAGTGCGAGTGGTGCCCACTTGGTGTTCATATCTAAGGATTCCAACTTGGGTTTCACTATCAATTCTCGCTTTACTTGTGTTGATCATGTTAACAATATGGGCAGAAATATTCAAGTTACAAAGCGCAGAATCTGAGGATATCTGCAGATTTCACTACCGTTGACACTCGACGTCGTCAAGTTGTTCAGCTCATCGATGCTTTACCTAGATATTATGTGTTGGCATACGGTAGACTGGACTCTCATTGATGATATAAACTGGAAATAGCATTCCATAATGCCAAGCGGTAAGTGTATGGCTTGATAGTTTATTAATTATTTATTTATTTTAATGAATTATTTAATTAATTTATTTATTTATTATCGCTTGAAACAAATGTCTTCTTGGTTGCAGCCTTGATGCTTACTTGAAGGCTCGAAACTGTGTCTTTCTGCGCAAGTTGAAGCACTTTAAGGCTACCAGGAATATCTATGAGAAACTGCAGTTTAGTCGATCTTCTAGAAGAATAGTAATAACACATGTTTCTCACTACAATTACTTCAGCAGTCTCCTTTCGCTGCATCGAGCTGCTATCCAGTGATTCAGAAATCTCAGTTTCTCACAACATTAACTTCAGCTGTCTCCTCTCCTTCCAGCGAACTACGAGTCCAATCTACACGTGGCCCTGTGTGCCACACCCAGAGCTGCTATTGGCAGCTCATGGTGACACGTTTAAAAGATGTTCCAGCAAAACTGTCCAACAATATTTCGCAAATACATTCACAGCCCGCCTTGAATGCTTATCTTATCAATGTGAATCTCAACAACCATTAAAGTCGAATATACAAAATAATTTTTAACATAAAAAACAAATCTTTTATTATTTTCCTTTGTTTTTAATTTAACAATTTGAAATTATCATTTTGTATGTAGGCAAGTGCCCAAATTCCAATGCAAATTTCCACACAAAAGGCAAAATTTTATCGAAATGTGAGTGACCTCACGGAAAGAAAAACATTTCAAAGAAAAATAAAATAAAAAAGAGGCAGAAATACAGAAATTGAAATCTGAATTTTGTCCAATTTGAAGAGAAACAATAAAGTTATGATGTCTTTTATTTTCATTGAAATGCTGTGCGATCGTTTAAAACCCACCTGCAGCGGCTTCCGTTTGTTGTTGTTGCTGTTGTTGACTTTTATGCGACTGTGCGCATGTGTGAGTGTGTGTGTGTGTGTGCGTATGGACAACCGGCCACACTTAAAATTGTGACTAATACGAGTATGGCTGCCAGCGGGTGTCAACATTTTAAACATTGATTTAAATTATTTTGCATATGCTGCGAAGAAGAACTGCTACACTGCAAAAAACTGTTTGCCCAGATTAACAAACCATATGAAAATTAATCAAGTTTGACTCCACTGAGAGAAACTTCAATTTCTCTTTGCAATTACGTCACAAGGCATGCGTTTCTTTGGAGTCTTTAAGATGTTACCAAGAGTGGAGAGAGAAAGTTCCTCCAGAGCACTACCGCATAAAGAGAACAATTTGGAATGGTGAACATATTCAAGTACGTAGGTAGTTTACTCATATATGATACATTGTCAAAAGGGTACAGACCAAATATATCCAGAATGGACCAAGCATTCCTGCTTAAGCAAAATATCGACAAATGCCTTGGCTGCAATATTGATATCCTTCTCCTGTTCCTCGATTTAAAACAAGCGTTTGACAGTATCCAAAGAGAAAGCATATCCAAAGCGATGTATGAGCTATTGTAACTAGCTCAGCTAGGGCTTCCATCAAAGTTGCCAGAGCAATGCTTCAGACTCTCCAGAGAAACACTTACGAGAAATTTGAGTCTCATGCGAGCGAAGAATCACAAAGAAACAAAAATACAATTGATAAGTGTTTCTCTCTCTTCTGGTTCTAAAGTGGTTAACTGTTTCTCTCTCTCTCTGGAGATCTTTACAGCTTCTGAACATAATCAATATGGATATCAAGTAGAATGGTCCGGTTACCCTTGTTATCATCTTCAAAGGAAATGTGGGTGGTTGCGACATGAATGACTTCTGGTCATCTTGTATATGAGAAGGTCTTTTATTATTATCATAAATTGCACCGTAACTGAGTACATCTGCCAGGGTTTGGGGTAATGAGACCAGCAACTAAGACTTTTAGAATGAATGAGGAGGAGTTTTACAGTGAGCAGTGCTGCAGACATTTGAACCATGGGTAAAGAAATAAATAAATAAAATTTCATACATGAAAATTGTGTGATGCTGCTGTAATCGTAGAGCTCTCGCACTTGGTTACTGGAGATTTAAGCTAATTTATCATTATCATTCTTAGATGCAGTTTGTGTGTTCTCATACTCGCAATTAACTGAAGGAAGACACAATCTTCACGTGCAATGCTCAAACAATTAAGGCCTATATATGAAAACTTTCACATTTGGGCCCATTGCAAACCATTCAAACGAACTGACAAATAATTTTCAATTTTCATTCAATTAATCATTTTTTTATATAGTTTTTTCCCAGTTAGCTTTTCCTTATTGCCAGAACTCCTCCATTGCAATCAGGCAAATGTGCTGCAAATTTGTTGCAATCTACTTTTCAGCTGACTTGCGGACCGTGCGGCGCTTAGCACATGGCGTAAATGCTGTGCTTGCACGAACGCACACAGACACACGGACACACCCACACCAGCGTAGTTACCAGAGATGTTCGGTTGTTCTGCTGAAGTAGTCGATTATTCGGTTACTACAAAAAAATCAAATCAGCGATGAGAGTATTGAGAACTGTTACTCGGAAATCGTTTTGAGTGACGAGGAGTATTTTGACCTCAGTTGGGTAATAAGCATATATATGGGGAGGAATACCTGCAAGTATGTGGTGAGGAGTATAAGCAAGTATTCCAAGAGAGGTCATATTTGCTTGGCATTTTGTAGTGAGGAATACCTTCAAGAATTCCAAGAAAGGTCAGTATAAGTGAGAAATCGTTTTAATAGTCTCCAACCCTCCCTCAAAATAAACTTACGGCCACAGCCATGAAAAGGAAGGATACTTTATATTCAAAGGTCCTGAGCTATGCTGCGGACTGGTATTGTCCAAATGAATTGGTGCAGAAATCTTTCATTAATAAGTAGACGGGATGTGTAAGGCTAATATAGTGGGAAATTTTCCTTGGATTTACACAAACCACAAAAATTGTGGGCTCCTCTTGTCTGCAATCACTACCAAGGAGACCTAAGGTTATATACAGGGTTTCTATCTGAATGCAATCACTACCAAGCTTATAGGAAAGATGACCTAAGGCTACTTACAGGCTTTCTACTCGTATGAAATAACTACCAAGCTTATAGCAAAGATGACGTAAGGTTACTTACAGGCTTTCTATTCGACGACTATGTGCACTATACAGAGCAGGTCTGTGCGGATGAGATGGAATGCTGTCATTGTATGAACAACGACGCAATGACTACTCATCTTGAACTGACTACTTGGATGACAGTCTCTGTTATTATCCAGTGTCGACTGGGATTAGAATCTTATTTTAGGTGGGCGTTATCAACGTTTAACGCCCACTTATACGATATTTTCCTTAACATCAAATTCCTTCTAAAGAAATTCTCATCTTCTTCACAATATTATTTTCTAGAAGAAGTGTGGTCACACATTATATGAGGTCAGAGGGCTCGACCGCTGAGCCTTCCATTGCCTGACTTTATCAATGAATTGCAATTTGACCTCAATAATGACTTTTTCATGTGATAATTGCGAATATTAGAGAATTTCAATGTATTCGGTATTCATGCTCTCGGCTCCATGGTTGATTATTCGCCGTGCTCACATCCCTACCGCACACATACGTGCGACTCTTCATCACACAAATAAGAGCAACTTGTGTGGCCCCTTTGCCACGGTAACAAGGTGTAATTAGGGGCTCTTAGGCTGTCATCGCCAGCGTACTTGATTATAGGCTCTCTTGACAAAAAAGTAAATATTAATTTAATTTCTCCACTCAGCACTTGGGCCAAGTTGATGTGGACGTAGAACTGCAACCAGCAACAGCCCCAGTTGCAGGAGACGGCAGTAGAAGAGCACCGGTAGGAGGTGGGCTAGTATGAGTGTACGAGTATGTGTGTGGTACTCTAAGTACGCCCTCAAGGCAACTGGGTATTTATACCCGTGCTTTCGAGGATGATGGTGCGCTGGTTGAGTGTTATAAAGAGTGCGTCTCGCTGATAAATTTAGTTGCGCACCTTAATAACGGGTTGCCCAGGAGTCGCGAGGGTAGATCGTTGCCTCATACGCTCAACAACGCCAATTGCGGTACGTAATTGCGGCGAAATTGCCGCATTGCCGAGGTGAAATTCATAATTCTTGTGGACGCTCACACGCTCAGTGGAGAGCATGATTTAAATGCAATGCAAACGTCAAAAAAGTGACTTGAATTTAAGTAGAAATTTTTGATTTAATCACATTCCGAATCGCTTCGATTTTTTCCAGCCAGCCACATTTTCCTACGCCGCAACGCCAGAATCTGCTTCCCAGAACTCATTCGAAATTCCATATGGAACTGGCAGCAGTGCAACGCGCATGCGCACCACACCCAACGGTGGCAATGCAACCTCAACTTTAGGATGGTTCAATTTCAAGTTCAATTCAGTTCCCACGCTTAGAATTGTGAGTGGCCAAGCTTGGAATATGAATCTTTCCGACATTACACAAATCCAAAACAGTGGCACTGAATTATTTTATTGCTTATAATTATGAATAAAGTTTTAAATAAAAAACATTTCAGGGAAAATATAAGCTTCAATCAAACCTCCCGTTAACTGTCTGTGTTGGATTCATGCATTCTGTAAGCGAGAAGGTGAAGAGCATTGCAGGGTAATGCTGAGATTGCCGTTTTCCTTCTGAGGTGATCAAGTGTTCTTCTGGGAAGTAATACTCCCCTACAAGCCAAAGGGAAAATCCAATGAATATTGTGATTGAGGAGAATGTCCTGTATGTTGTTTGCATACTGAAATTGCATATCGAAAACAGGTGGACTCCTGTTCCCATAATACTCCCCTAGAAACCAAACGAGAAATACAACGAAATACAATTAATATTGTGATTAAGGACAATGTTTAACAATGTCCTCTATGATGTCCACATACTAAAATAACCTACTGAGCAAGAATGTAATACATAGAAAGGGATGTAATACAAGGGAAGGTGGAATACTGTTGACAAAACCACTTCCACTCGTTTCACTATACAATAATGACTTACGCCCTCTTTCGTAGACAAGTCCTCGTGTGACCCCAATTATAAACTGAGAGAACACGACAAAGAAATAAAATTGCGCCCACTATATAAGACATAGACTCATATTGTCCCCATAGTACCGAAGACACACGACACAACTTCTTGCACTATGACCGCTACAAAACTCTTACAAACTCTTCTCCTCGAGCCTACTTTGAAACCATTTCCGAGTGGGATACTTGATGGCCGCATACTCGTGCATAGATAGCCAGCCGTCCTGCAGCTTGCCAGGCTGGCCACCTTTTGGCTTGAACATAAAAACCAAGGCAACTGCAAAGTCCACAAACAAACAAATGCTAAATCAATCACCGAGCTGCGCATGTCAATGCTTGTCGCTGGAGTGCGGTGGCGTGGCATGGCACGGAGTGGAGTGGCACTCGGGGCACGGGCAGCAAGAAGAATAATGTGGCTCGTTCATGAAAAAAATGTCAACATAAAAGGTGGCTCAAAAAGGGCCGCCGCTCTGGCTCTGACGACGTCGCTGGACTTTGTAATGATTTGTTTTTGGTTTTATTACGAAATTAAACTCGTACTTTTCAGCGTTTCTGAGACGAGACGGGTTTCGATGGGCCTCGGAGCTGTGCCTCCTGTTCCAAATCAATTAAACGTGATCATGGGCAGCAACTTTGACTGTGTGGTATTTTGTTGTCGTTGCTTGTTTTTGCTTCTCTTCGTTGCGATGGTGTGGTGGCTTCTTTTTTAGATTGAGATCACTTTTTAAGTACGTGTTAGAAATGCTTAATTCTTTTATTATGTAGTGGGATAGTAAATTTAAATGCCGAAACATTGACAAAGCATTAAGTAATTAAAAAATAAAAGTACATTATTGCACCACGGAGGAGTGCCTATGAAATTTGTGTAGGAGTGCACAATAAAAGTTAGAGAAGTCTTGAGAGGTGATCCAGCAGGTGGACCTTGCTCTTTTAGTCGCTTTTATGATCTAGAATAGAACAGTTGAAGCTTGAGAATTGTCACCACTGTTGCCAGCATGCCAGGAATTTTACGTTATTAGGCAAACTGGCATCTATAGGGTAGCCAATCGAACTCGTCTTCGAGTTTATCAACAAAACATGCAGTAAAGTGATGTTATGTGAATTCCTGAGATGTTTAATCAAGAGCTGAGCCACTGGCACCACAGCAGCTGTATTTTTAGACAATTGGACTATTTTTAAACAACTGAAGAATACCCTAAACAGGCTCCATAGAAATGTACAAGTTCTGTTATCAGTGGTATTGGACACACTTTGAATTAGGTTGTTCGTATGTCTATTCTGGCTACCGCCAATAAATCCATTTTTGATGTCAGGATTTACCAATTGGAACAAGGAATTATCTGTTAAACCATTTTCATTGCAAATGGCATAACAATTGATGCCACTAATACTGGAAAGAACCACAGTTCAAAGGGTCACTACAGTAAAACTTAATAGATCCAATTATAGATAGCATAAAAGGCCTAACCCAAGCGGCAATTCTTACAATAGGAACATATTCCTATCAAGTATATCCCTAAAACATGCTTAGAGTGTAGACAAATTTCATGTGCCTATATGTGACAATTGAGTTATGTACGTTGTATACATGTTTTCCTTATGGAAGCTACCAACCAGAAGAAAATCCTTTCCTTTCTAGTAAGCTTCCAACATCCAGCAATCCATTCAATTCGATCAATGAATTTCTGTTTGTTGGACCTTGCAGTGGAAAAACATATACCAGAAATCTGTCAAAGTGCCAAGCTTCCTTCCCACTCTACACGTACAAATAGAAGTCTCTACACTGTTGTGGTTCTGGGAGGGTCAGTGAGGTGGGTTCAGTAGATTGAAGTCCCACACTTTGTCCCCTGACTAATTGGGCTTACAGCTTAACACTTAAAATACAAACAGCTGGTCAGCGAAAAAGGACCTGTTCACTGAAGAATTTACCGAGAATAGTGCAACAGTTCATTCCCCTGTTTATAGGTCATAAAGATAAAGTCAAATAGTTGCCCAGCCCATCAAGAGAGGCTCTTAATACCCACAATTCCACTGGGAAAATATTGATTTGCTGACTTACTCCAAATTAACTCACAATGTTCACACAAATGGAACATATTTCCACAGTTTGTTTCCTAGTTGAGTCCTAACAAGAAGAGTAAGAAAAAATCATGTACAACAAAGTGCCCACCACGATTCGCCAGGAACGTCGCACGGAATTACGAGTAAGCCACAAAAGGCAGCACGAATTTGTGTAAAATTTAATGCTGCATTCAATTAATGGAATATGATATTGACACATGTTGTTGCACACGCACGTCCAAATAAGGAGCCTCTTAGACGCTGCTACAAGCAGAACATGTCATTGCACAAGCAGCAGCTAGGAATGGACCTTATTATTTCATCATGCTAAAATTGGCTGAACGTTGCTTCGTGGCCGGCGCTTGCCGCACTACACAGTTGTTGCACATTTATCACGTTCGGAGCGGCGGTGGCGACCTTCATGTGCGCATGCGGCTGGCACAGCATTTTGCACACATTTAATATTCCAATCAGATGCCGTCGAAACACATGTCCCGGGCCCTCGCGCGGCTACTGTGTGAGTGCGTATCATGGCTCGGCTCGGCGCACTGTATGCAAGGATAATGAGCGGTGTCCGAGTAGGTGGCGAGAGGGGGCGGGTGGGTTACTGCGGCGGCTGTGTTGAAAGCTGCATGAGTTGCAAAATGAAAATCAATAAAAAAGCGAAGGGAAGCATGTAAGAAATTTTGAAAGACACATGACGCGGATCTGTAAGCATGCAGGCAGGCAGCCGCAACGTGTTCATTTGCGGCAGGCCACGTCTTCTGGGCTTCTCTTCTTTCTTTTTGCTCGCCTTAAGCAGCAATGCAACATTTTAGCCTACACGCTCATTTTGTAAGCAGCGCGCATCGTGCACACCACACATGCGCAACAGTTGCGCCGTTTGTCGCTGATTTGTCTGCTGTCATAATTCAATAAAGTAGTCAAATGTGAAGAGTGCAGCAGCAGCAACAACAACAGCAACCACAGCAACAACAACAATAGCAACAAAAGCAACAGTGACAATACCAACAAGAGCAACAACAACAACAGCAGCCACCAATGGGAATATGCTCTTTTAACAGCCGGACGAACTTTCAAGTTAGCAAAGCCGAAAATACGCTTATACAAAAAAAAGCAAATATTTGTCCATAAAATACACTAGAAAGTTTAATTGTGGAAGTTAGCAGGAATTTTTGAGCTCCTCTTCCACCCTATTTATAGCGTTTATCCTTGTAAAAAGTTCCACTCCCACGACTGTTGTGTGAATAACCAATCAAACCAAAGGTTTTGGTAACTAAAAATAAACCTCTCATCTCCACAGAAGCATTTCTAAGGCAACTATTGCCTTGGGGACTGTCGCTAGATATATAATAAATCGTTGGACATAAGGCCTTGTAGAATATATCAGAAGTACTAGTACTTTAACTGCGGAGAGACCCATAATCTCTCATGAGTTGTTCTGGTGGACTGAACTGTTGGAGGAAAGTACAATAGACAGACTACAAACATCTCAGAGGCGGGAGTGTTAGGGTATTCGGGGACTTGGAGAGACTACAGAGAAGGGATAATATTATTATTGGACCCCCTTCTTCTTCTTATGTGGTCCTTACAACCCGCGGGCGGGTCACGGCCGACTTGAGCAACTCTCGCCAGGCGCCTCTGCTTCGCGCGCGCCTTCTCCAGTCAGTTACACCAAGCGTGGTCAGTGCTTCATCAGCTTGGTCCATCCATCGGAGGCATGGTCTCCCTCTTCGTCGTCGACCTTCGGCTTTCGTCTCAAATACCTTTTTCGCTGGAGCTTCTTCATCCATACGATGGACATGACCCAGCCAGCGTAGTCGCTGAATGCTTATACGCTGAACTACGTCGATGTCAGCGTAGAGCTCATACAGCTCGTGGTTCATTCGAATACGGTAGTCGTCGTCCACTCGAACAGGACCAAAGATTTTGCGAAGAACTTTTCTCTCGAACACCCCAAGAGCGGCTGCATTCGCCTGCGATACTACCCATGCCTCAGCGCCATAAAGAAGCACCGGCAGAATGAGCCTCTTGTAGAGTGTCAGCTTCGTCGATCGAGAGAGGGCTCTGCAACCCAATTGCTTACTGAGCCCATAGTAGCACCTATTAGCAATTGTAATTCTTCGCATTATCTCCAGGCTGACATCATTATTGGTGTTAACGGCGGTGCCAAGGTATGTAAATTCCTTGACGACTTCAAAGTTGTAGTTACCCGTTGAAACGTGGGAGCCTAGACGCCGCGCTCCTCTGTTTGCAGACAGCATATACTTTGTTTTGCCCTCGTTTACCGTCAGACCCACTTTGGCTGATTCTTTTTCGATAGCAGTGAAAGCAGCAGTCACATCTCTCTTGGTCCGACCGATAATATCGATATCATCAGCGTACGCAAGGAGCTGGACACTTTTGTAGAAAATGGTGCCATTACGATGTACACCGGACTTTCGCAGGATCCCCTCCATGATGAAGTTGAAGAGATCGCAGGATAACGGGTCGCCTTGTCTGAAACCTCGGTCAGTATTAAAGGTTTCGGAGAGGTCATTTCCTACCTTGACGGAGCTGCATGTTTTGCTCAACGTCATTCTGCAGAGTCTGATCAACTTTGCAGGTATACCGAACTCAGACATTGTCGCGTATAGGCAATTCCGCATCGGGCTATCGAACGCAGCTTTATAATCAACCCCCTCCTTTACAAATTATTAACAGGATGCTACTCAATATTTATAACTCTTTTTTTATATGTTTATATCCTCTTATTAAGGACATTTTAATAATGACATTTCTTTGGGGACTTAATAAAAACGATCTCTCATTAAAGGATTATCACTATTTCCCATCGAATAGCAGTTTAAAATTGATATATTTAGTAATGATTGGAGGAAAGCCTCTTTACTTAATAACATGTACGATATCTTCAGCATTAGAGAAGGCATTATCTACTAACTAAACCGTACGTATATGATGGCACAATGGGGATCAATGCCTGAGTGTTTGGATACTTCCTTCTCCGGTGGTTCTTCGGTCTGCCCCACTTCCATTCTTCAAACTAAACTACATTAAAACTACTACAAACTAATATAAAATAAAAATTTTGTCCCACCCGCTGAGGTATTTTACCTACTCTTCTTACTTCTTCATTTCTCTCAGTGTATTTTGTATAATTTTATAATGAATCAATTAAAGTGGAAATTCTCGTACGATTTAAAAACGAAATAAATTAAAAACGAAATTTATGGCGAATATTATGCCAAGCACATTCCGCAGGTGAACGTACTTGGCAGCCCCCTCCCCGCGCTCCCAGCCAAAACCCCACGCATCCTACCAACATTCACACATGCCTATTCCCGTTCGGGCTCCCAAAGTGCTGCCGAGGTTGTGCAATAAACAAAAAATGGGCTGCATTATTGGTGCGCATGCGTGCGTTGCGTTTGCTCCCTTCTTTTTGTGATTGTTAGCAAAATGCCTTTTAAGCATTTATTTCATTACGTTTTCATTATGCAGCGAACATGTTTGGTTCTTCTCCTCCCTTGCCTTGGGCACTCAATATTTTCGTGCTAATAATCCTATTAGCCCGCAAGTGACAGTTCCTATGTACCGAAGTGATACAACTGACAGGTGCTGGAATTTTAATGCTGCTTATATTGAAGCGCTTTTTACTTAAACACTCCACAAAGCGGGAGTGGGTTTGTCCGCCGCAGCGTCAGCAGACGCATTCCTTATGGAAATGTGTGCCATAAAAATGCACGAATGTGTCTAAATATTTTGACAATTTATTGTAAATGCAGCCGAAGAATATTTATAAGCCATAAAGGGGCACAATTAAAGGGTCCAGGTATGCGGAGGAGTGACGTGCTTCCCGTGATTCACGAGCGTGGAAGAAGAGTTTGATTTGTTAGACAAGTGGAGACTACCGAAACGGGTCCAACTACCAGAAAATCACCTCCTTATTGGAACACATGCACATAGACTTAGATTCCCTCATAACACTGCGGAAATGAAGGGGAAGAAGAAAGTGAGGACCACCTTTTATGCAAAAAACCAGCGCTGGGAAAGAGCTCTTCCACTATATGGGAAAGTACTTCTTCAGCCATCTTTCGCAGCTGGAGGAGACTTAAGTACGAAGTATACTTCGTTTTGTCAGAGCCAGTAAATGGTTCGCTGGTGGGGGAAGTTGAGTAGGACAGAGCTCCTCATGGTAGCACAATGGATCTAAGGCCTCAGTGATGTCTTTATGGACAGCCACATTAACCAACCATCAGAAAATCATAGGAACTAGTTTGGGGGATACCAGACACCCATCAAAAGCGTACGAATTGACACTTATGAAGAGACTAGATTTCTGGAACAGTATTGGGAACTTCTTCATACAAAATAATGTCAGGTAGTGAGGAGACTAGTTTCGTTAAGATCCATCTCTGGATTGCTGTTTATGTATAGAAGAGGAGAGCTCAAAACTATCGAATATTATGCAATTAGGGACCTGAAGGACTGTTTCAACGGGAATGAAAGATAAGCATTTGGATCGACTCTGAATAACACTCTGAAAATCCACGAGGATGACCCCGACTTTTAGATCAAATTTTGTGTCAACTTCATCGGGCCTTATCCACGACCTCGAAGTGCATAAAATGTAAGTAAACGAAAGAGCTGCCGAAGAAATGAAATGGAATGCAATAGCTAGGATTAAAGAAACGGGAAGGAAGAACTACGACTACCTCATTATTATTCCAAGCAAAGGCTTTTTCGACCCTCACCTAAGACTGCAGCTACCTTGTACAACACTCCAAGCAATCGAGATACTTAACGTTTCTTCGAGGTTTCAATGATATTTTACAACAACTTGAAAGCACCTCTTAAAGGGTGCTTGGTCTAAGCATAATGAACACAGAGAGATGGTTGATGGTTTCATCATATTAAGGAGCCACTTTTTGCTACTGAAAAACCGGAAAGGTTGCTCATTATTGAACACTCACTCTATTAGCCAGATTTAGCTCCGTTGGACAGCTATTTCAAACACTAAAAACTTTCCGGGGTTTGTTAATGATATCATCAGCTTAGTAAATGGTTATTTTGATGACCTATCTGATGATAATTTTGTCGAAGACCAGAGACGGGAGAGCAGAAAGAATCCTCCTGCTTTTAGAGAGGACTGCGAACTCTGGTCATCTACTGCATAAAGCTTCTTTTGCACATATTACTCCAACTAATCATAAGTCACAGTACTAAAGATGAGAACCAGCTAATCACAGAAAGCTTCTTCTGCTCATATTACTCTAACTAATCATTAGTCACAGTACAAAAATGGGAACTAGCTAAGCACAGAAACCTTTTTCTGTTGATACTACTCCAGATAATCCTAAGTCACAGTACTAAAGATGAGAACCAGCTAATCACAGAAAGCTTCTTCTGCTCATATTACTCCAACAAATCATAAGTTACCGTACAAATATGATAACCAGCTAATGATAGAAAGCTTCTTTTGCTGATACTACTCCAGATAATCCTAAGTCACAGTACAAATATGAGAATCAGATATGCCCAATATGAGTATACCGAGTGCTACAGAAATAGGAACAATGGGAAATTCGATCTAGAATAAAAGAGGGATACTACCCCTCGCTATCCCTTCAGTGGCTCAGTTTGCACAAGAAGAAGGAGGCATCTATATAGATACCCAGTTTTCAAGGATGACTTATGATCTGTCTGTTCGACTCCCTCAAAGTGGTTCTTTCACACAGAAACTAGGAAAGCCTGTTGGCTGAAGTGATTTATAAACTGAATATGATTACCTGCGATACCTGATTGTGCGAAATTCCACATTTCCATTGCGGGTGCCTTCTTTCTTAAGAAATAATAAACGCTGATGAGAGCTCCAAACCCACTCAAAAACTCATTGGATCTTTCACATATTTCCCTTCAGCATTTCATTGACCAATGAACAATGCGACAAGAAGTTCCTCGGTTTCAGTCTTATTATAAAATCGTCAAACACTTCAAAATTAATATCGGCGATTAACAAAAACTGATAAGAACGTTCAGAAGACCAAAAAGTATGTTCAATATCGCTTGCGTCGTCTTCGAGACCGTGCATAAATTTAAATTTGAAATTTCAACTGACAGCGCAGCGACAGACGGACGCGCACAAACAAAAAGCAGCAAACGCGGACACGCGTAGAGAAGCGCACGCACCTCTGCCCATCAAACAAAAAATACAAAAACAAAAACAAAAACAGAAACTGAAACAGAAACAGAAACAATATAAAAAGATACAAATAAATAAATGAAGCAAACGAGAAACAAAAACAAAAGCAAAAGCAACCAAAAAATGCGCCGATCGCACATAAATTATATTTAAATTTTTATTTCGTATAAAAGATCCAAGAGATACAAAATTATTTTGTGCCGACTTTGTTGTTATTGTTCTGGTTGTGGCCTCAGTTGCTGTGGCTTTGTTTTAAAGCCATGCAACTACCCACCATCAGGGACGCCCAGGACCGACCGGACCGGACCGAACCGGGACAATGAGAAGTGCCGAAAATGATATTTGTTTGGAAATATACGCAAATGACAACACTGTCAAATGCCAACTGACTTTGAGTAATGAATGAGCCATCGGAGTCCAGCGCAGAACTCGCAGATGTGAAGCAGCCAAAGACACTCGCTCGGTCGGCCGCTGGCAGCGGAAAGGTAATGGAACTCTGCAATACTCACAAACCAACACACACACAACACTCTCACATTGTGCATGAGGAATGCTGAGTGTCACTGGAATTATGTACACAAATTAATACTGACAAGCTAGCGAAATGTCACTGGTCATATGCGAAACAAAATGGCCGCCGCGTGGTTGTTGCGGCTTTTGAGAGAAGAAAAATTAGTCTGCTTTATACCATCATGTCCAATGATGCTGCGGCAGCCGGAGGCAACACCATTCGTCCAGCAAAGTGTTTGAGATCTGCGACAGCTCTGCATCGTTATGGGACTTAAACTACTTTATGAAGAACGGAACTCCAATATAGTACTAGAGAGATAGGCTCTGTCCTGGCGCTGATTATCACCATCTTTAAATAAGAGAATTTTAGTCAGTGCTTTAACGGCGCTACATCGTAGTATCACAATGGGTCATTATGTGTGCTCAAGTGTGCTTTTGGTAGACTAAGGTGCCACTCCTACCTACCCAACTACTAGAGAAGTTTTTTATATATATGTATGTATATACATTTCCTGTTCAATGATATTCAGAAGGCATAACGAAAGGCATATAAAAAATTATATAAACCATAAAATCAAATCAGGATACAATTTATTATTCACTCTTTGATATATTTACTTCGAAGTTTCTTCACTTTCAATAATACTCGCAAATACGAATGTTATTCCAGACGTATTAGTTATTTGGGTTCTAGAACGATTCGACTGCCGGAATAGTGCCATGCTTCAGATGATTATCGAGCGAGGAAGAAGTGTTTGATTTATTAGACAAATGGAGAATATGGAAACAGGTCCAGCTATCAGATAATCACTGCCTTATTGGAACACATGCATATAGACTTAGATTCTATCATAACACTACGAAAATGAGGAGGATGAAGAAAGTGAGGACCAACTTTAATGCAAATACCCAGCGCTGGCAAAGAGCTTTTCCGTTATATGGGAAAGTACTTCTTCAGCCACCTTTCTCAGCTGGAGGGACTTTAGTATGAAGTTTCCTTCTATTTGCCAGAGCCAGAAAATGGTTCGCTGACGGGGGAAGTTGAGTAGGACAGAGATCCTCGCGGTAGAACACTGGCTCTACGGCCTAAGTGATGGCTTTATGGACAGCCACATGAAACAACCATCAGCAAATCATAGCAACTACTGTGGGGGCTACCAGACACATCCACCAGAAGCGTGAAAGTTGACGACTTCGAACAGAGTTGAATTTTAGAAAAGTATTGGGAGTCTCTCCGTACAAAATGGCAATATTCTTGTAAAGAGTGGTTTTGGATTAAGGAACAGTTGTTGTTTTCAATACTTGCAAAATTTAGCTAAATCGTTAGTAAATGACTATAACTCTTGAATGCTTTAATCCAATCTAATTAATATAAGACAATATATATCTAGATAGTTCATGATAAGGTTTCCACAAGAGATAATATATAAATTTTTGAACACTTTCTGGATATCTAATAGATATAAAAGTGGCCAAATATTTAGCTATGTCCTTCGGGGGGATACGACATTAAAACGGCATTAGTGCTTATTGGGTGACCCGAGGGTTTTTCAGCCATATACCTAACTAGCTATGACCACGATCACAGATGAGTTTAGGAAATTAATTCTATTCAAGGAACACAAAATTTGCTTGCAGAAGGCGTGATTTATTTAATGCATGATTTATTTAGAGTAGTCTCAGGCGTGATTTATTTAATGCATGATTTAGTTAGAATAGTCTAATGCGGTATCACAAGGGGTCAGTGATGGCCTAAGTGCGGCCCTCTGGCGACCGCTTTACCTACCTACCTACCTAGTTGGAGTAAATATTGTACAAACCCAAAATTTTCCTTAGTTCAATATTGATTTCATTTAATAGAAGAAAGTCCATGAAAATTGCTTCTCAATTTTCTTTTCATTGAAACATCGAATTTGTTGTATTTATTTATTTATAATAAGTTAACTTATAATTGCAAATCATAAGCTAAAGAAAGGATGGTGTTCAGCACCAATGGCGATGGCCTTAGACTGTTCAAAATAGATGTAAATGGAGAAGATTTTCAATAAAAATACAAATTTCCAGTATATAAAAATATATTTTCGAAAAATCCTTAAAAGGACCGATAAACAGGAATGTCATATTTGAGTTTCCAAGGATAGTAATATACCTCATTGCCCTGTTGTCTCTCTTACATCTCGAATATATGTATATGGATGGCATGTTAGAAAATGGCGGGGAAACTAGATTGCCAAGAGTGCGAAAATCCCACAGTTGACCCAAACAAATATAATAGAAGTATGTATATAACAGAATCATTGTTTTGCCCTTATATCTACCTTGCTTTACAATGCCGATCGCATTGTGAATGCTGGGCCCAATTACCAAGAGTTGTGGTGAAAAAAGTTGTATCCTAATTAGAAAAATTGCTCAAACATCAATTACAAATAATCAAAAAACTGCCAAATTAATTATCTATTCGCTCAACAACCGCGCCAGGACATAGTCCGACCTGAAAACTTCACCCGACTCATTCATTTCTTCAACTATTTATATTATGAATTACTACTACTTTACACTAATACTTCTACTATTACTATGTACTTCTACTACTATACCTATTATAGGTACTATAATACTCTTCATTCATATTCATTTTACTACTACTGGATGCTATTACTAATACTATTACTAACAAATTGTGGACACTTCAAAGTCCTAAAAAGTGTACCAAGCATAGGAACAAGCGGACCAGCCAAAGCTACTTATGTGTGGAATCAAGCACAGTTCCTGAATGCTGGTTGTATCCCTCAAGCCAACTGAGCATTTTCCCTACCCTTAAATATTGAATCTCCAGATAAGGAAATTGAACTACTTTATAGCGAAAATTATAATCGTAAGAGACTCAAGGGATCGCCTGCCGAGGGTTTGGTCTCAAAAATGATTGTTTCTAGAAAATCATTTTGTCTACGTGTCGAAAGCCTCAGTAGCTAGTACTCATACCCCAATCCCTTGCAGTCATAATTAATTATGGAGTAATATACTCGTATAATAATAATGTTCATAAAAATTATAGAAGCAGTGCCGATGTGGTCGCTTACTCTTTATATAAACCCATTTTCTCTGCCACAGAACAGTTTATCATAGAGACAGAACAGTTTATCATAGAACACTTAACCGAACACTACTAACATATTCGTTTGGATGTCGCCCTCTTCTGTGGCAGTTTAGTTTTCATGTTTAAACATTTAAATGCTGAAGAATAAAACTCTTTCGATGTTTCTTCGTGTCTTTTGTTTAAACAAAAAGATTGTTTTTTTATATTATCTTTTCAAATTGTTTTTTTCTATTTGTTGTTGCTTTATTTTCCTTCTTGTACAGAATTCGAACAGTGAAATACAAATGCGAGCGTCATTAAAATTGTATTAGTTTAGCATATTTTTGAAATTTGTATTTTAGCGCTTTGGCTAATACGAAATCAACGAAATGAACGATTGAAATGGTGGCACAATTCTCTGAAATTGTGCCAGTCACGAAACAGCAACTTTTAATTAAACAAATTAATCAGCGCAGCCGGCGGAATAGAAATATTTTCAAATTAATGCACAACGACGACGATATTGAACCGCATCAATTCGAAATATTAATTAAAAATTATTTTTGAACGATGTTTCTGTCGCAGCGGTCCGCAAAAGTGAGCCACTTTGGCTGCTGAAGATGTGATGATGTATTGGCATAGCCAGGGGCAGACTTTCTATAAAGTATCTTGCTTGGCTGGTTGGTTGGTTGGTTACCTGCTGCGTGAATTGACACCACCATGGGAATATTTTTGGTGCAGGTGAAGTGGGCGTTCATTTACCAATGGTGTCAGAAAACATATACTTATATACTATAGAAGAAGTATACGAGTATATGGATATAGAAGTATAAAAGAACCACATTGCTTGCATGGTAATAATTGGCTTGGAAGGGGGTTTGCTTGAAGGTCTATTGCAGTTTAATAGAATGTGATCTATGGAGATCGTTGACGAATCGCAAAGAATGCAGCCATTAATTCGGGCTCCTTTGAGCAGATGTTGACGAATATATCCAAGATTCTCAAGCGAACAAAAGCCCGGAGAGCTTTCTGAAGCCAGGTAGCCGGATAGATAGGTCTAATTATATACGAGTATGGGTTGAAATATTTATATCAGTGGCTGCTGTTTCTCCAAGCATCGGTGACATTTGCATCCAAGAATGTGAAAAGGAGACGTTCGCTGTCAGTTATTTCAGTGGTTGGGAGTGTATGCAGTGGGTCATGCAGTGATTCCTGGGTGTCCTGGTACCCACATAGTTTTTATTTTATTTTTATGCTGAATGAGTTTATCGCGATTTTTAGCAGCAATAAAACTATAGTAACGAGGTTTTTTACTGCATCAATGGTAGATTTACATATGACGATTCTGTTCTTAGTTTTTGCATCAAATTCCACAGTCTCCATTATGGCAGAAGCCTCTGCAGTGAAGTTTGAAGTTTGTTGCTTTAGAAGGCCTGTTGAAATGCATTCATCTAGATTATTAGATGCATTATTAGTTTTGGATCAGTCATTAACTATTAAGCTGACTCCCTTATTTGTTGCCTCATTGCTGTATTCCAGGAATAATTTGCGAAATATTTGTACCGGTTTGTCTTTTCTTTTTTGTGTTCCTTAAAGCGAAGAAGAAATGAACTGTTTGTTAGCTTTCAAGATTTAAGATTTTAAAAGGATTCCGTTATAAGAAAATACAACATAGCACTGAGAAAAAATATACAAAAAATGTTTGGAATATTTTTTGTATCATATTTTTTCTTCTCTTAATGATTTCTCTCTTCCAAGGACTCTATTTTGGAACAGTTGAATCATCAGATTTAAAGAAACTACTTCTTAGTGTATTTCCACTATTCTCTGGTTGATTACTCCCTTCCAATCAGCTACTTCTGGAACCAGATGCGGTTTTAGACATTACACTAATAAGGAAATTGGCATTAGGAGTATTTTAACCTACGTTGCTAAGGCTTCAACTTGGAGAAA
Source organism: Clusia tigrina (assembly GCA_920105625.2). Classification (NCBI taxonomy): domain Eukaryota; kingdom Metazoa; phylum Arthropoda; class Insecta; order Diptera; family Clusiidae; genus Clusia; species Clusia tigrina. Next base: position 164,395,051 of record OV050033.1, on the reverse strand, counting down.
TTGCTGTTTTCATGGAATAATGGAATTGCAACGATATTTGAAGTTTCCTACATCTTCTCCTAATAAATTGTGAATATTTATTTATACATTACTATAACCATACCCCTATGAACTAGGTAGTTAGTTAGGTTGATAGGTCGCCAAAAAGGCACACTTCGACCACGATTGACCCTTTGGGATACCACATTAGATCCAGATCCAGTTCCCTTTCAAAAGCTCAGCCAGTTGGAGTTGATGAAGCTTATTTCCTTGTTGGAAATGAGAAGTAAAAGAAAGAGAAAGTAGTTACTCAGGACAGAGTATCATCTTTTGGACAGCTCTGGACAGGTACATATCAGGTGTTCGATGGGCTTCTTCTTATGTGTTGCCTCTTCACATAATCATTTTCTTTTATTATGTATATGAAAACCGGTCATTAAAGGTCTCAAGACGTAAGCACAATTCAATGAAACGCTTACATAGTCACGACTTTTGGTTTGAAGGCATCCAAAGTTTAGATCACATAAGAGTCGAGGTCAGTGTACCAAGGACAGCATGATGTATTCATGGTTAAGTTCTGGTAAATAGTGAAGACGGTACTTGATTCTCTACTTGTAAATAAAACCATATTCAAAGTTCTACTCATTTGAGTGATTATGACTGAAACGAGCATTATGCCCACTCTGGAAATCCAAAAGCACTTCTGGGATGAAACCTTTTCCATACACAACGAATTCTAGCTTTGGACTGGCGGAGCCATTTAGTATTTTAGGCAATAAATACCTAGCCAAGCAACTACGGTGATCCAAGACAGTGTTCCATAGAAGATCAGCAGCTTTTTAGGGCATTTGTTCCTCTTGGCTATCACAGCCTTCACAGACTGGACATGCTGGTTTTGTTCTACTGTTTAGTGAGACTCGAATGGACGAGCAACTGTCTGTCCTAGCTCCTTTCTCAGTAATTTACTAAAACATAGACTGCACGAGCGAGTGTCTGCCCTTATCCCTTCCTGAGACAATTACTGAAAAATAGACTGCACGAGCGAGTGTCTGCCCTAATCCCTTTCTGAGACAATCACTAACAAATTTCCTACACAAGCGAATGTGTGTCCTTATCCCTTTCTCACTCATTTACTCAACAGTTTCTTGACATTTTTAGAACTATTTCTACCAGGATGAAACAGTTGTCAGAAATGCAATGAGACACATCAGAAGTGAATAATTTAACAGGACTAAATCTTAAAGGGCGAAAAGTAAGTTGAAGAAAGAAGCAACAACTCAAATAGAGCCAATATGAGCCAATATGAACCAAGGACTTCTCAAGGTGTCCTCTGCATAAAACATCATGAACAGCTGTTTCCCAAACAGTGCTGCCAAGTCACTCCAAACAGTCGTCGCAATCGTTTCGGTGACTCTGCTCTGGCTCAACCGCCTCAGCAACGCAGCTCGTATGTTTTACGTTTAGAGCACCTTTAACAAAAAATCTTGAAAAATTTTCAAATATATTTTTAGTGAAAATAAAACTTTAGCTAAACTGTCAGAAAGTACCAACTGCCGCATTAATCCAAACGAAATATTTATGGGAGTTGAAACATAAAACTTCGAAATGCACCGCACCGAGGGGGCTGCCAGCCAGCCAGGGCAGCGTTAAATAAACGCACACATTCCAGATAAATTATCGCACACAACAGCGTCACAGTCGAAGTGTGTTTAACAAATTAAATTTACAGCAAACTGCTCGGAAAGTTGCCGGGAAGAGGGCGCCAGCGAGCATCCGAGCGCCCTAGCAGCGTACAAGTGAATACTCGCTGCTGGCCACGAAAAGAGCGATGGCTGCGCCGCTACCGGAGCGGGTAGAATGAGTGAAGTAAGGCGGAGCCAAAATACCAACACAGAGCCAGGCGCAACATAAAAACGCCTGCCACACACAGATACACCGATGCACACAGATACACACTGGCGAACGCTCGCACACACTCGCCCATAGAGTACTTGTATCGAAGCGAACGCACACCATGGCAGCAAGATAAAATCTTCGCCATCAAGTCAGATGCGCGCGTATGCGGCGAGTGTGCAAAAACTCCGCACCGGAACTTGTAAACTTCAGCATATTTGCAGTTCGTCTGTTCAGGTATCTCCCAGATACATAAAGTATCTCAAAGCTCATCGATTTTTTTCGCACACGGTCTGCAGCCGTCGGATTTTCGGCACGAGTCGTGGTGGGTGTTAAATTCGTACAAGACGAGATTTTCAATATTTCTTGTTGCTGCCGCTGTGTTGTAGTTGTTGTTGTTGTTGTTGTTGTTTGCAAATTGCAGCTGCATCTACATCTGCAGATACATCTGGTTAGATAGAAATCCGTGCGCCAATGTGCGTGGCCGAGCGGCCTCCTCACAGAGCCAGCCACACAGATACGAGTGCGCCGCGCGTTTCCTTGCTCATTCAGTTTTATCTGGCGCAGCCGTAAATATCCGCGAGATTTACTACGCGAATTGCAATTTGACTTTGCACGTTGCACACAGTTTTCCAACGAGAGCGTCGCCGTCGTCGTCGTCGTCTTCGCTGCTGCCAAGTGTGTAAAGTGTCGCTGCCAGAGTTGTGCCGACTGTTGGGCCATTGTATTCCCAATTGGAGTGTGCGGTATTCAAAGCATTTTTGTCGGCCGTTGAATTCTTTTCCGTTTCGTGTCCATTTTTATTGGATTTGTTCGGTGAGAAAAACACAGCTAAATATATAAACACGCTCGCAACAACAAAAGAATTACTGTTATCGTCGCGTCGCGTAGCTGATTCGCGCCAATCCGCACATCCGCATCGATATATTTGAGTGGCGCTGCCGCCAGCGCCGTCAAATTTAATTAGTTCGTGAGTTATTCATCCCATTTGAAGCTTCTTTTGTCTTTCGTTTGTTTCGTGTGGTGCCGCCACTGACAACTGCTGCCGCCACTGCTAACAGCAGCTGCTGCTACTGCCAACTGCCGCTGCCTATTGCTGCTTCTTACTGCTGCCTACCGCTGCTGCCAGTTCAGACTTGCCGTCGCCATGTTGGTGCCACCGGATATGATGGCCGCTCAGACCCGCATGATTTATCAGATGAATCGCTTTTGTGCCGAGCGTGTTCAGGCGCGCATGTTTAAGACCGCCACGGCCATACGCGAAATATGCAAAATCGTCCAGGACATCCTCAAGGAGGTTGAACTGCAGGAGCCGCGCTTCATTTCAAGTCTAGTGGAGTGCAATGGCAGGTAAAGATTCAATTGACTAAGGAGATTTTGAGTAGAAAAAGAAAGTTTGCCCTTCCATAAGGCATTCTATTAAAAATTTTGGAAACTGTTGATTATTATACTCGTTGGTCAGGGTAGTTCCAAGGAAAGTATCACCACTGATATGATGATTGTAAGCCTTGTTCTGAATACTAGTAGGTAGGGCAGCCGCATCACCAATAAACCAGTGATGCCACTTATACCACCAGTTGGGTCCGTTGTGAGCCTGATATAGTTCCGTAAAGTATGAGTCCGTATAAGAGATAGAGAGAGAGGGCGTGGGAAAATGTGCTCCTTCTATAAGTCACTCACTCTTTCTTAGTCCACAACAGTCTTTCCTAACGATAGGTATAACTGGGATGATAGTTTGCTGATGTGTCCTATAATCTTCGGGTAACTTAGGTTTAGGTTGGAGTGGCAGAAAAAAGCACTCTCAGGTACAAATAATGGCCCATTGTGATACCACGGATGGGGCGCTGCACACGTACTGACCACCTAGGATGAGTATAGTTACCGCTTAGATGATGAGCGCCAATGTAGCAGTTCGGGTAACTTCCGAGTATATCGGTCCTTAGCGTAACAAATGGAAGTGTTAGTTCTTAAATTGTTCCCTGGTTATCATGTCACGTAACACCTCACACTTTTTCTCCTCACATCTCATTAACTCGCGGCTCCAGTTTCTAACAGATGAAGAACAGGAAGTGATCTAATCCTTAGGATTCACCTTTATACAACACTCCCGCATATCGCTTTTACATTACCATTTACCTCACTACAATCATTTACAATACCATACTATTCCCCTGACTAAAGTAATGGTTCCTAACTCCATTACTTTAGTACGAATATTTAACTGATGTTTCAAAAATGTGGCTTTAGTCAAATTGCATTCCTCTTGGCCTTACCAACTGGCGCCAGCGCAAGCAATACGGAAGTGACTGGAGAAACTTTGTTGATGCAGCCAAGACCGCCCAGTGGTTGTAGCGCCATCAAAGCTGAAGAGGAAGAAACTCTCGGTCAGGTTCCAGGCTCAATTAAACAGATTCATCATATAAATTTTCCTCAACAACCCCAAAAATAGATCAAATTTCTTGTACCCAACAACTTTGTTTGTGAACCTGCTATTATTGTTATTGTTATTGCTATTATTTTTATGAGGATAATTGTACTGCGATCTTAGCATCTATTGAGCTTCCATCAAGGAATCAAAGTTTCTCGAGTTGCTGACTTCTTCATATAAGTGTGACTCAAGAGATTTCTCTCGACTAGCCGAATCTTGCTGGAATCCCACGAATCTATTGCTAAATCGGGATGCAGAAACTGCAGTCCACCACGAACGAACAATACTCGCGATTTTAGTCCTTGATGAACAGTGTTAGGAATGATGCTTTACGGAGCATATCTTATTCAACAATAAGACTCCCTGTTTGCAGAATGGATCCATATATAAGCAACATTTTCTGAATGCAATGCGAGGAGACTCCTTAATGGGATGTAGACCAACATTAATTTTCTGGTGAGGAATGTGACTTGATGGCGGCTTTGGCGGGCTCTTCTTAAAAGACTATGAAGTGGAATATTATTATGGTCCAAATAGTATTTTGGTCCAAAAATGAGTATTGTAGTAGCATGTTGACATATTTTCTAAGGCCAGTCTTATAAGAGTTCCACCTGAAGTAGAGATTAGAGATTAGTGACTGAAGATAAGTGAGATCTAGTCACCCAGTCACTGCGACCTCAAATGAACCTTTCTAACACACTCAATAAGTTACAAATCCTCAGAGAGTCTAGTATTCAATCAAAATTGCAGATCTTCTTGGGCGCAATTTCTGGCGGTTCTAGATAGTGAGAACTTAAGGATCGTAGTCGGGTCCATATTAGACCGTTACAGTGGCGTAGCAAATGCTCTGCTGTTTCCTCACACACAGTCTACAATCTGAAGTAAATGTATCTTCAAAATAATGGCGCCACATACCGTATATCTAGGGCAACAATAGCTGCCTTGCTCCACAATATCCCAGGCTGTGTAGTTCACAAAATCTGACCATGGGAATTGACCAAAGATGTATGTTTGGACCCCACTAGACTAATTCTTGAGGGTCTATTCTGAAGAACGAATCTCTAATTATGTACCGCAAACATTGCAGCACTCAAAAGCAGGCAGTCGGGCAGATGTGGTTGAGATACCGACCGAAATAGGTATAAGGAAAAGAAGTCGAAAAGGAAATCTGTATTAAAGGAAATCAAGTCTGCAAGGACTCCCATCTATGGTATGAGGAAAAGAAGTTGAAAATTGTATTAAAGGAAATCAATTCTGCAAAGATTCTCATCGTTTTTATTGTGTTCCCTGTTCTAATCCCAGTATGAGTATTTAAATGGTATCAACTATGCCAGGATTTCAAAAAATTGTTTGTTTTATTGCGTAAGCAAATTGATGAAAATTGATGACCATTTCTTCTTATACGGTTCATATTCGGGTCATAGTAGGTACTTATACGGATCATATTCGGTTCATATTCGTTTCTTATTTGGTTCATATTCGGTTCATAGTAGGTTCTTATTTGGTTCATATTCGCTTATTATTTGGTTCATAATCGGTTCATATTCGTTTCTTATTTGGTTCATATTCGGTTCATAGTAGGTTCTTATTAGGTAAATATTAAGTTCTTATACAATTCTTATTCGGTTCAAATTCGGTTCTTATTCGGTTATTTTTTCGTTCAGCTTCAACGAAGATTTTCATTGAAAAATACGGCCTGCCCTCCTTGCAATCATTGCTGTTCTCTCCAAAGAAAACTGAGTGTATAATTCTTGCTTCATTTACTTCTAATTTTCCAAAGGAAAAGCAATGTTTTCTTGCTAAGTACTTCAAACTTTTGTTGGATCCTTAGGTAAGGGAAATTGAAAGTTACTGCAATCCTGATTTTATAATTTCGTTCATTTCGCACGGTTTACTCCCTGAACATGTTCAGAGTAGGAAAACATCTTCCACCGGAGAACAGAAGCACATTTCCATCGCTGATTTAAAATTATGAGCAACTCTTTGTCCGAATGTAGCCGGGCATAGAAATGAGGTTTCTTTGTTGAACACAAAAAGCCCAAAGAAGCATTCGAACCATCACGCAAGGCCGGCATGCGAAATACTCGTACAAATGCAGACAATTAAACAACATTAAACTCTGTAAACGATCGAGCCAGACACGTTAAGTAGGCCCACATATGACACTGGTTGAGTCCACGAAGAGCAAGAAGTGAGCTGCTGTTGCCGACGATGAGCGCCTGAAGGTGTTAAGTATGACTTAGCAGAGCTATTGAAGCACACGAAGGTAGCAGACATGACGATGATGTAAATCAATATACTGCCTGGCACCGGTTTAAATACACTTTCACACTTGGGCCAAGTGGTGAGTGGCAAGTTGCAAGTGGAAAGCGGCCGTGCGGACACAAGTGCGGTTTCCAATCCAGATCATCACTTCAAGTAGCAAATTATGTACAAATACCGGCAGCACAAAACGCCAGCTTAGTGCCAGCATATCCGTCCGTCTGTCCGTTTATCTCTCTGCACTCGAAGGCAGCAACAATTTGTATGTCAAATGAGACGTGAATACAGGGCTGGGACTTCGACTGGGACTGGGGCTGGCTTCTAGAATTACGTGCTAATTGGTGTGGTTTCTTTGAGGCAACGTGTTAGAGTGCAGAGTCAAGTGGCTAAGTACGAGTACATTATTGAAATTTAATTGGCGTGTGATTATTGCCGCAACACGGCAGCGGGAAGGCAGCAGTCAACACTGGGGAAGGTGTGAAGGGGCACTCAAATGAAAGAAGGTACAATAATAGAGCGAAAACATGCTACAAGGGATCAGATTATAATTGATCAAAGTTACATAAGAAAAGCTTATTTATAACTCTATAAAAATAGTGTGGAAGCTTTATAAGGCTATTTTTATAACCACATTTTAAATGCTGCTTTGAGGTATCACAGGAAGTCGAGGTTTTAAATAGGCCTTGGAGTATTTTACAGTTTAATGCTTTACAATGCTTTTACAGAGGCTGCAAGACTTCATAAAAATTCACAATTGACTCCTAAGCAAACTTAAAAAAAATCTTCTCTAATAAAGTCTTTAACTTTATAATGAAACGCTATAAGATGCTGGAAATTTCTAAGCTCGTTTTGTCTCTCATCTACTTTCAACATAATTTTCTTCATAATTGATGTTTCATATAAATCTACCAACTTTGTAATGAAACGCTATAAAGCCTTCATAAATTCTCCAAAAACTCATTTTTCCTTTGCTACCTTCAACTTAAATCAATAACTTCAATTTCTTATAAATCATCCAACTGTCTAATGAAACACTATAAGGCCTTCAAAACTGCTCTACAACTTTGTCTTGCTCCTCTCCTTTACTACCTTCAACATGATTTTCTCACATAATTTCATTTTCACCCCTTTTCCCACGCAGATTTGAAGGCGTTGAAGTGGTCTCGCCCAACGAATTCGAGATCGTTTTGTATTTAAATCAAATGGGCGTGTTCAATTTCGTTGATGACGGCACCCTGCCCGGCTGTGCGGTACTCAAGCTGAGCGACGGCCGCAAGCGTTCCATGTCACTGTGGGTGGAGTTCATCACCGCCTCCGGTTATCTGTCGTCGCGCAAGATACGCGCACGCTTTCAGACGCTCGTCGCGCAGGCGTGCGACAAGAGTATCTACCGCGACATGGTGAAAATGATCGGCGACACGACCGAGGTGAAGTTGCGCGTGCGCGAACGTTTTGTGGTGCAAATAACGCCGGCCTTCAAGTGCTCGGGCATTTGGCCGCGTTCGGCGGCACACTGGCCGCTGCCGCACATACCGTGGCCGCATCCCAATATTGTGGCGGAGGTGAAAACGGAAGGCTTCGATTTGCTGTCCAAGGAGAGCATCATCATGCAGAATAAGAACAACAATGCGGCCAGCATGGAGGGCGATGCTTGGGTGTTGAGTTTTTTCGAAGCCGAAAATCGACTGCTGCAAGGTGAGTAGAGGGAGTGTGGAGATCCCATAATCACATGGGCTTAAATGGGGATCTTGTCTGGTATTTCCTGAGGGCACCCTTTTTAGTAGACGCGTATTTCCTTATGTTTTTTTGTGTGTTTGATTTTTTTAGGTGGCTGCCGCCGCCGCTGTTTGAGCATTTTGAAGACGCTACGCGATCGTCACCTCGATTTGCCTGGTAATCCCATCAACGCTTATCATCTCAAGAATCTGCTGCTCTACGAATGCGAGAAGCATCCGCGCGACTACGAATGGGACGAGGGCTGCATTGCCGACCGCCTCAATGGCATCTTCTTGCAATTAATCTCCTGTTTGCAGTATCGTCGTTGTCCACACTATTTTCTGCCCAGCCTGGACATGTTCAAGGGGAAGTCGCCGAGCGCTCTGGAGCAGGCGGCGAAGCAAGTCTGGCGTTTGACCCGCGAAATGCTGACAAATGCAAATGCATTTGAGAAATTGTAAGGCGCAAGGCGCAAAAAAGCAAAGCAATTCGACACGACAAACAGACGACGAAATGAACGTATACGAGAACAGAACGGTATGCGGAAGGTATCCCAAGGTGCTGTTGCTTTCGATTGGAATGCATCGATACGCGCTGATGCTGCTGCTGCCGCCGCTGCTGTTGCAAGCGGCATGTGTGTAAATTGGTAAAATCGTTGATAAAAACATATTCATTAAAAGGAAGCGCGTAGCAAACAACATTTTAGTATAAAAACAACAACAAATCTATTTAACAATCTTCGAGTGTGTGTAAATCCCATTGTGTATGTGTTTGTATGTGTGTGTGTGTATCCTTTCCTACCCTCCCTTAACACTAGTGATGCTACATTTGGTTACTTTTCGTTACTGGCTATTGTTCGTTACTTGCATTCGCAACAATCGTTACTTTGTCCTCATTGAGCCGAAATGTCCTTTTGAGCACAGTCACTTGGCACAGTAAACTCAAGATAAACATATGTTGTCACATATAAAACTATGAAAGACATGCCATTTATAATCTCAGCGATCAATGACATGTCATCTATAATGTCAGTAATCAATGACATGTCATTTGTTGTATCTGTAATTAATTTTACTACAAACTACATGTTATCTGGAGTCCGAAGAAATCAATAACACTACAAATGACATGTCATCTGATCTGTCAGCAGTAGAAATACTCTGATAAATCAGTACCGCCTTGACGTCACAAATGCCCCTACCAATGACATGTCATCTGGTGGGTTGGTAAATTAAAGACAGTACATATGATATATCATCTGATGTGGTAACAAATCAATGTGAAAACTCATGACATGTCATCTGATCATGTCATTTATAGTGTCAGCAATGAAGATTAACTTCAAATCCACTGATATATCAAAGTCCAGTGACTATAATGTTTGCCAGGCATCCTCATGTTTCATCATATGTTCATCATATCATGCAGTGTGCGTCTCTTCTTCCTTAGGCCGCCGTAACATTGAGTTGAAGAACCATTATAGAGATATATTTTATATTTTTGAAAGTATCGACTGGTCTTGAATGAAGTTGAGTAATTCCACAAAGAGCCAAATACATACTTCCAGTATTTACTTCTCTGTGTTAAGTCGTATACAATAGAATGCTCATAGTCATATACTACATGATGGTCTCCATTCCATGTCCCTGTCTGTCCAATCTTTCCTGCCCAGGCTCTGTGCTAACTCGTATACAATAGAATGCTCACCACTCCATGTCCCTGTCGGTCCAATCCTTCCAGTGTTTGCTTCTCTGTGTTTAGTCATATACTCCATGATGGTCTCCATTCTATGTCCCTGTCGGTCCAATCCTTCCAGTGTTTGCGGCTCCGTGTTAAGTCGTATACAATAGAATGCTCACCACTCCATGTCCCTGTCGGTCCAATCCTTCCAGTGTTTGCGGCTCTGTGTCATACACACCATGATGCTAACCATTCCAAGACCCTGTCGTAATAGCTCCTATGAATACTCTTACACTACTGTCCGTGATGATGTCCCCAACTACTAAGCCTAAGCGTTAACAATGATCAGGGGGACATTAGCCTAAATTTATCGTATATTTATCTATTACAGTGACCAGAATAAACTGAGTCGAGTCTTTGTGCTGTTTGGTTCCTGAAGGACTCTGTTAGTATTCTGTCTCTCTCTGTTTAGGATACAGTTTATACCCCAACATAACGATATGTTTCATTAAACAAAAAACAGTGAACACATCTAAATCCAGCCAAGTAGCTAACAAACCCTTTTCCAGTTGTACTCGTTACTTCACCACTTCGAAAGTAACGAGTACTTGTGAGCCGAAAGTTACCTTTTTCACATCCCTAACCCTGCAGTACACAATTCGGTATGAATTCATTTAAGTGCAAAGACAAAGATTTTAGATAAGGGACTTTTCCGTTCATATGCCAGGATTATCCTTGGCGTATTATTTTTAATAGTACTCGCAGTAAAAAGAGCACCAGCGCAAAGGTGCGGCCCGAGTTGAACGGCAGTTGCGCGGCAGTGAAGTGCGAAATTTGATTTTTGTTGTGCCCCTTCCAGATACTGAACACCTTTTCTAGGGTTTCTTCGATCTAAGTACATTATTGTATGTTAAATGATATCTCTCTCTATATACCTTTATCTCTCTCACTCTCACTCTCCTCTCTCACATGCTATATCTCCTTATCTCTCCCTTTCTTTCTCCCCATCTACACACACTCCCTTATAATTATGCAATGCGTGATAAGGATCCTTATTATTAATTTTGTTTATAAATTTAGATTTAAAATTTAACGACTTAAAAAGAATTTACATTTTCATTTGGTGCAATATTTAAATAAATAAAAACCTATTTCTCCCCTGTTTCTCTTCGTCTTTTTAAATAACATTTAAGCATACACAATTTTTGATAACTATTTTTATGTATTAGATTTGTTATTAATATTATTATTATTATTGAAGAACAACAACAACAAAACTCATTGAAAAATGTAAAATTTTAATTTTAATCAACTCCACATTAAATGTTTGAAATCAACCGAAACGTTTTTAATTTACAACCAAATTCAATCTAAACTTTATTCAGAGAGAGTCAGTTGTGTAATAACAATGCTGAAGATCCTGCGACTGCTACCACAGATTGTTGACCATGTGCTGAAGCCACCGGCAATAAGTAGCTGGGGTTACCCGTACGCGTCTCGACCAGAGCTGCCATCAATCGTTCGAACTTATCCGCGCTCGAAGGGGCACAGATGCTGCAGATGAGGAATCCGTGCAACTTGACCCACGTAAAGCTTTGTTCAAGTGCCGTCATCCTTCTTTGCAGAAGGTTTTTTGATTTGATGGTACTGAAGCTACTGTTGCTTTTCCCGACGCATCATAAAATCATATCTGAATCCAACCCGATGATCTTAATCAAGATCTGCAATCAGCTGGTAAACCAGTTGATTACAGAACATGTATTCAGGTTGCCTTGGCGGATAAATAGTCCTTTTTCTAATAAGAAACCACCCAACGAAAAGCACATTTTCACTTACTCAATATCATTTTCACTTAATCAATTCGTACTCCTTTTCCAAATCCTATGAAATCCTGATCAGGGAGGAATATCATGTTCCTGAGAGGAGACGCCGTGGAGTTATTTGGTAGGACCTACGAGTATCCTGAATTACTGTCAAGGACAGATTATTAAAGCTTGAAAACTTTGGTTCTTATCACAGATAATATTGTTTTGCGTTCTGGAGCTACGTCTGGAAACTCGCAACAGAACAATAATGGGTAAAAATGACCAAGTGACTAAAGAACTGGTATCACGCCTTCCTGCTCAATATAATGAAAGCAAATACAAAGTAATTCAGTGGGTGTAGGTGCTTGGAAGTAACAGAACCGATTTCGCAAGAACTTCCTATAAAATGAAACGGCTTTGGAGTGTGTTGCCGGCTGACGTCATTTGCCCAAATTGTTTGTAGTACCACAAGATGGCACTCCTTGCTTACTCCTTATTGCAAGAGGTTGGAGGACGATTTCGAACCAAATTCTGAATTGATATGAATCCGTGTCAAAAGTAACAAAGTAATAGACACATGAAGGATCCTTGCTTATTAGATACCAAGATAAAGATATCGCTAGATTAATAGATCCCCAGATTAATAGATCCCCAGATAAATATATCCCTAGATTAATAGATACATAGATTAATGGATCCCTAGATTAATGGATCCCCAGATTAATAGATCCCTGGATAAATATATCCCTAGATTAATGGATCCCCAGATTAATAGATCCCTGGATAAATAGATCCCTAGATTAATAGATCCCCAGATTAATAGATCCCCAGATAAATATATCCCTAGATTAATAGATCCATATATTAATGGATCCTTAGATAAATAGATCCCCAGAATATCCCAGGAGAGGATAACTTTATGTTTCTTCCTACGGGTATTGTAATCTTTCGCCTTATCTCCACTCCCCTCATCTAAATTTTTAAAGCATATTTTGTATTTGAAACGGAACTCCAAAGTAGGTAAAAACCAGCTTCCAGGCAATCTGAAGTCTGAATTAAGAAAAAACATACGCTCCGAACACCGAATCATTTCTCCTACTCAAAAACGGAATCTGTTGTTCTGTTTGTGAAATGAATCCCTGCTAAAACAAAGGATCAAAAGCGAACTATTGTCACCAGCAAAGTAAACTGAAGAGCGAAATCGCCAGAGGAAATGCCTGCCAAACAAAAGGATATGCATACGCCCAATTTAAAAATCATTAGAGAACAATTAAAACAAAGGCGGGACTAGGAATACGACGAGTCAGTCAGTGACAAAAGCGTCGAGCCGAGCATGTTGACAATAATGCCGCCTGTCAACTAAAAGTCCAAACCGCGCACGGCATTGGGGTGGTAATGTGCATAAATGTCACAATGCGCATAGCATGGACCTCTGCGGCGGAGTGGTGGCGTGGAAGTTTTGACTACAGCAAACACTCAACAAATGTCAACAGATCGAAATATTATGAGAAACTTTTTAAAGCGCAGGCACACGTGCGCTCCACATGCCTGCGAGGCAAAGGCAGAAGGAAACCCACGCAGGAAGAAGCTAGCAGAGGCGGGCGGCTGTTTGCATTGAAGAGAACTGTGCGATGCTGCTATCAACACTGTTTGCCTATCAAGTTGTGGCATAATTGAAAAGCACCACAAGCTGCAGAAAAGAGCAAGGAGGAGGAGGTGAAAATAGGTGGGGCAGCGGCTTAATTTTAAACATAATTTGTCAAACCGCTTACCGCAAAAACGTGCCCTATCAGACCCAGAGTAGCAGCAGCCCGTTTGGCTGTTGGCACTGGTCACGTGCAGCTCTAATGCCAACAAATGATGCGCACAGTAGTCAGGGCAACAGCGCTGGCCCTCACCTGATGTTCTCCAATGCATTGTAATGATGGTACCAGTGGCATAGCTACGAGGGTACCGCAACTACTAGTGAGGAGAGTCTGGGTCTGTGACTGCGACTATGACTGCCACTGAGCCTGAGAACTGTAGCACTTGCTGCATCTGTGGCGTGAGTGAGTGCGCGGCCATGCTGCCCGCCTTCCTAATCAGCTGAATGGATGCTGAATCATTTGTTTTCGAGCGTGAAATGTGATACTTGTGCATTACGCTGGCACTGGTACCACCTCGACGCACACTGCACTGAACAGTGTGTTCCTGGCCCGGGCGCCCCTGGTTGCTCTGCCTGCTATTCGTGCTTGGGTATAATTTGTTATTTTGCCGTTGTTGTCGTACATATTGCATGCTGCTTTATGATTATCCTTTGTATTATCATCTTCTTAACAGAGAACATATTTTTATTGTATTTGCCAATGTTCTTCCCCGGCATCAACAACGAGAATTGTAAAGCATGCGTTTCTATAAAATTCTCATACTCGTGAAATACTTCGAACAAAGAAGTATTGATTTCATTTAAAGAGCTCGGGGAATGCTCATTACGAGAACGTCTTTTTGTGTACTGCTCATTCGGTGCCCTTTTGAGAGTAGGACAAATCTCAACTAGACTTTTATATTCATTGATTTGAGATCTTCCAGGCCAGAGGAGGCATCCTAAGGTTTACCACCTGCGCCCGGAGAGGGCCGGACAGTATGCAAGTATATGGACAACTGTCTCTTCTTCATCCTCTTCTTGGCAGTTGCGACAGGAATCCCGCTTATGGTCATATATTTACCTATATATTCCTCAGGGCATATTCATTATATCATATCATTCTCTCAACTTTGTCCCAATTTGCTCTATAATAAAGCAATTCCTGATGATGTAGCAATAATCCAGATTACTCATTACTTCAGCAACATGAGGAGCTTTATTGGTAATATTAAGTTTGAACCTTGGACTTCCGTTCGATAACATCAATGATGGAGTTTGCTTTAGAAGTAATGAAAATCAAAACTCGATAAACTTTGAATCGTACATTTCCTGCTTCCGACATGCAACAGTAAATTATAGTCAATTGGAGGGTCATTCCAAAACCTTTAAGAATTCAATTCTTACTGAAAACCAACCTTGGTTTTATTCGCCTGAACCAGAAACACCACAACAGCCCTTGGTGTGGGCTGAAGAAGGTGGAAGTAGAGCAGTAAAATCCAAGCAACAAAAACAACTGAAGAATGTTTAGTAGTTATTTCTCTGGAATCACAACAGATAGTCGAAGGATATGAGCTCTTTACCTGGAATGTTTCAAAAGGTTTGAAGAAATAAAGAAAAATTAAGCGGTACTTTTATGCAACGTGTAATAAAATATTACAAATGACTTTATGGAAGCTTCATGAAAGTTTTATGACATTTTTTATATCTCTTGAGACTGAAACACTACAAGGTCATTTATAGGTCATTTATTTTATATTTTGCCAGAGATTGCTCAAAAAGTGCATCGTAAAATTTTGATGAAGACGATTTTGTGCGATCTTCTAAGTAGGGGAAGAACTACAAACCAGACTAACAAAAAGAAACTCACGATTTTCTAGTCTGAAGTCCTGTGAAGCGCCAAACAAACTTTGGGTATATTTTCTATAAATGAAAGACCTCAAGGATAGTCAACGAAATCATCATAGTAAAACTCTCATTGAATTTACAACATCGACAAAGCTGTAATAAAGCAATAAAAAACAGATCCACGAGTATAACTACATATAAAGGATAGAATAATCCCCGAGCACATCTAGAAGCAGGTCCCGGACTCGGGTATGGAAATGCACAAATAAACGCCCCCCGAGTCTATCTAGAACCAGTTTCAGAACTCTAGTATGCGAAGCGTGCATAATAATACCCCGAGTCCTTTCAGAACTATGAGCAAAATATGAGTATGAAGAAGTCAACATTACAGTTCCCCGACTCCTTCTAGAGCTAGATTCAGATATTCACTATGAAAACCTACATAATAATCCCCCGACTCATTCTTGAACCAGTTTCAGAACTTGAGTATGAAGAAGGCTACTCAATAAGGCCCGTGTCTTTCCAGAACTAGCTTCAAAAATTGAGTAAGAAGAAGCCCACATAATAATATCCCGATCCCTTCCAAAACTAGGTTCAAAACTTGAGTATGAAGAAGCCCACATAATAATCTACCTAGACCTTTCAGAACTATGATGAAAATACGAGTAAGAAGAAGCCTACATAATAGTCCCCTGACTCCTTCTAGAGCTAGATTCAGAATTTGACTATGAGAACCCTCCACAATAAACCCCCAAGTGCTTCCAGAACCAGTTTCAAAACTTGAGTATGAAGAAGCCTCCACAATATACCCCCAAGTCCTTCCAGTACCAGGTTTCAGAACTTGAGTATGAAGAAGCATCCACAATATACCCCCAAGTCCTTCCAGTACCAGTTTCAGAATATGAGTATGAAGAACCCTCCACAATATACCCCCAAATCCTTCCAGAACCAGGTTTCAGAACTTGAGTATGAAGAAGCATCCACAATATACCCCCAAGTCCTTCCAGTACCAGTTTAAGAGCTTGAGTCTGAAGAATCCTACTCAATAATGCCCCGAGTATTTCCAGAACTAGGTTCAAAACTTGAGTGTGAAGAACCCTCCACAATAATCCCCCCAAGTTCTTTCAGTACCAGTTTCAGAATATGAGTATGAACAAGCCTACTCAATAATGCCCCGAGTATTTCCAGAACTTGTTTCAAAACTTGAGTATGAAGAAGCCTTTATAATAAAATCCCGAGCCCTTCTAGAATCATTGTTCGAAAATGATTATAAGGAACCCTCCATAATAATCCCCCAAGTCCTTCCAGAACCATAATAACCCTCCGATCCATTCCAGAATGAGTTTCAGAACTTGAGTCCACATAATAATCCACCAAATGTTTGAGGAACCAAGTTCCAAACTTAAGTAGAAAATAAATGGAATATGTTGTATGTATACTTTAGACGAGAACTGTACCGGGTGCTTTTCCTTCCATGCCACTACAAAGTCGACAAGTTTTAAATTTTATAAACATTTTCGTAACAAGATGGCAACTCTGGCGTATAATCAAATTAAGCAAAAAACAATGCTCCCAAAGTCAACTGAGGAATACGAGAAATACGTTAACAAACATCAACAACAACAAAAATGACAACAACAACAATGACAACAACAACAATGACAACAATAACAATAAATAACAGTAATAAAAATAATTCGTATAAGCCAAACGTGCAGGAACTGCAGCAAATCCTTCGGATGCAACGAAGAAAAGCAACAGAATTGCAGCTGAGAGACAAAACAGAACGACAGAGCAATTTATAACAACGAAGGAAGATATAAATAAAATGAGCCCGGAGACAAATAAACCAACACGAAACGAAATAAGACAAAAGCTCAAATTGAAGAACAGAAAAAGTTAAATTGCAAGTAAATTAAGTCAGAATAATACGAGAACAATTGCGCTGGAATTGCAAGAGAAGACAAAGCAGCAATCAGTTACGAGTTACTACGTAGAACAACAAAAGAAGTGCGTGTGGAGCGGCTCAAAAATGTACCGAAGAATGGAACAATAACTTTAACCACTGTTTCAGAAGCAGCTGCAAACTCATCTGGTTGCCCAGTTCCCCACTTGTTTGCCCAGCGATGCTGTGACACAGATAATCGAAGCAAGTTTCCCTAATGCTGGCATCAGCTGGGAATTGAAGGAAAGGCAAAAGTTACTCTTGCCTCTGCCGGCCGATCACCTTCAAGCCTCAGCGTTCAGACAACAATCGGCCGCCCGTACACATGTGGAGTGGCTACTTTGTCCCTAAGTTCGGGTTGCACATGCGTTTCGTAGTTAATTTCCGCTGCTATCTCAGACGAGATCTTCCCAAACGCAGCCTGCTGCACCATCCGAGTCGCTGGGAATGTCAACCTGTGCGTTGTGGCTGGACCCTTCCTTCTCCGTGCTGGTGTGCCTCTGTCTCTGCTCGGGTTGCTCATATTCGATTATATTGTTGTTGTTGTTGTTGTCGTTGTTTCACATGCAACACTTTTCCAATGAAAAATGCTAATTTCTTTACCAATTTCTTTTTCTTTTTGGGAATCTTCGTCTGCTTCTTCGTGTTCTAAACTAATTTTGGTTTTTATAAATTTCTCTGTTTTCGTACATAATTTAAATGTCCCCTTATCTTGCTCGGCGTATCTCGAACGTAATTGATATTATCCACATTGATTTGGGCTTTTTGTTTTATTGTTTCAACATTCCAATGTATCTTCTTTTAATTTTAATACGAGTAGTTGTGTTGGTCTCGTGTGCCTGCCAGCCTGCCTGCCTGATGGTATTTGAATTCTCAAGGCCATTAATATTTGTAGCTGAACGCTCGTTCAGTGTTTAATGATCATGTTGACAATTTATATATATATATATATTTTTTTTTTTCTTCAAATATTTTGTGAGAATTCTCGGAAATGCCTTGGAGTTGAAAACCTTTTTCATGTTTTTGGGTTTGCATTTCTAGCTACGTTGGATTCGGATTGGGATTGGAATTGGATGAGCTAAGGTTAGTTGAGTTGTGCTGAGATTGAGCTGGGCCTGACAGTTCTGATTAGCAATCATTTATAATTGTATCAAATTCGTAATAAATACAAGAAACATCAGTTGGAGGACAATTTCATTGGAAGCGTCTTATCTGGGCAATCAACACGTTTGGCTCATCACGTCAGGCTAACATGCGACATATGAAGAACAATCAAGAAATATGATAGGTGTGATGTCTGATGAGGTCAATCATACACAGAACACTCATATAGTGGGATATGATAAAGCTCTAAACTGGGCTTTAAAGGAACACTATTGAAATTTCAAATAAGAACACTGAAATTATATGCTTTGCAGCTGTGGAATAGTGATACATAAAGCTCCCAAACGGGCCTTAAAGCAGCTTTACAGAAATATTCAGTATGTTCAACAATAGATTTTATCTTCACTATAAAACTTAGTCTAAGCAATATCGGAAATGATCCTAATTTTATCACGTCAAGTAGAAAAGAGGTTCTAGACTTTACTCTAGTAACGAAGAGTACTCGGAGTATGTCCGCTGCTGGAGAGCCTCAAAAGACGTATCCTTTGCTGACCATCGATACATAGAATTTCAAGTAGACATATCGGTTCAAGGTCCCCCCTCCGTCCAAAACGGGAAGAAAATGGTGCGGAACAAATACAGATCTATTTTATCAGAAACACTCCAGTCTCTTGATACCGCAGACCCCTGCTCCACTGACGAAGTGGTCGAGTTTCTTATTAAAGCCTGTAACTTGGCATCAGATAATTCTTGCCCTACAATCACACCCAAAAGCAGATCCAACCCAGCTTGGTGGACTGCAGATATAGCCTCACTGAGACACGAGTGTCAGAAGATCATTCAACTGCGCCAATATCACAAACTCCTGGACATCCTAAGGATGCACAAAGAGGCTACAAATACGGGCAGTCAAACGGTCATCCTGGAGGACCTAGCTTTAACTTGTTGAAAAGTCTTCAGTGGACAGACCATACAATTTATTGGGAAAGGAATGCAAGGCCGGGTTTGTTTCTTAATGTCAGATTGAGTATGAATGTTTACCTGAATAGTTGAAGAAATCATTACAATCAATATTTAATAAGAGAGCTGTTTTAGCCTTCATTAGACTCCTGCACCGACTCCAGTTTCCTTGGAGTACTCTGCAGCTTCAAGTAATCATCCAAAGTTCCAATTGCGATCAATAAAATTGATCATTGTCGAGTATTTTACTAATGACCAACAATACTAATAAAAGATTAAACAAATGAATACTGCTACAGAATGATATTGGCAACTGAATGCAGGTCTGACACATTGCCTGCCTACGCAGCAATTCATGGATGTTTAAATTTATCACTTTGAAGCGGCGTCGAGTGCAATGCGAGACCATTTGTCTGCCCAACTACAAATTGGCTGTCATATTAACAACATTTAACAACTACCCCAGCCGACTAATTAAGCTTAAGAGCCAATTCGTGTCGCAACTAACGAAAAAACAAGAGAGCAGTAATCCTTCCGCATGACAACTCCCATTTGTCAGATACGCCCCACAACCACACGCGCCAGCGCCAGGGCCAGAGCAGCACTTTCGCTTAATAGAAATGTCAAAAATCCACTCATAAACAACAACAGCGCAAGTAATTCAAAACTGAAAGTAACAGAAAAGATGCCGTTAACCAAGCCAAAATCGTGCGCAGCCGTGGGCTGGAGAGACGCAGCCGCCACCGCCGCCGCCGCCTGCCTTTTAATTGCACTTACTTGGGCCAACGGCAACCCTTCACTCTCGCTGAGAAGGAGTGCTTAAAAATAAATCACTCCACAACATCAAATAAAAATCAAATCAAATATTCATAATTTCCACCAGCACCGACATGAGTGACAATTCGTCAATTTGACAGCCGGCTCCGCTGGAAGCACAGAAGGATGGAAGGCAGGAAGGACAGAGAGCACCCGCTACGCCACAAAAATCCACGCCATGCCACGTGATTAGTTACCAAACAAACAAACTAACGTGCAAAGAAGACTGCAGGCCGCCTAGGCCGACTTTGAGTTACCCTACACTCTAAGGGAATTGAATAAATAAACAAGTCAAAGCAAGCATAGCTAGTGGTGTCGGTAGGAGTAACTGAAATGGAGGGTAGCAGTAACTAACACATCACCTATAAGTAACACACACGGAGACTTGTCAGAAAATGGAGACGATCAGGCGGTAAAACTGGTTCCACTCCCTCAATCCTCGTTGAAAGCGTAACTGGGTGTGAAGGATGAACCCACTTACGAGTATCTTCGCGGAAAAAGGAGAACATCGAGTGGTAAAACAGAATTCACTATATCAATCCTGGGTTGGCTTCGGAAAGGAGCTGAGTTGAAAACTCTCCATAGGAAAACTTCCATAATTAATATGACCAAATATAGACCCTTATCGCAAGTGGAAAAGAAATATAGTTCAGGAACCTCAACTTCAATTGTCCATGTCGAAAATTTAACCACGAGGAGATTCTCGAAACAAATGTACAAGAAGCCCATTCAACATCTGGCAAAGGAAATCTCATAATTTAAAGAGCACTTTCAGCCGGTGAGGACGCTCTGGTTTCATGAGAAACTCATTTTAAGTTGAACCTCAACCATGCCTGAAGATTTTATTGTAAGAAAGTTTACGGTCCAAATGGTCTTGGGTTCATCGAACAACTGATATGTAAGTGTCCAGGGGAGTCCAAAAGGAGACACACCTTGAAGACTACTTTCTGAACCTTCTGGGAGACTTTCTAAATAAGAAAATTAGCTCCATCAACTGCTTCTTAAAACGCTCCAAATGGCTGGACTTTTGAAAGGGAATGGGGCTTCTGTCTCAGGCGGTATCACAAAGGGTCAATCATGGCACTCAGGCATTGATGCCCATTGTACTTGGGAGTATAGTGTGAAGTATATGAAGTATATGAAGTATATGAAGAAGGAATTAAGTATTTAAGTATTTGAAGTAAGAAGTATAGGAAGAATGAAGTATATGAAGTATGGGGTATATGAAGTATATGAAGTACCATAGGGCCATAGAGTTTACATATCGTATAGATATAAGTGGCATCTATTGTATGGGTTCTACTTATATAAACTGACTCAAAGAACCTCTGGTTTGGGCATCACCACACATTTAATATGGGCATCTAATTGGAATGAAGGATGTTTCTGGCTCCTGGAGAAAGTTTTTAAGCAAAACTTCTCAAAGAGATTGTGTCATAGAGGTTAAAGTTCTCTTTTGAATTATTGTTGAATATTACATTTTGCCAAGGATAAAACAATAATTTTGGCAGAGAAATCGAAGGTTAAAATAATATTTTGTAAATCAAACCACAAACAAACCAAAATTGACATCCTATCGGATAGCCAAGCTGTTAGAAGGGCTCAAATCTTATACCAGATTAACTCTAAACAGCATGGATGTCCACATTATCAAACTAAAGAAAGTCACCATTATCTGTATACCAGGAGATACTGGCATAGAGGGTAACAAAATCGCAAACGAACTAGCATGGAAGGAGGCTTCTACACCCTAGCATAGAGCTTACATATCGTTAAAGCTTCAACCTTTGTACTTCATTATAACACTATTATAATGCCTTTATGCATCTGAAAGCTTACTGACTACGATGCATAAATTATGTTATCAGTATGAACAATATACTCGTTCTGTGAGTACTTCTTTGAGCAGATATTTCCACACCTCTTCGAATTCCTGGTCAGCGTTACAAATCCCTGTAAATCAGAGGACATACTGTCCCCTTTGCTGTAGGGTGCATAAAGAACAGAAGTCGCAGCGCACGGTTATTCCTGAGCGCAGCACATACTCATACACTAATTCTTATAATTATGATTGAGTACACCCCGTTCACTCGGTCGCTCCCCCACTTCCTCAACACACACACTAACACAACTGCTCTGATTTGTGTTATCTGCTGCGCTCGTTTGTGGGATTCTTTGCAGCCGCCACGCGCTGTGTACGTAAAAATAAATCACCGGCAGGCGCTGCCGCCATGCGTAATTGAATGCAAATGTGTCCGCTCGCTCCCTGCACTTCTAAATTTAATACGAGTACTCGCACTGGCACTCACACTCGCACTGGAACTCACACTCACACTGGCAGAGCGATGCGACGACAATCTCCTCTAAATGATCACGTGTAGGTGCCACGGCATCCTGGCCGGCGCAATGTCGTTCCCCGTTGACGGTGTCGCTCAATTGTGTTCGCCACCGATGCGTGGAAAACTAATTTTCATTTTCGTTTTCATAATTTTTTTGATTTGTTGCCGTGCCCCGCTGCCGCTTAATTGTACCACGTGTTTTTGATAATGTCGCTCGGTGACACAATAATTAAAAACGCGTGCGTGCGCTCGTCGTGTCGCGTCTTGGCTCCGCTGGAGCTCCCCACTGTTGGTGCTTTGTTTTACGGGGCAAATCATTCGTTGTCGCCACTGTTTCCTCTCATCTCAACTCACCAGCTGCAGCGGTTGAGGTGGCTGTCGTGGGACTTATGCAAGAGGATGAATGATGTTGAGGTGGAGGATCTCCGGGGAGTTGTGTGGTACGAATGGTGGTATACGAGTACCTGCAGCTATTCCATGGAGTATCTAATCTTACAACTCTCAGAAGAAACACATTGAGACGACTCCTTGGAGTTGATTCCTTGAAGATGTTTCCTTTAAGAGGTTTCTTTTAAGAGGTTTCCTTAAGTCGTTGGTTTGGAGGCGTTTCCTTAAAGACGTTTCCTTTAATATGTTGCCTTTGAGACGCTTCCTTTGAGATGCTTTGAGACATTTCCTTTGAGATCCTTCCCCTTTGAGATGCTTCCCCTTTGAGACGTTTTATTTGATTTGTTTCCTTTAAGACATTTTATTTGAGACGTTTCCTTTGAGAGACTTCCTTTGAGTCGTTTCCTTTAAGACGTTTCCTTTCAGATGATTCTTTTGAGAGGTTCCCTTTGAGTCGTTTCCTTTAAGACGTTTCCTCTGCTCTGTTTCCTTTGAAATATTGCCTTTGACACGTTTCCTTTGAGATGTTTCCTTTGAGTCTTTTTAATTAGACGTTTCCTTTGAGTCGTTATGTTTGAGGCGTCTCCTTTGAAAGAGTTCCTTTGAGTCGTTTCCTTTAAGACGTTTCTTTTCTGATGATTTCTTTGCGGGGTTCCCTTAGAGTCATTTCCTTTAAGACGTTTCATTTGCGACATTTCCTTTGAGATATTGCCTTTGAGACGTTTCCGGTGAGACTTTTCCTTTGAAAGGTTGCCTTTGGGTTACTTTGAGACCTTTGTTTAAGACATTTCATTTGAGATGTTTCCTTTGAGTCGTTTCCTTTGTGACATTGTCTTTGAGACTTTTCCTTTGAGACGTTTCCTTTGATTCATTTCCTTTACGTTGTTTGCTTTCAGATGATTTCTTTGAGAGGTTCCCTTTGAGTCGTTTACTTTGGAATGCTGCGTTTCAGACGTTTGCTTTGAGATATTGTCTTTGAGAAGTTTTCTTTGAGGCTTTACTTTGAGCCATTTCCTTTGAGATTTTTCCTTTGAGGCTTTTTCATTCGCCGTTTCTTTTGAGAGACTTCCTTTGAGAGACTTCCTTTGAGTCGTTTCTTATAAGACGTTTCCTTTGAGACTTTTCTGAAGCTGCACGAGGAGCTGCTTTTGTTAGCACTTCCATGATTCTAGCAAATCGCTACCACTATATTTCCAACTTTTAGATTAGATGGATTCTTCTAATAATATTATATGGGCTTCCCGATTGATCAGTTAGTGGAAGGAACCCAGAAACTAAAGCAAAGATAGGAAAAGTGAATTCAACTAAAGAAAGAATATGTCGAGAATAAAATAGAATTATGTAAGACATTCAAAAGATTTTCCTTCTGATACAAAAAAATTTCGTCTCAATTTTCTGTACAAATTTCTGTTAGGGAATAAATCCTTCTACATAACAAACACTCTGATCTAAAATGCACATTCGACATGCTGTAGACCGCGCAAATCGCTCTTTGAAGAAAGTTCCAACTGGGTTTAATAAGACTTTCATTTGATTTGCACACTCATAGATGGCGTTAAACTCACCTCTGTTGCTTAATTCACCATTTCCCTCAAAGACATTCATTCCGTTCTAACAACCAATAAACAAATTTCCCACATTTTCTTTTTCTCACTTGTTCGTGAGGACAGAATTGTTAAAAAGTGAAATTGGATGTCTCTATCAGAAACATAAATGATATCATTTATTTATGCAGAAACATTAATCAGAAACATAAATGATAGAGTCCTCCAATTTCCCTCTTTCTGACTCGGGTTTCAAGGTACTTTTCGCATATTTGTCTTAACTAATTGTCCAAAAATCTTTGCTGGAGTGTGTCTCAGCTATTGTAGAGTGCAGGGTTACTTTTTAATTACAAAGTGACAAATGTGTTTCTTCACCAATGCAATGAGACAAATTTCGACAGGTTGCCTTTTTTCGTATTGATTACTATCATTATAACAATGTTCTTTTATCTTTTAAATAGGTAGGTAGGGAAAAAATGGCTGACAACTCTCGGTTCGTTTGAAACTTCTAAACTAGAGCAATGCCTCAGACTGTCTAGAAAAGGACTTCCGTAACATTCAAGTTTCAAGTGAGCGTGGGCGAAAGTGAACAACTATTTCTCTCTCTGGTGAGTCTTTGCGCCTCCTGCAATGAGCATTGAACGCAATTCCCATTTTGTCAGCGTGTGTGCCGATAGAGTTAATAAAAGCTGAACTATTTTTGATATAACTAATATGAAATATATTTCCTCTTCTAGTCACCCTCTGTGGTGTAGTGGTAAGCTTGCTAGACTTACATTCAGGTCGTAGGTTCAAATCTTGCCCCGTGGTTGGTCTCAGAAACGCTTCTTTCTAAACAAATTTTTCTTTTCGAGTCGAAATCCTCAGTATTCATTCCCCAACCTCTTGCAGTAATAATTAAGTATGGTGTAAGATATCATAATAATAAAAATATTTCCTCTTTGTGTGAACTCTTTTTGATGCAAGTACCTGGCACACAGTTTGATGATAACTGGGCATAGTTTGAGAGTCACTCACTTCGTACTTCTAAACACTTTCTATGCTAAACAGAGGCATATGAATCTACCATCTGAGGGTTCGTGTCTTTGATAAGAGCAGAGAGCTTGACACATGAACCTGTGCTAAACAGTGCTAAACATATATAGCACTTGAGGGATCGTGTCCTTAATAAGAGCGGAAGGAATAAAACAAAGCAATCCCTTTGGCCTAGTGTTGTGGAAAATTAGGTTACCCCTTTGGCTCAAGCAACACCCACCACCACAGGACTTCAAAAGGACTCAACATAAATTAATTTTACCAACAAAAAAGAGTTTTGTTTTTAAATTTAATTCAATTTATTTGGTAATTAAAATCTAATAATCAAATAATTTATAACTTTGTATGGTTTTGCTTGTTTGTTTTTCTTTTTTTGTTTTGTTTGCAATTTGGTTGAAACAATTTTTGTTTGTTTTTGCTTTTTGTTGTTTTTGTTGTTTTTTTTGTATATTTTGGTTTTGTTCGTATATATTTGGAAAAATAAGTAAACACTAATAAAGAGAAAACACCTTCGTTTAACATGTTGCCCTGCTTGTTGCTTGCTTTCTTTGCAGAATCATCAAGAATATTGGAAGAGGCTGAAGGACACAAGCTGCCTACCAAATAGAGTACGGAATATAAATATGCGAGCGCGGTATATTTGCTCGTTTATTGCAGGAATTTTGTATTTTATCCAAAGAACTGTAAATGTCGGTTTTTTGATTTTTTTGAAATTGTTTTTGTTCTTGTTTTTGTTTTCTGTTTTTGTTTTCTCTTCTTATTTCTGTTTGCTTGCAATCATTTTGTTTTTCTTTTAACTGGAATTGTATCAATTAAAATGTTAAAACTTGTTTAATATTTCTTTTATATAAATTATCTGATTTTTTATATATAAATTTATGTACTTTTTTATTGTTTGCTTGATGTTTTCTTTTTTTGTTTTGTATGTTTTGTGTTTTGTTTTGTGTTTCATTTTTATATTTATGAGTAAAATTCTAAGGCGTAAAGAGAGTTTCTGTTCAACTGTTTAAGTAGGTTTTGGTTATTAGTATACAGAGTAGGTATGAAAGTTTGGTTAGTTTTTAACAAGAAATAAATTTCGATCGAAAAATCATACGAGATATTGAGATTGAGAGAGATAGAGATAGAGAGAGGAGGAAAAAGAGAGGGAGTTAAAGCGTGAGTTAAAGAGTGATGTAGAGTCTTATTTGATTGAATGTGCAGTTTACATGGATTTTTGTTAGGGATCGCTATGCATGAACGGGAAGCTAAGTTTCGTTGTAATTCGGGCATTTGATTGCCGCAGATTGTAGAACTAGACGCGAATTCTTGTTTAGCCCGTGAGGCTATGTTGTGGTTGTGGTATCTTTTATGTGCGGGGAACCCCCAGTTTAGCATATACATTCACCTTTCAAATTAACACTTGAGTTCGTACACAATACATTGATTTGTTGTTGTTGCTGTAGTGATGATTTTTTTTTTTGCTTATATATTAAATTTATGTACGCTTTCATGCGGTATGGAAAACTTCTTTAATTGTTTTTATATTTTATTAGTTAATTTTTATTATTTTTGCTTGTTTTTCAAATTTGTTGTGTATGAGTTTAGAAGCATTTACGTTATACAAGTAATTTTTAATTCATTTTATGTTTATCAGAGACGATGTGTTTCATTAATAATTACTTTGTTTCAGTTTTGTTTGTGTCTATACATGAAAAGCATATTTATTTATTTATTTATTATTATTTATTAATATTATTTTTTAAATATTTGTGTTTAACATTTCTTATGAATTTGTGTAATTATTTTTTGATGTATTTTTTAAATATTAAATATTTTTTTATAGCTCAAGTTTAGTTAGTTTTTATGGAAGTTTTATTTGTTTTATTTGAAAAAATTTTTTTTTACTTGTTTATTATTTTATTTATTAATTATTTATTGTGTTTTTTTGTTTATAATTTTACTTTTTTATATTTTTATTTTTTATATTTTTCTTTTCGTTTTTAAAATTGTTTTCTAAATTATTGTTAAAATATTGCTTCGCCAAAGAAACCAAACTTGCTTTAAATTTCTATTCATATATACATATATATATTTATATATTTTCATGCACATATATATATGTATATATATCTTCAAGTACATATAAACTTGCCATGACTAATTCAATTAAATTTAGTTAAATCATCGTTTATATAATATATTGCAATCAATTGTTTTGGTATGCATTTTGTTTCATCCTTTTGTTTTTTCTATAATGTCAGCATTTAGAATATTTTAGAATGGATAAAATGCAGCTATGCTGGAAGTACTAGTAAAATTTAGTATCACAGTATTTTATATAAGATCAAATTAATCATTTATTATGAACATTTAATATTTAATCATATTTCTTTTTATTTTTATTTTTTCTTTTTTGTGTTTTCCTTTGTTTTTTACGTCATATTAATTTCCGATTATAATTTTGTTGTTTGCCGTTTAGGTGTGTGAGTGTTTAGAGTGTGTGTGAATGAGTGAGTCTGAGTGTTTTGAGTGCTTTGAATGTTTTCAGTGTTTTGAGTGTCTTATGTGTTTTGAGTGTGCATGACCATTTTGAGTGTTTTGAGTGTGAGTATGAGTGTTTACAGTGCTTTGGGTGTTTTGTGTGGTATGAGTGTTTTAAGTATGTACGAGTGTTTTAAGTGGTTTGAGTGTTTTGAGTGTCTTATGTGTTTTGAATGTGCATGACCATTTTGAGTGTTTTGAGTGTGAGTATGAGTGTTTACAGTGCTTTGGGTGTTTTGTGTGGTATGAGTGTTTTAAGTATGTACGAGTGTTTTAAGCGGTTTGAGTGTTTTGAGTGTCTTATGTGTTTTGAGTATATTTTGAATATTTGAATGTTTTGAGTGTTTTATGTATTTTGAGTGCGTATGAGTGTTAAGAGTGTGTATGAGTGCTTTGAGTGTATTCGAGTGTTTTGAGTGTTTGTATTTTAGTGAGTTTCTCTACGTTTTTATTGCTTCATTGCACAAAAATGTGTGTTTAATTAACTACAAATACACTATGCTAACATTAAATGACTATGATTCGTTTACTCATCACTTGCTCCTTTCGAAGTTTATTCATTCTTATCGCTTCTCAATAAGTTTAATTATTGTTTTGTGTTTACGAGTATACTAGAAAAAGAGTTCTACAGAAAGAGCGTAGATATATTTTATTAGTACTACGTAGTAGTTAAATTTATTAATTTTTAAAATAAAACTCCATTTACTATAATCTTCGTTTCAATCTTATGTAAAATGTCCTTTAAAAAATTTCCACAGTGACCTTTCGGCCATCACAATAAGTAGCTAGCAATAGATGTACTAATTGTTAATGATGATGATGATGATAATGATGAAATCAGCACCATGTAGTGTTCGTAGTGGTGGTTGCCCACTGCCACATTTAGGCCAAGATCGGCTCATACTTAATACAGAAAAAAACGACCAGGAATTTTGGCTCCTTTCCTTATACTCATCAACGTATATAAAAGATTCAGCTGGAATATATTTAAGCTTTAATTGAATTAGTTGAAAGAAGTGCTCAACTCGCCCCTTTCAGCACCACATTCATATAAATTCATCAACAAATTGCACCAGTTTCCACTCCTGAATGTCTGTTCCTCTCACTAAGTAGGTAGCTAGCTTTAAGTGGCTGTCAATTGCACGTATACTCGGCCGTAAGACACACTTAGGCCACACACAGTTCCACCGTGATACCACAAGTCCTCTCACTAAAGTTGCCGAGTGACATAAAGCAGAACAGGCAACAGAAACAGAATCCAGTACATTTGCAATAAAGCAGAACATGCAACAGAAACAGAATCCAGTACATTTACAACAGAAACCACAAAATTTAACGAAAGAAAATGATCCTTTGCCTGCAGAACAGAAACAATACGCGATGAGTTGGTTCTGTTGTGTCGACAAACGGTAATTTTCTGTCGGTAAATTTTGTAGTTTCTGTTGCAAATGTACTGGATTCTGTTCTGGTCGCCGTTTCTGCTTTCATTATCCTCATAGCTTTAAATATTTCTGCAAGGTAGTGCCCAAAAACAAACAGCAATGCCCTGGCTCTTCATCTGTTACTTCTTGTGGCTATAAAACATGAGCATTTCAGTTAGGCAGAGAACACGAAATTCTTCTCATGAATATTCAACTTTCTTCTCTGATATTATTTCATTCTCATAAATTTGTATTAATTTATCTGTGCTCAGCTGTATTCGCAATTGAGAAGCGATGACGGTCTTTATACAATTGTTCACCTTTCGTTCTCATACTCATAGCTAAATAATACGAAATCTTTATCATGTTCGCGTTCTCATGCTTATTTTTGGATTTGTTCAGAATTATTATTGGCCTATCTTAAACCCACGGGTATGCACTCAATGAATAATTTGCCTCTCTACGACATGGCAGTAAAATTTGACATGTTTCGTCTGTATTTAAATAATAAAATTATTTACGTAATATTCTCATAAAACCAAAATTCTTGTACGAACATTGTCAGCGTGTAGCCAGGAAAAAAATTCACATATATTAAAGATTCTCATCAACAATAACAGTATCCTGAAACCAAAATTCTTCCAGTTAAACAATAAAATTGTTCATATATTAAAATATTCCCATCAAAAATATTCTCATGAAACTACCTTCAAACATCTATTCAATTATTTTGCTCAAAAATAGTCTCAGGCAACTAAGTCAAAATAGTCTCATGAAACTTACTTGCAGGACATGTTAAAACATTCTCTTTAATGATTCTCATGAGATAACTTGTGGCATATATTAAAATATTCTCTTCAAAACTAGTCTCATGATACTAAACCAAAACATATATAAAAATATTCTCATCAAACATAGTCTCATGAATGTAACTTTTCTGAGAACGAGAAAATTAGAAAATAGTTGGGTGTATTATTTTCCTCAACCTGTTCCTTTTGGCACTATATTTCTGACAACTGAGAATCGGTACCATTAAGTATTATCTCTGTGGTTCCCTGAGTTTCCCAAGTTTCCTTTCATAATATATGTGAAGATTGGGAGATCACACGAGAAAGAACGAGAGAGGGAGATAATGGCAGAGAGATACAGAAAAAGGAAGAGAGAGAACGAGAGATTATTTTCATAACATATGTGAGTAAAGGAAAAACTGCCGAGAGAGAAAGAAAGGGGGAAAGATAAAGGTAGAGACAGAAAGAAAGAGAGAGGGAAAGAGAGAATGAGATATAGAATGAGAGAAAGAGATATAGAGAAAGAGATATAGAGAAAGAGAGAGAGAGAGAGGGACAGAAAGAGATATAGACAAAGAGAGAGAGCTGCAGAATGAGATATAGAGAAATAGAGAGAGCGAGCGAAAGAAATATAGTGAAAAAGAAAGTGAGAACGAAAGAAAGTGGGAGAGGGAAAGAGAGAGCAGAAAGTGAGAGAAGAAGAGATATAGAGAAAAAAAGAGTGAGAGCGAAAGAAACAGAGAGAATGAAAAACAGAAGCAGAAAGTGAGAGAGAGAGAGAAAGAGATATAGAGAAAAAGAGAAAAAGAGGGAGGCAGAGAACACAGAGAAAAGAAAGCCTTTTTCGCTGCCAGCGGACACACCACGATTTTGAATGGATTCATGCACAAAGTCCGTCTGCTTTATTTCACTGCTTTGCCGTTTGACGTTTAAGTTTCTTTTCTCTGTATTCTCTGGTGAGAGGGAGAAAGAGAAAGAGAGAGTGACAAAGAGATAATGAGAGGGAGAGCTTAATAAATAGATTGACTACTGATCACCTTCTTTGCCCTTACTGCTTCATTTCTTTTGTTGCGTTTCATACACTCAAAAATCTGCCTTAATGAGTGTTATTTTGTTTCCTTCTCTTTTTATCTCATAGTTGTAGTTAAATAGTGCTATGAGAATGAAAAAGCATCTTATCACATACATTCTCGTATGTACGGGCACCTACAATCGCCACAATTGTACCGGGACTGTTAACGTACAATGAGGGACACACTCATTAAATGAGTTGCCAAATTAAAATCACTCAATAAAAAGAGTAGTTCGCCCTTCGGTATTCTGTGTCTTGTGAAGGTGGTAATTCTTATGTTTATAGGATTTCACAAATGCGGCCCTAGAACTGAGGTGATTACTGATATTCTGAGCATTGTGGTGAAATTGAACTCGCGTTGAGAGTAGTTCTCCTTGATTGTGGTGAATAGGTGATTTCACAATGCTCTCTTTGAAAGCTTGCTACTTTGAAGCTTTTGAATTTTGTTGCACAGCTCTCGATTGCATTCACTGGCAAAGCTTTCAACATGCTCTGTGGTGGTGAACTTGTGGAGTTTTCGCTCAGATAACAAGGATCATCACATGAGTGAGTGGTGTTTGCCAGAATACTCATCGTGCTGTTAATAAATGAACTTGTGATGGATTTTTTTTAGTAAAATTTTAAACTTAAAATTAACTGAAAGGTAAAAAAGAACAAAAAACGAAACAGAAAGTTGAGAACATAAAATATTAAATAATGACATGAGTTTGTCTTATCAGTAATTATTAATAGTATTATTTATTAAATTCGTTTCCGTTAATATAAAAACAACATAAGAAAAATTTAATTAATTACTAAAATAAAACGAGAAGAGAAATTGGTACGTAGAAATTGAAAGAAACTTGATATAATTATAAATTAAATAAAATTAATTAAAATTTAATAATAACAGTGAATGAAGTTGATTATAGCTTAATAACAAAACGGATATTTAATTAAATTGAAATGAAATGGAAATGCAACTCAAATACAAAAATATTGGACATATATTTATAATGGAAACTATAAACTAAAATAAAATCATTAAAAAGGATGATAAAATATATAGAATTAAAATATTGTTAATAGAATCATTATGCAGCAATTTCAATTGATATAAGAAATAAAATATACAAATTAAAAATAATTACAATTTGTTTAAAAAGTTCACTAAAAACACAACCAAAATATGTACAAACTCTGACTTACATACAAAATTTACTTTAATACTACATTTAAAATTATGTACGGTAAATGAAGGGTGTAGCGAAGGGTGTATAAGTGTGCGTGTGCGTGACTGTGTGTGCATGCAATTGTATTTATGTGTGATACTACAACTGTATGAGTGCATGAATATAGCACTTCCTTTTCATGGTGGCAAAGTTTTTGGTACACTTTTCAATTCAAATATAAAATGGAGTTTGATCTTCTGCAGCAATTCAGTCAGCCAGCTGCTCAATTTCGAAGGAAGAATCCCTGGGGTTCTCGTATACAGAAGCCTACTTTCAACCCACAGGATGTGGGAACGAACATTTAGCTATCTTCAATACCAAATGTGGAAAGACATATTTGGAACAAGCAAATAAAGCGAACCAGTTCCGAGAAATTACTCCAGTACTCTATTCACCCTTAAAAAGAAACATATATAAACCCATAAATCTGGGCCCAATCTCTGCAAAGCTTTTAAGACTTCAATTAACTTGGAATAAACAACACTTTCACTCTATAAACAACATTTCTGACACTCCTGCCCTCTCAGGAAAACAGAAATAAACAGTACTTTACACTCGACAAATGAAATTTCTGAGACTTCTCCACTTTCAGGATTACCTACTGTTATAATAAACTATACTAAATTCCTGGCACTAAATACTATAATAAATTACTGAGCGAAAAAGGAGATTTATATGTCAGATCTCTACAATGAGACAAAGTTTCGCCGCGGGTAACACACAATTATGGACGATTCTAAAAGTGCACTCATTCTATATGAAAAGAAGTTAATTCAATACTTTTTACATAAAAATAAGAAAAACTTGAATAAAAGTAAAGCATACTTTCAGGGCGCTCTACTTTTACATAGCATGACTTTGGCTTTGGCTTTAATGTGAAGAAGTAAGACAGATATAGTATGAGCTAATCATATTATTTCACTCACATCCATCCTGGAAAAAGAGCAACCAATTATTAAATTGCGAAGGAACATTTGTTCACACGCTGTGAACTATGGTCTCGTTTCCAAAGAATGAAAGCGAAGGTGTTATCAAGGTGCTTCTCTACAACAGACCGAAACTAAGGTTAAAATTGAGATATATCAGTATATGGAAGGGATAGGCTTACAACAGGCCCTAATTAAGTTTACTGTTGAGATATATTAGAATATGGAAGCCAAAGGTTTCAAATAAGCACGAAAGTAACCCAGGTAAACTTGTCAGCACTAAGATTCATTCATCATCTTGGCAAAAAGATAATTTTTATGGTAAAAGGAATGAAGAGCCCAAAAGTGGAATACTAATATTCTCTTCTTAGTCTTAGGTTCAGGATCGAAACGCCGAAACAATAGACACAACAGTAGATGGGCCACTGGAATACGTTAAACACAATTTACACACCCATTTCATACAAATTTGATGGTTATTGGCAGACAAAGTGCACCATAATTTCAGGTCTTTTAAAATGGATCAGCAGCATATTCACTACAGATCTCAGCATCAGACACAGACACCGTCTCAGCACAAGACGACAAATATCACAGTGCATACCTGGATAGACTCAGTAACATTTCATTTGCAAATATTAGTTGCGGAGAATTATAATTTTTCATTGTTTTCTACAGGAGATATGTTGGAGAATTTTCAACTTAAAAACCACATTTAATTTCTATTCCAATTGCATACGAAAGAATTTTGAACTCCCAGCACGTTTCCTGAAAGGGATTCAGAATTTTATAGAACTTAACTCAATGATATGATGGGCCAGTCTACAGATTTATGGGAAGCATCAACAGATGAGATCCACAGCCTTATTCAACTATTCATTCCTTTCTTCAATTCCTTACAGGAGTCAAACAATTTAATTTAATTAGTTATTTCAATGATTCCTTGAGGGGAGTTGCAAAATTAATTATGGATTTGCATAATTTAATTATAAATTACAATTATAATTTTAATTACAATTATAGTTTTAATTATAACTTAAGTTTTAATCATCATTTTAATTATCACTTAATTGCAATTATAATTTTAATTATACCTTCAATTGCAATTAGCATTTTAATTATAATTATAACTTCAATTATAATTTTAATTACAATTAAAATTTAAATTACAATTATGCTAATTTTAATTAGAATTATAATTATAAACTTAATCACAATTAACAAATAAATAATAATCAGAATTCCCTGTGAATGTGACTCAAGAGCAAATGGATTTCCATCCAACCAAGACTTTCAACAGTCTAAATTTCGGATTGAATATATAATTAAATATTTAATAGCAGATTGAATACACAACTAAATATTAAACAGGACTTGGTAGGAAAATGGTAACTACAAGTAATCTAGTCTCACGATTGACCGTACAACAAACAATCTGACCTCAAGAAGAACTATACATGGGTAAATTATTTATATAACATGACTGAATGGCACTAACATAATCCCTGACATGTGATATCATCTCCCATTCTACCGAGCGGCATACAACAAACACTCAAAGCTAAAGCGAAAGTGACAATTTAGCAGCAAAACGGACCGTGGGACTTTATGCCATCAATACAATGAGTCATGATGCAATAAAGTGAGTCATGAAGCTATACAATGAGCCATGATGTCATACAATGGACTTATGATGCAACACAATGTGGTACCGTATAGAGTGGAACCAGAACTTCTTATGTGAAACACTAAAAATTGTAATAGGGCTCACGATTGTTATTTTCTTAATGTCCCGCTATTTATTCTTTATCAATATCGATCTATATCGTTGCTCGCACAGCGAACAAGTCACTACCCGCTTGTTGCATTGGTGTGCGGAACACCACTTAATATTCAGTTAGCGACATTATATCGTAATGCATCGTAGAAGTCTCATCAACCACTGCTTAACCAACTGGGACTGTTCGGAAAATCTCGGCCTTGCACAACACTGTTGTCCTTTCGGCGAAGTTAGCACTCCTCCCTCATCGCTGGAGGAGAAAACTTTCTGGATCCTAATGTCAGACAGCGAGAAACAACTTTGACAGACAGCAGTATCAACAACTTCGATGGGCGCCTTGAGGATGATCTCATGCGCTCTCTCATTTCGTACTAAGTGGAATTACTGTACAAAATTGGTGCCGCTGAATTACGGAAACCTCTGTGACGAAATTTTCATATTCAGCTCTCCCAGTCAGGACCGCAAAGCACCCACAGAGCTGCAAAACTGCTGTAGTTGCATGGTACCCCTCCAAAACCGCTGAGACACACCTGCTCGCATGGGATTTTTGTAGACCTCAGAGAACAAGTTCGCTCATATTTGCAGTAGATCTCATTATAATTCCACCACTGTTTCCTTCTCATTTCGAAACCCTTTCGTATTCCACTCATAACCAGGGTGAATTCTTTACCTGCAGACTCCTACGCTAAGTTCCGAAATCGCTCACTATAGTGTCCCTCTCTCTATTTGCTCACTCCTCAGCATAATTCCACCTCTGTTTTCCCTCTCATTTCGAAACCCCTTTGAATTCCTCTCATAACCAGGGCAAATTTCTACCTGTAGACTTCCACATTACGATTTCGCTCTCTGAGTCTCTTTCTAGTCCTGTAGAAAACCGGCCAAAAACTTTACTACCAATCAAGGCGCCAGCACATACCAGGCCATCAGGCTCCTGCATGTATGTGTAGCTAATTGTTCGCGTGTGTGTGGGTGTGCATTAAGAGCGTGTGTTCTGCTCATTGTGTGGGTGTGGGTGTGTGTGGTGTGGACTTGCAACGCTTCAAATTGTGAGGTGCGGCTTCGATTCTTTTTGTTTTTCTTTTTAAAGGATTCTC
The DNA here is from genome assembly GCA_920105625.2 of Clusia tigrina. Taxonomy (NCBI): domain Eukaryota; kingdom Metazoa; phylum Arthropoda; class Insecta; order Diptera; family Clusiidae; genus Clusia; species Clusia tigrina. Next base: position 164,358,874 of record OV050033.1, on the reverse strand, counting down.
TTCCTACTTCCTTAATCTATATATATATATATATATATATGTTCATTGACTTAAATCTAAAAAGCTAATTTTGTATATATATATATTTATATTTTCTGTTGATGTTGATGATGATTAAAGAGTTCTTTCCTGCTGTTTCATTTAAAATTGTTTGCTTTACTTTACTTTACTTTGGTTTTGTTTAAACTAAACTAATTATTGCTGTGTTTTTGTTGTTGTTTTGTGTGTTTGTTGTATTTGTGGAATTTGTGGAATTTTTGTAATTTTTGTATTTTAGAATTTTTGGAGTTTTTGTTGTTGTTTTCGTTTATGTTTTGAGACTAAAACGCTATAATACTTGCTTTACTTAGTTCCAGCATATTAGCTACATTCTATTCTAGAAATATTCCAGAGCAATTTGTATAACGACGCCGCCACCGCCACCGCCACCGCCGCCACCACATACGCTTCTCTGTGTTTTGATGCGACAGAATGGCGCCTGCCTCACCACCACCCGGCTCAACGGGGCGGTCCCGATTGCGCCTCAGGCGTTCTCGTTCTGTTGAGTTCGCACGTGCTGCCATAATAACGCATTCGAATTTGTGTGTTGAGTTCGTGGCCAATTGGCGGCGGTTGTATCGCTCCGTTTGGACAATTTCAGTATTGGACAATTTGAATGCATTATCATGGAGAATTTGGAGAATTTTGAAAATTATTGAATTGTTAATTATTGGATTATTTTCGTTTGCGTGGCTGACTTTTGAATTGTTGCTCAATTTGGCGGGGTAAGCGCGACTGTTGTCGGGCTTTGAAGCCCATTCTATACAATTGTTATTGCTGCTGGTGTTACTGTTATCATTGTTGTTGTTCTGGTTGTTGTTGTTGTTGCTATTGCTGTTGCTGCTAATCAGCATAAGCGCATTTCGTGACTTATTCTTCAATTGCTTAGTATACATTCTTTTATGACATTTGTTTGGGTAACTTTTGCTTAGTAAGATTTGAGTTACTAACTTCAAGAAATTAGTTAAAACTACTAAAGCTTCAACTATATATGCTAATCGTAATAAGAATAATAATAATAATAATAATAATAATGAATTTAATTTAAATTTAAATTGCTTTTGAATTTGAATTTGAGGAGATTTTGACTTGTGGAAAACGTATTTTTCAATTTCACTCTGTTTGTGGCTGTGATTCATCTTCTTCTTCTGCTGTTGCTTCTTGGTTTTGTTGTTGTTGTTGCTGCTGCTGCTGATATTGCTGCCGCTCGTGACACTGGTGTGCTGACTTTTGTTGTTAATATTCTGGTTGTTGTTGTTGTTGTTCTTAGCATACTGGATTTGAAGCAGTCAGTCTGCAAGGTCGTTGAGAGCAAACTCGTCCTGCTCAATGGGCTTCTTCAGCCAGTTGCCCAAATCCTCGCGTCGGAATGCCGCAAACAATTCACGCTTGGCAATCTAAACAACATATAATCATAAAAAATAGTCACAGCATTAACCCCGATTCGCACTTACCTGGTAGTCTTTAACCTTGTTTTTGGTCTCTCCATAGTCTGTGGTGATCTTCCGCTGCTGTATGCCTGGCAAGTTCTTCAGCAAGTATGCATACTTCATGAAGTACATTTGCTTTGTGATGCGCGATATTTGATTGTTGACCGTTTTGCCGGTCAGCGAGTTGACCACCTCCACTTCGGTGTCGCCGATCGTCCAATTGATACCGAAATTGGGCGCCTTGGCCTGGTTGCGCGGCTCTGCGGAGGTAACCAGCGCCAGGCGCGGCTTGTTCAGATGATACGGCGGCGGAAGACCTTGGATTGCTTTCTCTATGCGTCCGCAAACGGCTCGATACATGTGCTCCGGATGCAGCAGGCTGCCCAGCACAATGGAATGCAAATAGATCGGCTCAATAATCGAGGTGAGCAGAGAGCCCTGTATGCCAACTATGTTCCAGCGAGCGATTTTATCGGAGCACGACATAGTGAGAAGACGTTGACCCTGCATTGTAATGTAATGAGTTGGAAAGGAGGAAGATGGAGAGAGAGGGAGGGAGGGAGAGGGGGACAGATGGAGAGGCAGACAGATGAAGAGAGAGAGAGAGAGAGAGAGAGAGGAAGAGAGAGGGATATAGAGATAGATAGGGAGAGAGAGAGAGAGAGATAGAGAGGGAAGGATGGAGAGAGAAAGATAGGGAGAGAGAGAGAGAGGGAGGGATGGGGAAAGATAGGGGGAGAGAGAGAGAAAGAGAGAGAGAGGGAGAAAGATAGGGAGAGAGAGGGAGAAAGAGAGAGGGAGAAAGATAGGGAGAGAGAGGGAGAAAGAGAGAGGGAGAGAGAGGGAGAAAGGGATGGAGAGAGATAGATAGAGAGGGATGGAGAGAGAGGGAGGGATGGGGATGGAGAGACAGGAAGAGAAATGTGGGGAGATGGAGAGATAGACAGAGAAGGAGAGGGAGAGAGGGAAATGGATAGAGAGAGAGAGGACGGTATGGAGAGTGATGGTTACAGAGAGAGGAAGGGAGATGGAGAGAGATAGAGAGAATAGAGGGAGATGGAGAGAGATAGAGAGAGAGGGAGATAGAAAGAGATGGAGAGAGAGGGAAAGAGCGAGAGATAGAAAGAGATGGACAGAGAGGGAGAGAGAGATAGAGAGATGGAGAATGAGAGGGAGATGGAGAATGAGAGGGAGATGGATAATGAGAGGTAGATGGAGTGATAGGGATGCATAGAGAGAGTGAGATGGAAAAGGAGAGAGAGTGAGGGAGATGGATAGAGAGAGAGCGGGATGAAGAAAGAGAGGGAGGGAGATGGTGAGAGGAAGTGAGGGATTAAGAGAGAGAGATAGAGTGGTAAGGGAAGAGAGACCGATGGTTACAGAGAGGGAAGGACGGAGAAACAGAGGGAAGAAGATAAAGAAAATATAGCATTAACAACATTCAATAAACACATTTATATTATTCTTTAAAATAAAAGCATTATAAAAGGGCTTTATTTAAGGGCAAACAGCATTTACATAAGCTCTTCGGATGCGAGAAAGCTCAACAGTTGCTACTTTAATGCAGTGTTGCCGTTTTCACTTCGATTGAAGTATTTCACTTCATTTTTAAGTCGAACACTTCCGCACTTCCTCTTTAGCAAAAACACTTCGTTTTTCGAGGGAATCAGGGTAACTTCTAAGGAGCACATTTTCTACAACAAGGTAGATACTAAAAATATATATATTTTCGACAAAGGACAAGTTCTAAAGAGTACATTTTCTATAACAAGGTAGGTTCTAAAGATTATTTTCATATTTGAACACTTCGAAAAACCTGACAACACTTCACTTTTTCAGCCATTTCACTTCGCATGAAAATTTAAGAACGGCAACACTGCTTTAATGAACTACTCAGGCAGTTAAAAGCTACGGAAAAACCATGGAATATTATTTTCTGTACCATGTGTAGTTGAGCTTTTTGCAAAAGCTTTACAACTGTTTCAAAAGCTTTGCAAAAGTTGCAACACAAAATTGTGTCAAATAAATATCGAAATTTCAGGGCAGTTGTCACAATTTTTTGATGAGAGAAATAAATAATTTCGGCCTATTCCATTCTCGGATGGAAAGGAGGTTACAGGGAAGCTTCAGTTGACCTGCCAGACATCATTTGCAGCAGCATGGAAAGGTATCATTCATAATTGCCTCATGGTTTGCATGACGAAGTTGGAAGATATACGAGTATAAAAAGATGCGCTTTTAAACACAGCTTTCATTGATGGCTTCCTCGGGATAAATTGGTTTTATAGTGGAAAATTTTTGTGATATATTAAATAGTATTGTAAGTAAGATCACCACAATTTGTCTGGAGAATAAACCTGTGCAAATAACTTATATGATAGAAGGAAGCGGAATTTGTGGAGATACCTCTACTTTCTCTGTATATATAAAAGAAGATTTGTGCAGATCTTCTTTCCAAAAACGGAATGTTTCTTCATATCTTTCTGTTTTTTTTTTGATTCTCAAGCTCCCCTATACAAGACTAGATTAGATTATATTTGTCCAAATGTCTTGAAACTTTGATACTACATCAGTGAGGGATCTACCTTTCTGAGGCAAGCAATTTCCGATAAATGGGCTCACTAGAAATGTCTGTTTTTAAAAAGTCCAGGTTCCTGTAGATGTCTCTTTTTATGAAAGCACATCGGTCACATAACGAGGTGAAATATCAAAGAGGATACTAGTAGTTCAGAGGATTCATCTCGTTCTTTACTAAGCTCACTTGTTAGTTAACATTTTAGCACACCCAAACTACCAAATAAATCAAGCAAGGTAATCATTTCCTTTTCATATCAGGCTATATTACCCTAGCAACGGGGTTGATTGCTAGACATTTTCCTCTTTCAATCCGATTAGGAACCAAACTTCTTTCAATTCGAACCTCTTTCTATTTGATCAGGAACCACAATGATTTGTTTTCCTCTGTCAATCCGTTTGGTAACCAAATTTATTTGCTTGTCCCAAAAACCGTGGTAAGAGAACGGTTTGGAAACCCGACTTTTTGCATACTTCGTACTAAAGTTCGTAAAATAGTTACTCATTCTTTACATTACTGCAAACTTAGTACTTCTATACCTATTGAGTGGTCTCTACTTCCATGAACTGTCCCGATATAGGAACTCAATAGGGAACTATTCATGTTCCGATTCAACTACTTCGAAACCTCTAATAATTCTATTCCACCTGTTTACTGTCTCTGATGCTGGCGAGACTTATGTGCTTTTTATGTGTTTTGGCCTAAAGAGTTGGTAAGTAGTTCATGCGTCCACGAACTGTTGTGAAATAGGAACTCTATTCGGAACTCTTCACATCTCGATTCAACTACTTCCAAGGCTATTATAAATTCCACCTTCTTTTGTGTTCTATGCCAGCTACTTTCTGTCTCTGATGCTGGCGAGATTTATATGCTTTTTATGTGTTCTGGCCTAAAGAGTTGGCAGGACCGGAAGGCTTCTGAAACTATTGAAATACTACTTAAAAGTTTCTGCATATTTTGCAGACGAGCAGAGCATGAAAAGGTGAAAGAGAAAAAGTGGGTATATAAAAAGTTGGAAGACTTACCTGCAATACGCCATCCCAGGTCTGAATGCCATCGCTGCTCTTCACCGGTATGGTGCCCTCACCCGACTCGATCTTGGTTCGCAGCTGACCACGCGCTTTTCTGAACGAGTTTTCAAGAGAATTTTGCAAAAATTTACGTATAAATTTTCACAAAAAAGTTAAACGCAAGCAGAGCAGCAGAGCAAATGTTAAGTTTTTAAATGATTTTATATTTAATTTTGTTTGTTGTTGTAGTTGTTTTTTGTTTGTTTGTTGTTTGTTCGTTTTTCAAAATTTAGTGGCAAGTTTTCATATGAAAGTTTATAGATTTAGCGCGTAGGAGGACGAAGATGACGTGGTAGCAGAACGCACAGGAATCAAACCCAACAAGTGACGCAAATGTGAGAGTGTTTGTCACCATAATGAACGTAAAAAAAAAAAGTAAACAAGAAGAAGTGTAAATAAACGAGTAAAGCAAATATAAACGATTTGTTGTAGATAACGAGAACGGAGAGGAAAAAAGAGAAGAAAATTAATGTTCACGTAAACGGAATTAATAGCAATTTTATGTTTGTTGTTTTGTTTGTAAACATCTTCTTCGAATGTAAAATTAAATAATTTCAATTTAAAATGCTTGTTGCTATGTCGCGTATGCATGTATGTAGTATATATGTTAAAGATCTGGCAACACTGTTGTTTGGCAAGCCGAACTAACTGATTGCGAACAACATTGAAGCCAGCGTATAGCAAAAACTTTTTTTTGTTTGCTTCTTGTGGCCAAACCAAACGGAAAGTAAATAAACGAAAGGAAAGCAAAAACAAAAAGAAGAAGAAGAGTTCCAAGTGGGCGTGGCGGGCCTGGTGCTACGGGGATATCAGGCTCTCTCTCTCTCTCCCGTATTTAAGTCACAGGCAGCAGCAGCAACAGCAGATTATGCAAGAGCGGGAGGGCCGGGCTGGTCTGGACTGGGCTGTGTTCGGTTTGGTTGGACTGTGTTGGGCTGGACTGGGTTGGGCTGGGCTGTGTTGGACTGTGTTGGGCTGGACTGGGTTGGACTGGGCTGTGTTGAGTTGGACTGGACTTGTTTGGACTGAGCTGGTTTGGACTGGGTTGGGCTGGACTGGGTTGGGCTGGGCTGTGTTGGACTGGGCTGTGTTGAGTTGGACTGGACTTATTTGGGCTGGGCTGTGTTAGGTTGGACTGAGCTTGTTTGGACTGAGCTGGTTTGGACAGGGTTGTGTTGGTTTCGGCTGTGTTGGATTGCCTGTGTTAGGTTGGACTGAGCTGGTTTGGACTGGTCTGTGTTGGGTTGGACTGAGCAGGTTTGGACTGAACTGGTTTGGACTGGGCTGCGTTGGTTTGGGCTGTGTTGGATTGCCTGTGTTAGGTTGGACTGAGCTGGTTTGGACTGGTCTGTGTTGGGTTGGACTGAGCAGGTTTGGACTGAGCTGGTTTGGACTGGGCTGCGTTGGTTTGGGCTGTGATGCACTGGGCTGTGTTGGACTGAGCTGTGTTGGACTCGACTGAATTGGACTGGACTGAATTGGACTGGGCTCTGTTGGGTTGGACAGAGCTGGTTTGGACTGGGCTTTGTTCGACTGGGTTGTGTTGGGTTGGACTGAGCAGGTTTGGACTGAGCTGGTTTGGACTGGGCTGCGTTGGTTTGGGCTGTGATGCACTGGGCTGTGTTGGACTGAGCTGTGTTGGACTCGACTGAATTGGACTGGACTGAATTGGACTGGGCTCTGTTGGGTTGGACAGAGCTGGTTTGGACTGGGCTTTGTTCGACTGGGTTGTGTTGGGTTGGACTGAGCTGGTTTGGACTGAGCACGTTTGGACTGAGCTGGTTTGGACTGGGCAGTGTTGGACTGAGCTGTGTTGGACTGGACTGGATGGGTTGCCCTGGACTGGGCTGTTTTGGACGGGACTGTGTTCGGCTGGTTGGGTTGGACTGGATTGAATTGGGCTGGGTTGGTTTGGACTGGGCTGGATTTGGTAGGACTGTGTTAGGTTGATCGTTGCGGCTGCTGCCTGTGGCTACCGAATCGACGACGGGACGGACGCCTCCGGGCAACGGGAATTGCTCGTTGAGCTTAGAACTCTTCGCCTTCTTTTTTTCTCTCTTATAAAATGCACTACTTTTGTCTATAAAATGTTTAATTATTTTTTTGTGATTATTTTTTTTTTTTGGAAATTTGTTTTTGTTTAAAAAATTTTTAGTTTGTTTTTTGTTTTTGTTTTTACCAACCTATTCGGATGTTTGTCAACACCTGTGTCGTTTTCGTGAGGACTAAAAATCCGTGCATCACCACAAGGAGCTGTGTTTATATACAAATGGAAATGAACATCGGATTTTAGTCTATAGGGGTATTGCCCATTCTCTTGGTTCCTCACGAAAATCGACTGATTTGCTGTTGCTATAAAAATCAAAAGTTGAAAAAAATCGTTTTTACCATTTTAGTAATGAAATTAATTAATCTGAAAATATTTTTGGGGGTTTTTTTTATAAATATTAATATAATTAATTAATTAATTAATCTTTATTGTATTTTTTTGGTTTTTTTTTAGTTTTGTTTTGTTTTTTAGTTAGTGGTGTTTTTGGTTTAAATTAATGCTAAATTCAATACGAACTGAAAAGAGAAAGTTTATGCTTCGAAACAGAAATTATGAGACTATCGATTGTTGGCTAATTGTATCGGGGGGAGTATGCTGTTTACTGGGTACCAATGGAGGGAAATTAAGATTTGTCTTGGATTTGGTTGTTCTGGTTACAAAATGCCATGCCACAGAACTGGACAACATTTATCTCCACGCACACAGACACACTCTCATACACAAATTTGAAAAGTTAGTATTTTGTTAAATCAACTTCATGCAGCACGGGAAATAATGCCCCGGAATAGGTACTAAATAAAAACGGGAGAAATCAGTAAGGGTGGTGATTGGAAAGAACCCGATATGTCCGATATATAGTATTGTTAAAATTCTTCGTACTTTGTCAACGACAGTATAAGAAATAATGCTCCTGAATAGTTACTAAATAAAATTGTAAAAAAAAGAAATCAGCAAAGAAGGTGATTGAAAACTATCCAATATATGCCGGTGTGTGTGAGTGTTCATCGCATCTTTCAAAACTGCGTAAGATAAATGTCCCCTGAATCGAAGCTGCGCTTCTAGTTTTACGAAAATTAGTTTGTTTCTAATAGTTTCGGTACTGGATTGAGCCCAGTACATAAGGACATTTAAGGAACAATTCGCCAACTTCACTTGAACAATTACCTATTTTAACTTACTCTTCCATATCTCTCACTTGGTGGTTCCTAATCACAACTGACCTCACAGTGCAGATTCTACTTATTTCGGCTGCTTTTGACACTATTCCTACATACTCCGGATTTAAATCCCTTAATACAAAAGAGTAGAAATATTATGGACAACTCATCCTTTCTCCTATTCTAGGCTAAGTTTCAAAAGTGCAGAAGAATAACGTGCCTTCAATCGAAGCTGCGCCGCCAATTTTGCGAAAATGAGTATGCCATCATTTATTGCCAGCACTACACGTATTGTTAGTTAAGCAGAGTGTTCAAAGTGACCATGCTAAGTCTCCAAGATTGGCAGCATAAATGAACTGAGGTGTCAAGGGGAGAGTAACTGTTCTCTTATGTATGAGTGGGGAGGGGGGTTTCATGGGGAAAATACTATTGCAGCATTTGTAGGCGTTGTTTAAAGATTTACAAATAACGCAAACAAATGCTTGGAACTTTCACTTTTATAGCACAGTACAATAAACGTATTATTAAATTGTGTTCTTCTCTATTTTAACTCATAAGGATTCGTATATGTTTCCTAAGAAAATTTATGTAAAAAAGGAGTTGGAGAAGTGTTTCAAATGGACTTAATAATAATTATAAAATAATAATAAATTCTGTTATGGGACCAGGCGTACTTCGTTGGTTAGTAATAACTGGCCCAAAATAGTTGCTAACTTAATTCTTTGGCGTAAAGCTTTCAAAATAATTATAGGAATATAACAATAGCAATTATTGATATGAGAACCAGGTGGATGTCGCTTGCTAGTAATCATTGCTAACTTAATTAGCAATAATTACAAAAATATTAGCAATATGGCAATTCTGATCTGGAGACCAGACGAGGGTTTAGCAGCTAATAATCCCTTAAACAGGATTTGAGCTGTTAAAGTAAAATAAATACAAATTTTTCAATTTGTTTATGAAACTATCCGCCACTATCCGGCCACGTTATGTTTTGAGCAGTTCTGCCAAAGTACGCGCAATTATTTGCTCAGATCTCATTCAACCAAGCGGCGTGAGGCAATTGAATAAAGAATTATTATTTAATAGTAATGCAAATAAAACTAATTAAAAAAAGTAAATTAAATGCGATGCACAAGTAAATAAACCACAGGAAGAAGCACACAAATACACACAGCCACCAGCAAGGACACACACAACAACGGACATACAAATAGGGACGTACAAATAGGGACATACAAAGAAAGCCACGCAGCCGGGGACACACACGCAAGCACGGTCATACACAAACAAGCACACACAAACACGGACTCACACAGAGAAGGACACAGACAAAACGTACTCACACACACGGACACGGACCCACTGTTAGACTCCCCCAAACACACACACACACACACAGACACAGATACGCATCCACACAACTCCACTGGTAAACATGAAGAACGGACTTTTTAAAGCAAAGCAGCTTCTGGCTAAGAGTAAACTAAATTGTATTCTGTGCAGCAAATGTAACCATACTCAAGTCAAATAAAAAACTGTTGTGAATAAGGAAGTGCACAGAAATATGAAATTAAAATATTAAATAAATATAATGGAAAAAAAGAAGACGAACTCAAAAAGAAGAAGAAACTCTGCCAACGGAAAATTATCAGTGCGGAAGTGGAAGTTAAACTATGTGAGAAACGAGGACACACACTAAAAAAGTCGATAAGAAAAATCTAATAAAATAAAATAAAATAAAATAAACAAATAAATAAAATAATATATATAAAGAGATAATTTTTTTGATATATTCTTTTCTATTTCTTGTGCAACTTGGAAAGCATTTGACCAACTCACACTGACTACACTGCAGCTCCAACTGCGCGTACAGATACTTCATGAGGCAGCGGCGCGAGACAATTTCCGCATGCGAATCGTTCAGCACCGCCCCATTGACGCTCATGTGCTCGCCGCTGACGCACTTCGTGCCGGTAGACACCGATATGACCTGGAAAAAGACAACCAAGAATGATATTAGAAGCAAGTACAGAGACAAATTGAGAGAGAAATTTTATTATTATTATAATACTAACTTAATTATTACATTACAATGAAAGATAACAAGTATACCCAGGACTTTCGTTGGAATTTTTGACTTTCAGTACTAGTTTAAAGGATTTTGATACATAAACTTTGTTGGATGAAAATAGGCGTGCCGCCCCCTGTATAGTTTTCAACTGTTATTTAGTTATCCATTCGCATACATTATATATTCGTAGGGCTACTTTTTTGGGTTGATGAGTTATTCAGCTCGTGACCAAAATAAAAATAAATAATCGGAAATGAAATAATTAAATAAAATTATTATTTTTTTAATTTAATTAAATAAATAATTTTTTAATTAAATTATCAACTTAATTATTTAAATAATTATTAACTTAATTATATAATCGAATTATTTATTTAAAGTAATTATTTAATTAATTATTTAATTTTAATATTTAGTTTTGTTTTAAAACAGATACGAACGAAAATGTTAATGTTTAATTTAATTATTAATAATTATTAATTAAATTTAATTTTTATTAATTATTAAAAATTTATTAAAATAAAGTAAATTTTTTCGCAAAATTAAATAATTCAATTATATACTATACAATTTGTTTACATAATTTAATTAAATAAATTGTTTTTTAATTAAATTATTAACATGATTATTTAATTGAATTTAATTATTTAATTAATTATTTAATTTAAAATAATTATTTTTTTAATTTTATTAAATAAAAAGTTTTTTAATTAAATTATCAACTTAATTATTTAAATAATTATTAACTTAATTATATAATCGAATTATTTATTTAAAGTAATTATTTAATTAATTATTTAATTTTAATATTTAGTTATGTTTTAAAACAGATACGAACGAAAATTTTAATGTTTAAGTTAATTATTAATAATTATTAATCAAATTTAATTTTTATTTATTATTAAAAATTTATTAAAATTAAGTAAATTAAACAATTAAACTATATACTATACAATTTGGTTACATAATTTAATTAAATAAATTGTTTTTTAATTAAATTATTAACTTGATTATTTAATTGAATTTAATTATTTAATTAATTATTTAATTTATGTATTTAATTGATTATTTACTTTATGTGTTTAATTAATTATTTAATTTATGTATTTAATTAATAATTTTATTTATGTATTTAATTAATAATTTTATTTATGTATTTAATTAATATTTCAAAATAGTTACGAACTATAAAAATAATTTTATTATTATTAATTATATATTTAATTTTTATTAAATAATTATGTTAAATAATAATTAATTAAATAATAATTAATTAAATAATATTGATTAAAATAAATAATTTGTATATAATTTAATGAAATAAATGGTTATTTAATTACATTATTAACTTAATTATAAAATTTTATTTATTTAATTAAGTTTCCGAAAGAGATACGAACTCTTAAATTAATAAAATTTAATAAATTAATAAAGTAAAATGTTTAATTTAATTATTAATAGTTATTTATTGAATTTTAAGTACTGAATTAACAATACTTACAAAAACTTACCCACAATTTAATAAATTTATTTTTATATATAATTTTAAAAAATATGAAAAATACAATAGTCATACATAAATCTATTGTTAAGGTCACACACACACACACACACACACATCCTCACATCCAACCATAAAACCTCACGCAACCCTGACATTTTCATTATCCTTGCTGTGACAGCGCAACTTCCTTCTGTGGAATGTAATTAATGTCAAAATGCAGAAATAAACTGCAGCAGAGCTGTAAAAATTTCACCAGGAGGCAAAACCGAACCGAAACAACCCACCAAGCAAAAAAGGACCAAAAGAAAAAGCCACAAACAAATGCGCGGTGCAGTCTTCCGTTTCCGGCGAGCACACACACACACATGCACATACACACATAAACTACCTCTGCATATGGGAAACCACACCAAGCCCACTCACACATGATGCGAGAGTTTAGTTTTGTTCTCCCCATTTTTGGTCTTTATTTTTTAAATAAATAAAATTTTTTTTGTTTTTGTTTTTGTGGCTTTTTGTTTACTCACTTTGGATTCGTTGAAATTCATATTCTCTGTCATCACAATGCCGGACAGAACTTTGCGGCGCGAATACGACTCCTGACCCTTGATCACCTCCATGAATTTATCCAGCACCAGGCGACCAATGCTGTCCGCGTGTATTTGCGGCAACTCCATGGATGAAGTTTTATCATCGATTGGCAGCGGCACATTCTTTTGCGGATGCATCATTGGACTGTACGAGATGTTGCACAGAGAGGCCAGCGCAGCCTTGGCGGCGGCATTTTTGGCCAACTTCTTTGATGGACCTGTCACGGGCAGACAAACATACAAAACAAACAAAATTATTTAGGAAAGGAAACCAAAAAAACCCACTAAGAAATTCGAGCCGCACCCAAAGGCGTTGCAGACATTTTCCTACACAACTGGAAGCTGTTAATTTAAGCGGTGATATTTGAATGAATTTTCGATTTGAAGGAGTAGTTAAGGAGGCCGTAGTGACGCGCTTGCGTTTCACAGCAGACTGTTCGATTGTATTGCAGCGGATCGTTCGAAAGGCGGAGAACAAAACAGTATGGAATAGTCAGAGTGGAAAGTCCGAGAGTCGTCTCGGAGAGAGCTACTCTGCTGAGCTGGCAAATTCACAACAAATCAAAGGCAGGTACGGATTCTTGGCAATTGTTTATATTGGGCACATGAGGCATGGACCCACCACTTAGCGACATGCGTGTGGGAATTGTTTACATGCCGCGTCAAGTGAACTGCACGTTGTGTATCAAGAAAGCCCACCAATGCTGCAAGATGCCATTTCAACCAACAGCGCCAACACTGGGGAACGCATTCCGGCATGAGAGGGTTATAAGAAACCCAAGTAAACAGGTTGAAATTTGATCATATGGGGAGGCACGCTATCTGCAGAAATGCTGACTATAAATTTTGAAATGAGCTATTAAATTTTGTTGCGATGGTCGTTAAATTCAACGCGAAATAGTAGTACCAAAGGGATGTTGCAGCCGGTGTTAGCGACCATTAGATATACTCTACATCTATGCTTGTGAGTATATCTACATTATTAGTATTACGAGACTCCCACCAAATTAGAAGACACATCATCTTCCTCACCAAATTATTATAATGCAACAATAAATATGACAAGAAATACTCCTGAAGCAGTGCCAATTCATAGCAATAGATGGCGCTGCACAAAGCAAACGTTTATATAAGTGCCCTTTCTAGTTACAGTGAATTGGCCCCAAGTCTGCGGTTAAACCTGGAAACTTGAGCATTACAAATGGAACACAGAATCACAGAGGCAAGCGACACCAGTATGATAAGCCTGATTTTAACCAAGTATGAATATCGTGCAATTTATTTAATCGCAATGCATCCGTTGACCAGGCCACATCTTGCGCATGGACGATGGCCGGCCATAGAAACTTTTGTTAGACCACAAACCTCCAAGCGCAAATCATCGCGGGAGGCCGAAAACAAGCTGGTTGGACGGCGTCACCGAAGACTTGAGTGAAAAACTGGAAGTCAGTGGCTCAAGATCGTGTTGAATAGAGGAAGATTGCTGAAGCAGCTAAAGCCCACTCCAGACTGTAATGCTAAATGATGATGATGTTCTAAGCAACAACACCAACTTCTTGAAGATATAATGATATAATCGGTGAACCGAAATTTGCCATTTTCTTCTTTCTAATGACATTAAAATTGGGTCTCAGAATGCTCCTCTCTTCTGAGCACCAACTTCTTGAAGTTTTATTAATATATGTCTGTATTTATATGCCCCCCGGTTCCGTGATTCTACTTACCCGTGCCATCAAACTTGCTGCTGTTCACCGTCACGGTCATTCTGAAACGGCAATTGTTCTGCGCTCCGTCTATCGTTGAGCAATCGAAATGAACATCATTGAACAGCTCGTAGAGCAGCATGACTGGTCCTTTGTCCGGCACCTTCTTCTGTCCATCGACAGAGATGACGCTCTTGTTAACATCTGAAGTGCGTGCGTGTAATACAATATAATGTTTTTTTTAATATTAGTTTCTTAATTAATGGAAAGTTTTCTCGTTTTTGTGTCTTGTTTTAATGAAGAACTGCCTTGGGAGCTACGAGTCCTTAGAAGTGAGTAAATGAGTGCGACTATTTGTGGAACTTTGGGGTGGGTGAAAATAAATCCAAGCTCGGAAGAAAAACAAAATAAATACTCAAGCAGTCAGTAAGGATAACAAATTATTAATTGTAACTCATATTGGAGATGGAAGTGGAACGAACGGAAGGGGGCGTGTCTTAAACACAAACTAAGGAAATAATAAGAGATAAAAATAATATGAAACGAATTTTAAGGAAATGAAAACTTTGTTCTTTTACCTGATTTTGTTGGAAAATGTTTTGCACTTGATGCTAGAATGTTCAAAGTGGACGACACATTAATTCAAACTCGTTACAAGAGATCTATTAAAAAAATACGGCGGTTGGAGCGGGGGGAACTAGCATCTCAAAAGCAAAACAACACCCACCCACAATGAGGGCGGCGGAGTAGGTGTCGAGATGTAGCAAGTGTGGGGCAACGCGTGTATGCAAACCCAAGCAACGCAATTGTTTAGCACGGAAGTCAAAAGAATTAATGGGGAGTGAAGCTGGCAACAGTGCTGAGCCAGCTAACAAATGAGCCGGCATGGCGTGAGTCTGGAAACGCGATAAGGAGGAGTTCGTGCGCGTAATGCCAGACGGAAAGTCTGCACACTCATCTTCTTCTGCTTGGGCGGGATTTAATTGCCTGATGCTAATGCTGAGCAAGCAAACTATATGCGGATAATCGTTCAAGAACTGATGTTGCTGGTTGCCTTTCCAAAGCTAATAAAAAATCGGCACGGCAACTTAAGTGAGCCAGTTTACAGTGACTCACAAACAAAGTTGGACACAACTAAAACAAGAATGCGACGGAGATGATTTGCCAGAAATACACTTTGTAAAAAAAAGTAAATATATTTATGTTTGAAGCTCTTTTAGTCGCGATCGATATGTCAGGTCTTAATTTGACATATGTCCTTTTTGTGCAGGATTCACCGAAACATTTTGCAAAGTCTTTATTTTTAACGATTTGGTATTGATGCTTTTATACGATTTGACGATTCAGAGCTGTGCTGACAAACTAGATTTTTCTAGTTTGTGTACAGAATAAGACCGTTATCATATAAAACCATCAATGTTTCTTTTCAGGCCAACTTTCTAGAAAATATTGACTTTGTTAAATTTCACACAGTGACGTATCGAACGCGTTTATTAGAAAAGAATTCAAAAATATATTTTTTTAAATTGTGTATAAAAACAACCCATTTTAAAACTGGTTTAGAAAAAAAATTTAAATTAATTTTGATAATTTCTTTTAATTTATTAATAAAAAATAAATTATAAATTTATTTTAATAATCTTTTTTAAAATTGTTTTTAAAATAAATAAATAATTTGAATAAATTAATGTTGAGAATTTTCAATTTTTTTAAAAAATAAATAATTTTTTGATAACATTTTCTTAAAAGTTTTTAATTAAAATAAACAATTTTTATAAATTCATTTTTAAAATTAATTTTTAAAATCAGTCTATAAAAATATAAAACTTTTAATAGTTTTTTTTTATAACTATTTATAAAATAGACAAATTTTATAAATTGTTTGTGAAAACTAATTTTAACAATATTTTTATAAAAAAAACAATTTTAAAAATTTATTTTAATATTTTTTTTTTAAATTTGTTTTTAAAAATAAACAATTTTTGTAAAACAAATTGTTGATTTTGTGTTTAAATTTGCTTATCAATTTTTTTATTCATTTTATTAAAAAATTTATAATCAATTTTTTGTAATTTAATTTTGATCAACTTGAAATTTTGTTTATAAACAAAAACAATTTCTATAATTAAATTTCTTTGGAAAAAAAATTTTTTAATTAATTTTAGTAATATATTTTTTAAATTGTTTAAAAAAATAAACAAAAATAAATTCGGATAATTTTTTTAATTGCTTATAAAAATACCCATTTTAAAATATAAAAAATTAAATTTGTTTCTTAACAAAAATTTTGATTATCCTTTTTTAAATTGTTTATAAAAATAAGCAATTTTAAAAAATTTATTTTGAGAATTTATTTTTAAAATTTCTTTATAAAATAAATAAATTTTATGAATTGTTTATGAGAAAATTTTTTAAAATTCTTTATAAAAAAACAATTTTTATAAATTAGTTTTTAAAATTATTTTTTTAAAAATGGTTTATAAAAATAAAAACTTTTTAATATATTTTTATCACTTTTTATAAAATAAACAACTTTTATATATTACATTTTTATATATACATTTTAATCATTAAAAAGAACTTGTTTATAAAATAAACCATTTATTTAAAAAATTGTTTTTAAAATTTTTTAAATAAATTTTCTTTTAACATAATCTATTTTGAAACTATTTTTGTCCACTAACAATAAAAAAATAGCTTCCAAATTTTTATTCCGTTTCTTTTACAAAATGGCATTTTTTGCAATATTTATCACCGTAGAATTATTAATTGTTGTTTGTCCAATTTCTTTTCCGAGTCACTGTAATACAAAAATAGATTTAATCTTTGCAGTGGCAACTTTAGTTCTATTCGTAAACGAACTCGCCAAGCACAGAGAACTGTGCTTTGGCAGCTGAGTCGTTATATCCCATATGGTCTAGTGGCTAGGATATCTGGCTTTCACCCAGAAGGCCCGGGTTCGATTCCCGGTATGGGAAGCAGTTTTTTGCAAATATTTGAAATACAATAAAAATATGAAAATAACACATAAATATAAAATAACACATAAATATAAAATCACATAAAATATAAAAAACATAAAAAAACAAAAGGAACAAACCAAACGGGAACAAAATACTTGCTTGTCATGCTCAAATCAATGGATAAAGTGTCTGGCTGCAATTTGTTTTTTAACTTCTCATGCTTTACAACTGCTTCTACAAGCTTTATTAAATCACTCTTATTAAGCGGATCAATGACGACTTTGACAGTACCGTTTTCCAGATGCTCATCGCTTGTGAAGTCTAAATTGCAGGCTGGTTTCAGGGGCGTTAGAACGGCCCCATCCTTGAATTGTATAAAGCTGCGCAGCGCCGTGGCGGCAGCTTCGATGCGTGCAATTTTTTTACTCCGTCCTTGGCCATTGTACTTTTGTCCATCAACCTGCAAAAGAGAGAGGATATTAGTGATCAACTGTGGAAGGCAAGGAAAAAATCAATACTTTTATATAAAAATAAATCTGAAAAGGATATTAGTGGTGCAACTCCAGGCGTTAAGAAGAAATAAGTTAAAAATATTTATAGTAGGTTAAAATCTTATGATATGATCTTTGCAAGAAAATAGGCGTTGGGAAAATCGGCGTGATTGGCACTCAATTTTGACACAGCTCACATGATAGTTAAACTCGCCTTTATGTTAGAATTTATCCAAATAGTGCATTTAGTGCTTCATTTATGATCTATGAAAAATTAATGGGGTATGAGAGCATAATAATAAAGTCCTATGGTGCTGTCCTTGTGCTGACTATCACCATCTTTAAGTAAGAGAATTTGAGGCAGTACTTGAACAGCGCCACAACACCGTGGCATCACAACGGAACATTAGGTGTGCTCAAGAGTGCTTTTGGTGAACTAAGCTGCCTCTCCTACCTACCTACTTATGATTATGCGTGGGAGCAAATGGCCACAGTATGAGAAAACAATCTTATGAAAAATGGGCATGATGGTGGTCAAAGTTTCACCCAATTTTGCAAACAATTTTGCTCACATGAGTATTAGACTCGACTGGTGGTTTCATGCAAATAGTTCCTTTCGTACTTAAGATATACGTTTTCTAAAAGAAAGAAGTCTATGGAGAGTGGGCGGGATTGTAGAGCGAACTGCCACATAAACTGTATACAACTCATATATGAGCCAAACCTCAACTTCATATAATATATCGTTCTTTTCCTGGGTTATGCTGTGTACTGGGTTATGCTGCGAAGCTAAGACAGCCAGACGACCACAGGAATACATTTCCACGAGTCAATACTATCCACACAGGAATACATTTCCACAAGTCCACATTGGCCACGCCTCCATAGCAACGTTACAAATATTTTCTTAGCCCCAATTAACATTGGAGTAACGTAGGGAAAGGAAATTACTCCGAAATAATTGAAAATTCGCTGCATAGTGTCGGATCGGAGTCTGAGGAAATCACAGCGAATAACAGCGTAATGAGTGTTCCAATCAATTCATAACAAGAAATAGCTGCATCCCAAAAGCAGGCTGTCAAAATTATGTCACTTAGTTTGAACCATTCATATTGAGTTTACCACATTACAAATAGTAAGCCTATTTTTCGGGGCTTGCTATTATTAGGAGAGCAGCATACAGTGCTCTGTTATATTGAAATAGTGTATAGCATAAAAACACAGGCACTGGGGGGACCTTAACATTTCAACGTAAATACTTCAGCTTAAAAAGTCCTAACTTGTTACCCCAAAAAAATAATGTTAGTACAATTGAAGAGGTTCTTCAAAGCACAAGTGAATCAAAAATTCGTTTCATGCGAATGCTTGAAAATACTAGTACTCTATTTAGGTTGAGGAGCCTTTCAGATACTCTGTCTGGGACCAAAAATTGTTTCGCCTGAAGTTTTCCTAAATAAATAGTCCATTATCCGGCAAATTTCGAAGTACCCTATATCCTCAACAATTCTTAGTCTGGCTTGGCAAAGTCGTTAACTCGTTTAAACTAAGAATCAATAGCAAATCGTTAAAAATAACGACTTCGCCCTAACATACTTGCTACAGGTCTTCTGAATATTATAATATTATTATAACTAAATTAGTTGTGCACTCAGAAAACGATGCCTCTCAGCTATCTTCAATTCAGAATTATAATAAGTTTTTCTTTTATCAAAAATTTTTCTATATGATCACTCTGGTTCTATGCATGCCCACATACTATATAATCCTTCAGAAATTCACTATTTCTAATCTCTTCAGCAATTGAAGTGATTTCACATCTTATTGAAAGAACACGATATAATTATATCTCATAAGCGGACTGGGAAGGTAACGAATAAGCGGGCCATATATTACCTTATTTATTTAAAGACGTAAGAGAACTCTAGAAGATTGTGACGAAATAGCTATTTCAGTCTTCATCAATCACTGTGAATAAATCTACTACTAAATCACTATGAATATTCTACTTATAACGTCCTCACTCTACATTGTAGAATATTGTAAGTAGTTTGTATTAAGTTAAGTGTTATGATAGAGAAGCTATCTCGCCTTACTACTACTTGTAATAAGTAATTAGAGATAAATGGTTGTCTCTCTTTGTTATAATAGGGAAGCTATTTCGCTCTCTCACTTGTTATATCTGATTAGTTATAAGTTTTATTCTTCTTCTGCTATAATAGGGTCGCTTTCCCACATGTTATATGAATTATTATTATCTCTTTTTGTTATACTAGAGAAGCTATCTTGCTCTCCCAATTGTAATAAGCAATTAGTGATAAATGGTTGTCTCTTTCTGTTATAATAGAGGCGCTATTTTATAAAGATAAAGGAGAAGCTGAAGGCGATTCCAAAACCAGCCTATGAAAAATGTTTTGAAGATTGGAAGAAGCGTTGAAATATGTGTATGGATAACCATGGAGATTACTTTGAAGGGGAATAAAATAAATATCAATGAATAATAGATCCGTTTTAGTTTTATTAAAAATTTCCGGGTACTTTTGGAACATAAGGCAAATAAAATGTACAGTGGTCTTTATAATACAACACCATAGCTCCAATAAAAGCTCTCAAAGAGCACTTTTCCCTTCTTCTCAGGTTAATGGACCACTCGCGGTTACTCATGCAGCAGATCTATTAACAACATGCACATAAGAGGTGCACACACAGAGGTACTCAATTCAACGTTTGTCCCATAAAGACGAAAATCATTCTACAGAGAAATATGAGAATTTAAAATACATTTCACAACTCAACATTCTGTGAATTTTTTAGATATTTCCTTATCTCGTTTTCATATATTTCAATCATACAAACTAACATGCACCCTTACAAGCACTTCAGCGCCTAACAAGGTTCTAGTTTACTCAGTTTATCCTTTCAAAACAAACTTTCATATCATAAACAAACACAAAACAGCAGCAGTAGCAATGCCAGCAAAAAGGAAGCCAAGAACGCTTACAGAGCACAGCAGCGACTGGCAGGAATATTCGCCAGCGGAGGAAAACTGCAAACTGAAAAGAAAAATGACACCATTATAATTCGATTTGTTGACTACAACTGCGGAGTCACGTTGTGCAGTGACGACGAAGACGACGACGACCACGTTGATGGGAACATTCCAGATGCTGTTGCGGATAATGTGCTGCGGCAGCTCTCCTGTGTCGAGCGCTAAGCATGACGACAAATTCCAGCGTTGACAGTTGCGGGAGACGAGCGAATAAAAAATTCGTATATGAAAAAAGCAACCAAAAAGCTGAGCGAGGCGACGGTAATGCCAAAACGGAACCCTGACATGTGCCGTACGCCAACCGACAAAGCACGAGTAAGTCGTGGGATGCAGACTGCTGCAATGGTGTTCATTAAAAGACTCAAACGAGTAGCGGCGAAACAGAGAGCTCCCGGCACACAGCTCGGATTGTGGTGGATGGAGTAAGTAGCAACTTGAAGCACCATGAAGCAAAATGAAGCCTGACAACTCGGGAAGTTTCAGTCTAATTTATTATTTATAGTTAGCGGCAGCAGCTCAACGACAAGGCCAATTCATAATGGAGTGCTTGCTACGTTGCAACCGTGTGCAATCATTTCAAGAAACTTGGTGGCAATTTATTTCGTGGCAATCCTTAGGAAAAAATTCAATGAATCAATTGGGAAGCTGGAAGGCAATGTCAGTGTATCATATTGAAAAAACCGTACAAGAGACACAAGGATTATCGTACCAGTGTGCGAGAAATATTTTTCAACGCGTCTTCACTCCCCATTGACGGACTTTTGCAATTTTCCTATCTTTAGTTACAGGAGCTACTAGGCTAGGTGAAGATATGCGCCCATTGCTCTAGAAGGAGTCTTCAGCAGCTGCTACTAAACCCTTAAGGGCAGGGTTTCGAGCCTTCTCAGGTTGATAAGCACGCCGAGTTTCATAAAGTAGATTGACAGAAAATATTCTTAGGTTGAGTATTCTTAGTAGTATAGTCTCAGATTTACAAATCCTTCTTCATCTACGCGGTCGTCTCATAGACTCATAGCTTCAGTCGTTATATGAAAATCCATTCCTTATGACAAAATTCATGCCTCTTGAATCAATTTATATCACATGAAGAAATTCATTCCTTATAAATAGATTTACTGGTCTGCCTTCGCAGGTCACCTGAGCAATCCCATTCCCTGTCAAATCGCCCCCTTTATATCATATGAACCTCCTGAAATACTGAGTAGTGGAAACAGTGAGCGGCTGAACATCCCAAGGAAGAAACGCGGTGAAGAAGATCATTAAAGACTAAAATCCTTAAAAAGCTACAAGAATAACAACGAAAATGACAAAAGAACTACCTAATATGAAGTGTATCTCACAGGATTCAACGCTGGGCATTATCCTCAAAGGTGGAACATTTTGAAAATAATAAAGATCCCGAAGCCAGGAAAGGATGTAAGATAGGTTTGTTCACATGGACCTATTAGTCTATTGTTAACTATTAAAATAGTTCATCGACAGGTCTTCCAGTATTTGAATAAAAGCAATGGAAGTCCTCAATACCAGTTCGGCTTCCGTGAAAAGCATGGAACGATGGAGGAAGTTCATCTCATAATAAGAATTATAAGCTCAGCATTCGAACAAAATAAATACTGCTCTGCTGCATTCCTAGTATTACGCCAGCCTTTTATAAGGTGTGGCAAAAAGGGCTCGAAATAAACTTAAAGGAATTTGTACAAAGAAACTCCACGAACTATTTGAAAGCTGCATTAAAGGCAGAAAATTCATGGAAAGCTAAGGTGATACTAGGTAGGTAGGTAGTATCACTTACCTAAGGTGATACAAATTCTGACAGCTTTCACAGTAGGAGTACCTCAAGGCAGTGTGCTTGGACCACTCTTTATAGCTGACTTGCCAACGATCACACCGCTATATTCACCTTTTCTGATGATACCCCATACTATCGTTCCTCGCACTGGTTACAGAGCCACTTACAGTCCATTGAACAATGGCTCAACAAATGGAGTATAAAGGTCAATGAAGCCAAATCTGTCCAGGTAACATTTGCCTTAACCCTGGAAGGTCATCGTTCGTCGTTTCGACGACTCTGTTTCATGATGATCTTTGCGTTAGAAAAATAACGATGACCTTCCAGGGTTAAGGAAGGACACGTGCCCCCTATTCGCATGAATGGTCAAAACATTCCACAATGCTCTGACATAAATTACATGGGAATCCACTTAACAAATGGATTAGAAAGGTCAATGAAGCTACATGTGCCCACTTAACAATTGCCTTAAGCAAGAACACGTACCCCCCTGTGCCCATGAATGGTCACAACATTCCACAACGCTGTTACCTGGGAATACACTTAGACAGACGATCAACTTGGACTAATTGCACTGATTCAAAGTGTGCTCATATCAAATTAAAGCTCCATAACTTGAACTCCATGCTTGAAAGCCTTTAAACCCTGCCTTAGAATATAAGGTATTTATTTATACCAGTATCATTATGACTATATGGACATATGGGATTCAATTATGGGGCTCGAGCTTCTGACAAACAGGGAGAAACTCCAACGCCTCCAATCAAAAATTCTGCGAATGACCACTGGTGCTCCATGGTACTTCAGGAACTTAAACATCCAACGTGACTCCCATGACAGAATGAACGGCTCCATGAGCAAATCATTAAATTCATGAGGAGGAAGTAATTCTTGAGAAATAAATTGTTGAATGAAGAATGAATAAGTTCATGGGATTGGCATTGAGTTATGAATAATGGAATGATTCATTAGGAATGAATTGATTGAAAAGAAATTTATTATGGTGAGAAATGAGTCATGGGGAATAAATTTCATTATGAGGGATTCATTTTTAATGATAAATACATTAAATTAAATTTAAAAAAAAATCCATCGTCTTAAAGAAATTCACTCCTCATGAATGAATACATTCCTCATAAAGTAATTCATTCATCATAAAGTAATTCATTCATCATGAAGTCATTCATTCTTCATGAAGTCATTCATTCTTCATGAAGTACTTCATTCTTCATGAAGTACTTCATTCTTTATAAAGCATTTCATTCATCTTTATTCAAATCATTCCGCATGTATTAATTTATTCCTTTTGAACGAATTCCTTCCTTAGAATTCAGTCCTTTATTTATACAAGTAATTCAATACTGAATTCATAAACCATTCATTCAATATTCCCCATGAATGAATTAATTCCACATGACACAATTCATTTATCATAAAGCCAATCATGCCGCCTTCCGAAGCTATGCATTCCCACTGATGCAATGCATTCCTCCAGAAGCAGTGCATTCCTCCAGAAGCAGTGTATTCCTACTGAAGCAGTGTATTCCTCCTGAAACAATTCATTCCACTTGAATCAATTGATTAATTTTTCATTCATTCACTACCATTGCATTCAACAATTTGACATTAAAGACGTCCGATCTTTTTAACCACATCATTCATCTTGCTGAATGCTTTATTCAATTAAATTTGAAGGACCTTCTCTCCAATATTCCCATGAGCTAATTATTGCACAAATGCCCGTACGAATATAATTGCAAATAACTTGAAGCAAAATTTTAATAAATTAAATTTTCCCCCAATGCATCATTTTCACATGCTCCAGCACGCTGCTTCCGTGGCGAGTGCAGCCACAACGCCATCAAAGCAGCATAACCGCATTTGCACCACGCCGTGGAATTCTCGGATTGTTTTAATTCGCCTGCGGGGTTGTTGCCTACGCTGGCACGTGCTCTCGTAATGTGTTAACTAACGCAGCGTAAGGACACGCGTCAATTATCCTACCTGGCAGGTTTTCGGTTACTTTTTTCTGTTGTGGCCCGTAATGCTTGGAGCTGTAACCAAAATTCGATGTGGCACGGTGGTGACGAGAATGCAGCGAGAAGCCTACAGACGAATCGCACTGGACAGGCCGGGTTTTTCAGTATTGGTGGAGTGCACGGCTGGTATGGATACATTGCTGACATGGATGTATGGTGATATGGACACATTGCTGACATAGATGCATGGCTGATCTGAATGCATGGCTGATATGAATGCGTGGCTGACATGGATGTCAGGGATGAAATATATTGACGCTAATGAAGAGTTGTGGTGGAAAAAAACACACCGACGAGGAAAAAATATGTGGAAAATAAAACAAAGAGTCCTGTGGGATTTTACTAAATTTGAAGACTTTTAAATTGGAATTTTTAAAAGTATTTCTATTATGAACTCTCTTAGGGACACTAAATGAGGAGGATAAATAAGGTACATTTGCTAAAGTCTGAACCAGTGGTGGACCATATAACAGAAAAAACCGCCGAAAGTTATCCCGAAATGGTTTAATCTGGACTCCAGTTCCAAACTTTAATATTTCCGAAAGTCTTTAGGAATATGTTAATTTTATATAGCATTAAAAGGACTCATTATGACGTAGAGAGGGAATAATAAAAAGAAACCAAATTAATGTTGGAATACTCGTACAAGATTGGGCCAACTAAGTAAAGTATATTCAGTAGTCAAGTTTAGAGGGGTCTCCTCTGTTTCAGTCCCTGGAGTTTTAGGCAAAAATAAGATCAACAGCTTATAAAAAACGATTACCTCACTACATTACCTCTAGCTGCCTCGAACAGGCCAACAAAAGATGGCGGGAGGAAAGTATTTGTAGTAAGATTAGATAGCTCTGACCTTCATTTGATTCCAGATGCACCAAAGAGCCAATCTCTTTAAATTAGCAACACATTAGCTCTGTTGTGGCAGTCCTGGCACGACACTGTCTGTTTGGCTGCGATGCCAACAAGCTGAGCCTCTACGAGGGAGACTACTATCATAGCTATAGAGAGAGATTGGATAAGAAAGAGACAATCTTCCATCTACTCTGTCACTCTTCAACCCTCTCCAAGCGCAGTTATTCAAAGTTGTTCAATAACCTGGACGATCTCAAATCAGTCAATGTATGTAAAAGACTTATTGATATTCGTCGTAGTTTCAAAATGGATGAAGAAAAGCTTCTCACAGATCTTGGGAAGTACACATATCGGGTTTTTCAATAAGAGCGCAACAAAAGTTTTTTTAAATAAAACAAAACCGGTTTTAGATATCAATGAAATTCTTTATTCCTGTGAAAGTACGTTCGATGCCATTATGTATGAAGCTCGATTTATTTTGCATGGCCACCACGGGCACGCTTGCAGAAGGCCAGACGCTGAACCCAATTTTCAACGGTTTTCAAGCATAAATCGCCCGATACTGCTGCAATTTCACGTTCGATATTCGTACGAAGTTCATCAATCGTCGCTGGCTTGTTGGCATAGACCATAGACTTGACGTAGCCCCGCTGGAAATAATCTAACGGCGTCAAATCGCACGACCGAGGCGGCCAATGGACTGGGCCATTTCGTGAGATAACACGTTCACCAAACTTGGTTTGCAGTAAATTGATTGTGGCATTCGCTGTGTGGCTTGTGGCGCCGTTCTGTTGGGACCACATGTCCTCCAAGTCCATAATATCCAATGGGGGCCAAAAATATTCGGTTTTCATTGAACGGTAGCGATTCGCATTCACAGTAATGTGCCGGTCTTGATAATCACGGAAGAAGTACGGCCCAATGACGCCGTCGGCCCATAAACCGCACCAAACCGTAATTTTTTCGGGATGCAACGATGACTCATGGAGTACGTGTGGATTGCTGTCTAACCAATAACGCATATTTTGCTTATTGACGAAGCCATTCAGCCAGAAATGAGCCTCATCATAAATTGGACGTAGCGCTCTTAAAGTTGAGGCGACTGACTCCGAACTTCGGTAGTAAATTTTAATAATTTCGACTCGTTGTTGCCTCGTATATCTTTGCATGATGAAATGGCAAACCTTACTGAAGAGAAATGTTAAAAGAGCGGGGAAAAATATGGCGTCGTTTGCTGTCACTATCGATTTACTTTTGTAGCGTTTCTTTTGAAAAGCCCTTTATATACCTGGGAAGTACACGCATATACATGGCCTAAGTGTATCATCTGACCGATAATTCCAGCTCTCGACAGTCACTTAAACCTAAACCTGACCTTATAAGTATATATTTATGTTCACTATCTTTCAGAGACCCTTGAATGAATGAATGAATGAAATAAAGAGAGAAAATGTACCACGATCAATATGATCTATTGTACTGCTCCTGCATGCACCTATTAACCCTGGAAGGTCATCGTTATTTTTCTAACGCAAAGATCATCATTAAACAGCGTCGTCGAAACGACGAACGATGACCGTCCGGGGGTTAAAGGTCTTCTATTAGTCCAACAGTTCTAAGGAAACTGAGCACTGAGTTGGGGTTCATTGCTCTAATGTCTTTGCCCTCGGGCCAGTAATGCCCCAGATATTTCTTCTTACTGCGAGACAAGTCTTCGCAGTTCATTAGAAGGTGCTCTGGTGTTTCTTCTGCCTCCGTGCAGAACCTGCACGTGTTTACTGGTGAGAGTCCCAGTTTCATGAGGTGGCTTCTTAAACGACAGTGACCTGAGACCCTTAAGAGTACGAGTACAATTATTTAAAAGTGAGTGGGATTGTGCACATGTTCATATAATTGTGAGTACGAATGTGAATGATCATTCTCAATAAACTTTTTTGATTCTTGAGACGAATGCTTCTATGCAGTTCTCTGACACCACTGTAGCCTTTTTATTGGAAGTACGGAGCAATGAAACTGTTCCGAGTAGAGAATGGATTGAATAAAAATGCATGAATGATTCATACTCATAAATTTAAAAAGCACTAGAGTCAGTGCCTGACTCAAATTGTGCCGAGGGAGTCGACCACAACTCATGTCACCCACTTTTTGGGTCTTTATAGTAGAGTTTTCTTATATAGTAGAGTCTGCTTATATAGTAGTCTGCCTATATAGTAGAGTCTGCCTATATAGTAGATTCTGCTTATATAGCATCTTCTCATATACTTTACTTATATATTAGGGTATGCTTATAAATTAGAGTCTGCTTATATAGAGTCTTCTTACATAGTCCGCTTATATACTACGGTCTGCTTATATAATAGAGCCAGCTTTTTATTATTAGAGCCAGCTTTATATATTAGAGAATGCTTTTATAGTCTGATTATATAGTAGAGTGTTCTTAAGTAGTCTGCTCATATAGTAGAGTATTCTTATTTTTTATAGTCTGCTTATATAGTAGAGTCAGCTGATATATTAGAGTCAGGCAGTTCTGTGTTATATGAACCAACACATAGTGACGATCGCTCGCAATTCCTTGGGTACAGGCCAGTAAGGCAACACACCTATTAATCCTTGAGTCGACATTGTCTCTGGCCACTACCAGTCCCGACTTCGAAACAGTTTAAAACAAACGCATTTGAAAAACCCAGTCTCTCTCTCTCTCTCTACAACAAAACCCTCCATAAAATTATGGAACTTTTTCGTTGAATAAATTAATTTCAATTTTTAAACTGAAATATCTATTTAAATTATATCTCCAACCCGCCTAATTCACTGCCTCCCTTTTCAGTTTCAGCTCCGTTGCAATTTTCGGAACTCACTTAATTCGAATCTAATGAACAATTCGACCACGTGAATGTTGTCCAATTTTAATGGAACGCTTTTCTATCAGCTTCTATTTCACCATAGCCAAACATTCATTATATTTGCTATTCTCCAGTGTGGATTTCCCAATTGCTATAATGGTGTTTTTGCCCTGCATCGCCAGCACGTTGTGCTCAATACCCAATTCCCAATTGGAGCTGGCCCGCCGCAATGAAGAAGCGATAAGCAAGTACCAAAAACAGGTTACTGGCTGCCTGCCCGAAACCAAAATGAACACGCACCCCTCCTCACTCGTGTACGCCGTTGCAATATCCACATTCCCTGCAGGCTGGTTGTGCACGGAACTGCACATGCTGCAGGAGCAGGCATGGATGTGGGCATGGGTATGCGCTGCGGTAAAATAATATACTGCAGTAGTGCTGGAGCGTATGATGTGCCACAAAAAATGCTGTGATTACTGCCAGCAGCCGAGGCGCTGTGCTAAATAAACCCGTGCCCTGTAGTTACCTGGCGCAGTGATGCTGCAACATGATGGTTGCGCAAGCTGGAAGCTGTCCAAATACCAAACAGCATTTAATTTGCCCAATCGAATGATTATCACTCGCCTATTAACTGGAGCTAAAGTGTAGGTGAGCAGGGGATTGAAAACAGTTACAAATGGAATTTTGAATTTTTCTGTGGGAATTCTCTTAAACGATTTCGAGGGTTTCAGAGTTCGGTCACATTTGCATGAATGGTGCTCTTATCAGCGGTAAAGTCAGTTTTCATACATTTTTAATCCTGTTTTTCCCAGACAGCTCAAATTAAACCTCTTTGCTGCATACTAATTTCAGAGAGGACTTAGCGATTCAGTTTGCAAAAGGGTTGGATTAGTTTGCATTGCGTTTTGCTATGCTTTCGGCGACCAATGTGATTATTAGCGGGGGTGGGGGACTTACTGAAATCCCTACTTGCTGCTTCTTGCATTTATTACAAGCATACTTTTGGGCTCTTTAGCATGACTCTTGAAGTAAACTTTCTTGCGAGTTTATTATTTTCTACGGACTACATAAAGAAGAGTGCACTTTATCTACGCCAGTCCCGAAAATATGCAACGAAAAATTTAATCTTGAATTCTTTTAGCATATTTAAAGGAGCAACGCATTAAGCTGCCAACGAAATCTCAACCATTTAGTGCGCCACTCGGCCCAGCATGTGTGCACCAATAATAAATTAAAAGCTCGTCTCATTTATTTGAACATATCACACACTGACACACACACTCCCACAAAGTCACACACACTACCATAGACACTTCTGCACTTATATAAGTGCTTATTGCATTCACACAAAAACGTGTTTATACTTGTCTGAACGCAGCCTCACTCTCATATGTTAGCTACAAAAGTGCAAACTTTTTGCTTGCGTCTTTGCCTTCATTATTCTGACAACGAAACTTGCGCAAGTCACTTCATTCAGCGAAATATCCTTTCTCCGACACACTCACTTTACTTACTTACTTACCCACCCACCCACAACCCACAACACACACACACACACACACACACACACTCCCATATTCATTTACTCGGTCTCTCTCAGAGCCAGACAGACAAAATTTCTTTGCGCACAGGAAACATTTTTAAAAAACACTTTTTTTTCATGCTAAGCACAAAACTAAAGATAAGCATCCTAAATGCGGAAGTTTATTTATTTATATACCTACATTTTTTGTTGGTTGCAGTTTCTTACTCGCACATGGCCACGAGCAGAGCACACGTGTGGCTGAATGTGCCTCTGTGTGTGACTGTGTGCGGCTCTGTGTGTTTAATGTGCGTGTTTGTTTGTGTGTTTCTGTGCTAATGCCTGCCTTTGTTTGGATGACCTAATACCGCAAAAGTACACACCCACATTTTTAGACACATGTCGTGCATTTCTCTTCCACGTGGTTCCATTCATCCTTTTCAAATTGTTCGCATTTACTCCCATCGCGGTTTCTTGTTAAAGACTCTGGTTGCCTTTGAGAGTGCCCCTTCAGATATGCAAAGAAATTTTTCTGAGTGATTTTCTATTTGAGCCTTTTTCATGCAGATTTGTTGCCTTTCTGCATATAAATTACTTTTAATTTGACAGTTGCAAATTTTCGCATCTTATTTCACACACTAATTTGAACACTTATTTATAGTGATTTAATATAGTTGTATAGGAAGGGTAGTTCAGATGGTCGCGAGTGGAAAATGGGCCAATTTTCGATGTCTTTATCCCCCACTTCCTGCTCTCAATGAAGGTCAGAGTGTCAGCGATAGTAACTAATTTAAGAAGATTATTCCAAGAATACTCATAAAGTTAATACCCAGTCTGAAGAAATGATTGCAACTATAGACGAGACTATAGATCTTCCGTCAGGGTATCACAATAGATATTTCAGGTCTAATATAAACCCCCTAACAATGACTACCAGAGGTTTTGGATCAATAACAAAATAATAAGTTGTCGATCTGTCATTTTTTAATTCCTTGCATGCTCATTACTGTGGATATCCTAAAGAACCAGTTAACTTGTAAGTTAGTACGTTCAAAAAATATACATGAAAGCAGTCATATCAAAGCTTCAGTTTTATTTCCCTGATCCTTCTTTTTTGCTTTGTAAGAGTGTAGGTAAAGTTTCTTGCTGTGACTGTATCGAGTGATTTATCACTTGCCTGGCTGCTTGATTAAGTGCTTCCTAAGGCGCTTCTCCGGCTTACTATGATATAACGAATATGTCCCGGTGGTTCGAAGTATCTGAAGCAGACAGAGCCAGTGGTTTAAGGAGTTTGCCGACTCAGCTGGGGAATCTTGATACACGGCTGGGGACTACACTAGGACCTATTTAACTCAGAGTTAGAGATTTAAATAGAATAATATAAATAAAATTACACGATTTGAAAATACACTTGTTCTGTGGACCCCGCTGAGTATCCCCCAGTGTAAGTAAGTTCGTTATATTGGCTACGTTTGTCAGTCTCTGGTACAGTAAAATAACTCAGGGTGAAGGGGTGGTATAATGCTTACCTTTCAAGCGAACAAGTCCACCCTCATATAAATCTTTAACTCTTACCAATAGCTCGCTCACCCAATAGCTCTCCCCCCTCATATATCTCACCCTATAGCTCTCTCCCCTATAGTTTACAAATTACAATTACTTTACTATGGCCTGAATATTAACCTCTTTTAGCCCTAGAACATTTTTAGGCGCAGACTTTAATACTTTAGCACAGATTGCTTTATGCAAGAATTGGAAATTAGTTGATTCAGTTGATAATCCAGTCTTAAGTTGATAATCCAGTGTTTTTACAATGATGCGAGCGTTCGTTTCGTGTCCTTTTGCAGAATGAAGGAGTCAATTAAGTACGGGAAAATGAAATATTTTATAGCATATTTTTAGAGTTCCAAATTTTTAGTGTACAGTAGAACCCCGCTAAATCCAGATTCAAGGAATTGGATAACATAATTGGGCTGTACTTATGTACTTATTTCCTTTGCAAAATCCCCTATCTCCCCCTTCCACCAAATATTTTTCCAAGCTTACAGTACAATGGGCATCAATGCCGGAGTGCTTGGAGACCTCCTTCTTCGGCGGCTCTCCGACCTACCCCCTTCTATCTTTTTAATACCTAATTTTTCAGACAGTCAATACTTTAAACTGGTTTACCGCCCTTTGGGCCTTTGGAGCTTGTGATCTTCTTGTCTGTTCCGGATTAGTGTACTCTATCATGACTGGCCTGTGCTCACTTAACGTAAGCGCTTTCGAACCCTTACCAACGGAGTTTCCTAGAGAGGGATCTGCTTGCGAATGTTATGTCTATAATTTAGCCCCCGTTTACTTTAGTGTAAGTGTTTGTGTTGCTCTGACTGAGCAGAATCATGTCCGTAGCCGTAAAAGCTTCTAACACTGCTCTTCCTCATAAGTTTGTACTTTTCTTCTCCATCCCTACCCTACAAGGTACAAAATCTCAGCTATTGTGGATAATTGCATAGCTGTAAGATATGTACACCCAATCAGTACTTTAAAGTTCCCGAATTTCACTACAGGACTCCTTGATCTCCTGCATTGACTACACAGAAGAAAAATATATATTAACATGATGTTATATTCAAGTGTACACATTGCATTACTGCTCACCCTGTATACGAGCAATTCAGGCACTCTCCCAGCTCTGTCCATTTCCATTCCAATTTAAAAGACTGCATATGAACAGTTGCAAGCACGTGGAATAACAATCCTCAACAGAGTATGAGTATGAGTTCAAGGAATGTTTCAAAGCCTTCAAAAATCACTGCAAACTTGAATTAAAATCCAATTACGAATAATGAACACAGCTGA
The DNA here is from genome assembly GCA_920105625.2 of Clusia tigrina. Lineage (NCBI taxonomy): Eukaryota > Metazoa > Arthropoda > Insecta > Diptera > Clusiidae > Clusia > Clusia tigrina. The sequence goes on along the minus strand of OV050033.1, from coordinate 164,326,299 downwards.
CGCAACTGACACAACTGTCTGGCCTGTCTGCCTCTGCGCTCTCCAACTTTACTGAAAGCATTTCAAGCCCACAATTTTCAAATACACTCTGACCAACCAAAGCAAAAGAAAGGACATTAACTGAAGTGGTGGTAAAGTGGAAAACTAAGCAAATTATACCATTAGAATTGATTTTCTTGCATTTTCCGGTTTACAACTTCTGTCCTTATGGGCTGCAGACACGAAATGATTTTTGTAAAGAGGGGGGAAAAGTGGGAGAGAAAAAAATGGAATAAGTTTTTCAACATAAAATTTCACCCATGCAGTAAGTGCTTCAAAGACAGAGAGCACTCATATGCACCCATACTCACACACACATACTCGTACACACATCCCCACACACACTCATACTCGTGCATACATCAAAACACATTTAAGTGCCAACATCCTTTAAGCAAATGCAGGCCAACACTTTTTGCATTCGTGCAAAAAGGACGCGCGCACGTGGTAAAATTGAAAATTCAACTCAACTCAAAACCGAACACAGCAGGAAATGCATTTGTGCAGCTGTTTAAGTGTGCGTGGCGCATGCATGTGTGCGTGTGTGTGTGTGTATAAATATGCATGTAAGTATGTAAAAGCGGCAACAAAAACAAGAGCAGCAGCAGCAGCACCATCGTCATAAATCACAAAGGATATATGGCGGCATTAAGCCTCAAAAGGACGTATCGCCTACGAGGCAAGCAAAGTGACCAAATGGCGTAGCAGCACCAGTGCCAACCCAGAGCCAACAAGGCTGGTCGGTAATGCATAAAAGTCAACATTTTTAGTCGAGCTAAGCGAAAGCCGCCTCCCCGAGCTGGGACATTAGTAGGCAGCCAGCAATGCACAGGCCTCTGTTTCGGTTTCGGTTACGGATGCGCTGCCAGCAAATGTTGATTGCGGCTACGATTGTGTGCGTTTGCTATTTAGGTAGAGTGCACAGACTGCCACACTTGCTGGGCACTTGACATATGTAGTTGCATTATCCTTGTTTGTATCTAAAACGTGCAACTTGCTGATATACCATCAGACATGGTGCTGCAAATTTCCGAGCTGCCCGATGAAATAATTACACGCCAATGGGCACATGCCATGTGAGCGAGTGTGCGGCTGTGTGAGTATTTGAGTGTGTCAGTGTGTGAGTGTGCAAGCGTGCGGAGGTTTAAGTGTGTGCTACGTTGAAGTTTGTATAAGTGATCAATTTGCTTAGTTTGCGTAAACTCTGCCGATAGCCTCAACTGCCAATTATCGACGCGTATGTTATTGAATGAGCAGCTTAGCTATGAAGGGGAGACCATTTATTAGACGGAGAATGGTGTCAAAATTGGAAATGCATTTGCATATCAAATCGCCTGGGGGTAGGCAAGTTTTATAACACGTTTAGAAATTAATTGATGGGAGCGTCAGTCGATTTGTGCTCCCTCTGAAGGAAGCTTCGGTTTCGATTGAAGCAAATTTGCGAATAAATTTCAATTTGAAAATAATGCATTCGCGCTCTTATTGTGGAAGCGTCTTGATGCAAATTGATGAGTACTTTGACCACTCACGATTACTCATGAATACTCATGACAACTCATGACCACTCACGACCACTCACTATCACTCTCGATTACTCATGATTACTCATGATCACTTACGATCGCTCATGATCCCTCACTATCATCCACGACCCATTCAATACGACTAAAGCTCTTCAACGATCCCTCACTTTCACGCACCATCATGACTACTCACGACCACTTAATGTCACTCCCTCACTATCGCTCATGGCTATTCACTACCACTCAAGATCTTACACGATCCCTCATTATCACTCAGAGCACCATCATGACTGCTCACAACCACTAAATCTACTTCACTATTACACACGACCACTCACAACCATTCAAACTCTTACACGATCCGTCTCCCATAGCACCATCACGCCTACACACTACCACTTACTACCACTCAAGTTTGTTCACGATCCCTCACTATCATTGACATCACCATCACGACCATACTCATGACTACTCAATCTCACTGCTTGGTCTGAAGGATCAAGATGCAATAATGGTAAACAAATCTGGTCCGAAATAAACATTAAGTGCACAAAAGATGTACTGACAAACTCAAAAGATCTACCGTCCTTAAAATATATGTACCGCCATTGGTATTCTAACGGATCAATACACTCTAGGTACTCAAGACAGGAGTATAGGATTTCTCTCAAATTACTTTTGCAGAAGTTGAATGGATGAGCAGGAGCAGGAGTACCTGATCAGCCCGTGCCCAGCGCTGTCCAAAAGGTTCAATACTTTCCTGAACGACTATTTCCTGATCTCGTTGGGAGACATATCGAACATAAAAAAAGGTTCCATAAATGGTATCATCAAAACCTTCAAATGGCGGGCCATGGAATTTGTGTTTCATGCGGGCCAATTCGGGCCTAGGTGTGCCTTAAAGCAGCCGCTCAACCTACCTACTTCTAAGAAATATCCGACTTCTAATAGGGTGGCATTGAAAAGAATCCCAAATGGGTTCCCGAAGTAGGCATACATTTTATTTTAGAATCTATTTTTCGTGGATCATGGAGAATAAACCCTAAACCTTTAAATTCTGAGATAGAAAATTTACTTTCATATTCGTAGTCTCACCGGATCTTCCTTAAACTCCAAAAATGAGTGTCGTTCGTGAGAAACAGGACGAGTATTTTATTCTAGATTTCCGTTAAGAACAACAATAAAAAGATTACACGAATTGCCGCCCAACTGACATATAAATCTGGACTCTTTTTTATAAGATATGAATGCTACAATAACCATTTCTGTTCTATCTCATCCAATAAGGGATTTACAGAGTAGTCATTACCGACCCAAACGTAATTGATTAAAAATATCGAACAATAAAATGTGTTGTCTTGAATTCTGGTCGATGACTAGCACAGAAGGATGGAAGGACCAAGTCCAGGAAGACCTGACTGCAGTCGGTGTTTCCAACTGGCATGCGGTTAGCAGAGACGACTGGCGAAACCTAATATCTTGCCAATGATCAACAATGGTTGTCTGCCAATGAAGATGGTGATGATGATGGAATAAAGAGCTGAAAATGGGTACCTCGACCTGTGAGAATTGATAACAAAGTAAGGAACTGTCTAGAACGATTTGAAAGGATTCAAAGCACAGAGCACTGATACCAAAAGTTACGACTACCACCAATGCCCTTACTAATGGTACCTATAGAAGCCAACGAAAAGTAAGTGATGAAAGGCCCAGGGGGGCCGTATGTAATTAATATCAGGAGCTTAACAACAACAACATCACAACCGCTCTCTTGTATTCGGAAGTACCTGACTATTTTGCTAATTAGCAAACTATTACCTCAAGCGGTCCTTAAACGATTACCTCCCAAAAGGGTACCAACAGAGAACACAGAACTAATTTAAGCAGTGATTCGATGCTTGACACACCTGTATGCACATCGCGAGTCGAAGCACTATAGCCTGCGCCTTTTGTATTGCTTAGTTTGTTTTCAAATTGTTGTTAAAGAATTTCAAGAACTCCAAAGTTTCGTGATAGAACTTGTTCCTAAGATTGTGACTGAATATTTACTTTATTAAAGTTCCATTTTTGCTGTGGGCGGTAACTTCTCCTCTGCTCGTTTCCATCAAGTTTTCTTGGAACCCACTCATATCCACCTAAAACAAAAACAGGACTCTTAACTTGGTTTTTTTATATGTTCCTCTTCAGTCAGTGCAGAAACTTTTCAATCAACGGTAGCATGGAGCAAATTGCCTTGACACAGCGACGCTTGCGAGGCAAGTGGTGAAAAGTGTGCAACATTAATTAAATTTTTAAGACAAGTTCCATTTGTGCAAATTTGCATAATACCATAACCCCCCCACCCTCCGCTTCCGCTTCCTTGTTTATTTGCATATTCAGTTTTTATAATTTTGCATTTTATTTGCTAAATTAAAAAAGTGAAAGTAAAGTGAACAAAGTGGGCAAAAAAATATGGAAATTTTCTCTTGTAAGCGCTCGTGAAACAATTTCTTTTTGCACCCACACCAACACACACAAATCCACCGCATACACACACAACCACCCAAACACACACAGATATACCCACTGAAACTACACCCACACCCCACCCTCAAATGTTGAGTGAAAATGAGAATAGTTCCTCCTCAAAAGTTAGTTTACCACATTTTGCATTATTTGTGAGTGTTTTTTTCTTGTTGCTCGGAAAGCAGTTCAGGCCAATTAGTTGCATTATTCAACGCTCGCATGCACACATAAACATGAAGAAATGAACACACACATACACCCACCCACACACACACACACATAGAGAACAAAGCATGCTTGCATACGTATGTAGTACGTCCGGGTACTTATGTATGTAAATTTGCATGCTAATTGCAGAGAAAATACCCACGCATTTGCAGTACGCTTCTTCTTTGTTCCTGGTGTCTCCCCCCGGTCTTCTCTCCTTGCAGATAAGCAAATTTAGACAAGTTTCTTGTGCTGTGGTAATGTAACTAATTCAAATTTTTTCAGTGTACCACTCAGAAGTACTTAAAGAGACGACCTTGTGTGTGGAAGAACATATAAGGTTTGCTCTAAAGCAATTCTATGTGAAGGAAAGACAGATCCAAGAGGATGGTTTCGGGTTTTACACAGCGCCCTTATATTCTTAGAGAATAACTGTTCCATTAATATTTAATCAAAGATTTTAAGGAGGTGGTCTTCTATTGATACAATTCAATGGTACCTACAATTAGCAGTAAGTAAGTTTCGTAAAAATGAATGAAATATTCTCCACAGAGTACCCTAGAAAGAGCTAGGAAAGCTGGGGTGGCTATTTATGCCTGGGGAATTAAGCCTAGGGTAGCTCATTGGCTTTATACTGCAGTTGTCATGCCCATTCTCCTGCATGGAAATGTTGTCTGGTAGACTGCAATGCAGAAAATGACCTACTGCGAAATGCTTAGTAGGGTACAGAGGTCAGCAGAATTAGCAATAAGTGCGGAAGCTACGACTACTACTACTGCCCGGGATATCACTACTAATGGTGCATAAAGAAGTCATTCAAAATTTGGTAGATAAGTGATGAAAGATATCTGAACCAGGGGTGCCGAAAGTAATTAATATCAGGAGCTTAACAACAACAACATCACAACCGTACCATGAAAACCACGCCAACCCTGGCATTGGATATCATACTACATGTGCCACCTTTAGATCTCTTCTGCAAATATTTAGTGGCATGCTCCGCCATTCGGCTCAAGGCGAGCTGACAATGGAAAGTGATGCGACAATACTAGATTCCTATACAGACATACCCAGTGATATTGACTACCTTCATTCTCTTCTTTGTTTCGAAAGGAATTTTTCGGTAAAGATTTCTTGCAGGTAGGAATGGCTTTAGGGGATCCATCACCAGATACTCCCATCAAGATATACACAGACTGATCAAAAATGAATACCGGTGTATTTAGGATCAGGCATTTATTGCCAACGCCCTCAATCAGTAAATCCAACAAACTAATGGATCACTGCAGTGTTTTTCAAGAGGAAATTACCCCTATTCACGAAGCCTTGAGCTGGTTGAGGATAAATGAGGTAACCGGTAAGGATATCTGTATTTTATCAGACAGCCAAGCTGCACTAAGGGCATTCCAAATAGCATCAATGAGTGTCTTAGACTGTCGCCGATATACTAATGAGATGGCTAAACAATTCCATATCCATTTATGGTGGGTGCCAGGTTATAGGGATGTGCGAGGGAGCTACAAAACTGATCAACTTGCGAGAGACGGCACTTGCCTGCCAAATGTTAGTAGACATATGGGTATAAATATCTATTACAACTTGTAAGCTTCTGATAAGGAAGACACAGATTATATATACCAATCAAAAGTAGACTGTGCCACTACCTGCCACTATCGCCAGGCAAACATGACCAACGATAAATCTACGTCTATCCAAGAATATTATTAGACTACAAATTGGGACTCTAATAGGAGCCCTCATGGGCTAATAGAAAATCATACAAGAAGAATAGGAGTTTATAGGCATGATTTCTGTCGTAGCTGCAGGAACGAGGAGGAGCTGGAAACGTCTACTAAGATCCCACTTTATAACAGGTATAGATAATTATTATTATTATTAACAGATTATAATCTATACCTGTCAGGTGTTCATAACCTTCTACGCTTTATTAAAGGCTCAAGTTGGTCCAATCTGTAGGAAGAAGCGTACCACGCCCCTCACCTCAATTGGAGTTGTTAGTTGTACCATCTCATTTGTGGATTGTGCCCTCTTATTTGAGGTGCTGCATTATGCCACCTCATTTGAAGTTTTGCTTTGTGCTGAGCTCTTCATTTTCAGTTGTAGATTAGTACCACTTCATTTGAGGTGCGGGATTCTACAAACTCATTTGGAATGGTATATTTTAGACACTCATTTGAAATAGTACGTTGTACGAACCACCTTTTTGAAGTGATATAAGTACCAACACATTTGCATTGTTACAACTCATTTCAATCCGCGGTTTGCACCGCCTCATTTGAAGTTGTGAATTGACCACATACCGTCACATTTGAAGTGATGCACTTTACCAACTCATTTCAAGTAGTAGATTATACCACCTCATTAGAGGTGCTGCAATTCACCAACTCATTTGTAGTAGTACATAGCACCACCTCATTTGAAGAGTATATTGTACCACCTCATTTGAAGTGGTCTATTGTACAGCCTCATTTTAAGTTGTGAATTCTACTACCTTATTTTAGGTTGTGTATTGAAATTGTACCGCTTCACTTAAAATGGTATATTGTACCAAGTAATTTGCGCCTAACAACACCTCCCAGAGGCCTATAAGCATAACAGTGGTCTAACGTCTTTACCGATTCTACTGGGACCAACACCCGGGGCTGAGGGCCCCTGGAGTAGATCGAATAAGGTTGTGATATAGTTTCCTAATGGCAAAATAGCTATATTGTCAGCAGATGCCACTACCTCAAACCCGGTCCTTTTAAGTTGTAACAGCAACATCAATTAACAAGATCTCCCTTCTTACAAACAGAGTACAAATAAATATTTTATTCATTAGCTATTGTATTGTCCTGTAATTGGGTAACTAGAGAAGACTCAACAATTATATATCGTTTGTTTTTCTACTCAATCATCAACGCGAATATCCGTCAGAGCTGATGTAAGAATTATAGATTGAATAAGGTGGAATTATTATCTTCTAATTGTAAAATATGAGAATACAAGGTGGCAGTCGAAAAGGATATGAATTCAATATGGCTCCCTTACTATTGTAGGAATCAAAAACCAGAAAAAATAAAGACATATCATGTACCCCTATTATTAAGACTACCACCTTTAGTAACACCACAAATTGCTTTCTCAATGTCCTGAGAGCTCTCAGAGGAACAAGTCACAAGTCACTCTCACCATGTAAGTTGCGTTCGGAACACATTTTGTGTTAGTTTTGGATAATTCTGTATGTCCATCGTAGCTGCCTCGTGTGGAAGATGGATTGTGTTTCAATATTTATTAAACCTAAATACATAGATCATTATGGATGAAAAGCACTTTACTTGCTTGAATGAGAAAGGATACTATTGTCTGACAAACGAGTGTGGAACATTTTGTGGTGTTTGCGAAACCATTTGCGGACTGCTCTTCTCTGAAAGATACTTTCAACAGAGTGAAACCATTTAAGGAAGCACATGTATGTGTCTCATAAGCAGGCTTAGCACGCTGGTGGCGTGCGTACTCATGTAGGGCTTCCCTCTGGCTGCAAAGTAGTTCGCCCAGTGCTCTGTTTGCACTGGTTGCCAAGTGCGTGAGCGTTGCTGCTGTGTGTGGTCTACTTTCCTCATGGCCAATGAATTATGAATCACATCATTCTGTGTGATAATGTTATAAGTCAAAATAGACACTCACTTCGCCAGAATGATACCAATTTCGACACATGTCACTGCATCATAACGCGCTTGGCGCTAAAATGGGATCATGTACACCAGAATGTTCCGCATCTTTTAATTTTACTACGCTCTTTCTCGCACTTTGGGGAACATAAATTATGCTTGGGGGCTTACGAGGCAGATACCCGTTATATACTCGTACTCGTTATATACTCGTGCCTGCTGCGGTAGATTTTTGGGCATATTAATTATGTAGGATTTTTAATCTCTGTGACATGAAATTCCTCCAGAGGCACATGCTCACATGCGTACGTATCTTAGGGAAGGGAATATTGAATGCTGTCAGCAGTAATAAATGCGTGTTAGTAGAGTGTGATGTGGTGTGGTGTTGAGGTGAGGTGTTGAGGTGAGGTGTTGGAGTGGGGTGGCGGCAAATTCACAGCATAGAGAGATGGCATAAGAAAGTGTGGCTGTCTATGGGAGAGAAGCGACCTAAATAATTGAGTTCTTCTGTGTGAAGATGCCTTCATTTATGTAAATTCTTGATGTGATCTACAATGTCCTTTGCGAATCTGTTGTGAATGAGTATAGTGAGTTATTGTTGTGTTTGAGTGTTGCGAGTCAGTGTTGTGGAACTCATATTCCCTTTATGTGTGCCGACAAAGATTTGTAAGGCTATTAATAAATAATTCCTTCAGGCTTTTAGAAGATGAGTAGCGCACCTTTCCCCTAAACATAGAGCTCCATCATTCAATACGTCAACAATAAATGAAATAAAAACAATATTTTGTTTTTAACCATTGTGTGGAAATGTGCCAAAAGGAGAACAAGGACTAAACATGAATCCATACATGTAAAGTGGAGGGGGAAAACAATTACGTTTGTATTTTCATAACATAAATGAGAAACGAAGCCAACGGGACATTATATTCGAGATTGTTGACACAATAAATTGGGCAGAACAAAAAAGCCAGAACAAAATGGCAGAACCGAACAACGGAAGCGGCAGTGAAAACAAATGGAAATATTCAATGAAAATTGCAAACAAAGTTGTCTGCATTGACCACTGCAGCAACAACAAAAACAACAACCAAAGCAAAAACAAAAACAACAAGCAAACCAACAACAAAAACAACAACAATGACAATACCAATACAACAACAATGACAACCGAGCAACGACAAGCGAGCCATGGCACAAATGGAACGACATTTGACACACATACATCTGCACATCAGGAATAATTCACAAGCTCGAATCATCATCATCGTCGTCATCATCCCACACACAAACACATACACAGCAACACATGCACACACACAGTTACATATACATACACACAAACCAATGGAGACGTCCACTTAAACCTTGAAATGTGAGCTTCGAGCACAATGGTCGCGCAGCGAATTAAGCGGCCTGCACTGTGTATCAGTGAGCACCCTCACCACCCATGCCCACCCCAGCTCTCATCTAACATCATCAATTGTCCTGGCGAGAGTTATTGTCATTGTCAGGTTAAACTCCTTGACATGTGAAACATTATCAACAGGACGAAACTTAAATTGCTCTTAAGAGGCCCGGACTGAAGTCAGAAGTTTCCATTTCAAATGAAACATGCAGCAGACCGGATGCGAAAACCGTACGCTTAAGTGGCCGTCAATTTTGCTTTGACTCTCCTATAAATGATTACTTCCGGATTAGCGTCGTTGCAAGGCTTCTCGCAAACTCGTAGGTACTCGCAAATGGGGTGCGCTGCATGGAAAGTTTTTGTGGAGGTAAGGCTGAAGCGTCTCCACCCAGGCCAAAACATGTGTGGCAGGATTTGCTTTGCAAAGTTTTCTGTTTTACAACTGCAACTAAACTCAAAACCGTATTAAGTGGGTTTAGCGCGCTCAGGAGCGTAAACAGCAACAAATAAAATAAAAAATAAATATAAATAAAACAAAAAGTAACTAAATTAAAGGAACAACATTTTAAATTCGAGTTGCTAAGCGGCTTTTAATTGTGCACGACCGGAAAAATTGTAAATGCGGACAAATTGAGAGCGCGAAAAGGCTTTAAAACTTGCCTTAAATTTTCTGCATACGACACCATAAATAAAAGGAAGCGCGGCGGTACTTAATACCATAACAAGGCCACATTCCGTGTCGTTTTGTTTTTTTTTCCTTTGCCACTGCGCTATAACTAAAAATTAACGGGCTCCACTTTTGACAGCCGATACATAACGGGCTACCAGAGCCCCAGAGCCCTCATACCATGCACCAACCAGTCATAAATTCACGGCTGGGTTGTGCTTTTGTTGTGGTTTGGCGCAAAACTTCCGCCGAAATGAACAGTACAAAGGATTCTTTTTTTTTTGTGGTGTGGCGGTGCAGCAGGCATTTTGGCAACCACACGAATACACGCCCTCGTATATCATAAAATAAACAAATATGAATGGTGGCAGAAAAACACACACACACAAAAATATGCCACTCCTATCGTGGCTTCGGAGAGAAATGTACAAATTCACATTTGAATAAGCGAAATAATTCCGGGGCATTTTTCAGATAGACAAGATTAACTGCCGAAATCCGGCACTGAAGATCAAAGAATCATCAGGTCTTAAGAATTGCATTTTAGCCTTGATCAAGAACTGTAATCGGCAGGAAAAAGAAGGAGGATTTATAGAAATAATGTTTGTACTGTGGGTCTTAGAGATTGAAACATTCACTTTTAGTTCATAGGTATCCGGTTGATACAGTAAAGAGCCTTTTTGAGGTATGACCATCAAGTACAGACACACTAGGTACCGGTTTTGTATATAGAAAAGAGCATATATACAAATACCTTAAAAAAAATCAGTAACCACATTGCAGCATATATTTAGATACCTCCAAAAAGGATCACACCAGATCTTATTTCATGTGTATGACTCCGACGCCTAAGAGTAAAAAAGAGAGAGCTAAAAAAATTATTCATAAAAAATCAGACAAAAAAAAAATAAAAATTTTATAAACGGGTGGGGCTACTAAAGTCGACACTTGTGCTTATTTATGTTTTTATGTTTGCTTCCGCTGTACGCCAGTGTGTCTCTGCCCTCACATGTGGCTGCATTTGTGTGCCTGCCTGTGCGACCCCGTTTTGCCTCACAATTAAGGACACTCTTAACTTGTAAGCTCGCTCAACTGACACATTTAAAAGGAAGCCACATAGAGAATGTACTCGCTGAGAACAGTTTTTATGTTACGAGTAAGGCGGAAGCTGAAGAGAACAAAGCAGCATACAAGAAAAAATATAAAAAAAAACTATTTAAATAAACTGTGGAAATACCAAAATTTAGCTTCAAAAAATTTTGTTATTAATATAAAAACAAACAAAAAAATACTATAAACTAAAACTATAAAAAATACTACAAATATATAATTTATAAAAGGAGAAGACTTTTAAAAACCAGAAATTAAAGCAAAAGGTAAATAAGCAAATACCAAATTAAATGAAGAAAGGAAAGTTTCAGAAATTTTAGAATTTGGTGTACTTTTAATCATAAAAGACAAAATAAAATAAATATACTGACAATTTATACTAACTCTCAATACTAGAATTCGTACCACTGGATTGTGTAGTAATCAAACAATCGCTTGGTGAAATTAAAATAATTAACTTTATTTAATTTTTGCAGTTTACACATTTAATGTTAGGCTTAAAGTTTACTTTAATACAATTTTGCACTCTATTTAATTATGCATTTAATCACTTTATTATTTCTTAACACTGTTACTGCTACGATTAAAATTCACGATGTACACACCACTACGATTGCTGTGCAACTGTGTCGACTTTAATTGTGTGGTGGCTTATATACCTCTCGTATGTTGAAGTAGAATATTGTAGAATATTCTCTACACCTCGAAAGAAGTTTTTGGAACATTCTAGAATATTCTCTACACCTCGAAAGAAGTTTCATGAAGGTTCTAGAGTAGGCTTTTACGCATAGAATGTGTCTTGCCTTATATCTCTCGTGTGGTGAACAACAACGAATAGAGGATGACCTAAAAGTTCTCTTTATTTTAACCGGTTTTCCATGATTTTCGGATCATTTCAGAGCTGGACGCCAGCTTTTTATTGCAGGGAAATTATAATAAAAAAATTATAAAAAAAATTGAATTCAAAGACCTCTGATGAGGACAAGTGGCATGTCCAACATAGCTCTAAAATCTGCCAAAATGCTTTCAATATGTCTCCTTCTTCTTCTTCTTCTTATTACGGTGGCGTAACTAGCTTTGCCCCACTTGTCCGTCAACAGATTCTTATAGAAATACTCTCATAAAAAAATGTTTAATAAAAAAAGTAAAATTAAACAATGAAAATATTACAAATAAAAATATTAATAAAAAAAATGAATTAATTCAAATAATTATCGACCAAAGTGGGTCAGTTTTCTTCCGCCATTTCTGAATGTGGTCTGCCAAATCGTCATAAATTTGCATTTCAGGTGATGTTCTAGACTGGCATGTCTCCTTTGGGGCGCTATGCTAATTGTATTCCTCTGATTCAGTATTCAAGGGCATTAATTAATTAATTTAACCCCAGTAATTCCAATTTAATAGCATTACAAACCGATTTAACGGCCACTAATCAATTTCATATTCAATTCCAAGCAATTTCGTCGCTATTCTGGCTGGCCATCCGCATGAATTAAAATATGCGAATGCCAACACACTTCTTTTTCTGTTTCGGCGCACTTAAAGAGCCATAAAAGTCACGTTAATGTTCTCATTTGCAATGCACCAAGAGAGCCTACTTATATATAAAGTGGCCTAATCAAAGTTGCCGCACTACACGCCAACGACCCACCACACACAAGTACGTACGCATAGTAAGGCTCTCTAACACGTGCGTGTGTGTGTGCGGCAAATCCTTATTTGCATTTGATGGCGTCGGACAAAAGAAGCTCATAAATTTTACGCCTATTTACAGAATATTTATGGGCATTTGATTTAGGAGCTGCCGACATACTCGTAACATAAAAACTGTTCTCTACGAGTACGTTCTCTGCGTGGCTTTCTTTTAAATGTGTCAGTTGAGCGAGCTTACAAGTTAAGAGTGTCCTTAGTTGTGAGGCAAAACGGGGCCGCACACAAATACAGCCACATGTGAGGGCAGGGACGCACTTGCGTACAGCGGGAGCAAACATAAAAACATAAATAAGCACAAGTGTCGACTTTAGTAGCCCTACTCGTTTACAAAATTTTCTTTTTAATTTTTTCAAATTTTTTCTTACCTATTTTTTATTTTTTTAAACTTTCTTATATATTTTTTAAATTTCTTATGTTTTTTTATATTTTTTGTAAAATTGTTTTCATGTTTTTTTTTTTGTTATTTTATTATACTTTTTTTTTACATTTCCTTTATATTTTTTTCCATAGTTGGCCGGGTTAGTTCGTAATTTTTATTTGCCCAGGCCGCCGAGGCATGTAATGTAAAATTAACAACAAATTTTACACAACTTGGCAGCTGCAGCACCAGAACCCTGTCGTAGTATGTGTGTTAAGTGGTGCTGCACAAATTGTTTCAAGTGGCTGCGAGGAAAGTTCTGTGCCCGTTGGAATCTGCCTCACTTTGGGAAATGGATTATTAATAAATAAGTCCTTCAATATAAATGTGGAAATAACTTGCAAGACAATTGCTTATAAGGACTAAAATATTTTCATTTATTTGGAAAAGTTTTTGAGTATTGAACATTCTGGAATCCACACATAAGCTTCCATAGCGTCAATTTCCAAAGACTAATTTCAAACCAGCCCAAGCTTTTGAGTGACAAAAGTTCTGGAAACTAATCATAAGCATCCATAGGAATCATGTATAAGGTTTGTATGCTTTTCCAATCAATTTCTAAACACTAATTCAAAGCAGACCAAGTTTTTTAGTGGCAAAAATTCTTGAAGCTAAGCACAAGTATCCAAAGGATTCATGTATACAGTTGTCTGCCTATCCAGTCAATTTCCAAACACCAATTTCAAAGCAGACCATTTTGAAATGAGAGCAATTTCCGCTCCAATAGGAACTATGCATGTAGTTGTCTGCCTTTTCAGGCCACTTATAAACAGTAAATTCAAACCAGGGCAGAGGAATTCGCACCCCATACTAGCAACAGACACATCACTGACAAAAGCAGCACAGTTCCTTCCATGAATTGTTCACAGCATTTCCAACTGGTCTGCTAAACCGTTTTAAATAAGTTGCATGTGTACACATGCTCTCGCCTTAATGTGTTTTCCTTTGTAAATTATGAATTAGTATGTTGGGCGGTGGGTGGCGGTAAAATGGGAAATTGCTGAAATTCCAAATTGTTGCAGTTAAAATTAAAACTTATGAATTCGCACCACATGGCGTATGAGTATCATTAAATATTTTTTGCATTTTTTTTACTCCTTTAACGGGTTGTTTGCCGCACACTGAAGCAAAAACACGGCTTGTCACACAATATTGTTACGGCAAATTACACTCAACAGTGTAATTCTTGGCGAAATTTAACAAAAACAAACATGAAGTTTATCATGGCAAATTCAGCTTTTGCTGTTCTCATATTTACAGGATTCATTTTATCCCTCTACACGGGTACGACTGTGTTTGCGTTTTATGTGTTAATAATAAAAGAACACATTTACGCAAGTCATGTACGCTGCCAGGTTCCTTCGTACACAGTTAAGTGCGGCACGACTGACTGAATGTGGGATTTGCACATAAAGATCATGGTAAGGATATTATAGTGATTTCATATTGAATAAGAGTAGTTTAGTTTATCATTTACACTGCTGAATAAATTCATTTGGATTTGAAGGGGAGGGGGGGAAATTAAGTGAAGTTACTTTCTGAGTCGCTTGTTCTAAAGATCTCTGTGTTACAAGGAGGGGGAACAATCATGGAGACTCTTGAACTAAACTCCTGCGTGTAACAAAGGAGCTAAGAATAATCAGTGATGAACACGAAAATAGCTCTGTAAACCAACTTGCTATGTATTTGACAATAGTAGTAGTAGTAGTAGAAGTAGAACGTAAACAGTCCTTATGCCCTCAATTCAATGAGACCATCAGCTTCTTTCCTTCCACGGAGTATAAAAATCATTAAACTCTCAGAGCGAAAGCAATCATAGCGAAAAATCATAGAAAATCAGGTCCTAAATAAATGAGATGCTGCTTTAAGTAAACAAAAGTTACCTTAAGTAATAAGAAGCTGCCTTTAGTAATGAGATGGTACTTTAAGTAATGAGATGGTACCTTAAGTAAGGAGACCCTCCCTTAAGTAATGAGATGCTGCTTCAAGTAATGAGTCGCTGCTTAAGTAAACAGACCAGGCTTCAAGTAAATGATGCTATCTTAAGTAAAGAGACTTTGCCTTAGGTAGTAAGACGCTGCCTTAGGCAATAAGAAGAAGCTTAAGTAATGAGATGCTACCTTAAGTATAGGGATGTTCCCTTAGGTAATAAGAAGCTGCCTTAAGTAATGAGATGGTACCTTAAGTAAGGAGACCCTGCCTGAAGTAATGAGATGCTGCTTCAAGTCAAAAGACTCTGCTTAAGTAATTAGACCATCCTTTAAGTAGATGAGATGCTATCTTAAATAAAGAGACGCTGCCTTAGATAATAAAAAGCTGCCTTAAGTAATGATATGCTGCTTAAGTAATGAGACCATGGTTTAAGTAATGAGACCCTGCTTTAAGTAATGAGATACTGCCTTAAGTTATAACACACAAGCTTAAGTAATGAGATGCTACTATAAATAAAAAGAAGCTCCATTAAGGTAATAAGAAGAAGCTTAAGTAATGAGATGCTACCTTAAGTAAAGGGATGTTTCCTTAGGTAATGGCACGCTGCCTTTGGTAATGGGACCCTCCTTTAAGTAATCAGACCCTGCTTTAGGTAATAAGACGTTGCCTTTGGTAAGACGAAGCAGCCTTGTGAGCTGGGAAGCTGCCTTGCGAAATGTAAAGATTCCAGTCAACGGAATGATATCAGCAATTATCGATATCAATATCGGCAATGATCTATAAATGTATCCACAATGACCCGTATCCAATTATGAATAATCAAGTAAGTCCTGCAAAAAGTTTTTTCTCTTTTCTTCTCTGAGTAGAAGATAAAGGATCTGTCTTGAATCCTTAAAGACAGACTTACTTTGGCTCCAACCGAAGACTTTTTTTTGAATCACGATTGAAAGAACATTTTCAATTTAAAAAAATCACTATTCTTCTTGCCTGTATTACTTGACACGTGCCAGTGTTTCGAACTATTAGCGTAAACTTATTTTCATCAACGTATGTAACATCAGAAGAAAAAAAGCTACTATAAGTAAAAAGTAATAAAGTGTTCCTAGATGAATGTTGAATCACGATTGCGAGCAAACTTCCGTTCTGAAAAAATCACATTCTTCTCACCCCAACTAAAGGACCTTTTCCTCCACGGTATTTTTGCATAACTTCATAGCTGTAAATATAATCAACAACCAAGTTTCAAATAATTTATGCATAGCGAGCTGCACCAGACCAGAGCAGGTTGCACCATTACCATGCACCAGGCGCATTTTTAAGTGCTGCGACAAGCGCTTTTTGGGGCATTAAAAAACACACCATCATGACGATTCGGTCTACAGCCTTGTTTTTTACTCCTTCATCGTTCCTGACTTTTGCACATTTGACTTTCGCTCTGCGAACTTATGCACAGAGCAGTGAGCGTATGCAAATAGAGTTGTCATTAGATTGAAGACTGCATAATAAAATGAAAGCAATTCACTTTAAAACCGACAAAACCGTTCCAGAAACCACTTCGACTGTCATAAAACGTTATGATTATTACCCATAAAACGTTGAATGACGACATTATAAATCAAACAAATGAAAATCCATTAGAGAAGCATGCATTTCACATAAACGAGTGAGTATGTGACCTAAATCTGGCCGACGTCGGAGCCAGCGGTGGAAGCAGGTGCCCGGAAGACATGCACGAGAAGCGGAGCACACATGTAATCTATGTGTGTCGCATATCAATTGGCAGCGAAAATTGCGAAACAAATGACGAGCGCAATTGAATTGTTAATGAGGAAACTTTCTGTCAAATACACGGCCAACAGGGCCAGAACGATAGCTCCCCGCAAATCGAACAAGGAAAATAAATAGCATAAGAAATTGGCAATTCGTAGGCTCATTTTTTGCTAAGTGAGGGCAATAAAGCACAAAATATTGAAAATCATAGAAACCACAAAGGAGCAAATGCAAAAATTGCCCATAAATAAACTAGAACGAGTCTAATGACAGCTGGTAATGACGATGGCGCAGAGGAAGTCCTTACGATGTAAACTCACACACAAGGAAATATACAAAATAGTAAAGAAAAGAAACAGGGAAAAAATATTCAAAAAGGAAAGCAAAAAAAATATATAAATTTGAATCATTTGGCAGCGGAATTGTTAAACAATTTTATGACAAGGATATTTGCCAAATGAAATGATGAGTGCCAGAATGAAGTGCTGAGGCATGATTAGCAAACAAATGCAGCTTTTTCGTAACGAATTCCTATGCAATATCTTCCATTTGTATGCTATGCTAAAAATAGGGTCACGACATGTTCTTCTATCGCTTCGAAATAGCGACGAAGATAAGGAATTTCAATTATTTGCGGTGAATGAAGTGGGACTGGAGTGAGAGTGGCGCGGTGAGTTGGATAGAAAAAAGTAAGTAAAGAAAAGCGCACAAGGCTCTGATGTTGCCGTGCGCCACTGTGCCAATTTCGTGGGGGGGTTACATTCTACTCTGCTCGCTCGTTTGTTCGTTTATTTGTTTGTTTTGGTCTTTGCATTCTACAAATTTGCGGTTATTATGGTTTTGATTGCCTAATGAAAATGAAAATGCAATCGATGTGCTCGAATCGAAATGTTAATAAAAGGTTTTCTTTGTGTGCCACAAAGGAAATTGAGAATGCTGAAATAGAGATGTCAAAAAAGAAACGCTACGTGTGGTTAGGCAAGTAATCGTTGCGGGGGAATTCAAGTGTAAGAAATGAGTAACTTCGTAGAGCAGTGGTGTAAATCTCTGAACACAACTAACGTGGTATCCTTCCTTCAAAAATTTCCAAAAATGAGGAAGTAAGAATCCACAGAAGTCAACAAACTCGTAGGAAACATAATATAAAACAATCCATAGCCAACCTTATAGCTATCTGTACGGGTTATTTGGCTATTGGCACGCAGCTTTTCCTTTACTACATGATAACATCATCGAGTATGCCTCGTACTGTGGGAGAAAGAGATAACATCACTAAAGTGCCACGATCCAAAAAGCGCGCCAAGCATTGCATATGTGCGAATATGTGTGTTTTGACGCGTGCCCACACACGGAATAAAATAAGTCGTCAAAGTTCATTTTCTTTGTGCTTTCGTACAGTGCGGTCAAGACATCGTCATGACTTTAAACTCTATTCCTGTTTAGTAATGGATGCTGATATAGCTATTTCGTCATATGATATTAAATGGAAAGGAATGGTAGACAGGCCGTCACAAACAAACACGGATGATGTTGAAGAAGACTGAGGAATAATAGCATATCACAATTGGAAAGAATATCCTGCTGATACGTGGCTAAATATCGTGGCTCTGATGATGATGACTTGTTAACTCTGTTGATGATGATGATGATGATGATGACTTGTTAACTCTTTTGATGATGATGATGACTTGTTAATTCTGATGATGAACGATTACTCTAACTCTGAACAAGCACCAAAGAAGTAACGATATGTGCGACACTACAATCATACTGGGTGCAGGAGCCGCATCTAATCTCTGACATCATCCATTCTTCCAAATTGTACGGGTATTTGCACAAGTTCCCACCGCATAAACGGTCCGAACAAAGCACTCCTCGGTCACATTGTGGGCAACAGCAGCCGCGGCGAAATTTGTTCTCAGCTGACAAGTGCGTGCTCAGGACCACCCACAGCTCTACGCAACGTTCCTACGAAGGTAAGTGCCCGCTGCCTCTCTACATCTATTAAGTAAATTGCGCCATTTTAAAACTCATTTAGTTGTTGTTTTTTTTTTTTTTTTTTGTTAAATAACTAGCACGCGCTTCCAGTGACGCCTTTTTGTTCAATCTTACGGCACGGAAGAGTGCTTCAAGGGTGCGAGCCTGAGTAGGAGGACGACCACAAGCACAACCGGATGTTGTGCCCTATCGATCAGGAGTGGCTGAAGCGTGTTGTCAAGACATTCACTCGTGACTGCGCTGCAGGACAGCCAGCGTGACAACACAACAACAACAACCGGCAATATTGCTATGCGGCTGGCTGGCGAATGCTGTTTATATTTCTTCCGCTTCCGGTTGAGTTTCTTTGCACACACAGTGAGCACAAGAGGGGCATAGAAATAGCTAATGGTGATTGTGGTGGTGGTTTAGGTGGCGGTGGCGATGATGGTATTGTTATTGTAGTGGCTGATGATAATGATAACGACGAAGACGACGATAAGGAAGCCTTTAATTGAGTGTCAAAAATACCATTTACACCGACAACAAGCAGGGAATTAAATGAAAAAGGACTCGCGCTAGAATGTGGTTAACAGGCAACTTCTAATTTTGCACATTTTTCGGTGCTTAATTCAAATTATAAACGCCTTCTTCGTCTAACTAAGGGAATGTGTAAATGCAATTTTCTAGCAATTAGAGCGAGTTTGTTGACACGTTTCAGCATTGCATGCATTTCCTGCAGCTTCCATCTTCCACTCATATTGCATCAGAGGCTGAAATAGTGCCTCGCAACTCAACAACTCAACGCCCACTCCTGACTGCCGTCGCTACTAGGCTGCTCCTGGCTCTGTCTCCTTAATATCATGCTTCTAGCAGAGCAAGCAACACACATTCGAAGGACCCCCATTCATCCATCCATCCACCCACCTGCGACGACCACTTGAAATACCCCTTCAGCCGAAGCTAAACAACAAACAAAGCACATTCTGTAAAAATTCCGAGAGTAAACAAAAGAAATTGAAAAATAGTGAAACACAGAGCAGAAAAAACAATAACAAAAAATCGGAAAAAAAGAATTTAGCAAGAAGTGTGTAAAATTTTAGCCAAAGGCCCACGAAAAAATGTTGCCTCACAAAGACAACTTCAACAAGAAACACGCTCGCAGGCCAAACAACAAAAGCATCTCTTCCAAAAATACAAAAACAATCCTTTCTTCATTCTATTTTATTTATTTTTTCTTCAATTAAAAAAAGTGGTTTAAACATAAAAAGAAACACTCAACCTGAAGGCAACAAATACAAAAAAATACAACTAAAAAGGAAAATACGCTTCAAGGATTGCAATACTCGCACGTTGACAGAGTAAAAAGCGGGAGCTTTCAGAGTGCAACTGCAGCAGCACCTCCGCGCTTGAGCTTTGACTTCGCCACTCGTCGCCGAGGCAACTACTTTGATGCCGGCGCACGATCTAAAAACGCGCTCAGCTCGAAAGCAAACATTAAAACGCACCCACACGCCCCCCGCTCCCGCTCAATGCAACTAATGCACTTACGAGCTCGCGTGATAAGTGGATTTGGGAGTGCACGTACAAAGAGCACTGCAGACGCACCCCAGTGAGAAATGGTGGCAGAATGGGAGTAGAAATTTCAAAACTAAATATAAGAAGGGGTCAGTTTTAAAATGAATTGGAAAAACAACATTAAAATAGGAAAAAGTAAAAAAATTTAAGATATAAATAAAATAGGAAAAAAAATTCAAGAAAAAATTAAAAACTAAAAATTACAAATTAAAAAATAAATAATAATAAAATAGCAAATAAATAAAAAATTAAAAACAAAAATTAATAATATGGACAATAAAAAACCAAAAAAAAACCACTAACAAATGTAAAGAATTAAAACAAAAACAATAAAAAAATAAAGAAATAAAAATACAATAAAAACATAACAAAGAAATTAAAATAAAAAGTAAAAATATTAACAAATAAAAACTAAAAAGAAAAAACAAATAATAAATAAAAATACAAAGTAAGAAAAAAAACAATAAAAAATAAGAAATAAAAAAATATAAAGAACAAAAATTAAAAACATAAGAAAAGTAATAAAATGACAAATTAAAAACAACAAAGTAAAAAAATAATAAACTACAAAAAAACAATAAAAAATACAATGACTTAAAAAGCAATAAAAATATAATAAAGATATTAATATAAAAAAACTATAAAAGAATAATAAATAAATTAAAATGAAAAGAAAAACTATTAACAAAAAATAACTGTTGAAAATATAATAAATAAAAAACATACAGAGTAAAAAATTAACAAATAAAAAGTAAACAACTTACAAAACAAAAAATACTAATAAAAAAAAAAAGTAAAAAAATAGCAAATAAAAAGTAAAAGGAAGAAAAACTAATAAATAAATAAATAAAAATAAAAACTAAAATAATTAACATATAAATAAATAAAAGAAAAAAACTAAGATAATTAACAATTAAATTAAAAACATATATTATAAGAAAAATTAACGATAAAAAATGTTAAAAGTGAAAAAAACCATTAAAAAAATTAATAAAAAAAATAAAAAAATAATAATTAAAAAAAAGTCAATAAAAAATTAATAAATATAAAAATAAACAATAAAAAAAATTGTTAAAAAGTATGTAATAAAAAACACAAAAAAAATTAATATAGAAATTAAAATACAAAATAAAAAGATTTAAAAATAAAAATATCAATAGAAAAAAGAATAAATAAAAAGTAAAAAAAATTAATAAATAAATAAAGTAACAAAAAAATAACAAATAAAAAAGTAAAAAACTTGAAAATAAAAAATAAATAAAAAAATTACAAATAAAAAAAATTACAAATAAAAATTTAAAAAAAAACAAATAAATACATAAAAATAAGAAAAAAAACATAATAAAAATATAAAAAATAATAATAATAAATATAGAATAAAAATTTGAAAAAATTCAAAAAAAAATTGAGAAAATAATAAATAAATATAAAAAAGTACAAAAAATTAACACATAAAAAAGTAACAAATAAAAAAAATAAAAAACCTATAAATAAAAAATAACATAAAAAATTCCATGTAAAAAAAAATAAATAAATTAACAAATAAATATATAAAAATAAAAAGTAAAAAACTAACAAATAAATAAAAAAAAAAAAAATTAACAAAATTTCCACTGAAATTATAATAAAAATTACCAATAAAAAACTTTAAAAGTAAAAAAACAAATAAAAAAATAAATATATAAAAATAAAAAGTAGAAGTTAAAAAAAATGAATAAAAAAAACGTATAAAAATATTTTTATAAAAAGAGACTTTAAAAAATTTCATAAAAATATTTCAATAAACTCAAAAAAACTTAATTAATAAACAAAATTGAATCAAAAAATGTATGAAATTAAAAATTAATCAAATATGAAAAAAATCTGTTTAAATGTACAATTTCATAAAAATATTAAAAACAAATAAATACGAAAAGAAACAGATTCAAAAATAATAATAATAATAATCAGAAAAGAAAAAAAATAATAAAATAGAAATTAAAGGAATAAATTGGCCCGGAATTCCTCGTCAAACACAAATTATTCATTTAACCATCAAAATGTATTTTATCGCCTTCAAAGTAGGCTCATTCTGAAGCAACACACTTACATCAACGATAGACCCAGTCATCGATATAGTTCTTATAAGCCAATGTCAGGATGATCATGGTTCCTTCTTCGAATTTCGTTTTATAGCTTCAATTGACGCAAAACGTGTTCCACGAAGCGGCAATTTCAGCTCTGGAAACAGGAAGAAGTCACAAGGAGCCAAATCTGGAGAATATGGAGGTTGTTCCATGATATACGTTGAGTTTTTATCCTGAACCATCAATTTGGCTTCCGTGAAAGACATGGGACGACGGAGCAAATTCAACGTGTCTACAACACAATAAGAGATGCTCTTGAAAAGAAACAATATTGCCCTGCAGATTATCCCGTCATTTCTCATCTAGGACCATACACTCACTATCAGTTACTTAAGTCCTACCTTGGATGCAGAAGATATAGAAATATAAGGAAGTTTACAACTCTCTCTCATGAAGAACAATCTGGACAAGGCAGTGTCCTGGGTCCCGTCTGGTACACTATATTTACCGCAGACCTACTACCACTGTCAACATAAACCTCAGTACCTACTTTCGCAGACGATACAATGCTGATGGCGGCCAACATAGACCCAACCACAGCGTCAGGATATCTGCAAGAAGATTTTTTTGCAATAGGATAATGGCTTAAAAAATGGAGGATCCAAGCAAAATCCGAGCAAGTCAGCTATATTCTTGGGAAGAACAGCTGTCCACTTTCTTTGATTACCTCAAGTCGAATATGCCAAATATCTTGGCTTGCATAAAAACTTAACTGGCAGAAAGCAAAAGGAAGTAACTTGGCGAAAAACTCACCTTGTAACTCGAAATTAACAGTAGAAATTGTTGTTAATTGAAAAAGGTGAGATTGTTCTGTGTTTGTTTCGAAGTTTTTACTAACATGACCACCTCTTCTAACGTGACTACCTCACCTCTTCTAATGAGAGTACCTCTTCCCACCTGACTACCTCTCTATAACGTGACTACCTCTGCCAACGTGAATACCTCTTGCAACGTGACTAGCTCTTCCAACGTGACTACCTCTTCCAACGTGACTACCTCACCTCTTCTAACGAGAGTACCTCTTCCCACGTGACTACCTCTCTATAACGTGACTACCTCTTCCAACGTAAATACCTCTTCGAACGTGACTAGCTCTTCCAATGTGACTACCTCTTCCAACGTGACGACCTCACCACTTCTAACGAGAGTACCTCTTCCCACGTGACTACCTCTCTATAATGTGACTACCTCTTCCAACGTGACAAGCTCTTCCAACGTGACTACCTCTCTCTAACGTGAATACCACTTCCAACGTGACTACATCTCTCTAACGTGACTACCTCTTCCAACGTGACTACCTCTCTATAACGTGACTACCTCTTCCAACGTAAATACCTCTTCCAACGTGACTACCTCTTCCAACGTGACTACCTCACCTCTTCTAACGAGAGTACCTCTTCCCACGTGACTACCTCTCTATAACGTGACTACCTCTTCCAACGTAACTACCTCTTCCAACGTGACTAGCTCTTCCAATGTGAATACCTCTTGCAACGTGACTAGCTCTTCCAACGTGACTACCTCTTCCAACGTGACTACCTCACCTCTTCTAACGAGAGTACCTCTTCCCACGTGACTACCTCTGTATAATGTGACTACCTCTTCCAACGTGACAAGCTCTTCCCACGTGACTACCTCTCTCTAACGCGACTACCCCTCTCCAACCTGACTACCTCTCTATAACGTGACTACCTCTTCCAACGTAAATACCTCTTCCAACGTGACTAGCTCTTCCAATGTGACTACCTCTTCCAACGTGACGACCTCACCACTTCTAACGAGAGTACCTCTTCCCACGTGACTACCTCTCTATAATGAAACTACCTCTTCCAACGTAAATACCTCTTCCAACGTGACTAGCTCTTCCAACGTGACTACCTCACCTCTTCTAACGAGAGTACCTCTTCCCACGTGACTACCTCTCTATAACGTGGCTACCTCTTCCAACGTAAATACCTCTTCCAACGTGACTAGCTCTTCCAATGTGACTACCTCTTCCAACGTGACGACCTCACCACTTCTAACGAGAGTACCTCTTCCCACGTGACTACCTCTCTATAATGTGACTACCTCTTCCAACGTGACAAGCTCTTCCAACGTGACTACCTCTCTCTAACGTGAATACCACTTCCAACGTGACTACATCTCTCTAACGTGACTACCTCTTCCAACGTGACGACCTCACCACTTCTAACGAGAGTACCTCTTCCCACGTGACTACCTCTCTCTAACGCGACTACCCCTCTCCAACCTGACTACCTCTCTCTAACGTGACTACGTCTGCCAACGTGAGTACCTCTTCTAAAGAGAGTACCTCTTCCAACTTGACTACCTCTTCCAACGTGACTACCTCTTCAAACACGACTACCACTTCCAACGTCACTACCTCTGACTACACCTTCCCTTTTCCGACTGGGATACTCATTTGTATCAATGTGCTAGACTAAATAGCAAGAATCTCAAATCAATTTATCCTTCCATTTGAGTGAACTTGAATTGTTTGAGTCTGTGCGTGTGTGTCCGCGCATTATCCCTTTTGTACCGCATATTGGCAGTCTGTCGATGATTGAGTTGAAAATATGTGCTGCTTCCCCCTCCCGCCCCTGCAGTAACACTGAAAAATGCACCCAAAGTAAACACGAAAAGAAGAAGTTTGTCGCTTTCAGATTTCTAAGTAAAAGTGTTCCTTGTGAAGTGGAGGAAAACTTTATATTATTTATTTTCTCTTTCTGCAACTTCATGGAGAAAAGTCAAAACTACACAGGAATGTAGGTGGAAAGGCACTTGGAACAGTTGGAATACCGGCATGTATGACTGCACTTAATGAAAGAACATCAATGCCGACGGAGAAGTATTTTCTGCTTTGATAGCAAATGTGAGCGTGGGTATCACCAAGATTACTTGTCAACTGGAATCAAGTTATAAAAGAAAGAACCGTTTAGATTTTGTTGATTCCTTGACAAGGTAACAAGTCTTCGGATAAATTTAACATGAGCCTGTCAAACTATTGCTTAATTACTATAATGATCATTAATTAGTAGAAAAACGTCATTCATTGAAATCATTGAATCTTATTAAGTAGGCTGAAAGGCCTTTCAATTGAAACAGACACTTAATTGCATTTATGTATCAAACTTACCATAGAAATAGGAAGGCAAAAGGATAAAAACGGAAAACTCACCTGGAAAAGATAGAAAAAACATAAATTATTAAAAAGTCCAAAAAATATTAATAATAATGAAGAGAAAAATGTTTCAAAACACTTGCATGATTTTTTTAATTGCCTTGCGAAGCAATAAAATAGCAAATAAATCTGCTCCTGAACAAATTATAAAGGAGACAAACACACAAAATGGAAGAGAAAAAGATCAAAGAATAAAAATTGTCTGGCTCGTTCGTCACTCGCAGTCACACTGAGCCATCTTCCTGCCAGACAACAACACAATTGCTCATTAATTAACGCCCATTCCTCGTAATTTTTCACATTTACAGTGGCCAAAGGAAGGACCAAAAACGAAGAAAAAAAGCACAGAAATCGGTTGGAAAAAAATTAACATAATCTCGTTTTCATGTTTACGAAACGAAGGATCAGGATAAATATGGAAATTTTAATTAAAATGCGAAATTGAACCTATTTTAAAGCAGCGCAGGACTGCGTACTCAAGTTCTACGCAAGAGACCTTACATGACATAATGATATGAACTAAACCAGATTTTCACATCAATTTACCTTTTTCTCTCTCAGAACAAACAAAAATAATACTCTAAAAACCGGTTTGTTGTGAATGCTCTCAGTATCAACTCTTGCTGATATTTCTCATTTGTTTCACATCCCACGATTGTGGTTCACTCCAGTCAAATAAATTGTCCTGTCACTATTTGCATTGTAAAGAATAGCTGATAAAAGATCTTCCTTAAGAGACAGGTTGTCTTTGACATTACCCAGGAGGTATTACTTCAGGGATTCTAATGGTAACGTCTCATGCCGATACCAACGGGGATACTGCACTTAATATACGAGTATACGATTCAGGCATATACGGTATTGTTTCAGAGATAGGTTGTCTTTGACATTACCCAGAAGGTATTACTTCAGGGATTCTAATGGTAACGTCTCATGCCGATACCAACGAGGATATTGCAGTTAATATACGAGTATACGATTCAGGCACATACGGTATTGTTTCAGAGATAGGTTGTCTTTGACATTACCCAGAAGGTAGTACTTCAAGGATTCTAATGGGAACATCTCTTGCCGATACCAACGGGGATACTGCACTTAATATACGAGTATACGAGTCAGGCACATACGGTATTGTTTCAGAGATAGGTTGTCTTTGAGATTACCCAGAAGGTATTACTTCAGGGATTCTAATGGGAACATCTCTTGCCGATACCAACGGGGATACTGCACTTAATATACGAGTATACGATTCAGGCACATACGGTATTGTTTCAGAGATAGGTTGTCTTTGACATTACCCAGAAGGTAGTACTTCAAGGATTCTAAAGGGAACATCTCTTGCCGATACCAACGGGGATACTGCACTTAATATACGAGTATACGATTCAGGCACATACGGTATTGTTTCAGAGATAGGTTGTCTTTGAGATTACCCAGAAGGTATTACTTCAGGGATTCTAATGGGAACATATCTTGCGGATACTACACTTTACAAACGAGTATAGGAGTTCAGGCAAAAAACGGTACTATTTCAGAGATAGGTTGCCTTTGACATTACCCAGAAGGTATTACTTCAGGGATTCTAATGGTAAGGTCTTAAGCATATTCCAATGGGACACTTCATTACTTCATACATGAGTTTACGAGTTCAGGGACGTATACAATACTTGAGTAAAAACCAAGTTGCATCATGCACATATACAAATGTACACTCGCATGGTACACACAAGTACTTGTAAACGAGTACACGTACACAATCCTGCCAAAGGCTGCGAGGCGAAATGGAAATGCTGAAATATTTGTTCCGCTCTACTATATTCTACTTGCTAGTACAACACAAACTTTGAACGAGTATTGATTCCAGGATCTTTAATAAATTGTTGTTATTCACTGCAATTTCAGCGACTTGTGAGAGAGAAAGAGGAGTACAGACTGGCAGGATACAAAGTCAGTCAATATTGGATGGGGAAGAAATTGGTTTTTATTTAAAAGAAATTTAAGATTAAAATTCCTATTAGAACATTAACATTTTATGAAGTTTATTAACCAGAACGAGACATGAAAAAGAAAGGATCACAAAGGACCCAAAGCGAAGTCAGTAAATTAGAAACAAGTCGGAGGAGGCCACTCCACTTATTTTGTTATTTGAAGTGTTCTTAATTGCTAATTGAAACTGTTCCTACTGAATATATATTCGCTGTATTGGTAGCTCTTTCATGTCCTTATTAGAGCCGTTCAAGCAAACTACGAGTTTGTTAATTGGTACAAATTTTTGCCAACTATAGTGAACGTAGTTGATGCTCTGAGAATCTCTATGGAGTAAGGAAAAGAGGGTCCTTTCCACAAACGTAGTCACTAATCCGATAAATGAGGATTCTCCCTTTCTTTCTATGCAGAACAGTGATGCCAAGTGGGATTTTTATGGGTTTGAGCATAGAAAATGGACTTGTTTCATATAAATAAATATCCAACTGAATGGAATGATGCCGATTCCAATGGGGGAAAACTTCAGGCCAAGTTTGCCAATTTCTTCACATATCCATTAGCTCCTCATTTACCAAAACTTATTTATATTGTGGACTATATTCAGCTGTGAGGTATTCAACTGTGAGGTATTCAACTGTGAGGTATTCATTCACAGTTGATTATAATCCCAACTTTTTCACTAATCTTAAACTACACAAATTTATATTCAACCGATTTTAAATTTGATAAAATCCCCCAAAAAGCAAGAACATTTTAATGAAAACATGCTGGTAATTTGTGCAAG
This sequence comes from Clusia tigrina, assembly GCA_920105625.2. Classification (NCBI taxonomy): domain Eukaryota; kingdom Metazoa; phylum Arthropoda; class Insecta; order Diptera; family Clusiidae; genus Clusia; species Clusia tigrina. Next base: position 164,297,704 of record OV050033.1, on the reverse strand, counting down.
CATACACACCCAAAAGTATGCAAGCAAATATGTTCTCATCGGTGTTTAAATGCTGTCACATTTCGTAGCATATTTTATGGCCGCATTGAAATTCGAAACTGACGTTTTATTTAGAAAGCATGCCTGCATATAAATAACTTAGAACAGGACATGACATTAAATTAATTACAAACAACGCAGCGCTGAACACTACCACGAACACTAGCACTGTACCTCATGTGTGTATATGTGTGTGTATTTTTTGCATAAATGAAAGGTTATGGGCTCATGTGGCTTAGTTGTGCGTATCCTTTGCATATAGACCAAAAAACCAGTGTGCTGAGCGAAGCAATCAATCATTTTTTTGTGACTGTGGCTATGCTGGCAGAGTGAGTATGCGTAAATTTGCTTCGTCAACACGCACCCACACATACATACAACACACACTGAAAAACACACGCACACACGCCACCACAGGCAGTAATCAAAAATCATGGAAAGCTGATTTTGCATAAAATAAAGCATACTTTTAGGCACATTTTTTGTTAGTGCACAGAAAAAATTCATTAAACTGCAGAGGTGCGAAATGATCAACACACTCTCACATGTACTACAATTGTCAGTATGTATTGCTGGGGTTGTATAAGTGAGCCAACCCAAACAGAAACCATAAACAAGGAGGTGGTGTTCTCAATGCCAACAAATCCTTCTTATGGAACAGTAAATTAACCACTAAAAAAATGCGGGACAGTAAATCATCACTAAAAAATTGTGTTCAATATTTTTAAAAGCACATTTCAAAATGCTTAATTAATGCTACTTCAATGCTTGGGGCCTCTTTGGGACTCTCAGGTGAGGGCAATCTGTGCAGACTATAATTGAATGGATTCTGTGTAAACTAAACTTGAAGGAAAACTAAAATTGAAGGATAAACTAAACTTGAAGGAAAACTAAAATTGAAGGATAAACTAAACTTGTAGGAAAACTAAAATTGAAGATAAACTAAAATGAAAGGATAAACTAAGATGAAAGAATTAATTCTCGCCCAAAAGTTTACTCAATTTTCCACTCATAAAAATTGCACACATCCAAACATTGTTCACCTAGTTTTGCCCACAAATGTGACTCGATCAAATGCAAAGAAAATGTGCTTCCGCCCTTTGAGCTCTTTCCGTTATGTTCAAAAGACAATCACACTCAACCAAGAGCGATTCACACAAATTTTATACTATCTTATGTATAGGTTAGGTTAGTTTCGGTTGATCTGGCTGGCCATAAGCCACATATATACCTATTGGTCCTTAGCGGTACCAGATGGAGCTGGTCCTCTAAATAGAGTTGTAGTAGGCACCTTGAAGGATGTCTACGTTTTTAAGTGCTGAAGTTCCATTCCTGAGATGTCTCCCAAATTGTGTTTCCCCAAGCATTTTAAGCGTATTCTTGATAATGTGGGACATATACATAAGATATTCTCCAAAGTTTCCTTTGTATCCGACTTCCTGCACTTCCTACATATGTCGTCATTTGTGATTCCCAACTTGTATGCGTGTGCCAATGGCAAACTGTGGCCTGCCAGTATGCCCATGATAGTAGTGCAGTCTTTCCATGACTGTGTCAGTACAAATAGAGCACACTTTCCCAAGTTTGACTTACACATGACTTCCGCAGTTCTACAGGTGTTGAAGCCATTCCACCTCGCCATTACCTGTCTCTTCATACATTCATCAATTTCATTGAGTCGATTTTTTAGGGGTTTCTGTATGTCGTTTTCCTGTTCAAATGCTAGCTGAATAGCGCTTTTGGCAATCTCAACTCATTCGTTTCCTTCAATGCCTCTATGGTCCGGTACCCAATAGATATGTAGCCGTGTATTCGCGGGAGGTGTTTCTATGTCTTCCCTGCTCTTTAGAACATTTTTAGGCGTAATATGGTATGAGGTAATTGCCATTATTGCTACCTGACTATCTACGCTGACGTTTACCTTGGAATTGTTTTCTGTTTTAGTGTAAGCCGCGGAGGATTTCCCCACAGCTGGAATATACTGCAGTGATCCTAGCTCTGTGCAGTAGATTCCAGCTGCTACTCCATCCGGCATTTTTGAGCCATCTGTGTAGGTCTTCAATGTTATTTGGCTAGGTTTCATACCTGTGCGCCACCTCCCTTCTTCGATTATAGTCCGGAACCTTCTCTCCTTTTGCTTTTTTTTAACACGCTGTTGAATGCTCCGCTAATATCTAAAAATACTCCTAGGGCCTACTCCTTATAATCCAGGGATTTCTCTATATTTAGCACTAGTGAGTGAAGTGCAGTCTCTGTGGATCTGTCCTTAGCGTGCTGTGCCTCGGATGTCAAAATAGTGACTTTCATTTTGGCAGCTTTCAACTGAATAGAAATATTTCTTCCAGCAATTACAAAGATGGAAAATTGGTTCTTTACTTTTCCGTCTGGTTTTCTCAGTCCGATTTTATGACAACAAATGCCACAAAACCGCAACAAAATTATTAAACGAGCTAATGAATAAATCCTCCGAGTGGTGACCACAGGCGATATTTCGTAGACCCAACATGATTTATAAACTACTTTCGTACTCTGCTAGGATAAATTTCCTATCAATAATGCCGCCACTTTCTGCCGTCCAAAAGTACGTCAATATTTGCAAACAAGTGTTAGTAATTAAATAAAATAATTAAGCATTAAATTTATCATTCAATTATGCAAACAAAATGCAGCCGAACACAAATGCAAATGCCCAACTGCTCGTATCTAAATTTAATGTATAAATTACGGCCACCGCAATGCAATAATGTGCCGGCACAAAATGGCAACGCATGCAATTGTCTGTAATTAAATAATGGAAATTTATTTGGTCTTCCCCACCCACACACCGCAAGCAACTGGGCGGCAGTTGTACAATGCACAAAGGCGCACAGGACATCAGAGAGCAGAAATTAAATTTAAGTCCTAATACTCGTCTATTGGAGATGTTTAGTGTGCACGCTTGTGTGGAGAGCACATACTCGAGAGCACCCATAAATATGCTTCGATTCCCAGGCACTTATTAAGCGACTTGCCACTCACTCTCGTACCGCATGGCGAGGATTATTGTTGCAAAGGTGCAGTTGCACCTTTGACCACATCAACCGTCGATAATTCAAGTATTTGAATGTGTCCGCCTGCTCCGGTGTGTCTAGCTACGTGTCTGGCTCTGTGTGTGGCTCCGTGTGTGGCTCCGTATGTGGCTCCGTGTGTGACTCCGTGTGTGACTCCGTGTGTGACTCCGTGTGTGGCTCCGTGTGTAGCTCCGTGTGTGGATCCATGTGTGGCTTCGTGTGTGACTCTGTGTTGTGCTCTTCTACAGGACAAAGTGATTGTGTGCTCTTTCATTTGTCTGCATGTCTGTGTCTGGGCTAGTTCCACACATCTCTATGTTCACGTGATTGATGGAATATTCGACTGACTGTGCGTTGCGCACGGTATCTAAATAGAGCAAAGCAATGCTCGAAATACTCACTCAAATACTTGTTAAGGTAACCAAAAGCCAAAGGAAGGCTTAACCTATATTCAGTGCTGCTGCTGCTGGTGGTGGTGGATGGGAGGGGAGCATTTTGCATTTGCATTTTATCGAAATGAATTTGTATGCGTGCAGTGTACCAGTAATTCACAAATTGACATAAAATCCATTTCCTGTTGGGATCAATATCAAATAAAACCAATTTGGGTTGCTCAAATCACCAAGCAGGTGTTTGTATGCGAAATTCGTTTCGAGCGTGCTGGAAGGGATAAATAAATCTAGGGTAAGCTGCAATAAATCAGTGCGGTAAAAGGATAATGAAGTTTCAGGCAACTAAATTATCTTGGACAAATAGAGACGACTGTATTTGACCGACACTGTGAATATACGCTGTAAAGTATGCAACACTTTTATTGGTAAATACATGAAATCACTATTAACTTACCCTGAACTAGGCCCCCTCTCGATCATACTAATGGTGAGGAACACTATTGCTATTTTGTGAGCTCCATCAACTGGCTCATTAAAAGCTCCAAATAGTTAGACCTTTGAAAGGGATGGGACCTAAGTCTCATGCGGTATCACAAGGGATCAATGATGGCATAAGTGCACCCTTCTGGCGACGGCTTTACCTACCTACCTACCTACCATTCCTATTTTCATCAATACTATTACTCAATAATACTTAAGACTCTTGATAAGTATGAGTTATCAATACTCTGAGTAATCAATTCTCTGAATAATCAATAATATGGCCCATCAAAAATTGAATTGTGTTACCTGCAAACCAATCTTACTCTTTGATGACACACAAAAAGAAGCTCTTTAAATTGTTCTCAATGTCCCCGTAAAGCATTACAGATACTTTAACACAAACGTTTAAAACCCGAAGAGGAAAACTTAAATTTTTCCAGAGCTCACTTTAATTTTGTGCCGAATCTGTCGAAGCATCCGGATTCGGTGTTGTGCAATATTGCGGTGCATGATTAAGAATTGATAAACCGCTGTGAAATCAAATATTCTCTTTAAATTCATGGGATTTAACGCAGTGCTATAAAAATGCAGAGCGGCAGCGATAAACAAACAACACAGCAGCAACATAATGTGCGAGATACGTGCCCAGGCGCAGCGAACAACAATTACAGCAACAACAAAGGACCCACCAACACAGCAACAGAAAACATGCGAGGACTCAACAACGCGTGAGTGTATTTACGTATGCACCGCATTTGGCAATTGCATATTTTACGGCGCTCTGCCGTATGCTGCCGTAAGCACTGTGCATCAAATAAAGTTGTGTATATTTCGTCCGATTTGTTGGTGTTTTTTTTAATATCCAATGTGCGCGTAAAGTTAAATCAATTGCAGTGCTGCAAAGTGTCGGCAGAGAGACAGAGGAGGAAAAAACGTGACGCTGTGTTTGGGAGGAAGTGAGGAAAAATGATTGAACATTTTTAACTATAAATTTAACAGATATTCAGCATTCAGTTCCCACGAAGTGTGAGGAAAAAGAAGATGGCATTGAGGGGAAGGAAGCAGAGAAACAAAATGGCGTGAGTGGCACGCAATTAAGCACGACAAGTATTGTTAGTGCACAATATGCTTAGAGCTCTTATCACGCCGCAGCCACCACCCGCCACACCCCCCATTGCATGACTGCTTCTCACTTCAACGATTTTATGCAACAACACTTCATCAGCGTCACTCAATTTTATGTTCTCTTTCTTTTACATTCTTTTTTTTCGTCTATTTTTGCTTTGTTAGGACGACCGAGCGAGCAAGTGCACATATCACTCACTTTTTGCATTTCGTTCTTGTTGATTTTCTTTTTTTTTCTTAACCTCATCTTCCCCGGCCCGCTGCCTCCAGCAGCAATGCATTTCATTTGCATGCTCTCGTCGCAATGAATGACTTTGGGTTTGTCTGTCGCTGGTGCACTTATAAATATATATGTATGTTGGGTTATGCACACACACGTGCGGCACACACATATACATATGCACCCACACACCTATGTCCTTAGATGCACATCATAATACTCAACGCAGTAATCAAGCCGCAGGTAAAAATCCTTCATGCAACCTTGATTGAAGTGCTGCACGCGACGGAAGCTGATATTTGCATAGATATATGTATAAATGACTTATGTATGTGGGAGTATGTGTGTTAATGTGAGTGAGGACTAGAGGATTAGTGGTGGCAAATACCGCGATTTTGTGGTAATCCGTTTGCAGTAATCGTTCCTTCTACAGAGACTTAAAGAAGCTATGGAAATCAGTAGTAGAAAGAAAGTGAGCTTGTAATTTTTGTTCCCCGGGCATAATCTCTAACAACCAAAAGTTCGATTCAAGAGGTCCACAATCTCCAGTGGCAAACAGGATAAAACGTACTAACGTGGACTGAATTGACCATAGACATATCAACAAGAAACCACCTACCAAAATAGAATTTGGAGTAGCATCTACAAGAAAGTTGAATACGCATGAGGCCAAAGGTATCATGAAAAATAAAGGATCTTAGAGAGAGAAATTGATGATGCAGGGAAATTCTTAACAGATTTCAAACTCAAAGAGACCAATAGCAGAAACTAGAATACTAAGTACAGATTTCAAAACCAACGTGGCAAATCGCAACCTATGTGCTGAGAGTATTACCATTATCTCTCTTCACACCTACTCTGACTTTTTATTTCTATCTATATACGAGTACATTTATACTTCTCTATTTCTATGTGTCCATTTCTAACTGTCTATTTCAAACTCTCCCTATTAACATTCCTCTATTTCCATCTCTGTATTTCCATCTCTGCATTTCAATTTCTCTATTTCTATATAATTCCAACGTCTCTAATTCCCACCTCTCTATTTTCAAGCTCTCTGTATATCCCTATATTTATATCCATACACGTATCTCGATATCTGTATATCTGTATCTCTATATCTATGTCCCTATGTATGTCTCTAAATCTATATCCCTATTAATATATTTATACCATTATCTCTATATCCCTATCCATATATCTGTACTATTATCTCTATATCCCTATCTTCATCCCTTTCTGTATCCCTTTATATCTCTCGTTTTTGTTTATCGGGGGGGAAGCTTAAAAGCCTGAAATCAGAGAGAGACTTTTGCACACCAGAAGCCACCAATATATATCTATACCCATATCCTATTAATATATTCCCCCTATCCTATACATATATCCTATGAATACCAATTTCTATATCTCTATCCTTATATATATATAAATATATATATATATATATATATATATATATATATATATATATATATAATTATATATATATATATATATATATATATATATATAATTATATATATATATATATATATATATATATATAAATATATATATATATATATATATATATATATATATATAAATATATATATATATATATATATAAATATATATATATATATATATATATATATATATATATATAAATATATATATATATATATATATATATATATAAATATATATATAAATATATATATATATATATACTCGTATATGTCCCTATTGCTATATATATATATTTATATCTATATACCTATATCTATATATCTTTATCTATATCTCTATCCCTTCATCTATATCGTGTTTTTATCCGTAGAGACGGCATCAAAACCCTCAGATCCGTAATAAAAATGTAAACCACAAAAATTCGCCGCACTGTCCAAAGATCCAACCTCATGGTTGCTATATCCCTATCACTTTAGCTATAATTCTTTGTTTATATCGATATTCCTATCTCTCTATTTATACCTCAATTTCTATATTTCATTTATCCCTTTACCACCATATCTCCACTCCATCTCTTTATGATCAATCTCTCTTATCTATCTCTCTATGATCTATCTCTCTGATAAATCTGTCTGCTCCATCTCTCTGATCTATCTCTCTGATCTATCTCTCTAATCTATCTATCTCTCAAATCTATCTATCTCTCTAATCTATCTATATCTCAAATCTATCTATCTCTCTAATCTATCTATCTCTCAAATCTGTCTATCTCTCTAATCTATCTCTCAAATCTATCTATTTCTCAAATCTATCTATCTCTCTAATCTATCTATATCTCTAATCTATCTATCTCTCAAATATATCTATCTCTCCAATCTAGCTCTCTAAACTATCTCTCTAATCTAGCTCTCTAAACTATCTCTCTAATCTATCTCTCTAATCTAGCTCTCTAAACTATCTCTCAAAACTCCCTCTATTCCTCTACTATTCCATATCTTTCGCTACCTTCATATTTCTAACTGCACATCATATATTTCTCTATCTCCATGTTTCTAACTGCCCATCATTATCTCCTTAATTCCACATCTTCATCTTTCCAACTCCACATCTATATCTCTTTATTTATGTCCCTATACATATATTTATCTCTGTATATATCTCGATCTATATCTGGGAGGCACTTCAAACGAGAAAATAAGCTCCATTAACGGCTTCATAAAATGCTCGAAATGGCAGGACTCTTGAAAGAGAATGGAGCTTGTGTCTGAAGCGGTATCACAAAGAGTCAATCTTGGCCTAAATGTGCCCTTTCGGAAAGAGAACATTTGTGGCCAGTGCTGACAAATTTCCTGGAAGCTGCAAGTGTGAAAACCCGTTGACGAGTGGAACGATATTAATATACTCGTAGACGTATTTGACGTTTTGATACTCAACGGCCGATTATAGTAACGATTATTTTAGGTCCTCGTTACTTAGTTCTTTCACTATTACCGAGTACTCACTCAGTTACCAACTGTTACATTTAGCCATGTTTTCTGCACATAAACGCGTGTCCTTTGTATACTTATACTTAAATATGTATAAAATGCTTTTAAGACTGTAGTGGTACTAGTGCCAATAGTGTGGGAGAGGGAAAATATGCACAATGCACATAACAACACCAAAAACAACGACGACGACAACAACAACAACAACAACGAATGCGACGAGTGTCCTTTTCATCCTACTCTCGGCGCACAATGGCGGCCTGCTTAACTTTACAACTATGTCCAAATAAATTTTAGCCGCATAGTTTAAGCCAGATTAAGGCCAAAGGAAGGAGATTATGCTTATGCACATGCATGGAGTGTGTTTGCATTTGTAACTATGCGAGTGCTCTGTGCGCTGAGTTAGTCGGCGAAAGAGACGTACGCGGGGGAGTGGGCAAAAAGCAAATGTTTCTGCTGGCATTAAAATGAACATTTTGCGTTTATTTTCCTTTTTTGCTGGGTTTGCATTTTTCAACATTTCACCTAAACGAAGCGCATTAATTACAATTCCAGTTAAGTTTTCCAGTTGAATGGAGCAGCGCGCACATTTGCAAAAAGTTGCGAATTCGTTTTGAAACAAACTTTAAACTACGTGCTGGAGGGGCTTTAAAGTGAAAAGAAGAGCCTTTTGGGTGGATGTGTGCATAGTTGGGACAGGAACAGCATTTGTACAAAGCTCTGCACAGATTTTCGTGTCTCTTTAATGGCTCAGTGATGTTTAAATGCTGGAAAATTTAAGCGTCCTTAGACAGGATACAAACAGATGACATTGGACGGCAAGTAATGAAAATATTTTCAGGTCCCTCTCTCACTTGATCACATTCATCAGCAATGGCTTTAAATGAGGACGAGGAGCAGCTTCAAGGGAATTCAAGACACTTGTCAAGATCGAGCTGTGAGCTTCAGAAGGAACAAACTGAAGGTCTGAGTAGAGCCTACGTAGATAGTAAAAAAATATATATACAACCATTTAAGGGAAGATACAAAATAAAGAGAGTGTGATAGAGTGGGTATTGAAGAGGCAGAGAAAGAAGCAAGAGAAAACTTTCTAGCCATGATAACTCATGGCCACCGTGGGCGGCATTATCCACTAAAATGTTTTCCGATGAAACCGAAGAATCAAAAAATAATGACCAAACTCATAGAAAGCAACACGATGAACACCAAACTATTCCTCTGAACCAGAGCATCATTTTGGATATTGATTCATTTCAATACTTGGGAGGACTCCAACACAAATAATAACGATGCTGAAGAGGATATCGATAACCTTCCTATACTTCGCTTCACCTCACATTGCAAGCCAACCCACATTCGCTTCAAAAAAGAAACTTCCACGAAAGTAACAAAAAGGAGAGCAAATAATTTCCAATCAAATGCAATACTATTCCATATTAAAATAAAAAAACAGAAATACAAAATAAAATAACCGAAAAAATCATTTCAAAGGTCATGTGGCAAAGTGGGTTTCGGACGCAATATTCGCCAAAACTTTTAATTTCCGTAGTTAAATGAGTGCTTCAGTGCTCACATTGAGTCCATTTCCACTGACGAAATATTTCAAAAGCAAGTAAACGAATCCTAGCACAGTGTTCTGTCTATGGCAAGAAAGCAGCAACAATTCATATTCGAAGTATCGAACGCAGTTCTGGACTTGAGTCAATGAGAGTTATTCCGATTAATTTCTAGGACCAGTGACTTAAACCTGGTCCAGAATGGTACTGCTTTTGAATGCTTGTTGACCGTGTTTCCAAATAGTTTACATGACAGAATTAGAGTAGAAATATTTGTCGGACCCCAAAATAAGGATATGTATTTTGGAGTGGTCTACTAATGTTCCGAATATTTATAGAGTAAAAACCCCGTAAAATATTAACAGCAGAATGTTTTAGAAGGACTGCATGTAACATCCTTGGAAACTGCCACAATTTTCACTGCAAATTCATTTGTTATATACGAGTACCCAATCAAATGACTTAACTGAGTGCTTGGAAACCTCCTGCTAGGGCGGTCCTCCGGCCTAACCCATTCTATTTCCAACACTACCACTACTCTCTCGGATTTCTGCCATGAAAATATGGGTGCATCCAGTGATGAGAACAAGTATGAACCAACGATATTCAACAAGATGTGCTGCACTTGAAGAAAAACAATGAAGACTCTCGGGATTGGAACATGTTCGAGAAGACTACTGCCTAGTGGTACATCCAGAAGCATTTATAATGGAGACTTCCCTAGATAATTCACCATTAAATTTTATTAAAATTAGAGAACAGTGAAAAAATATCTATGAGAGACAATTACTCTGAAGTAACGGAACAAATAGCTGGAAATTTGGAGCAATGTGGAAATGCTTTTCTATTGATCCTGTCGAATATCGTATTAACTAATGTCATTGATCAGAAAACAATTAACCGTGGGAATCGAAGGAAACTGTTTCGAGGTTAATCAATCCAGAATTTTATGGAAGAATCCCAACCAATATGAGGAAAAGCTACTTTAGGATAGATGACATCTCCGACTCAGAGAGATCCATTGCAGTACGACGCTTTCAACTAAAAATGGGTCATTGTGGTATGATACCTTTCACCTGCAGGGACGATTGTGGTACGACACCTTTCAACTCAAGAGGATGGTTAACTTTCAGACTCAACAAAGTTCATTGTGATAGGCCCGGAACCCAGTATAACTCACTTCTTGGTGCCATTAGGGCCACTATTGGTGATAGGGTTGGCTGTGTGAATAGAGGGCTGTAAGAGGCAGCAGATTGGAAAAGGTGGTGCTAACTGTGATTTCCGTTAGAACGTCAAAGTATCTTCTGTCATTTGGTAGGGGAGACTGCAGATTTCTGGTAGGACCGATGACGGCTCATTTTGCTTGGGCTAATCACATGCTAATGATGGCATTGCAGACAGTGCACTTTGCCAGGCTTGTGGAGAGGAAGATGAGACAGTGGATCTCCTTTTTTGCGTGTGCCCCGCTTTCGCTAGAGTCAGCTTCGAGGTGTTTGGCACTGACATCCTGAATAGCGCAAACTTTGGCTACTTAGGCATACAGGATCTACTGAGGTTTGTTCACAAATCAGGTAGATTCAAAGAGAAATAAATATGGAACGTCAAATATAGTACAATGGATGTCTTATGGTCTGAGTGATATATATAAAACTGATGTTTCGACAAAAAATGACGGTCTTGCAGAGGAAGAGAGGAGATCAAAAGCTCCCATTGTAAGTACGACATGGACCTCGAAAGTTTCCTGTTCTAACTCTCCTTTCTCGTTAAGACGAAGACCTCCATCACTATTGGATTCTCGAAACGCAGACACTTCATCCAAATTTTCCAACTATTTTTGTGAAGTGTGTGAGTACTGTGTGCAGTGAGGGTAAGCATGAAAACTATTATTTTGACAACATTTTTGGAACATTTTTGCGAAGCCAACAAATTGGATAAAACGAGAGTCTAAAAAAATAGAATTAAATGCAACATGACGCGATTTTAATTGGCAACACTGATGCTGGTGTTGGCGTTGGCGCTAGTGTTGGCGTTGGCGTTGGCGTTAGTGTTGGATCTGCTGATGTCGCCCACCGCCAGCTCCACTTGGCGTTAGCAATTTGCCACGGGCCAGTGACAATCGCTGACCAAATGATGCAGTTTTCAAATCCATGCCCGAGGCGGCGGCGGTGGCGGCGTCTCGTGCATGGTTTAACAGCGGGCGGCATGAAACAAAATTGTTCTGTTTTGTAACTAGACGTGAAATTAAAATGGTCCCATCAAAATGTAATTGCTTGGAGGCGAGCAGCAGTGGCTGCGCGCGAAAGGAGTGAAGTAGAAGTGACGGGTGTGTGAGTGTGAGTGGGTATTTTTAGACATTTTGGAATGTCTTCAATATTTTGCGGCTGAATTTAATTAAACAGCTCCCACAAATTTACATGTGTCTACATAAAGCCCAACATGAAAGCCACGCCGAGTCGATTCTAATGCAGTCAATTAAGTTTTCGCATTTCTGTGCCATAAATCAGCACCAATGGCACAGATCTCGAAGGTGCTGCAGTGCTCAAATGCTGATGTGCTGCTGCAGTGATGTGCTGCTGTACTGCTCCACTGCTCCACTGCTGTTCTGCTGCACCGCAACAAGACAAGATGTCGACGACGATGACACTCGTACATGGACAGAGTGGCAGAAAACGTGTCGCATGTGTGAGCCGCTCAGTAGCGTGTGCCATCAATTCCAAACGAATTGAAACGCAAAAACATTTCAAAAATCAAAGAATTTACCATCAAATATTTCGAAAACGGTCTTTAAAATAGGCGCGGCACCTGCGCCAATGGCGATTCTGCTGCTCGATTGGTTGCTCGGATGGTTGCCTGCTTGGTTGCTGAGTTGCTTGGTTTGCGATGAATACTTTATGAAAATAATTAAAAATACATTAGCGGCACTTTATTTATGTAAAGGCCAAAAGTCCTCAGTACACACACCCAAGGAAAACACTCACGAACATAAATAAATAGCTGAGAAAACATTTTGTAAATTTAACAAAAAAATAAAACAGCCAAATGAGCACATTGAATAATTTTTGGGCGACATTTGCTCATTAATAACAGTTCAGAACGGTTCCTCTGTGCCCATCGAACACAATCCTTCAGCATTCAAAGAGAGCGGTGCAACGAGACTGCAACCCAAATAAAGTGAGCAGTGAAATTGCGGATGAGTCATTTTGATCGATGATGCCGCCACGCGTTTTGTCAACTGAGTTTCAGCAAGAAACCTTTTTCAGTTGCGAATGTGGTTAAGAGTGAGAATCTGAGAGATACGCGAGCTCAAAGAATTTGAAGGTCTCCTAATAAATATCGGTACCATCGGTCCCAATTCTCAGAGTTCGAACCAAGTTAGAGGCGAGTGGCAGTACTCTTTCAAGAGATCACAATGTATTCAGTGGTCTGAACACTCTCCAGTCTGACCACTCTCCAGGTGCGCCGTAGTACATTCTGTCAAATATTTAGTTGGGTAGGTTAGGGTGGCAGCTAAAGGTAGCTCACCTAGACCAAAGATTGGCCCCATGTGATACCACAGATACATGGTTGCCTAATATGTTTATCCTTTATTCCAAAAGAACCTTCCTGAACCGGTTGAAAGGCATCTAGAATAAACCAGTTCAGTGATAGATGGTATGTATGATGTTGGGTTGAGGGTACAAATTCCGCTCAGGACATGTCTTCAAAGGGCTTATTTTGTTAGGTTTTCTATTGAAACGAAAGTTTCGTTCCGCTAAGACCTTGAAGACATTATCATTACTTATGGTGTAAGGTATAACAATTATAAATGTATAATTGTAATATAAAAGTATTTCCTTCATTCAAGGATACAATTCTCTTCCTACTAAAGAAATTGTTCCTACGGTACCCAATCATTATCACACTGTGCTACAAAATCAATTACATTTTCCCTAAAATTGGAGAAGTATTTCTCCGAGTGTGAAATGAGAATTATACCATTAATTAATGGCATAACAGGGAGACTGGAATCACGTCGAAGCATTCTTTCAAACCCTAAATCACACACAAAAGGAAAAGCATACTCAGTTGGGAATAGCGAGAAACTCACAAAGATCTCCGCGTATCCTCACAACCAGGATGAACAAAGCACACTGCACTGGGACTTCAGTGGACGAGTGCCACAACGCAACCACTGCAATTACTTTCCCATTTATCATTATGATAATTACAAAAAACGTCGTCTGCATTTCCGTTTCGTTTTCAAGTTACAAAATTACGAGTACGTCAACTATCCAAGACTCTGCGAAGGCAAAGCAGGGAAATGCGAATGGGAGCGCGTTCTGCAGTCCCAGGAATTTCACATTTGACACTTTAATATTCTGTGCCAAAAACATCCTCCCGTGTTTGGCAATAGAAAGTGTGATCAAGTTGTCGGAGCATCTTTTTCAATTCAATAATTCAATTCATTTCAATTCGATTCGATTCGATTCGCTGCCGTGTTGTCAGTTTTTCTGCATTTCAAATATGCATCGCTCACATTTCTGCGCTGCTTCCTTTTCCTTTTTGGTCTGTTTTTGTTTTCAGCACTTTGCCAAATATCTTATTCGGGAAATTATTGATGAAATGTGTGCAGCAGCGACACCACTCCATGGCAAATGACGTGAAAAATGTCAGCACAGTCACTGTCATCGAATTGATTTATGTTCGTGCCATTTGCGTTGGACACTTAACATTTTGCACTGCATATTTCTATTTTTTAATATTGTTTATTTGCCAAATTAATAACTTTTTCGATGTGCTGCAAATTAAAATGTTTCGATTGAAACGTCCTCTGTTCAAGAGTGGCACCACAGTATGCTTCAAAAATGCTCTGCTGTGAAATAGAGAGCTATCGAAACGACTATAAATTCATTTGCATTTTGTTATTCATTTATTTCTATTTATTATTTCATTCATTTCTTATTTCATAGAAAATGTTTATAAATAATTGAATCAATTGTTAACAAATAAATGATGTCTGCAAGGATATGAGAGAATTAATACTAGTAAGTAAGACCTTCGACCTCCACCTTTGAGGAGACAGAAGATGTTAGAAAGAAGCATTTCGAAACCATTGCCATGGGCAGATTCGAACCAGGGACCACACAGTGGTGAGTCTAGTAATCTATCGGGGTGTTCAATAGGTACATCTATTTTGTATTTCAATACACACGCATCCTTAAACTTGTTTATGATCAGGCAATGGCAAAACGTCAGTCAAGGTTTACATTTTTATCATGGTAAAGTTCACGAAAGAGCAACGTCTGGAAATTACTAAAAAGGACCACCGAAATTCTGACTTTCGCAACTTTTAGAACTCTTACTCCAATTTTCGGTCGTAATAATCGTCCCACCAGACAGGATGTGCGTGCTATAGTAGATAAATTCGAGTCAATATATCCACGATTGAATGTCCATGTGCCAGTGAGACAACGCACCGGTCGAAGTACCACAAATATGGCAGCCGTAAGTGCTTCAGTTCAAAATGAACCAAATCAGTCGATACCACTCCGTTCCACCGTTCACAGGAATTGGGAATCTCTCAGTGCATATTGTGGCGAATTTTCCGTAAAGATCTTGGTCTACATCCTTACAAGATCAAATTAACTCTAGAACTGAAGCCTCTGGAACATTTGAAGCACCGAGACTTCTCCCTTTGGGCTCTGCAAAAGTTCGAAGAAGATCCGGAATTTCATCGAAAAATAATCTTCAGCGATGAAGCTAATTTTTGGCTTTATGGCTTTGTCAATAAGGACAATATGCGTTATTGCACAGCAACAAGCCCACCAGTGCTTCAAGAGACTCCTTTGGATCGACAAAAAGTGAAGAGTGTGGTGTGGATTTCATGCCAGAGGTGTGATTGGACCGTATTTCTTCGTCAATGAAAATGATCTCCATTCTGCTGCCAATGGAATTCACTATCGTGTCATGTTGTAAGACCATTTATGGCCAGAATTGGTTGGATTTGACATCAGTGATATGTGGTTTCAAGTGATATGAGGTTCCAAGTGATATATCGTTCCAAGTGAAATAAGGTTCCAAGTGATATGAGGTTCCAAGTGATATGAGGTTCCAAGTGATATGAGGTTCCAATTGATATGAGGTTCCGATTGATATGAGGTTTCAAGTGATATGAGGTTCCAAGTGATATGAGGTTCCAAGTAATATGTGGTTCCAAGTGATATGTGGATCCAAGTAATATGTGGTTCCAAGGAATATGTGGATCCAAGTGATATGTGGTTCCAATTGATATGAGGTTTCAAGTGATATTAGGTTCCAAGTGATATGTGGTTCCAACAAGATGGTGCAACATGCACACTGCTGTTCAAACAATTGATGTTTCATCAATAAATTGGTATGTCCTTATTGAGTTATAGCAAATAACCAATAAGTATTCCCCGGTGGCAAGCGAAGATAGTTTGACTAAACTGGAATATCTTTGAGAAACCCTTGTGGTAAGACCAACAGGCATTCACGGACGGTTTCTCTAGGGATACTTAGATATTCCGAAGTCGAGTTTTAGACTCTGATTTTGTGAAGAGGACACGGACACGTTATACCCCTAGGATAAAGGATTTGTATTACCAAATCAACTGTCTGCCTTGCGCTGGTAGCTGCAGCATTCTGTTACCTCAGTACATCAGACTGACATCGTGTGGAAATGGCTTGCAGGTTAATGCTGTGGTAGCCTCCGTCCCGAATAAGCCGGCGCGGGGATTCAAGTACGTTCGATATTCGTCACCATTATATTGGCGGTACAGGCTCAGTTGATTATCGGTCCTGACTAACTAATCCTGGCTCTGAACACAAGCTACCAAGAAGACTTACGTAGTCCCTGGTGTGTTATGTGCACATATAACGACAAGGATAAGCAAACAAAAAGGTCCTGTGATTTAACGCAATTTATCAAAGGCACTTTGAAAAAAGTGTGCTTACACAAACTTTATGAAGATTAAAAAAAACACAACTAGATGGTGATAATGGCACACAAAATGACGAGGTCCAGGCACAAACAGTGCTGAATAAAATACCTTTGATTGTGTATCAAAGGCATTAGAACCAAAAGAACCCAAAATGACCAGGTCCAGGCACAAACAGTACTGAATAAAATACCCTTGATTGTGTATCAAAGGCATTAGAACCCAAAGAACCCAAAATGACCAGGTACAATCGCAAATAGTACCCTTGATTGTGTATCAATACAAGCAATCAACAAACCCCGCAGTAAGTCCTTGTGAGATAGTGAGATAGAAGCAGGATATTTGCAATAATTATCATGTTTTATTGACTGTCACGAAGAGAAACAGCACTTAAAAGTTGCACTGGCAGTTATGACCCAAAGTTTCACAGACATTAAATTTGTCTTTCCTTTTAAGCCTGCTTTAACTTTCATATGACCACAAACTTCCACCTTCCATGTGGTCTGTATGTCTTTCCAAATCATTGAAACTATTATTCATACTATCTTGACTCACAGTGCTTTCATGAAAGCATAACACCACTCAGAACTCGACGCATTTCCTCAAGCCACCCTAAATCGTTAAGTCCTCCCCCTCAGTGGGCGAATTGACACACTTCTTTATGCCATAAAACTGAAATTTAAAGTCACCTTCGCCCACTTCAACTGTTTAAAATACGCACGAAATCCTGTCGTTCGACAGGAGGAGAAGAAACACCAAGAGGAGGCGGAGGAGCATACAATGGCAAATTTTCGCAAGATTTGAAAAGTGATTAAAATTGTGCACTCCACAGGAACAGCTTAGAGGACGGACGACTCGCATAAGATGCTCGGTGGTCCCGCTGCTGCTGACACTGCACGCTACGCCACTATTGAAGCAGAGAATTTGCAAACAAACATTCCGAGAATGTCCTGCTTGGCTTGCCGTACTCGTACCTTCTGCAATGCACAGCGTGCATTTAAGTGCGGCATACATCGAGAAGTAGGAATAAATTTACATAAAAGCAAAATTCCTTGCGCTCAACTACGCCATTTTGCGTTTTCTCAAGCTTGAATCAATAAATTCTGAAAATAGTTGGCGCGTAACTTTGCCAAGCGACGACACGGAGCACTGTGTTCGTGTTGGTGTTTGCGTATCGGTGTGAAAACTCTGCTATTTTGGCTACATTTCAGGCACTTCCAATGCTGCCAACAAAAGCAGTATCAGCAGCAGCAGCAGCAGCAACATCAACAGCACCAGCAGTGGAGCATTTGCCTCACCGCACTCCCTTGCAGTTGTAACGAGGATAGTAGAGAGCCAGGGGCCCGAGGGAAGCTCCACTGGCACAAATACTCGGACTGGTTTTGCTGCTTACATCGCCGCTGAATTATGGCACTGAACTGATTCCATGTAAATTCCGCTGCTGTGCGATGTTTCGCGTTTGCATTTGGTGCGGAATTCGCGTTCGTAACCCGGCAAAATGGCGGTAATGTTTGTGCTGCACTCGTGTTGTTGCGGGGTCCTTTTTTCGTGTCGGATTGAGCAAATATTTACAAGCGTTGTTTACATGTGGTGGCGGTGAGTGATACCCTCGCTTCTCGGAATGCCTGAAATGAGATTTGCAGCTGCACCGAAGTACCTCTACTCCCAGTCCTTCATAGGAAATACTGCTATGTTCCTTCGCACAGTTGCCGCGCGGAGTAGTAGGAACATTTGTTTCAACGTTAGGGTCAAAGCAATGCTGCTGATACTATTTACTTTGCGATAGGTGTGGCTTTAACCCAATCAGGCGTGTGTAACCACAGTTGCCGCCCCTATCGATTTAGCGATTCGTTGTCTGCCGTTGCTCTGCAGAACTCTAAAATCACTGACTAAAGTCTAAGAAACAAAAGGATATAACAAAATCACAGCTACCACTATATAGAATTTCTAAATTTAACTGACATAATTTTGGTGCTATCTCAATAGTTCTTTACATCCTAGATCCCTAAGAAATATTCAATGTCCTGCGAAACATCCAACGTCCATGAACAAAAGTTTCCAAGACGGAACGTTACAGGAACTGCGTAAACAGTTGGGTATTAATTCATACAAAATTATAATTGTAAGGTGTGAAGATTTAAATCGGAATCATACGAGTACACTTTAAAGGATCAAATTCTTATGAAATTCAAATTACAAAAGAACTCAACAGGAGTCATTAACTCAGAGATCAAGTTCCTGGAGGTGAAGAGTTGAATTGGAATCATTCACTTTAAGGATCTAATTCATATGAAATCACGAATGTAAGGTATGAAGAGTTGATTAGGAATCATTCACTTTAAGGATCAGATTCAGAAGAAATCACAATCATAAGGTATGAAGAGTTGATTTGGAATCATTCAATTTAATCATCGAATTGATATGAAATCAGAATTCCTGGATGTGAAGATTTGAAATCATTCACTTTAATCAAATTCATATGAAATTATAATTATGAGGTGAAGAGTTGATTTGGAATTATTCACTTTAAGGATCAAATTCATAAGAAATCATAATGGAAAAGTGTGAAGAGTTGATTAGGAATCATACACTTTAAGGATCAAATTCTTTTGAAATTCGAATTACAAAGTGTGAAGAGCTGAATAGGATTAATTCACTTTAAGGATCGAATTCATACGAAATCACAATTACAAAGAATTCAGTAGGACTCATTCACTCAGAGATCAAGTTCCTATGAAATATAAACTGCAATATGTGAGGAGTTGATTTGAAATCATTCACTTTAAGGATCCAATTCATGTGAAATCATACTTATAAGGAATTGTGATTTGTAATGAGTTGTCCGAAGTCATGTTACAGCAATTGGTTTAAGTTTTCAGGTCCACTTTTAAGTAATCAGAATTAGAATTGATCTGTTTCCTAGATGTTCAATACAAGGACTTTTATTTTGTACCTGAAGTTGATGACTATTTTCAGGAAGAAAATAAATGAAATGTGTAAAGGGCAGTCAGCTAAGTCGGGAACATCCTCAATGAAAATTTCTCTCTATACTCACAACTGAACTTCGATCATGGTAAACTGACCTTGTTCTACTTCCCTACCCAACACACACATCTGGCAGTAGATACCCAGGAAGGGGTTTGAAGGATTAGGATAAGAATCAAATTTACTTCTGAACAACTTTTGCATATTATTTTTTTATTTATAAAAACTATTATAATTTTTTGTGTATTCTCCAGACTACAGGACATTCACAGAGAACGTGCACAGAGTATCCCATTTCTAATTTGATAATCTGCAGATATCCGTGAAGGAAATTCCCAGGTTTTCGAGATGATACCTGAGTTTGCAGTGCTCGTCAGGCACCCGGAGAAGATTTGGAGGTCCCGCCTCTTTAGCATGAGTGGCTTTTTAGATACTCCTCATTTGGCCTGTCGTTGTTCTATATTACTAGTCTATTGTCCGGTATGGAAATATGGGGTACAATAGTATTTTAGGTGGCACCTCGGAATCTTCTGCAGCTATCAATTATTGGAAGAACTTACATTTAGATACTCCTCTGTCTGGGACCAATAATCTTGTGGCCCGACGTTATCCTACATTATCAATCCATTGTTCGGCAAATTTCAATCTTGCCATGTCCTCAATAATTCTTGAATGTGGCCTTTAGGTAGTTCACAGAATGGTTCAGGGGCTATTAGAGAGCTTATTGCTCCGTTGTTGGCCAATTGAGCGGCTTGTTCGTTGCCTGCATGTTCTTCATGTCCTAGAAGCCAGGGTAATACTATTGTATGATGATGCCGCAGTTCATATAAAAGGTATTGGCAATCCTTGACTAGTCTTGATGGGACCTCAAAGGCTTCTAGTAAGTAATAGTAATAGTAATAGTAAGCTATTACCACGATTTAAAGTGGATCATACTATATTTGATTCAAAACTATATGATAGGAGCTTTAGAAAGGACTTGTAGTACCTCTTTTACTTATTTAACTGACCATAACAACTCATCACTGGATTAAGGTCTGCCGCAGAACCTCTCTTCAGGCACCCTTGTGTTTTCACACATCACCTGCATTCGATCCGTCAGCCTCAATTCGCTAAATGTCGATTATTTTGAAATCTATATAAAAACTTAGCCAAGTCGTTATTACTAACGAATTGGGAGTATTTCGCTTAACGACTTTGAACTGTGCTGCCAAGTCCCCTTTTCAGTGGTTTGTGTACAGAATGAAACTTTCTTCATATAAAAATATAAATATAGAACAAAAAATGTGTTGCCTGTGTTGCCAACTTTCTGGCCAGTGTTGCCATCTCCGGGCCCAATATGGACATAGCGACTTTATTGGTTTCCTTGGCATACCAGAAACTCATTTGTCATGTCCACAAAGGTTTCTTTGCAACTCCATTGGTTGCTTCATTAATTTCATTAATACGGTAGGCTTAAATAAACCCCCTCCCAACATTTGGCCACATTTCGGTCCCACTTTAGACGATGTGTTTAATTTATTATGCTGCCGCAAATGCTAAAACGCTATCGATTCTATTTAATATCGCTGGCCATAACTAATGAGTTGATTTGTGCAACATTGTCGGGCGGTGGGAGGGAAGCGGAACGACCACAAATTGCGGAGTGACAGCGCCCGAAAATATGCATAGATAAAAGCCATAATCAAGCACCGAAAAACAATAACAACAAAAGCGCATCGTCAGCTTAGGTGGGGGGCGGAGGGTTGGCAGGAGTTGCTCGCACTCATATTGTTGCAAATAATGGCCGAATAGGGACATGGCCAGCAACAAATTCCGTTATTTATTAGGGATAATTAATTTCGCCTGTGCACACAGCACATCAGCAAATTGCGGCGTTGACATTTTGTGCAAAAATATGCCAGCCAAACAAATCGTTCAGCGACGCTCCAGCACGCCCCAAGTGGGTTGGGCCAAACACGAGCCAAGCAAGTATAAATTTTTGATTATTAAATTCGTATTTATGTGAAACTGCGTGCAGTCCAGAATAGTGCCTCGCCACCCCACAGTAGCCTTGACCCTTTCACCGCTCATCCACACACACACACACACACACACACACAGACAGAGGCACACACATACATACAGCCACAATTGGCAAAAGTGCTGAGTGGGAAAAGTGTGTTAAACTGTTTCGAGTTTTGCTTTTTATTGGGCCATCATTAAAGGGAATTACTAAGTACGCCACTCAAAAGCAGCAACAGGAAAAATGGCAGGAAAAAATTGTTAAGTAAAGCGTTGAAGATATTAAAAAGCAGTAAATCTGATGCGAATAATGAAGAGTAAAATGGCGCAAATCTAATCCACTGCAGATGGAAAAGTGGTGGTCGACAAGGAATAACTTACTCAGTAAGTAGCAGCGAAGTGAACGCTTTCAATTACTTCCATTTCGAGTACAAGCAGAATAGGGACATAGAGGAGGCAGAATGAAGATAAAATGAGTAATGAAATATTATTCTAAAAACCACCTCCTTTCATTATAATAAGAGCCAACTTGCTTCATGCGCTTTTGAGCAGTTTGTTCGACGCTATGAATTCCTGCCATTTCTCATAAACATCGCTTACCTTTCAGTTTATATTTAAACGTTGACAACTGATGCGACTACATCAGCTCAAAAGCGAGAAATGCAAAAGAAAATCATCATGAAGTGCCACACTCCTCTCCAGAATTGACTTACGTCTCTCTATCACCATTTCTGGCAGATTTTATGATATACGAATCGATTGAAATCATGTCAGGAGTGGTGTGGCAAAGTTGTTGCCAACAAGGAAGATATTTATAACAGCAGATGTGAGTATTCAGGGCAAGTGGCAGATTCGCCAATAAACGCGAAGAAAGCTACTCTAAATAGTTTATCTAAATCGGGTCCTGAAAGCGGATTGAATGAATGATCCAGGCAAAACTGGGTTAAAGGCACACCATCAACAAATTCCTACTACATCCTGGTTGCACTAATCAGGCAGACTGTGAACAACAATATCAACACCTGAGAGGAAATAAGTGACCATGTTATGAATGTGTTGTAAAGAAGAGAGCGATTTCCAGGTATGAAATCTCCTTTAGTTCCCTAAACAGGAAGCACCCAAGCACTTTAAGTGTGATAGGATATGCTCCACGGTTTTTTTTGGGGTCTGTTTCCCCACAGTTCCTACACCCATCATTGCTTGAGAGCCTCTCGTGTACTGGGATCAAATAGTCAGTGTCTGTTATGAGGCTGTTGCCTACAGAGCTATATCTTTTAGCAGCTATAGAATAGGATTCATCCAAAACAAACCCTGTCCCCTTCACTAGGAAGTATCAAAAAGCTCAATTTATCGCTCCAAAACTAATAAGATATCAACTAGAAGAAGCTAGGTAGCTGGGTTTAATCCTGGATATGAAGCTGAACTGGAAGGCTAAAATAAACGAGCTCATTCGGAAGGCTCAAATAGCTCTGTACTCTTCCAAGAGAGTCGAAGGAAAGAAATGGGGGTTACAGTTACAATAGGTAGCATATGGAATATACACAACTGTGGCACGCCCAATCCTTTTTTATGGAGTGCTTGTTTGGTGGACGGTCCTCAGCAGGTCTACAAACAAAGGTAACAAAGGTACAAATTAGCGGAGATATTCATATGTGGCACCATTAGAATGGTTCTAACAGCAAATTTAGACATCTGGCTTTTGCCGAGAGGTCAGCTACAAATTCACCTGTTAGACGAAAAGCTGCACACCAATGGAATGCTAGGGATGCAGGGCAATGTTTTGAGGGCATTCCTGACAATTTGGACCACATCGCACAGTGCTTTGCCGTCAATGGCACGTGTAGAAACTCCATTCCCTTTAGGGACGAAAGGAAGGACAGCATCCCCCACAAGTAAAAGCGGTCCATATCTACACAGACGGATCCAAGCCGCAGGGAATGGTGGGTGATGGTGTATTCTCAGATGAACGTCATTACAGTGACGCGGCTATGGAAGAAGCACTGACTTGGCTCAAGAAATACATATCTGTACTATACAATATATTGTACTATACAAGATATTTGTATTCTATCTAATGGATCTGAGAGTGAGAGGTGGTGTATTGTCACATGAGCCGGATAGTAACGTGTCTTTTAGACCTCCTGACCACTGCAGTGACGCGACTATAGAGGAAGCACTGTCCTGGCTGAAGAAAAATATATCTGGTGAATAGATTTGGATTCTATCTGTTGGACATGAGGGTGGAAGAGTGTGTATTCTCAAATGAGTTCGAGATTAGAGTGTCTTGTAGGCTTCCCGATGACTGCAGCGTATTTCAGGCTGAGTCGCGGTCGCTATAGAGGAAGCACTGTCTTTATTGAACTTTTTTTTATCTCTTTATTCTTTCTTTATTTATTTACTTATTTATTTCTTTACTTCTTTATTTCCTTGCTTCTCTATTTCAATACTCTTTACTTCTTTCAATTTCTTTACTTCTCTATTTCTTTACTTCTTTATTTGTTTACTTCTTTATTTGTTTATTTCTTTATTTGTTTACTTCTTTACTTCTTTATTGATTTAGTTCTTTAGTTCTTTACTTCCTTATTTCTTTACTTCTTTAATTCTTTACTTCTATATTTCTTGACTTCTTTATTGTTTTACTTAAATTTATAATTCTTTCCTTACTTTTTTATTGAATTATTACTTCATTTGTTTGTTTTCCCCTTTGATCCTTTATTTTTTTATTTTTCTACGTCTTTATTTACTATCTTTGTTTACTTCTTTATTTGCTTATTTTGCTCCTTCTTCCTTTATTTCTACCCTCTTTAATTTTTGTCCTTTTTCTCTTACCCTAAACCGCCACTTTTCTACTTAACAGAACAGATCAACGCAATTATGCTTTATTTGGAATAAAGTCCTGAAAAATCAGAAAACTCATTACAAGCTCATTCCAAGCAGCTCATGGCCCCTGAAGTGGTCAATTGGAAGAAATCCGCTAAGCTGCTGGGGGATTAAGCTCTCGTTTGCCCCGTGCTCCAACCTAGAAACAAATTTGAAATGCTTATTTAAACGAAACAATGAAGCGGAGCGAAGCATGTGCTTGCCACAATTCCACTTGATTCCCTTAATCACGCAAAATTGTTGCAATTTACTCTGGAAGCCAATGAACGAACGGAATAATGCAGAATAACGTTCACGAAAACTGCACACAAAGCGCACAAAATGGCCACGTTAACCCATAAAAAAAGCCAAGCGAGAACGAAAACGAGATTGAGGGGTAAAGTAGCCAGCGCACGGTGGTGGCTTAGTTGCTGCCCAAGGACGAATAATCCCGTACGTATTAAAATATTTCATAAATTAAATGGAACAATATGAAGAAAATAAAGTGAAAAAACTGCAGAAAAACAGTTAAGAGCAATTATATACGTCACACAGCAACACACACAAACACACGCACGAGCGCGCGCACACACACACGAACGCACACATACACAGTCGACTCCACTTACCTCAACCGAGATCGTGAATAGCGGTGCATGCACCGGACCAGTCTGTGATTCCAACTTGTACACCAGGCCATGGCGCAGCTCGTTCAGCATGGCAACTGTGTTTTTCGGTTGCGGCACCCGCTCCTTGCCCGTGCGTGGCTTCTTTTTGGGAGTTGCTGCATCAGAGAAAAAACATTTTGAATTAAACATAAAAAAATGTAAATACAGAAATCAGTTAAAGTGGGGCAGGGCATGGCAGGGGTGTTAACAATTGCAATGCGTATGACGGCTTACCTGAAAACTTTGAGCCCTCGTACCGTCGCTTCGACGGCGACTTGCGACTATACCCGTTCATATTGTCCACAGCCGGCCCCAGCAGAGGCTACTCGTCGAGAGAAAGAATGCCAAATTGGAGAAGAAAAAAGTTCCGATTAATATTTACGCATATCAATTGAATTAACACAAAAATAAGGCTTAAATTTATTACAAACAATAGAGCGAAGATTTACACAAACATTTATCAAAAATTACTCATATACAATACATAGATAGACATACAAATACACAGAGAGATAGACACGTATGAACGAACCAACGAGCGAACACCATCAAAACACATACAAAGACACATTAATTAGTTGCAGTTGTGGGCATAAATATTAAGTTCAATTGATTAGTTTAATTATTTATATAATATTTTTTAGTAAATATTTGCACGGCTTTTGGTTTCATGTTTGACCCGCGTCAATTTGGGAATGGGATGGAGTAGTGTAAAGTGGAAAGAAGTGGGTAGGAGTGGGTAGGAGTGGATAGGAGTGGGGAGGAGTGGGCCGGCGTGCGGAGGAGTTGGGATTAGTGGAAGGCCTTGCTTACTGTGCTGTATTTGCAAACAGTGTACACACATAAATCAATTAATTACACACAACATTGTTTAGTAAAATTTATTTATACTCGTATCAAAACATTTATCAATATTTAATTACAATTTACAATTAATAATTAAAGGACACGGATGCAATTAAAATCATACAAATAAAGCGTGCGACAATTCTACAAACTGCTTAAATAAAGTGAGGGAAATATCATGAATTTTAATACTCGTAAAATTAAAATGAATAATTAGATATGTGAGTGGAGCTCTTTGGCATAAATTTGCGCGAATATCATGTCCGTATAAGTGGGAAATAAGTAGACAATCCTCAACAGAAGTCTCAATGGAGGATAATTGTTCTGAATCGATAATATGTAGGCGAATGTGAATATTATATGAACTATATATGAATGGAAATCAAACCTGATCTAACTGTAAAAGACGCCTGATCTAATTATACATGACATTTGATCCAACTATACAAGAGATAAGCTACAAAAGACAAGTGATCTAACTATATAAGACACCTGATGTAAGTATTCAAGACACCTGATCTAACTATACAAGACGCCTGAACTAACTAATCAAGACACCTGATCTAACTATACAAGACGCCTGTACTAACTAATCAAGACTCCTGATCTAACTATACAAGACACATGACATTTGATCTAACTATACAAGAGATAAGCTACAAAAGACAAGTGATCTAACTATATAAGACACCTGATGTAAGTATTCAAGACACCTGATCTAACTATACAAGACGCCTGAACTAACTAATCAAGACACCTGATCTAACTATACAAGACGCCTGTACTAACTAATCAAGACTCCTGATCTAACTATACAAGACACATGACATTTGATCTAACTATACAAGAGATAAGCTACAAAAGACAAGTGATCTAACTATATAAGACACCTGATGTAAGTATTCAAGACACCTGATCTAACTATACAAGACGCCTGAACTAACTAATCAAGACACCTGATCTAACTATACAAGACGCCTGATCTAACGAATCAAGACTCCTGATCTAACTATACAAGACACATGACATTTGATCTAACTATACAAGAGATCTAGTTAGAAAAGACAAGTGATCTAACTATAAAAGATAATTGATCTAACTACACAAGGCACCTGATCTAACTACACAAGGCACCTGATCTAACTATACTTGATCTTACTATAGACGCCTGCTGATTGATATGACTTGAAACCACCACTAATTTCCAGTTACACACTCACTGCTTTACAAATTCTCAATGCAAGTTTTGTTAAAATTGTGTAGCATACTTTTAGGAGTCACATTCATTGTAGGTTGCCACGTGTGATATGAGAGTGGAACTTTATTTTGTTTGTTGAAGTTTACGGATCAGTTAATACAGGATTGTTGTACGGTACTCATTAGCAATTATATTACTAAATTTCCCAAATTATATTACTAGAATTTGGCAATTATATTACTAAATTTCAGCAATTATATTGCTAGATTTCAACTAGATTTCTGGCAATTTTATTATCAAATTTCACCAATTACATTACTAAATTTTTAGAATTATACTACTAAATTTCTTCTGGGGGACTTTAATCCAAAAAGAGCTAAAGAGTCAATAAACATGCCTCAGAGTAAATCAATAATCATCACAAACGTTTTAAGCGGACATTGTAGACTCAACTATCACATGAATAAAGTTGGTCTATCTTAAGATCTCGTACGTCCAACATTGGACAGAATTTGAGATTACCCAAAATTTTGGAAGTATATTCTTCTAGAAGGATCAATATCCTCCGATGACTATTACAACTTTAAAAAGGTCTCTTCCTTGAAATCTGCGGGAAAAAATATGAAAATTATTTCTACATACCTGAAAAGTTGTGAAATAATTGCGTCAATCATAGCAGCTCAACGAACACTCCACATAATTAGTTAAGGCCAAGCTTAAATACGAAACAACTGAGTCAAAAGGACCTGCAGCTAATTAGTAAAACTCCAGCAGAAATGTGGCTATGACGACGACACCACACCCATTTTATTAGGCAAATGAAAGAAGAACTCCCTCAAATATGTTTACCACCAATAACAAATATGTAATAAATTTGGTTATTAGTGAAGTTGCCTCGTTAGAGTAAAGTTGTAAGGGAACAATCAACGCCAGCTCCATCGGCATCGGCTGACATTAGAAGACCGCATCTGACGGCGATGCTTTACCCTTTGCATTGACTAATAACACAAACATGGAATGCGCTCCAGTTGCCGCTGAACAAATCAACTCAACCCCAACGAAGAGCCAGAGTACAGCAACAGCAACAAAGCGAATGCAAATGCGAATGCGATGGATGCACCGATTCGGTTTCCATTTATAATATATTTTACAAACATGCTGAAAATGATGATGTTGGCATTATATTCTAATGTGGAGGGATGGGGGTGGGAGGAGCGCAATGCAAATTTTGGCAAAGTTTCAAAAAGTTACTCTAGCCAACATTAAAGCTGATGAAAATGAGCGATGCTCGAAACTTTGCCAACATGGAAGGCAGAAGTTTTCAAATGTACGAACACAGTAGGAAAAAAACAATTGAAATGAAAAAAATCATAATTTCACAATTCCTTTAAGCAGAAAATGAAAACAAATAATTCAGCATATTTATGAAACATCTCGAAAAGCGTTTCGGTATAATTCGCCGGAGCGTTGCATAACAACACTCCAGAAAATCAGTTCCACAATCGTTGCTGCAACATGCCTCACGAGTATGGAAGCACTGCCATTGGTTAATTAATAATACTGACTCAAAAATGGCACGAGAATAGACCGTAGGAGAATGGCAAATGGCGCTGGCACGAGTTGGGGAAATTAATTCTGCGGATAGTGCTGATGATGGCCAGAAAATTACTGTTTGGCAGTAATGAAACAACAAAAAATCACCTTGGGTGGGGATGTCAAATATAATGGTAGCAGTTTCTGTGAGCATAATGAAGATGTGAGGATTTCCAGCAGCTTGCAGATATTCCAAAACCTTTACAAGAATTGAGGAACTTATTGTCAGAATGTCAGAATCATCTGAGGAACTTAATATTAGAATATCAGAATCTGAGGAACTTAAGATCAGAATTATCTGAGTGATCAGATCAGAAATATGAGAAGTATCTGAGGAACTTAATATCCGAATATCAGAATTATCTGAGGAACTTCATGTCAGAAGATCAGAATCATCTGAGGAACTTAATATTAGAATATCAGAATCTGAGGAACTTAAGATCAGAATTATCTGAGTGATCAGATCAGAAATATGAGAAGTATCTGAGGAACTTAATATCCGAATATCAGAATTATCTGAGGAACTTCATGTCAGAAGATCAGAATCATCTGAGGAACTTAATATTAGAATATCAGAATCTGAGGAACTTAAGATCAGAATTATCTGAGAGACTTAATATGAAAAGTATCTGAGGAACTTAATATCCGAATGTCAGAATTATCTGAGGAACTTAATGTCAGAAGATCAGAATCATCTGAGGAACTTAATATTAGAATATCAGAATCTGAGGAACTTAAGATCAGAATTATCTGAGAGACTTAATATGAGAAGTATCTGAGGAACTTAATATCCGAATATCAGAATTATCTGAGGAACTTAATATTAGAATATCAGAATCTGAGGAACTTAAGATCAGAATTATCTGAGTGACTTAATATCAGAATATCAGAATCATCTGAGGAACTTAATATCCGAATATCAGAATTATCTGAGGAACTTAATGTCAGAATATCAGAAGCATCTGAGGAACTTAATATTAGAATATCAGAATCTGAGGAACTTAAGATCAGAATTATCTGAGGAACTTAATGTCAGAATATCAGAAGCATCTGAGGAACTTAATATTAGAATATCAGAATCTGAGGAACTTAAGATCAGAATTATCTGAGTGACTTAACGTCAGAATATCAGAATCATCTGAGGAACTTAATATCCGAATATCAGAATTATCTGAGGAACTTAATGTCAGAATATCAGAAGCATCTGAGGAACTTAATATTAGAATATCAGAATCTGAGGAACTTAAGATCAGAATTATCTGAGGAACTTAATGTCAGAATATCAGAATCATCTGAGGAACTTAATATTAGAATATCAGAATCTGAGGAACTTAAGATCAGAATTATCTGAGTGACTTAACGTCAGAATATCAGAATCATCTGAGGAACTTAATATCCGAATATCAGAATTATCTGAGGAACTTAATGTCAGAATGTCAGAATCATCTGAGGCACTTAATATTCGAATATCAGAATTATCTGACTAACTTACTATCAGAATATCAGAATCTAAGGAACTTAATAACCGAATATCAGACTCATCTGAAGCACTTAATAGCAGAATATCAGCAACATCTGAGCAAATTAATAGCAGCAAATTGCCAGGAACAATAATTTGAAGAGAAATTTGCTCTTTTACAACGAACCATCTGATTGATTAGGTGGAAAAGTTGGCATGAGAAGCAAGGAGAGAATGCTACCAAAAAACTACTAAGGAGAGTGAAAACAAAAAGATGTTCTCAAGGTCAAATTAACTGGATATTCTAATAGAAGAATAAAGAGTAATGAATACCAAAAGAACTACTACTACAAAGCTTATAGAAAAAACCAAACAGCAGTAATTTTTTGTTTAAAATTAAGCGTCGAGATTATCTAACAAAAGATTGATTGAGTGAGAAGTCGACCGAAAAAATGACAAAGTAGTAACGAAGTATTAACAAAGTAGTTAGGAGAAGCCTAACAACTCCATACAACATATGGAAAATCGGTCCTATTATGAGCTCACCTTTGAAACAAAATTGGAACATTGTTCGAATATGAATAGCCCCAAACATATTAAATATCCAACACCAATCAGAAGGATTATTCACAATCGAATTATATTAGGATTCCAGAGGTCGATATAGAAACCCAAATAGAAGTTCTGAAGATTTCATTGATATAGATCAAAAATAAAGTAGGAGTGTCGAAAAAGAAAACTACTAAAGGCACTGGCATCGTTTCTGTTTCCTAGTCACAACTACACTGCCTCCTCTTGGCGGATATTCTTTGTATTTATTTCGAACTACTTTCAAGGTCATTCAACATATTCCAGAACTAACTCCATTAGTAGAAAAGAGATAGCAACATTTAGAACTCATTGTTTATGAAGTGGCTGTTTATAACTTTTTGTGAATGGCTTCTTCTAATGACATTTCATTAATGACTTTTCATTATTTTCATCATTCAGCTATTAAACGAATCCTTTAAATCTGAAAAGTCTGTTTTCATAAACTTAAAATAAAAATTTAATTGGTATTTGCATATGAAAAAAGAGGTCAAGGTTGAACAAATATGAACGAGCCAAGTCAATTCATGATAATGATGAAAAACTAAGAAAATTTGGCAAGAATTCACTTGTGCAAAAGACGGCATGAGGAGGAGGAAGAGAGACATATTTATTGTTCGGAAAGAAAGAAATCTAACGATAGTATAAGGTCACAAGGGGGAATTGGTGGCCTATAATAACATGAAACTCAATCCATCATAAAGTATAGAATATGTAAAAGCAAAACTTATTGTGAAATTAGTAAATAAATAAACCTCGAACATTTTAGGAACCTTATTTAACCTCTGCGATCAAACTGTTGATCCCGTTGAGTAAATTATCTCCCATCGACCTGTGGAACTCCGTAGAACTCTGTGGAACTATATGGAACTCCGTAGAACTCTGTGGAACTTTGTGGAACTCTAAAACTCTGTGGAACTCTGGAACTCTGTATAACTCTATATAACTCTATATAACTCTGTAGAATTCTGTGGAACTCTGTACAATTCGTCTAATTTTAGAAATGAGAATGAGATTCCAACTGCCATACTTTAAGGAAGTATACCAAATATTGGAAGACACTGTATTCTTTGATCAGGGAATTCAACTATTAGATTAACCAAGGAGTTAAACAACCTTCTCAGTGGCATAGGCGCGCCCTTGGCAAAAGCTTTATATGGGTACTCAACTTAAACTCACTCGATCTCACTTTATTCTTCACTAGAGTGAGTGAGATGGGAGCACACCTCTGGGTACCAGAGAGGGTTTAAAAAAGTGTTTAGAATAGAGAGAAGATGCGGACAAATTAGGTCATATCAGTGTGCTAAATCGATGTGTTTAGGACATGGACATACAATATAATTTGTTTCAAGGATTCGTTGAGATGATCCCTTCTCATCTGTTAATATATAAATATCATATAAAAGCACAATCTCATCTCTTCTAAATAACACTTCGTTCCAAGATGAGCACTTCGTCATTGAGATGAGCACTTTAAATCGATTTAAGTCAATATCTAAACCTGTCATACAAAATTACTCTTCTAAATAACAATTCGTTCCAGAGATTCATTGAGATGATCACTTCAAATCAGTCGATAGCTAAGCCAGTCATACCAAAGCAGACTCTTATATCTTCCTTGAGGTTACGCTCTCAGCTGAGTATAAGAAAAAGCGAAAAGGAGCAACTGCGATGGGACACTTTCGCGTTTTGTACTACTCGTAGTTTATGTTCCGCATATTTTTAAAGTTACTCACTTCACTGAGCGGAGCATAGATCTACTGGGGATTTCTGCTTGGTCCCTGATAACGTCCTGCAATCAATCTGTTCAGCTATCGCCTCAGACTCAGTACACCTCCTAGCTGCAGCTACTCTACTAATAATGAGTTAGAAAACATCGTAAATCTTCCGCTTTAGTTAGTTCCATCATTTGCTGTACGAAGTTAACATTGTGGCTGGTAGAACCGTGCTTAGTTTAATGGCAGGAGCAACTATTGTTGCACGCCAACTCGTACTGTAACAAAGCCTCACGTCACAAATTCGAAGGGTTGTTTCTTTCTATGATTATTATTTTATTTTTCTATTTATTGCACAAAAAGTTGCTCAATATTTTATACGCTACTCGGTAAATTGCTTTAGTTATGTTGCTAAACAAGCTCCTGCCATGCCGCCGAAACTTTCATTGCAATATGTTGGCCATTATGCTGCAATGGCAAACAGCCACAAATCATGGCCAACCGCAACGGCAACAATAACGACAGCAGCAACCAGAACGACAACAATAATAACAACAACAACAACAATTGCCACTACTACAACCACAAAAAGAACCATAGTCAGAGCACGACAAATGAGTAAATATGTGCCCCCAAACACCAGCAACGGCAACAACAACAACAGCAGCAACAACAGCAGCAACAACAGCAGCAACAACAACAGCAAAAACTTTAATAATTTCGCTTGAAAATTAATGTTTTCAACATAGTCGTGAATGCTTTCACACTTGAGCAGTTTTAAATAGCACCGGCGACGAGCGGAGGGCGGGGCCCGTTCGTTTTTGATTGCAGAGCGGCGGGCTATAATTTAAATATTTAAAACACAATAAAATAAAAACACATGAAATAACTATAAACGGGGAAAAGCTAACAAAAGTGAGTGGGCCAGATCAGGGCAGGGCATGACATGGCAGGGCTGGGCATTGCATGGCTGGGCATGGAAAGGCATGGCAGGGCAGTGCAGGACTGGCAACTAGCAATGAAGGCAGGTAAATAGACCACTGGCAATTGTTATAAAGTTATGAAGGGTGAAGTTTAAATGTTGTTGCATATTTTCAGGCGTTTTATTAATGGCAATCAAAATTTATGCTCTCACAAATTGCATAAAATGTCAAAATGTCCAAACTATTAAATCAGGACAAGTATGGTAAACATACGAGTCATTTATAAAGTTTAAGTATGAGTGACCTCAGGAGAGGCATCGAGCGTGACGCGATGTAATCGTGGGTAATTCATAACCTGCGTGCATATCATTTGCATAATTGACGAATTGGTGGAGTGTGACCGCTGGAATAACTCAATTGACAAGGATAATAACACATGCATAAAATCCTCAACAATTTTTTTTAGGACTTTTCAATAAGTTAAATATTTTTGCACAAAAAAAGGTTTGTATACAAATTAAATAATAGCAATTGTGGGATTTGTTATTAATATTTTTTTTCCATTTGTTAATTTTATGTTTATTAAGCACTTTTTGTTATTTTTTGTTAATTTTCTTCCTTGAGTCTACTCCTATTTATTTGTGTCAAATAATAATTCATTTTTTAAATATTTAATTGTTAATTACTAATTTTTTAAATATTTAATTACTGATTATTAATTGTAAATATTTAATTATTAATAAGTAATTTTTTGAAACTTAAATATTAATTATTAATTTTTTAAATATTTAATTATTAATTAGCAATTTTTCAAATACTTAATTATAAATTATTAATTTTTAAATATTTAATGAATACTTTTTAATTTTTTATATATTTAATTATTAATTATTCGTTTTTTTAAATACTTAATTTTTATTTATAAATTTTTTAAATATTTAATAATTAATTTTTAGATATTTAATTAATAATATTTAATTTTAAAATATTTAATTACTAATTATTAACTTTAAATATTTAATAATTAGTTTTTAAATATTTAATTATTACTTTTCTAAATACTTTATTATAAATTATTAATTTTTTAAATATTTAATTAATAATTTTAAATTTTTTTATATATTTAATTATTAATTGTTAGTTTTTAAATACTTAATTTTAATTTATTTAATTGCTTAATTTATTTAATTATTAATTATTAATTTTTTAAATATTTAAAAATTAATTTTTAAATATTTAATTAATAATTTTTAATTTTAAAATATTTAATTACCAATTATTAACTTTAAATATTTAATTATTAGGTTTTAAATATTAAATTATTAATTTTTTAAATACTTAATTATAAATTATGAATTTTTTAAATATTCAACTAATAATTTTTAATTTTTATATATTTAAATAAAAAATTTTAATTTGTAAATATTTAATTATTAATATTAATTTTCAATATAGTAATAAAAATAAAATTATCCAAATTTAGTTTTCATTTTCTATGTTTTCTTTTCAAGAGTAAATTTATTTTAATAACTTTAAATATTAACTTTAATTTTAAGTATTAAATTATTATTATATAGTTTTTAATATAATAATAAACAATCATTTTTTTATTATTTTATTGTAATGAGCAGTTTTATTGTTTTTATTATTTTTAATATAATTTATTACAACATTTAAGTATTTTTTTAAGTAATTTTTATAACATTACCCTCCCCCGTCTCTTTATGATAATATAACAGAATTTAGGACTTAAAATTGCTTTCCCACATGAGGATCTATAATGAAAAGTTCCCCAACTCCGCATCTTGAAATTGTTACTGACTTCAACTCTTCGTTGTGTGTGCTGCAACCGTCCCCGTGCAGTCTGCCTCATTCTCTAAGACCGTGCCGCACTATTGGCAACGCAAATTGTTTACGTCCCCCACACCCCCCACTCAATGCACCAAATTGACTGCATTTCTAAAACAACTGCGAATGGTGCCCTCAAACTGCGACTTGCAAAATGTTCGTCACTCTCAGAAAGAAGCCTTTCATATGAGTTTTGGGGGTGGAAAAAGCATGCTTTGCAGCTCATTATATGCGGAGGCACAAAAGTGCAACGACAAAGACGGCCGACAAATTTTTGTAATGAAGTGGAGGGTTATCAAGCAACTCAAGTGTCATTCCAGCGCTGCTCTTTCAACAGCCTTAAATATTCGTCCTTTGGAAACAAAAAGTCAGCGGGGCACGAAAAGTGAGGAGAGAATAGTTTCGCAAACAATGCTACCCCAACATTTCACTTGTTTACGAAAACTAACAAAAGAGACGGAGCAGGAACTGAGACAGAAGGGTGGGCGGAGCATGCCAGGCACTACTCCCCCAACAAATTAGGGTGGTGGTAAGTTGGCACTAGCGGCGGGCGACAGCAGTTCGCGCATAAATCAACGCCTACTCGGCACGATTCCGTGCAACTTTGAAACTAACTGCATTTGCTGGATTTGCGAGGCGGCCGCGCGGAAGGGGGCAGGCGGCGGCGCATGCAATTGTCAAGAAATCGAAAGAAACGAAGAAAGACTTTCGCCGACATTAATTTTGTTTTTAGTTATGTTGAAGAGCAGAAAAATACTTTCAACTTTTATGATAATTTCAACAAGAAAAAAATTAAAATTTGAACAGCCACATTTGAGATTTTTTTGTTCGTAGCCAAAATTTAATATCGTGACCGCTTTAACCCTTCCACAACCACTAGGAAAATAATTATGCCCACACAGATTTCAGAACTAAACTAATA
The DNA here is from genome assembly GCA_920105625.2 of Clusia tigrina. Lineage (NCBI taxonomy): Eukaryota > Metazoa > Arthropoda > Insecta > Diptera > Clusiidae > Clusia > Clusia tigrina. The sequence continues at coordinate 164,261,351 of OV050033.1, read as the reverse complement.
AATAACTTCAGATGGTTATGGCTGCGTTCAGGAGACGCTGCTTAAGAAAGAAAACAAGGTCCTTTTCCAAGCCAAAAATGCACTTTATCCTTGAGGAGTCGCTGTGTAAGAAAAAATGTCCGTTCCAAGCCAAAAGTACTCTTTTCCAAGGAAGGAGTCGCTGTGTAAGAACAAACAAGGGCTTTTCCAAGCCAAAATTGCAGTTTCCCCTTCACCAAGTTTGACAACATGACCCCTCATACAACAACCAATTTATTCTCTGGCCCCTCAGTCCCTTTTCTATGTTCAACTCTCAAAATATCGCCACCAAAATTTTAGCAAAATGAAAACTGGCATTGTAAGGGTTAAAAGTAACTTAAGCAGATGATAAGTGTGGCATGCCACAGCAGTCGCAAGCGTTAAACAATAAATCAACTCTTGTCATGCACGTACCAAGCACGTAAGAAGCGGCAACGCAACCGCAGTGCCCGCTGACCCCCATTACCCTTAACGTTAACTGGCGTCTTGCCTGACTCGCTTGCTTCCTTGCGGGATTGCTGTGCCTTTAGTAATTTTCTTGAAAATTTATTTGTAGCTCTGCGTGCGGCATTACACTTAATGAAAATTTAAATGCTGCTTGTACTGCACACGTACGTAAATTAAAGCACGATTAAATATTTAAATGAAGGTGTAAAATTAATATTAATGGCGTTTTAAATTGCTGCCGAGCTGAACAATTTTCTTTGTGGTTCGTACTTAAAAATCTTCCTGAACATTGCGGAAGCTTTGCGTTAAAATTCCAAATTGCATGTCAGCGAAGCTGCTGGAGATGATAAATTATGCAGTCACGAGAAAGGAAGAACTGTTTAATTAAATTATGACAAGTTTCCTTTAAGCCAATGGAAATGTTAATATTCATTTCATTTAAGGGAGGGAGTGGACGAACCAACAAAAACCGTTCAATAAACTCGGCATGGAAATCAGTGAAGAGCTCACTTACATGGTTGATCTGCAAGAGCAATGTGAGGAGTGAATCTGTTTAGAATCCGTTTAAGGGATTACTACCTGGATTGCTACTAGTCTCAAAGCTCTAAAAAGCAAGAGTCAACTGCCCTCCTTACAGGAGTGAATCGGTTTAAAATCCGTTTAAAGAATTACTACCTAGATTGCTACTGCTCTCAAGGCTCTAGAAAGCAACAGTCAACTGCCCTCCATACAGGGAGATCGAGCAAGCCAGATTACATTCACAATAGTATCTAAACAATTCTTTAGGACGATCCAAATCTCCACTATAATCTTTAACGTCATCATAGACCCTATTAGACTATCAATCGCAGTTTCAATAAAAATTATATGAAGTTGTACGATTCAATAATGAAGTGGAGGAGGAACTCGCAAGTGGAATGTGTCAAAGCTAAGCCCGGACGTGCTACTCGCTGAGCTCGAGACTTACACTACATTATACAGCCACGCCAGCGTTGCTAATAGCAAGGTGAATCAGACCAGTATAGAGAGAGCCTGCAGCAAAGCGATGCCGAAAATAAGACCCAACAAACACAAGAAGGCCGTTTACTGGAGGACAGGGGAAATAGCTCAACTCATACGGATCTGTCAGCGGTGCAGAAGAATGTCCACTAGAGCCAGGCGTGTAGGATCCGAGACTGTCGAAAGAGAAGGACCCCAAGCTGCTAGGAAAACCCTCAAAACTGATACTCGCACTAGCAAGGAGAAGAAATGGGAGAGGAGTTACGAAAAGACATAAACAACAACCCATGGGGACCGGGATATAAAGTCGTAATGAAACAGCTTCGAGCGAGAGCATCGGCACACCAACTACAAAACCACGCTATGGAAAACATAGTAAACGCTGTATTTCCTATACATGATTTGAGAAAAGAAACGGAAGTGTTGGTCAAGGAAGTCCCACCTCCTTTCACGGAAGATGAACTTAAAGCAGCTGCCATCACCCTACAGAGAAACAAAGCACCCGGTATCGATGGTATCCCAAAAAAAGTCTTAAAAATAGTACCAAATGGCCACGTCCAAGTACATCTCGAAATGTACAATGCCTGGCTGACAGCAGGAATATTCTCAGACGTATGGAAAAGACGGCGACTAGTGCTCATCAGCAAGGGAAAAGGAAGCTCCGAATCACCGTCAGCATATCGACCACTGTGTACTCGTATGCTAGACACCACGCCCAAATTTTTGGAGCGACTACTCAAACCCCGAATAGCAGCAGCCATTGAAGCCCCGATTAGCAGCAGCCATTGAAGCCCCGATTAGCAGCAGCCATTGAAACGCTGGGGGATTATCCACCGGACAATGCGGTTTTCGGCCAGGAAAGCCCACAATTGGCGCCGTAGAAGACGTCGTAGAAGTGTGCTAGCGGTACAGCAAAGAAATCACTACTCCAGGCGAGTGGTACTCCTTGTTACATTAGACGTCAAAAACGCTTTCAACAGCGCTAGTTGGGTGGACATGATCGAGGCACTTGAAAATCGTTTTCAAATACCAGCTTATCTGAAAAAGATAATCCGGAGCCACCTTAAAGAGCGAATCTTGTTATACGAGACGAACAATGGCACCCGAAGCGAAACCATCACGTTAGGGGCAGCGCAAGGGTCTATCCTCGGACCGGACCTTTGTAATATAAGCCACGACGGCATTTCGCGCATAGAGATGTCAGATGACACTCACCTCGGATACGCAGACCATATTTCAGCTGTCTTCACCCCACGCGACTCGGAAGAAGTCCCAAGAAAGCTGCACCAGGTCATGATCAGAACCCAAAGGTGGCTCGATTGATACCATTTGAAGTTGGCCACGAAAAGACGGAACTGCTATTTCTCACGAGAAAGCACATTCCAAAATAAATCGACTTGAAAGTTTGCTCCGAGACCATTAGGACAAAAGGTGATAAAGCACCTGAGAATTCAGCTTGACTCCAAGCTCTCCTACTGGGCGCACATGCAAAATGCGACGGCGAAGGCAGCATGGGTAAAGGCTTCTTTTCTTCTTCTCTTTAATTATAGTATTATAACTTTTAATTAAAATATTATTATTTTTCAATAAAAATGAAAAAAATTCCCCGAAAACCCAAGATGAATATTCCATTGTAAGAATGCACCCGCAAGAATTATCTAATAAAGCAAATGGAATCGTTAAACAATCGACAAATTCCAATCAAAAGCAGAACTCTTAAAAATCATGCAAGGACACTGCCTTCCACAAGGACTTCAGCCAATTTGAGACACTCCTCCAAAGTATTTTTTTAGTGGATTCTACGCAGAAATTTCCAAGTGAATCTTTGAATATACGCCACAAACTCTTCACCTACTTTTCTGTGGCGCTTGCGAATGGCGGGCGCATAATTCTTTAAGGACAACAAGCGACTGTAGTAGGAGTTCCGCCGCTTATAGTAGTAGTCCGCGTACATTTTCATACTCCGCACGGCGCAATGGCGCAACGAAAGCGTGCAAAATGCCGATTTAACACTCAATTTGTGCCGACTACCGATCAATTAACGCGTTTAATTCCCACCAATTACTTGAGCACTATTAAAAAATAAAGCAAAAATACACCGCAGTTGCAGCAGAGAGGAAGCACGAGACGAGAACACGACACATGCCACCGGGCAGCAAAGTCAAACTGAATTAAAAATTAACGACAGAAAAATTGCGTACCAGAAACAACAACAACAACAGAAAAGAGAAAGGGAAAAAGTTGTTGCCGCTGCTGCTGCCAGTAAAAATTATGCTATTTCGAATATTAAAGGAAAAGAAAATTTGCAAACGTATTTGAAGATGTTTATAGATGCGATTGTGAGTGTGTGTGTTTCCGTGTGTGTGCCCGCATGTGTGTGTTCGTGTGTGTGTGTGTGGCTTAAGAGAGCTGAAAATGAGCCAAAGATCGAAAACGTTTTAGACAAGTTTTTGTTTTCATTTTCTTTTGGATAAAAATAAGCAAATTCTGCAATTAATTAAATGGGCAAAATTAAAAGAGGCAATAAGATGGCTAAAAAGCCGATAGTGTTGCCCTGCAATGCATGCAAAAACCTGAATGAAGTTTCGTAGGAATCTCGCCGCAACAACATTCAATTTCATGTTAAAAATATCGCCAGCGTGGTGCACTCGCCGATGCGGATGTGGCGGCGTTGCGTGCATCGCTTTAATTCGAATGTGGCTGCTGCGTTTACTGCAACGACCGCGGCAGGCGTTAATTAAATGGATGGATGTGCGAGGCGTGCGCCATCGCACCTCACACTGACGCACACACACGAACGCACACACACACACAGGCGCATGGACGCTAGACACGTCACAGAAGTAACTTTCAATTACTCAAGTAGTCGGAACTCCAGAAGCTTGAAGAGACCACGTGAAATCAGGATACGCGAAGTAAGGAAATTGTGAATAGAGACAAGTATAATAAGGAAACTCGAGAAAAGCGGATATAAAGAAAGAAATGCAAAATGAAGGAACATACAAAAAGACTGCATAAAATAAGGAAATGCACCAGAAAATAACGTAAAATAATGACACCAAAAAGAAAGGCTCGTAAAAGAAGGAAACGATAAAAGAAGGAAACGAAAAAGAGAATATTGTTCCGAAATCACCATGATATCATCAGATATTTTGAACCATTACGGGTTGCATATTTTTAGGGACTGCTATTCGTCGTTTTCAACTCCTAAAATACACACGCGGAAAGGCATGCGAAACTGCGTTCGAAGGCTAGTGGAAGTTCTGGTACACAGGAAGTATATAAGCGGCCAACGAAAATCAAATAGGGAAAGGACTTGTCAAAGACGTCATCAATTATGAAATAATGTTTGATGAAACAATACATACGTGATGGAAGACTGGATGATGAGAAATGAATAATGAACGAGTGGGTGATGGAAGAATAGATGATGATGAGTATCAGATGGACAAATTAATGGTGAAAGAGTCAATTGGGAAGAATAAGTAACAATAAGATAAAAGCATGGATAAGTAGAGAATAAGCGATTAAATATCTACGATGAAAGAGTTTATAATAAAATAATGAATTATGGAATAACACGTGATAAAAGAATACCGATTGAAAGAATGCATAAATAAATAATATCCAAACACTTTTACAAAATATTTCTATTGCTTACACTTCCAGAAAAAAGGACTGACTATATACAAAAGTTGGTCGAAGCAGTAGCTGAGGACTAGAGCAATGGAAAACGAGACTTCGTTACTAACTGAGTTAGAGAAACGATGTTGCAAAATCCATATTCCCCTCGAGGAATGTTAAACTAACATTGAAGAGATCGGAGAACCAACGTAAAAAGATGCAGACACACCGAAGATCCAAATACACATGAAAATGATACCCATTGAACTCTCCAGTTAAGCCAAGCAATAATAAATCTACACAGTGCATTCAGGTCTCAGTCACACTATCATCGTGGCTCAGGGGAAATTATATAGTTCTATTAGATCATATCATATGGATGGATATGATGGATCTGTGGACTATAACCTCGACTAACAGGTTACCCTCCGCAGTAACGATTCCAAATGGATGACTATCGTTAAGTAACCACATTTGACAACACTGATTCGCATAAGCATAAAACTTCCTGAAACATGAAAAATTCAATCAACATAAATTTGTGATATCTCAAACGAAAGAAAGAAATAGATCCCCAGAACGCTGCAAGCTGTTAAGACTGCTTCTGGGATCTCCTGCGACATGTCACTCCGCATTGCACTCTCAACAGTTGTCGCACACATTTCAAACAGCCAGCAACGCAAAGTAACAAATTAGCAAAAGCCAAAGAACTGCAGAGCAAGTGTCGCACAAAGGGAGCAGCCACACAGCAGCACGCTGAGCGCTTAGCAGGAAGCGTGGAGCATGTCTAAGGAGCGCCTGTGGCATGGGATTTGTGCACCGCATACGTACAACACGAACATTTGTTTGATTAATCGTCTATTTGACTTTTTTCGAAATGGAGAACTAATTAAAACGTAAAATAAATCGAGCATTTGCGAATTTGCTCACTCAATTGAATTTCGTTCGCACAACTTAGCAGCGACTGGAGAGGGTGAGCGTGGCGCCTGAAGCGCCTGGAGTTGGAATCGAACCATTGTGGAACTACACAGAGAAATCCCAGCAGCTTATTCAAACCATAGGAAGTATGCGACAGGTGATGCTGTGATGCTGGGTTTAAAAGTGGCACAGCAAAAGTGTCCAGGTCCTGGTTACGTTGGAAACTTATGAAAAAGTACACTAAGCTGCTGAAAATACCAAAGCCGAAAGGACAGCGGTATATAAAGCAGACCACGCTGGCAATTTTGTAACTTCACCGCTATTGAGGAGCAGCAGCAGCATCAGTCATAGTTCATGCCAAATGCAGCTTAAAGCCTTTCATGGCACAACTGTGTCCTTGCAAGCGAGCCACATGCCGGTGCTCCATTTACTTGCAACTTTTGCTGAGCGCTGCACACACCAAACAGAAAGGAAGAGTTCAGCAAATGGATGCTGTACAAGAACTAAAATAAAATACTAAAAATACGCTTCGAAGTTTTGGAAAGTTTCAATATAAATTTGTGTTTAAGGATTAGAAATTTTCCATATTTTCCTAGCTGAGAAAGAGTTTGTGTTGACTGACCAAAAGTTAGAAGAAATTTCTAACACCCTCTCCAGTGTGTATTAATTGAAGGAATCTTGATTCGGAAAAGCGGCTAAAAAAAATAAATGTAGAAGGTCGGGCTGACAATCCATTTAATCCTTCACGTCTGAACCTAATTTTCAAAAATATTCAAAAAGTCCAATTGATCTAATTTTGCAGTATTCCTCTCTCTATTGAGTCAGTTATAAGGCATTAATGATCCTGTCACTTTCTTTTATACGGCGTTGTCTCTAATGAATCGATATTACGATATGATGTGAGGATATGATGTGAGGATATGATATTAGGATATGATATTAGGATATTATATTAAGATATGATATAAGGATACGATATTAGTATATGATATTAGAATATGATATTAGAATATGCTATTAGGATATATTAGGATATGACATTAGGATGTGATATAAGGATATGATATTACGATATTATATTAGGATATAATATTAGGATATGATATTAGTATATGATGTGAGGATATGCTATTAGGATATATTAGGATATGACATTAGGATGTGTTATAACGGTATGAAATGAGGATATGACATTGATATTAGGATATGATATAAGAATATGATATTAAGATACGATATTAGGATGCAATATTGGGATATGATGTGACGGAATTATATTAGGATATGATATTAGGAGCCTCTGTGAGATGGCTTCAATGAAGTTGTCCCTTTCTCATACAAGTTATTGACATTAAATTAATCAGCTGAGTTCAATGATCTACTTTTATATCTCTCTTTCTATCGTTCCATTTATGAATAATATTTCATGCTCTATTATCTTGAATATTCTCGAAAGTGCAGTACAACAACTTCATGGGAATTGATTGTTGAGTTCAATTGGGAATTGGCTGCTGTAGTGATAAGTATGCATATCTGCAACTACAACGTGTAAAGATAAATGCCGGCTTCCTTAGTCTAATCATAAGCATTCTAGTCTCACAGTATGGAGTCGCGAAATTGAACGCTGTGCAGGACATGCTGCCGAAATATTTCAAAACGAGAAATTTGTGAGTACTAGAAGGAGCTGCTATAGGAAACTTGAAGTTTTCAACTGAAAGATTACAAAACCAACTTTATGGCCTCATTACAGCTTCTTCCACTTATACTCTCAAATATAGTGGGGATAGTCCAACGCTTTAGAATTGAACATCGTGTGTTTCTAGAAGAATAATTTCATTGGTTTCTTTGGAGAATATCAAATGCATTGCTCTCTAAAACTTAGTTTGATAATGACACATAATTTTCCTATTAAGTTGCTGTATTATTCTCTCTTTTCTGGATCTAAAAGAGAGCACAAAAGACATAATTATGAGAGGCGAAAACCCTTCTCAGGATACTTGAATGTAATTGTATTGCTCAAAGTTACCATCCCAGCTCTTATGAAAGATTTACTATTCAAGTTTTCCTCATTTTTTACTCATAAAAATTCTTCTATTCACTTCTTCCTCGAGAATTTCGTTTTAAAATACTATCAGAGGTCTTCAAGGAAATATCACTAATTAATCCAGTAATTAAAATGCTTCAGGATATTTCATTATAATGTTCTCATTTCCTTTCTACTGTCTGTTCTGAACATAACAACTGTCTTCAATGGAACAGTTTGAATATTATTTCATTCCATAACAAATTGCCAAAACTTTTCTTGCCACTTCATATGTTCGTGCGTTGTTATTTAACTTTCAGCATTACGATTTAATAATTATGTTCTTTTGATAAGAGTCAAACAAAGTTATTAGACTGAAAATATGTGTGAAATGCGCTTAGGAAAACAAGAACACTACAAGAGAATGTGTTTTCGTCAGCTATTCAAGTGCAATAATGCACTAAATACTCCAGTGGCATCGCTAAGTAGGTATTAAACAATAAACAAGGATGTACAAGTTTAATAAGCCGTGATGCTGCTGCCTTGAAGGGCAGGTATCAAACAACAACTGCTCTGTTCCGTATGGCACCCTTCTACTACTTTCACCAAACAACCCCTCCTCAGTACTCGCTTTACAACTGCAGCTAAACTACACACAACACCTGCAGAGGAAGCCACCACCTTCCCACGGCGCTTAGCACAATGCTTTGTACTCGTGTTGTCGTAAACATTTATGCCTGCCTATTAATCTTGATGAGTTTCATTGGTTGTCGGCACCACACAAAGGTGGTTAGGAAGCGGCAGCGGCAAAGAGAGCAGGAGGAAACGATGTCGTTTCCAATCAATTGGCGCAATAAACTTATCAAAATACTGAGCATCTCTCAATTTAATGCCTAAATGCACAGGCTCAAAGGAATTACAGAGAAATTATAAAATAATCATTTGTGTTCGCTAATAATTGCATGTCACTCATACGTCACGTCGGCTCTTCAATAAATGTGTCGTTTATGCAACAAATTTACAAATGATGATGAAAGCCATTAATACACGCCCATTTTTGCCCCTTTTTCCTCACACTTTATCTCACTGTTGCTGTAGGGGTTGATCAGGCTAAAAAGTTTTTAAAAAAAACTTTTTGCATAAAAAATAAATAGGCAAAGTTCCAAAATTACTCACGACAAAATTCTCAACAAACTTTGTGGCAGAAAAATTATTTAAAAAATATAAAGAAAAATAAAATAAAATAAAAAAATATAAAAGAAGAAACACGCTGCCAGGAAAAAGAAAACATTTCCCTGTTTTAGCAGTAGCAACACTCTTTTCGATTATGTCTGCAACACGATTGCCCAAAAATAGCGCAACTGAAAAATCAGTTTGCACCTGTGCTGTTGTTGTTGATGTGGTTGTTGGTGGTGTTGTTTTGGTGCTGTTGTTTTTTGTGGTGCTGTTGCTGTTGGTGGTGACGGTGACGGTGACGCTGACGCTGACGATGACGATGGTGCTTGTACTCGCGCTGTTGTAGTGTCAAAGCAATTGTCTGAAATTTGCATATGCGAGCGCTGAAACAAGAATTTGTGCGAGTGAGTGTCTGAGGACTTCTGCAGGCACCGGCGAATATAGCGAAAATTATTGCAACATTGCTTGCGTGCAAACATTTATTAACAGCTCCAACAACAACAACTATCACAACAGCAACTATAACAAACACAATAACAACACCAATAACGCCACCAAACAACTGCAAGAATAGGAACAACAATGCCAGAATGGCAAAATGGCACAAATGGCACAAATGGCAAAATGAGAAATGCGCAACTGACATATAAATTTGCCGCTTCCCAGCCTAGTGCGGCAGCGACTCCTGCCAGTCTAATAAAATTACACAGTTCATTGCACAGAAGGCGCACAATTTTTGCGCTCTGGCTGAAAGTGAAAATTGCGCACTTTTGTTTGTGTCAGTTTTAGGGTGCTTCTGGCTGCTTGGATAAATGACACCTTTCATGACACGACGACGCGCTGCATTACAACACAATGCAAGCAATCTATGTTCCACGTTTTTCAATCGTTTTCATTTCAGTCAGCTGCAGTGCAATTTGCGACTCGACATTTGGCGAAATTGATGTTAAAAATAAGCAAGTCAAAAATGGTGGAGTGAGATACGACCATGGTGGGGTTGTTAGGATATGCTGGTTACCAGTTCCATCAAAGTCAACATATAGCAGCAAAACAACTGTGTCTGTCTGCCTGTTATTTACGAGGAATAACCTCGCACTTCATTTCAATTGGATGGCTTGAAACGGTGAACAGAGTTTTGTAAAGACTGAGGACTTTCCGAAGCAAAATTGTAATCCTTGAAGTATTGGTTAGAATGGAATAGAATAGAATAAAGTGGATTATAATAGAATATAATAGGTTAAAGTTGAATAGAATAGAATATAATATAACATAATATAGTATAATATAATAGAATAGAATATAATAGCCACAGTGACGCAGTGTAGAGTACTTTATGTTTGAGGTGTTCGCTTGGAATCGAACTAAATAATACAAAAAATATGTTGCAAGAGATCAAACGGAGAATCGCTCTTGCCAACAATGATGGTGCTACTTTGGGCTCAGTAGACAATTGAAAAGCAGAACCCTGTCTCGACAAACCAAACTCACGCTCTACAAAGCCCTTACCATTCTCGTCCTTGGACTTTGACGAACAGTGATGAGAATGCATTGAGGACGTGTCAGAGAAAAATACAATGTAAGATCTTTGGTCGATGATTACCGTATTCAATGGAACAGTATATGTCCTAGGACGCGGAAGTGTATAAAAATACAGCGGCTGCGCTGGCTTTGCCACGTTTCGCGTCTGAATCAAAATAATCCCGCAAGGCATACTTACGAGACGGTACCTTAGGGTGGAAGGGGAGAAAGACCTACGAGACGATACTTGAGGGTGGAAGGCGAGGACGCGGAAGACCTACGAGACGGTACCTCAGGGCGGAAGACGAGGACGATAAAGACCACATCTCCGTTGGAGAGACCAGGTTATACACGGCAGGACAGAACCAGCTAGCGCACTTTTTTGGACTGCGTCAAAACCGACATACGGTAGCATCACTTGTTTATGCATGTATGTATGTATGTATGTATGTATGCTGCAAAAGACTGTACACACTTTGCTGGTTGACCTATGTATTCAAAAAGAAGCTCCAGCATGTATGCAGGAATGATTAAGTTACGTTAACCCTGTTAGCAATGCATCGTACTTGTTTGATAATTAACGTAAATCAATCAGTGTCCTTGAAGGGCAAAACATTAAACTGTCTTCTATACACTTTGCTGGTTATCATATGTATTCAAAGATAAACTCCAGCATGTATTCAGGAGTGATTAAGTTACTTTAAGCCTGTTGGCAATGCATGTGTATTTGTGGAGAAAAAGACGAATAGAGTATACCCTAAAAGTATGCAACCATTTATGTTTCAATATGAAGGATTTTGAGTGCACGAGTGCAGGAATAATCACCTTGGGTGCCCTCAATTGCTCTTAAATGCTTAAAAATGTTGCTTGGGCCACTTCCAATTTATTCTTGTCCGAGACATCTGGGATTGTCTTTTAATCCAAATAAAATTCATTTACAAATTTATTTGTTTATTGCGTCATTTCAGCTGCTTTAGTTGTCCGCTTTAAGCCCAAAATTTATTGAGCTGACCTCAATTAAAAATTGTACAAAAAAATAACAACATACAAATTAAAATTATATTAAATAATACACAAAAAAAGGACAACAACAAATCAACCCCCTCCGGGCATGTTGATAGAATTTTTATTTAATTTCGATTTAACATATTCAGGACTTTAACGCTTGGCACAGTTTCCAAGCATCACTATAAAAAAAGAGGATCCTTTAAAACACTGCCATTAATTCGCAAAACTATTCAAGCGCCATTGGCGCTCATTGCTGAGCTCGTTTTAACGCTGCGTTAATTTACGACCCTGTATTGTCGCCGCTTTTTACACGCCATAAAATGTTTCAACGAGTTCGGAACTTCTGCACCACGCTTGCCACCCCCTTCCCTTCCGCTGCCGCGAATGTCAATACCGTTTAATATTTATTAAACAAACTTTTGCAATTTCGCTCTTTTTACGTGTTGTGTTATTAATTTCGTTCTTTTTTTTTCGTCCTGCAATCGGTTCACGCTGCAAGGGACTGCACAAAAAAAAGAGCCATGCAGAGCAGAGTACATAATAAAATTGTGTTTTAATAGCATTCGCAGCTAATGACAGTTGAAAATGTCGAGCGCCGGAGCCAGCTGGAGTGTTCGTTCGTGCTATCAGCAACTCCGCTTGGATCCTGATTTTTTATTATTAATTATTGCTGTGTAAATATATGCAATATGCAGCGAGAATCGTGTCAAAATTTGAGAGCTAATTAAATAGCGCTTTAAAATGTTAATAAAATGACTGCCAACGCGAAAGCTAATTACGCCAATTTTGCAAGCCACTTTATTCAATGTCATCGTGCTAGTTGTGCTATAGTTTATATGGGTTGGAAACTATATATAATATTTGCAAGGACCTCTTTATAAAAAAGTCCAACTATTTTTGTATAATTAACATCAAAACTTTCTAAAGTCAATTATCAACTATTTTAGCAATTTCATACAACGTTGTATACTAAGTTTATTTAGTGAAGCGGTACAATGAAGCAAAAAACTTTGTGATCGCGGGAAATCGAACGCCAAATCCATCCGGATTGAGGAGCAAGTCATTCCCAAGCTGTTCGAGCAGAATCCCACTCTGCGGCAGCGGAAAGCTAAGGAGAAACTTTTCAAACAAGGAGTTAACTTTGGTCTCAACACGCTTATATGAAGCAAAGATAAAATTTCGCTCTACAAACCGCGAAGACATTGGTTATAGAAGACCATAGCACAGTAGACCATTATCTAAAAAATCGAAGGATATGGGCTAGTGAACCCATCGCGATTGGTCGAATGTAGTGTTTACTGATGAATCGACTTTTTAAGCATGTGTTCCGGAGACGCATGCTTGGTTAACTCACCAGCAATAAACAAAGTGATGAAATGATAGCGATGCGGATGATGCAGAGCACTCCTTTTTGAAATGCACAAGGTCGTAAATTAAGCGCAGCACTCTTGAAATAGAATGGAGCTACAGAAAACATTATGGAGGAGTTGCTAAGCAGCAAAGGGAACTGGGACCACGTAGATAAATATGTGGAAAATGTGCTCCGGCGGAAAAAGCGGGACCTGGACGCAGGAATAACGTTAAGAGTACAATAAGGGCGAAGTGAGAATCTGCATTGAAGGAAGTATAAAAAGGATTCCAGTGTGGGGAGATGTTCTCAGTGACGGAGAGAGTGCAATCCCCACATACCAGCCATCCCCAAATTGTACCTTTATCATCACTTTGACCCGAAATTCCTTCAACAAAAAAGAGCATATTCAAGTATTTCAACAATTTTCAATTGAACCTTTAAATTTATCAATTTCAATTGACTCTTTAAATTCATCATTTGAAAATGGAAGACACAAAAAATATTCGCCCACTTCCTGCTGTCTGTAATTAATTTCCATCACTTTAAATTCTGTTCGGCTACAGCTTCAGTTATCGGATATTCTGCTGACTTAAAACATCAATTATCAACGTCCAGTTCCAATCAATTAATTAGCCCTCAACGGCTAAAGCCAGTTCCCAGCAAATCGCGTCTAAGAAGTTAATGCTTTCGACAGCAGACAAAGCAGAAGGAGCACACAAATAGAACGGCATTAAAGCAACATAAATAATAATGAATTACAGAGAGTGAAAGGAGGGAGGTGCAGGAGGAGCAGGTTTAGATTAATGAAGCGAAAATGGAGTTTGGTTTAGAAGAGACAGAGTAAAAGAAATTTTGTATAATTATTTACTATATTTATTATAGACTACAATATAATTAATTATGTCTGCAATAGCAACAACAAAAGGAAGCATTTTTCAGGGCCAAGAGCAGAGGCTGATTTATTTACTATAATTTTAATTACTAGATTCTATGATTAATTAACATAATTAAATAACACGCCATTCAACACGGTTCTCGACATTTTAGTCCATTATTATTATTCTGTACGGGATTTAAATGCATCGTGACCTTACGATCTATTGTGTTGAGGCACTCCCATACCAGCTTTGAGTTAACCTGATAAGAAGTAAGTGCCCTAATGGCAGCTTAGCTGTCGGATAGGATGGCAATTTTCTTGGGCTCATATCCTTTCTCAATATTGAATTGTGCACATCTCTCAATAGCGTGGATTTCCGCCTGGAAGATGCCAGTATACTTGCCTAGCGATTCATAGTATTTGTACGCGGCAGACCCTCTTCTGTCAGAGACCCGTCGGTACACCAGGTGATCGTAGACTGATCTAACCAGTGGGTGTCTCTAAACGCTTTTGTAGGTCCACTCAGTTTTAAAAAGCTTAGTGAAGCTGTACCACGAGTTTGTGAAGTATTTCGGTATACAGATGTCGGGAATGGCCTTTGACGACCGATGAAACTTCCAGGACCATTTCCGATCCTCGTCATTCTACACAAAACTCTATTCTCTTATGTGTCCACAAATATGTGCAGTGGTGTAAGTTCCAGTATGACGTCCAGGGTGGCTGTAGGACAGGTTCTCACAGCCCCAGTTATACAGACGCCATCAAGCCTATATTAGTCTAGGAATGGAAAGTAGCTGATTGCGTTGCAATTGGCAGATAAGTTAATTCATCAAACTTCCGAGTGAGCCCCACTTCTGTCGCTGCTTTAAAATTGTGTTCAGTGAGGTGGGTTTTTATATTTGCCCTTTTTAAAATGTGGCCACTTGGAATGCAAAATTAACCCTTCCACAACATGTGGAAGACACCACATAGAACTCATACAAACAAGCGACGCAATGTGTACAAGTCATAAACCGGAAGTCACGTACATTTGAACACATTTACCGCAGTTATAATGCGGGCAAACAAACATTTTAAAACACCAACACTCTCAGCAAAAAACACCGAAAACAAAAATATTACAAAAAACACCAACAACAACAACCACGTTGTCATTGGCAGCCAATGTGCGTGACTTGGAGCCATTAACTCCTCAGACGAAGCCAAAGCCACACAAACAAAAGTACAAAACAATCAAATTTAATCAGCAGGAAAAATCTGTTTGAATCCGCAACAAAATGTGTGAAATGTGCGAATAGAAACAGAAGCAGAGTCAGAAGCAGAGTCAGAAGCAGAGCCAGAAGCAGAGCCAGAAGCAGAGCCAGAAGCAGAGGCGGAAACAGAGGCAAATTAAAATTAAACAAAACGAAACGAAAGTAAAGAAAGTGAAGAAACTGAACCAAAGGTAAATAGTATATGAAAATCAAAAGGCACCCCCAGGATCCCAGCATGAGCATTTACATAAATACACACACACACACACCCCGCTCTCCCTCGCAGGCGCATTTGCACATGTCTCACACGCTATTGACAGTTAAAGCCCCACCAGCTAACTGGATTACACGAGAAAGTGGAGGAAGTCGAAGCAGAGCTCTTGAAAGCTTATAATGCGCTTTTACAGAATGTTGGAGCTGGTGTTAGGGTTGGGGCTGTGACTGAGCCTGGTGCTATGACTGGGACTGGGCTAGGACTGTGACTGGGGCTGTTGCTGGCTCTGTTAGAGCGTTTTCGCTCTTCATTTGCCGTTGAAGTTTCTGCTGCATCATTTTGTTTGAACGTTCTTACCTGGCATTGCCTGTAATCTGCTCAGTAAACTCATCATGATAGGCAAACTTGGTCTTTACCAAATGTAGTATACCTTTCAATCAACTGTTTTGATAACCCTGCAGGAAAAGTGAGGCATGCGGAAGAAGTGTTCACAAACACAACAGCCAAGGACATTCACAGGCTTTTCTCCTATTTCTTGCTTTTTTATATGGACCCGAACCCTCTCATCTGCTGTCACATATGCTACTCGCTTTCATAGGTAAGGTATAGTAAGCAATAGGCAATAAGCATACATTTACTTGCATTGCTGTTGGGTAGCGTAGAGGGATGATATATAACTATATAATTTTGTTGTTGTAGGTTGCCCAATGGCCAACACTGCGACCTAACACCTTCTGCGTCACTCTCCATTTTGATCTTAGAGACCCATTTCATCAGACCTGTCCAATCTACTATACCCTATTGGTTTAGTACCCGTATTTTGCAGTAATGCCATAGCATTTCGGTCATTCGCTGATGGGTATAGTTGGTTCGTAGCTTGAAGGAAGAGCCATAGCACGATAAGCTGAATATTTACTTCCAAAAAAATACTAAGAAGGCCTTTGGCATTGCTACGCATACATCGATAATTTTCCTACAGGGTCCAGATGGTTTCAAACTTGACGATTCCTGGCATTCTCACGAGAAGCTGGAAGAGGCATTCGTATGTGAAGTTGAGTATTTCATTTCGAAGCAATGCTGGGAACACCTTTTTCAATGGTTAATATACCCTGAAAATTTTCCTACAGGGTGTAGTAAACTTGTTGGTATATTTTTGTGAGCTTGCACCGCTTCTCAGCCAAATTATGTGCTTAATAAAACTCAAAATTTGACAAATTACCTGGCAGGGACAATTTATGAGCGTCTGAGTAGTTGAGAAACGTGAATAAGCGAAACAGCGCTGTGGGTGTGTTAATTGAATCCTTAATCTAAGGATTGATGACAAATTTAATTGTGTTAACATGTCACATATCACAATTTATTAAGCTTAATAAAGTAACTCATACGCCCCCACACACGAGAATACTAAATTGTGATTAATGCAATTTTGCGCTAATTTCAATCAGACAATTAACTAATAAGCTGATTATAAATGATGGCACATCGAAAGATGAGGCAACTGATGACGAAACGGATGATTTCACCAATTATAGCAATTTCCTAAATAGTGCTCATCCAACGAGAAACCATCGAGAATTCCAGGATCCCATCAACGAATCACTTTTCAGTTTGGAATTTCGCACTTTTCCTTTCCAGTTAGATTCGGATTTGAAAAGTCCTTTTCAAACGTTAGTTTAAAATAACAAATGAAATTTTGTGGCAGGATTAAAGCGCTGTTTGAAATATGTGATACAGTTAGCAAGAGAAGACCGACCTTATGCATGATTGAATTGCCTCTTCCATAAAACTACTTTTGAAAACCAGTCATCAAAGGATCCCAATAGTACAAGAATCATCACAAGTTTTATTTACACATTAAATCAATATCCTTTTGGCTGAGAAGACAGTGCTTTAACAGGCTTCAATCATCGCCTCCTGCAGTTCCACTGCAGTTTCTCCACCATAATCGCGCCAGGAAAGCAAATAAACCATTGAAGCTCCTTTGTGTGCAATTCCGTGAATTGCCGACATCCTCACGCATGGATGAGTTCAAATCACAAGAATTGGGTGTGATGTGGCGAAAGTCGTGCAGCAACCCATCAACACGAAATCCGACGACGCTATAATTCACGTGCTTAGTTTATAATTTGAGCTATTTGGTTTGCAAATATCCACAGTCAATTGCTAATTAAAAGTTTAAAAATTCTTCTGTGTCTGATTACGATAAATAATATTCTCCACGAGCGTCCCAGGGAGAACTTAATCTTTTGCAATTAGGATAAAAGCAAAACTTTGCACAACTTTTATACACAATCTTACACAAGTAAGGAAAACTTTCCACACTAAATGTGCGAAAAGTATTTCTTTTTCTTAGCAATTTTGCAAATATGAACGATTTATGCAAGTGGCAAATTAGTAGAAGAGAAGAGTGGAGTACAAGATGGGAAAACGCGCTCTATTAAAACTTGGAATGCCAATCATTAGCGACTGACAAAAGTTATAAGAGTCTTTATAAGCCAGTACAATTTTCACAGAATTGGTTCAGAGTCAATTGGTAAATTACTTAAAATAAGAAAGAATAAGAAGAAATTAAGAAGTGCCATAAACATTATAAAAGTATTGGTTGAAAGCTGTGGAAGACTTTAATGTGTTTATCGAGCTATAGTAAATATTATACAGTTAATAAATATTATACAGTTAATAAATATCATACAGTTAATAACTATCATACAGTTAATACAGTTATTATACCGTTAATAAATATTATGCAGTTACCATAAAAGAAATTTTTTAAAAATTTCCATGACATTGATTGTGTTTAAGAAAGTTTTCAGGAAGTTTATAGAAGAAAATAATTAAGAAAATTTGCCCGGGGTTTGGCCCTTAAAATGCTTCTTTCTAAAAAAGCGTTTTCTCTTCGCGTCGAAGACCTCAGTAGCTAGTCCTCATGTATAAGAAAATTTTGTTTTCTGAATTTTTTTTGGTTTCGCTATTTTTTTATAATTTTTTTTTATTTCATTATAATTTCTTTCCTTATACTAATTTGTTTTATTTAACTTTTTTTCAAACTTTTTTGGAAATTTTTTATAATTATTTTTAAATTTTTTAAAAATTTCTGTTTTTAATTTTTTAAAAGAAACTTTTTTTTAATTTTTTTTAATTTTTATTTAAAATTTTATTTTTAATATTTATTTAAAATTTTTTAAATATTTATTTTAAACTTATTATATTTGTTTATATTGATTTTTTATATTATATTATTCTAATTTGTCGATTCTTTTAATTTTAATTTTTCATTTTTTTCCTTATTTACTTTTTTAAATTTAATTTTTGTGAATTTTTTATCTTTTTTAAGTTTTTTATATTGTGTTATTTTTAATTAATAAATTTGTTCTTATATTTTAATCTTTTTAATATTTTTGTTGATTTTCATTTTATTTTTCTTTCCTTTTTATTAATTATTTAATATTAAAAAAAATTGTTTTTTTTTTCATCCTTTTGAATTCTATTTTATATAAAATATTTTTTTTTGATTTACGTTAAAATTTTTATTTTTCCTGTTTAATTTTTAAATATTTTTTCCTTGGTTATTTTTTTATATATTATTATTTCTTATATGTTAACTTTTTAATTTTTTTTTTATATTGTATTATTTTTATATTTTTTTATATTCAAGAATTTTATTTTATAATTTTTATATTTTTATCATTTTTTTTAAATTATTATTTTTTATTTAATTTTATTCTTTTGATTATTCCTTATTTATTATTTAAAATTATATTTTTATTTTCTTTTTTCAATTTTTTTAAGCAAATTTTTCTTCTTTTTTATTTTTCCTTTTTAATTTTTTTAAAATTTATTCTTGGTGTTTTTTCATTATTATTATCATTATTATTATTGTAATTTTCCAGGTTTTTATATTGTATTATTTTTAAATTCTTTTAATAATCAAGAATTATTTTTTATTTCTTTTTATTTTTTTATTATTTTTTTATTATTTTTTATAATTTTTTATTATTTTAAAAATTTTTTTTATTTTATTCTTTTGAACATTTTTGCGTTCCTTTTCATTTTCATTTTTTTTATTGTTTCTTATTTATTCCTTTGTATTATTTTTTGTATTTTAATTTGAAAAATTTTTTTGTTTTATTTTTAACTTTTTTTTCTATTTTATTTTTTTTCTATTTTATTTTTTTTTTTAATTTTTCTTTTTTTCAATTTTAATTTTTCCTTTTTGTCTCTTCTTTCAGTTCATAATTTTTTATTTCAAAAACAAAAAAAGTATAAATCAGAAAAGAGAAAAAAAGATAAAATATAATTTAAAAAAATTTAAAATGATAATTTTAATAAAAATTTAAAACAAATATATAGAAATAAAAAAAAATACTAACAAAAAAAAATAAACAAATTAAAAAGAATAATTTTGTTCCTTTTTTTTCCTTATATCTTTTTTTAATTTTTTTCGTTTAATTTATTATAATTTTTTTGTTTTCCCTTTTCTCATCTTATTGTTTTTTTATTTTTTATAAATTTATATTTTTATTTTTTCCTTCTTATTATTTTGTATCTTCTTTTTTTATATAATATATTTTTGTGTTTTTTATCTTATCTTTTATTTTATTTTTGAATTTTTTATATATTTTTTTTAATTTTTAGTTTTTTTTATTTTTTTCACATTATTCCTCCTTTTATAATTCATAATTTTATTGTATTAGTTTGTTTTTCTTTTCTTATTTGTCTCTTTTAATTTTCTTGTCTTTTAGTTTATTTCATTTTTCTATTTTATTATTATATATTTGTTTTTAATTTATTTTTCTTTCTTTTTTGTTTTTCCCTCTTTTTTTTTTGTTCTATTATTTGCTCTTTCTGTTATATTATTAATTTTTCTTTCTTCCTCTATATTGCCTCCTAATCTTCTCCTTTCTTTTGTTTTCGAATTTGTTTCTATATAATTTTTTCCATCATGCTTTTGTTGTCTGGGTTTTACTCTATCGATTCGTTTCTATTTGTATTATATATCACCTTTCATTCGTTGATATCTGCACCTTTCTCATTTTATCCCTGAACCTTTCCTAATTAAGTGCACAATAGACAGTAACATAATAAACTCATAATAGACAGAGATAGCTTCATTATGGACTCATTATCATTTGAGAGACTGAGACATCGTAAATACCTTAAAGTATTAATGAAACCATGGACCTTTAAGGACTCATGGATGAAAATTTTCAGAAGCCTTGCTGAAAACATAGTTGATTGGGATCATGGGATGGGCGTATTAACGCGAATAAGACTGCACCAACACCCCCCAATTATAATGTTCTGCACATAATTCGTATGTAAAGTTTATTCATATTTATAC
This sequence comes from Clusia tigrina, assembly GCA_920105625.2. NCBI lineage: Eukaryota > Metazoa > Arthropoda > Insecta > Diptera > Clusiidae > Clusia > Clusia tigrina. The sequence goes on along the minus strand of OV050033.1, from coordinate 164,240,584 downwards.
ACGAATATTGCAATGACGTTTTCATCACAATATTCACCACTCTGACAAGTATGTTGAAGTGCAGCATTCCACAGCAATTAGAATTGTTTCAGTTATAGACAAAAGCACTGTGAAAAGAGACGCACAACTGCCGCTCAACTACAGCAACCAGCAGAGCCTGCGTCTGACGAACAATAGCCAGAAATCAGGATATTCAACGTTGACAAGTGGATTCATAAATGCAGCAGATGAGGAGCGAAGCAACTCAGTGCAGAGTCTATTTCGAATATTTTCTGTTGAAAGCGGGCGCTGTACTGGAACAGTAAATTTAAACCATATTAAAGCGGTTGTAAAGCGAAACGAGGAACATTTAAGCGAAGGCAAAAGTTGGTCACCCCTCTGGCTAAGAATATAGTAACAAATAAGCTCAGCTAGTATGGGAGCATTTCAATGATTTCAATTCAGCCGAAGTAGAAATTGGGGCCTGCATTAGATGCGGTTCGCTGAAGGCAATTAAGGATCACAAAATAGTATGTGGAACGCAGTTTGTGTGTGGAAATACTCAGGCTGTGTTTCCTCAACTAAAACACTTATTCGGAGAGTGCACTGCCAGCTGAAAGCTGGCGAGGAATGTTTTATGGCGTACGCATTGCTTCAATTACTGAGTCCTGGTGCGACTCCGAATTACTTGCTTACCAAAGGAATGCATTTTCATATACTCGTAGGAATGTCAGCATTCAGCAGCCATAAAGCACAACTGCTGTTTTGTGACGTTTACGTGACTCTTGAAATTCAAATTTTCTACTGAATTTATTTATTTTTTGCTATTATTTGCTTTTTTGTATTATTCGTGCAAAGAACTTTCAGAATTTTATTGAATAATAATCTGTTGGCAAAACTATCTCTGAGCACGCTGCGTCCTCGTCTTGGGTCCTGTTTGTGCGTACACATTTTTTTCTCCGTAAAGCACTCCTTTATGCATAAATTTTATGCACATTTATCTGCAAAGCAGCAAAAATATCGATTCGGATGCTTGTTACGTTATATAATCGCCGCAATCCTTGTAGCATCCTTGCAGTATAGACGCCATTTTGCTGAGCGCCCTTTTGTGCCGTTTGGGTGGCTGCGAGGCAGCGCCCAGCCAGTCACTGTGTGGCAGTGGCATTGGCAGAAGAAGCGGCTAAATCTCAATTGACCTTCTGCCAAATCAATGCAAGCAAAATTTCAATGCACGAGCTGAGCTGCAAGCTCTGCCACAGTGAGAGGTGAATTGGCAAAGCCGTCACGTTGGTTTTTTCACGACTAGGAGGGAGAGAAGGATGTTTTTTTCCATTGTGAATTTTTTTGCGCGTGTGTGTGAATAAACTGTGTAAGGATAAGAAAAAGACGTTTGGTTAGTAAACAACTTTGAAAGGATTCATTGGCACAGAGTTTAATAAAAAATTTTAATAGAAATTCTCTCTCTCATTGTCCTGTACATTTTTTCGCCATTCACAGCTTGAAGCCTGTGAAGTTTCTCTTTAAATTTGATTTCCCTTGCGGAAGGATTCATTTGGATATATAATTAAAGCTAATAAGGCAATAAAAGTTAATTATTGTGTGCCTCTGTTAAACTTAATTAACTTTACGCGAGTCTTGCGACTAAACAAAAATATTTATTTAAGAATTCTCTGCTCTGTTTGGTCATTAAAAGGAAGCTGCTGAAATTAAAATGCAACATTTTGTTTCCTCTTTAATGAATGAGCGCGTATAGAAGTACTTAAACAAAGCATTGTTCCTCTGTAGTCTTGCTCGCAGCCGCCCATATACAGGCAAGCACGCAGCCAGTCTTGGTGTTTACATAATCCTTTCCCTATTCCCGCTCCAAGTGTTAATCACTTTAATTCAGGCCCATGTTCACAACCCAAATGCTTGGTAGCTGCAGCAACGCAGAAACCCAGCAACACAGCAGCGCATTCGTGAGATGGGGAAGCTCTCATAATGCTGCTACTGTTACATCTCCAACTGCCGCTGCTACTTCTCCCACTGCTACTTCTACTTCTCCTACTGCTGCTGTTGCCTCTGTTTGTCATCGTTTTAATCATGATTTTTCATGAATGATGCAATTTTTGCAGTTTTGTTTATTTGTAAACAAACGGGGAGAGGTGGGGGAGTGGTAAGTAGGGGAATATCATGATTTTCTTTTCCCTGTGCACACGCGAATGTACTCATACTGGCCTCGCTCTGTAGGTAAAGTGTGCAACAACACACCAACCAGCAACGTTTGCTCCACAAGCAGTTTTGGCTTTTAGTTTCCTTGTGAGTTAACGAACACATGCTTGGCTTGATTTAACTTTAGCTTGGCAAGTTGCTAGTGGCTACATTGAAACTGCTGCCTTATCCTTAAGGCATGCAGTCGCCTCAAAGTTAGTTGGGAGTAGTAACAAGAAAAAATTAGCCAGGGCATATTCTATGAATTGAGAAAAGTAAAGACAGTGTAAGAGGAGAGAGTACCAACAAAAACGCTACAAACTTCAAGTTGCCTTGTTCCCTAATCACCAGGGTATTAACTTGATTCTTTCCTCCGACTAGTTTTTAAAGAACAATTTTCCACAAGAAAAGTTAAGAGAAAATTTAAGAAATTTTCCCTAAGATTCTTTATGAATGCATGCCAACGAAGTGAATGCCGGAATTTGGTACGCCGGGACGTATGAGTGATATTATATTTTATACCATACTTAATTAAGACTGCAAGGGGTTGGGGGAGCTACTGAGACTTTCGGCTCGAACAGAAACGGTCTTGAACTACTGAGACTTTCGGCTCGAACAGAAAGGACTAAAAAGAAGCATTTTTGAGAGCAAGCCCCGGGCAGGATTTGAACCTGTGATCCTCTGAGTGTTAGTGTAGCATGCTTACCACTAGACCACAGAGGCCGGCTTCAGCTATATTAATTGTGGACTATTGTGACGATGGAGAGTCCTTTCAGCAATATATCTAAGCATGAATAAACATTTCATTTAAATCAAATCTGGAACTTGTGACTGACCCTCTAAATCTTGGCTCGTTGCCGCCGAAACTTTGAGTTGAGTCATTAATGACGTATTTGGTTTCCTTCATGCGTAACTCAAACTATGAATAATCAACTATAAGTACGAGTCATCAAAGATGCTAACTCTTCTACTACCTATCATATCTGAATAAATGGCTGAATAAAGTTAACTTCTATTTCCCTCTTTCTTATGTAGGACCTCAGGACCAAAATATAGTTTCCAAAGACAATGCTCAAATGGTGTCAAAAAGGTTTTCTGAAAGGTCTGCAAAGAAGAAGCCAAACAAATTCTAGTCAAGCTGAAAATAAGACAACTTTATTGGCTTGTAGGCTGGATAAATATCAAATACTTCTCAAATACAAAATTCTTCTATTTAAAGTTATAGTAAAGCCAATATGGACTTACGACATCCACACAGATCACTATGATTGCTAAGCCAGACAATGACGTCACCAGAGCAGATTCATATAGACCTCCTACAAGTCTTCTACCAACCATATAAAAATTATTTGATAAACTGCTATTAAAACCAAACCTACATATATTGGAAAACAATCAATAAAATCCATAGAACCAATTTGGTGTCCGAGCCAGATACAGTACAAGGGAACAATGCTCCGAATAGTTTCTGTCTATATATATACGAGTATATAAAAGTTCAAATCTTCATAACGATCTCCAAATACGAAATGTACATTAAGAATAAGTCAGATTACCCAGATTATCAGATAAATACAGATTACCCTCTGAAATTGCAAACCCACCCCAATGAACTCGAAATTTGGTGCTGTATTCAGGACCCAATTGGAAAGTTTTTAAATTATTCTCAAAAGATCTCTTTAAGATTTTTTCATACCCACCTCTTCCCTTTGAGACCCAGTGTAATTGTTAGAAATATTTTTGTTGTATTTCTGCTAAATGAAGCATTTCTTTTGTTTATTAACTTAATAATAGAATTGTGTTAACCTTAAGAGATGAGAGAATAAGCGAATGCGAATTTTACATATCAGTTGGCAGCCATTTAACGTCAGCTGCATAAGTGCATCTTTATCGTGGATTTATGAAATATCAAATAATAATGCCGCATGCTGTGGTCCAATGTGTGAATTATAATAAACATGAAATTTGTTTCAGCATAGAACAAAACGCTGCTACACACAACAACCACAACAACCGAAGCCCCAAAACACAAACCACAACAAGAGCAGAACCGAGAGCAGCAGCAATAATGCACGGTCCTATTGTTAGCTCTACCCTAGGGGGGATGAGAGCCGGAGCAGGGGAACGCTTAAGGTGGGGTCTGTCTATGCCGGTACACGGACGCTTGCTGGTCGCTCTGCTCTGTCCGCCCATTGCGGGTTTGGTTGCCATTAAAATGCAATTTGCATTTGTTGAGCAATTATTTAATGCGAAAAATGCTGCAATGACAGATAATAATGGCAAAAATTTGTAGCAGCGGCAAAAAACGTCATAATTAAGCAAATAGAAACAAAAAGTTAATTAAAAAATTAATACATTTTTTGAAACAAAACAAAACCGCAACACACAAACACACAAACACACACGCGAGCATTCTTAGCCACGTTGCGGGCATTTCGAAACGCAGCAATTCTGATAAATGCGTGCAATGCTGCCAATTAACAAACGCGAACAAGAACGCTTTTATGCCAATTAATTAATTATGAAATTAGATGGACACGTGTGAGTGTGCAAGTGTGTGAGAGTGTGAGTGTGTGAGTGTGATGTGTGGTTTGAGATAATATTGCATTTAATTTTTAATTAGTTGCCTTAAAAAATTTCATGAAATTTTTATTATTAAATATTGCTCACACAAATTAAGGTTACGCATACGTTCCGATTGCCGGCTGAGCAGGCTGAGCGATATGCTTCACTCTGCGATTTAGTTGGCACATGCCAAACACAAATCTTGATTGCACCCGATTAAACTTAACCTTGATTTGTGTAAATACAAATTTTAAGTGTAACACTTGGGCCTGTCTCTCTGTTTATATATCTGCCTATCTCTGCTCTCTATCTCTGCCTACCTCTGCCTATGTCTCCCTAACTCTCCCTATCTCTTTCTATCTCTTTCTACGTCTCCCTCTCTCTGACAATCTCTCTGTATCTGTGTGAGTCTGTATCATACTCATATCAGTCTGTCTGTATGCCAATCTGCCCGTGTCTTTATGCCTGCAGTGCAATACAAGACAATCAATTCACACAACTTAAAATGCATCGAGCGCATTTCTCATGCTTACAAGAGTCCAATCTGCGTGCGGGCTACCTCCCCACCCCAAAACTGATTCACACGTGTGGAAAATTGCTGTGAATTGTGGAAAATTGCACGTTTCCTTCGCTCTGCTCTGCAAGTGTATAAAATATAAAAACTTTCCAATGAATCTGTGATTTTTCCACTTGTTTGCAGCAGAAATTACTTAACAGTCAAACCTGAGGGCGAGTGCGCCATTGGTGTATTGGAATTTGCAGGGTAAATCACTGCGGGATAAATCAGTGCAACTGTTTGAAAGGAAGTTTTATGTAGTAGTTGTATGTGTGAGTGTGTGATGAAGCAAAGTTTTCAGTTCAAAGTTGAAAGTTGAAAGGTTTTCTCCGAATTGATTCTTTTGATTTCGATTTATGTACACATCGAAAAGAGACTCTAATTTGGTTGACTATTTTGTATTCTATTTTAAGTGCGCCTCCTTCCTGGGATGGTGGCACTTCACACGGCAGTGTAACGAGAAAGCATTGCGAAAGTTTACCTAAGTTCTTGTATTATCCGTTAAATATCAATACTTTGATGTGCTCTGAGCATAATTTGCCAAAGCAGAGTTGGCTGCAAATTTTATACACTTAAAGCTGCTGGACAAAAATTGTGACCTTCTGCGAAAGGATAAAAATTCTTTAAAGCAAAAACAAATCGTTAAAGCAAAAAGAAATCGTTAAACCAGAGAGAAATCGTTAAAGCAGAAAGAAATCGTTAAAGCATACAGAAACCAGTGAATTGAGTACGTACACCAAATTGGCACTTCTTGGCACATTAATAGGACCCCATAGAAACGGAAACTCAGCCCCAAAACTTAAAGGAATCCTTTGTGAACAGAACAGCTTGAGCCAAAATCAATTTGCATGACAACTCGGAAGTCTCATTCAATACATTTGCATAAGCGCTGCCGTGGAATGCATTTATCAACGTCAAAGCAATTGTGCTGACGCAGACACTCACATCCAAACACACGGATCCGTACTCGTACTAAATAAATTTCGCTGGATGCGTGCAAATGAAACATAAAAACCCACACAAATCGAATCAAACAATGAGAAAATCAGTTTTTCTACGATTAGATCTGTCAGCGCAAACACGCATAAATATCATTAATTTTATTAAATATAATTGCCTATGCACAGCGGTGGTTCCGGTGAAAGAGGATGAGGAGGGGTCAGGGGGTCGGTTGAAAGTGTCACTGACTGCATTCACAGTAAGTTGAATATGGGAAATGAGTACTTATAAGGAAGGAAGACAGCAACAGTTCCCTTCGAAGCAATGCTTGTAAATTACTCCAAATGTTGTAAGACGCGGGTAAATAAGAGAATCGCTTAGTATATAAAGCTATAAGTAAATAGAGAAACAGGAATTTCATGGAGGCTCGGGAACATTCGCCACAATCATCTGTTTGGCAGACAATCGTGTTGGAGTTATTCGTGGCAAGCGGCCCATAAAACTACAAAAAGTAGTCGAAAGTGATGTTCCAGAGTGAAGCTCGTTCGCGGCAGAAGCGATGAAACATTTTCAAATGTCATGGAGCTCTCCCTATCTACAACTGACCTATCTATATATCTATATTTGACCTATCTCTATATCTAGAGTTGACCTATCTACTGAAAAAACACACAGAAAAAGTTTTTCCCTGAAACTCTCCATACTGCCAGATATCATTGTTTAAGTAGAGTTGTGGAATTGGTGACAGAATTGGAGGTAGAATTGGAGGTAGAATTGAAGACAGAATTCGATTCAGAATTGGAGACAGGAATTGACTTCAAAATAGGAGACAGAACTGGATACAGAAATGGACTCAGAATTGGATTCAGAATTATAGACAGAACTGTATTCATAATTGGAGACAGAATTGGAATTGGAATTAAAGACAGAATTGGAGACGGAATTGGATTCAGAATTGGAGGCATAATTGGAGACAGAATTGGATTCAGAATTGGATTCAGAATTGGAGACAGAATTGGATTCAGAATTGGAGGCATAATTGGAGACAGAATTGTATTCAGAATTGAGGACAAGAATAGGTGACAGAATTGGATTCAGAATTGGAGACAGAATTAGAGACAGAATTGGAGACAGAATTGGATTCAGAATTGGAGACAGAATTGGATTCAGAATTGGAGGCATAATTGAAGACAGAATTATATTCAGAATTGAGGACAAGAATAGGTGACGGAATTGGATTCAGAATTGGAGCCAGAATTGGATACATAATTGGAGACAGAATTGGAGACAGAATTGGAGACAGAATTGGAGACAGAATTGGAGACAGAATTGGGGACAGAAGTGGATTTAAAATTAGAGACAAAAGCGGAGACAGAATTGGTTTCAGAATTAGAGACAGAATTGGATACGGAATTGGAGGCAGAATCCGAGTCCGAGTCGGAGTGGAATTCTGCATCAGTCCAAATTTAGTGACTCCGATACAAGAATGATCTTTCTCATCCTTCATCTCCCAACTCTTAATCTTATTGGAAAGTTAGTCCGAGTGGAGTGTGAGTGGAATTGGACAATCTGAAGTTGACGAATCATGTAATGAGTCTCTAGAAACGGTATGAAGCTACTCTCTCTCTGCTTCTCCCTGTATCCCTTTATACATACTTATACTCACAATAATAGGATATTTTTTATTCGCTAGTTTCATTGGGCGTTTTTCCATATATTTTTTTTACTTTAAAGGATGCTCCGCAGCATCCTTTCAATTCAGTAAAAGGAGGTAAAAACCCGCACACCACAACTATTTCTAATTCCGATCGATAAAGAGGAAAGAAAAGTTAAACCACAAAATGAAACTGGAATTATAAGCAGCAAAAGAAAACCAGCGGAACGTTGGAAGGACGCCTTTCAGCCTCCAAAAGTATTTGACCACAAAAAACAGTGCGAAAACATTTCGACAAGAAGGCAATTGCAGTGTGAGGCTCGAAGAAGCGTGAAATTGGAATTGAAATTTGAATTTCTAACAACTAAAGTCGCAGAGTTTTCCATAAAAGTGGCAGAGAAGAGGAGTTTTATAGGAAGCAGAAAAACAATATATGCAAATACTTATAAAACGCACTTGATTGTTGGGGGGCGCTGGGGCTGGGGCTGGGACTGGTGCCACTGTGAAGCATCCACGGATCAACATGAATACACAAAATCGGAATGAACACAATTGCTACTGAAAAAAAGGCACGGCTACTTAAATGCCATGAGCAATTGCAGTGGCAAATGATGTGCAACTAATGCGACAACTCTGACAGCGTTGCAAATGGAAGGCAACGAACACCACAGCAACGCCACTAACTACGCTGCAGAAGCACTGCAGCAATTGCAGCGTACGCACAAGCAGCACAAGCGGCAGCAGAAGTACACAGCAGAGGCATCATCTACAGCAGAGGCACCATTTACAGCAATGGCAGCATTTACAGCAGTTGAGGCTGTGGCAGCAGTTGCAGCACTGGCGACCAACAAATGTGGGAATGGCAACGCGCCACCGCAAACGCTCGATAAAGGAAATTAAAACAAAAAGGAAAATTGAAAAGGGAAAAGGGGAAAGAAAAGAAAAAAGCACTCGTTATATAAATGAAAAATATTAAATACTCATACAGGGGGCGGAGATGGGCGGAGGGACGTTTCACTGTACGAATGGGGGAGAAGTGAAATTTAAAATTAAACCATTCATAAAAATAAATGGCTCGCACGGCTTTGCTGGCTGCCGCTGACAGCTGCTGCCTTTAGCGCGGCACAACTGGAACATTTCAATTGGAGATGCTTAGCCGAGCTTTAGAGCTGGGCTGGGCTGGGCTGGGCTGGGTTGCATATACGCGAAGAGGCAAAGGTAATAATGAGGACAAAGAAAACGGTGTTGCTGTGGATAATGATGATTGCGACAGGTGCGCTACGAGGCAGTGCAGCTGCAGTTGCTGCAATGTAAGAGATTAATGCCGCAGCTTGTGGCATTACAAGACTATAAGTACAAATAATTTCAATTACTCCGACTCGTGTGATTAGTTTTCCGACCTTGTTGGGGGATTAGCAAGGCAGCAAAAAGTAAGGAGCGGATGCCAGAAAGGCAGTGAGGCATGTAATCGCTGATGCAGCACTTAAGTCAGTTCTTTTTCATACACAGAATTGTCCATAGCACGTTGGTCAATTTGCAGGTCAGGATGATCACTGAAAATTCAGGCAATTACCTAAAGTAATTCTCTGAGATCAGAGCTTAATGGGTCAGTGGGGAATTAGTGAGGAATTTGTGGGGAATTAGTGGTGAACTTATGAGGAAGTATTGGGAAACTAGTTGGGATCCAAAGGGGAATTAGTGGGGAATTAATTGGCAATTAGTGGGGAATTAGCGGTGAAATAATGAGAAATTAGTTAGGAACTAGTGGCGATTTAAAGGGGAATTAGTGGGGAATTAATGGAGAAATAGTAGGGAATTAGTTGGGAATTAGTAGACAATTAATGTTAAATTAGTGGGGAATTACTGGGAAATTAGTGGTGAATTAGTGGAGAATTAATATGGAATTAGTGGAGAATTAGTAGTGAATTAGTAGAGAATTAATGTGGAGAGTTAGTGGGGAATTAGTGGGGAATTAGTGGGGAATTACTGGGGAATTAATTGGAAATTAGTGGGGAATTAGCGGTGAAATAATGAGAAATTAGTTAGGAACTAGTGGCGATTTAAAGGGGAATTAGTGGGGAATTAATGGAGAAATAGTAGGGAATTAGTTGGGAATTAGTAGACAATTAATGTTAAATTAGTGGGGAATTACTGGGAAATTAGTGGTGAATTAGTGGAGAATTAATATGGAATTAGTGGAGAATTAGTAGTGAATTAGTAGAGAATTAATGTGGAGAGTTAGTGGGGAATTAGTGGGGAATTAGTGGGGAATTACTGGGGAATTAATTGGAAATTAGTGGGGAATTAGCGGTGAAATAATGAGAAATTAGTTAGGAACTAGTGGCGATTTAAAGGGGAATTAGTAGGGAATTAATGGAGAAATAGTAGGGAATTAGTTGGGAATTAGTTGGGAATTAGTAGACAATTAATGTTAAATTGGTGGGGAATTACTAGGAAATTAGTGGTGAATTAGTGGAGAATTAATATGGAATTAGTGGAGAATTAGTAGTGAATTAGTAGAGAATTAATGTGGAGAATTAGTGGGGAATTAGTGGGGAATTACTAAGGAATTAGTGGAGAATTAATATGGAATTAGTGGGGAATTAATTGGGAATTTATGAGGAATTAGTGGGGAATTAATTGGGAATTTATGAGGAATTTGTGAGGAATATATTAATGTGGAATTAATGAGGAATTAATGAGGAATTAGTGAGGAATTAGTTGCGAGCTAGTGGGGAATTTTTGCACATAATTTTTCTCTTAGAATGTTTATGACAAAATTTCACACACAAGGATCAAATATTTTCAATTCCAAATATTTTCTGCGGCGGCGATTGATAGATGTAAGAAATGCTTCATAGATGTAAGAAATACCTCGAACCGGTCGTCTTACAACTCTTCGACTGACGAGAAAACATAGAAAAATAATGTGATAAAATGAGGTAGAACAATGTTAGAGACAGCAAAGTCAGGGAAAACAAAGTGAAGGAAAACAAAGTGAGGGACAGGAAACAGAGGGAGAACAAAGTGAGACGAAAGAATTAGGGGACAAGGTGAGGGGGAAAATAGGGGAGAAAGTGCGGGAGGAGCAAGTGAGGGAGAACAAAGTGAGGAGACAAAGTGAGGGACAAAGAGGGGGGAAAAATGAGGTAGAACAAAGTCAAGGGATAAAGTGAGGGAGAACAAAGTGAAAGGACAAAGGGAGAGAACAAAGTGAGGGAGAACAATGTGAGGGAGAACAAAGTGAGAGAACTAAATGAACGAGAGCAAAGTGACAGGACAAAATGAGGGGACAAAGTGTAGGAACAAATTGAGAAAAAGCCAAATCCAATACAGCTTAAAACAGACAGCTCAGAATCTGGACAGACACTTTAAGACAGCTCAGAATCTGAACCAACTGCTTAAACCGACGTACAAAAATGTTCGACTAAAAGAGCAAAGCAAAAAGTTATATGAAAAGCGCAGAATGTCTACAAATAGAGGAATGCGAAGTCGCGATGGTTCAATTGTGACTTGGCAGCTGCACTAAATAAATAATAATAAAACTGCAGATTATTTTTATTGCAAATTAAAGAATCTTTCATTGAACTAACGAGAGTCCGTGTACTATATTGATATTTATCAACATGCGTTTATAAATTTTCTGACTGCACTTTTCTTGCATCAGAAGAGAAAAATGTGAACTATTAGTAAACGATGCCAAGGTGGTCGCGGCTGAGGTGTTGCACAAGTGCTCTGCACAGTGTTATTGTACAATTGGATAAGTGCGCTTCACAAGAAATCAATAACGTAAACTGGCACTAGGAATGTCAGTAGTGACATAATAAACTGTGGTAGGTTGGATTTGTGGCGTTCAATAAAAGTATTTTTTAATATTTTTATGAATGATATTTCTGTTCCTTTTCTCATAGTTTTTTCAACTAAAATTGTGTGTGGATGTGTTCATTTTCGAGAACTATTTAATTCTGAAAATGAGTCCTCAATAAAAAATATCCCCTCAACTGACATTCCAATATCTTTCTGGTATAAATTAATGTATTCCCATTAAAAATAGTCATGCTTGTTCTAAAAATAGTGATAACCCCTTCAAAATACATGTCATTTGTTCTAAAAAAAACAATTACTTTAAAAAATTGTTTTTTGTTCTAAAAATTGGAATATTTATTTAAAAAATTTATATTTTTTAATCTAAAAATTACATTTTTATAAAAAAATACCTTTTGTTTGTTGTAATAATATGAACATTAATTTCCATAAATTAATTTTTAGTTCTAAAAATCGCAATATTTATTTCTAAAAATCATATTTTTGTTCTAAAACTTATAATAATTATTTTTTTAATATTAGTTTGTTCTAAAAATTATATTTATTTTTAAAAACAGTTTGTTCTAAAATTCTAATAATCAGTGTTTAAATATTTCTTTGTTTGTTCCAAAAATTTGAATATTTATTTCCAAAAATTAATTTGTTGTTCTAAAAATTATAATTATTTTTAAAATATTCATTTTTTGTTCTAATTATTATTTATTTTTTGAAATATTTGTTTGTTTGTTCTAAAAGTACCGATAATAATTGTTAAAAATAAATTTTTCCTAAAAACCCTAATAATTATTTTAAACATTTTTCTTTGTTAGTTCTAAAAATTCGAATATTTACTTTTGAAATGTTTTATAGACAACAAATTCCAAAAACTAGAATATTTATTTTTAAAATTTATTGTTCTAAAAATTTGATTTAATAATTTGTTCTGAAAATAAATTGTTTTAAACATTCCTTTACTAATTTGTTCTAAAAAAAGTTCTCCCGAAAATAATTTGTTCTAAAATAAAGTTGTTCTACTAAATTGTTTTTGTAATTTGTTCTAAAAATAAGTTTGGTACAAAAATAATTTGTTCTAAACTAAATTGTTTTAAGTGTATATTTTAAAAAGGTAATTTGTTCTGAAAATTATTTGTTCTAAAAATTAGTTGTTCTAAAAATTATTTGTTCTAAAAATTAGTTGTTCTAAAAATTAGTTGTTCTAAAACTTATTTGTTCTAAAAATTAGTTGTTCTAAAAATAATTAGAACTACAAATAATTTGTACTGAAAATAATTTGTACTAAAAATATTCAGCTGTTTGTTTTTGAAAATACCCATGTTTGTTCTCAAAATGTTTATGCTTGCTCTCAAAATATTCATGTTTGTTCTAAAAATATTCATGTGTGTTCTAAACATACTGGTGTTAGTTCAAAAATACCAGTTTCAATCTCAAAAATTGTGATTTTATTTCTAAAACTGGTCCACTTGTATTTGTTAAAAAAATTATGTTATTTGTTAAAAAAAATTATGTTATTTGTTCAAAAAATTACTGATAATTGTTCTATAAATATTCGTATTTGTTCTAAAGATGTCTTATTATTAAAAAATTATGCATTGTGTTTAAGGACCACATATATGGGAGACTTCATAGGAGAGTTCAGATCCAATTTCGTAGTTCGCAATATTTTAATTCCAATTTTCTTTGGAGGGAACGGAAGCCTGCGAAATATTTCATATTTTACTACAGGAATTATTGAATATAATTCGACTCGCTCATTGGCCGTTTTTAGCAAGGATATCTATACATAAGCCAAGTTTAATCACTCCTTTTCTGGGGTTCTAATTGTACACTGCTTGTCTATAGACAGTTGAAGACAGTGCTGAGGATATCAACCCTACTGGAATCTTAACATTTATGTCAAATTGTAGATGTGACGTCATCATGATTACTTCAGAAACGTTACATTCAGGCAATTATTTTATGACGATCTTTAGTGGGAGACTCCAATTGTGTACAGAGGAAAATACCATCTTTAGAGGGAGACTCCAATTGTATAGAGGGGAAAATGTAGTCCTTAGCAGGAGACTCCAATTGTATCGAGGGAAAAGGCAGTCTTTAGCAGAAGACTCCAATTGTATAGAGGGGAAAATGTAGTCCTTAGCAGGAGACTTCAATTGTGTACAGAGGAAAATGCAGTCTGAGTTCTTTATTTATATAAAAAATATACGACCTTTTTGTTTACTTATTAAATTCTAAATCTGTGAAATGTTGAGTTTGCAATTAACTAGAGGAGACAAATAGCTATTGAAACCCCACCATTCTTGAAGAACTTTTCTGATTACTTATATGAAAAATATCGCTCCAGCTCAACCTGAATTCCATGCGTTGGATTTATACAACAATTTGGGTCCCATTGACTGCGCCATAGTTCAGTACAGACACTTATTTGACAGTATGTCGTTGGTTTCCACATATCGAAAGAGAATGGGGCAACGCAGCCTAACAAACTGAATGTTGTTTTGTTGCAAACGCCACTATAATTCTGTGTCAGCACGCGGCCGAAGTCAGTCACGCGGGATGGCAAAATTAACCCGACGGACGACATGTAAAACGAAATAATTGAAATGCCTGACAATACGTTCGATAATGTGGAATCGCATGCAATGGAAATTGTAATTTCCACACCACAAACAAGAGCGTCCGCCCCAGAGCTGCTGCTGCTGCCACGTTGCAAGTTCAAGTGCGGCAACCGACCACACAATGCAGCGCCACAATGTGACGCATTTTATCACACTTGTGCAATGACGTATGCCAACGAGAGATAAGCAAATTGAATTTTTCGCCACCACAATGCGCGGTGGCAGACTAAAACTTAGGTGGGATTAGGCTGAAGCACTTGAAAGCATGCTCGTTGCAATGCGTTTGCCATTTAGCAGGCGACCACCGCCACTGCGGCAATTAGGGAATGTGGCACATTTGCATTTTGGGCGAGTGTTTTCGAAAATTAGTTTTAAAAGTATTGTAATTAATTTAAAAATACTTAAGGCGGAGGGCGGCACAGGCTAATGGCGCAACTTATTATAATCAGTTGGCCTAAATAGGAGTTTTCATTATTTTTGCTGGTCCTTACAAACCAAAACTTGTCGAGAGAAGAAAACATGTCTTATCAGAAGGCTAAAAATATCGAGGCAACAAAACAAAGGTCAACAACACCACAAAATTTCCTTTCAATCGCAGAATTATTGTGACCTAAATGCAAATTACTGTTCAAACCGCTGAGAAGTATGCGCACACACACTTCTCATAGTACTGAAGGCAGTCAACTTATCACGCTTCCTATTCATGCCAATTCTTGAATGCTACTCTGGTGATTCTTTTCCACCTCCTCTGCTTCTTTCCCTACTCCGCTGCTGCTTTCCCTACTCCTCTGCTGCTTTTTCCTCTCCTCTGCTGCTTTCCCTACTCCTCTGCTGCTATTCCTCCTCGTTGGCTTCTTCCCCCTACCCCTCTTTCTCACAAACACTTCCGACTGATGTAGCCCCCAATGAATTATGGGGAATGATTCAACCAAAAGAAGTGGCTAAACACAAGAAAAAACAATGACCGAGCTACACAAATTGCTGCAGCAGCAGCGGTTGCCCATTTAATTGCTATTATTATTAAAGCCTACTTTTAGGGTGGGTCGGAAAGCGGGACCAGTTTGACAAAAGACTGCGGTGTATGGCAGAAATCACACAATGGCACCTAAAAAGCTGCAAACAAACAACACGAGCCGAGTTGTAGTGAAGAAAAACTCACACAAAAGCCGGAGGAGGAGAAGGAGGAGGAGAAGGGGGAGGTGCATAGAAAACTTGCTGCCAAATGTCCTGAATTTGAACGGTAATTTTTTGTGTTCTTTCTGCATTTGTTTTTGGGTATTTTTAGTTTTAAAAGCACATTGTAACGACGAGAAATCAGCACGCCTAAAGTGTCTCCAAAGAAAAATCGTACGAATTTGTTAGTTGGTGCCTGCCTGTCAAGTGGTGTGAGTGTGTTTGTGGTAGCCCCATTACGACACCCTACAACCAGAGCATCAGGCACTCATTCATTTGGGCAAGGCACCATTCACTCTTAGTCCCAGATGCGTCAGTCGTCTGAAGTGTGTTTAAGTTTCATACAGAGCTCCATTATGTATAAAAAGTAGTTTATAGAAGAGTGTTCCAGAAGTGAAGATCACTCGAAATAGTGACAAAAGAGTGCCAATAAAAGAATATAACACTGAAAAAATGTTCAGAGCTCAAGTGCAGCAACGTTCCAGAAGATTGTTTCTTATAGTTTAAATTTCAGGAATTAATTTAGTATTTATCACACATCCTTCGAATTCAAGGTCTGAGACAGGGTTATTTTTAAGACTGGCTGACCGAATAGGCCACGCATAGACCTGTTAGGTCCTGACCACTTGAGTGTCCGTTTAGGATTCGCGGAAGTTGAGATTATATGAATAGTATATATAATAATATTTTTATGAAAATCAGTATTCGTTTTATGTCAATATTTCCCTTTATTGGGGAATTTTAAGAACTATTAAGATATATCAGAATAAATATAAATGCATGCAATGCCACCCCAGATTCCTGGCAGTGCGACCAACTTATCTGCGGTCTCGACTGGAGGCTTGCTCAAAATGCTGGCAATCACTTGGAAAAGTTATCCAATATAACTGAGAATGAGTAGGGAAAAATATGGAAGTGGTGGAATCTGAACACTCCTCTTCGAAAAAGCTATCATGTTATTCTACCGGAAACAAGGAAAAGCAGTGTTGATTAGACGACCTCGAGTGTTATGATTCAACTCCCTGCTATCAAAATGTGTTAAAACGATGGCTGGAAATTTCATTTTGTCAATTGAGCAGCAGTTTCCTTTATACACATATCTAGCTTCATATTACTGTGCTTCGAATCTTTATAGTGTCCGTATAAATTCCTTCCAATTACAGTGGTTCAAACGAAGAATCAACACAGTCATTTTAAGCGAACACTATAGATCCAACTATGACATGAATAAGTGGAGTCTATCTTCAGATGGCATCTGTAGATTCTGTGGAGAAAGTGACGAAACCTCACTAAACCTGATCGCAGACTGCGGTCCTTTGGGACACAAAAGGCACAGGAGTTTTGAAGAATATATCTCAGATATGAGCAAGACCCCTCAACTCCAAAATATATGAATTCCCATCGGAAATTTACCTGGCAGAAGATCTCTACAGGAGACTATCCTCATCTTTTAAATAGCGACCTCACAATAAATCTTTCAGGCCGCAGTGTCTAACACCCTTAACTAAATCGAATCCATTGTGGTTCAAACCTTCCCAGTTTTCTTTATACATACATATTTTCTTAATACTACTCAGGTTCTTTAGAGAAGAAATGTTGTATCCAAAGTATCAAGCACAGCTCTAGGTTAAGCTACTCTTCCAAGGCTCTTTACATTCTAGTTGTACTAATAAGAA
Organism: Clusia tigrina; assembly: GCA_920105625.2. Classification (NCBI taxonomy): domain Eukaryota; kingdom Metazoa; phylum Arthropoda; class Insecta; order Diptera; family Clusiidae; genus Clusia; species Clusia tigrina. Next base: position 164,223,412 of record OV050033.1, on the reverse strand, counting down.
GGTACTAACCTTCGATTACAGTTGACTTCCAATAGTTCGCTGATGAACATGGAACTTCATTCAATCAGTCTTTACACTGAAAAGAACCTTTTCCTTCTTCCAAGGGAGGGAACAGCCTCTCCGGTTGTAGGCACGGAACCATTTTTTGGTTTAGGAAAGGGTAACTTACTTATTCACGTTGATTCAGAAAGTAGAAGACAATCAAAGAAGAGTATACTGGGACAATTTACCAGGGTTTATCATAATCAAAATCGCTTATAGGGACCTTTATGCTCCTAAGCTTCAATGTTTATATGGAACTAAATAATAATTCAAGAATCATTACAGGAATTCTAACATGGCACTGTGCAGAAGCTGTGGGGATGAAGAGGAGGAGGAAACTGTGGACCATCTCTTCTGTAGGTGCCAGGCTCTAGCTAAAAGCAGAGCGGGCTCTTTTACGCAAGTACGCTTTCAGCTCTCTTACGGAAGTGTTCGGCTCAAAGTTCTAACAAATCCTGCGCTTTATTAGGGTTTCGAAATGGTTTCACGAGTAAAGTAGAGGTGCAGTGTTACGCGGTGGTATCGCAATTAACCCATAGTGGACTGAGTGAGTTGGTCTATAGAGTGACTGCCACGAAAAACTAACGTGTAGACTGGGAATTTATTCTAATGGGGCTTGCACGTTTTGCAGGGAAGCAGATGAGACTGCGAAACACGTGCTGGGATCATGCCCAGCAATAATACACAAACGATAGAAGCATTTGGGTAATCATCGAATACGAGATGAAGAAATAAGACTCAACAGAAGAGGCCTAATACAAAAATATATCAAGGAAAGTAGACTCAGAGAAATACTACGAATCCAAGAAGGGGGCACAATAGATCCCCCTAAGGTCGGAGAGCAAGACCGTCCCCTAAGAGTAATAATAATAATAATAATAATAATAATAATAAGTGAAGAATAGTAATTCCATTATTATTTTACAAAAGAAAAGGAGAGCACTAGCTGCCACGACTTTCAAGGCTTCTCACTTTGCAAGCAATGAATTAACATAAATAAAGGATTAAGATAAAAGATGAATGAAGATAATTATGAATTCAGATAATAATGAATGAAGATAATTTTGAATTAAGATAATAATGAATTAAGATAATGATGAATTAAGATAAAAATTACATAATAATGAAGTTAACATTTCCCAAAAACCGAAGGATCCCCTCTCCACTTCTAAATAGAATATACTTTTTGAGGTATAATGTAGAAGGATATTTGTCTATCTGTTTGACGTTGTGAGCATACGTTTTCCATGTTAACACTAAAACATGTCCTACAAGGCACAAAATGATCCCGGCTTTAAAGGACGACATTTAAGTCTAATGCAAATAACGAATTCACCTATGAAAATAGAATACCAAACACAAAAAAGGATATTTTAAGTAAAATGTATGTAATCCTTTATCTTTGTACAAGGATTTAGAGTGCCTGTATGTAATCCCTGAGGATCAACTAATTGAAATAAAAAACTAACTAAAATGGGCAGTACACAAATCAGGCGCATGTAGTGTTGGAAAATGTCGGTGGAGATGAAATAACACACAATCTGATGCAGTCCCACACGAACACACGTAGAGAAAGGCACACAATACATGGATAAAGGCACACATACATGGAGGAAGGCACACGTACAGGTAGAAAGCCACATATACATGGAGAAAGGCTGTGATTCATAGAGAAAGGCACACCCTTAGAGAAGGGGCACGCATACACGAAGATTCACACATGCAAGAAGAAACACACACAGAAGAAGGCCCTCAAACACGCACACAGAGCAAGATTCATTTGCCATTAGGCAGAGCATGGAATGCATTTTTATTCTTGGGGTTTTCAGTTGTTTTGTGCACTTTTGCAATGCTTTTGGCAGAATGCCTAAATCGATAATATTAGTTTGGTTGTTGGATGTGCCACAATAGGCTTACGTCGGAGATAGACGCACACCTCGAGGAGATTGGCAAGTGGCAAATGGAAAGCCAAATAATACCGTCGATGTTTGTGTGTGTGTGTGTGTGAGTGTGTGTTTGTGTGTGTGTGAGAGTGTGTGTTAGACAAGCGCTACTTACGAGTATTCTCATTTTCCAATTTGTTGTGTACTCGCATGTGTGGCATTTTTGAATTTAATTCTTCTTTTCATTTTGTTGCAATTCTTTTTCTTCTTTTTTCTTATATTTTGTTGTTGTAGTTTCTTTTCTTTTATTTTCTTTTGTTTTGTTTTGTTTTATTTTTCTTGCAATTTGTTGTCTTTTATTTTTGCTTAATTTTTGTTGTCTTTTCTTATATTTTCTTGCATGTCTTTGATTCCCTGCGCTGCCAATGGCACACAGAAAAATGTTTGAAAAAAGCAGTTTTGCTCCTTGGAAGATTCTGTGCAGTGAAGGATGCAGCAGAAAGCCGCTGCACCATAAATTGGTTGTGTGAATTTCCACAATCTCTTTCAGATCTCGCTGCAAAAGCGTTCTAATGTCAGTGGAGTTTACATGGAAATGTTTCCTTTCCTTTTTTATGGGAAAGTAGCTTTGATAAATTTTTTATTAATATTTAAATGAAAAATATGTTTGGGTACTACTCCAGGTAGCTCCACACAGATGCAGGACACTTCACAGTACACCTAGTACACCTCACAGTACTCCTCACAGGACACCCCACTAACTGCACAACTCTCGCAGATAAGAGTTGTGCATCCTGCCCACCAACAATGATACAATGCGGGCCCGCGCCAATGCAAATGTGGGCTTTTGGGCTCTTGGCTCGTGGCAGTTGCCAGTTGGCAGTTGGCAGCCGAAGGCAAGCACACGTGTGCCCAGCTGCTGGATATGTGATGTAACAAAATGGAGCAGTTGGACAGTTGGTAACAAAAAAGAAATGAAATTGCATAACAACGAAAGCACAAAAAAGAGCACTCTGCAGCAAGCAATATTAAAAGTGCCTCTGCCCAGTTATGGCCATGTTCGGAACAATTTTAAACTGACCTCATGTTGTACAAGCACCAATAAAGAGTGCAGCCCGTAAATGAAACTGGCTGCTGCCGCCTCCTGACTACTGCTGCCTCCTGACTACTGCTACTTCCTCACCACTGCTGCCTCCTCACCACTGCCGCCTCCTCACCACTGCTGGCTGGTTGCAAATGGAAATAGTAATGGAAAAAAAGCATTTAAATGTCCTTTTAGCACATTTTTGTAGTGGTACCCCAGTGCATTTAATATCTTCGGCAGTCGGTGGCAGTGAGTCGCAATTTAACCGAAAATAAGTAAACGTGTTATCATCAACGGAGTTGCCCGGCAGAGCCACCGGAACCATCCGACCGTGGGCACACCACTATGAGTGTGTGTGGCCAGGCGACAGCAGATTTTCATTTTCTTGTTTGCTCTTGCAGTGTCCTAGATGGCCATTTTGGTGTGTTGCCATGCCGGCAGTTGCTGTTTGCCAGCGTTGGTGTAAACATGGTTTAGGTTTATTATGCAACACGATTAAAACTTCACCGAAAAGGACCACTCAATTCATAGCCCCACCCCACCACCCACTTCCTTATTCACTCTATCTCTCTTCTCTCGCCTTTTCTATGTTCATGTCCAGTCCTATGTTGCGTAGTGTTGTTGTTAATTGGCAACTGAGCAACATTACAGGGCATTAGAAGCATCAACAACATTTTAATGGGTTTGGTAAATGCTGAAATATTTCGGAAGAGGAAAACAACTCTAAAGGATAATTAAGCAAACACCGCAAAATAATTTCCATAAAAAAAACAAACAAGGTGAAATATGTTGGGGTTTCTTTTAATAGAACATAAAAAAGTTTTCATTGGAAAGGTGACGAAAGGTCACCGCTAAATGAAGGGTGTAAGGGTCCTTCGCTGATAACTTCTGTCAAATCGTATCCTGTATTGGGCATTGCTATTCATAATTAACATACTCTGGAATATGGTCATGGAAGGTTTTAAACAGAGTTCAAATGTCTCAAATGGGTTTACGGCCGACATAAGGAACCCTACAGACCCAAATGATATGTCAAATGCTCTGCACGCATATGCCAAGGGCAGGTCTACGAAGACGGTACTTCAATCATTCAGGAGTATGGTGGAACGTACTCAGGAGTATGGTGGAACGTACTCAGGATAATGGTGGAACGTACTCAGGAGTATGGTGGAACGTACTCAAGAGTATGGGGGAAACGTACTCAGGAGAATGGTGGAACGTACTCAGGAGTATGGTGGAACGTACTCAAGAGTATGGGGGAAACGTACTCAGGAGAATGGTGGAACGTACTCAGGAGAATGGTGGAACGTACTCAGGAGTATGGTGAAACGTACTCAGGAGTATGGTGGAACGTACTCGGGAGTATGGTGGAACGTACTCAGGAGTATGGTGGAACGTACTCGGGAGTATGGTGGAACGTACTCAGGAGTATGGTGGAACGTACTCGGGAGTATGGTGGAACGTACTGAGGAGTATGGGGGAACGTACTCAGGAGTATGGGAGAAACGTACTCAGGAGTATGGTGGAACGTACTCAGGAGTATGGTGGAACGTACTCAGGAGTATGGTGGAACGTACTCAGGAGTATGGTGGAACGTACTCGGGAGTATGATGGAACGTACTCAGGAGTATGGTGGAACGTACTCAGGAGTATGGAGGAACGTACTCAGGAGTATGGTGAAACGTACTCAGGAGTATGGTGAAACGTACTCAGGAGTATGGTGAAACGTACTCAGGAGTATGGGAGAAACGTACTCAGGAGTATGGTGGAACGTACTCAGGAGTATGGTGGAACGTACTCAGGAGTATGGTGGAACGTACTCAGGAGTATGGTGGAACGTACTCGGGAGTATGATGGAACGTACTCAGGAGTATGGTGGAACGTACTCGGGAGTATGGTGGAACGTACTGAGGAGTATGGGGGAACGTACTCAGGAGTATGGGAGAAACGTACTCAGGAGTATGGTGAAACGTACTCAGGAGTATGGGGGAACGTACTCAAGAGTATGGGGGAAACGTACTCAGGAGTATGGTGGAACGTACTCAGGAGAATGGTGGAACGTACTCAGGAGAATGGTGGAACGTACTCAGGAGTATGGTGGAACGTACTGAGGAGTATGGGGGAAACGTACTCAGGAGTATGGTGGAACGTACTCAGGAGTATGGTGGAACGTACTCAGGAGTATGGTGGAACGTACTCGGGAGTATGGTGGAACGTACTCAGGAGTATGGTGGAACGTACTCAGGAGTATGGTGGAACGTACTCGGGAGTATGGTGGAACGTACTCAGGAGAATGGTGGAACGTACTCAGGAGAATGGTGGAACGTACTGAGGAGTATGGGGGAAACGTACTCAGGAGTATGGTGGAACGTACTCAGGAGTATGGTGGAACGTACTCAGGAGTATAGTGGAACGTACTCAGGAGTATGGTGGAACGTACTCAGGAGTATGGTGGAACGTACTCAGGAGTATGGTGGAACGTACTCGGGAGTATGGTGGAACGTACTCAGGAGTATGGTGGAACGTACTCAGGAGTATGGTGGAACGTACTCAGGAGTATGGTGGAACGTACTGAGGAGTATGGGGGAACGTACTCAGGAGTATGGTGAAACGTACTCAGGAGTATGGTGGAACGTACTCGGGAGTATGGTGGAACGTACTCAGGAGTATGGTGGAACGTACTCAGGAGTATGGTGGAACGTACTGAGGAGTATGGGGGAACGTACTCAGGAGTATGGGGGAAACGTACTCAGGAGTATGGTGGAACGTACTCAGATGGGGAAGCGTACTCAGATGGGGAAGCGTACTCATATGGGGAAGCGTACTCAGATGGGGAAGCGTACTCAGAGGATATGAGAACTGTCCAAGACAGAAACTCTTTTCAAGCCACGTAGAATTAAGGGCATCTAAACTCTTGTTAGGCAACTACAACAGCAAAACATTTCAGTCTTGCATTTGGACTGTCCAAGAATAAACTATCCAAGAATAGACTATCCATAATTTTAGCCGGGCTGTAGGCTCAACGAACATCTGAGCAAGCTAGAAATTTTAGCAAGTTCCTTTTGGAGATTCTGTGAGGAGGACACTGAATCACCAGAGCACATAATTCGGGTTTGTTGATGCGCGTTGATGCACAAAAGGAAAAGGCACCTGGGTACTAGAATAGCACGATTTGAACCAGTCGACAGCCTAAAATTGTTTGGCTACCTCAGGGTAGGATGATATTTTATAGGGATATCCTATTAGCAGAGGATAGTACAATATATCTTTTTGTTCGCAGTACTTCACACAGCTCCTTATACATTATTTTACATCTCCACTTGGAAAATCCCGAGGCTCATGTCCATATCATACGGTACTCAGCACAGCAAATGAAGACTGCCACTCTCGTAAAAGGATTGCAAAATGGTGGTAGTAGGCATACTGACAGGTCACTGTCTAACGGTGGCACACGCTAAAAGGATGGGGCTTACGAAGAACCACGTTTGTAGGATATGTGGGGAGCAGGGCAAAAGTGAATCTTGGGAGCATTTCCTGTGTCTATGCCCCGCAATCTCAAAATTAGCATGTAAAGTGGAGCATATTTTCAGGGGCAATCAGAAAGCAATCAACGCACATCGCCGGCACGTACATGTTCAGATATTGTTTTTCCACAGCGAAGTTGGCATTTTCGACTTTCTACGTACTGTCGGAACGTGCCCATTCAGTTGTGCTGTAGGGTAGAAAATGATGCACCTATAAAAGAAGAGCATGTGCCACGGTTGTGTGACAACGATGCATGCAATTCCTAAGAATGCACGCAAGCACCAGGGACCATTGAGAGCATAAAAGCAAGTGCCGCGTTTGCCAAACAGATTTGTTAGCGATTCTGAATGAGTGTGTAAGAGTGTGAGTGTGTGTGTGTGTGCGTGCGTGTATATGTGTGTTTGTGTGTCTGTGCAGTTTGTATTTTTAATTGAATGCAAAATAAAAAAGCAACCATTTAATTTCCATTTAGTCAAACGTGCCCAATTTGTTGATTCTAAATTAATACGCCTAACGTGCTGCGAACACTCTCGTATTGTTAATTTTAGATTCATTTAACTCAATTATTTATAGCTGCACATGCAACCTTCTGGTAGCAAATATGGTCGTGTCGTGCCGTGTCGCCGCTAGGTACTCGTAACTTGCTTCCACCGCCGCCACCACCACCATCATCATCATCATCACCGCCGCACTGCCGTCCAAATAAGTTTCAATTCAATTACTTTGCCTCCTAATGGCGTGGCGTTGATTGAGATTTTCGGCTTTAATTACTTTAGTACTAACCCAGGTCTTAAGGAGTCGACAACAAGAGGCCATTTGTTGATTATTATTTTGCCGCATTCCTCGTATCGTCCTTGCCTCTCGCAACGTTGCCGGCTTCTTTGCTATTAAATCGTTTTGACAGAAGTTGCTGGCAATGTTTTTATGTCAGAGCGGCATTAAGGGATTTGCCTGCTCCACCTGTTTCGCTGGGTAATTGATTAAGCAGCTTACAGCATCAACCGATAGGACATTTGTCTTGTAGCTGCGAGTACAAACATTGACACATGTGTCAAAATTTTAATGGATAACCCAATTTGTGTGTGTGGCAATTGCCTCAGTTTTTGTTGCACTTGATTCAAATTGTGAGTGGCGTTTTTGCGAGAGGTGCTTTGCCCATTTAATAAAATTTAGTAGCCAATTGGGGCTGTCACTTGGACTGCAGTGGCATTTTATTAATTCAAACAGCACTGCCTGATGTCTGCTTCGAGTATAATTGGACAAGTGTGTGCAAAATCTTGCATAGGGCAAATATTTTCGAGCAGCAAGGACTCTCAGCTAAGGCCACATTTATGGCATTCTATTCGTTTGCACATATTTACTCGTATATTTCATTGCAAAGTATCGTCCGGAAACTTAACACACTTCAACTTGTGCAAGGAACACTTCCCTAGACTCCGCCAGCTCAGCAGAGCACAAACAACTTATGCAATATGCATTCACTTTACATGAACACACAGGACTGCGTATGAATATTTATAAAGCATTATTTCCAAAGGCAACACCATCTCCCCTTATACTTGTAGTATACACTTTGTTCGTGGCCATTCCATTTGTGCTCCATGCAAGAGGAGATCAACTTAATCAGATATAGTTTGTAACATTTAATTATCATATATATGTTTAATATGAGATAGCAAATCAACTGCATTCGCTGAGACTTCCTTACGTCGACAAAAAGAAACCTTGAAGGATGTTGTAGGAACTGTAAGAATAGTTGAAATCAGCAATTCTTTTCCAAAAAATCACTACTGACCCAACTAGAACTATATACAAAGAATTCTAGAGATACTAGAAATCAGTAATTCTTTTGCATAAAATGACTACTGCCACTATAGAAGTGTATTCCAGGTATTGCAAGACTTAAAATCAGTAATTCTTTTGCACAAAATCTCGACTGATCCAATGAAAGTATATGCCGGGAATTCCAGGATTACTTAAAATCAGTAATTATTTTGCATAAAATGACTACTGCCACTATAGAAGTGTATTCCAGGTATTGCAAGACTTAAAATCAGTAATTCTTTTGCACAAAATCTCGACTGATCCAATGAAAGTATATGCCGGGAATTCCAGGATTACTTAAAATCAGTAATTATTTTGCATAAAATGACTACTGCCACTATAGAAGTGTATTCCAGGTATTGCAAGACTTAAAATCAGTAATTCTTTTGCACAAAATCTCGACTGATCCAATGAAAGTATATGCCGGGAATTCCAATATTACTTAAAATCGGCAATTCTTTTGCATAAAATCTCGACTGACCCAATGAAAGTACATGCCAGGAATTCCAGGATTACTTGAAATCAGCAATTGTTTCGCAGAAATATCTCCTAGGACGTCCAGGATTACTTAAAATCAGCAATTATTCAGCATAAAATCACTACGAATATAGAAAATGAATTTCAGTAACTCGATTAAATGGATTTAGTAAATCAATTACTGAAGAACAGAAACAGAATTGCTGACTTGGAGACTTTAATTCAGCATTTGATATTGTCACATTTACATGCAGGAACTGCAAAGACCGAGAAACAGCTATTCACTTTCTTTGCCCAGCCCTCGCCCGCATGAGATTCACATTTTTCGGAAGTCCTTTTCTAGAGAGTCTGAGGCACTGCTCTAATTTAGGACTTTCAGCCCTTTCCTCCAGCTGCATGTAATACATAGGATATCAGCACCTTTAGGCTCGTCAAGATATGGCATCAAAACGATACTAGTTGTAATTGGAATGACCCGAGGGTTTAACAGCCATTTGATAACATCGATCGATAAAATTTACGTTATGAGACATGAAATGGACCTGGGAACTACGTTCCATTCACGCATATATAAACAATCAATCGACTGAACGCAATGATAGTGAAACAAACAGGAAGTTATTACATAAAATATTTATAGAATCTTTGCGAAATTAGCTGCGGAAAATGTATTTCCTTCGGAAATGAAAATATAAATAATAAAATAAAATAATGTTTTGGAAATTACAAAAAATTTCCATAGATTGAAAAGAGATGTTAGGAAATATTGTTTTGAAAATTTTATAAATTGATTTATTGAGGTAATTTTTTAGCATAGTTTTTACTCACCTTCTTCAAAATGATTAATGTTTTATTGGTAAAAAGTTAAGTATATTAATATGGGAAATGGATTCGTTGAAAAATGCTCTCTTACTACAATAATTATAATTAGTGTTTATTTTTGTGAAGATCGAATGAGACAATAAACATTTCAGCACGGCGATTAACATAACATGCAATTTAAGCAAAGCAACAAAAAGAACACAATCGAAACGAAAATAAAATTCGAATAAAACTGTTTTAGGCTACAAATAAACAATTGGCGCAAGTACTTGAAGGGGAGTGCATGCGAGTGACTGTGTGCGGAATATACACAAATCGAAATAAGAAGGAAAACTATAGTCGACCAGGAACGACCATGAGATGGCGAAACAGTCAATTGGTGTTGCATTGGGGTGGTCATCTGTTGGAAGCAAGGACAAGGGGAAACTGCACCATAGCACAGGAACGAAGGAGAAACTGTACCATAGCACAGGCATATACTCGTATGTCCACACCAAGGATGCGCAATGAAACAAAAACCGACATTCATGGAAGGAAACATTATTCTCCGCCAAAGTAGACAAACAGACAAAATAATGATAAATGTTGTGAGTGTTATAAATAGCAGGTTTTAATTCAAGGTACAATAATGGCCCCTTGTTGGGCTCCGCTGCTTCCTTTCCTAGACTGGGAGAATATCTTAAAACACGTTCAGGATGATGAACAGAAATTTTAGGATTTTTATGCGCTCCAATTGGCAATTACTCTCGTCATTATTGTAGGACTGCGGTTGATTTTATATTTTGGGGCTGTTGGTAGCATCTGAAATATTATATCCTTCTACCGTTGATATGCGAATGGAAGAACGGGTAATTAATGAGTGACTATAAAAACTTGAGAATTATTAATTCTAAGTGAGTAAAAAAGAGACGATCCCTCATATACGTGGGATATACATGTCAGATGCACGGAGATGACTGAAGATACCTGACTCCCCAATGCCGCCACAAATAAAATATGAATGTAAACAAAAGAATTTAATTAATATGATTCAAGGGAGTAAAGCTGGAGAGAAGGACTGATGTAATAACTTAAATGTAGAACAATAAACAACAAAAAATAATAACGATGTAACAATTTATATAAAAAATTTAACAAAAAAAAAACGTATAAAAAATATATATAGAAAAATATATAAAAAAATATATCAAAGATATATTAGAAAATTATATTAAAAATATATAAAAAAAGTGTAGGAAAAATGTATAAAAAAAATATATTAAAAATATATAATAAAAAGTGTAGAAAAAATATAAAAAAATATATAAAATATATATAAAAAATATATAAAAAATATATACAAAAGATATATGACAAAATTTCTTAAAATAAATATATTTAAAATAAGCAACAACTTAATATAAAATAATTATATAAAAATTATATAAAAAAAAAATATAAAAAGTATACAAAAATATAAATTAATAAAAAAATATTTTAAAAAATATAAAAATAAATAATTAAATAAATAAAAAAAATTTTTTATAAAAAATATATGATAAAAAATATATAATATAAAATATATAATAAAAAATATATATTAACATATATATAATAAAAATATATATAAAAAATATATTATAAAAAATATATTATAAAATATTTATAACAAAAAATATATTATAAAAAATATATAATAAAAAATATATAATAAAAAATCTATAATAAAAAGTATTTAATAAAAAATATACATTAAAAAATATATAATAAAAAATATTGAATAAAAAGTCTATAATAAAAAATATATAACAAAAAATATATAATACAAAATCTATAACAAAAAATTTATAATAAAAAAATATAGTAATAGAAATATAAAAAAATCTCTATATTATTAAATATGAATAAAAAAATAAAATTAAAAATATATAATAAAAAATATTTAATAAAAAATATTGAATATTGAAAAAGTCTATAATAAAAAATTTATAACAAAAAATTTATTATAAAATAATATAATAATAGAAATATAAAAAATATATATATATAATATAAAATATGTAATAAAAAATATATAATAAAAAATGTATAATGAAAAATTTATAATAAAAAATATATAAAAAAAATTTATAATAAAAAATATATAATAAAGAATTTAATATAAAAATATATAAAAAAAATTTATAATAAAAAATATATATAAAAAAGGACTAAAACATAATAAAAGTTAAAATAAAAATTCAAAGTGAATAATTAAATGTACAAAATAAATCAAGTAAAAATTCAAAGTGAATAATTAAATGTACAAAATAAATCAAGTAAGTCATAAGAAATATTAAATCAAAGGATAATTATAAAAATAAAAAGATAATTATAAAAATAAAAAGAAAAAATATTTAAAAAAATGCGAAAATAATTAATAAATTATATTAAAAATGTAAAATAATAATGCAAAAAATATAATTCACTTTATGCTTTAATATATAAAAAAAAAATAAAATAACAAATAAAAAAAATAATAATAAAATAAAAAAAAAATTATTTTAAAAAATTAATAAATTTAAACAAAAATAAAATGCATTTAAAAATATAAATTGAAATAGTAAATTTGAATATATGTGAAGGTAGTGGAACACACAGATTGGCGTGCATTGGGATAACTGGTGCCATGAGTACCTGCCCAAAGGCAGCAGTAGAAGTTTGATCTAAGTCCATTACATATAGTAGTGTAAAAGAGAGCTCCAGCCCTGGCAGCTGCAGTCAGGATCAAGGTCAATTACCAGGCTTGATGAAGGGCAATTTAGGTTTAGGTTTCGGTTGGAGTGGCAGCAAAAAGTACACTCAGGTACAAGTAATGGCCCATTGTGATACCATGGATGGGGCGCTGCACACGCACTGACCACCCAAGCCGAGTATAGTTACCGCTTAGTCGGTGAGCGCCTGTGCAGCACCATGAAGGGCAATAGAACAGAACAAACCCAGACATTGGTTACTCTCTGCTGGATTGTCCTCTGGTCAGGAGTCAGAAAACATTTGAATTGGGGCAATGCTTTGTGGCAAATCTAAGCAAAAAAAAAGGAATGGGGCGGTTTAAGTACATGATTGATTACTCCTCTAAAGGAAATACAATTATGTGGTACACAGATGGATCGAAAACTGGAAGTGGTACCGGAGCAAGTGTATTGAGACCTAGAACTAGATATACACTTAAAAAAATTGTTCCTAAGAATTAATAGCAATTATTTACAATCGAACATAAACATTAATAATATATATTTTTAATAAACATTTTTTTTCTACAAGCACACAACAAACACACTACGATAAAAAGAACAACAACAACAACTGAAATTGAAATACGAGCAAAAATGAACGAAATTTTGAATCGTTGCTGATTTACTTACATGCGGTGAAAGATTTGTAGCGTTGTTTAGCATGATCTGAATTTTGAGTGTTGGATTCTTTGAACAAAATCGAATGTTGGTAAGGATTCTCTGATTGGATGATTTCTTTCACAAAAATTTATTTTAAAAAAAACACAAAAAAATACAAAATTAATTTCGAAATTACAAAATTGAGATATGCAAAAAAATTCAATGTTGTGTGTGATTTAAAAACTATTTCGTTTTTGTTTTTAATTTCCCGCTTAATTTTTTCTTGTTCAATCGTTTCTGGACTTTACAGCTCAACTACAATTTTGTAATCAAAAAGCAAATATTAAATCATTTATATTTTTATTATTATTATTATTATTATTTAAATTTAAATTAAGCTTAGGGAACTTGCAGCTACATTCTGTGATCTAGACGAGTGTTTGATAAGAAATCAAAAGTCAAATGTAAACGTAAATAAAATAATAAGGGAAGGGGCGAAGTCCGCAGCAGTTCTACCGACGGCTGCGCTCGCCGTGGGACTACTGCCTGGGGTGTCATTACGTAACGACCACTAACGGGGGAGAGAAGTGATTCGTTTGAATGTGTGCGTTCACCATTCGTAAGAGTACTTATAAATGTGCCTCAGATTGCTGGGGAGTCAGGTCGCGGAGTGTGTTACCCGGAATTGGCGACGGTATTATCAGGAAAATGATGCCGCAACCTGACTCATGATTACATTGGGTGTGTTTTGCTATAGTATTAGTATGTATATATGTATACATACTGTAGTTCATAAAAAGCCGTGTACAATTCGACAGAATCAACTCGCTTAATGCAGCTGACTTTGAAATTTGCGTGGGAATGCCCTGAAAAATTGAGAGAACTGCGTTGGGATTGGTTCGCTTCCGTGAGAATCCCCTACAAAACTTGGAGAAGTGGAAGCTATGCGTGTTGGGATTGGTTTGCTTCTGTGGGAGTCCCCGGAAAACCTTGGAGAAGTGGAAGCTTAGCGTGTTGGGATTGGTTCGCTTCTGTGGGAATCCCCGGAAAACCTTGGAGAAGTGGAAGCTTAGCGTGTTGGGATTGGTTCGCTTCTGTGGGAATCCCCTACAAAACTTGGAGAAATGGAAGCTTAGCGTGTTGGGATTGGTTCGCTTCTGTGGGAATCCCCTACAAAACTTGGAGAAATGGAAGCTTAGCGTGTTGGGATTGGATCGCTTATGTGGGAATCCCCTGAAAAACTTGGAGAAGTGGAAGCTATGTATGCGTGTTGGGACTGATTCGCTTCTGTGGGAATGCCCTGAAAAACTGAGAGAAGTCGAAGTTAAGCGTGAAGGGATTGGTTCGATTCTACGGGAATCCCCTGAAAAACTGAGCGAAGTAGGTAAAGCGTGTTGGGACTGATTCGCTTCTGTGGGAATCCCCTGAAAAACTGAGAGAAGTCGGTAAAACGTGTTGGGATTGGTTTGCTTCTGTGGGAGTCCCCGGAAAACCTTGGAGAAGTGGAAGCTTAGCGTGTTGGGATTGGTTCGCTTCTGTGGGAGTCCCCGGAAAACCTTGGAGAAGTGGAAGCTTAGCGTGTTGGGATTGGTTCGCTTCTGTGGGAATCCCCTACAAAACTTGGAGAAGTGTAAGCTATGCGTGTTGGGATTGGTTTGCTTCTGTGGGAGTCCCCGGAAAACCTTGGAGAAGTGGAAGCTTAGCGTGTTGGGATTGGTTCGCTTCTGTGGGAGTCCCCGGAAAACCTTGGAGAAGTGGAAGCTTAGCGTGTTGGGATTGGTTCGCTTCTGTGGGAATCCCCTACAAAACTTGGAGAAATGGAAGCTTAGCGTGTTGGGATTGGTTCGCTTCTGTGGGAATCCCCTACAAAACTTGGAGAAATGGAAGCTTAGCGTGTTGGGATTGGATCGCTTCTGTGGGAATCCCCTGAAAAACTTGGAGAAGTGGAAGCTATATATGCGTGTTGGGACTGATTCGCTTCTGTGGGAATGCCCTGAAAAACTGAGAGAAGTCGAACTTAAGCGTCAAGGGATTGGTTCGATTCTATGGGAATCCCCTGAAAAACTGAGCGAAGTAGGTAAAGCGTGTTGGGACTGATTCGCTTCTGTGGGAATGCCGTGAAAAACTGAGAGAAGTCGGTAAAACGTGTTGGGATTGGTCCGCTTCTGTGGGAATCCCCTACAAAACTTGGAGAAGTGGAAGCTTAGCGTGTTTGGATTGGTTCGCTTCTGTGGGAATCCCATACAAAACATAGAAAAGTCGAAGTTAAGCGTGTAGGGATTGGTTCGATTCTATGGGAATCCCCTGAAAAACTGAGAGAAGTAGGTAAAGCGTGTTGGGATTGATTCGATTCTATAATTTTTGGGACTTGGAATTACAAGTAATGGTTTGTGCATGAATCTTTTAGCAAGGATGGATTTAAGGAACTTCAATTAGTTGTTTTAGGAACTTCACTTAGTTTTGTTTATTTTAGTAGGCAAATATTTTACTGGTGATTTGACTGTTATTATTGACATGAACACCAAAAGAACCTACTCCGTGTTGAGCTGACATAAAGAAAAACCAGAAATTGTGCCCACAGCTGCTCAAACATGATGTAAATATGACATCAAAGAACACTCCACTCTTCTCGAACACTCCACTATCCTCGAACACTACACACTCTCCTCGAACACTCCACACTCTCCTCGGACACTCCACACCAGAGACCATAGAGACGGGACAAAAAAACTGTCTTTGTTTATCATTAGTTGCCTATATGGATAGGTTTGTTTATCATTGGTTAGGAAGAAAATCAGCCACACTACTACAGTTTTGCGAATGAGTAAGTAAGCAGTAATTTCTCTGTATTCTCTGCTCTACACTCTCCTCGAACACTCCACACTCTCCTGGAACACTCCACACTCTCCTCGAACACTCCACACTCTCCTCGAACATAACGCACTCTCCTGGAATACTTCATTCTCACCTAGCACTCTAGCACCCTAGTACTCTACACCTCTAGCACCCTAGTACTCTAGCACCCTAGTACTCTACACTCTCCTCAAACACCCCACACTCTCCTCGCATAGTCTACAACTCTCCTCAAACAGCTTTCTAGTTTGCGACTCTAAACCGTGAACTTGTTCTATAGTGCCGTGCTTTTTCCGAAAGCGAAATTGCTTATTGGGTATTATGTTGATGCAGATGTGAGGCTAGTTTTCCTAAAATAGCTTCTCAAATAGTTTCGAAACGAAGGGTAGCTGGGTAATTGGTCTGTATGCGTTGGCTTTTCGCCAGGTTTTGATATCATTGTTATGTGTGATAGCTTCCAGATTCGTTGGAATGGGCGCATAGAAACAGTGAGCTAGGATGTATTCAAAGCCGTGTGTACTGCTTTTATTTTAAAAAAAAAACTCCCCTCAGGTATTTTTGTTGAAAGCACACTAAGTATGGCCTGATTTTAGTAGGATTTCTTATTAACCAAAAGTGGACAAAGAGTATCCAGTTTTCACGATTTTTACCTATAATAAGGCTACTTTTCTATAGCAAAATGGACTCAGTGCGTGCGCAGTCTAATTTTTAGTGAAGCCCAAAAAAATCTGTTCAGTGCGTTCGCAGTCTAAGGGAATTTTTTGTGAAATACAAGAAAAATTCAGTGAAAATTGGATTTTTAATTCACCAAAACTTTAAATGTATCATGGCACAGTGAAGGAGGGGATATAATCTAATTAAATCTGAGGGCTCCACTTGGGATTAATAGAAACACCCCTTCCAAGTTTACACACTACTGCATTGTTGCTTTTTATTATAAAATGGGTTGTTATATTATTTATCTTCAAGACTTTTCGGTGAACGTCATAAAATATACACATGTATATGAAAAAGCATAATTAACATATTTTGATATGGCATATGTTATGTAGGTGTGGCAGTAATAAATTGTAGACAATTGTGGTATACACTAAAAAAGATGGACGGGCAGACCTACATGGCTAAATGGACTAATGAAGTTATGGTGCTAGAATAATTAAAGGTCGCACCAACCAAGCCTTCTTTTGGAGTATTTCAAATACTACTAAATTTAAAAATATAACATTTTATATTAGTTTTCAAAATCAATTTATAACATTTTATATTTCTTTTCAAAGTCGACTTCTTATAGTATATATATAACATCTTACATTTATTTTCAAAGTTGACTTTTAATCAACACTATATAACAGAATATATTAATTTTCAAAGTAAACTTTTAATAAAAATGATATAACATTTTATATTAATTTTTAAAGTCGACTTATAATCTTATCTATATAACAATATATAAATTTTCAAATTGGACTCCTAATCAAAACTATATAACAAAATATATTATGTGGCAAAGTTGACTCTTAATCAAAACTATATAACATTTTATACTAATTTTCAAAGTCGACTTATAATCGTATGTATATAACATTTTATATTAATCTTCAAAGTCGACTTTAATTTTGATTATATATGTATATAAGAATATATATTAATTTTGAACTGCGAAATATGCAAGACTTTTTAATTATATCATATATTCTTTTGATCAAATTTAGTTTATATCAAATATTCTATCCGCACACAAAGTACTCAATTTATATTTCCCTCCTCCTTTGCTGCACGTTGAACCGCATCGGAATTTCAATAAACATTTTACGAATGGTGTACGCACACACACTTAAGACAAATTACTATAATTTTTCGTCTGGGAGAATGCCGGCAACGACTATGCATTCATATTACAAAACAGATGGCAGCACGGTTGCAATTTTGCCGCAAAAAAATAAATGTAATTAAATTAATAACGAAAATTGTTTACGTTTTTATGGTTTTTCTGCAACTTATGTGTGGGGTGGTGTTGGGCGGTGACTGAATTTAAACATGAGGTAGCTACGACAATGAGTTTCAAACAAATTGGCAGAACTGCACGACAAAATTAGGCAAACACCGGCAGCGTCTGTAAACAAATTAAGAGACATTTATGAGAAGGCGAGTGTCGGCAGCTTTGAATTCACCCTTGCGGGGGGAGTTCGGAACTTGCTACTCAAGCATTCTGGCATCACTAAAGCAACTGTAAAAAAAGCAGCAGAACAAAACAAAAATCAATAAACGCGAAACTGAGCTGCTGCAACTGCAAAAATGTAACGGGCCGGGAATCTCGCATTTGTATGCTTCATTACAAACTTAACTAGGTACATATACATAAAAAAAAACAAAATCGAGATTGTTGCAAAAGGATTGCTTTAGGGATCTTACTAATTCTTAAGGGAGTACACACACACAAAAGTTGTAGGACGGTATTCCTAATTCCCAAAGTTAATATTCTTTTCTAGTTGCATTTTTCCTACCTTATTACAAGCGAAGCAGAGACTTTATATTTGTATCTAAACACGAAAGCACGCCACTAATTAATTAAGTTTGGAATTAATTTTTAATTTTGCATTATTTTAATAATAATTCATAAATTTCGCAAATTTTTCTGTTGATAATTTTGCGGGCTCTCAGACAAGCGAGCAAAGCAGGTGATGAACCAAAACGGTGGAAATAGGTTTTAATTTTTTCACTTTCATTAATGTTTGTAATGTTTATTGTCGAATGTTATTCGGCTGCGTACAATTTTAAGTTATTGTTCTATTCATTATTTAATTCACTTTATATTTCTTCCGTTGCAACACAGAACACACAGCACAGAATAACCGAACACGAGTAAATGTCAAATTAATCTGCTCTATGTACTTCGCTTCGCCGTGTTTGTTGCAAAAAATTCACCTAATCCGGCATATATGTAACAACAGAAATTCCCTACACAAACAAATTTCCCTTAAATTCTGATAGGCAATTATATCGCACTGTACGCAGCGTAAGTTAAGGATGTTCCCTTTACGTATAAAGAAGAAGTAAGGATAGAAGACGTAATTTTTTAACACAATTCAATATTATTTTATACTAGCAATATTATTGTGTATTAAGCAATTAAAATAGATTTATTTATAATATTATGTATTAGGTAATAAACACAGATGTTACAAATAATGCCAACCCAATGCAACCAAGTTAGGAGTACAGTATGACTAATAAGAATCCAATTGAGAATTTCACAATGACTAAATGATTACCAGGTAACGAGTGCGAAAGTCCAGCTGAAGGATTGAATTAATATATGTGTGTGTAATGTGAGAAAATTGCTATAAACAAATAAGGCATACATATACAATTGTAAAAATTAAAATTTATAATCTACTAATTCTATACTTTGTTTAATTTTTTTTGTTTGTAGTTCGGTCCACTCCATTTGCTTTTACCTGATAATAATTTTATTATAAATCAGCTGAAAATAACTTGCGAAGGGTGAAGCCAGATTGGCAGTTTTCTCATATGCTATGTTAAGAATATTTCCCTCTTAATGGGTTGGATTCCATGGGAAGTTTCTAATGAGTTTAAAATATAATTATTATTAATATTAATAATAAAAAAATTTTATAATTAATTGTATGTTATTATTATTTTAAAAATTAATATAAGAAAAAAAATTATAATATAATTAATTATACTTTATTATTGTATTGTAACTTAATATAATAAATATTTAAATTATTAGGAGTCGAAATAAATGCATATATATATATATATATATATATATATATATATATATATATATATATATATATGTATGGTAATTTACAAATTTTACTTTTTATATTTCATATTCAATTGATTATTGTTATTTCACATTTGATTATTAGTGTTTTCTAATTCCTTTTGCTATCTAATCGCCAGGAAAACTTTTATTTGGCTACAATGTGATTATTCAGAAGAATTTGTCTCTCTTTCACAAGATATATCTTTCGTTTTCTAAAAATGATATTGAAGTAAATTTAATAATTTTCTTGTCACAATTTACAAAACCAATCAGGTTTTAACCAATCAGGCCCCAAACAAAAATCTGGCAACACTGCTTACTAATGACAAACCGCCAACAACAATAAAAAACTGGCAATTTCACCTGCACTCAACAAATGTCGTAGGCAATTTAATTATTAATTTCATTAAATTGCTATATTTTTATAAAAAAATAACAGCCGCAAAATGGAGGACAAACCAACAAAGGAAGTTGCTCAACTGATACATTGCATTAAAGTCGGGTGAGTTTATAATCACGATTTTTAAGGCTTCCAAAGTAGCTCCAACGAAAAATGACGCCAGAGCCAACTTACAAATCTGGCCTTAAATATCGTCCTCAGTTTGAAAAATCCACAAGCAAACAATAAGAAATCCCTCTTATAATTATTCTCAAACCGCCTTAATACTTTACTTGCAGTAACGTCGAGGGTTCCTACAGCATAACCACCAAAAGTTTAGAACTATTCAAGAAGATCATCAACTCACAAGACTGGCAGCATGCTGAGTAAGCACCCCCCAAGGATACATAACTATATATTATATTATGAAATGTGTATTATGCTACTTGCAGAGCTTTAATGAATATTGTGCGCACGCAAGGGCGCATATTGCAAGCCGCCTTGCCTCAGGAAATCGTAACCGCAAACATAGCCCGTAGAATACTCAAATTGATTAGAGAAGAATTTGATTTACTACAAACAAAGGTATTTAACTTGCTCAGGAGCGTGTTTTTATTTAATTCGTACCAGTCAAAATAATCTTTGCTTTGACTTGCCGCAGGTTCACCAATTCACCGACGATTCTCAGGCCACAATGTCACTGCATAAACTTGTGACACAAATCAGCGAATGTGATGTGAGCGTTGATTATACACAGTTGCGACAGGGGCTGCGTGAGGCGCTACTCGATCATCTGCAAGAAATGGAAACTGAACTGGAAACCAGCTCGGAGAATATTTGCGTACAAGCCGAGGAGCATGTGCATTCGTCCGAGGTGATTCTAACATTGGGTCACTCGCGTAGTGTGGAGAATTTTTTGAAAAGAGCTGTAAAAAAGCGACAATATTTAACAATAATCATAGCTGAATGTGCGCCAGCATGTCGAGTAAGCGTTCCCAATCATATTCGAAGCTTATTAGAATTCATTTAAATTATTTTTATATAAATAGGGGCATAATTTGGCAGCCAGCTTGGCTAACGGGAATGTGGACATAATTGTCATACCAGACTCGGCTATATTCGCCATGATGTCGCGTGTTAATAAAGTCATCATAGGCACTCACAGCGTGTTGGCCAATGGCGGCTTGCGTGCAGCATGTGGCGCTCACACGGTGGCTCTGGCCGCCAAACACTACTCGGTGCCGGTTATTGTGCTAGCACCCATGTACAAACTGTCGCCCGTGCATTTGTGCTCTTACGAGCAGGACGCTTTCAATTTGGTCGGCTGTGCGGAGGATGTGATACCATACGATGCGGTGGCAGCGCGTTTTGCAAAAGTTTACAGTCCCATGTTTGACTATGTGCCACCTGAGCTGGTTACATTGTTCATATCCAACATGTAAGTGGAACCATTTTTTGTATAGTGACTTTTTATGACAATTTTGGTATCTTTTCCAGGGGAGGTCATGCGCCCTCATACGTGTACCGCTTGCTGACTGAACTGTACCATCCCGATGACTATGAAATTTAATTAAAGAGGCTTCACATCAAGTTTTTACGAAATAAATGCGGTAAACGGACTGGAAGCAATTTTTTCCATACTCAACTGTTCGACTTTCCAGGTTGGGTCTTGGACCCTTGGTCCTAATCCAATTAGTTGAACTGAAATATAATTTTATCAGTTTATTCTGAGCTGTTCCAAGTACTTTGCCACCTTTCTAACTGATTTTTTGACTTCCACAGTTGTCAATTTACGCTTTATTGTTCAGTTTTGTCTTTTTTTGTTAAAATATTTGAGGTTTTTTCTATTTTGTGAAATATTGTAATTAAGAAGTACGTAAGAAATGTTCAAATTATTATGAAAAGAATAACAAATTAAAAAACAGTGTATGAAAATCTGAAAAGTGTATTTGGTAAGCTGCAATATTAAAACATAGAGAAAGATCCAGTATAATCCTCCAACCTCACACACTCATCCTGTACGAACAACATTGTGGGCGATTCGCCTGCAAAAACCGGCCTTAGTGTACTTTGTTAGTAGGGGTTTGCCGCCTTTATGCTCTTGAAGAACGCGCGGAAATCAGCCAAACTATGTGCATAGTAATCTGGCCTGATGACCCCTTCAGCAGCTAACATGTGCTCCTTCGTATAAGCGCCAGTCAGTACAAGCAGTGTTTGGAAGCCGCAATCTCTGCCGAATTGTATGTCCTGTTCCAAACTGTCGCCTATAAGTAGGCAGGATTTCGGCGTGTTTATGTTGAACATATCCTTGACAATTTCCCCCAGCTCGACCGATGGTTTGGCCAGGGTTATCGCCGGTTTGTTGCTGTAATGGCTGAGATAATTGTAGAACTCCGAAAAACCTGTTCTCAAATAGACGCAAACAATTTATGAAATTAATTAATAAACCAGCCCCCAGTCCACCTGGTATGATAAGGTCCGCTGTTAGCGGAAAGAGTGTGTCCGCGCCACCCGTCAGCAGTATGCAGTCCTCCTGCTTCAGATACTGATGCGCCATCATCAGCTGACCATAGTTCAGATCGAAATTAATGTCGAATACCACAGCGCCCACTTTTTGTGACTTGGATTCCTCGTCGGCAGAGATTGTTGTCAGTAATTTTGGTGTCAGGTGTTCCGCTGTGGTCTAAAACGTTATATAACACAACATTAGCGATCCTTCCTTGGTCAATTGGCTGAACATACCATCGTTTCCACTAAGATGTCACTGTGGCGCATTACTTCATTGGCCTCCAGACTGGCAATGGAAAAGACACGCTCTCCGGGCTTGTGCTTCTGCAGATATTGAGCCATTGCCTTCGCGGTGTGCACCACTTCACTCTGTATAAATAGAAACGGCACAGATTCAGTTGATGCGATTCCCGTCTGTGTGTCAGTTCACCTTTTGCACGTCCTTCACACCGATTTTCCGGAACTTCTGCATGTACTCATCGTCGCTCCTCAGGCTGTTATTCGAGATGAACTTGCACTGTTTGCCAGCGTTCTTCAGCAGGTTTATGGCCTCACCTGTGTGCGGTATGGGGTTGCATACCAACCACAGCACTCCATCGCAGTCGAACAGCACCAAATCGAAAGAGTCCAGGAAGGCCTCTTGCTCCTGGGGTGTTAGATCCAGAATATGCCGTGTGGGCTGCTTCACTGTTTGGGCCATTCTTTGACGGTTGTTAGTTGGGGACCTAATGATGTTCAGTCTGTGATGTCAGCGGAGAAATTGTTCCAAGATTCCTTATCAGCAGAACTTTTTATTGAACAATTTGGCGAAATTGCACGAAAAACGTGATAAAGCAAAGATTCCTCTGGGCTAAAGTTGGAGAGATTTAGATAAGCCTTCATAGTGGTAGTCATGAGGATGATAATGGTAATGATGATGATTATAATGGTAATGATTATGATTATAATGGTAATCATGATGAAGATAATGGAAATGGTGATGAAGATAATGGAAATAGTGATGAAGATAGTGGTAATGATGATGATGATGATTGTGAAGATTACGATGATATTATTAATGAAGATAAGCGATATTAGTAATAATCTCTCATATCGTATCTTTATCAAGTAATAAAGAGGTGATGAATATTTGCCAAACACGAGGCTCGAAGATTAACTTCATCCGCTTGTTGCGATAAAGAATCAACTTTTATCAACAATACCCAACGTTGAATCTCAGTTATGTTGGTGGTCCGAACGTAAGGGAAAGGGATGGGCATACTGAACATAACATGACCTATCATGGATATAATTACCGCTATGCATATCTTCATTACCACTATGATCATCAACACTACCATTCTCATCATCATAATCATTACTAGCGTACTCATCTTTACCATTATTATCATCATAATCGTTATCGACATTATCACCTCGATCATCAGTGCCACTATCATAAGCATCTTTATCGCTATCACTATAATTACTATCACTATCATTAACATTACTACTAAAACATTGATCATCAACATTATTACTACTAGTATTATCATCATAATTACTACTAACATCCTCAACTTTACCATTATTGTCATCGTAGTCACAACACCTGTCACTCCCATCGTAATTATTTCATTATTACTTATACTGCTATCATCATAATTACTGCTATCGTCATCATCTTCATCTATCTAGGCACATCATAGTTACAACACCTATCACAATCATAATCATCGTTAACACTATCACCATTACAGGAATAACTACTACTACTAACATCATTCTCACCACTAACACTAAAATCATTATCACCACTAACACTAAAATCATTATCACCACTAACACTAACACCATTATCACCACTAGATAACACTAGCATCATTATCACCACTAACACTAACATCATTATCACCACTAACACTAACATCATTATCACCACTAACACTGACATCATTATCACCACTAACACTAACATCATTATCAACACTAACATCATTATCACCACTAACACTAGCATCATTATCACCACTAATACAAACCTCATTATCACCACTAACACTAGCATCATTATCACCACTAAATCATTATCACCACTAGCATCATTATCACCACTAACCCGAGTATCATCATCCCTACGAGTATCATCATCCCTACGAGTATCACCAGCCCTATGAGTATCATCATCCCATATGGGTATAATCATCCCTACGGATATCATAATGCCTATGAGTATTATCATACCTACAATTATTATCATCTTTAGGATTAACATCATTCTTAAAATTAGCATCATCCCTACGAGTATCATCTCCATGAGTATCATCATCCCTACGAGTAACATTCTTCCTACGAGTATCATCAGTATCATTGCTAACATCACCCTAGACTTCAAGACCGATTTAGTGTCTGTTGACTGCCTTGACTCATTGCTTCCTCATCTACTTCCAAAATGTCCCACGTGTGCAGTTTCCTGGAATTAACAGGTCTCCTCCCCATTCCGCTGCTCGGGACTGCTTTTGCCACTGGTCATTTGGCCATTTAAATCATCCGTTTTCTTTCCTTCTTTGCTCTCCTCTGCATATTTGCAATGGAATTATATTCCTCGAAGCCAACAACAACAACAACAACATAAATTTCACTTAGCCTCCAAGAAAGCAGAGACTATTGCCGCGCATTATTCCACATAAGCGCCTTTACCTTGGTTTACATACTCGGTTACCTGCACTCGACCTGTGCGCACATGTTTTGAATTTATAGGTCCTTGACTTTGCTTGAAAGCCCTTCTGTTATGCCATATCAAATTGCTGAACTGTTCGCGGATTCGGCCTTCACCAGCGCGGCATCCTACAGTGGGTCACACAAGAGCACAAACAAACACAACTGTATGTATAGACATTTATGGGTCAAGCCAAGGTTAGACATTTCACCTCTGTTCCTCAGACAATCCTCATGTGACATACTCTGATTCGTATCAAGTTCTTGAGTATATAGACTTTTATCGGGCAAGCCAAGGTTGAATATTTCACCTCTTGTCTTCAAAGAATTCTTATGTGACTTTGTATCGGGCTTCTGAGGTCTAATATGGTTTTTAAAATCTAACTCTGGCAATTCCATCTATTTTTTCAAAGCACTCCTCATGTGACAACATTAAATCATTCATTATGATTCTTAAATCGGGTCTATGATAGTTAAATCAGGATGTAAGGAATATAAGGAAAGGATACTTTAGCTATTCCATGTATTCCAATATAAGTTAACGAGAAAGAAGTTTACCTCAGACAGTCCTCATGTGATATTAGTCAAGTCGTCTAAAAACTCCACTCGTATATTCCCATGAACTCTCTGAGACCTCTTCCATATTCCCCTGAAACTCTTAGCACCACCAATATTTCCATGAACCTTCGGGACTCCGAAAATTCCCAAGAGCCTTTTTGGACACTCCCCCAATAATAACCTTCTGGGACCCCCCAATATTCCCAAGAACCTTTTGTGACCCCGACCAATATTCCCATGTATCTTTGAGGACCCCACAGTATACCTATGCACCCTTCGAGGCACTCCCCTATATTCCCATGAATCTTTCGGGACCCTCCCCCATTTCACATAAACCTTTTCGGACCCTCCCACCCCATGCACTTAGAATATCGTAGCCCTCGAGAAATGATATCGCCGCACATGACTCTGCTCTCTTCAGCAACCATATACCCGCCGGCCAGGGTGTAGGGTATTAAAAGAAACCTTTTCACTTACTTGTCTTTAATGTGGTCACTTCCGTTCAAAGGCAACATGGCGCATTATTCCAAATGTTTCGCTGCAATGCTTGTTGAATTTGTTTTCCTTTCGCTTTGTGCACCACTCAGTTCTGAGTTGAGTGCATACTCGTATACAACAATTTTAGTGATTTAAGCCGCTACACCGTAGGAAAAATGTTCGTATTATATATTTAGTCATTCACTAAATTTGTTACCAGCAAAATCAAATGAGTTGTTGTTGCATTAGGAGTAAGCTTCCAAAGATTCCCCCCTTGGAAAGGGTCTACTATTGCTTCGTATTGGCACTAACAATTTTCCGTGTGTGTGCGGTGTAGTTAGCGAAACAATTTTTCCGTTTAATGGTCAATTTTTGTTTTGTTTTGCGTCATGGCAAATTAGAAACCGAGCTTTCAGTTTGTGGCGGTCTTTCGGTGTGGCAAATACGGCGTCGCTGACTCTGGTTCGTGACTGGTTACGTGCGGCAGCAATCATAAATATCGAAAATTTCAGCATTATTACATAAAGCTGGGAAATTCCCTACAAGTGCTGAAGGAAAGATTTAACAGAATTCACTGCAGACATGTGAGGCAGTGCTGTGCCAGGTAAGCGGTGGGTCAGGATGGAGAATCCCATGATAATAATGTTTGAGTACTTCAAAATTTTACTTCTCGCATCTGTACCTCTTTGTATGCTCTGGGTTCTTCAAATCCTAGTGAGATCCTTCATAATTTCTTAGTGTTATCGTTCCCGATTATGGACATATATTGGGAAGGTCCAGGATGGATAATCCCATGGCAATAATGTTTTCCGCCGTCTGTGAATCAAGGAATCAAGAGAATTTTGTTTCTCGCATCTCTTTCACTTCTCTGTGTACCCAAGTAGGTTCTTCAAATCCTAGTGAGATCCTTCATAATTTCATAGTGATACCGTTCCCAATTTTGGAGACATATTAGGATGGTCCAGGATGGAGAGTCCCATGGTAATAATGTTGTCTACGAGTCAATGAATGAAGAGTACTTCCAAATTTTGCTTCTCGCATGTGTTTTACTGTTCTGTATACCAAAGTAGTGAGCCTTAGGAATCGTTATCAATTTTAGAGATATATTAGGATGGTCCAGGATGGAGAGTTGTTGTCTACGGGTCAATGGAACAAGAGTACCTAATTCATAATTTTGATTCTTGCATCTGTAGAGTCCTATTTGACTGTTTTATATACCCAAGTGGGTCCCTCAAATCCTGGTGATTTTAAAATATCATTTTGATATCATTCCCATTTTTAGAGAAATGATCTTTAGAAGAAAATAGTGGTATAAAAGGAGTGCTTTGGGGGTCAGATTCCTGATTCATTCAGGCCATTATAGGATTCAATCAATTATTGTGTATCCTATCATGGCCTGATTGATCCAATCTTGCCGAACTATGAAATTCTCAACCAATATCTTTTTTTATTCTCGAGATATTGATACGGAAATAGATAAATGCACTCAGGTGGCATTTAAATCCAGAACAATTTTTTATATAAACTCGCCTAAAATTGAAACTATGCTAGAAAACCTTATCGAATAGTCGAAAAAACAACGCTAAGGCCTCATCTTAGGAGCACTCTACCCTACTTAACTGATCTCTACTATAGCTTAGAATACAAAGCTTCCAACTCTAGACCCTTCCAAACACATTCTGCAAAACGTGACGACGCCCGCTTTGACTGAACGATTACAGAATACGAGATGGAAAAACTGTGGAGCGGATACGCTATTATCGGCATTTACGATGATCTGAGATAAAGTGTACATCGACACTAAAAGGCTTTTATGATTGTCAATTAAACTGATGTCAGGCGGCTTAATAAAGATGCACAGTTAACGTAATTAGCTTGATAAAGATTTGCACTACTAATTGGCTTTGTATATAGCTACACAGTCGATCGCGTCTCTCGCAACCTGTCATGTTGTTAAACCCAACAATAGAGCGCTGAAACAGGTTCATTAGCAAATGCCTCGCATTTTTTGCGATTATGTGTGAAAACAGTTCCATAAAAAGAAACAAATGACACTATGCACAGTGCTCTGTTTCATAGAAAAAGTTAACGAATTGTTAACACAAAAGTGAAGAAAATTTTCAATTGCTTTTAAAGGAACAACTCTGCAAATAATAATAGAACAAAAGATAATGGTTATATTTTGAATTAAATATGAATATAAAACCGCTATAAAACCTTTTTAGTATTGTTTCTCTGGCTTCATAAATTAGCTTCAAAGTGATATCCGAATGACTTGTGAAGACTTTGTTCAGAAACCGATCTTGCTTTGTGTGAATATATTTGCTACAAAAGTTGGGTCGGAAATGCAATGCGGCTATGTTTGAGTTTCCATTCGATTCTCAAGAATCTTGGTTCGATTTCTAGAACACATAATTTAGAAAACTTCCAAATCGCTTAACTCAAATATCAACGTAAATAAGTCAGAAGGAATATAGAAACCTTTTATACGGATAGGAGCATAGTAAGGTAATAAAGATAGGAATTAAGCTAGAAAGACTATTTAAGCCAGTAGGAATATACAATCCTGTTATAAGGATATGAGCAGACTAAGGTAATGTAGAGAAAAACATTTATTTATCAATATTCTGATCAAGTATCTTTTTGGTATCATTAAAGTAACTAAATTTGCTTAACAAAAGTTTAATGCAGGTTCTAAATCCCTTCATAAAAGCATTAAAATCAAAGTGCATCAAAACAAAATCAAGACATATTAATTCCCAATTACAGAGCACAATCAGATTCTTAGCCAAGCCCCTCCCTACTAAATCTGTTCTATCTCCTCACTTTATCTGTTCTATCTCCACTATCCATCTGTGTGTATACCCCCACTTCATATGTTCTATCCCACCACTCTATCTCTTCTATCCCCCTTTCCGTCTGTTCTTTCGCCCACTCCTGTTCTAATCCAACACTCCATCTGTTCGATCCCACCACTCCATCTCTTCTATCCACCACTCCATCTGTTCTATTACTTCGCAAGATATGTTCTATTCCGCCACTCCTTCTTTTCTGTTCCTCCTGATTCCACCTTTTTCTCTTCCATACTCCAGCTGTTCTACACCACCACTTGTTCTATGCCCCCACTCCATCTGTTCGATCCCACCACTCCATCTCTTCTATCCCACCACTCCACCACTCCATCTCTTCTATCCCCCTTTCCGTCTGTTCTTTCCAGCACTCCATCTGATATATTACCTCACTCCACATGTTCTATCCCCCGCACTCCATCTGTGTGTATCCAGTGCCTCGTTATATTTGTGTGTATCCCACTTTTGTTGTGGGGTCGCAGCACTGTGGTTAGTTGGCTCTGCTTGGCTGCATATGCCCGCATTTTGTTGATAGTTTTATAATTGTTGTGATGACGGAGCTCGCAAGAGAGCTATTCAGAGCCGTTCAATACATCGAATGTGGTTTTTGGGTAGCACTCGTATTTGGCTACGTGCCGGAGAGCGGGAAGGGGGCCGGGTAGGACGAGGTGTCGGGGTTGAGCTCTGAGGTTTGGCATGTTAATGAATCTACTTGCGTGTACACGTATTTGACAGCTTATCACACACGTTTAAACTGCGTTAGTGTACGCGGAGCGGAGCGGACCGGACCAGTGCGAAGTGGAGCGGGGTATCTGTCAGATAAAAACGCCGATTAGCAAGACGCTCCGCCATTGTATTCGCACAGTCTATTGTTGCTTTTATAACTATTTATTTATAATTAATTTCTTTTTTTGCATTTATCATTTTGCGTTTTGTTACCTGTTTGAGGCATTCGAGTCAATCGATTGAATGCTCGCCAATTGAATTCTTGTTGTTGTCGTCGTTGTTGTTGTTGTTGCTGTGATAAGATACGAATAGGTGTGCAAGATAAAGTAAATTGTGGAAGCGAAGGAGACTCGTGAACTCGCAGACCGAAAAAGTGATGATTGTTGAAGACTTTAAAATTCAATTTGCCACCAGCAGCAAGGCCCGTTGAACGTCGTCGGTAACGGTGTTAAAGAAGCGAGAAACAAATCACGCAAAATTTAAATTCAAATCAAAGTATTGAACATAAAACACAGAAGACGTTATTGCCATGGACACCATACCCGAGTTGCCAAACGATGATCTCAATAATAATACTAATCATAACAATAATAATGACCAGAAATCACATGTGCTCGTTGACTCGAGTAATTCCAGCTCCAGTGTTGCGTCAGTAACTGAAGCTACTGCCCCGTCGAAGATCCACGTACTCAGCCCCACTTCGTCCGAGGAGGAACTGAAAATCATTGGCCATCTGCGAAGCATTGAGCGGATCGGTGAGAAACGGCGTCTGTTCTTGGCGAACACGCTCAGCGAGACTTCGGTGGATGGCGTAATCTTAAATAGACACAGCCACAACAACAGCAGCTGCAGCAGCGGCAGTGCTGCGGAAGTCAATGGCACCACAGACCACCACGATCAGCAGTCAGCCAGCGATGTGTCGTCTACAGCAGCGAAGCCCAAAAAACCGGCTACATTGCCGCTTCAGTCGCCGCTAACACCACCACCCAAACCGCCTATGCTGAGTCGCACACGCAGCATTGGTGTGGGCGACGACAGAGTGCCCAGAACTCCGCTGGAGTGTCCGCCGATTGTGGTCACAACAACGCCAACACCAAAGCCAACACCAACAACAACACCCACACCGACTGCCCCAGAGCGTAGCAGCGTTGCCGCGACGCTCTCAACGGAAGCAGTCAAAACTGAAGC
Organism: Clusia tigrina; assembly: GCA_920105625.2. NCBI lineage: Eukaryota > Metazoa > Arthropoda > Insecta > Diptera > Clusiidae > Clusia > Clusia tigrina. The sequence goes on along the minus strand of OV050033.1, from coordinate 164,192,371 downwards.
GGACGAGTCGCCAGTCTTGCTCCGTATTGAGCGGCCCGTGTCGACTACGGCCGTCTCAAACTCGTCCATCATGATCTCGGAGAACCACTACGAGCGCCTGATCGAGGAACTGAAATGTCCCGGCTGTGCCTCGCCCATGAAGGCGCCAATTCTGCTTTGCCAAACTGGTCACAGCATATGCGAGCAATGCACCAGAGTGCTGTTGACGTGCCCACTTTGTAAGGTAAGCTGGATCATTTCTTATACTTTAATGTACTAACAATTTATATTGCTATTGAGCTGTTGTACTCCCTGCTTAATAGCCTACAACGTTATTCCACGACAACCTCTGGAAGGAACTTCAGTATAAACTATGACTGTAGAGTTATAATAATGTCTTCCGATAGATTCTTGACCCAAGTGACCATGTGTGAGGGTGTGCTCTGAGTTGATCCATCTTGGATTAAAATCGGTATATGGTTTCAAGAGTTACTCATGGATCCAGTTAGTTATATCCAGTAAGGCCCGTTTTGTATGGAAGCATCCAATGAGTAGTTGAGATCATTCAATCCTTTGAGTGAGTTCATGGTGTTACACCCGTCAGGACATGCTCAGAATAGTTACTTTAATACATTGTTAAGGAAGGTGGTTCACTTGCGTCATCGGAGCCATCATTAATCTGTGGGTGTGTCTAAAATAGCATCACCCCACCAATTGAGAATATTCTGTATATTGGAAGTTGATCCAGTTTAGATCAATATGGAATTATTTGTATATATATATATCCCTGTTATACGTTTCTTACTTATTAGTGGCTCCGTTGTGGACGATTTGTTGTTTGTTCAGTCAGAGGTTCTGATATGGTGGTATATATCAATATAGAATTTTTATATTGGCCCCTGTTCTTGTTTTCCGGTATTCGGTTATTTCAGGATCTGTTGAGAGTTCTGTTCTAATATGGTTGATCTGTTATGATTGCAGCCATAGGTTCTGTTATTCCTGGTCCTGTATGTTAATATAGAATTCTTATATTGATCCCTTTAAGCGATGCTGGTTTATTGGTGGTTCTGTTGTGGGACGTATTTTATAAGTTCTCTCATAGATGGTTCTGTTATGGTGGTATATATTAATATAGAATTTTTGATTCGACCCTGTTCTTTGGTCTCGGTTATTAGTGAATCTGATGTGGACAATCTTTTATGGATGATCTGTTATAGGCTCAGTCAGAGGTTCTGTTGTGGGTGGTCCTGTTTTGGGGTTATATATTAATATAGAATTCTTATATTGGTTTTTGTCATGAGGTACCTGCTATTGGTGGGTCTGTTGTTGGGGCTCTTTAAGGGTTCTGTTAATGGTGATCCTGTTATGGCGGTATAATATTAATATAGAATTATTAAACTGACCCCTGTTCTTCGATACTCTGTTATTAGCAAATCTGTTCAGACAGAGGCTCTTTTATTCTGTTGTTGTTCTGGTGGTTCTGTTGCTGGAATACCCTATGGGTGATCTTATTATTGGAGTACTTTTATGGGTTTTGTTATGTTAGAATTCCTTTATGGCTGATCCCGTTATTGGATGGTCTGTTGTGTTAGGTTAGGTTACATTGGCTGGCCATGACGGCCGTTGCGATGCCAGAATATCCATATAAAAGTTAATATGGAGCTGTAAGAAGAGAGACGCCCTTAGAGAATTTTACGATAGGGACCATCCCTATTGCAGAGACCTCGTTCAGGGGACTCCCAGGTGTGCCTAGCGCGCTTTTAAGATTACGGGACATAGGACCAAGAGTTGCTCCAAAGTTTCACTTGTCCCCTGTTCCACACATTTCCTACAATCGTCGTTGTTCGTAAGGCCCATCTTTTTAGCGTGGGACTGTTGTAGCTCAGTTTTGGAGGTTGTATTATGGAGGTTCTGTTATGGAGATTTTATTATGGAAGTTCTTTTAGGAAGGTTCTATTATGGAGGAGCTTCTATTATGGAGAAGCTTCTATTATGGAGGTTATTTTGTGAAGGTTCTTTTATGAAGGTTATATTATGGAGATTTTATTATGGAGGTTCTTTTATGGAGTTTCTATTATGGAGTTTCTTTCCTGAAGCTTCTTCTATGGAGGTTATATTATGAAGGGTCTATTATGAAGGTTCTATTATGGAGGTACTTTTACAACGGTTATATTATGGTGGTTCTATTATAGAGGTTCTTTCATGAAGGTTCTATTATGGAGGTTATACTATGAAGGTTCTATTATCGAGGTTCTATTATGGAGGGTCTATTATGAAGGTTCTATTATGGGGGTTTTATTAGGGATTGTGTTAATTTCAGTTCCACTCCCTAACTGCTATTTTATTGTATAGTCTTTCGCTCTCGAACCCAAAATAAATAGACTTGAACTCCATGAAGCTTTCATGGTAATTAATCTATATTTATAGTTTGACTCATATCGTAGATATCTTACTGAGAAACCCCAGGGTACATAATTTCACCCAGACTCTGCCACTCTCTGCATATGCATCCATATACTCCGCCACTCCTTCCCTCATCGATTACTCAGTTCTCTGCAGTTGTCGACTAGAGTTAAGTTGCGTTTACCACGTGTGTTTGAGTTTGTTCGGTGTCATCGCTCAAAATCCAACCAGTTCCGGCACTAGTTCAGGTACTTAACATCTTATCAGTTAGTGAAATAAGCTCCTTCGATTCAGCAATTGGGTCAATGTCGCTTCCACCAGCACAATAAATGAAGGCATGAATCCCCTCACAAGTGTGAGAACTTAGGTCATATACGCCTGGTCTCAGCCCACCATAAAAAACCAACACCAGATCTACGGCCATAAATTCTTAATCTCTGTAGTCATTACGAATTGACAGCGTACAAATGCATTACGTCTTCACTCCGCGTGACTTTTCACTTCCATTGACGTCAATGAGTCGACGATTATATCAGCAAAATTTTACAGATACACTTGGAAGACAAATTAAGTAATGATTTGTTTTTTTAGTGACGTGCCAATTTATCTCTCTCTCCGCGTATTAGACCCATTAGCTTCAGTTCCTCTGCACTCTTACCCCACTCACACTCTTGCATACTATAGAAGCAACTGCCTTGCGTCACTGATTTGTTGCGGCATTTCTTTGCAGGAACCTTTCAGCACCATGCGTTCCCTCACTCTGGAGGCCCTCTGCTCGAAGGCGCACTTCCGCTGTTCGAATGCCTCCGGCGGCTGTGTGGTCCGCCTGCAATACGACCTCTTGAGTTGGCATGAGAAGCAGTGCATCTTCAAGCCGATGAAATGCTTCATGGGCCGTGTGTGGGGCAATTGCGAGTGGAACGGACGGGAAGCCTACTGGAAGGAGCATCTCGAGACGGAACATGCTGATCGCGTATTCACCAAGGACAACATCGATCTGGTGTGGAATATGGCGGTGAAGCAGCGGCCTCTGAGCGGTTATTATGTGTTCGAAGTTTGCGGCGAGATGTTCAACTTTTATCAGGTCTACGATAAAGACCGCGTGCTCTTCACCATGACATGCACCTCGACGATCAAGGAGAAGAAGCAAAAGTATGCGTTTGAGGTGACCGTGCATCAGCCGGACAATGAAGCCTTGTCCGTCACGCAAAAGTACCCCATGCACAGTGAATACGATTCGGATATATTGCTGGAGGGCACGTGCGCTAATTTTGCGCTGACGGATTTGGTGAAATTCCTCGATGAGGAGAAGGTAAGTACTCCGGAAGCCTTCTTTATGAGCTTTCTCTACCATTGATTCTATTTGCAGATACTCTATTACCGTGTCCGTATACTGGAGATCAACGCGACACGGAAATGCCGTTCTTCAAAGAAAACTTCCTCATCAAATGGCCCTCATCCAGCCAACTTCCAGCAGACCCAAATCGAAGGTGTCAATCTGAAGAGTGTGCCTTGCGATGTTATCGTCACTCGCCGGGAGGACACACCCTACACGAACAGCGCATCCGAGCACTATGCGGATAGTGGTTCCGAAAGTGATCCCGAATTCGAGGCGTTCATTGCGAAGAAGTGGGGCACTCCGCAGATGAACTTCAATCGCAAGTTCTTGGCTAAACCCCCCAATAGTGCCAATTCCTCCAACGAAGATGGTGTGGCGAGTCTCAATAAGAGCAGCTTGCCGAGGCGGGCCCAAGGAGGCGATGACAAAACTACCGTTAGCAGCACGCCTACCAACTACAAACAGAAGGTGGCCAACACTCTGCGAAAGAGCTTTCGCAGCATCCGAACGGACCTGATCAACACGAGGCAATTCTTGCGAAAGACTCCCGAGAAGAGACAGGAACATTAGCACCTGCGGGCAGAGGGAGCCAATTCAAAATTGTACATATACACATGTGCCAGTACATAAGGACTCGTCTATTGTTCGCTTGTGAAACGCTTCCAAATCTTGCTACATTGTATTCTAATTATATTATCTAGAGTAATATATATTATAGAGTAATATATAATATATATACACATATTTTTTATACTTAACTGTATACAATGCCATAATAAATAATTATACGAGTATAATGACAGGACTGGCGGGAAGTAGTAAGAACTGTCTACGAGTATATGTGAAAGAGTCACGGCTGGAAGCAACTATCACTCTGGAGTTGGAGGTGTTTCAAGAAGAGTGTTGTCAGAACCGGGCCTATAAGTCCAAAATTTCATTGGTACTTCTTATATAGAGGCTTCAGTAATGAATATGTGTAAATAAGAGTGATGGTCAAAGGATACTCCACATTTCTTTGGCACAAACTGGCATCGAATCAAATTTATTTGATGAGAAACTTTTGTAACTGGTGTCAATCAAATTTATATTCTGAAGCATTTTTGTGTTTACTCGTCAGCTTCGGGTCGTATGATGAATAAGAGGAGATCCCACTGTTAATGAGCTACTGCCCTGCCCACGCTAGGAGGAGATTTCGTTTCCTGGGTCAACTTTTCTCGAGAACCTTTCTTAGCTATCCTCCATTGGTATAAGCAAGATTGCTCGCTTCATTAGAGAAACGCACTGGTACCATTTTCAGTCGCGGGAGTGCTTTAGTTTAAGAGACCAAGGTCTCTGTGGTATCAAAAGGGTCCCATCCTATACCTAAGTGAACTTGCTTTAGCTGCCACCCTAGGTTAGGTTAGGTTAATGTGGCAGCCAGTTCAAGGACCAGCTCACTCAGACCACCATGGGTCCATTGTGATACCACCGCGCCACAACGCACCTCCGATTCACTCGTCGAACCATTTTGAAGCCCTAATAAAGCGCAGGATTTGTTTGATCTTCGCGCTAGACACCTCTGTAAGAGAGCTAAAAGCGTATTTGCCTAAAGAGCCCGCTCTGCTTCTGGCCAGAGCGGGGCAACTACAGAAGAGATGCTCCACAGTCTCCTCCTCCTCCTCATCCCCACAGCTTCTGCAGTATTCATGAGAGCATACTCCCAGCCTGAGAGCATGTCTGCCGAAAAGCCAGTGACCAGTGATACATGCCACGACCTTAGAGATATTCTCTCTCGGCAGGGCAAGCAAGTCTCTAGTTTTCCTACTATTAAGTTCCGGCCACATTAGCCTAGTCGTTAAGCAAGTGCCCTCTTGTGCCCAAGACCCATTGGTCTCACGCACGACCCTATCCTTCAGCATCAGTTTACAGGTGGCAATAGGTATTCCAATTTCACATCTGTCCATGCCTAAAGGAAGGTTGGTACCTCGTCTGGCTAAGTCATCAGCCCTACAGTTTCCCGCAATATCTCTATGCCCCGGAACCCATATAAGGCGTACCTTGAAAGCAGTACTGATATCATTTAGGGCTGCTCGGCAGTCCTGAGCAACCTTTGATTTCAGTGCCACCGAATTCATTGACAAGATGGCCGCCTGGCTATCCGAGTAGATATTTATAATATTTCTTGTTACGGCATGTCTATTTAAGTAGACGGCTACCTCCTTTATGGCTAGGACCTCTGCTTGATAAACACTGCAGTGGTCGGGGAGACGGAAAGAAAGTTCCAGTCCCAATTCTTGTGAGAAAACTCCAAAACCGACTCTATCGTCAAGTTTGGATCCGTCAGTGTAGAAATTAAGTTCCCCCCTTCTCCATGGCATTGGTGTTTGCCACTCTCTTCTAGACGGAATATATGTCTGGAAGTGCCTATCGAAGTTGAGATTAGGTATAGAGTGGTCAATGTGTTGGACAGAACTACTCCAGGTATGCGCAATAGTCGAGTGACCAATCTGCCGATCATGCCATAACGCCGCACATTTCAGCCTTAGTGCTGATGTGGCGGCCACTTGTTTCCCTACCAGCTCTAATGTAGGTAGGTTGAGTATTACTTCTGAAGCTTTAGTAGGCGTGGTCCTTAAGGCACCAGAGATACATAAAAAAGCCGTTCTTTGGACCTTGCTCAGAAGCTTCAAATAGCTTTGTTTCTGAGTGGCTGGCCACCATACCAGTATTCCATATAGCATATAGGTCTGACCACCGAAATGTATAGCCAGTGCATAATTCGTGGGGATAGCCCCCACCTGATTCCGACCGCTTTTTTACATGTGTACAAAGCAATATTGGCCTTCCTGACTCTTTCTTCAATATTGGGTTTCCAGGTAAGTTTTCTATCTAGTACTAGTCCCAAATATCTAACTGTCTCCTTCATCGGAATTTCCACACCTTTGTATATTAGCGGGGAGACCTCAGGAGATCTATTTTTCTTAGAAAAGAGGATTAATTCCATTTTCTCAGGGTTTAATCCTAACCCCCTTCTTCCCGTCCAACCAGTATGCGTGGCCATGCTAGAGCGCAAAATATCCATAAGAGTGTTTGGATATTTCCCTCTGATCACAATTGCCAAGTCATCAGCGTAGGCGACGACATGGCAACCCTCCCTCTCTAAGGCTAGCAGTAATGAATTTACCGCCAAATTCCAGAGCAGGGGGGAGAGGACTCCTCCCTGAGGAGTGCCTCTGCAGACCTGTCTGCTTACGGTGTGGGAACCTAAGCTGGCAGTTACCCTTCCACTGACGAGTATCATTTCTACCATCGCTACCATATTAGGATCGACGCCCAGAGCTTCTAACGCTCCCGTAATGGCGTTCGCATTTATGTTGTTGAAAGCGCCTTCTATGTCAATGAACGCCGCTAGTGCGAAATCTTTCTGCTGGATGGCTTTTTCCACTATACCAATAAGTACGTGTAACGCCGTCTCTGTCGATTTGCCCTTCGTGTATGCATGTTGTGTCGAGGAGATTCTACCAGTTGGTATAGCTTCCCGTAAGTGTGCATCCATCACTCTCTCCAGTGTTTTTAGGAGGAAAGACGTGAGACTGATTGGTCTGAAGTCTTTAGGATTTACATGAGAGGACCAGCCTGCCTTGGGTATGAAGGAAACCTTCGTTTCTCCCCATCTCAGCGGAATATAGCCCATGTTTAGACAGCTTCTAATTGCAGTCACAACCCAGGGCGTAATTATGTCCCGTGATTGTTGCAGTTCAGCTGGATAGATTCCATCCGGACCCGGAGATTTATATGGACCAAAGGTGTTAATGGCCCACTGAACTTTCTCGACTGTAACTATCGCATTCCCTATCTCAGACTGCCTGCCCCTAGGTGTCGAGTTATCACCCTCCACTGTGCTACTGCCTGGAAAATGCGTATCTAAGAGAAGAGCCAAAGATTCCTCGCTCGATTCACTCCACATATCACCCGGACCTTTAAGGTAGCCCAGGTTGTGTGGTGTCCTCGCTAGGATTCTTCTTAGTCTAGCTGCTTCCGATGTTTCTTCCACATCCCTACAATATTTTTGCCAGGACTGTCGCTGCGCAATTCTGATTGCTTTCTTATATATTTTTAGCTCAGCCTTGTAGGCTTCCCAATCCGCGGGCAGACCCGAAGTTTTAGCCCTGTTAAATAGCCGCCTGTTGGACTTCCGGAGAAGGCCTAGATCCATTGACTACCAAGGTGGTTTGTCCTTGCCTCTCAGTTTTACAACCGGGCACCCGGCTGTCAGTGAACTATTCAGGGCCGTGGTTACCTGATTGATCAGCCCGTCTAATTCCACAGGGTCTGTGGGATCAGACGGGGGATTTATTGGCAGCGAGGCCCTGAGAGTTTTCCTATACTTCCCCCAGTCCGTTCTCCGTATATTTCTAAAGGTCTTAACTGGAGCTCGTGGGAAGTTCACTTCGTATTATATATAGCGATGGTCAGAGTAGGAATTTTCATTCGACACTCTCCATCTTTTTATATTGTTAGCGAAGTTATCGAAGGTCAGGGTAATATCTAACACTTCCCTTCTATTTTGTGTTACAAACGTCGGCTCTGAGCCTAAATTTACCACACTAAGCTTATTCTCTATAATGAAGTCTAAAACTGACTCACCTCTTGCGTTAGTGTTTGAGCTTCCCCACAAAGTGTTGTGTGCGTTTACGTCACTGGAGACAACCAAGTTTCTTTTGGCTGCGGCTGCCTCCATGACCAATGTCCGAACCTCCTCTGGTGGAGCGACCTTGTCGTGAGGCATATATGCGGAGGCTACTGTTGGGGTCCTCGTGTCTGCTTGTCGGCGAGAGAGACGTCCTGTCGCCGTTTTCAGGCGAGTGGCTGAAAAATCAAGAGCCCTAACGTAGAATTTAAACACTACCACTTTTCGGTTTCAAAACACAAGAGAGTTTTATTCTTAAAAATACTAGTTCTTATATACTATTTACCAATAAACATTTATCTAAGTCTGTGAACTGACCTTTCTGGTGTTCCAGTTCTGCACCTGCTAATTGGTGTCAGTTGGTCAAGCCAACTGACCCACTTCAAAAGTGGCGACGGTGCATTACGCTGCCCTCGTCGACTCGACTGCGGAACTGTAACACCCTAAAAGCTTACATAATAACGTTGCACAGATCACATTAACCTGAAATACTTAAACCCTAGAAGTATGCCTTATTATAACACCGTTTTAGCACATGCTAATTCAACATAGTGTGGCATCTATTAGGAGTCGGTGCTGTGAGTAAACTACACGTAGGTAGTATGGTCCTAACTCACAACACTACCCAGAGACTGCTATTTTGCAGCTCAATGCTTGCCGCCACCGTATCGCCATTACTTAACTGTGGGAGCAAAAAGATGTTAATGTTATCCTTTGCAACTATACAAGCACGAGGCTTACCTGTGCTCTGAGCGGCTATCATCTTGAAGCCTCTCATCTTCAAACCGCAGATTTTGTTGCCGCATATCCACGGCTCTTGGATGAGGGCCACGTCAAAACCACCGGAACCCAGGCGGACCATCAAGTTCGCAGAGGCGAGTTTACAATGATGGAGGTTGATTTGGATCAGCTTCATAAGAATCTGTCCTTCTTGCCTCCACCATCGTAACGTCCGCGTCCTCCTCTTCTTCGGTGTAGTCAAGTAGGTCGTCCTCCTCAAAGAGCTGCCCGACCCCGGTCAGCTGCTCTGAGACGGTCGACCTTTGGCTGCTGGACAACCCTTCTTCACCACCGCCAGCCTCGCTAGCCTTGTCACCCTCTATCTCCTCCGGCTCCAAAACTTGCTCGTCACTGCGGTAGATCCGGACGGTCGCGTCAACGAACCCGAACCTGACTACCCCGTTTCTCTCTGCCAGTGGGACAAGGGACTCAGCGTTGAGTATCAGCAACACCTGCCTCCTTCCTTCCACTGGCTCCTCGAGCTTCGCTACCTTCCAGTTATGGGTTGGCAGCTCCCTGTTGCACGATCTAAAGATCGCCTCTATTCTCTCCGGTTCAGCTGGCTTAGCCGGGATCCAGACCCGGGCTCTGGGTCCGATTTGGCCTGCTCCTCAGTGAGCTGGTCTGTGGGTAGAGCCTCATGTTTGGCCATGACCCTCATGGCCGTTTTCCTATCATAATAGGCCTGCTTAGACGGACGGACGGGTTTAAACGCCCCCCCCCCCCCGGCCTACCCCAGCAACCTTCTTTGAGCTGCTGGGCCCCTCTACTATCTGCTGCCGAACGATCCCCGGGGTAGCCCCCCGCCCCCTGACCGCAGTCAGCGTTTGGGTTTTTACCACCTCCTCCGGGTTTCTTCCTTCAGCACCCCTTTGAAAGAGACGAGAGACCGGTTTTCCCAAGCCTCCCCGTCCCCTACTACCAGCACTCGTGCTAGGACCAGCCCTAACGCTTAAGCCCCTTCTGCCTCCTGCTGCTATCGATCTGTCTGCCACCCTTATATTAGCGGTAGACAGGATCGCCTCTGTCGGTTTTTTGGGAGGACCGCCCTCCTTTGGTTTTGAAGTTTTAAATTGATTGAATGACATATGTGGTCCCACGAGTATCGGACAAGAGAGGTCCGCTCGCGCAGAGGTCCGTGTGCGCGAGTAAGGCTAGATAGAACCGGAGGACGCCAAGTATCCGGAGCACTCCGTTAGAGACTGGGCTATTTTTTTGACCTGGGCCCCCAGCCAGGCTGAGCATCGACACGGGTCGTATGACATCTTACTCCAACCCAGAGGTTTTTTATAGAGGTTTGCTCCTCCACACCCTGTATCCGGGGAGGTGTTTATTGACTCCTCAGTCTAGATCCGTAGTGTTCTGTTATAAATAGCAGGGTTACCTCGGGCAGGATGTGACTCTTCGCCACGCACTATCGGTCTAGATGGCATAGAGGCTAATGTTCCTAGAACTATAATCGCATATTCCCATCCTGCGAAAAGTTACGCTTCAACGAAACTTACGCTTCAACGAAAACTGACGCTTCAACCCCAGCTGCCACCCTAACTTAACACGAATATAAGATGGGAGTTACCTATGACGACATACGAGTATGCAGGAAATGCAGGGAGTCGGGCACGAAGGAAACTTTGGAACATCTCTTATGCAGATGCGCCACAATTTGGGACGCTGGAAGACGTCTCAGGAATGGAACTTCAAGCACTCCTGAGATTCGCTAAAAACGCTGATATCCTAAAAGATGTCTACTACAAAGTTATGTAGAGGACTAGCTCCTCTAACTTTGGTACCACTTAGGGCCAATAGGTCTATGTATGGTTTTCGTCCAGCCATTTTAACCTAATCTAACCCAATAAAGGATCATTTTTTAACAGATCTTGACAGTTTCATTCCATGTTTATATTCTGGATGCAGGTTAAGAGAGTTTAGCAAATAAATCCTATCAATAAAGTGTCCTGTCGTAAGTTACTGATAGGTTGTGATTGTCAGTGGAATTGGTTCTCACAAATTGTCTATTTCCTGAGTATCAAACTCCCAGTTAGGAGTTTTCTGTATATGATAGTATCCTAAATCAGTAACACCCCCAGAAACGTGGAGATATGTTGATTCCCCTAAGGCTTATTGCGTATCTTTCTCTCTCTGTCTCTGTTAGTTCCTGTCGTCCCTTGTGGGACATAGAGCCTCCATCAAGAGTTTCCATTGGCTACGATCCCTTGCGATGACTTATATCTTTAAGAGATTTCCCGGTAGATTGAATATCCTTTTCAAGCGTCCTCTTCCATAGGCCCGTCCTTTCTTTTTACTGCCTTGCGGGTTCCATTCGAACACTTGTCTGCATATTTGTGCGGGATCTTTGCGTAGGGTATGACCGATCTATCTCCACTTCCTCTGATTTATCTGCAAGGGTAGCTGTTTATATTTCGCCCGGAGCTCTGCATTGGTGATTGTTCTGGACCAACGGATGCGTAATATGCGCCTCAAGCATTTGTTGTTGAAAACTTGCAGTCCGTCGTGAGCCAAGTTTCACAGCCGTACAGAAGGAACCATTTGCCAGCATAATCGAGATGCCCATTGAAGTCCCAATGTATGCCCCTGTGACAATCATCAACAGATATGATAAGGAAATCGTCGACGAAAATTATAAAGAGCAATGGTGAGATTAGACAACATTGTCGAACTCCGACTACAGATTCAAACATAGACGATGGTTCCTATTGAGTTGTTGCACCCTGCATTTGAATCCCTCGTATTGGTGTTTGATTAGGCTGATAATTTTCAGCGAGAGGCTTCTTCAGTGCAGGGCGTCCCAGATGGACTCTCTGTGTACGCTGTTGAAAGCAGTACTATAGTCTACAAAGAAAAGAAGTAATGCTCTCCTCCATTTAACCGATTGTTTCACAATTCAAATGGAAAGGGAGTAAAGCTGAATACATACATGAATACATCATTCTATCTGAAATTAATGATTATTTGTCACTGATAGAATGATGTATTCAGTTGATAGTCTACCAGACAGACCTTCTCGCTTTCCATATATACTATATTATACAACTAATCCAAAACCACACCACATACTTAATAGAACAGTTATATTCGAGAAACTTGGCCTCACTGATTTCCAAACATCTCTGGTTGACTTCTAGTTCTATTAGAAGGGAGGTTATTAGATCCCTGGGCTCTTCGTGATTATAAGAAGTCCCTTTACATATGATAATTATGTAGAGACTTTTTTATATGCCTATATATTATAATATCACGCTCCTGCCTCACCAGTGTATTTGAGACGAAGTGGGGAGGCAGAAGTCGGTTAGAAGTCAAGTAGCAATGAAGCTGTTTTGACGTTGTTTGTTCCACATTAATAACCGACTCAACCTCAGGCCCAGTTAACAAGCCACACGCACACAGCTGCTATTCTATTGTTTCCATCCATGTGTTCTATCATCATCTCCATCATCATCATCATCATCACCATCATCATCATCATCATCATGATCATTGCAACTCAGTACAAATTGTTTCTAGAATATTTGATTAATAATTAATTTAATATTTTAGCAGGTGAAAGAAAAGTGAAACAAATGTTGTCAAGTCAAGACTGCCAACAATATTTGCTTCCTTTTGCTAGGCAGAAAAATATATAATACAATTAAGTATATAACAATATAAACAAATGTATTTAATTTATTGTACACGCGCGTGTGGAAAATCAACAAAAGTGCTTGGAACCTTTACGAAATATAACGCTATAATTCGCAATATCTGAACACCGAATTTTTTGTTATAAATTGCTGAGTATTCAACAGCAAAGTCTCCGAAGTTATCCAAGCCTTCTCCCGAGTTGTCCAAGGAGTAGCAATCCAAGAAGTCTCCCGAGTTATCCAAGCCTTCTTCCGAGTTGTCCGTAGCAATCCAAGAAGTCTCCCGAGTTATCCAAGGAGTCTCCGAAATTTCCAAGGTCTGCACAAACAAAGTACTTTCCGACAAACGACGATGAAGGTTCAGATGATGATACTATTCCTAACAGCCATGTTACTTTGGCACTGCGGTATTTCTACAGCGGCAACTATCTCCCCTCGCCCAGTCCGCTATGGCTCTCCTGAAAATACCGACGATATTTACAGAGATAACTTCGGGTTACGATTGGGTTGGTAAGATCTGAAATTCAATGTTCAAAATGACTACTATTATAAAAATATTGGAGAAAAAGTAAATAAATAAATTTCGATAAATAAATAGAGGAACGTCTTTTATATTTATTGAGGGACATGGCTCAATACATCATTTAAATTCAAACCAGTTAAGAAAACTGAAGACGGGTTTGATCCAAACAAGAAAATAAGCTCCATGAACTGCTGCATAAAAAGTTCCAAATGGCTGGACTTCTGAAATGGAACGGGTCCTGTGTGTTATTCGGTATCACAAAGAGTCAATCATGGCCTATAAGTGTGCCTCTTTGGCGACCGCTCAACCTACCCAGCTACCTAGACCCATTACGAAATACTATTTTACCTTTGCATTCCGTTTTAAATGACAATCGGTTTATAGTAAATATACGTAATCTTTGGATCTGTGTATATGGACTTTGGTATATGCTTTGGTCACTGCCACAGAACATGAATTGTATATAGGTATATATAATATATAGTGTATATAGGTATATACCTATGAAAAGCAATTATTTCAAAATTGCGTTTAAAGTATTCCATGAGGAAGTTCTGTGAGTCCGATTCTCTTCTTTTTATTTATTTTATTTACTTGTCTTTTTTATTAATTTATTTCATCTATTTTTATTTATTTATTATTTTCATATTATTATTATTATTTAATTTTTTCGTTATATTCTTTTTTATTTATTTATTTGTTTTTCCTTTATTCTTTTATTTTATTTATTTATTATTTGTTTTTCCTTTATTCTTTTATTCTATTTATTTTTCTTTATATATTATTTTCATATTATGATTTAATTTCTTCGTTTTATTCTTAATTTTATAAATTTTTTTTTATATATATATATTTTATTTATTTTTATTTCTTTATTATTTTCATAATATTATTAATTAAATTATTCGTATTATTCCTATTTTATTTCTTTATTACCATTTTTTTATTTTATTTATTTTTCTTTGTTTTATTACGTTCATATTATTATTATACAATTTTAAATTAAAAAATTAAAAAATTAAAAAATAATAAATACATGAAAAAAATAAAATAAAAGAAAAAAGAAATAATAATAAATGAGTAAATGAAAGAATAAATTAATAATAAATACATAAAAAATAAATAAATAAATAAAAAATTTAAATAACAATAATAATATGAAAATAATAAAGAAATAAATATAAAAAATAAAATATTAATAATAATAATAATAATAATATGAAAATAATAAAAAAAGAAAAATAAAAAATTGTAATAAATAAACCAAATAAAACGTATATTATTATAAAATTTTTTCGTTTTATTTTGTTTATTTATCACTAATTTTTATTTTTCTTTCTTTATTATATTCATATTATTATTATTTATCTTTTCGTTTTATCCTTTATTCATTTATTTATTTTTAAATATATTTATTAATTTTATTTATTTAAATTATTATTATTTAATTTTTTCGTTCTATTCTTTCATTTACTTATTTATTATTATTATTTTTTTTTATTTTATTTTTTTTTTTTATGTATTTATTATTTTCTAATTTTTTTTATTTTTACATATTATTTTATAATTTTTTATTCTTTATTCTTTTACTTTATATTCTTATTTCATTTTGTTTTATTCTTTATTTAATATTTTTGTTTGGTTATTATTTTATTTATTTTTATTTATTTATTATTTTTATATTATTATTACGCTGCCCCTGACGTGAAGCAAAATCATCACGTCAGGGGCAGCGCAAGGGTCCATCCTCGGACCGGACCTTTGGAATATAAGCTACGATGGCATTTTGCGCATAGAGATGCCAGATGACACTTATCTAGTCGGATACGCTGACGACATTCCGGCTGTCATCACCGCACGCGACTCGGAAGACGCCCAAAGAAAGCTGAACCAGGTCATGATCAGAACCCAGAGGTGGCTCGATTCACATGGCTTGAAGTTGGCCACGGAAAAGACGGAACTGCTATTCCTCACGAGAAAGCACATTCCAATAGAAATCGACTTGAGAGTTTGCTCCGAGACCATCAGGACACAAAAGGTGATAAAGTACCTGGGAATTCAGCTTGACTCCAAGCTCACCTACTGGGCGCAAATGCAAAATGCGGCGACGAAGGCAGCACGGGTAACGGCTTCTCTCAGCAGACTAATGGCAAACATCGGAGGGCCGACATCCATCAAGAGGAAGCTTCTGATGATGACAACGCACTCCATTCTGTTGTATGGTAGCGAATTGTGGGCTGACAAGCTAAAGGTGCAGGCCCGAAGAAAAGTTGTATCGTCCGTACAACGAACCGCAGCTCTGCGAGTAGCTTCAGCGTACCGTACTGTATCGGAGCCGGCAATTCTGGTAATTAGCTGCTTAATCCCTATCGATCTCTTGGCCCTCGAACGAAAACACCTACGAGAAGCCAAGATGGGTAAGAATACCAGAGGAACTGCGCAGCATATAAAGCAACAAACCGTGCACCATTGGCAGGAACGATGGGCCGCCGAGAGTCGCGGAAGATGGACAGCGAGACTCATACCCGACATAGCGAGCTGGATAGGAGGAACAGCCGGAACCGTCAATTTCTACCTCACGCAGTTACTGTCTGGTCACGGATACTTCTGCAAGTATCTACACCGAGTGGGAAAAATTGGAGGGCCTGAGTGCATATACGGCGACAGCAATGTGGATGATGCAGAGCACACCTTTTTCAAATGCACAAGGTGGCAAACAGAGCGCACCACGCTTGAAATGGAAATCGGGGAAACCTTAGCCACCGAGAACATTGTGGAGGTTATGCTAAGCAGCAAAGAAAACTGGGACCACGTAGATAAATATGTGGAAAATGTGCTCCGGCGGAAAAAGCGGGACCTGGACGCAGGAATAATGTTGAGAGTCCAATAGGGACGAAGTGAGAATCTCCACCTTGAAGGAAGTATAAAAAGGGTTCCAGGGTGGGGAGATGTTCTCAGCGAGGGAGGGGGATGTTTTAGTGGGTGCAATTCTCACATACCAAATCTGTGACGACAGTTTTGATGATGCGGCAGGCATTTTTACCCTCTCTACCCAAAAAAAAAAATATATATATATATTATTATTACTTAAATTTTTATTTTTATTCTTTAATTATTATTTAATTTATTTGTTATAATTTATTTATTTATTATTTTCATATTATTATTATTTTGTTTTTGTGTTTTTATTCTTTATTTTATTTATTTATTATTTATTGAATCTTTATTTTTTTATTTATTTATTATTAATCAGGCGCGCGTGCAGTCAGATTTTCAACGTTTTGTATGGATTTACATACTTCATACACACATACATATGTATATGGGTGGCGGTTTTTGGGCGTGTTTGTGTGATACTGTTTGTTTTTGTTCCACTGTCATGTTCGCCGTCTTCTATGCTAGTGCAGTTCGTTCTTTTTTGACGCGTTTGCTGAATGTGGCTTGCTCGGCCACTTTTCTTGAAGTGATGTTTGTGCTCTGCTTTGTGTTTTGTTGGTAGTTTGTTCCTCCAGTTTGTACATATGTGCTTGCTTTGCATTGGATTTGTAGGCTGTTGCTACGGTCGTGGTTCATGGGCAACGCACATTAAAGTCATATTCTTTGGTGTGGGCTGCGTTGCTACTGTTTTTCCAGCTGTATTTGCTGGTAGGAAACTAGACAGTTCACTCGTCGGTGTTGGGCATTGTATATCCCATTATAGTGAGCTGCTGGTGGTGTTGCCGTTTGAATTTGGGGGAGGTGGAGAGCAGTGACTTGCTCTGTTGCTAGCTATTGGGGCGGGCAGGTTCAAGACGCACTTATTAGGTGTTCGCAAGAGATCATCACTCTTCTTCTTGCTCATTTTTTCGGTTCGCTAATTTTTTTTAGTTTTTTTACCGATCCGCATTTTCACTTGATTGACAATTCAACTGAAAATTCAATTGAATGAAATTGTTGTTGTTGTAGACTTGTTTTAACCTTGCGGCCACCTTATTAGAGCTCCCTGGACAGATTGGAGTTGTCTTCACTTCGCGTTGAAACAAAAGAGAAATATGCATTCACATATATTTTTTGTTAATTTTGTTGATGATTTTTTAATTTTAATTTTTTTTTTTATTTTGGATATTGGTTTTTTAAGTTTTTTTTTTTTTGTTTTTCTTTTGCTTTTATTTGATTTGCCGTTTCCTTTGGTTTTTCAGTTTTCTTTTAGCTTTTTTACGATAGCCCGCTTGGATCAATATGGTTCATTGTGTTACCACAGTATCTCATATCCCTTCCTCTAAGTATCGAACCAAGCTGAACTAATGATGAAGCGTTTTAAGCCTTTGTTGCCAACTGCTGTGATGAAGAGTCAAATAACTAATTTATATAAATTCAAATTCCAAGTTAGTTGAGTCTTCATTTGGATATCTTACACATAACTTACGCATTTCAAGAGACTTCTCTCCCACCCAACTAATTATCTTTAAGCAAATACATAAATAATTAAAAAATATGAAATTCTAATATTATGGATAATCAACTCTGTAAGCGCTGTAGCTGTTGCTCAAAAGATGGCGCTTAATTACTCACACAATTCTGTATTAATTGTGAATTATATTCATACGAATTTAGTATGCGAATTACTGTGCATCCATTGTGAATTGTGGTAACCAAAGTGACATATTGCTGCGTCTCTGTTGCAAAAATCTTGTCTACAGTGGAAAGTTCCTAAATTATTCTAATTGTATACTGTTATATACTCAAAATTGTCTATAGACATGGGAGTCACCGTGCTGCAGACATATCAATTGCCGGATGGCAAGAGTGGAGCACATGTGAGTATGTCAGCAACTAATTAAACCGATTTGTATAGAGCCGATTCCCCATATGAAGTGTAATTAATACTCCTGCGCTTCTTTTGTTTATTTCCAGATGGTTGATCACCTGACCAAACGTTTGCTGGCTCTGGGCGCCTTACACACAGGTCAGTTTCTTGTTGACTGCGAAACTTACATTTCGTCACCTACCCACGGACCCTCGAAGGCGGTGCATGTGATGCACAATTCTGAGTGCCCTGCGTCCACATTTGCCATACTGGATAACGGCGCTGGCAAGCAAATACCGCTCGTTGCCGACAATCTCTTCGATCTTCTGATGCTGAAAATCACCCCGGTGTACACATCGAAGAAACAAACAAAAATCGAGTCGAAGGGGACACGATTCGAGTACGGTGATTTCCTAATCAAGCTCGGTTCGGTCACCATGATGGAGCATTTCAAGGGCATTCTCATTGAAATCGAATATCGACCTTGTGTAGTGCTAGCCTACTGCTGGGAAATGATACGCGAGGTGCTGCAGGGCTTCCTGGGTACGCCCATTGCCAAGGAGTATCCGTCATATTTTACACCACAGCCAGTCGTGAATGCAATGGGCCAGCAGCAGATGCATGCCAAACAGACCGATGTCTATGAACCGCTCGATACAATGAATCAATATCTGGAACATTTCACCAACTACCGCAAGCAGAGTGCGCTGAGTCAGGCGCAGGCGGCAGCCGCAGCCAACATGCAAATGAGTTCCGGCATGCGTGCCACTTAAGAGGGCGTACTCATTGACTAGCGAAGTTAAAGTTAAGGCACAGAATTGTAAAATACTTCCAAAGCATTGCTCAGTGGGACAAGTCTCAATGGAAAAGTATACACTTGAGATAGGATATACGTATATTTTCTGGTAACCAATTTTAATGATCTATTTATGGATTGTTTTGGCATGACATAGAACTACCATACAACTTTTGTCTTAAGGGGCGCCCTGGAAAGACCTCAATCGGACGACGCTTGCATCTGCTTCCTTCCTTATTCAACATAGACGAGTTCCGGCTATCGAATCCTCACCATGTGCTCATATAACAACATTCTATGATGCTGATATTTTCATTTTAAATTATCTCGAATATTGTTTATTTGCGATGGATTGTGTACATTAAAGCGGGGATGCAGGAGCCAATAAAATCCCTAAATAATCTAAGTTATCGAAACTGAACCCCATGCTATATTACAACACAGAGATATAATTATCATTTATTTTAAATAAGTAGGTTTTTTAGTTATTGATATTAAGAATTATTGGTAATATTTTAAATAACTAATGTAAGAATAAAATTGTAGACTGAATACGCTTTTTATATATTTTCATTCGTGGAAACAGTGGAAACTAAGCATTGAATCTGAACTGTCCAGTTGATATCTATTTTATTAACCAATTATCTTCTGTCCATGCAACTATACAATATAGGAATTGGGCATTCTTACATTCCATAAATTGATCGGTGAAAAATTGGGAATAAAATTTCGATTCGCTTACCATAATGGGTTTTTTTCACATAACATAATAAACCAAGTGGAAGTAGGGTGAATTTATTGTGATGACTCCAAGGACCATTTTTTTTTTTAGCAAACGTTCCCTGGTGAACTGTCATAATTGACTGCTGAATAATGAAATAATTACAATTTGAAATATTTGTTTTGCTATTTTTATATTATGAATTTCTGCATTCGTCCAAATTAGTTTATTTTGATTAGCTCCCTTAGTCACTCTGCTTATGTGTGACAATTCAGAAGGGAAGGAATTCACCTTGTATCCACCTTGAACATAAATTCGACTTGTATCCACCTTAAACATAAATTCACCTTGTATCCACCTTGAACATAAATTCACCTTGTATCCACCATGAACATAAATTCACCTTGTATCCACCTTGAACATAAATTCGACTTGTATCCACCTTAAACATAAATTCACCTTGTATCCACCTTAAACATAAATTCACCTTGTATCCACCATGAACATAAATTCACCTTAAGTGGAAGTGCCATTCTGTCAAAAGCTGCCTATGAGAAAATGTGATGTACTTCAATTGTGAGGTGGTAGAGTCCCTAAAGGCCATCTGTAGGTTAAAGCACAATTGATACTGGGTGGGTGCGCTATTGCTCTAAGCCCATTGATTCAATGCCCGGATACCCTATAACAGAAAGGCGGCACTGCATAAGAATTCCAGAGGCTGACTTATGGTATGATATTGACCCCAGTATGCAGCACTGCTGTATTTTCCCCGGTGGCTACAACACATATATTTGAACGGGTTCTGGAGTTTTAGTGGAACTCACGGTGTCCAGCTCCATTACGCCATTGGTTCTCATACTTCTGTCTTTCAGGTGGAATTGTATGCCATCCTAAGGGCGATGGACTCTGTGGTGGGAAGCAGCTGGCATGGGAGAAGTATTCGTGTCTGCAGTGACAGTCAGGCTGCGCTGAAGCCCAACCACTTTCTCACTTCCAAGTTGGTGGTGTTGTGTATGCAGTGAAATTAGACTTTGACTGCGAGTACATGATCCCTCTTTTGTAGATCTAATTGGTATAAGTAAAAATAATTAGCACCACTTTGCATCAAATGGAGAGGCCTGTCATAGGTCTGAGCCGTCGTAAGAATCAGGGCTATATCCATTCAACAAGAAACTGGAAGCCGTATCCAGAATGTCTGCATTCATTGCAGTGCATTACAAACGTTTCAAGTATTCAAATACATTGAAACGGTGCTTTTCAAAATTTTCTGGTGTCATATATATTTAAACAGTGCTTTTCAAAGTTTTCCAATGTAAAATACATCTAAAAAGGTGCTTTTCAAACTGTTCGATTATTGAAATATATTTAAACGATGCTTTTCAAACTCTTTAGTGTAAAAAATATTCAAATAAATTTAAACGGTAAAAATAGAAAATTTGAAAAATATTGTAAAACTTTTAGAAATAAATGTGAAAATTTTTAAAGTGCAATTATAATATTTGAATCAAAACAATTGGTTTGGCTTAAATTAGAGCGAATTGCGTAAATTGAAGTCTTGGCAGCGTTGAGAACGTAGCACAACCAACTTTCGGCGTTGACCCATTTTCGCAGGCGGTTCGATCGGTACCAGACGAAATTCGCGACAGCGCTAGATTTTCTTTAATTGATTCGTAAAAAATTTTGAAGGTTTCTTTTCAAGCATAATGGGAGTCACTCTGGTGTATAAATATGAACTAGCCGCAGATGCTAATATCGGGAAAGTGAGTGTGGGAATCAACTGCTTTCTGTTGATGGGAGGAATAGGAACTTTTTCCACATTTTCACGTGACTTGCTATTTTTCAGATTATAGAAGAATTGTCGAAGCGCTTCAAGCAGGAGGGTGCCAGCCCCGCCGGCGAATTTTTAGTCGAGTGCGAGACGATTACTTCCAAGAACGTCGAGGACAATACCACAAAAACTCTGCACCTGATGCACAACACCGAATATCCCAACTGTTCATTTGCCATATTGGAGAACGAGGAGGGTAAACCAGTGCCTGTGGTGGCCGACAGTCTCTTTCACACCATGTTCGTGCAGATGGATTTGAATGTCGGGAACAACACGGTCATCCGGTCGAACGGCTGCCGCTACAAATATGGCGACTTTCTGATTAAACTCGGCGCAGTCACCATGGTGGACCTGTTCAAGGGCATCATCATTGAGTTCGAGTACCAGCCGTGTGTGGTGCTCACCTTCTGCTGGGAGATGATGCGCGAACAGTTGCAACGTTTTGTCGGCCTGCCCATAGCCGCCGAGTATCCGGTACGCTTCACAGCCACAAAGCCCGCTGAGCCGAATAGTGCGACTAAGTGTGCTAACGATGATTACGAACCCATGGACACGATGTTTCAGTATTTGGAAGTTTTCAAAGGGTTTCGTTCGGAAATCTCTATGCTACCCTCGCAAGCTGGACCCAGGCCCGACTTCAGCTATGATTACTAAATTGAGAAGGCAGTGATAAGAGCCGTTAAGGACTTCATTTGGGCATATTGAAATTACTTAAAATGTGTGGAAATATTTGTTAGAAATTATGTAAAATGGAAATCCAGTAAATAATTAATAAAAATAATTTTAAATTCTGTATTGGGAACGGACAATCTACATTCCTCGTCACTAGATAGAATCTGAGATTCAGAAATGAGTCAGAGGTTTGAAAAGGTCTAACTTCCCCATTCACAATGCTGTATCACATCAACCCCCCGTATGTACATAGAATGTGCACAGCGGTTTCCGGTTCCTGGTTGCATAATCTTGAGATATCCGTGGAGGAAATTAACAATTTTTTGAGATGATACCTGAGTGTGCACTGGCCCGTCAAGTACCCGGTGAGGATTCGGAAGTCCTCTGTTTAGCATAAGGAGGTTTTTAGATTTTCCTCTGTCGGAGACAAGAAATCTTTTGGCCTAAATTAGTAGACCATTTCTGATCTACTCATTTCCTCGAACAATTCTTGAATGTGGCCTTTTGGTAGTCCACAAAATGATTCCGGGCCTATTAGGGGGCTTATTTTGGAAGTCTTACAATAATGAGACAATCTGCAAAGCGAAAAGATCTCTCATGATATCCAATTCAATCAGTGGGAAAAATTGGGCCTGCGGTGAATGTACATCATAATAGTACGTACAATCACTTATGGAGCATTCTTTGGGCTAAGAAAGCAAGACAACTATCTATTGCTCAGGTTAGGTAAGATACAAAGGCTTCCTGTCGTTTGTATAACTGGGGCTAAGAGAACTTCTCCTACAGCCGCCCCTGAAAGTCATACAGGAACTTCCAGCCCTACACATATTTGTGGAAACACAAGAGAAGCGGGCTGTGTACAGAATGACAAGGACCGGAAAGGGTCCTGGAAGTCGCATCGGTCGTCAAAGGCCATTCCCGACATCTGTGTACCGAAAGACTTCACAAACACGCGCTACAGTTTCACTAAGCTTTTAAAACGGAGTGGAGCTACAAAAATGAATAGAGAGGTCTCAGCGACATCCACAGGTTAGATCAGTCCACGATCACCTGGCATACCGAGAGGCCTCTCACAAATGAGTTCTGGCGTGGGGGAATTGGTCCAAACCACAAATAACTAGGCAAGCATACTAGCATCTTCCAGGCGGAAATCCACGCTATTGAGAGATGTGCACAATTCAATATTGAGAAAGGATATGAGCGTAAGAAAATTGACATCCTATCGGATAACCAAGCGGTCATTAGGGCACTTACCTCTTATCAGGTTAACTCAAAACTTGTATGGGAGTGCATCAACAACTCAATACTCTTGGCTCACGCAACAAGGTGGCTCCTATGGGTTCCAGGGCATACTGGCCCGAGAGATTACCGACGAACTTGCAAGGAAGGGGGCTGTAGAACCCTTAATTACCCCAGAACCCTTCTATGGTGTGGGAAAAGGCAAGCTGTTCAACCAACTTAGGATTGATGAGGTACATCTTAGGCACAAGTACTGGCTGGATATACCGGGCCTAAGGGTATCAAAGAGTCTGTTAAGGATATATCACCTAAAAAGATTCGAATTACTCATAAGTCTCTATAAATATAACCTTAGGATGATGGTAGGCCTACTCACAGGACTCTGCATATGGTTAGGATGGGGGTCACCTTAGATAGCTCCTGCTGATTCTGTATGTGGAAGAGGAGACGTCCTTGCATGTGCTGACACAATGCACGGCTCTCATGCATACCCGCAGAAAACACTTGAGATGCCCTGCTAGTGATGTGAAACCTCTGGAGCCAAAATTGGTCATGGCGTTTATCCAGAAGTTAGGGCTCAAAGATGTACTTTGAACCTCTGATGGGGGCACAATAGATCCTAAGGCCGCGATGTATCTGCATCGCCAATACAATAATCAATCAGAATCATACTCGATCTTGTTTACTGCTTTGTGTTTAGCTCAGTACATTCAATGGGGTTCTAGATTGAAGAGAGAAACGAAGCGACTGGTATTGGAACGGTGAACCTGGTGTACGCTTTAGCTAGTTCTGTGTTAGTTCGTGTTCCACATTTCCACCACATTCCTAAGGTGAAATAATGACTCGTTACTGAGCAGATCGTTTTGTTCGCACCACTCAATTGTACTGAGTTATTCAGTCAACCTGGATCGCTGGTAATTGGGGTATGCTATCTTATTTAGCGCCTATTTGGGTTCGAATAATTAAAACAACAATTAATATAATTTTTCATAAATATATTTAAATTTAGTATTCTTTTATAAAGTGTGATTTATTCATGTAAACATTTCGTATGCATATGCATGCATTCTTAGCACACCGAGTGTAGAGTGTATGTACTAGTTCTATATTTAGGAGTTTTCTCTTCGTATTACTCTATTCAATGTCAAGTGGGATCAATGTACTTAGGCCTGCATTTGTATTCCAATACCTCATTCTTCGTCTTGAATCATTTTCTTCTCGCGTAAAAATGGGTAATTAAAAAATTCTTTACTTTCACATCTACTTTAAGTATGTAGAATATTATGTTAGGTAGTATGTATATAATAGTTATTTATACGGTAAATAGTATGAAACATATGTATTTAATATACTTCATTCATATATATATGTATGTGTGTGTCTTACATATATAAACATTCGTATAAGGAATTCCTCTTTTATACTCAACTCAAGTTTAACTATAAAAATTTTGAATTTATTTAGAAAAAATGAAAACAATTACAGAAAAAACATAAAAATATTATTCAATAATTATTCATTTATGAAAGCAGCCAATTCTCTCGTTTCAATCGAAATTTTACATAATTTTGATTAAAAAGTATTCAAAGTTTTACAAATTAAATCGTTACTTGTTTTTTTTACAATCTTCGTACTGAATTTCTATTGGCGGAGAAAGAAGTGAAATAAAAAATTAAATTAAATTTCTCAGTAATTTTTATTTTTATAAAATAATTTCCTTTATTTTTTTTTAATTGCTTGGTAATAATTTTGTTTAATTAATTTATTTTTTTTATGTTTCTAAAATTTTTCTGTTTCTAAAATTTTTTTTATTACTTGTTTTTAATAATTTTTCTGTTTCTTACTTGTTTTCTGCTTAATAATTTTTGTTATTTTGTTAATTTATTTAATTATTTTTTTCTTAAATAAGCGCGTGCTTAAAAATCCTACAAAATTTAAACTTGGACTCTAGGCAAGCAAAAAGAGTTCCAAAATTGGACTCTGCAGAAAGTTTCCGGAAAATTGGGTTCAAATTCGTATGACTTCGTAGGGGGTCTACCATGCCCTCACCAAATCCCTAACACTTTAAACCTGGTAGGTAACCTCTAGGCCTGAAGCATCATTATGCTTGAGTGTTCTCCTACTGGTGAGAATATTTCCCCAGTGAGCCGAAAACTTAGAGTACCGCAACATAATTTTTATGTTTCTAACAAGTGACCTACTACCCGCCCTTCACATATCTGAATATTGTGGATGTGGTATACCTCCTTAAACCCGGGCCTGAACCTTTGCCATGCGTGAGAGTGGCTTAGTGAGAATATTTCCCCAGCTATTGCAACTAATTTTGTATGCTCCTAACAAGTGACCTCCTTTCCAACCTTCACACAAACGCATTTTGAGGATGGTGTGCCCAGACCACCCCCACTTCGCTCCCCCATTCTCTTCTGGCTGTACCAACTTTTGAGTGTCAAAATCCCAACAATATTTCCATAAGTTTATACGAGTGAAAGTGGATTTCCCCCAAGTATATGCTTGACCACCAACTCTGTGGCCCCTGAATGTATGCTACATAAAATTAACAAGCTCTGTTTGAACCTACCAAATGGGTTCTGCTGAGGCTGCCACAGCATTCATTAAATAAATTTTATTGTTCTTTTCTCCCAGTTATGAATTTTTAATATTTTTTCCATATTGTCTCTTTACATGTCAAAAATCATAAGTGAATTTTGATCATATTTATTCTGGCACAGATTCTCGAAAAACTTCGCTCCCCCTAATTTGAGGAATTGAAAAAATTGTGCGCTTTAATAATTTCGTCTAATTTTATATGTAAGGATAATATTTTTAACTGCTACTCATCACGATGATATGAGCAGACACTCTTCATAGTAATATTAGAATAAAACTGGGAACTTTGCTACATATTTTACTTTTAAATAATTTTAAAAAGTTTTGCGTGAATCTTTAAAATTTGAAGAATAAATTTGCAGGGGAGACGCTGAAGTAGACGCAAGAATATATGTCAATTTTTTTTTTAAATTAACCTTATAAATGTGTAAAAAACTACCCTCTTCCAATTTAGTTTTGGCTACAAATCGGGATCTGCAACAAGCTTTTGGCGTATGGTTGCTTTTGCGGTGATGCACCAGTAATTGGCATACTCAGAAAGCTCAAGGTTACGTTTGGTTTCAAGTCGGGAATAGTATGTTTGACTTGGTGCTGCTGGAAGCTTTTACAGTGATGCACCACCAACTGGAATACAAAGAAAAGCTCGGGAGCTGATCCATATTGAAAAGTGTTCCTTTTAAACGAGAAGCGATAAACTTCGTACATAGCCTAATGGCATTCTTAATAAGCTGAGGGTTACGATCGGTTTCAAAACGGGAATCGTCACAGTTAATTTTCCACTGGCCGAAGCTTTTACGGTGATACACCAGCAACTGCGATACAGAGGAAGGTAAAAAGCTCAGGGTTTAAGAATCCCACGAGCTGGTCTACATTGAAAAGTTGTCCGCTTAAACAGGGAAGCGAGGAACTACCTGTATACCCAACTGACATACAAAGTAAGGTGAAAAGCTCTGGGTTTAAGAATGTTGGGAACTATTCTGCATTGAAAACCTTTTCAATGGGAAGCGAGGAACTACCCACATAGCCAAAGTGGCATACTCAGGTAGTTCCACGCTTGCCTCAGGGAATCGGAATACTGGGACCTGCTCTACCTTGAAAAACTTTCCTTTTAAATGGGAAGTGAGGAACTACCTCCATAGCCAAAGTGGCATTGAAAAGCTTTCTTTTTACATGGGAAGCGAGGAAGTACCTTCCTTCATAGCAATACAATGCAGTTGCCATGCCAAAACCTGTCCACTTGCCTGTTCCTGATCTCCACAATCTATCTTCGCCTGCATTGGTCAAAGCAGCCCACAAATTTATAAACAAAAATATATATTAAATTTTTTTTTAAATATATAAATTTTTTTTTAATTTGAACAAATATTCTTATCATTTATTTTCCTTCAAAGTTACAATTTTTTCATTTTATTTTTGCCTTTTTTTATATATTCAAAGTTCATTTTAGACAAAAAAAAATTCGTTTTGAGAAGAGAAAAAGGAGGATTTAAATCATAATCATAGTTATAAAAAAATCTTACAAATTACATACATCTTTATCAGCGTAGTTTATAAAGTTTAGTTTTAGTTTTAGCGTAAAATTTTAAAATTATTACCAAAAAACACAAGTGAATTTTTCTATTCATTTTTCGTCGTTTCATATTATTTTGTATGGGGAAATATACTCTCATATATTCTTCAAAATATTATTATAATTTTTAGTTACATGTACGTTGTTGTTGTTGTTGTAGTTCTTTTTAAGCAATATTCTTAATATCTATAAATTGTTTGTTTTTATTTCGTTCCAATTTTGCAATCTTTTTCTTTTATATTCATACTTAACACGTAATAATGTAGTAAAAAAGTAGTGTTGGAAAACAGTGTTGGTTAATGGTTAATGTAGTTTTGTAGGTTGTTGTTGTTGTAGGTTGTATGTTGTTGTTGTAGAGTGTGCTTAATAATATACGGTTGGTTATTTGTTGTAGTTGTTGCTTTTATTGTTTATTATTGGTAAACAAAAAGAAAAGAAGAGATCAATTTCCTTTTCGTGATATTTTTAATTATATTTCCTTTTTATTTTGTATTTAATGTTTTTTAATATTTTCCTCTTTTTGTTTTTTATTGTAGAAAGAATGTTTTGTTTTGTTTCTGTTTTCTGTTTTGTGGTCAAAAAGCGGTTGATGATTACATTTTGCTGCTTCTCCTCCTACTTAGTCACGAATTGGAATAGTTTGTGGTTTAATATGACCACCGTCTCCTTCGGAGACAAAACGTTTACGTCCTCTGCAAAGAAAAGAAACGATATTTCAATTAATATAAAAATTAAACAAACAATATAATAAATATATATATAAATATGGAGTATATAAATAATATTAAAGATATAATAATAATAATAAAAATATCTTTGAAACCGTATTAAAAAATTTTCACTAAGAAAAAATTCCTAAAATTGAAGATTTTCTTTAAAAAATTCTTTAATAAAATAGAAAAGATTTTCTTCAACAAAAAATTATACTTAAATAAAATAGAAAAGATTTTCTTCAACAAAAAATTATTCTTAAATAAAATAGAAAATTTTCTTTAAAAAAAAATTCCTAAATAAAATTGAAAAGATTTTCCTTAAACACAATTATTCTTAAATAAATATGAAAACATTTTCTAAAAAAAAAAATTCTTAAAGGATTTTCTTAAAAAAATTATTCTTAAATAAATTTGAAAACATTTTCTTAAACAAAAAATTATTCTTAAATAAAGTTGAAAATATATTCTTAAGAAAAAATATTATTATTATTTTAGAATAGACTGAGAATATTTTCTTAAATAAAAAGTTATTTTAAATAAAATTAAAAAGACTTTCTTAACAAAAAATTATTCTTAAACAAAAATAAAGTTGAAATAAAGTTGAAAATATTTTGTAAAGAAAAAAATTATTCTAAAAAAAGTAGATTTTCTTTAAAAAAAATTATTCTTAAATAAAATTGAAAAGATTTCTTAAATAAAAAATTATTCTTAAATAAAATCATCCGTTAAAATCTCCTTAAAATGATTTTGAATTAAGTATCAAGCAAGAATGTTTAAAAATTATTGCAGTATTCATTAAAATAAAATGTATTAAATTTATTGGAAATATTAGAAAAACAAAATCAATAAAATCTTTCCGTTTCAATCGTTCCCCGTTGAATCAAAAAGTGTTAAGTTTAATTTGAAACGCAAATTTTAAAGTTACTTATCAAACGACCCTCGATATTCATTCCAATCACTGCGTGATAAGTGAAAGCTTTTAGATAATTCAGTTAACAGTTGGAAATAAACTGACAAAGTACTTCGATATCCATTCCCGCCCCACCACTAAACAACTTTCCGACCACCCTCATCCTCGCCCTCACCCTACACTGCCCGCACACAAAACAACACACTGCTCCACTACACAAACATACGAGTATATTAAATTTCTTTGCTAAGGTTAACGAAAAGTGAAAGTTAATACGCAGTTATTGCGCTGCTCAACAATTTTATGGCGCCGTCGTCTTCGGTGTCCATGGAGTAGGATGTGGGACCTACATTGCGCAGGTCGGGAACCTACCTTGGAGTGGGGTATATAAGGCCGTGTATGAATGATGAGTGTATGAATGGTGGGTGTGTGTATATGGGAGTGTACGTGTTGATAGTAAATATGCATTACGAGTAGAGCATGAAGATGGGCCCAAAAAGGATGACAACAACAGACGCAGATGCAGAGCTTTTAAAGCTTTTATTTCCTTCTTAATATTTCAGCTATGCAAGACGAGGATTTTTTAAAAAGCTCTTCAAGTTTAATAGGAAAATGCAGTACAGGACCTGGGCCAACAAAAAAAAAAACTAGTAAATTAAAGAAAATTAAATGTGAGGAGGAATTCGATGTTTGGAACTTTCGCATGAAGGAAACTAATCTTTCTTAAATCGATCTACATCCCTAATATTTGCTTGTATCGTTACATAAGTAGCAACCCAGAAACCTCACGAGGAGGGATGCCCTGGCCAGCTATGAGGAAGGTGGCACATTAAATAGTTTCTTTAAAATAATTTTAAGAATTTAATTGAAAAAATTCCCTACAAGTTTTCTAATACAACATTATCACTCTATTCATCACAAAAAGGGGGGAGTGGTGAATTTCTAAAGCCCAGAAGAAGGAATGGAATGGTGAATTTATAAAACCCAGAAGAAGGAATGGAAAGGTGAATTTCTAAAACCCAGAGGAAGGAATGGTGAATTTCTAAAGCCCAGAAGAAGAAATGGAATTGTGAATTGGTAAAGCCCAGAGGAAGGAATGTCGAATTTCTAAACCACAGAGGATGAAATAGTGAATTTTAAAGGCACAGAGGAAGGCATGGTAAACTTTTAAGTCTCAAAGAAGGATCGGTGTATTTCTAAACCACAGAGGAAGGGATGATAAGGTGAATTTCTAAAGGTTTCTGAAGCACAAAGGAAGCACTGTGGGCTCAGTTAAGTGTACTTGGGATAGCAACATTATGATAATTTGGTTGAATTCTGATTTCATCGCATATCAAAACTACAAATCCCCCTACTTTTAATAGCTTCAAATTGATATTTTATATAGTATTTTTATACGAGCGATAATTAAGTTTACTACGTAGTGCGTGGGGAAAAATTATTAAAAAGAAATAAAAATCTCAGAGACACGCTTCAATTATGGGAAGATGAGAATTTCTTATGGAGTGAGTCCTTCGGGCTCCTTTTCCAATGATCTCTGGTGTATTTCGTTCGTTCCGTGAAATAAGGCTTGAAGGTGTAAATGAATGCGTATAAAATGTCTAACTAAATTTATCAAAAATGTATTTAATTACTTTATAAAATTGTATTCAATTTTATATTATGTGATTTTATCATTTTACAATTGTTTCTCTCTGAAGTAAACCATGATGCCTGCCCCCCGTAGGACGTGGGTAGGTAGCAATATTTACTTAACCATTTCTTATTTCTTTGTTTTTGGTTTTTGGCACAATTTTATTCAAATGCATTTGAGCGGCTGCTAATAAAGGTGGTCGTCGTCGTCGGCGGGTTGGTTCGTTGCTGTTATTCGCCTGCGACGGCGCTGTTGGCGTCGTCTTTGGACTCTTCTCTTGAATATTGTCGTTGTCGTCATCGTTGTTCAGTTCATTCGTTCGTTTGCCATCGTTGCTTGTTGTTGTGTATGTTGTTATAGTCGTCGTTGCTGTGATTGTTGTTGTCGTCGCTGCTGCTGTGGTTGTTGTTGTCGGCGTCGTTGTCGTCGTTGTTGTTGCGGTTGTTTTAGTTGCTGTTGTTGTCGTCGTCGTCGCAGCAGTTTATCTTGGCATTTTTCTTGACTGCACAAAACTTGCGGCGAGTTCATTCACCCGCTGACCTTTTTTTCGCTCGTTAGCTCGTTGCCTTGTTTGTTTGTTTGTTGTTTGGTGCTGTTTTTTATGCACCAAAGCATAAAAGCAGCGGACGCCTGTGTGCTCACCAAGCCTCTCTCAGGGCTCCCACCCCCTCCCTCCACCGTGTTAAGCTTTATTATATTTTCGCTAATTCTTGTTTCAATATTCATGTTTCTTTTTTGTTTGTTGTTGTTGTTGGCTGTTATTGTTGTTTACAGGTGGGCGGGTATGAGTATATTGTGTATTCATTGTTGTTGTTGTGATGATGATGGTGTTCATAGTGTTGTAGGAACATTTCGCATCACTGCAATTTTCAGAATTCATTTTCAAATCAGAATCGGATTCATAATAAAAAAGGAGCTTTTCAATTGTTTTTGGATGCGCCGAATGCCTTTGTTAGCATTTGCAAACGATTCTTCTTCCCGTCATATGAGACTCCCTCCCAAGCCAGCTGATGCGCTCTCTGTTGGTCACGGTGCTGCACTTTCACAATGATCTCTGCCACCGCCACCACCGCAGTTACAACTCGTTACAGTTGCCACACTTTTGCGCTTGCCTCACATTTTATACGTAACCAACCACCAGCAGCTCCCGGGATGGGAGGGAAAACTTACTAAACCAGTAATAAAGCGCGGTGTACTCGTTCATGCGCGCGCTACTGTTGATGAGGACCGATCAATTGACTGTAATTGTTTGCCAATGGATAAGCAATTAATTTGTTTTGCGAAGTTTTATTACAAAAAATGTGCACAAATTTTAAAAGAATTGTCAATCACAAACGGGGGCGGGGACGGGAACGGGAGTATCTCCGAGAACGATCGCTTTGAGGAAATTTTATGGGATGTACAAATAAAGCAGCACAGAGGTTTAAACAATAATAACGGGACACCATCTTTCTTTGCGCCAAATTGTATTAAAGGTTGTATAAGCGAATTTAGATAAGCCATAATGCAGACTGAATGGTAGCCTAGCATTAGGCTGGTTAACATATCCATATCTAGTAGGTCTTGAAACAGTACAGTAAATTGGACGGGTGATTATTTGATTATAGTGACGGGTGTCACTATAATCAAAATCATCATAATAGTGCTCGGCCAGAAGAAGGCACAGAGGAAGGAATGGTGAATTTCTAAAGCACAGAGGAAGGAATGGTGAATTTCTAAAGCACAGAGGAAGGAAAGGAATAAAAATAGTTCCATAGACCAAAAATGATTTTGAATTATGTTGAAATTAAGCCCGACTTCAATGAAGACTTTTATTAATAAAATATGTTTATAGCTAATAAGATAAGATTTTATAGAGATAATTTCTTCCCAAACAATTGCAAGGTAGAATGAAATGGTGCTAACTAGATGCAACAATTCTCTCTTCTACTCAAGTTTTGAATTTTTTTATATTTTTAATTAACTGACTTCCTTAGAGGGAGCATAAAAAAACAGCCGCTCCATGGACTAGCCAACTCACGGTATAAATACTCACTTTGTCTTCTTTGAAAATTATTTTAAATATAATAAACTGCTATTTTCAGTGCTGTAATTGGACAGCCCCTTCTCCCCTTCCATGATGCACTCTTTTAGATGCGTTGTCAAAAATTAAAATCATACAAAAACTTGTTTATCGATTTCCTACTCAGCGAAACCACGACACTGCCGGCACACAGCACACTCCTCACACACGCACACATCCGCCTCATACTGACACACACACGCACCCGCCTCATACTGACACACACGCATATACACGCCTCAAACACACCTCCACACACACACACACACACACACAGAAGAGTGAAGGAGAAGCTGAAACGAAATTTGTTGCCAACTCGTTCCGAGGCAATTGCGTAAAACTTGCATTTGTGTACATAAATACGCAACATCACCAACAACAACAACAGCAACTACCAAAACAACATCACCAGCAACAGCAACTCCAATTACAACAACACCGGCACCAGCACCAGCACGAGCACCAGCAATGAAAATAAAAATCCATTTACAAAGGAAAAATGAAATTGCATTTGACGCGCGCGGCGTTATGCAAACAAAAGTTTTGAGAAATGTGGCAAATAAGGCAACAAGTGACGGAAGGGAAAAAGACGCACGCACGTAACTTTTAAGAAAATTTTCTTGGCAACTGCAGCGGCAAATAATTTATTGCAATTTTTTTCTCATATTGTCGGACAGAGTCGGTCTGTCTGCCTGTCAGCCCAAGTTTGTTGTTTGTAGCTCTCCCAGCTCAGATCAGCTCAGCTCAGTTCCTCGATGCGTTAAGTTGAACATTGAAACGCTTGAGTGGCGCGACGGGAATTACCGCTGCATTTCTAAATTTCCTAAATAATGTTTAATTTAAATTATATTTTTATGTTCGTTTTTCTACGGAATTGGAAATTATTTAACTTTGCAAAGGCGGCCAGGGCAGAACAGGCGGCATACGAGTAGCAAAACAAGCACGTACTTTTGGGAAACGCACCGATGCGCCCAACAGAAATTTTATTCGTATTCTAAATCACGCAACATAAAACAGGAAATTGTCAAAGTATCCAAATCCACCAAATCTTGCCAGCCTGAAATTTCATAACTGAATTTGTTAACTATTAGTGACTATATAGGGAAGGTAGGTAGGTAGGTATAGCAGGCGCGCTTAGGCCATCATTGACCCCGTGTGATACCGTATGAGACACAAGTCCCAAACCCATTCAAAGGTACAGCCATTTGGCGCTTCGAATGAAGCAGTTGATGAAGCTTATCTTCCTACCTGGAATCTCTCCCAAAGATTCCAGAAAGTGGTCACCCATTAAAGTGCGCCTCTTTCTATACGTGGCAAAAGCGTTCCTTCTCACCACACAAGATTTCAATAAACACGCAGCCAACCGGTAATACCAAATGGCCTTACCCGATGGTTACCCGATAGTTATGTTCAATGGTTTCGAGCTTAAAATAGTTGTAATAGTATTGAATCATTATAAACGCATTTTGATTGAGGCTTGAATGAATCCAAGACTGAAGTGCATCTTGAACGAGTGGATACCAATCCAACACTAACACTAAACTACACCATGACATGGGCATTTCTTCGACTATATGCCATATCAGCAATGCTCACTTACCTGAAGTTAGTGAAGAAATCCACTCCACTCGATGTTTACCAGAATATCCCGTCTACCTACTTGTGCCCTAATCTCTGCCACAAATTGACTGCAGCGTAGGGTGCAAAGCCAATGCACGCTAAGGACGTTGTAACAAACTCTCAATGTAATTTTTTTTTATATATTTTATCATAAACAAGAACAAAATATTATCAACTGCTGCCAATTGGAACAACTGAAACTGAGGCTCATATTTTGTTGATTTTTATTGTTATGCTTGCGTCTTAAAATAAACAATGCAATTAAAAAATTTAAACAACATTTACAACAACACAGGGCGGAGAAAAACAAAAACTAGGTTAACAAGTTTGTAGATAAACACATAAATTTTTATGAGGTGCCGCCGCTGTGCTGCTGCTGTTGTTGATCTTTGCTCGGACTCGGGCTCGGAAGCCCCTTCAAATGTCAAGTGGAAAAGTTTAAGAGTTTTTCTTTTTTAATACAGAAATTCTTGAAAAATAAATATCGCAACATAATTATCGGACTTAAATTAGATATGAAAATAAATCATGAAATAGTGTGGTTAATGGAAAAAAAATCCCAAAAATCACGTGGAAATAGAAACAGAATTATATTAGAAAATATCTAACTATGTTGAATTGATCAAGGATTAATTCCTCAGTAGGCGGTGGGAAAAAAGGAGGTCAAATGAAATATTTTATCGGTTGTTTACGAAAGCGAAACATTCCCAGTGATTTTTCTTAGTACCCGTGTTTTGAGTCACTTTGTAAGCTTCGAGTTAACATATCTAGAATCTTTTCGTTCTTAACCACTTCATCGTGAAAGTTCACAAAAAGAACATTTGCGAATGATTCGTAATAATAAACATATTTCAAATATTTATCAGTTAAATAAGTTTTTGAATTGAAACGTAGACTAAAATTGACTTATTGACTTAAGCGGGAAAGCAACGAAGTTGTTCTGTTCGGAAGAAAACCTTCACGTATATCCCAATAGATAAAATATATGAAAGAAGAAACTTCCTTGGAGTGTTTGTTCAAAACAGGACCGCATATGACTATGTTTGTATTGTGTGTCCTTAAGCACAAAATATTAAATTGGTGCACTGCACCCAATAAATAATAAATGATATGTCCTGGGGGCATGGAAATAAGCTTGCATTCCTTATCGTTGGGCTCGGCAACTTCTGACCCTGAAAACTCACAAGTATTTTATAAGCCTTACACTAGAGTTCTCCACGTTTTCAGGACAACAGTATTCCAGTCGTGCTTATTCAATTTTAAACTAGACGCTTCATGGAAGTTAGGGTGGCGAGAATTTCATGTTAAGCATTTCTTCATAAATAAATGAAAGAAAACTTGTCTCAGCTGACTTTGAAACTTAGCTTAGATTTAAAGAATAATCTGAAAATAGCAGTGAAAAAATATCTGAAAAAACTAAACGCAAACTATAAAAATTCAGCTAAGCAGAGCAGAGCTCTAAGCAAAGCATAGCTCAGAGCAGCACAGAGATCTTAACAGAGTAGTGCTCGGAACAGAACAGAGCGCGTAGCAGAGTAGTGTTCGCAGCAAAGCTCATAGCAAAGTAGTGTTCGGAGCAGAGCTAGTAGCAGAGTAGTATTCGGAGCAGAGCTCATAGCAGAGTAGTGTTCGAAGCAGAGCTCGTAGCAGAGCAGAGCTCATAGCAGAGTAGTGTTCGCAGCAGAGCAGTAAGTTAGGCGAACTCATAAAGTGCAATAGCCTAACTCAAGGAGAAATGCATTGGGCACAGCGCACAGTGAGAACACTAAAGAAAAACCAATAAAGCAACAAAAAACAACACTGCAGCAGGCAGCTTCTGCGCTGAGAGCTTGTCGGAGCTTTTGCACACACCTATCGCGTAAAATGCAACCAAAAAGGGGGTGTGGACCAGCAGCACTATCAAAATACCAGGCAGCAGTAGCACAACGCAGACCGCTCCACCGACGCCATTTGCAACACTGCATTTAATTGGTGCACTCAAATGGTGGGTGGGGAGGCCGCAAGAGAAAGGGGTGGTGGGGCAGAAGCTTTCAACAGCCCGTCTCTCCGTCCGTCCTTCTGCTTCGCTTTTTCGCTGTGCCGCTAGTTTTTGCATGCGTTGCGTTTGCAGTTGTGCAGTTGTTGTTGTTGCATAAACGATCTTGAACCACATGCGGGTTGTTGCACTCTGCTCTGCAGCTACCTTAGGAGCTTTGCTTGCTTGCTTGCTTTCTTGGTTGGTGGCTTGCATGCATGCGTCTACGTGGCGCAACGCGTTATGCACAAACATGCGAGATACGTCGCCAATTGCAGCAGCGACGTGGAGTGCGGTGTTGTGCATTATTAATTGCACCACTTTTCGTTTGTCAACAATAATTGCAATAAAATTAAAACCGGAGAAAAAAAGCCAACAATAGATAAAAAAACTAGCTTGGAGAGCTGGAAAAAATAAATAATTGCAATTGACAATAAAACTGCAAGTGCAGTAAATTAATTGGGTGCAATTGTGTGGTAATTATATTGACAGGTTCTAAGGAATAATCCAGATAATCCGTTGAGGGTTGTTGTTCAGTTCCTCAACAGGGAAAATTTCTAAACATTGCAACAGGATATGAGTGAAGATTTAGGGACGGAGCTGTGGAACTTCTAAAATCCTTTAGAATAATTAAGATTTTATTTATAAATAATAATATTAAATAAAAATAATATAAAATAATTATAATAATAATCAGAAATAATAATAAATATTAAAAATAAATAATAATAAATATTAAAAATAAATAATAATAAATATTAAAAATAAATAATAATAAATATTAAAAATAAATAATAATTAATAATAAATAATCATAATAAAAAATAATAATAAAGCATAATATTTTTCCTGGTAGAGGGTAAAAATGCCTATCGCAGCATCATCAAAACCGTCGTCCCAGATTTGGTATGTAAGAATGCACTAAACCATCCCCCTTCTCTCACTGGGGACACATCTCAACTATTTTCGTTCTTTTGTCAAGAATACTGAGGACAAAGAAGTGGGCGTATTTGTGGTTTGAACTGTACCAGAAACCACATAAACCTCAACTAGGAGTGTAAAGTCAACTCAGTTTCTAATCAATATTTCCTATGGGTCTTGACTGTGTTCTTTACAAGAAGTCAATTGTTGTTGTGTGTAATCTCAGGTCCTCTAGAATAAGTTTTTAGATTGAATGAATCACTTCATCATATGGAGTCCACAGAAATATTCAGCTTCTCTGAAATACTACTCGCACTTCAACTTTTGCAATACTCCGTCTTCTTAGCTTCTTTGACCTCTCCAATACTAGTTTACTCAGCTTTTTAAACCTCTCCAATGCCCGTTTTCTTCCTTCCTTCAACCTCTCCAATACTCGCCTTCTTAACTAATTCAGCCTTTCCAATACTGTAGTCTCTATAGCTTCTTTGAACTCTCCAATACTTTACTAAGCTTGTTCAAACCCTCCAATACTCGTTTTCTCACCTTCTTCAATCTCTCCAATACCTTTCTTCTTAGCTTCAACCTCTCCAATACTAGTCTTCTTAGATTCAACCTCTCCTATACTCGCCCCTTCCTTAGCTTCTTCAACCTCTCCAATACACTTCGTCAACTTAGATTCTCTTAACTTCTGCAACCCCTCCAATTCTCGACTTCTTAGCTTCTTCAGCCTCTCCTATACTCGACTTCTTAGCTTCTTCATCCTTTCTAATACTCATCTTCTTGGCTTCTTCAATTTCTCCAATACTCATCTTCTTAGAATCTTCAACTTGTTCAATACTGAGTCTTTTTACGATTCTTCAACCTCTTCAATACTCATCTTCTTAACTTCTTCACCCTCTCCAATTTTTATCTTCTTAGCTTGTTCTTGAATTCCTGCATCTCCAACAATTTTCAGAAATTACAACCTCTTTTATAGAGAAGAGCAGGCCAGAAAAAAGATTGTGATATGGAAATTTGTTGATTGTATGGAGTATTGGTATTGGCGTTCCCATATTTTTGCTATATATGATTTAGACCGAAGCGATTTATATTGTAATGAAAACATCACAAATTAGACTCGTTTTTATGGATAATACCATGCAATTAAGAAAAATTGTATTACAGAACATTTCTGACTGAAACTCTTCTAACCCAGAGAACTCTGTAGAATCATAAAAACGCCGATTTCCATAGAGTTTTGTCACCTCGCCAGCAAACTGAGTCAAGCTACGTTGTAATTGCATACAAAGACAATATTTTGGCGCACAAACAAAAGTGGAAACAAAAAGTTGGCAAGAGAAAAACAAAAAGTTGGCAACAAAAAAATAAAAACAAACAAAAAAATACAAAAACTTGGAAAAATCAAGTGAACCAAAAATACCATCTACGGAGGGGGCGGCAGAGGCGTGTATTTTAGGAAACAAGATTAAGCAAAGCGTGATTTAGGCAGCCATTTATTTGAGTGGGTCAACAAGAAACTAGTTGAACTAGGATAGACAATTTTTGTTTGTCTTCTTAACCAGTTTGACCAATTTTTCTGCACACTTCTCACTCGATTCACAATCGAAATGGCATCAGCAGAAAATATCCACGCGAACTTAACTACTTCGATTTTATACAACGCAATAAGAAACGTTTTTTTTTTATAATTTAAGATAAGAACAACTAAAATAGCGAGCGTAAATGCGATTAGTATAAAAGAAATTCAAAAACAATTCAAAAATAAAATACTAAAAAACAATACCATAAAATAAAAAACAATCAACAAAACTTAAAAAAAATAACAAAAAAGAAAAGAAAAAAAAACAGAATATTTTCTAAAAAAAATAACAGAAAAAAACAATAAAAAAAAATTTAAAAAAACAGAAAATATTGTAAAAAAATTACAAAAAACAAAAATAACAAAACAGCAAAAATTTAAAAAAACAGAAAAAATTGTATAAAAATAACAGAAAAAAACAAACAAGTTGTTTTAAATATCAAATAAAACTATGAAAATAGTTTAATTGTTGTTTTAAATGGGTGTGAGACTAACCACACTTTTGCCCACACCAACCCAAACACACACACACACGCATATACACTCTCTATCGTTTTTATAATTTCCGTGCACTGAGCGATCGAAAAGTGACTCAACAGCCACCACGAATATAGGCACCAGAGCCGCTGCCCGTCAGTCGACTCGCCTGACACCTGATAAACCGGCAAAAACTGGCAACAAAAGTCATAACAAAATTACGCCGTAGAATATGGGGAAGCAAAAATAGACATACACAAATTCCCCCTCACCTCCCCCAACACACACACACACACACACACACACACGTTAACTAGCTAGCAAGTGTAACCGGAAAAAATAGAAAAATAAAATAAATACCGGCAAATGACTATAAAGGAAGAGGCATTCACCATACAGCTACACACCCACACACACACACACTCTTGCTATCCACATTATGTAATTGTGAGATTTGCTACAATTATTGCGCTAGGTCACTTTGAGCGAAATCAAGTGCAGGACAGGGAGGTGTGAGAGAGTAAGCAAGAGGCAGCACTGAAGCGCACTTTTCGATAGTCGCCTTTTCTATTTACACCACTCACTCCCCTAAATGATCCTCAAACACACCATCGTGAAAAGTGGCAAGCGAATAAACAAATACACCGGTATGTAATTTAAACAACAGCGAAAATCAAATAAATAATATAGTTAAAATAGAATACTAATCCTATACTAGAAATTCCCATTTGTTTATTAAAGCGACGTGACTAAAAATAAAATTTCCTATTTATGGTGCTGTTGTTGTACTAACGACAGCCAACAACATGCTGTCGTTATGTAAGTGCAAATCCAATTTTACTTGCTTGTAGAAAGACGGCGAGTGATCGGCACACTGCTCCCTCCGCGCGGACACAGTGCTATGGTCATATAGAAAAAAATCGTCCAATTTCGGCGTGGAAAACCTGATATTACAAATTATGGGGGAAGGAGGGAGTAATATTCCAAACATATTTCGATATCCCCATCTCTATATCTCCATCTCTATATCTCCATCTCTATATCTCCATATCTATATCTCCATCTCTATATCTCCATCTCTATATCTCCATCTCTATATCTCCATCTCTATATCTCCATCTCCAATCCCCATCTCTATATATCGATCTCCTTCTCTATATTTCGCTCTCCATCTCTATATTTTGATTTTCATCTCTATATTTTGATCTTCATCTCTATATTTTGATCTTCATCTCTATATTTTGATCTTCATCTCTATATTTTGATCTCCATTTTTATATCATCTCCATATCTTTATCTGCATCTCCGTTTCTATATCTCCATTTCTATATCTGCATCTTTATATCTCCATCTCTATATCTCCATATCTATATCTCCATATCTATATCTCCATCTTTATATCTCCATACCTATATCTCCATCTTTATATCTCCATTTTTATATCTCCATCTTAATATATCCATCTTTATATCTTCATCTCTATATCTCTATATATTTTAGAAGGGGTAATAATATTGGAAGACCGAAGGATTTCACGCGTAATGGTTCCAATGAAAGGATTATTGAACCCATTCTCTAACGAAAAAATAGTTTCCCTAAATATCTTTCGAAACTCATCAGAGAAAATCAAATTTCGTCAATTCCAGCTGCCCCCAAGAAACATATTTTGCACTCACTGTATAGGACCGAAGCACTGTGAGCCGCACCGGCAACTTTGCGTTGTTGTTTACATTTTGCAAAGAGCGCAATTGCGTTGGAGCCGACCAATGGACAAAGCAAATTGCTTTATACAAAAACAGACACACACGCATGCAAAGAAAACACATTCACACACACACACAAACGCATTCACAAATATACTCGTAAGACACAGCTCCATACGAACGGGCTGAGTACAAAACATGGGCTGGAAGCATGCCATGATTAGTTTTATAATTTCCATTTGTTTTTTACGAAATATTGAAAATGAGCACTTTCAAAAACATTCAATAAACTGAAATGCTAACAAACTGCAGCGAACACGCCCCGAATTATGCAAATAACTGTTCTTTAATTTGTAATTAAAAGTAATTGCAGGCACATATTTTGCCAAGTGATTAATTATAATTAATACTCTGGGTAGATTGCGTTTATTTTGTGTGTGTTGAGTGCCGCCCGCCGCGTAGTATGCTGCGCGCTACTGCCAGTATCTCTTCCTTTGTATGAAATTATTTTCTTTTGGGTATGTTGGCGAGAAGAAAATGTGAATATGAAGGAAGGGCGGAGGATTTCGCATCTCCAAATGAAATTTGTATGATCAATCCAAACTCTATTAAGTAGGTGCCCCTCTCCAAATGGTATTATTCTACAAACTCAGCGCAATGATACACTACTGTGATTGCACTGAGTAGATGGAGGGAGGGACCTAAACGAAGCATGCGCTGTTGCCCTGACCTAGCCTAACACAATCGATAACTGGAAACAAGTGGTCGTTAATTGTGACTCAAGGACAAATGAGGCAAAAAACTTCGAATGAAATACTTTAAATTATGATACAGAAAAAGTGTTGCAACAAGGTCCCCCGCCACTGGGTCAGAGCAGTCATTGTCACTATGGAAAAGCTTCAATCCGCGAGCATTCCGTTCACTTCGCTGGTGCCAAACGCATTGGATATGGCTCCGCATGCACTTGAAAAACACCAACAACAACAGCGTTAAATTTTTTTTAAGAGTCTCGAATGTAAAATTATCGCAATTTTCCACAATAAGCAACAACAATTGTGCGCGGCACTTGGACGAGAGTACTTAAATAAGCAGCAACAATGTATAAATTCGAAAACATGTGTAAATGCAATTGCGGCACTGGAGTCAGAGGGGCACAATACACTCTAATCAGCAGATAATACAAGCAAATATGCCAATCACAAATACCGAGCGCAGCACTGTGCCAGCTCTGTAGACCCCAGACCCCAGAGCGTCTCTATTTGCTCACGCTTTATCAGTCTAGGGGAACATTTGCAGCTGTTGCAGTTTTATAAATACTTAATTTACTGGACTCACACACACATTCCGCCGCCTGGAAGGCTCAGGGAGGTGAGTCGTAATAGGAATAGGACTAGTAATAGTTTATAGTAGTGGTAGTAGAGTAAATCACTTTCAACACTTACCGAGAGGGCATATTACTTATAATCTTATCAGTTAAAAATCCAGCACGATTACAACGTTCCACAAAGCGATCTAATATAATGTATGCGAGTGGCACATCCAAGACAATATCAGCCATATCGTCGAAAACACGTAGGAAACCCTGTGGAATAATCACAAAAGAAAAAATATTGTAAATTAAATTAGATCAAATAAATAATATAAAATTTTAACCCAATACAAGTACCACCCACCACGCCCATATTCGGAAGGATTGACATAACATTTATGTTCAGATCTTTTGGCAAATAGTCGGCATATACATGCCGAAGAAATATGAAAAGCTTCTGAAACACTGGGAACAGTTTCAACAGGCAATTTAAAGAGTGATTTTTATCGACTGGTCTACTTTTTCAATGTGGAAATATTTCAATTGGAATTGTGGAAAATTGCTGCTGGGAACAGTTACTAATTATCAACTGGGAACACTAAATATTGCCACTAAAATCAGTGTTTGCCACAGATTGGCGAACACTTAATATTGTTCCTAAAATCAATGCCTAGTTAGATATTGGGAACAGCTTCTAATTGTTCGCTGAGAACACTTAATATTACTAAAATCATTTAGTTAGATTGGGAACACTTACTAATTGGGATCCGGGAACATTTAATATAGTGACTAGAATTAGTGCTTTGTTGGAGATTGGCAACATTTACTAATAGTGCACTGAGAACACTTAATATTATTACTAAAATCATTATTTAGTTAGAGATGGGTACATTTAGTAATTGCAAACTGGGAACATAAAATATTGCCACTAATATCAGGCTTTAGTTACAGATTAGGAACAGTTAATATTGTGCCCAAAATCAGTGATTAGTTAGATATTGGGAACAGTTACTAACTGAGATCTGGGAACACAAAACATTGCCACTAAAATCTGTTTTAGTTAGAAATTGGGAACACTTAATACAGTTACTAAAATCAGTGTTTAGTTACATATTGGGAACAGTTACCAATTGTTCATTGGCAACACTTAATATAGTTACTAATAGGGCACTGGGAACACTTACTATAGTTACTAAAATCTGTCTTTATTTAGATATGGGAACACTTATTTTATATTATATATTTGCTTAGAACTTTAATGAAGGTAACTTAACCAGAACATCTGTTTTTCCAGCAACAATAAATCAGGTTGTTCCCATAGTACAGTTACCAATATGAGGATACCATGGTGAGAGGCTCGGTTTATCCACTCTCGCATCCACGACACTCCTCATAATCCATTGGTAACTTTACCCAACCACACATCCCATCTGCCGACTTACCTGTTCCATTCCGGCCGGAAGTACTAAACAAGCTTGATCCAAAGACTTCAGCAATTCACACATTGCCTCCTCAGCAGTTTGGCTTAACGATTCGAGCGTCATTACAACCGTCTCGTAGACAAGTTCATGATGGAAATGTGGCACCTCAAGCGCACGCAGGCAGCGGTGTGCCTCTTGTATGTCGCGCGACGACAAGTACTCCTTGAGTAGCAACGTCATTTGCTTGGTAATGGTCTTCACTGGCCGCAACGGACCACCCATGCCCCAGACATTGTCCAAGTGTGCCCAACCCTGCTTCATGTGGAGCAATGTGTCGGCGCGGCGTATAGCAGCAACACCCAGCTCACTCAAAGCTTCGATATTGGCCGGTTTTGTGACGAATTTTGGTGGGAGACAATCGTCAGCGATGGCACGTGCCAAATAGTTGCCTAAAGTGGAGGAGGGGGACAACAAATTATATATTTTATTGTTATACTGCATAAATATATAACTTTTCTTCTTTTTTCATCAGTAATGGTCTTTACCTAAAATAGTTGGAGCCTCAGGAGTGTCCAATGTCAAATCTGTCAAATTCT
This sequence comes from Clusia tigrina, assembly GCA_920105625.2. Lineage (NCBI taxonomy): Eukaryota > Metazoa > Arthropoda > Insecta > Diptera > Clusiidae > Clusia > Clusia tigrina. Next base: position 164,147,863 of record OV050033.1, on the reverse strand, counting down.
CCAACAACAGCTCGAAGCCTTTTTCGATATCACGGCCCGTGATGACGCGTCCGTACAAGTCGGAAATTAACACCGACGTCATCTCACGCTGCGAATCCTTGTGATCCATCGAGATTTCGACCACAACTCTGGTCACATATGGTCGCAATGGTCCGGTTAGGATCTCATCGAAACTCACAGCCACTTCGTGAGTGTCACCGTGCTCATAATACTCCAATACAATGGGCTCTGCTAGCTTAAAGAACTCCTCCGGTGTTATTTCCGGTATAACTTCACGCAACTCGATGTTCTGATCGTTGCACTCGCTGTCATAGTTCGGGTCGTTCTCATCCTCGTACACCTCCTGCAGCACCTCCGAACCGAGCAATCCCCAGACACCCTTGCCACCGGCGCCGCCCTTCTTTGGCAGGCCGCGACCATGACCGTTGCGCGGGCGACGGGTATTCTTCCAGCGGCGATGTGGCACTATGTAACTGGTGGCAGCGCCGTTGACAGTCGGAATGGCACTATTGCTCTCGCCACGGCTGTTCTGCCTCTGGATAAGGCGTCTAGCGCGACGCTTGATGCGGTCGTGACTTTCGCCCACGGGCAGCGGTTTCTTTATGAAACCATTTGCGTCCTTTGGCGAGCCGACGGAGCCGTTCAGCTCGACCGCCTTAACTTCGCTGTTCAGCTCCCGCTCCACGGAGCTTTCACGGGAGTCGGCGTCGCCGTTGTGAAGAGTGGTTTCTACGTCCATTACGATAAGAATCAACAAGTGTCAGTTGTGTGGTTGAGTGGGGTGGTCTTGTTTGTGGTTTTTAAGCAGCCAAAACTTTAAACTTGTCTTTAATAAATTGTACTTTGAAGCAGGTGCCTCTTAGGAGCTGCGTCTTTTTTAATTGATGCGTCTCAGTTTGTTTTGCTTATGGAAAAAAAACTCGCTCAAAGGTGGAGCCGCACACACACGCTTGACACGCTACTCCAAGACCTTTAAGCTGGTTAGCGAGTTGACTTAAGTATCCAGCGCTGAGGCTACAAATAGAAATGAGAGCAAGTGTTTTTTGACATTAGGACAGTGTTTTATAATTATATATAGACTAGAATCTAGTTTCTTTGGAGCCCCAGTTTCCCAGATATAGATCTTCCAAGCTATTTTTTAATGGCATTGATTCAACTTTTTCAATTGTTATAAAAAATATAGAAAAAAATCCACTACGCTTATTTTATATTCAGTATTAAAATCTGGTCGATGTAAACGGGGGAATAAGGAGGAGGCAGAAAATATATTGAATCAGAATATAGTTTGATTTGAGGAATCATGGAGATACATGACTGAAAAACCAAGCAAATTACTAACGGTAAACAAAAAAAAGTTATTGATGATGGATGATGATGAATAGATTAGAAATGAGACCTAGAAAAAGCTGGATATGTTGATTTAGAGCAATGGAACAAGACAGTAGAAAAAGACGAAACCAAACAAAAAAGAAGACGTCGATATACGAGTAGATGGATAAATAAATTACTGAACTGTAAACGAATGTAAAGGACTAATTGACAAGGAGCCGAAAAGATACTTAAGATGAAGGTTTAATTGGCTGTCGAGAGCGTAAACACTCGGCCAGAAGACACAGTTAGGCTATACTTAGGCCCCTTGCGAAAGAAATGGAAAAATTCCCTCAAAGAGATCCATAGAAAATTCCAGAACTTCAGCATCTTTTATATACAGAGCTGGAAAATTAAAGAGAATAACAGAAAGACATGTGAGCTAATTATGTACTAAAGAAAGATAAGATCCCACCCCGGACTGTAGAACTATTGATGATGATGATGATGAGTTTTTAAAGAAATTTCAACAAATATCAATATGAAAATTATCCATCCAAGGAAACCTGGGTTAGAACACCAGTTCAGTACCAATTAATAATGCCATCGACTCGAGTTGACTCTCCTGTACATCCAAAAGGTTGGAACAAAAAAATTACACAAAACAAGCTCAGCAAAGAAAACAGCTTGAGAGCACAGGAAGAGGGAGGCAGACAGACAGTCGGATGTGTGGCTGTTCTGATTGTATGCCGGGCGGGCAGTCGGGGTAAGGCTAAAGAACTTGTCGAAGGTTTGTTTTTCTCGTAATGTGGTTTGGTTTTTTATAGTTTAAGGCCTTAGCAGTGCGTTGTTTGCCAGTGTTTGTCTACTATTCTCGTTGAAGAGTTGTTGTAGCAGCTGCTATTAATATGGTAGTTGTCCGTTCGTTCGTATTGTTGTTGTTGTTGTTATTGTACAGATTGTTTACAACATTAAAATGTTTTTTGTGCCAAATAGTTTTGCAATGTACGATTAAAAAAAAAGATATAAAAAGTGTACAAAAGCAAACGCTGAAGTTCTCTCGAGTGAGTGAACAACTGAAGTAGAATTTGAATTCTTGGTCGTTTTTATTTATTTGTAGTTGTCATTTTGTTGTTGTGGTTCTTGTTGTTTGACATTTAGAAACTTTTTCAATGCATGTGTGGTCAGTGAATCGGACGGACGGGCGGACGGAACTCAGTACACATATCCACATACCTGGTATTTTGTTTCAATCTAGTCAAATGCTTTCAAAGTCACGTTCCTCGGTTAGCGTCCAGTCAAGTCAGTCAGTCAAGACGGATAATTTGCATTTTCTTACAATGTTTAACGAGTTTTCAGAGAGGTATGCATAGAAAATAAAAATAAACTCATGAATACATTTAAATATTCCATAAAAACGGAAAACAAAAACTTGTCTCACTCCCAATGTAGTTGGGGTGACTACAAAGTAGACTAGAACTCAAGAACTCTGGGTCAGTCAAGGATGACGAGAAATGTGTTGTAAGAAAATATCCTTCTGCATACACTGGAACGTGAACTAGTGACAGGATACGCTTATATTTGAAACATACTAAAAGCATTTTTCCGACATTACTTTTCATGAAGGTTTCTTCATTTATTTATTATTTAAAAAGTTTATACACAAACAAATGGAAATAAAAATCTTAAAAATTCGATAATACGGTATTGATTCTCTTATATCGATTAACTAAGTGCACTCAACGATTCACTAGATGCACTCAACGAATCATTAGGTTCACTCAACGATTCACTAAGTGCACTCAACGATTCATTAGCTTCACTCTTGATGCAACGACACAGGTGGTGCAGATATATTTTGAGAGAATTCAGATCTCGGTTCTGTCAAAATAGTTAGCAGGCGGGTTCCGGAGGCATGAGAATATTTGTAGTAACGGGCGAAAGATTTCTTTGACGCCTGAAATTTTAGTTTTATAACGGCTGAGATAATCTCGTCACTTGGAACTTTGAAACACTTCACATTTTCTTTGCCCCAACTTTTGCGGCATATTACACAAAATTTGCCCATTTTATTATTTTCACTTAATAATAAATAATAAATTTTATAATCAGCAAAATTTTATGTTTCGATAATTTCAATAAAGCGCGGCAAATTTTTTGGCGGCACCGGTTTTCATAATTTTACAGAACCGAGACCGAAAGAGAACAACAAAACAGAATAGGCTAGGAAATGTTACTTATCTGCACCACCTGTGTCGTTGCATATCAAGGCTTCACTCACCGATTCACCAGTTTTGCTCACCGATTCACCGGGTTCACTCAAACTCTCATATACTAATAAACTAACCATCTTGTGCACAGCAGCACCGTTACGAACGACGCCTCACTGACCTACCCTAACTTTGGAAAGGTAGACAAGACCGAACATGTCTTCATACGCTTCGAACCGACAACGTGTAGGGCACTAGAGAAATAACAAAAATAACAACAACAATGAATCCGTACTCAAGGCCAACAACGCATATTCAACGGGTTCCCTAAGAAGACAGTACATATGAAAGTACTCTGTGTAATATAAATAAATAAATCCCTCCCAATTCCACTTTCTAATTAAAATTGATACTTTAATTACAGGAGCTGCCTTAATTATGTAGGAGAAATGTTAAAATAGAAATGATACGCAAAAGCAATCCAAATTTGCCAAATACAAAACCACCCCCACCCCCACCCCCCAACCACACCCATTATATAACGCAAAAAAAAGTACAATCAGAGAGTAAATAAAGTAAAATAATTACATTAAAAAGTTAATGCCACACCCTCTTTTACGGGGGGTAATAAATAAAAAGCTAAATGCCTATATTCCAACAGGAATGAGAGAGCCACCACCACCACTAAACAAAGAGTGAACGCAAGAAATTGAAACGCACAACAAATTTCAAGGTTAAACCGGGCGAAATAAACATAAAAACAACAAAAACCGGTTACAACGCAATTTGAAAATACACACTCATACACACACACACACCCCATGCGCGCCGGTGGTATGCATAAAAGCATGCATATATGTATGCGTATTATTTACGAAGCAGAGCGGCTTGCTTGGTTGGGTATATAAGGAGCTAATAATGTGAAGCACAAAAATAAAAACAAAATGCAGCTGCTCTGCACAACTACAAAAAGTCAAACATAAAAACAACAACAAAAGGAACAACTAGAAAAACAAAAGCAACTAAGCAAACCAACCACCACCAGCAAGGGACAAGAAGGAAGACACAAAAGAAAAGTACAAACGTACTTATTTTAGCTTACATACAAGCAAAAAACAAAAACCTGGAATGAAGACCTCATATATAAATGTAACAACACTTTGGACTCAAAAAAAAGCTTCTATATTCTGGGGTCTCAGCACGAATTATGACTTAATGCTAATGTCAATTATAATGTTTGAAGTGGGAGACAACTTTCCAATAAAACTGCAGTTCATCACTTGAAGTGGGAGACAGACAACAGCAACAACTTCCAATGAAACTGCAGTTCGTCACTGGAATTGATTGAGACTGGAATAGCAACATAATGAAACGAAACACCAAAAAAAACAACCATCTTTTATAGTGGAACTTGATATATGGTGATGGCTGCGTAGGTGTGAGAAAACAAACCTAAACAACTTTCCAGCCACAACGTAATGAGCGGATATTAGAAGTCTAACGGAGTTTAACCAAGCATAAATATGGTATAGGGAAGAAAGAAAGTCATATGTACTACTATGTATGTATGTATTTATGTTTATCGTATAAGAAAAAAAGAAAAAAAATTGTCTTGGAAATATAAAAACAAATATAAAAAAATTTATATGTATATTAAAACAAAAAATATAAAAAAATTAAAAGAAGGTCATTGCCGGGTTTTTTCCTATCACAACTATAATTTTTAATTATAAGCTAATTTGTAATAATTAAAATATATAAATTAATACAATTTAATTTACGTTACATTAAAAGTGCGTCACGATTTGATCTTTTCAGTCGCCGCTCACATAACGTATCAATTCCGTAAGGTTTCCATATTTTATGATTTCGTCGATTGAAGTGGCATTACAGCTTCATCGAGAACTCGGGCGGGACAAAGCGGCGAATGGTGTCAAATGAGGCTTCGGAAAGTTTCCATGAAATGAAATGAAGCAAGCCATCTCCAATGCATAGTGTCACCGAGTTTGGCGTGAAATTAATTTTTTATCATCAGGAAGCCTTTCGCCAGTTCTCGGAACCACTCTTCAGTAGTAAGAAGTAAGAAAAATTGGCCTTACTACGGACCAAAAATATATTTTAATTGATGATGGCCACTTTACAACGCTCTAGAGTGGAGCGATGTGGAAGCATTCTGGCAATTCTCGGAACAACTCTTCGATATGTCGTTGCAGTAGTGTGGTTCAGAAAGTATTTTGACCGTTCTTGGACCCACGCATATGCTCCTTCCTTGCAGTAATAATGAAAATTTACCATGAATACGACACCAAGCTGACCGCTTCTCGAATGTTTCGAAGATAATCGGAAAAAGACGCTTCACTATGCTCGCTGCAGTCATAGTGTAAATTGGCCTGAAACCTTCTGACAGTGACAGGGTATAAATCTCCACACTAACCTCCTCCTTGAACAGAATCTTTGTACACGATGGTGGTGGCTATGTCATAATTACCATAATAACTATATAACAGAATAAAAATTGGAGAGGGGAAAACAGCAGAGCCCGCATTGTTGTAAACATGGAAAATCTCAGCGCAATGTCGGCCACAAAACATATCCATCAAAAAAAAGTGTTTGAACAAAGAGCCTAAAATAAAACAAGGAGACGGACGAATGAATCCTCTTCACAGTGAAGGAGCATATTACAAATTTCAAGCTGGCGCCGCATCCTACCGTACATGCAATGCGTTGTTTACAAATATTTTTATTGATGCCGAATACATATCATAGAGAGAAAAGGACGATAACAAAACAGCAGTCGCAAACAAAAACAAACAGAATGAATGAATTTTTTGTGTTCGTTCATTCTTGAAAAGTTTCCATATTATTTGCAGTTCAAAGGATGAGCATACATATCTATATACTAGATGTACTATATGTATTTAGCACGATGCAATCCGCACAGGACATGCTGCTGCCGAGGGTGTGTGAGTGTATTGGTGATGTCGGTAAATACGCGGCTAGCGGTATTTGTTCTAAGCGTTATTGCACTGCACACTCACACTTGGACATAAATTTACCAAAATCTTATATAAGAGTGTGTGTGGCTGTGTATGAGAGTGTGTGTGTCTGTGTGCGTGTGTTTATGTTGGGAAAAGCATAGCGCATGACCTTGAATTTCTCAAAAGGGAGTTGCTACAAATACATCAAATTTCATGTGAATTTGCAGCAGGAAGCAACGACAGGGAGAGAGACGTGGAAGCAGGGTAGTCAGGGTAAGGAGAGATGGAATGAGACAGGAAGCGAAAGGAAATTGCGTCGTTGGAAATTTAAATTTTGGGCAAGAATACAAAAAAAGGATAACTACTGAGCAGAGGGTAGACCAGTGTGAGGTAGGCACACGGAGGTGCTTTGTAATTGCCTATTTCAGAACAGGATGTAGACAATACCAGCAAAGGGAAGAGAGAAATAGAGCAACGGCAGCAATTTACGTTCATTTTGCTGTACAAATATTTGATATTAAATAAATTTGGAAATGCCAAATAATTAATTAAAAGGCGGTGGCAAGTCCAAATCAAAGAGTTAAATGCCGTTAGGCGCACCACCTACCGAGTTCACATTTAGACCCTTGCAACATTAAGTTGGCCTTTGGTGTATCAGCGATGTCCTGTCCATAGAGGAGCTCAACAAAGAGGAAATTATGCTGTGAAGTAACAACAACAGCAATTACAACATCATTACAAAAGGTGGGGCAAGGAAAGGGTCATGCAACTACCTACTCAATACATATTTAGACCCTTGCAACATTAAGTTGGCCTTTGGTATATGAGGGATGTCCTGAATATATTGCTCATTGTAAGTCTTTAGGATTATAAAGGAAATAATTCAACTTTTGGCCAATATTTTGTGAGAAATGAATCGTTATTTAAAGTGCCAAGCCAGAAAGTGGGATTTCCATAAAAATACTGTAAATTCTAGACTATATTTGGAGTTTTCAGATAAATTTAAAGATTTTAAAATGATATACCAGAGAGTGGGATTTGTATAAAAAGATACTGGAATTTCTGGACTATATTTGGAATTATTCTTTATTTAAAGTAATTCCCTATTTAACTGGGATTCTTATTCCAAACTAACTGTATTGAAATGTGATTATTACTCCAACCCTACGTCTCAACAGGAATGGTGTTCTTATTCCACCCTACTTCTCAACAGGAATGGTATTCTTATTCCACCCTACTTCTCAATTGAAATGGGATTCTGATGCCAATGTTATTTACCAAATAAGAATCTCAGTCAATTTCAGTTCAAATATTAAAGAATTAAAATAAGTATTGATTGTCGAAACATCCGCAATTGGGGCCTTGAGTTTTTCTTAAACAGTAAACCTACTTTAGGCAATATACAAAATAAAAACAAGTTAAATATAAAAAAAATCATCAGACAAACTAATTGGAATAACAACAACGATTAGATTAAATATTCACTTTCGAGTTTTTGACACAAAGTAACCATATGGAAAAACTATTGAAAGAGAGAGAGAGGGGGGGGGAAATAGATCAACCAGAAATGCCGGAATATTTAGTTCTCAATTATATGAAAACTCTCCACTTTAAGCTTTTACCCGATAATAATGCTTGCCATGGCATCATACATTTTTTTTTATTATTATTAAGGCATATTTTCCTTAATTTATGGTACCCACGCGGTTCGAACGCTACGGCACAACCAAAATTGTATGAGCTTCAATTTGCGACGCAATAAGAAAATTCTTCTTTATCAGTGCTTTCGGAGATTGCGGCGGAAGGGGAACACACTCAAACAACAACACAACACATACTCATTTACGCTCTCTCCCAACGCGCCATCATCGCATGATTTCGTACATGCTCACAGCCAAACATAGAAATATGAGAGTGTATATGTGCCCATCATCACGTACGCCAAAAAATTTTCAAAGAACAAGAATAACAACAAAAACAAGAAGAAACCACATGTTTCATTTGACAATGTTTGGTATCTGCTTTTAATGCTTTCGTCCGTGTATATACATATGCATATATAATATATATAAGGAAATAAGTACTTATATATTGTATGTATGAATATATTTAAGGCGAAAATGTTGTTGTTTACGTTTTTTATTACGTTAATATAAAAAAAACACAACAATAAAATGCATTAACTTGATTCTTTTGTTAGCATCGAAATCACGACTGTGAGAATCGGTTTCAATAATGTTGGCAAAAAAAAGTAATATAAAGGCAAATAAGTAGAAGACCCAACGTGGTAGTACAGGAGTCACACCTAACAACGTGGTAAGTAAGTGGCGGTGGTGGTGGTGGAGTGGTGTGTTATATTTTCACGGGCACTTGTTACATCCAGAAAAAATGTACACACACACACACATACCAAGCACACATGTACGAGTATATATGAAGGAACTTTGTATGTAGGTAGGTAGGTAGGTAAATAAGTATCCAAAAATACCAAGGAAATATGAAACTGACCACCAAAACCTTCCACTTCCATTTTTATGTTTATTTGGCTATTACAAAATCAACAGAAAAAGAACTTGAGTTGATACAGATTTATTGTTTAAGTGGAAGCCATGATTTTGCAAGTTCTATGTCATTATTCAATATTTGTGGATATTTTTGGGGAAACAGTTTTAAAAGAACATCATGACAATGATACACGAAGAAATATTTAATTGATTCTGAATTCCTTACATAAATCTTGTTCTTCAGTTAATTTCTTAAAAATTGATTTAGAAATATGAAAACAAACCAAGCAAAACATATGAAAGAAAGACTGTGGTGTCCCGGCACAACTCATCGTCTCTCTATGTAGGTGGGTCAATATTTCCAAATAATCAATCAAAAGATTAACGATGGGCACACCTTTCTCCCTAATTTCCGGTGGTTACATTACACAAAACTTACAGTCGCATTCAAGACTGACCCCGGTAAAAATCTACATCCAATCACTTATGCCTTCGACCTTTATCAACAACATCTGTCACGTAACGTTGTACGGTGTCATACATTTACTACATATAATATTATACTATACATATTACAAAAGATATTCTTCCTCTTTGCTCCCCTGCCAGGGGTTTATCCACATTTTCATTTCCTCAACTTACAAAATTTGTAACAATTGGGAGCCATAATTGACAAGTCAAATATAATTGAAGAAATTGTAAAGGGAGGTCAGTAACTAAATTGAATAGTTTTTGTTATTGATTTGTTTTTGTATTGCGAGAAGTAAATTGCACACGACACAAGTGAGGAGGAAGACTGCTTATAGGGATTGGCATGTATGTAGGCGATGTAACACCAATGAGGCGGCGTAGTAATCAAAAATACATACTATACGAGAATGGAATCATTGCCAGGGGTGAAGCAGAAGTGGCAGCTTTTGTGTAATACTGTCAACAACCTGAAAAAACAACTAAAAGGATATGGTATTTAATAGAACAATATGAAAAGGGGAACAATAAACATGAAGAAAAACAAAGGTACACGCAGCTAGGCGACCAGCATACAAGGTAAATAACATGATATGACAGACATTGACCGAAAACAAAAGAATTCTTATCCTTTTTAATACACGAGCCAAACAAAATTAAAACGCAAAAAATTAAATCAGCAAGAAACGTGTGTGAAGAATGTTATAATAAAAATGTATAAATAAATGGAAAGTAAAAACAACAATCAAAAATTAAAAATTCTGCACGAAAATAAACGTAAAGACCTCTAAACACACACACTCTCGCACATACAATTTTATACACGCGGTTTAATTGCTGATAAGACTGACGTCGGGCACACACCGACGAGAGGAGTGTCTGGAACGGAGAACACTACAAAAATAGCTGAACAAATTCGTTGTTTACACGCTGCATATGTGTGCGTGTGTATATATATGCATATAGTATAAAATGTCAAAATACTTTTATGCTTCAAGTACTCATAAGGGGAGTGGAAGAGCAGCTACTGAAAACGTGGAACTGACTCAAATAATACGAAATAGACAGAAAGGCACAAAGCTTGGAATCTTAAACCACAAAAGAAAAAAAACGAAGACGGATGAACGACCAACTCAAGCAACAACACGGTGCTGCTTAAGCTTACATAAGTATTGGCTGACGTGTTTCACAGTTTGCGCTTTTGTTTTTGCATGCTTTTACTTTTAGTTTTCTTTTGTTTTTACTTTTTCCTTCAGCTTTTTTATTTGTTGTATATTGTTTTTGTTTAACACGAACTCAAAAAAAAAAAATTATTATGTATTATCTAATTGTTGTTGTTTTCTGTTTTGCCTTTGGAATTGTTTATGCCGGCTTTTTTCAAGGTCTTCAAGTTTCAATAATTACATACCCACACGCACAAACACCGGCAAAATGGAGTTACCATTCTCCTATGCATACACACACAGCTTGTTAAATTTTCCATTTTACGACAAAAACCAATACAACAACATATGTACCTTTGGCAATTTAACTATTGATTTTCCAACATAGTCTGGCTGTTGATAGACTTTCACCGACAAGCGGAAATTACAGTCTGCACTCAGTGCCAGTTGTATGTTGGGAGGGGACTATAATTATATTAAGTAAACATCGTATAACTCAATTAAACGGAGGCAAAATTTTTGATTATAGACGGCAATTTACTAATACAACAGAGTTTTTATTATATTTATATTCACTCACCCGCGGGCTCTCCATGAGCAATTTAACAAAAACAAGTACAAAAATTTAAAACTTCGTTTGAAAATGTAGTCAGGTAATTTAACACTTCGTATGTCTCCAGGAAAAAAAGCAACGAGACACTTTATTACCCATCGCATATTACTCCTCATTATGTAGTTCCATAGAATCTCGTATTTAATGCCAATAAATATTTAATTCTACCATATGTGCTGTGAGGGCAGTTGTTTCGCTCACACACACACACACACACACATTCTAGAATACATTGGTTTCTTTCAGCTTTAAATGACTTAAGACATTTTAGTTGAAGTTGCAATAACAAAAACCACACAACTCTCACATACTTCTACATGCCCTCTTCTCTCTCTCTCTCTCTGTGATACTCCACTTCAATGCAAATACGAAGAGAAGGCTTAACGAATGTTTCTCGGGACAGCGAAATGTGATGCCGGCAGTTAGCTGTTATAATTATTTATTTACATACATACATAAATAATAAAAGGTACCTGTGCACATCAGTAAATTTATTTTAGGTAAGATTACAACAATTAAAAAATAATTATCATACGACAGCGCCGATTAACGAGAGAATAATGTTGAACGAGTGATATATGAAAATTACAACAAACACATGGACTGAGAAAATCCAATTGGAAAGTAACAATGGGAAGTCAATGAGAACTTATTGGATTTCACATTTCTTTTCTAATTTTCGACGCCAATTCTCTTTGATTTTGCCTGGTAATAATATTGCTGTTTAAGCCGGCAAAGAGAACGTTAAAACCAAATAATGGAGTGCCGGTAAAAAAAAAGATGAATAAACAGTACTGACAATTTGTTAATACGAGTTATCTTTACTACCAAATGTACGAGGAAAAATTTGATCTGGATCGTTTTTCTATATAATCAAATTTGTTACATTTTTTGCTAGTCCTCCTCATTAAGACTATGGTAGTCTTACAAGCAAGGCACCCCTCGTTAAAAATATGGTAGTCTTCCAAGCAGGGTACACCCAACATGGCATGGCAGCAGCTGCCCATAAGGTACAACCTAAAATCACAGGTCCGCTCTCCTTGTTAGTTAGTTTATCAAGTCGTTGTTGATGGTGCTGCTCTGTTTGCCATGATTAAAATACATGCATATGCACATAGCTCCTTGAAAATTGTATTAGCAGCTGATTTTTATAGATAATTTGTGAAATATATATTTATTTTTTTACAATAAATATCAAGATCACTTCCCCACCTGGTAATTTCTTGTCTCGTATTCAGTGTGAAGCGAAGCACTCTGCTGAAATCAAAAGCAATATGATATTCCACCCCATCAGTCCTACCAAAACTACACCTTTCAATGTGATTAGCATTCAAGTAGCCTGTGAAAAGAATATATTTCTATCCTCTATTTGAATCCTATTGGATGGGACAAATAATGAGAACCGATATAATTGTTTGGATTCTGCTATAAATATGTGTACACAATTTCTGCCATATGTCTGGACAAATCGTGTGGCGCAGTAAGTGGATATTTCATAACTGCAAACCGGCTACAAATTTCCGAGTATGAAAGAACACAAAGAGGTAACGAAAATATTTTCTCAATTGCTATGCAGCTGCCTGGACACTTTTTAAAATAATTCCCACAGGGAAGAGTCTCCTACAGCTGGTATAAAAGTCAAACTAAATTTTCTTCAAATTTACGCTAATCTAATAAACAATTATACACTTACCTTTGATGCTCCTCTTCACAGAACTTTTACAAAAAAAATTTAATTATTTTCAAACGAAAAGTTCAAAACTTCTTGGATTTTATTCCCACAAAACACTGCACTACCGCTCGCTGCGCACTGAAAACGACAACAAAGCAGAACACCGAAACGGAACGTAGCAGCGAGGAACTACTTCTTTCTCCTTCTTCTCTTAATTTGTTGTTATTGTTTCTATATCGTCGCCTCTGGAATACTTCGTTCGTGTTTTTTTTTTTTTTTATCAAGTCTTCTTTTCTTTGCTTTGGTCCGAAATGCAATTGGAATCAGGAATCAAATTTATAAAAAAAAATTAATTGTTAATAAGAGAAATGCAATTTATTGTTTATCGAAAATTTTGTCGCTTTGTGGTTATCACCGAAATACTTGTACTTAAAAATTTTTGGGATTTTTTTTCACTTAAATTTTGCAATATTTTTTCACACTTGACGAATTTTGTTTGTGAGAGAAAAAAAATTTGCACTTTTCTTCTCTCGCTGTTTTAGAAAATTTTTTTTTTCAAATGCAATTTTTTATACAGCAGAATGCTTTCTGCTTGTTTAATAGTTTTATTCAGTTTGCTTCAACATAGAATTTTTGTTGTGTTTAACTTGAAAACTAAAATTTTAACAAGTTTTTTTTTGATGTTCCGTTAAAAGCACACTTTGAATTTCATATACAGCACGGAAAATTTCCAGAAAAGTAGCAAATTATTTGCGCTTACATAAATTTTAAACGTCTATTCAGCTCAACAATAGAATTTCTTCTGTGCACGGCGGTGTACGTGAGCCAGCAAACACGCACGCAATTTGCCGGAAAGACCATGTGAAGGGGAATGTCAAAACTGTTGTGTGTGTGTGGTGAATTGCGAACGCGGTGGGCTACGTTGGTGAATTTCATAATACATGCAAATAAATAAGTTTTCTTTTTGCGCATATAAATTTATATATAAATATATAAGGAAATAGATAATATATTAACTTATAAGTAATTAAAGTAGTTGTAAATAATATTGCTGATATTTTTATTTACTTAAGCACACCTTTATACAATAGATTGATAGGTTTTCCCTAACATGACCGCTCTTATAACGTCTGTTAAAGAAGTGAGTTCTTCAAATTGAGATTTTATAAGCGCATATGGATGTACATATATATGTAGCTATATATAAATGTATGTGTATATATTGTATGTACATATTTATAAAAACTATATACGTACATAAAAAGTTCTCCCATATTATAATTTGAAAAGATTTTATATAGATATTAAAGGGGCGTACTGGAGGAAAATTCAGATGTGGATGTGTGGGTTCAAGCATATATACATATGTATCTAAATACATTTACATATATTACATATATATGGTATATATTATATTCGTATTAACACCATGAATCGCAATAAGCACCATAAAATTGGAAATTATTTGAAATATTAAGAATATAAATAATGTATAATATATACATATGTATATAAAGAATGTATAAATTTCCAGTCAAATAATATTATTATATATATTATTGTTCAATATGTTCCAATATTCCAAATATTCAATGCTCTATAAATAAAGAATGTATAAATTTCCAGTCAATAAATATTATTATATATTACACAATATGTTCCTATATTTCAAATATCCAATGCTCTAGAAATACAGAATGCAAATTTCCCATAAAATATTATTATAGTTACATAATATATATTCTATATAAGAGTGTGAATATGTTCATATACTTTAATATATTTCAAATGATATTTTTAGTAGATTCCAATTTACTAGCATCTTACTACAGTGTAACCGTGGAATAAATTTCTAAATCTGACTTCATTTAATATTTCCGCCACAGGATAATAAATTACTCTCCAAAGCGTACGCTGTCTTACCTTCTTTAGAAGCCCACTGTAGTATTCAGCTTAAGAGTCCATACTGAACTGACTCTACCAGGTGTTGAAGAAGATGTCTTTGCTCATCAAAAAAGCTATGTACACGTTGGAAGCACTGCAGTTATACATGTGACAAAATCTTCACCAGGTAAGATCGATGCGAGGTCGCAATTCAAAGAGTGAACAATTTTTTGGTAACCTGAGCAACCTATTTGGAATATAATAATTGCATAAAAATTGAATCTGATGGAAGATCTGATTCTATTGGAATTTTTGACATTTGAAGTAAACAATTTTCCCTCTAACCATCAAATAATATTTTGTATGAGCTCCGCAAGGGTAAAATATTTGGAAGTGGTTATCAGAGATCGATATTGATTTTCCTCTAATTATTATTACTATAAAGTTCAACAAATTCCAGATGTCAGGAATAACAGGGATAACAGACATCTGTCGATAACAGGGCTCAATAGTTATTTCCTCAGAATTTGTATTGCTTTAATGTTCCACAAATACCAGGTACATAGTCCTATGGATAACAGCTAAAAATCACTTCAGTGTCAGTGTCAGCCCATATTTGCTCGATTTTTTATTTTATAGAGGGTCCAGTCGCAGCTATGAATTTCGGGAGATGCGCATTTTTTTGTATTCAAAATTTTGGGAACTAAATTTGTCCGCGGTGTCAAGATTCCAGAGTCTCCAAACTAAAGATATCTTGTGTATCTCGGGGGTTCCGGAGTGCACTTTAAAAGAACGGAATTTTTGTGATCCATCATTTTGTGAAATTTCGATTGAAATTTTCAGACATTCTGCGGATTGAATTTGTCTGGGATGTCAAAATTCGACAATTACCAATCTCTTTTGAATCCCGAATTTTCGCAATGCATTTTAAAGGAATGGAATTTTTGTAATCCATCATTTTGTGGTAATTTGATGAAGCAATATTGCAAAGTTCATATATTTTGGGTACTGAACTTGTCCTCGACGTCATGATTCTAGAGATATTCCAATCTTAAGACATATTGTGAATCGCGTTTTGCATACATACATACATACATATGTATGTATGCAAAAAGTATACACGTAGATAAATACTTATGGATGTATGTAAGTATATCCAGATTATATGCAAGTCCCTAAGATGTCGTGTTTCTTTGGAACTGCAAATTCTGCAGTTTCTCTTTGACCTTGAAATGCTAATCTGCAGAATCGTTAAATTAGAGTCACGCAGGTAAAACCAGATTTCAAATTTAACGGCTTCGTGTGCAAACAGATTGAAATTAATTGTATTCTAATGTATGTAGTCTACTCTGTGTATAGTATGTATGTATGTAAGTATATTTAGTGGGCCGATAGCTGTTATCATATTGTTTTTCCATTTTAGCCACGCTTTTTTCTATATAAATAGAACGGATTTTTGAACACGCCATGACCGAGGGCGCGGTCTGTCGGAGGGGAACCCAAACAAGTTTCGTAATAAGGCAGAATTTGTGCGAATTTGGCAGCCAGAAGTAAACAAACATCGTTTGAGGATTTCTGATGCGTAGTTTTTGTTATGTGTGCAGTTTTTTCTTTTCCTTTTTCCGCCTTTCTACACCAGAATATAAAAAGTACTACGTCTGTATACCGTAGAAATGGGAACTATGTACAAACTACTCCCAATATAAAATCACTCGAGTATGTTGACTGCGTCTTTGGACCACCACACTGATGATTTTAATTACAATTATATATAATTATTTTATACAATTAAGGGAGGAGGTGCAGTTAGAATCGGCATACAAATATAGACTCACATATATCTACGCTGGGGGTCTGGGGGTGGAGGATACAAGGCAAAGTCTGTGACAGACCTTATTCGATCCTTGCGTTTCTCAGTCTCATGTCGACACACAGCCTCCTAACAATCATAATAATAATAATTATACTTTCCCTTCTATAACATTTATATTCCTACTGTTTCCAAGTTGGAGCTGCCCACTAATGTTACAATGGACATCTCATTAAAGGACCGATGGCCTTCGTGGTTATTCCAATTCACTTCAGAACTTACTCCACTGGCGCCAATGAAATACCATATTTTAGGACTTGTTGTTTATAGCTCCTTGCTCATTAGCTTTCAGTACTGAACTCTCATTACTCACTAGTGTCCATGTCCGGTCATAAATGACAAAAAGCGTATTTCGTCGCTATATAAATATCATATATGAAAATACCAACCGATTATGAGAGAGCCCAAAACCACTCTGTATCGTTTCACCTTCCCCATATTTGGTCGACTGTTTTCTATATTCAATAAAACATTCCATACCGAATTTCATAGCCCTAGTTATACCATTTTTATTTGGTTCGGTGAAGCTTAAATGTCACTCCTCCTTATACTGGTGATGACCAATAATTGATTCCAGCGTGTTTAACTTCCTTATATTTATTAATAGATCAGCTTGATCGATGAGTCTAGATAAACTTTGTTTTATCATACCTAAGTCTGAAGTTATCACGATCTTGTTTGTTTGTTTGTTCTGTTCGTGGGATGCCACTCCAAATTTTTTGAAACCCATCCACATTAAGCTCTATTAGTGTTACTGAAGACTTATATACATACATCAGTAAAATTCCTCTCCCCCAGTTTATATAATTCACTATAAATTTTATAATAAATATTTGTTAATGGTATATAACAATCCAGTGATCCAATCCTAACCATTTTTTATAGTGTGTTATTGACTATATACAATTTCGTATCATATATCGTTTCCGTATTAAGAATTTCCTGTAAGAAGTGAAGGCGATACTTACAAGTGGGACAATTTATATAAACTATGTCACTGCGATAATAATATATATGTATGTAATAATATCTCTATTCGAATTATGTGATAGTCATGCTAAATTCGGTTAAATGGCTTCTGTCTTTAGAATATAGCAAGTTGGTCAGTGAAGTCAGTGTTATAATAATAATTAAATAATAAAATACTTAGTGTGCGTTATCCTCGGACAGCAATTTATATCCTGGTCATTAAAATCGATGAAATCGGTGTGGCCCTTTGCGGAACCATAGGAAATAATTATTATTATCAAAATCAGTAGAGTATAATAAGGTATCAATTCGTCGCCCGAATTACTCGTTTGCCAAATAAATACCGAATTCGCTTAGTCTACGTGTTCTAGAAAGTTGGCAGCACTGGTCATTAATATATTTTTTATAATTTTTCATTGATATATTTGTATGAGCAAATTTTTCTTCCATCACTTTCCAGTCGCCAAGTCGTATTAGCGAGTCAATACAAACTCGTTGAAAATAGCGAATTTTTGTTGTAATCCAAATAAGCGACGCTTAGCTACAAATACCGTATATTATCTATTTACTGTATTTGCTTAGCTAGTTGGGTATGGAGAAGCGTATAAAATAGTATCTCTCTCTCTCTTTCTTTCTTCCTTTCTTTATAATATATCGATTTTAATTGATTTCACAACAAGCGACACGACATTAAGCGAGTTGAAGGTGGCGAAGCGGATAAAATATTATACCACTCTTTTTCTCTTTCTTCCCCTCTTTATAATATAATTTTTGATTGTATTCACTTTTCGAGTTCAAAATAAGCGACATGAAGCGATTTGAGCTTGGTGTACATATGAGAGCAGAATCTTCTCTAGTATACATACAAATTGTCTCTCTTTTTCTCTTTGTAATATAATATCTATTTTGACATACAAACCCAGTTGCTCCAGTTCACGGTATTCCTTGCATTTGCCATGGCATCATCGCACTCGTACTTGTTTTGATGAAGCTCACGCCGGGTATTTATTAATTTTGTAAATATTATGTACGTGTGTACATATATATATATATATATATATATATATATATATATATATATATATATAAATAAATACATACTTGCATATAAATCGACATATGTACATACATATGTACATATGTATGTATACTGAAAGTTACAGAAAATGCCGGCAACGATGACTAATCTCACGGCTGGATTGATGGATACGGCGTTGATGGGAGATAAATTTACGGCGAAGCTACCGCAACAAATAAATAAATTTTCATCTATTTTTATAAACAATTCCACATGTATTTATTTATGTAAATTGTTTATTTAAACGAGTGATTGATTTGTCTAGAAATAAAAGATAAAAACAGAAAAAATATTGTAGGAAAATAAACCAGCAAAGCAACAGTTCTGAACTTCCAAAGAAATTGCAAGTCTGACACCAGTGATGCGAAAATATAGATTACCTACATACTCGGTAATCGTTGTTGAACCTTTGTTGGGTACTCAGTACTTGGCTAAATTTATCATTTTAATTTTTATTACATATCTGTTGTGATTAATCTGAATTAGTATATATGTACATACATATGTATGTATATTTAAGTAAGTAGACTTGCTTTCTTTATATAATTCTTCTTTGATTGCGCTACGACCGATTATCGGTATTGGCCGCTTCAATAAAGCTTCGCCTGTCACCTCTGCTAACCGCCCGCTGCCGCCAGTTGGCATTTGATGTGTCACAATTTAGTTGTTTCGGCTGCCGACTCGGCAGAAATTCTAGCAATGATAAATACGGGGCGTTTTGCAGTCGGCAGCGTGATACAAGAAGTGAATTGCATTGTTTTATTAATCAATAAAATATTATGAGTATGATTGACTTCATTAATAAGTTATACGTCAACTATTTTGACTTCTATATTTTCTGAGTTCTTTAATTAAATAAAATTCATTTATATTTCGCAATGCAATGTAACTAAAAGCGCTGTGTGGGACTTGCTATTTAAGCATCAATACAAAGAAGCACTGAAATGACGTGCCCAGTCGGGAAACAAAAACGACCGAGTGGTATTCGTACATGCAGCTGGTAACGTGGTACACGAACGCCGAGTCGGCCGAGATGAGTGCCGAGTCTGCGAAGTCCGCTGCGTGTTCGCCTGCTCTAACATCAATTACATGTATTTGGATACGCATGTTACTTTACAAGCTGTCTTTAGAACTGAATTTAAAGCTGTATTAAGTAAAAGAAGGTATTTTTCAAATAAAACGATTTCGCTAATTATATTCACAATAGAGTGGCATGCATGAAATTGAATAAATTGTACTTGTGCATTTCTATTCTTTGCACAAACTTTTGCTTAGCAAATACTCAAACCATTTGGTGATTCCACAATTAACTTAACACGAAACATTGGCAGATGGCGTTCACGGCAACTGCTCTGATTAGAGTTGCCATTTATCTCATAAGATTTTTGTGTTGAAATAATTTTATATCACAATGGACCTCTATATATAATATATCACTATGGCCTGGGAGGCTTCTGGCTGGGTGCCTTAAAAACTAGAGATGTAAATGAGACCTTCAGAGTAAGGTAGGAAGTAAGGGATCATGTAAACTAGAATGAGTTTAGAAGCCTCTTTATTATACATCCTATAATATTATTAGAGCGCTTGTGATGCTTCGCTCATATAGTTAATTTTCAATGCAACTGTTCACCGCTTCCAAACTGATACCATGTAAATCGTATAGGAGTGACAGAGACAAATATATTAGTATAGTGAAGGTTAGTAAATGGAAAGTTAGGTGGCGTTAGTAAACGGTCAACTATTGACAGTTCAGCCGCGCCTCCGAGTAGTATATATTCAAAGCAACAACATGCAATTCAAATTCGCTATTTTCAACTCGCTATCTTCAGCTCGCTAGTTACAACGCGTTAGTGTCAACTAGTTAGTAGCAGCTCGTTGGTCCTAAACTCGTTAGTCTCAAAAAGTTATTTTCGACCCGCTATTTTAAACTCGGTACTTTCAAATCGCTAGGTTCAATATGCTAGTTCCAACTCGCTAGTTTTATCTTGCTATTTTCAACACTCTAGGTTCAATTCGCTAGTTTAACTTGTTAATTTAATTCTATAGATTCAACTCGTTAGTTTCAGCACACTAGTTCCAAATCGCTAGCTTATTCAGCTCGCTAGATTCAACTCGCTAGATTCAACTCGCTGTCTTAAACTCGCTAATTCAACTCGCTAGTTCTAAAACTTCAAATCGATAGTTTCAGCTTGCTAGTTTAAATTCTGTCCTCAATTCGCTGTTTTCAACTCGATAGATCCAACTCGCTGAAACTATTTTTTGAAATCTGAAAGTGAACACAACCACAAAACTTATCAAAATCGACAGTGCTGCCAAGTCTGGCAAAAAGGAACAATGACAAAATTACAGGTTTACGTTGTTTGATCGGGTAAGTCAGGTTTTTCTTACCCCTCAAAACCCCAGACTGAGCCTTAAACAGGCCTTGAAGATTATCTCTAACTAGGTTCCGATTAAGGGGACTGTCGAGGGCACAGATAATATACCAGCTAAGGTTGCAGAAAATTTGGATCACGTCTGTTCTAATGCCATCTAAATCTGGGGACCTGAGTGGTGCAAGGCTGTGAATTGATTAGGAAGTTTTCTTATACCAACTCAAGTTGTGTGACCCCTCCATTCTCATAAGGACGACGATATATTTTTTCCGGTCGCTGGATTTCCACCCCAAATAAAATTAGCTCGTACTCCTTTTCCGTGATTCACCATTCAAACATTTCGGTTAAATAGTTGACTTATGCAAATCTTCTTCAGGTACTGAACTTCAGAGTCGGTAATTGAAAGAGTAATTAAAAATCCATTAGGGCGCCGTTCTCTCCAGCTGAAGGTATAAATGACCACAGTGCTCCAATGGAGTGCTCAGTTGTACTCAGGAAAATGTTTCTTAGGGTTCTGTTACCGTTGGTGCTGCTCTGTGCCGCACAAGCACAATTTATTAATTTCGATCGTTTTGGAGCACCGCCGTTTCAGAGGGATCCAAATCGAGGACCTGCCGGCCAACGGGAGCCGTCTAGTTACAAGCTCTGCACGACCAGCCATGTGGAGTTCGACAAATGTGTGCGCACACGGGAAGTGGCCACAGGCAACTCCCTCAATTTGCAGCTGGAATGTGTGGAGCGGGATAGTGTCGAGGACTGTTTGACAGCGGTGCGCCATCGGGATGCCGATATGATCGTTTTAGACGAGCTTGATTACAAGTCGGCACGTAGCCAGGGACTGGAACCGGTCGTCTTTGAGAGGGACAGCAACGCAAGTGTGTATATTGCGGTGGCTCCCAGGGACATCACATTCGTTGAGTTGTGTGTGACGCCCGCGTAAGTGACACTAGATCCAATTCCCTTTGCTTTACCCGAAAGTTTTTTCTTGAGCAGAGCCGTCAATCGTTCCGATTATCGTGCCGTTAATGCCGCCGCCCTTTTCAATATGCGTCGGGAACAGGCCATTTGCAGCATAACCAACGAGACCGTGTCCACTGCCACCGTGAGAATCGTCAACTCTGATGAATACACGCCCAGCCCAGATGAAGTGCTCATCTGCAGCGGATTCTCCTACGCCGAATTTTCGGAGTACGAGAGCTGCAATGTGGATGTCAGTTTGCAACGTGCCGTCTTCGTGTCCAGACGCACGCCTCCACGTTCCATTCGCAGTATCAAACGCATTTACGACAGCATTTTGCAAGAATTTGGTCCGGGCGCCACTTCCTCGGATGCTTTCAATTTCTTCAGCACCTTCGAGGGCAGCGATGATGTTATTTTTAGGGTGAGCATTTAAGAGCATTCTAAAGTCAACTCGATTAAGTTTACTGGGGGAATTCCAATTGTGGTCTATTATCAGAACGAGTACTTGAGGGGTATTCACAGAAATATGTTCTCTGGTGACGTTCGCTGGGTTGACCTTTCATCAAAATAAGGTCATGCACTGATAGAATTGTAATTTGTGAATGCTTGAGAGAAATGTTCACTTTGAGTTCTTATCAGAGTCTCGGGTGGGAAGGAGGCGTGAGACTGGGAAAGGTACGTTAAAGATTTCAAGAAGCGAAAGCCTCAGCAGACTGCTCCTTGTAAACTTCCCGTTTAGTAATTGGTTGAGTTGGTGGGATTGGACAACACTTTTAACCCCCTCAACAATATTCTTCCTGCCTCCCAGAACTACTTATTCCATATCTCTCCTTAATCCAAGTTCTCTCGACTTGATCCAGTTTAACTCTAATTTATCGACCTATTTCCAGAATAACACGATTGCCTTCGATCTGAGGCCCTCCCCTCGTAACGGCGTTACTGAAAAATTGTTCAACTATTTCCAACGTTGCAACTCGGAGGATGAGGAGTAAGATCCTCTCGGTCCAAAGGATGAATTAAATGTGGTTTTCATGAAGCGTGTAATAAATAAAAATTTAATCATTGAAGCATTGTTAAAATTTCGAGTTTTATTGGGGAAGTATACGAGAAGGCTTTGGTATATTAAAGGGTTCGAAGGCCACATGGCAAATGTGGAAGAGCTACCTTCCCAAATCAAGATGTTTTGGGTACCATCTAGTGGTGACAACGTCTAGAGATGGACCCTCCTTTCACTCTTTCACAACAAAACTTATATTGTAACTGTACTTCGTACAGGAACTTATTGAATAGAAGTGGGGTAGGCCGGATAACCGCCGAAGAAGGAGGTCTCCAAGCTCTCAGGAATTGATGCTCATTGAATAATTTAAAAAAGTATGTTTGGCGGTTCCATCAACTTGTCTCCTTTAGGATAATTCAAGATAACCAATGAGTACCTGGGAACACTACAAAGATGAGATCTATTTTTATGCCTTCCCTTCTAGTAGGGAGAAAAATATGAAGCGTTGAAGACCCAGACTCACCTTCTAGTTTCTTTAGATGCCACAACTCGCTAAATAGGGACTTGTGTGGCAATATAACTACAAAACTTCGCGAAGTCGTTAATTTAACGAGTTGGTTGGGTGTGCATTTACGACTTAACGACTTTGAGTGTGCTGCCAAGTAAGACTTTTGATGGTTTGTGTATGGAATAGAACTCAATATATCAATATGTGACAGAGAAATTGTGTTGCCAGTGCTGCCAACTTTCTTGAAACCATTTTCCTTAATCAAAAAATAACACGAGACCCTCACTGAATATATTATTGTCCGATACTGAACATCTGAGTGATGCTGTGAACAATTTCCCTGGCAAGATTCAAAATGTACTCTTATCATTTGAGTTATCGCCACAACCCGTGCACTGGTTACTTGGCCTTCAATGAATGACCACTCAACCTAATACACAGCCTATTTGCATGCATAGGAGAATATATTGTCTAAATTGGCCATTGAATTAAGTCAGCCGTATACTATATAAATATAAATTAGGAAATTTTTCACTAATACTTTTATTTACACAATTTGTCGTCGCAGATTGCATTACAGTGAGCAACAAAGGAGCCCATCAACTGTGGACGCACAGCAGTGGGCCTTATCGCATCGTTGTCAGAGTAGAAAATAAGTGGAAAATATTCAAATCGTCTTCATACACCTATCTGAGCTTTGTGGGGTATTTCCCGGCTGGCCTCATCATGTTATCAGTTCAGTGGAATTTCTTGCTAATTGAAAACAACAAACTAACTAACAACCAAAACAGCCTTCAGCCCTACACCGTTCCCGGGCGGGTGTATTGGTGCTCCGATATCGTATCTGTCGCCCTGTGTCTGGAAGCAGACCAAAGAACACACAAAAATTGAAGCCCGAATGTTTAAAATTAAAATTTTTGTAGTATTGCGAGTTCCAAATTCCGTCCAGGGCGTGGTCTCAAAATGCTCCATTTTCTATATTTTTCTCTTCAAGTCAAAGGACTTACTTGCTAGTACTCCTTCCCCAACCCCTTGCATACATAATTAATTATGAATTATTATTAAATTGTATTGAATTATTATTAAATTGTATGAAATGAGTCACATACATAATATTTGATTTTCATTTCCATTTTGAGAGTAAGGCCTTCCAGAGAAGCGAGAGAGTAAGGCCTTCCAAAGACTAGAGAGTGTAAGGCCTTCGAAAGTGGCAAAATAGTAAGGTCTTTGAAAGTAGCGATAGAGTAAGGTCCTCCAAAGTAGCGGAAGAATAAGGCCTTCCCAAGCAGAGTACGGACTTCCAAAGAATTTAGAGAATAATACCTTCCAAAGAAGCGAGAGAGCATGGACTTCCAAAGAAGCGACAGAGTAAGGCCTTCGAAAGAAATGAGAGAGAATGGACTTCCAAAGATTCAAGAGAGTAAGGTCTTCGAAAGAGGCGGGAGAGTGAGGCCTTCCCAAGAAGCAAGAGAATAATCCTTTCTAAAGCAGCGAGAGAGTATGGACTTCCAAAGAAGTTACAGAGTAATGCCTCACAAGGAAGTGGGAGAGTAATCCCTTACAAACAAGCTTGAGAGTAATCCCTTCTCAAGAAGCGATAGAGTAAGGTCTTTTTTGTGTCATATTCTACTAAAAAAAAATATGTGGAAAAAGGACAATGGGAGGCCTTCCCCTTTGTCTGCAGATTAGATTACATCCTCTTCTTATAATTGCTCTACGCCATTGTAGATGGACATATCTCCATATCTCGACCCCTACTTTCCACCGGTGAGCCATTTCGTCATCTTCATTAATTCTAGACTGGAGTAGTTTATTCTGTGATGGAGTATTTTATTATTCGGTGAATGTGTTTTTGAAAACAAAATGAAACCCAACAAAATTTTTTAAATTTCTTACCCAACTCTGACCCAACCCTTACAAATGCCATCAGAGCACTTTCCACATCAATTCAGACGAGTTTAGTGGATCCTGTGAGTTCTTCCTGATGGTGTTTTCATACTTGCAGCTCTCTTGTTTGGCAGGACTGTGGTGTGTATTCCTGATGATTTCTCGGATTGATTCGTACCTGCAATTCTGAAAGACTGGTGTGCGTATTATTTCTGACGACTTCTGGGGTTGCTTTATATTGCTAATTCTGGAAGACAGTTGTGTCTGTATTGTCTCTGATGACTCCTGGGGTTGCTTTATATTGCTAATTCTGGAAGACAGTTGTGTCTGTATTGTCTCTGATGACTCCTGGGGTTGCTTTATATTCCTAATTCTGGAAGACAGTTGTGTCTGTATTGTCTCTGATGACTCCTGGCCATAGAACACCTCGATTACATCACTTCGCTTGCATAGAACTTGAAGTCTGTGAGGTTCCTCTGGCACTCTCCCCCATGTTTCCTTAACACTTGTAATTCTGAAAGACTGTTGTGTGCATTATCCCGAGTATCCCCTCATATTCTCCCTCACAGTTGCTTCATACTCGTCGTACTTGAAGACTGTTGTGAATAATGTCCCTGATGCCTTCTGGGGTTGCTTCATAGTTCTGGCGTCTCGAAGACTGTTGTGTGTATTGTTCCAAGTATACCCCGACATTCTCCCTGAAGGTTGCTTCATACTTGTAGTTCTAGAAGACTGTTGTGTGTATTGTCTCTGTTGACTCGTGGCCAGAGAACACTTCGATTACATCACTCGCTTGCATAGAAATTAATGTATGTAAGGTTCCTCTGACTCTCTTACTGTTGGTTCTGGAAGGCTTCTGTGTGTATTGTCTCTGATGACTCCTGGGGTTGCTTCATTCTAGTAGTTCTCTCGTTTGGAAGACTGTATATGTGTATTGTCCCTGATGACTCCTGGGGTGGGTTGTAGTTCTGGAATACTGTTGAATATATTATCCCCGATGCCTTCTGGGCAGAGAACAATTCGATTACATCACTTCGCTAGCATAGAAACTGACGCTGGCATAGAATTTGCGCTACCATTGAACGACAGTTCCGTGTTCTCTAACCTCCACCTTGACTCCGTCCTCAGTTGCCAGACTTCTCAATATAGTATCGTAAATGCATGACTCTACTCGCAAGTTGACTTTTATGGATTGTTTTCTTTACCAAATTGTGTTTTGGTCGTAACTGAAGTCAATAAAAGGCACGCATGCGCCTTGTTTACAAATAGAAAACGTGTTTAAAAATAAACAAACAATTGAACTGAAATTGTTTTGTTCTTTTTTTAATTATAAACAAACTAAACAGAAGAAAGAAATAAAATTTAAGTTACGAAGTAACACAAACATATTTTATATTTAATTTATTTGCACAAAACAATTTTCAATAATTATAAATTACCCGCTCGGCTTCTATAAACGTAATTTCTGTCATCTTCCTGACATGATGTGATGCGCTGTTTTTTAATTGAAATTGTTATAGAATCAGCGCAGAAATTGTTTCCACTTTTCTAAAGAATCACCCACACATTCTTCTCTATTCCTCCGTCTTCGTAGGCCCCCACAATGAGAACGATGTGTACTCGTCCATATACTTCGAGGAGTATGCATACGCATCCGACATTTGCTCCACCTCCCTCTGAGCTCAACCGAGCATTTTAAGTATTCCACAACAACGCTTTAGAATACTTCACAAAAAAAGGAATGAAAGACTAGGAAAAAAACAGATTTGTACAGAAGAGTTGGGGGAATAAAGTGAGTATTATAAATGACGGTGAATATCTGAATATCTGCTGTTGTCGTAGCCGGCGGAGACGTGGACTCGCCCAGCAGCAGGGGTCGCAACGGCCGCTGGGCAGGCACACAGCCTTAGCGACCACTTTATTTATTGTGGCCTGTTGCTTGGCATACGAATAGTGATGGCAGCGCTACAGCACTCTCGTCTACACGCATGCCCGCTGAGACATTCACTGCACATACTCACTTATTGGCGGGTCTCTGATTGCCTACAACGACGATTGCAGTGCTTACGAAACGAGTAAATTAATTTTAAATTTACATAATCATAAATATTTATGGCATTAGCTGAGAAATTAGCATCTATACTATGTGAAGGTACAAGGCTTTGAGAGCACTCGGCTGCAAATCCAAGATTTCAGTTCTTGGTTTCATTCAGATGGAAACTTGTAGAAGAAAGAACGATACTAGGAATTGGGAACATTGCGGATGAAAAGCTAAATTAAGCGTTTGTAACCAGGAAGGTTCAGTTACTCGAGTCTTTAAGAACATGCCTGCTTCGCTGGTGAAGAAGCGTTCATTCATCGCCTCCGTTTCCTAACTAAATTTCTGCTATAAAGCCTCTCAAATATTCAAGTCCCTCTTTAAGACACGTAGTGAGGAACATTGCAGAAGAAAGACTAAGTCTAGTGTGATTATACAGGACGTTTCATTTACCGCCGTTTCATTAGTCTGCTTTCCTGTTGAAAAAGCGTCCTGCTGAAGAAGCGTCCTGCTGAAGAAGCGTCCTGCTGAAGAAGCATCCTGCTGAAGAAGCGTCCTGCTGAAGAAGCGTCCTGCTGAAGAAGCGTCCTGCTGAAGAAGCGTCCTGCTGAAGAAGCGTCCTGTTGAAAAAGCGTCCTGCTGAAGAAGCGTCCCCTCCTTGGTTTCGTTTTATAGCTGAATTCCTATTTCTTCTTCATTTTATTACACCAACAACGCCTTCTTATACGTAGTCCTTCTATATCAACAGTTCATCAAGTTCTCAGTCGTAAATCCATTTCTATTTCACCCTTTCAAACTCAACTTAACTACCAAGTTTCTTTGTAATCACGCTACTTTTATCTACTCTTCCAAAAACCAAGCATATTTCTATGTCATCCTTTAGGAAAATCTACCCTCGGCGTTAAAATGTTATCTCTAATTTACCATTCTTTAATATTTTTAGTTCTCTCAACTCACTTTTAATGCTATCTTCAATTCTTTACCTTCATTTAGCTTCCAAACCTTTCTACAAGGCTATCATCTATGAACCTTCTTTTCTATCACGACTGCAACCTAGTGTCTTTGTGTCCCAGGCTACTGACAACTTTTCATAGTTAGTTTGAAACTCCCAGTTTTATTCTATGTCGTCTTCTAGGGGCACTTTCAACTTTCCTTTCAAGTCCATCTTTCATCTTTCATTGTACTCGTTCGTCTTTCATTGTACTCTTTCATCTTTTATTTTACTCTTTCAGCTTTCATTTTTTAATTGTACTCTTTCATCTTTCATTCCACTCTTTTGTTATTCATTGTACTCTTTCATTTTTCATATGTCATTGTACTCTTTCATCTTTCATTGTAATCTTTCATTTTTCATTTTACTCTTTCATCTTTCATTCCACTCTTTTGTCATTCATTGTACTCTTTCATCTTTCATATGTCATTGTACTCTTTCATCTTTCATATGTCATTGTACTCTTTCATCTTTCATTGTACTCTTTCATTTTTCATTTGACTCTCTCATCTTTTATTTCACTCTATCCTTTTTCATTTCAGTCTTTACCTATTATTGTACTCTTTTATCTTTTATTTAACTCTTTCATCCTTCATTGTACTCTTTCATCGTTCATTGTGCATTCATTTTTTATTGTACTTGTATAATAGTTCCACCAACGAGTAAAGAGCTTCCTTAGACATCTTTGATTTAGATTCTACCACGCTTATTCACATTTTATCATGCTTTAAATGTCAACCTCCAAGTGTCCATCCACATCACCGAGAGTTCGTATTGCGTCTCCTATCGGGAGGAAGAACAAGACTAGAGAGAGAGCTTCTTTTCGTGATTTGTCCTGCCTTTGAAGAATGAGGAGGTGCTGTATTGAGAATGGATAATGTACACTCCTTATATCTGGATAGATTTCTGGGATTCATAAAAGAGTCAAAGCAGTTGACTAGATGTAACTTCAATTCCTTTTCACAGATCATCTATCTCCCTTCTACTTCTAGGCTTATAGTACAATGAGCAACATTTGTCTGAGTACTTGGAGAGCTCCTTCTATGCCGATTCTCTGACCTACCCAAATTCGATCTAAACTATCTATCTAGTGACTTAAGTATATTTTTTTTGTTGTTAGGATTGAATTGAAGTTATTAGCAAGCAAAATATCCAGCAAAAGATTGTATCCACCTACTACTGGTCACCATAGAATATATGTTTATAGTATATCAATATAGTTCCGTAAGAAACAACTGAATCAATACAAGCCCAAATGACCTTTGAGCTTTGTAGCTTACAATCCAATTCAAGTGACCAGCTCTTAGCTTTTCAAACCGGGATTATATGATTATATAAAAGGCTTCAAGGCCGCTTTAATATACAATAAACATAATTACAATTTTACAATTACAATTACACATTACAACTACTACTTATTAGTCTTCTCTCTAATTAACATAATGAAATAACCAAGCGACCTACACAGCTCAGAGGGAAGCTTCAGATGACTAATGTTTAATACTTGGTAATATCTTACGGAAGTCATATACTGCTATAATACCTTGTACAGCAGTCACAAGAAGTGTTCCCACTATTCTTTCTTTTCCTTGTATATTTTTTTAATGGTATAGGACAAAAACCCCTCAATCTTTCGCTTCTTTGGAAGGCCTTCCATCAGACATGCCCTTCGGTTCCAGAGGTAAGGCATCAAGCATTACATAAAATTCATAAATGTGAAAAAAAATCAACAAATCCCACGTACCTCAGTGGGAAAGCTCAGAAGATGAACCTGTAATACCTGGTAATATAATATGGCATGACTTTCGTTTCTATAGAAAGTGTTACTCTCTCGCTTCTTTGGAACGCCTTACTCTTGGTAATATAACACGAAAGTAATATACTGGTATAATACCTTCTAAGACAGTCTTAAGAGCCTAGTAGGGTTCCACTCGACCTTCTTTTTCTTTTATGTACTTTTAAATGGAATAGGACAAAACTAAGGTCTTACTCTGTCAGTTATTTGGAAGACCTTACTCTGTCGCTTCTTTTGAAGGCCTTACTCTCTGGCTCCTTTGGAAGGCCTTACCCTATCGCTAATTTGGAACGCCTTCCATCAGACATTCCACCCTATTTCATAGGTAAGGTATCAGAAAGTTCATACTTTAGTGTCTCTTTAGTTTATTTCACTAAAATTACATTTTTTTATCTGTTCTTAAAAAGTGAAAAAAATTAAGCAAATCCTGCACCTCAGCGACGAACCTAAAATACCTGGTAATATATCACGAAAGTAATATACTAGTATAATACCCTTTTCTCACTTCTTTGGAAGGATTTACGCTTTCGCTTCTTTGGAAGGCCTTTCTCCCTGTCTTATTTGGATGGCCTTACTTCTTCGTTCCTTTGGAAAGCCTTACTCTCTTGTTTGTTTGGGAGGCCTTAATCACTCACTTGTTTGGCAGGCTTGACTTACTCGTTTCTTTCCTTCCATCAGACAGTCAGGCCTTCCATCAGACAGTCTACTAGCTTCCATAGGTAAGGTGTCAATTATTAAAGAAGATTTCATAATTCGGTGAAGGCAAATAGTTTTTCAATTTATTTAATTTTTTTAAAATGTATTTCACTAACAATTTTTTGTTTATTTAAAATGTTGAAAAATAAATAATTGATAATAA
Source organism: Clusia tigrina (assembly GCA_920105625.2). Classification (NCBI taxonomy): domain Eukaryota; kingdom Metazoa; phylum Arthropoda; class Insecta; order Diptera; family Clusiidae; genus Clusia; species Clusia tigrina. The sequence goes on along the minus strand of OV050033.1, from coordinate 164,116,739 downwards.
ATCTTCCACGATTCGTTTTTTTCTTCTATTTGTGTGAAGTGAAGTTGAGCGGTGCTGCGAAGGCCCCACTCGACAAGTCCCACATCTGCCGGACCACTTAGTATGCGAGTGCCCATACCGGCCGGTACAATGTAAATTATAATTTAATGAACGAAAAACACAAATAAAAAGACACAATAAATAAAATCAAAACTATGAACGGCAACAAATGTAGAAGTGCAGCGAATAAAATTTATTTAAAAAGAAGAATTTATACCGAAGCACACAAACAACAAAACAGGTCGAGTGAGAGAGGCGAACAAACAAACAAACCAAGTCAAGATTAGAGGTGCTACGAGGATTACGGCAGGCAGCTGCACAGACCGAGCTTATCTCCAACGATGTCACGCAGCGCTGACCGCCTCTGCTCGCACGGGAAGACACACACAACAATCCAATGGAGAGACTCAATAAGAAAAAAAGAAATCTGCAAAAATACCCCGAAAAAATAACAGAAAAGAAAACAACATTTAACTACACAACAAAGCAAAGCAAATAAAAATTATTTTCAATTAGTGAATCCCGGCTAGAGAGGCCGCGGACCCACACCCAGTCACATAGGCACACACACTCTCACACTCTCACACACACACACTCCCCACACCGTCACGAGGCGGCGCTGCACTGGTGCTGGGTATAAAAAGAAACTGGCTGCGTTGCAAACGCCACAGTTGAGTGGAGAGACCGGTCGAGCAGAACAGAATCGAAGAAGTCAGTCATCGACAGTGCAATGGGATATACGCGTAGCTTGGGAATGGGAATATTCGTCCTGGGCGCCTTCTTGGCCTTGGCGGTGGTGGCAGATGAGCAGATTTGTAAGCGCAGCCAGTTGCGGTCCCCAACCTCCAACTTGCCACTAATTTTTCTCCATATTTGCATTTATTTGCGCAGATCGCATGTGTGTGCCGCAGAAATACTATCAGGACTGCTTGAATTTGCTGAAGGATCCGTCGGAGGCGGGCATACGGATGGTGTGCGTGGCTGGACGTGATCGCATCGATTGCCTGGATCTGATCAATCAGCGTAAGGCCGACGTCTTGGCCAGCGAGCCAGAGGACATGTATGTGGCCTATCACACCAAGAATCAGGACTATCGTGTCATATCGGAGATCAGGACCAAGGAGGACCAGGATGGTAGGTGGCTGCATGTATGAAAAGTGAGTGACGAGTGAGTGAAGAGTGGGTGGGTGAAGAGTGGGTGAGTGAAGAGTGAAGAGTGGGTGAGTGAAGAGTGGCTAAGTGAAGAGTGTATTTGTGTGTGTGTGTGAGAGAGATTGTTGCATAGCGATGGAATACTTTTGTATTAGATAATATTATATAAGGTGATCGTTATTCGGTAATTCGTTACTTTGTAGTTCATTATATGAAGTGCTCATTATTCGTTACTTGGTAATCGTAGTTCGTTATATAAAGTACTCATAAATCGGTAGTTCGTTAATTCGTTACTTTGTAATCGTAGTTCATTATATAAAGTGATCATTATTCGTTACTTGGTAATCGTAGTTCGTTACTTTGTAATCGTAATTCGTTACTTTGTAATCTGAGTTCGGTATATAGTGCTCATAATTCGTTAGTTTGTTACTTGGCAATCGTAGTTCGTTACTTTGTAATCGTATTTCGTTATATAAAGAACTCATTAAACGGTAGTTCCTTAATTCGTTACTTTGTAATCGCAGCTCATTATATGAAGTGCTCATTATTCGTTACTTGGTAATCGTAGTTCGTTATATAAAGTACTCATAAATCGGTAGTTCGTTAATTCGTTACTTTGTAATCGTAGTTCATTATATAAAGTGATCATTATTCGTTACTTGGTAATCGTAGTTCGTTATATAAAGTGCTCCTTATTCGTTAGTTCGATAATTTGTTACTTTGTAATCGGAGTTCGCTATATAAAACGCTCATTTTTCGTTGGTTCGTTACTTAGTAATCTTAGTTCGTTACTTTGTAATCGTAATTCGTTACTTTGTAATCTGAGTTCGCTATATAGTGCTAATCATTCGTTAGTTTGTTACTTGGCAATCGTAGTTCGTTACTTTGTAATCGTATTTCGTTATATAAAGAACTCATTAAACGTTAGTTCCTTAATTCGTTACTTTGTAATCGCAGCTCTTTATATGAAGTGATCATTAATCGTTAGTTCGTTACTTTGTAAACGTAGTTCGTTATATAAAGTGCTCATTAAACGTTAGGTCGTTAATTCGTTACTTTTTAATCGAAGTTCGTTATGTAAAGTGCTCATTATTCGTTTGTTCGTTAATTAGTAATCGTAGTTCATTATATAATGAACCCTTTATTCGTTACTTTGTAATCGTAGTAAATAATTACTTCACGAGTCAAAATATTTAGTAACGAGTGAAATATAAACGAATAATTTTATGCGTTCAAACCTTTATTACCGAATCCAAATACTAACGATTAATTTTTTGATACAAAACTATTTATAACGAGTGATAAGTCAAATGAAGTAGTAACGAGTCGAATATTGGGAAACAACAGCAAACACTTAGTAACCAAATGAAATATTAACGATTTATTTACATGTCAAAGCTCTAAGTAACGAGTGGGATCTGTAACCAATAATTTCTGGAAGCAAATTACGAGTAACGAGTGGGAAGTGTAGGAAATACTTTACAAGACAGTAACGAATAATTTCCAAGGGGAAAACACTAAGGAGTCGAGAGTAACGATTGAAACTACTTAGTAACGAGTCGAAACAGCAACGAACAATTTCTCACAGGGGAATTAGATCACTCGTCCCATTCCATAAAACGTCGTGTAGAATATTCACTGGACGATTCATGCCATCCAGTGAGTGTCATCTTCCCACAGTACTCGCTACTTCCTCTCTAGAGTACTCGTTACTTCTGTAGTTCGCTCGTTACGAGTTCTCATATAACGAAACGCTCCAATAACTCAAATCATATTTTTGTTATTCAATTGCAGCTGACTTCCGTTATGAGGGCATCATTTTGGTGAAGAAAGACTCCACCATTCATTCGCTGAAGGAGTTACGTGGCGCCAAATCTTGTCACACCGGCTTCGGACGCAACGTTGGCTTTAAGGTAAGAGACGCTAGCGTAGCTACCAAGGCACGCGGCGCTTAATATTTGGCTTAATTTGCATATTCCGGTTTGGTAATTAACTGAAAGTGAAACTGTAAACAAATGACGTAAAATTTGAATGAGCTGCCGAGCGTTTGCTCAACCGGTCAATACGATATTTAGATTTGCACCTCTGGTAAACCCCCGCGTGTATAATTTCAGATCCCCATTACCAAATTGAAGAATGCGCAGATTCTTAAAGTCTCCCTGGACCCAGAACAGACCGCCACCGAACGCGAGCTGAAGGCACTCTCCGAGTTCTTCTCGCAGTCCTGCCTGGTGGGCACCTACTCTCCTTATCCCGAAACAGATCGTCTCTTGAGTATGTTCCATGATGGTGCGTTATAAAAATGAAGTTACAATTTGTCTCCCTTACAGAAAAGAAATACTCCAATCTTTGCTCGCTCTGCGAGAAGCCGGAACAGTGCAATTACCCCGACATCTACTCCGGTTACGATGGTGCCATACGCTGTCTGGACAAGGGCAAGGGTGATGTTGCCTTCACCAAGGTGCAATTCATCAAGAAATACTTTGGCGTAAGTTTCTGAGTACAAATGAAAAATTACTTAATTAAAGTTCGCTGTGATCTTCAGTTCATTCCGGACACCACCCCTGAGGGTGATCCAAACCAATTCGAGTACCTGTGCGAGGATGGCACCAGACGTCCCATTAAGGGACCAGCATGCTCTTGGGCCCAACGTCCCTGGACCGGTTACATTTCAAATGTAGATTCGGTAACTGGCGATGAGAAGTTGCACAATCTGCAACATCGTCTGGAGAAGTTCTTCCAGAATGGTCTCCATGCCGAGAATAAGGAAGCCGCCTCTCATTTACTGATCAACGAGAATGCCGTGTACCACAGCAAACCCAGGGCCGTCGAACCCAAGGAATATTTGGAACGTGCCGGCTACAAGGATGTGATCGAACGTGATGGCAGCGCTCTCAGGAAAATGAAGTGAGTAACTAGTGGAAGATGACACGGGGTCACAGGGTTTATTATCAGGGATATTTCTCACATAAGATAGAACTGGTATGAGAGAGGTAGATTTGGTATGAAAAAATGCTTAACTTACTTCCCTTCTTTATTGGCCTGTTGCCCAAACTGGGTAGGATGACCTGTTACCTCCCAGTCGTTGCGTCAAACGTAACGTCAACCACGAACTGTATCCCCCTTAGAATATGCACTTTGGTTCCGGACCGATGGTAGAGCGAACTATAATTGAACACTTCACAAAGCAAGTTCCGCAACTTCCAATAGACCTGGACCCATGACTTAAAATGCAACTCACCCCTCGTACAATTAGCTCCGAGAGTCCCCACATCATTCCCATCGATCCCATCCAGTCTCTACAGACGCCTTTCCTTCCTCTTTCAGAATGTGCGTGCAAACCGACATCGAAATGTCCAAGTGTGAGACCATGCGTCGTGCGGCCTACTCCCGCGACATTCGTCCAGAAATTGAGTGCGTCCAGGAGAAGGACTGTCTGCTGGCGGTGAAAGAGAACAAAGCTGAAATGGCAGCCGTACGCGCCAGGAACTACAAGGAAGCCAGAGAGGGCAAACTGAAGCCCATTGTCTATGAGAACTATGCCGACGACAATGTCTACGTGGCCGTGGTGGAGCCGACTGCCACCAAGGACGCCATACAAGCGTTGCCAGTGTAAGTTTCACATTTCCCAGCTCCACTCAAATCATTTCCACTTTCACAATCTTCCTTGCAGTAACTTTGAAGCCACCAATGAACGCGCCCGTCAGGCAGCCAACTTCCTGAACAAGCGCCGTAGCATTAACAGCTGCCAGACCACGCCCTCAACCGATACCACTCTGCGTATCGTGCACGCCAAGGAGCTGGAGCAGTACAAGAACAAACAGCTGCTGTGCCCCAACATGGAGAAGAAGCCGGTGACCGAGTTGCGCACCTGCAACTTCGAGGCCAATTTACCGGTGGCCGTGTTCATACGCGACAGCATGACAACCGTCGAACAGGAGACCATCAAGCATCTGTTCCTCTCGCTCTCGACGAAATTCGGCAACGCCGGCAAACTTTCCGACGTATTCGCGCTGTTCGGAGAGTACCGCAAGGACGAGCAGAACATCATCTTCGATGTAAGTTGAAACGTTCGGCCGGGGCGAGTACCCATTCTAAGCCCTCCTTTTCTTTGACTCTTCCTTTGCAGGACGATGCCGTTGATTTTGTCACCGAACTGAAGAATGACAATATCAATGAGCACATCTACAATGATCTGCGTTGTGACTCGAACACCATCAAACCGGTTTAGATTCACTGAAGGATTCCTTATGCTAAACTAAGCCTTTAAATAAAAACCAACATTTAGATTAACTAACTCATAATTCACATTTTATTGTTAATTCTTTGATATACTCGTATCTTTCATCAGAACGCATACAGCAAGACTTTAAACCGCTTTCAAATACATATGACTATTCAATTAACTTTAATCCTTGGCTTTTTTTCGTTTATGCTCGGCTAGTTTTCGGTTTGCTAGGCCCGTTACCCAAAGTTTTACAAAAATACATTTCAATTTTAAATTTTAATACTAATCTAACCTCAAATTTGAGTCATTAAATCACGAATATATATTTCAATTAGTCTCCAGAGAGCAAAAGGGAATATTTGGGGATTAACTATAAATTTCATGTACCTGATAAACCAGCACCATAGTGGAACCACTTTCAATGGTGTTGCTACTTCATTACCAGACTCACTTATTTTTAGGGTATTATTTGCGATGTCCTTTCTGTCAAACTCAGCAACAAATCATTGTGAAGCAAGCATGGTACTCACGCTACTCTATTTTACGATTTTCCCACTGTCAAACTCGGTACTCTTTTTGTAGAAGTGTCAACAAAGCAACATGGGCCCTTATTCTACTTTATATTTCGATCTCCCTAATGTCAATATCAGCACTGTTTGACATCACTTCAACACACATATAACACTACCCCAGTAGACCTCTCGGTTTGACATGACTGTCAACAAAGATGTGCCACTTCCCCAGTATAACTCTCAATATACTCTTTTTTCGAGCTCCCTGCTGTTACACTCAGCACTCATTAACTATCACCACAGTGGTGCCACTGAACTGTCATCAAATTTATGTCACTTTCAACCCCAATCTACTTTTATTTCGATGTCTCAACTGTCAATATCAATACGGTTTTGGTGCCACTTCACCACGTAGCTTCACTCTACTTAATTCTTCGAAGTCCCCTCTGTCAAACTCAATACTCTTTTTATAGAACTGTCCACTAAGGAGGTTCACTACATCACTTTACTTTATATTTCCATCTCCCTTCTGGCAAAATCAGCGGTAATTCATTGGCAATTACACTACTCTATCCATCCATCTCCCCACAATTCAACTCGGCACTCATTAACTGTCAACAAAGTTGAAAGATCTATCAACCAATTTGAGCCTCTGAACTACAAGTATCAACTAATTGGAGCTACTCCACCATGTGCCCTCAATATAGTTTATTCTTTGAAGTCGCCTCTATCAAAGTCGGCACTCTTCTGATAGAACTGTGCACCATGCGGTGTAAATACATCAGGTACCCACACTCTACTATATATTTCGATCTCCCTAATATCAAAGTCAGCAGTAATTCATTGTCAACAAAACTGCTTCCATGCTACATAGTACTCTATTTTTCGTTCTCCTCTCTGTGAAAAATCAGAAAATTCTTACCACAACACCATTTATCCTCGATGTGCTTTCCTTTGCGATGTCACTACTGTCAATCTACTGGCCTCACTACACCATCTGCTCTCAGTACACTCTACTCCCTGGTGTCAAACTCATTACTAAATTGTCTAAAAATCGGTGCCACTTCAGCAAGTGCTCTCCCTCTACTTTATTATTCCAAGTCCCCTCTGACAAAGTCAGCACTCCTTTGATAAAACTGTCAACAAACCGATCTATCCACGCGCCTTTTACCTTATGCTACTTTCTTTTCCGTTCTCCCTGCTGTCAAAGTCAGTGACACTTCAATATCCCAACAAATCAAGCACATACATTCAATGAATTGAGGTCTGAACATCTACAATTTATCTCTATTATCTTCTTGGTACATATACTCAACATAATACAGATCGAATTTCTCACTCCCTGAAGTTGCATCACCATATAAAATCATTCCACCATGGTACTTACATTTATATCCGATCCTGTGGTACCTCAGAAACAAGTGCAGATGGGATCAAAGGGGCTCAAAGAGCTACTTAAATGATTGATTCACTCAATCATTCAATGACTCTAACCTTCCAGGGTTTCCAGAATGAAACTAATAAAGTAACTAATTTTCATCATGAATGATGTAAATGAAAATCAGCATTATTCTCTATAAAAATTGCTGAGGAAAAGGAGTATTTTTGGATTCCTCCATAATTAGGTCCAAGGTTTCTCAAGGTAGTGTGGGGATTTTGTGATTCTCTCATAAGGCAAATTTAGATTTTTTTTTTGGGTATTTGTAATGACATAAAAACTCTAAAGGGGTTGTCATTTAGTACCCTAGAAATATTTATCCAACGTCCAAATATCATCGAACAATATTCGGAAAATTGGCGTTTTATATTGTCACCGATTTATAATATAATCACCGATTTGTATGGGAATGGAATTGTAAACTTACTAAATTAAGGAAAATGGACTGAAAAAAGCAATGGTATCTTGGACCAGGAAAGGTACTGAGTAACGCGGATTGTGGGTCGGAGACATCATCTGATCTAAACTCCCTGCTTCGAGAACATTGACGCAAAGGGCGGTGAATAACAAAACTTTGTGGACATGAATCACAAATTCAGTTTTTCAACATAATTTTCCTGGACTCAAAGAAGATACCAACTATTTATTAGTCCACCTGAGGATGATAATGGATTTTTAATACTGGTCTCTTAATTTCTGAATCGTTTATTATGGGTCAAGTTCTACGATTCGGTTACTTTTTTTGCAATTATGCTAAGTCCCTTGTCAAGATTAATTCAGAAACTTCTTTCTTTCTCAAGAGTAAATTTAAAAACAAACCTCATTTCAAGTGCTTCATGGCCCTAACTCATTCTTAGGAATTAAGGTACTCATACATATCAATTGAGTTGAATCTGAGAATTCTCATCTGGACATATAACGAAACAATGCCCCGAAAATTGGATTAAATCCAAGCCGTTGCAGAGTTCATCATGACTATCAAGAAAGACCAGCGGAAATAGGAGGACAATTAAATATAGTTCTGTGGATCGTTATTAGAGGGTAAACTAACGATAATCGAGTATGGGTTGTAAAAAATTTCCTCTAAACTAAGGAATTGTCTCATCTCTATATAATAGCTTAGACATTAATATTTTAACAACGTGGTGCGTAGATCCCCATTATAGCAACTGAGTTTATAGGAAGAAAATAACAGCGAAACTATATAAAGTGATCGACCTAAAATCAGAGCGAAAGTCAGGTTCTTTCTATGACAAACGATCCTCATTTTTTATCTCTTTCCAATGGAAATTTTGCTTCCGTCATTTGTGTTGATCTATGATGGGAAATAATATGAACTAAAAATTATCCAAGCTAAGATGCAAATGTTACGCCTGAAAGAAAAGACACAGAGAGAAATAGAGAGAGAGAGAGAGAGAGAGAAAGAAGAGAGACAGATAAAGAGAGGGAGATATAAGAGACAGATTAAGAGAGGGACAGATAAAGAGCGAGACAGATAACGAGAAGCAAGGAAGCAAGGAAGCAAAGAATCAACGGACCAAGGAAGGAAAGGAGCAAGGAAGCAACGAATCAAGAAATAAAGAAAGAAAGGAAGCAAGGAAGCAAGGAAGCAATAAAGCCTGGAAATAAGAAAGGAAGCAAGAAAGAAAGGAAGCAAGGAAGCAATAAAGCCTGGAAATAAGAAAGGAAGGAAGCAAGGAAGCAAGAGAGCAGAAAAGCAAAGAAGCAAGGAATCAATGATAAAGGGAGGGAGCGATGCAGATGACGATAGAGGGAGGAACGATACAGATAACGATAGAGGATAGATACAGATGACGATAAAGAGAGGGAGCGAAACAAGGAACGATAAAAGAGGGATAAACAGTTAACAATAAAGAGTAAGCGATACAGATAACGATAAAGAGAGGGAGCGAAACAGGGAACGATAAAAGAGGGATAAACAGTTAACAATAAAAAGAGTAAGCGATACAAATAACGATAAAGATAGAGATCGATGCAGAAAACGATAGAGAGGGAGCTATACAGGCAACGACAAAGAGAAGGACACATACAGATAAAGATAAAAAGGGGTGGGTAGATAAGAGAGAGACAAATAAAGATAGTTAGAGAAATAACGATAGACAGATACAGATAGCGATAGAGAGGGTTAGATATAGATAACGATAAAGAGAGGGAACGATACAGATAACGATAATGGAGGGATAAACAGTTAGCGAAAAAAATAGTAAGCGACACAGATAACGACAAAGAGAAGGAGAAATACAGATAACGATAGAGGTACAGATAAAGAGAAAGACATATAATAGAGACAGATAAAGAAAGGAAGATACAGATAAAGAAAAAAACATATAAGAGGGAGACAGATAAAGAAAGGGAGATACAAAGAGAAAAACATATAAGCGAGAGACAGATAAAGAAAGGGAGATACAGATAAAGAGAGACATATAAGAGAGAGACAGATAAAGAAAGGGAGATACAGATGATAAAGAGATGGACCTATACAGATAACGACAAAGAGAGGACAGATAAGAGAGAGACAGATAAAGAGAGGTAGCTATACAGATAACGATAGAGAGATACAGATAACGATAAAGGGAGGGAGAAAGACAGATAACGAGAAAGAGAGCGATACAGATAACGATATAGAGAGAAAGCGAGTCTTATATTAGTATACGTACATTGGGCTAATAAACTACAAAAGTTGAATAATTCGCTTCATTAATTATATACGATTTTTTTCTCTGCTACTATAAACATTTCAATTAACTTTTTGCAAGAGTCTATTTTAAATATTAGAATATTTCAGAAGCACATTTTAATTACTACAAAACAAATTGTAATTAACAATTAAATAATAATAATAATAATAATAATAAAATAAGAGAATGGCTGGCAAAGAATGAATTTATCGCCGGCAAAAATCATCATACTCGGTGCGGAATGATTTGTAAAGTTTTTATTCAATTTTGTGGAAACTTATAACAATAATTATTGGAAAGTTAAAAATTTAACTTACAACATAAAAATGGCGCGACTTAAAAGGAAACAAAAATAAAAATAAAATTCAAGGCAAACAGAAATAAAAAAAGAAATTATTTAATATTAATAAAAATTATATAAATTTAAAATCATATTTAAATTCTTTTGCATTATAAAATCTCAGAGATATATCATGAGCATGTGAACCCTGCTGTACAGCCCGCGCAGCGGTTGCCACACCCACAAACACAGAAGCTCTTCGCCGCCGCATTCACTTCTCCCCCTCAACCTGCTTCTCGGCGCGGCGGGACTCCTCATCGCCGTTTTTGTTGTTGGGGTCCGATTCCTCATCCGAGTAGTCCTCGTCGTGGGTGTGAGTCACAGTGCGAGGAGTGGCTGGACGTGCGTGCGGCACAGAGGGCGTGGCTTGCAGCGTCTGTGAAGGGCAGAACAAAAAAAGGCATTAGTTGAAAATGTCCTCTCGATTTCTTAAACGTAGAAAAGGCGAAATCAGCGAATCGTTGATCGTCCCATTCGAGATTGTTTCGAGGTTGCCTCCTTCAAACTTCCGAGGCTTAATGACCAGGGACTCTCACTAGCCTCCCGAGGTCGCCAGCCATTTTATCTACCTAACTTAATTTAAGAATTGGGCATAATTCCCACACCCCCCTGGAAACCTACCCCTTTATCATTATCCAGATTCTCCTTGTCGATGTGGTCCAGCGGCTGATGGCGCAGGCTTTCCTTGAACTTATCCGCCAGATCGCAGACTGATAGCGGTGGCACATTGGATGAGCCCGGGCCGCAGTTGTTGTCGTTCTTGGAACGCGAGCGCTGTATCATCGGAGCCTCCATTTGGAAGCGCTGCTCATGCGTGACGGTCGATTCGTGCGGCAGCAACATGGCGGGAGCGCGAAACATGTACGAAAACGGATAATAGATGAGATTGAGGAAGGTGGCCGCATACAAGTCGGCATATCTGACCACTTGGCTGGAGAAGAAGGTCTGCCGTGACCCGGAACGAAAGAGCGAACCCATCATGCCGTAGGCCAGGTCCATTTTGTGAGTGACATCACGTATGGAGTTGCGCAATTTCGAGATATCCGGTTTCTCTTTGGTGCTCGAGTCGAGATTTCTGCAACAAATTCAGAGAGGGGCACAATCAGAGAGAGGCATCCATGAGGGGGATGATACCTACTTGAATGTATCGCCCAACATGACGTCGAGCTGCTGCAGTTCAGCAAAGAATTGACACTTGTCCGTCCACACATGCAGCTCCTGCACCAGCTCGGGCACGATTAGGAATGTGCGCCAACCGCGTATCTTCTTCGATTTGAGTATGTCGCCGAAGATGTGGTCGCCTATATAGAGCACATCCTTGCCCTTCGCATTGATGAAGGCGGTGAAGACCTCACAGGACCCGCCAGAGTACACCTGTCCCTGCTGCAGCGGCCCAATGTGCGTGCCGATCTTCAGGGCGCCCGTAGTGGTGTCCACCTGACGCAATATGGTGCCCTCGCCGAAGAACAGCGGCTTGCGCGCATCCACTACAATGATGTCGAAGTAGGTCTTCCAGTTGCGGTGCGGCTCGTCGGGTTTGGAGCCGTGCGGAAAGTCGAACAGGTACGTCATAATCTTGTCGGTGAACTTGTAGTCGCTGTTGGTGAGCAGGAACACCTTGGCGCCGGACTCGCGTATGCGCGACAGCACCATCGGCAGGCGTGGATCCTTCTTCACGTAATAGTCGAGTTTCTGCAAGCACAATGAAGAAGTTACGAGTATGAAATACAAACAGTTTTGGGCATATTTTTTCATCCTTCTAAAGGAGTTTTATTACTCTGAATAGGGATGATTTTTTATTATGAATACCTCAATGGTTTTTGCCTTCAAATCGCCCTGTATGTGGACCCAATCCACGGCGCGCCGCACATCTTGGAAAATTGACTGGAAGGACATGAAGAGTTCGCCGGCTTTGACGCCCTTTTCATCGCTGCAAAGAGAAACGTGTGAAAGGATGAGTGAGTGGAGGAAGGAATTAAAAGTATTCAGAGGAAAATGATGATTAAACTCAGCTCCTTAAAGGAATTGCTTTAGTCTTGATAGAGAAAAAAGGATTCAATGTGGCTGAAGCCAAAAAGTAAGTCAGGACTTGCTTTAAAGATTCCCTGATAATTAAGCATCTGTACACACCATCAAATGTCAATTGTAAAGGATGTGTGAGTGAAGTAAGAAATTAAAAGGATTCAATGTGGCTGAAGCAAAAGAGTTACAGGTCCTTCCAGGAATTGCTTTAAAGTTTGTCTGATACTTTAGCAACTGAACCTACACAACCATCAAAGGTCAACTGTAAAGCCTTTTTAAGGCTGTTTAAAGCAAGAATACATAACTGACAATTCCTCAGGAGATCTTTGTCTGAACAGAGGTACAAAGCAATAGTTCAAGAGCGCACAACATGAACCCACAACTGGCTCCAGGCAAACCGCTCAGAGCAACGAATAAAAGAAGTACTCCAATGAAGCACGCTGACCCTTTGCTAACGCGTGGAATGTGGGTTGAGATTGCAGATAATTGAGTCAGTATAATAAATTACACAAAAAGGCGGAGAGAAAATGCAGGAATCTGATTGTGAACCTGCTTAAAACAAAGCAAAACAAAAGAGAAACCAAAAAATGCCGTAGTAAAAACGCGTGAGTTGTGAGATGAACAGATGTGCCCGTAAAGAACATTTTTAATCAGATCCACGGGCGTAGTTTATAGAGTAAAACACTGCAACCACAACCACAAGGACCACAACAAATACATTCACAAGGAACAACAACAACTACAGTCAGAAGGACAACAACAACAACCACATATACAACGAACTATGAACTTACTCAGAAAGAGAAGAACAATTGTATTTGAAAAGAGTTCGCTGAAAGGAACTGAGTGCAATAATGAACTATTTTACTATAATCCTTAAAAACGAAGAATGTGGAGGAGAATAGCACGGATGAAATTAAATATAAAATTTGGTCAGCAGAAAAGCACCAAGTCCTTGGGACAGGATGAATATTGTCACCCTGAAATAATTCACAGCTGAAGACAATCAAATATGGCTTGGAACAGAGGGGGCCACCTTGGTTTATAGGATTCTTAAAATATTACAAATAAGCAGCTTCCACTAAATGACCTTGAGGTTAACCCTAGTGATCTATTGTGGTATTCATGCGAGCTTATGTGATCTTCTGGAGATCTTGCGTGACTTTTATGGTGTGTTATGGTATTAAAGTGATCTTATGTGATCTTCAGGAGATCTTGCGTGACCTTCAACTGACTTTTATGGTGTGTTATGGCACTAAAGTGATCTTATGTGATCTTCAGGAGATCCTGCGTGACCTTCAAGTGACTTTTATGGTGTGTTATGGTATTACAGTGATCTTATGTGATCTTCAGCAGATCTTGCGTGACCTTCAACTGACTTTTATGGTGTGTTATGGCATTAAAGTGATCTTATGTGATCTTCAGGCGATTCTTCGCGACCTTCAAGTGACTTTTATGGTGTGTTATGGCATTAAAATGATTTTATGTGATCTTCAGGAGATCCTGCGTGACCTTCAAGTCACTTTTATGGTGTGTTATGGCATTAAAGTGATCTTATGTGATCTTCAGGAGATCTTGAGTGACCTTCAAGTGACTTTTATGGTGTGTTATGGCATTAAAGTGATCTTATGTGATCTTCAGAAGATCTTGCGTGACCTTCAAGTGACTTTTATGGTGTGTTATGGTATTAAAGTGATCTTATGTGATCTTCAGGAGATCTTGCGTGACCTTCAAGTGACTTTTATGGTGTGTTATGGCATTAAAGTGATCTTATGTGATCTTCAGAAGATCTTGCGTGACCTTCAAGTGACTTTTATGGTGTGTTATGGTATTAAAGTGATCTTATGTGATCTTCAGGAGATCTTGCGTGTCCTTCAAGTGACTTTTATGGTGTGTTATGGTCTTAAAGTGATCTTTTGTAACCTTCAGGACAACTTGCGTGACCTTCAAGTGACTTTTATGGTGTGTTATGGCATTAAAGTGATCTTATGTGATCTTCAGGAAATCTTGCGTGACCTTCAAGTGACTTTTATGGTGTGTTATGGCATTAAAGTGATCTTATGTGATCTTCAGAAGATCTTGCGTGACCTTCAAGTGACTTTTATGGTGTGTTATGGTATTAAAGTGATCTTATGTGATCTTCAGGAGATCTTGCGTGACCTTCAAGTGACTTTTATGGTGTGTTATGGCATTAAAGTGATCTTATGTGATCTTCAGGCGATTCTTCGCGACCTTCAAGTGACTTTTATGGTGTGTTATGGCATTAAAGTGATCTTATGTGATCTTCAGGAGATCCTGCGTGACCTTCAAGTCACTTTTATGGTGTGTTATGGCATTAAAGTGATCTTATGTGATCTTCAGGAGATCTTGCGTGACCTTCAAGTGACTTTTATGGTGTGTTATGGCATTAAAGTGATCTTATGTGATCTTCAGAAGATCTTGCGTGACCTTCAAGTGACTTTTATGGTGTGTTATGGTATTAAAGTGATCTTATGTGATCTTCAGGAGATCTTGCGTGACCTTCAACTGACTTTTATGGTGTGTTATGGCATTAAAGTGATCTTATGTGATCTTCAGGCGATTCTTCGCGACCTTCAAGTGACTTTTATGGTGTGTTATGGCATTAAAATGATTTTATGTGATCTTCAGGAGATCCTGCGTGACCTTCAAGTCACTTTTATGGTGTGTTATGGCATTAAAGTGATCTTATGTGATCTTCAAGAGATCTTGCGTGACCTTCAAGTGACTTTTATGGTGTGTTATGGCATTAAAGTGATCTTATGTGATCTTCAGAAGATCTTGCGTGACCTTCAAGTGACTTTTATGGTGTGTTATGGTATTAAAGTGATCTTATGTGATTTTCAGGATATCTTCCGTGACCTTCAAGTGGCTTTGATGGTGTGTTAAGGCATTAAAGTGATCTTATGTGATCTTCAGGAAATCTTGCGTGACCTTCAAGTGACTTTTATGGTGTGTTATGGTATTACAGTGATCTTATGTGATCTTCAGCAGATCTTGCGTGACCTTCAACTGACTTTTATGGTGTGTTATGGCATTAAAGTGATCTTATGTGATCTTCAGGCGATTCTTCGCGACCTTCAAGTGACTTTTATGGTGTGTTATGGCATTAAAATGATTTTATGTGATCTTCAGGAGATCCTGCGTGACCTTCAAGTCACTTTTATGGTGTGTTATGGCATTAAAGTGATCTTATGTGATCTTCAGGAGATCTTGCGTGACCTTCAAGTGACTTTTATGGTGTGTTATGGTATTAAAGTGATCTTATGTGATTTTCAGGATATCTTCCGTGACCTTCAAGTGGCTTTTATGGTGTGTTAAGGCATTAAAGTGATCTTATGTGATCTTCAGCAGATCTTGCGTGACCTTCAACTGACTTTTATGGTGTGTTATGGCATTAAAGTGATCTTATGTGATCTTCAGGCGATTCTTCGCGACCTTCAAGTGACTTTTATGGTGTGTTATGGCATTAAAATGATTTTATGTGATCTTCAGGAGATCCTGCGTGACCTTCAAGTCACTTTTATGGTGTGTTATGGCATTAAAGTGATCTTATGTGATCTTCAGGAGATCTTGCGTGACCTTCAAGTGACTTTTATGGTGTGTTATGGCATTAAAGTGATCTTATGTGATCTTCAGAAGATCTTGCGTGACCTTCAAGTGACTTTTATGGTGTGTTATGGTATTAAAGTGATCTTATGTGATCTTCAGGAGATCTTGCGTGACCTTCAACTGACTTTTATGGTGTGTTATGGCATTAAAGTGATCTTATGTGATCTTCAGGCGATTCTTCGCGACCTTCAAGTGACTTTTATGGTGTGTTATGGCATTAAAATGATTTTATGTGATCTTCAGGAGATCTTGCGTGACCTTCAAGTGACTTTTATGGTGTGTTATGGCATTAAAGTGATCTTATGTGATCTTCAGGAGATCTTGCGTGACCTTCAAGTGACTTTTATGGTGTGTTATGGCATTAAAGTGATCTTATGTGATCTTCAGAAGATCTTGCGTGACCTTCAAGTGACTTTTATGGTGTGTTATGGTATTAAAGTGATCTTATGTGATTTTCAGGATATCTTCCGTGACCTTCAAGTGGCTTTGATGGTGTGTTAAGGCATTAAAGTGATCTTATGTGATCTTCAGGAAATCTTGCGTGACCTTCAAGTGAC
The DNA here is from genome assembly GCA_920105625.2 of Clusia tigrina. NCBI lineage: Eukaryota > Metazoa > Arthropoda > Insecta > Diptera > Clusiidae > Clusia > Clusia tigrina. The sequence continues at coordinate 164,100,122 of OV050033.1, read as the reverse complement.
TTTTATGGTGTGTTATGGTATTACAGTGATCTTATGTGATCTTCAGCAGATCTTGCGTGACCTTCAACTGACTTTTATGGTGTGTTATGGCATTAAAGTGATCTTATGTGATCTTCAGGCGATTCTTCGCGACCTTCAAGTGACTTTTATGGTGTGTTATGGCATTAAAATGATTTTATGTGATCTTCAGGAGATCCTGCGTGACCTTCAAGTGACTTTTATGGTGTGTTATGGCATTAAAGTGATCTTATGTGATCTTCAGGAGATCTTGCGTGACCTTCAAGTGACTTTTATGGTGTGTTATGGCATTAAAGTGATCTTATGTGATCTTCAGAAGATCTTGCGTGACCTTCAAGTGACTTTTATGGTGTGTTATGGTATTAAAGTGATCTTATGTGATCTTCAGGAGATCTTGCGTGACCTTCAAGTGACTTTTATGGTGTGTTATGGTCTTAAAGTGATCTTTTGTAACCTTCAGGACAACTTGCGTGACCTTCAAGTGACTTTTATGATGTGTTATGGCATTAAAGTGATCTTATGTGATCTTCAGGAAATCTTGCGTGACCTTCAAGTGGCTTTTATGGTGTGTTATGGTATTAAAGTGATATTATGTGATCTTCAGGTGATCTTGCTGAACTTCAGGTGATTTCACAAGACCTACAGATGAGCTACAATGGTGTTTTACGGTATTCAAGCGACCTAATGTGATCTTTCTAAGCTTCATGTGGCTTTTTATGGTGTTTTATGGTATCCACGTAGTACTTGGCAATATTCAGTGATCGAACCATTAGCACAAAATTTGAATTCTATTAATTCTTTATCTGTTTGGTAAATGTTTCCTACTACCATCTAGGTTCAAAGTTGCTAAGCTTCACGTTGATATAAGTCTCCTTTGTTCATGATATAAATTATATCTGTTGGCATACGTTTCGAAGCGCCTCCCAGCTCTGCAGTTTCTAAGCTTTCAGCCTCCCCCCCCTGATATGCATTATAGTCGTTTGGTAACCATTCACTAGCGAAATCTAGTTCTGAGTTGAGGCGTGTTTGTAGTGATTTGAGCAGATTTGTTGGTCTATGACCAGTAAGAAGATTGTAAATGGACCTCTTCTTCTGGTTCATTTCCAACAAGGTTTGTTCATAGACTGGCAGCAACCCAGCCTAGAAAACACCAATCACACCCTCTGGCTTCTGAGAGCTCTTTCCTGTTCTTGGTTACTGAACAGTCCTATGCATAGTTGACTGAGCATACTTATGCAGAGTTCACATAGCGAATTATCCATAGAACCCGTTCTTAACCCCAAACAGAGCTATTCTCATGAGTGATGCTGGGCCATTTTATGTGTTCAACTTGGAGTCCGTTTGCTCTGCTGTGGCCTGTCGTCCTTCCCACACATAAATAAATACTTCATTAGCGCAGTGCGAAGCATAATTTTCGCACCAGATTTTATCATAGCGTGGCACAGTTACGCCGAATGCCATTTGTTGACCTTTTTACGAGTGTGCCAATTGATGTGTGAGCGAGCTCCACGACTGCTGCTACTGCACCGCGCCATTGTAATCCGTAATCCAGGAACTGCTGCTGCTGCAGAAGCTGTGCTATTTGTATTAATTGTCAAGAATTGCGTTACAAGCCGAAGTGTCAGCAAGCCTGCCACTTGTACGCATTTATTAAACGCGCTCTCATGCGTACAGGCGCCTTTGCCATTCCAAGCAATTAATTTGGAGAGAAAGCGTCGAAACGTAGTACAATCAGAGGAGCAGCAAAGGGAATTTAATGTAGGGAGGAGGTGGTGAAGAAGGAGGAGGTGGTTGAGGTAGTGAAGAAGAAGGAGGAAGAGATGGTAGAGGAGGAGCTGGTGTAGGAGGAGGCTGCTGTGCTTTCATCTGATATTTAACACTACCGCATCCACCTGCAAATACACCCCACATCACCCACAAACACACACACGCATCTACACAGCTATACTCATGTATGTAAACGGGCACACGGCGAACTGGCATCTCGCCAAAATGAACAAATTCCTCCGACTAAAGTGGCACTTTACACCTTTTGCCGCTATTCGCAGAAAATTTGAATTTGTTTGTTTAGAGATGCTCGAATAGTGAACGAAATGAACTATTCACGTATACGAATATCGAGTAACGAGCCAGATTTTCCTATACTCTCATATGAGTACAGAGAAGAATCGTTTTGGCTTGGAGGGCGAAGTCAGTGGATATGTAGTTATGACCCCACTTCATAGAATACTTGAGCTTAAGCTCCACCAATGCATTGATTGATGAAGTATAGAAAAAGGTTTGCGGTAAGAACGTGGAATTAGGGGACCTCCCACTGACCCTGATGTTGGTACAAATTTGTATAGGATATAAACACTTACAACTCATCATCTCCCAACCTTGTTGCTCTAACCCACATTACGTGTGATGAGAAACTGACTGATATTGAAGGAGAAAATGACTGGTTGGCATGTATACTCAATTGAACAATGAGTTACCAATGGACGTGATCACATAGACTTCTCGAATTTTTTTTGTTCTGACCATATAACGAATCGCAGAAAATGGTTTCCTCGTTAGTGGGGGAAGTTAAAGATCAGACTCTCTCTGATACTTGAATTCGTACACAATTTGTAAGAATACACATACGATATCCGGAAGAAAGAGACAAATACCCGCATAATCGAATAACGACTACGAATTCGTAGTCAGGATGTGAGCATGTGTATGCCAGCTGTGTGCAATTTCAATCGTCCACTTGGCACTTTAATTACTGAAGTTAGATGTGGCAAGCATTGAATTCCAATGCAATTTAATCAGGAAAATTGCTTTTTAAACTGTTCGAGCTTGAGATGACTTAAAAACATTCGAATAAGAGCCGAAAATGATGAGTTTTAAATTGAAATGTTGTTCTTTTAATTTGCTGAAACTTGAAATGCCTTACTTTATGCATGTACGCATGTATGCGTGTGCATGGGTGTATGTGTTTGTGTATGTGTGTATGTGTATTTACACTATTTATCCAATTTATGCTACAAAGTTACCCAACCGTAATTGCTAGCCGGATACCCCCTGCAGAGATGTTGGCTCTTAGTTAAATGTTGGCAATTCACAAAAAAAGCTCACATACTTTCAGGCGCTCGTTAGAACAGTTCAAGTTGCAAAGGCAGTGGACGTATGTGCAGCTAGTCAGGCCATAAATGTGAGCTGGATGTGGGTGTGTGCTTAGTGGAGTGTGTGTTTATGGGCCTGAGTGTTTGAGTGTGTATATTTGAGTGTCCTGTACGTATCAGTGCATTTGTGTGTCTAATTGTGTGTGTGTTAGTGTCTCAATGTGGCAACCGGCTAATATTCACAATAGGATTTATACTCGTATTTGCTGTGATATTTTACTGTAATTTGCAAATTTCTGTGCAAGAAGGACATTACTGGGAAATATCGTCCTTTTGCAATTGAAGAGAAATGAGACAGAAACATGTAAAGCGATATTAAGCTGTGCAGATTCAAATGGAAGCTGATCGGGAACACATTCAATACAGAAATAGTTGAAGAAGCAGCATAAATCGACAGCTGACGGAAGACAATTTAATCAAAACCACATAACTATGAAATATCAAGTATAGCTGAATAAATAAGCAGAACTACGAGAATCCACGCTTGAGGAAAGGCATTCATCCGATGGTGCTTTGCTTTAATAAATAATGTGTTCATTTGGAAGGCTTGTAAATTATGGCAAGAAAAGATAATCAGACATTTAATAATGAATTGAATGCAATATTCATAAAGTTTTGTGTGAGTCTACTTATGTTTAAGTCCTTTAAGCACTGGCAACTTCAGGATAACTACACGGCTAATCACAGTAACACAGTACAGTGCAATTATATATTTGAAAATGTGGAAGAATGCCTACGGTAAAGCGGTGCCTAGGAGCACTAGGATGCTCCTACTAGGACTGCTTGAAGACTCGCTTAGGTCGATCTTCAACGTCCCTGACTGAAAACTTGGTACACTCTGGTCGACTTTCAAGTTTCTCGCCTGACGATACCACGCCACAATATGATGGAAAATCGTCAATCAAGTGTAAGTATGAAAGCTCAGATTGGTAGGAATCAGTTCCCACCATTTCATTTTATGTTTTCGTCGAAGGAATCAGAAATTCTTCCCAATAGACCACGCCAAAAAGTTTTTGCAGGCAATTAACAATTGCTCGGACCAAAATCGGACCCAAATCGGACCATAAATTGAGGAATGGAAATGATTCGCACATCCAATTCCAACCATTTAGGTTGATGTTTTGCAACGCGAGTTGATCCGAAGGAGTAAAAATTGGTTCGAAAAGGACACCTCAAACATGTTACTAGAGACTTGATTTAATGAGTTACTTTGGATCTTACATTCAAGACGCACATTATACTGGTTGTCAAGAAAAGTTCCTATGAGTCCGACATGTTCATCAACCAACAATCTTCGGAATGATACTTCGATAAAAAGAGGACCTTTTGAAAATCTAAATCGTGTTGACAGTGTTCTTTTTCTGTGATTTTTGTGGTGCGCTCCACTCTAAACTCCTTCAACAGAGGGAGACCGTATGTATATATTGAATTATCTATCGGGCTGTTGGGAGCCGGGTTTGAGCAATCGAATTCTACGGGAATATATCATTATACAACCATGCAAAATACTAGTATATTCCATCCAGATCATGAGTCGCCTTATCCTTTTTTCTTGTATGAGAATTTTGAACCAAACTGAGTGTATTCCAACAAGCACAACGCGCACCTTTTTCCTGCTCCTTAAATTAAACTTATCACTCCGTGGAAAACGTTGTGAATCTCACACAAAGTTCAGTGATCTTAGTTCTGTGATTAACGCAGCAGAGAAATTAATCAAAGACAAAATAAGAGAACAATTCAATGTAACGTATACGACCCGAGGCCAGAGGAATGAATAAGTTAATTTATGGAAATTATTCTGTACAATTCTCAAAAGAGCGAGGAAGGGTGAAAGGATGGAAGGTAAGCCGGGAGAATTAGTGTGAAAGAGAGGAAAGGTGGAATGGAGGGTGGAAGATGGGAATGGATGAAAAATGGAAGAGAGAAATGGATGAACGACGGTAGAGATAAGCAGCGTGGAAAGGTGAAAGGGAAAATAGTGTGGAAGGGAGGAAGGGTGGAATGGAAGAATGTTGGAAGCGATGACTGGATGAAGGGTAGAAGATAAGCAGGGAGGAAAGTAGTGTGGAAGGACGGTTCTATGGAAGGGAGGTAGTGTGGGAATGTGGAAGTGAGGTGGACCCTTTCGCAGGTTCAATTATTGTGTGCAGTTTGCCAACATGAAATTGTGACGCTTTCACGGTAAATGGAACTAATTTGCATTTTAATTAAATTAAGCAGAAAATGTTGGAAGGCGAAGTTTCCACCATCGATCAATGGCAAGGAGTCAGTTCTAATTAATCAATTGTGGCTTTTCTTACAAATTACCGCATTCATTTAAATAAATCTATGCGAGTCTCTCACAAATTGTGAGCAAGAAGTATTTGACTGCGTAATAAGGAGCACTGGACACGATGCCATTGGGCATCACCCAGAGCTACAATAGACTGAAACAATTTCTACTTACCGCACATATTCCGCGCTGTTTGTAAAGAAGTCCATCATGCAGGCCAGCAAATACGTTTCTGGTAAATTGAACAGAGTGTTGAGCACATACACACGCGACTCATCCAGTTTCAAAAACTTATTCGGATACAACTCATAAACTTGATGGCTGCGGATACAAAGTAAACAAAAACAAATATCATTAAAAATGCATGAGTGCAGCAGCCAAACGCCGTGGAAATGGTGGAAGAACGGAACGTACTGTTTTAAAAATTCAAAGCCATGCACACAGACCAGAATGTTGCCGTATGCATCCACTTTGAGCAAATTGCCGTAGAGCGTATCGAACCAGAGGCCGCGCACCGGAAACGAGGGATCGTATTCAAATTGCAGTATCTCCTTGGGGTAACCCATGCTGACGAGCCGCTCCTTAACTAGGTCAAAGCCGAGCTGCTCATATTGCGGAGATTTGTATTCTGAGCGGTGCAATAAATTAGAAAAATTTTAAAGGAAACAAAATAAATAAAAAGAATATTAGCGAAAAGTTTAAATAGAAAAATAAATTATCAGAGTGGCAAACTTTGCCAACATCATAAGGAACAGCGGATAGGAGGTAGGAGGAGGAGGAGGAGGTAGGTGGAGGAGGAGGAGGAGGAGGGGGAGGGATGCATAAGTTTACTGTAGAGTGCGAGAGGTGGAAAGTTTGCCTCACCTGCCAGAGTGTAATCCATGTCGAAGCCATAAAATTTGATGTTCTCCAAATGCAAGGATCTGTTGACAAATATTCTGCAAGTAAAGAAGAGAAAGCGTTAAAGTTGAACAGGAACAAATTTCATCACAACTTTTTTAAAATTTAAATTTTATCATATTTTTTTCATAATTTTCTATATCAAATTTTAATTTTATTTTAAGTGCCACCACGGAAGTTAATTTAATTTTCATCAACATTTTTACTGAAGTGCTGCGCAAATAATTTGTAATTAAATTACGTGCACTTATTGTGGGGCACACTGAGGCTGGAGTCGCCACCAGCACCAGTCGTCCAGCATGGTCAGCGGTGAATAACTTCAAAGGCGGCTCGTTAAGTAGGAATTTGCGGCTGATAATAGCAAAATAAACAAATTATCCCACAATAAACTTGCGAGGGATTGCAGGACGACACAGCGTTGAGGTACTCGTAGTTTGGGCACCGCTTTCAGGAGTTCAGATACTGTCTGCATAAAAACTTTAAAACTGGTCCTATAGGGTTTTACTATAAAGTTGAAACATGTATAAGAAATCTGTTATGGAAGCTAATTCTCAGATAATAATTGCAACATTTTATCGAGGGTTCTCATTTATATTGAACCATAAATGATTGCATACTTTTAGGATACCTCTAGTAAGTGCAGTTCACAACGAGAGAGGTGTATATAAGTCAAGACACAAACTATTCGAAAAAAGCTTACTCAAGAACCCTCTGGAAACTTCTTTCGAGGTGCATATAATGTTCTAGAATATTCTTGAAAATTCCTTCAAGGTGTAGATATTGTTTTAGAATGCCCTTCTTCAACCTTAATAAAGGTATATAAGCCACCACACAATTAAAGTCGAGACGTAAATATCACAAATAATTCGCAAACACTGATGCTATAAGAAGGCTTTAAACATGTGTTAAGGTAACACTGTTGTAAGTGTATAATTCCAATACTTCAACCTTTATAAATAAGGCTCTTTGGGACTTTATGTCGTAGTTACAGACGGCTGCAATCTTTATTTTCATATTTTGTGGCATGTAAAATGTATAGAAACAATGTAAAGGCTTTACATAGTTTCTTATACAGTCAGTATTTAAGATGAGATATTTTATAGTGTTTCGAAAGTCATAAGAACATAAGAAAAGGAGGATACCTTCTAAAGAGTAAATAACCCTATTAGAAAATACACTATTATGGCGTTTCGAACTATATAAGAACATAAGCAAAGGAGGACTACCTTATAGTTGTATAAACGAAACTCTGTAAGACCTTAAATTGTAACGGTGACTACCTTAGATCGTAGTATGAAACTATAAGAACGTCTTAATGTTACTGAAGCAGTCTGAAGCATTGCAGGTAATTACTTTAAAAGCGTCAATACGTTGGCGTTGATAACTTTTCTAAGCCTTTACGATTTTAATGCCTGAATCAATAGTACCTATGCATTTTGTCACTAGTGTTGGCTTCCAGCAGTGACGACATCAGACTCGTATGCGAACTTTAAGTCAACGCATTTCTATTTATGGACTCAGTGGGGGGGAAAAAATGTATGCAAGCATAATTTTAGGCGACATTTTATTTTCGTTATTTTGACAGCTCCCGCTGGGTTGGGTGGCTTTGCTCTGGAGCCGCTTGGGTGAGCGTGTACGTGAGCACGCGTGCAGTGTTTAATCGAATCAAATTTAAATCATTGCGACGGCTGAACTTGGTTGGAGTGTGAGTGATGGAACAATTTGTAAACAATTTCGCTTGAATTGGTTCCCGCCCCTTGTTGTTGCTGGTGTTGTATTAAGTCTGAGAGCAGATTAAAGGGTATGGAAAAAGGGCTCGTTTAGCCTGCGAGAATTTACACCAGCTGCACCAGTTATCAATGAAAAAAGGCAAATCTCGTATGTAGGTGGAACCATGCTCGAGAGGGGAACGACTTTATGAGGCTTATAAATAGTACACACATTTCTAAGCCACATGCTTGGGCATATTTTATACAAATTTGCTAGGATTTCATAACAAAAGTTGCAAGGAAAATTTATTATCCTGGCAGCTTAAAATTTACAGCACCTTTCGTAACAAACACGCCAAATAATAATCGATTCCCTGGAAACTCCTTTAAGTGTTGCCTTTAAGAGCATTAGCAACGCCAAAGAAACGAAGCTCCTAGCGTAGCTACGCTGCAGACTGCTTTGAAGTGGCAGCAGCAAACACAATGGGCACGAAATTCTGTTGGCCAATTGCCAAGTATCGATTTCGTGTCGCTTTCCAAGTGCCTCAAATTTAAGGGGCATATTTCCGTGTCATATTGGCATGGAACAGTCAAATAAATTTGCATTTGCACAGAGCCTCGTTTGCCTCTGAAACAACAACAAAAACGAAAACAAAGAAACTTTGAATTAAATGATGGGCCCCCACTTTCTAGTTCGAGCTGGTTGCGGTCCACTTTATGGTAATTGTTGCTATTCGTTACTTTCACTGACGGTAATTGTTCGTTACTTTGACTCTTATGTTATGTTCATTGTTAGCGAGTAGTTTTGCAATGAGTAACGAGTGCATGTAGTCTGAAGATGTCATTATAGCAACTAAAAATTGAGAGACTAATTAAAACTTTGTATAAACCCCATTTAGGACAGTATTCCCTCGCTAATAATACTCAGAATTATTTTAAAATAAAACTAAATATATTTCTATATGCAATTATCTTTGATTTTAGTTCAGTATTCCCTCGCTAATAATACTCAGAATATTTTAAAATAAAACTAAAACTAAATATATTTACATATGCACTTAAATTTGATTTTAGTACAGTATTCCCTAGCTAAAAATACTCATATTTTAAATTTAAAACTAAACCATTTAAAATATGCAATTATAGTTTTGATTTTAGTATAGTATTCCCTCGCTAATAATACTCGGAATTATTTTAAATTCTAAATATTCCTTTTTTGGTTACAAAATCACTCATTAACAAATGTGTAAAGCAAGGATCAACAATGCTAATCCTGTGACTCAACAAAGATTCTGTATCCTGATCACTCAAGGTCGTAATGACGTAATTCTATGATAGGCGTATAAATTATGCCAAAAATGAAGAATGTCCGAAATGAAGAACCTCAAATAACAAGTATGGGAATAATATAAGAACAGTATCTTCAAATCCTTGGACCATATTTGATTCAACTGAGGGTGGACTCCCTGCGTTGTACTAATTGGTCTCTTCACATTACTCTATTTTATATCAAGCTCAGTTGATTCTATATCATATAGAATCTGTAATCAAGTAACTAATCACCTCATCAAGTAACTATCCCCTAACTACTTAACGCTATCCATAAACCACTTAAAGCTTCCCTTAGCCAGTTGATGCTTGAGTACTCTGTCAGTTCTGGATAAGCCTGAGAGTGAACTCTGCCCTTATAACACCATAAACGTAAGTACGAGTCGCGAATAGCAAAAAACACTCATATTTAACTCAGTTGAGTCGAATATGTGGATCGAGCTATATTTGGAACGGACTATCCTTGGATCGGACTATTAAGACCGTACAATTCAAGACGCCCCAGATCTGAGAGAAATCACGTAGCTCTATTGGAGACAGTTGTTCCTGGCGGAGTCGTATGTATCTCTGACAACTGAATCGAATAAATAAGTACTCGATTTACAAAAGTATGCTATGGTGGGAGAACTGTACTCCCTAAATTATGTCTCTGCTTCTACATTGAGATAGTAAACTATGAGCCTAAAGTATGATCCTAAGGTATGATTCTAAAGTATGATCCTAAAGCATAATCTTAAAGTGTGATCTTAAAGTATGATCCTAACATTTGTGATTCTAAAGTATGTTGCTAAAGTGCGATCCGAAAGTATGATCCTAAAGTGTGATTATAAAGAATGATTCTAAACTGTGATCCTAAAATGTGATCCCAAAATATTTACCTAAAGTCTGATCCGAAACTATGATCCTAGAGTATGAAGCTAAAGTGTGTATGATTCTAAACTGTGATCCTAAAGTATGATCCTAAAATATGATCCTAAAATATTATCCTAAAGTATGATCCGAAGTTATGATCCTAAAGTGTGATTCTAAAGTATGATCCTAAAGTATGATCCTAAAGTATGATCCTAAATTATGATTCTAATGTATAATCCTAAAGTATGGCCCTAAAGTAGGATCATAAAGTATGATACTAAACTGTGATCCTAAAATGTGATCCTAAAATATGATGCTAAAATCTAATCCTAAAGTATGATCCTATAGTATGATGCTAAATTGTGATTCTAAAGTATGATCCTGAAGTATGATCCTAAAGTATGATCCTAAATTACGATCCTAATGTATAATTCTAAAGTATGACCCTAAAGAAAGATACAAAAATGTGATCCTAAAGTATGATCCTAAATGATGATTCTAAATTATGATCCTAAATTATAAATCCTAAATTATGATCCTAAAGTATCCAGACTTAATATTTCTTTGCATTTTATTCAAATTCAGTGATCGAACAAGAAACAAATTTTCGTAACAATAATATAACCCTATATAACAATCATGGGCCTCATAATGATGAGCCCAGAAAGTGTTTAAATGTTGCCCAACAAAAGTAGCTTTGAGCCACAGATAGAAATCGGCTCATAGTGAGATATAACTATGTATGAATCATTCTGGTAATATCATCATAAAATTGGTAAATTTGCTTTCATTAAACATATTCAGCGAGAAAAGAGATCATAATAGGGTTTATAATTATGCTATGGATTGGGCCTCTTCTATAATTTTGGATTAGTATAAAAAAGCTTTCTGGGGAAAAAGCTCCAAATTAAGCTCTTTGAAAAATGCTGCTCTGAATACATCTTTGTATATGTTTTATGAGGTAGAAGGAATTCAGATCACAATATTTCCAATAGGAACCGGTACTTTCCAACAACGACAAATCGTTACGAGTAGCTTTCCACATCGTAAATCGCGACGATTACTTCTCCTATACTCGTTACTCAGACAAAACAAACACCAGTGTAATGAAAAGTTACTTTTTTGATGTCTCTGCTTCAGTGCTATTCTGCTGCAGCGTCAGAGTGAGCCCAAAGTCGAAAGGACCCCGCAGGGCTGATATTTTCACAAAGGCTCACAAACAATTTATGTGCGTTGTAACAAAAATCCGCTCCATACGATTACCATCTGCTTTCGAACAGTGGCTCCCAACATAATTCTTGACATAATTGATGAGTTACGAAAAATTCATCCAATTTAAAAGAGCCTTCAAGGATTGTGGCTATTATGATGAGTGTGCAAAGAAGTTCTCAAGTGTTATCTTCCTTGCGAGGCCCTCTAAAACACTTAAGATGAGGTGTCTGCCAGGAATGTGACCATGGAGTCGTGTGTCAGCGATTTATAATAAAAGTTTATGTGAATTTCAGGATAATTAATGCAGAATAATTTATCAGCGAACTTTTTGGGACCATCTTTTTGGGGGATCCACTGTTTCAGAGGATATTTTCTAAAGCAGCTCAGATGAGGAGATTTTGAGGAGGATTGACGAAATGAGGATATTAAACTTTGTATCAGTGTTTTAGAATTAAAGCCTTTTTATATGGTTTACAGGATTTCAATGAGAATGAATCCTTCAGCTGCCTTTGGCAATCATCCTTTTGGGAGCCACTGTTTCAGAGGACATTTTTTAGTGGAGCTCTGATGAAGAGTTTTCCAGGAATAAATGTGGACTTGTGTCCCAGAGTTTTAGAACACAATTTTTTATATGCATCAAAGAACTTCAATAAGGATGACTTACATTCAGCCACCTCCTTGGGAACCACTGTTTCAGAGGATATATAGGATATTTCATGTCCGTCACCCTTGCAATCAATTAGAAATCAATCATTTAAATGCAGTTATTTATAGACAGTATATCGAAAGCCCGCCAGCTTACGGGCGTAAAGGATTTCAATTGACGACATTGCTACGCGGCTTAAATATTCCGCATTTACATTTGGTATTTATGTAAATTGGCCCGAAAAGGGCTTTGATGGCTTCGCCATTCTGACCTTTTTGGCCATTCCAAGTAATTTATGCTCACCACAGTTCAGAATTGTTGTTTACAGCTGGAGTGAGATATGATTTTGTCCGACCACAAGCGGCAAAAAGTTCATTGTGTCCATTTGGCATAGCATCAAATGGCGCTGCAACGTCATCATTATCTGCTTGCATAGCAAAACAAAAACAAACAACAAAAAAATAGTTTACAGGCAATTTTCGCTTTCACCATGCCCCCACTTCGTTGCTGTCATGTGCAGCACACAACATGGCTTTCGATCTTAATGAGCGGCGCGTCCAAATTACATTTTGGCCAACACAAATAACGAGAAAGACTGCAAAGGCAGTATCTCCAAATGGCCACAAGAAAACTGGGAGCCCCAACAGCAATTTTCCCCAACTAAAGCTCATTAAAAAATTTTCATGTGAACTTTCGACCGCAAAATGTCAGTTCCGTAAACAGCAGCCAGGATAATAAAGATTTGTATCATCGAGCTCCAAACAGAGTCCTGTGAGGCTGTGCCTGCATGTCTGCGTCCATGTATTTATGTGGCAGAGCCACTTGTATCAGCACACCAGCAGACAACCGACCATAACCATGTCGTGTTGCTGCTCGTTATGATAATGTGGCAAGGAAGCGCACACACAAGCTACATTTTTTGTTTCCGTGTGGCCCAGAGGAACTATGTGCGTCAGCTTTTCTCTGACAGGAAAAGTAGCTCAGCAAAAACGTGGCCAATTTAATTGCCGAATAGTTTTTTAGGCTCCCATTTGAAATGTAGAAGAACGTTTGGTTTGTTAATTTGTTTGCAGTTTAGTAATTAACACTCATGTGTGGCTGCATGTGGAAATAACTAATGAGACAAGGGGAAAGGAAACATAATGGTACGAAAATTAGTTTTTAGTACGCATCATTGGATTGTGTCAACTCAAAACTTAATACTTTGTTTGCTTATTTAGTGCAATGTATTGGGGTTAAGGAGAAACAGTTCACAGAGTTATTCAAAGAGCAATAGAAGAAATAGTTTACAGAGCTATTCAAAGAGCAATTTAAGAAGCAGTTCACAGAGCTATTTAAAGAGCAATTGAGGAAATAGTTCACCGAGCTATTCAAAGAGCAATTGAAGAAATAGTTCACCGAGCTATTCAAAGAGCAATTGAAGAAATAGTTCACCGAGCTATTTAAAGAGCAATTGAAGAAGCAGTTCACAGAGCTATTTAAAGGAGCAATCGAACATGTTCACTTCTCAGCATAAGGAACAGGGAATAGCAAATGTAATACTAAACACCAAATTACTTGAATAAGTCCTACTCTGCTGCCATCTTTCCCCCTTTTGGTGGATGAGAGTCTTTACGAGTGCTGATACCTGATAGGATATGATGGAGCCCACCTTGATAAGTTTGACAGCGCATTTTAAACTTTGAATAAAGTCAGATAGTAAATCAAGTATTGAACGTGGGAGGTTCCAACTCGTTGTTTGGTTGCTCTGAGTTCCTTGAACTGCCAACAATTCACTTCTCACAGTATTTGGTCCTTTGCCACATTCTAACATAATAAATTTCTGTCTGACAATGCAGTTATTTACGTGCCAAATACCTTTTGAGTCAGTCTCATTTGGGATTCAAGAGAAGAGTCGAAAACATGGCATACAAATTTCACCTCCCTGCCTAAGAATTTCAATCTCCCACCCGCCCAGCCAATTAACGATCAATAATCTCCTAAATCAAGAGCGCCAAATAATATTGCAGCGGAAGAAGAGTTGAATGGGCGCCAAAAAGCGGATTACTGAAATTACCTTGACCATAACGACGACGGCGTGATGATGAAGCGTCCCCGCGCCACACCCCGCCGCTCGGCACTTAAACTTGTCAGACTAATGGCAATTCAGCATAATTAATGGCAATTGCTGCCAACGTTAGAAATGTCAATTGCCGAGAACCACGAAAAAACACGAAATTAAATTGTAAAATAAACAAAACTGCGAACATCATAAAACAAGTCATTAAAACAGACGCCGCTGTCGCTGTGCCCCCGGCCAAGAGCAAGATGAGTGTACAAACAACGAATCTATCAATGTGGCTGCTTTGAATTTGTTGTTGTTGCATGTGGCATGCGGCATTCAGCTGCTCTGCTGTCAGTTTGGCAACAGTTGCAGCGAATTGCCCATCGACATCGTCAACTGGCAGCTGCAGCTATCATCAGCAGACCAGCCGTCAACAGTTGCTTTTCTGAGCGAAGGAAATTGAAATAATTTAATGTTTGCTTTTATTTTTGAGCATTTAAATAAATTACTTAAATTATTTTTATATAAATTTATATTTTTAGTGGTGTATTTTTAGTACAGCCGCAAAATGTGGTCTCAACTGCAGGCTATTTGCGGCTCCTTTTGCGTGGCGTTATTATTATATGCATGTGTATGTGTGCACATGAGTGTGTATGCGGCTGTGGATCTGTATGAGTGTGTGTGGGTGGGTGGTATGCATGTGTGACTGCCAGAACCACACGTTTAACACTTTCAACACGCCGCGAAATGGTTTTTGCATGCATTCATTTCCTTTTTTATAAGTTTCAAATTAATTACCAAATTAAGTTTTATTTTGGGGTTTACACGAATTGCGTCAAAAGTTTAGGAAAAATTATGGCAACACATTTGACTGCACCTGATGGCATTTAAAATGAGCCGAAACATTTTCTGAATGTCAAATGTAACGGAAACACGCTCTTTTTCTGCTAAATAATAAATTATTAATTAATCCGAAAATCACTTTCAGCGGACTTTTTATAGTGACTCAAAAATGTCCCATTGAAAAGGTGACGCTAGGGTTAATACCAAATAGGATAGTGTGCTTCATGTAATTTCCCTATAGGAGGCATAATAGACACAAAGTCCATGTCGCTTTTCGGGCGAATTCAATGATTTCTGCCATGGCTGCAGCTCTGAAGAAAAGGAAGGCCGCTCTCCATCTCATGTGTCAGTGCCCACGCTAGAGTACAAAAATGTCTGTGCTCCCTCTTTCTCAATGGTATGATCGAATTAACTTCCATAAGTGTCAAGAAGATAGGCAGATCCATATCACAATGGTTCCCCACGCGCTAGAAGGGGGAGTCGTGTCGGTTGCTTATGTTATCCGAATGAGCCTTTAAGTGTTTAAGTGAGCTTTCCCGAAGAAGGCTGCACTAAAAGTTAGTAACTAATACAGCAGATTGAAATTGATATAATCCAGCGTAAGAAATTGGAGCTACAATCCATCACTCAACATATGGAATCCATACTAATCATTGACTCATCCATTGAGTACCGTGAATGCGACTATTGTCAGCTATTCATACTGGAAATTATTCTAGTTTCATTAAACATAAAAAAGTAAGTAAGGATTCAATCCAGTGATTCGAACTATTAGCTTATATGTAATTTTCGAAAACTTAAGCATCAACCATTTCGATTTGTTCGAGTGATGGTGTGTTGGCGGGCTGAGAATGAAACGAGTAAAATATCACTTCCCAGTCGTTGCGCCCAAATTAGCGAGTTCATTGAATGAAAAGCGATCAGAACACTCGTTAGAAACTAGTTAGAAAGTAGTTACAAAGACAAGAGACAGAGAGAGAGAGAGAGAGAGAGAGCGAGATGATAAGATATGCTGTTATACTGAACAATAATTCGATCACTGGATTGTGGGGTTAGTGAAGTGGTATATGGGGTAAGTGAAGTAATGCGGCAAAAGTTAATGCAGCAAGTTTCCAAATGGGGACTTGGTATTAAAAAGAACAGCAGTTTGCCTTTTGTGTATGAAAAGGTGCTAAATTCCTCCCCTCATTATGCCATCTATACTTCTATCTTCTCAGAAATAACATTACACCACTAATTAAATAGTAACTCACTCGTTTCGGACTGCAGATTGTGCCTCGAACACAAACCAATCATCATCGAAACTTGAAGCATACGTAACATCGTCATACGAGAAATTTGATAACTCATTACTGGGAACGATATCATCATCACCATCGTCATTATCTTCACCATCACCATTGTCATTATCTTCATCATCACCATCACCAGCACCATCATCATCGTCACTATCATCATCATCGCTATCGTTAGTAACTACAACATCAGAAACAGCCGCATTGTAATCAACGCACTTCTTCGCTTTCTCCTGCACTCCCTTCGTCACCTTCTCTTCCTTCGTCTTCTTCTCATCCAACGCTGGCTTCTCTTCCTTCCTCTCCTCTTCCTTCGCCTCCTCCTCTTCCTTCGCCTCCTTCTCCACCATCGCCTCCTTCTCTACGATAGCCTCCTTCTCTTCACTCGCCTCGTCCTCTTCCATCACCTCCCTCTCATGCTGCTCCTCCACACTATGTGCAATACTGCGCCTTAACGCATGCTGCAAGGATAAACTGCGCGGCCCACGCTTGCGCCATTGTCTCCGCTTATCATCATCATCACCGACCTCATTGTGGGCCACACACAAGTGGTGTTCCATAATATTGCCCAGGGATGCGCTGCGTTCGCCACCCATGCCATCGTGGCACGCCGTCCGCAACGGCAGCACGGCGTCCGCACTGAAAGTGGGCAAATCAGGCGCATCGGGCACCACATAATTGCTGGCGATTATATCGTTCGTGAGTATGTGCTGCGTGTCGTAGGAATTGCGGCTGCCGTCCATGTTCATTGCCGTTGCTGCTGCTGCTGCTGCTGATTGCGTGGTGCGAGTGCTCTTTAGCCAGCTTTTCACTTCATCAAACGTGACAATAACATCCAGTTCGGCAATTTTCATTAACTCCTTTCACTTTTTGCAATTATCCTTTTTTTGTAGTGTGACACTTGAGCGTGCGATTTTGATAGCGCAACTGGTAATTGCTCAGTACTGTTCGATTGTTTGCGGTAATTAAAGTGTAATTAATTATTTTTAATTAATCCTGGACACGTGTGAGCACTTCTTTCATTCACTCAGAATGTCAACAAGGAGAACAGGAATCGGGGATTACAGTGATCAACGAAAAAGGGAGAAGAGAAATCAGCTTCGTAGTACAATTAGAGGACAGGGTATTCAATACAAGTGTGGGCATGGCTTGTAGGGGAGAGTGTTTTGTGAAGCTCATGGGAGAGTGACTTGTGAAGCTCATGGGCGAGCGACTTGTGAAGCTCATGGGAGAGTGGCTTGTGAAGGACAATACCAAAGTATAAGTTAAATACAATAGACATCACTTGCATGCGAGCTTGGAGACTTCCTTCTACAGTGGATCTCCGGGCTTAAACAATTCTATAAAGTGAAGTTCTGAGCTACGACTTGACTCGAAGATTTAATTTCTGGTGGGTCTACACAGCTGACAAACTCAAAAGAAATTGTGCTCTTTGCGAACATCCTTGAGTAAGTAGAGATGGTGGACTTAGGGAGCGAATCACTTATTTCATTCGACTGTGTAAAAAAACTTACCATGAGATATCGTTAAAAAACATCAACAAAAATAGGTACAAAATATCCAATCGTGCTTTGTATGAGCGAATAGATTGGAAACATCAACAACAACTTCTCCAAATAAGTGATCCGAGAAAGGAAATATCAGAGAAAAGATTGGGAGCAACAACAACAACACCTTCTTCAATTGAGTGACCTGAGAAAGGAAATATCAGAGAATAGATTGGGAGTAACAACAACAAAAATTTCAAATGAGTGACCCGAGAAAGGATTGGGACCAACATCAAATTCTCCAAATAAGTGATCCGAGAAAGGAAACATCTGAGAATAGATTAAGAGAAACAACAAATTGAACTTCATTACGGGGACAGAGCAATTATATAAACATATTGAAGTTAAGGAAGAATTAATGGAAGAATAACAGTGCACCGGGGTACCCACAATTATATCCTCTGTCACAGTCTCGTCCCTGTTAGATATTTATGTAGGCACAATTATGCAATCATTGGAAATATCACATTTAATTTTATAACTAACTTCGAGGCTGTAAATCGAGGTATCTCTACCTTTTCAAGGTTCACTTTTCTACTTCTAAATCAGTTTAATCACTGCTGCTTTGAATTCACAACTGAACCACTCTGGCGTTTTACATGGGTTTATATTCATTATGTGGTCTTTTGAGATCATTCCAATGTATTTTGCAGTTAAGTTCAATAGTACTCAACAGACTCAGTTACTCATATATTTCTCACAGGGATGATGTGCCTTCTTATACACCTAAAAAAGTTCTTCCTTTGTATCATCGACTCCTCCTTAGATGATCACAATTTTAGTATTGTAATAGTGACTCTGATTAGTATTGTGGACTAATGCGAGTACTTCTTACAACATTTTTATAAATACTCTTTCCATTTCATAGTCTGCACAGTTAAGCCACCTTCTTGATAACAGTTTTCAAGAAAAACGAATGAGAAATTTTTCATTTAGCTTCCTTATTATTAAAAAGAAAGGATAATGGGGCTGCAGTATATACAAACTTTTTTGTATTGAATCGTCCTTAAGAGCAAAATGTAGAAGTGACGTGCAAGCAAATTAGGGACTCATTACAACGACTGCAGTACTCGCCCTTTGTACATTAATTAAAAACTTTTCACTTCGTTTGGCGGCGTGTCCTGACAACTGCTCATGACAGATACGCTGCTGCAGGAGGAGTTGCAGAATATTTTATGCAGTTCTACTTTGTACGAATTTCTTTTTGGTAATGTCAGAGTTTCGAATATGAATTGAGTGGTATTAAGCAACAAAAAGGATTTATTATGAAATTAAATTAACAAATTCGCACAAACACTGTTTTGAGAGAAGAGTCCTGACATTACAAAAAGTGCCATTTTCCCCCGAGACAAAAGAGATTCACTTCAACGTTGGGTAATTTACAGAGATCACAAAATAATTGTCACATTCATAAGTGAACTGAAGCGTGTTTCTCTTTGTTGTGGCTGTCGATGTATGAGGATGAAGGTGGTCTGTCACGGTTCATGTCCGGACGCCATAAGGCTATGCAAATTTACAATAGTCCTTTGCAAGGGAGCTTTTAGAAATAACGGAAGTAGGGGGGAAAACCTCAAATGAAATAAAATTGAACAGGAAATAAACATAAATTTATTTAAGGATAAAATTTAATATACCCTAAGATACTTTATCAAAGTATATCACAGACCTCTTGTTTCTACCTTATATAGACACGACTATGGAGGCATATATACATACTCGAGAATCGTAGAAGAATAATTTGCGGTTCCATATGAAGAAATACCTTCATTTGCATGGGACTTAGGAGGGAGTTCATATCATGACTTAAATTTAACCAGCGAAAGACGTACAAGGATACGAGAAAAATTACCTAAACCAACAGCTGAGATTGCCGTAGAGACGCACTTAAATTCCTTTTAACTAACACTTAAATTATATGCGAACTTCTCTGACTGGATTTAAGCACATTCAACGCATCTTTAATTTCAACACAGGCCCGCCGTTCGGCAAGAAGCAAAGAGTGGGTCAAAGGTCAGTCGAGAAAAATTACTAGATGAATGCGTATTGTTGCTAACAAAAAGGGTCAAATGGGGTTAAGTGAAAAAGCAGTTTCACAAAACTAGGAACCCCCTCAAGCTTCCATAGACAAGAAAGGATTGCCGCATTTGACGTTAAGTGGATAAGAAAAATGTAGCAATAAAACGAATACAATTCTGAGAAGCTCTTTAAAGTGTGTGATAATGTATTTTAAAGGATGTACATCAACATCCTTCCACTAATGCTCACAATGCAAGACAACTTGACAGGGGTCAGGAGGTGATAATATGAAATGAAAGCACCAAGAAAAAACCCAAAGAAGAATAGTCAAATGAAATCAATTGCGACATTGCGAAAAAATCGCTTTAGTTTACGCATGAATGCCACTTCGTCTGCCAGTCAAGGATATGCTTTATGCTCGCAATCAAAGAAAAATACAAAAAAATATTACGTATCAAGGACGGACACATGCCATTAAAACACACATGCATGTGGAGTAATGTGCAGGAATATCATGTATACATATGCATACATATAGTATGGAAGATTGAAACCCTGCAGAAAAAATTTGAAATTAAATCCTAAATTAGCCAGTACCGTGAGAGTTCAAAATGAACTAGTTAGGTAATAGTTGTTAACTGCCTCTAGAGGTTGATTTGAATGCTAACAGACATTTTTGAAGTTAGTTTCATGCCAGTTGCAAAATGAACTAGTTTAGAACTAGTTGGAAAGTTTTAAGGATAAGTCAGAGGATACAGACGCTGATAAATGCCTAGTCAAATTGGAAACTAGTTCATAAAATTCAATAGGTACGTGCTCAAGGAACTGATTTGATGCTAGTTAGAAGAAAAACCATACTAGTTTCAAAATAAACTAGTTCAGTTCAAATGGAAAAGTTTGAAAGCTGATAACCATACCAAAGTAAAATTGAAAACTACTTTTAACTTCTACTAAAATTTAACAGAACTAGTTGGATACTAGTTGCACAAGAAGCCTTGCCAGTTGCAGAATGAACTAGTTGGGAATTAGTTCAAACAGTTTAAAAGAAGTGGAGATTCGTGGCCTGGCTTGAAACTTAAAATACTTTTAGTTAGAACTAGTTGCAAAGTTTTAAAGACAAGTCGAAGGGTCCTCTCACTAATAAGTATTCCCATTTCAATATTGCAAACTAGTTCAGAACATTAAATAGGAACGTGTCAGTTCAACAAGAAAGTAGTTTGATACTATCGTAGTTGGAAGAAACCCCATTCTAGTTGGAAATGAAACTAGTTCAGTTCAAGTGGAATAGTTTGGAAGCGAAATCGGAAGTTGCTAATAACTATTCATATAGTTAACACTGGAAACTACTTTTGAAAATTAATATTGTGGCAGTTATAGCAAGAAACTAGTTGTAGAGTAGTTGCCTTGCCACTTGCAAAATGAACTAGTTGGGAATTGAATATCCATTTCAAACCTTTCCACTAACAAAAATTAATTAACTCTGGTATGCAACTTGAAATTAAATACTAGTTCAAAATGAACTAGTTGGAACTAAGACGAAAATGGGTTACATATCAATATCGTAATATCAAAATATAACAGATTTATTTATACATAGCTTACACAACATGAAAGTACCAATTCTAAAGTGGTGGGAATAACATCTTTACTGGTTTTAACTGGTATTGACTGAACTAGTTCCATTCTTGCCCAATACAGCTGCTTACAAATTATATATAACTATTTACTACTTATCACAAGAATACTACAACAAGTGGTGCACATAGTCCTAGTTCTCAACTACTTTTATAGCAAGCATAATGTTCAGTCAACATCTGCACAACATTAAATTGGATACTTCCTTCGCTTCAAAGTAGCATTTAAATTGGTCCTCCTAATGAACTAGTTTCAAGAGAGTCGCTTTTACAGCATGGGAAGGCCACTTACTTGCAGCTCACTGCACGAGTGGGAGTGTGTGCGTGCATTCCCAATTTATAGTTCTTTATAATAATAAATTGAAAATATTTTTGTACACAATGCGAAAGGATACAATATTAAAAATTTTTAACATGTTTGCTCCCCGCTGCTTCTGCGCTTGAATGCATGTATATGAGGAGAGGGTGTGTTTGTGTGTATCAATGCAATACAAGTGCATTTTTACTTCAATTCTCTTTTTTCCTGCAGTCTATTTTATTTTTTGTGAGCTCTCACAATTTATGTATGAGCATTCTTCATGGTTAGTGCTGTCAATAATGTGTGAGAATATCATGACTGAGTGGTGCATTTAGGCGGCTACATTTCCATTTTTCATACTTTCACTGTATTATTCATTGGAGTGTAGTTACAGAAATTTAATAAAACATACTTTTAAGTGCTTTTTATATGCCAGAATCCAAGTGGAACTGCTGCACTAAGGCCAAGACTGTTGCAAAGAAATAAGGATGAATTTTTGCTACCTACATAAATGTTGCAAAGACCTTTCCACCTGACAAACGTGGATGTTGTAGAAGGTAGCTTGAAAATTATGGTGATTGGACGGAAATTCACATGAAAATATACAGTAAAATTATTTACCAACTATCTCTCTCTTTTTCTCACTCTCTACCCCTCTCTCTATATACCCCTTTTTCGCAATCTATATCTCTCTACATCCTTTTCAATCTATATCTTCTTCTCAGTCCATATCTCTCTATTTCTCACTCTCTACCACTCTTTCACTCTATATCCCTCTCTTCATTCTACTCTATATATCTCTACTTCTCACACCTTACCTCTCTTCCACTATACTTCTCACTTTCACCTTTCTTTCACTCTATGTCTCTCACTCTCTATATTTCTGTCTGCTAGTCTCTGACTCGAAGTGTCTCTCATTTTCACTCTTACTTTTAAACTATATCTCTATCTCTCTCTGTCTCTAATTCGTTCACAGTGTATTTCTCTATATCTCTTAATATTTATCACTCACTATATCTCAATATTCTCTACATATATTCCATATCTCCCTATCTCTCACTATACCTCTGTAGCTCCCTCTACTTTTTCACTATTTCTTACCATTTCTCACTATTTCCCAATATGTCACTTATCTCTCTATCTCTTTCAATCTCTTTCAATCTCTCTATCCTTGACTATATGACTATCTCCCTCTCCTCCCCTCTCTATTTCTCACGTTTTATTACTATTTCTCACTTTACCTATATTTCTTTATCTTTTTTATATTCATCTACCTTTCACTAACTCTTTCTATCTACACAATCTCTCTTTATCTCTTTTTTAAATCTCTCTTGTTACCTTTCGCTCTCTCTCTTTACTCTTTTAATTTCTATTTTCATTCAATCTCTCTTTTATTTATCTTTCAATCTCTCTCTTTCTCTTTTTTAACTTTATTTCAACCTCTTTTTCTCTTTCTTTCCATTTTCTTCCTTCCATCTCTCTTTTCTCTTTCTTTCAATCTCCCTTTCTCTTTCCTTCAATATTTCTCTTTCACTTTTCTTCAATTTCTCTTTTTCTCTTTGCTTCAATCTCTCTCTTTCTCTTTTCTTCAATTCTCTTTTTTCTTCCTTTAAATCTATCTTTTCTCTTTCCATCAATCTCTATTTTTAACTTTCTTGCTCCCTTTTTCTCCTTCTTTAAATCTCTCTTTATCTCTTTCTTTCAAACTCTCCCCTCTCAATCTATCTATTTTTCTCTTTCAACCCCTCCTCTACTCAACGACCCCCTGTGTGTTTCAATATCTCACTCAATTTAAGTCTTTTCTCTGTCTCAATTAATTTATATAATTCTCTTTCAATTCACTCTATATTTTTCTCTCTCTATATGGATGTATTTTTCTCTATCTCACATACAATTGCGCCTATAACCAACGACGTCCTCACCACAATCAGAACCCAGAAGATGTGAAATTACATATGCCCCAGGGCCTTCGAAGGACTTACAGGAAGCATCAGGTGCAAGTGGCGCTACAACCTGACCTACAGGGAGTTCCATTAAGTTAAGGAAGTATGAGAGAGTGGAGAGCAGCTTCATGGCTTTGCCTTGCTCACTTAACTATTTCCCTCAATTGACAATATTAAATTTTAATTCTGAGTAACGAATTTGGGTGCATTAGCAAATTACCGGCAGCTCTGCCACTTAAAAGACCAAGGCTGCCTCAGTTCCGCAAATGCCGTAGTTTCCTCATACCGCTCAATCAGATATGTCCGCTGCATTTGCCATGCACTTGAAATGTCTTGAATTGCAGTAGCCGCAGCCCCAACGGCAGAGGCAACAACAGAGCCAGTGGCAACAACAGAGCCAGTGGCCGCAACAGAGCCAGCTACAGTAGTAGCAGCAGAGCCAGTGGAAGCAGCAGCAGCAGAGCCAGTGGCAGAGGCAGCGCTAGAGGCAGCGCCAGCCACAGCAGCAGAGCCAGTCGCAGCAGCAAAGGCACAATTCATGCATGCACTTGAAGCAGCTGCAGCTGTAAGTGGCATAATCTGCCTGGTAATTGTTATGAGCCCGTTGCAAGTGACGTTTAGGTTTACGCTGCTGAATGTCAAGGTCCCCCTTCAGCTGTGGTTTTATTTGCTGCTATTTACGGATTGCATTTCAGCAAAAAGAAGGGAATTATATAATATGTTTATGAGTGCATGACCAGATAAGTGCAGTTCCATTGTTACAAAGAGATTTAAGTTATAATTCTGTGCTAGCGAACACGCGATAGTGGCGGACACCGAAAGTAAGACCACTATTTTCCGCGTCTTAATGCTTGACCAGGATTTTCAAAAGTGTTCTACTCCAAAAATGTTCATCTGGCAGTGAATACAAATGCAAATCCCCTTTAGAGACACCTAAAACTATGCAGCAGTTTGCTTTCAAAATCACATGAGATATATTTGTAATTGGTATGGTAAGCTGAGTAGCATATTTTCAGGCTTCTCAATAATACCAGATTATAGCTGAACTGCTCTAACTGCTTTATTCGAGTATACAGACTACCATGACTTGTGGCCCTTGTGGCCTCCCCGCGGGATTATAGGAATTAATTATTATATAGAAGAACGATTTGGAACTTCTTTAAGATCAACAATGGCTCAATTGCGATTGATTTCAATGAGACGATTCTTCGTTCAGAGTAGAGATACGATTTCTAACGACAACGACTCATGTACTCATGACTACTCTCTCTCCTATTCATCTATATTTATCCTGAACACATCCTTAAAGAGCAAATGGGTTTTTTACTTTCATTGGAGCAGAAGTATATTTAACACCTACTTCCAAACTGGGGGAAGATCACTGATCAACAAGCCAAAGTACTAGCAGAAGGTTATATTTAATATCTACTTCCAAACCGAGGGAAGATCATTGATAAAGAAGTCCGGTGCTATCAGAAGCGTATATTTAACATCTTATTTGTAATCGAGTTAAAGTCATTCTTCTACAAGTCCGAGTCTTATGGACATTCAAAGAATCACAATGTTGTTGTGGATTCTCTTGAGAGTAAGGCGAAATCCCCTCTTCGAAACCCTCTGAAATCCCTTTGAAAACCTCGTTTCAATTTAGTTTCCCCGATACGTGACCACCCATATATACTCATTATATATCATACCTACCAAATAAATTATTGATATTGAGGTCAACGATTCAGTCATTTTTTGCAGACGTCGTCAAAATTGTAAATTGGTAAATGGGATGGAAACAAATGGACTGTATTTTGCCCGATCCATGCCATATAATATACAGGCGATATAGATATTTCCACATATAGCCAAGTGCAAAGTTTGTTGTTGTGTTTTGTTCCAGAGATAAACTGTACCAGCACAACGCACAAGTCCGCAGTCTCAATGGCAAATTTGCATGAATTAGGTTACGATTTGCTCCGTCATCTAGGACTTTCTCCAGATTTAGCCACCAGGGTTCTAGAGATCAAATTCGTAACAAGAAAGACTTGTTTAGAAAAGGCTTTTCTAGGTTTTCTGATTTTAACCGAAGCCGATATGGGAATTTCGGTGCTGATAAATGTAAAATTTCAGCCTGATATCTCGCTTCTTGCTAGATATCAAATTGTAAGAGGAAAGAATAGAAAAAGATTCTCCAGTTAACTCTGATGTTCACCAAAGACCTTATGGGAATTGAGTCTCAAACAAATGAAAAATTTCAGCTCGATATCTTCCTTTGTTTCTCGAGATAAAATTCGTAATACGAAAAGAGATGCACATATTAAAGTTTGTCTTGGTTTTCCGATATTCATTAAGGCCCCACGGGTTCTCCGCTCTGCAATAATCATAAAAGTTTAGTCTAGTATCTTCCTTGATTTTAGAGAGGACCTCCTTATGAGGAAATAGGTTATAAAGACGATGTCTTTCAACTGCGATTTATAACAAATTCAATGCAACTCAATTGGGGAACGATTCTCGAAAATATGCCAAATTTCCACCCCATATCTCACTTGAGACAAACTCTTGACAACAACTTAGGTTGAACCTCCAAGAATGGCCAAATCGCCACATCAACTGCTTCAGATCAAGATTGCACCTGTCTTACGAAACAAATTAAAATAAAATATCTTCTGCCATATTTCAAACGATTATCTGCGAAAATGTGCGGAACTATTTCCCCAACACATCATTAAAAACAACAAAAAAGAAAAAAGACGCTGAAAATCTGTTGGTACACTCAGTTTGCTTACAAATGGCTTAATTAATTTACAAGTTACAAACAAACAAACAAACAAACAACAAAAAGCCAGCCCCAACAATGCAGGAAGAGCGCCAACAATTGCAACAAAATTTCCAAGAGGCCGAAGAGGGGCAAATGAATGAAATAATTGCTCACACGATGATTAATTAAAGCGAATTTGCAGCAATAAAAATTGTTTTCTTTTTCCGTTTGTTGTTAACACAATCACACAAAAATTAGTTAAAAATCGCGACGGGGGAAAACGCGGGAGGGAAATTGGCGACGAAATGTGAAAAGTCACGGAACACAGAAAAAAACACGAAAATTCACACGCACGACAAAGGAAATCAGCGCGAATCACGACAACAATTGACAGCGAAATCGTTGGCGGCTCGCGGCGAATGCATCCCGGTCAACACTGCTCGAGAGCGCTCCGAATGCAGTAAATGAAGATTTCCTTTGTTTTAATTATCGCTCGTTACCACAACAAATTCAAGGTCGCAACGCTTTGGCACAGCGGAGAAGACCGTCGCGAAATTCGCGTGCGGCTCGGGCGGCGCTAAAATTGCAAATTACTGAAATTGCTCACAAATTGAACGACAGTCGACGGAGCACGGACCACGCTGAAGCGACGTTGGAAGAGCGGCGCGGTTGCACATTCAAACATTTTTCTAATTCTCACATATGTGTGTGCAGAAGGCAGTAGGCAGCAGGCAGGCGGCAGGCAGAAGGCGGCAGGCGTGCGGCTTCGCAGTCCCCAGTCAACCGGTTGATGGCTGTCTCACCCGATTGATCGGAGGTAGGTCGGTCGGGTTCCGGTCTAACGTGCGCCTGGCCTGGTGGCGTAGTACGAAAATCGATGCGAAATTTTTAGCATTTTCCTAACGGAGGCGCAGCTGGCGTACCCACACAACACACACAGGCACACAAAGGCACTCGCAACACACATAGACACTTAGGCACAAAAACATTCATATACAAAAGCTCACACACACGCTCATAAAAAACAGCAACAAATTAAAAAAAACAATTGTGTAAATTAGCAGCAAACTTAGCTACGTGCGAGGCGATTTTGTTGTTGCCCTCATTTTTGTGTGTGCCTGCATTCTGCTGGTGTTGTTTTTGTTTCTGTTTCTGCTGATATGCGCCCATTGACTGTGGGCGCCGCAGGCTAGACTACATGTCGACAAGTGCCGGTGGGTCTGGTTTGGTCCGACTGGTCTCGTCTGGTCACTTCTGGCAGCAACCTGAGCCACTTTTGCTTGCGGTGGAGGCAGCCAGCGTCATTAAAAATTGACTCGAAACTACGCGCCCAATGCTGCAGGGTACATGTACACAAGCGTAGCGCACAGTACTCTGTTCCTGTACAAAAGATGGCTGGAAATATTGGTGACCTCCATTAATATCATTCGTTCGATGCGAGGACGACATAATATAAATTTCTCCAGAATGTTGAATTGTGGAGGCACTGTCCTGGCGCTGACTTCCACCATCTTTAAGTCACATGTTTTAGTCAATGCTTGAAACGGTGACACAACGTGGTATCACAATGGGCCATTAGGTGTGCTCAAGTGTGCTTTTGGCAAACTAGGCTGCCACTCCTACCTACCCACCTACCTTAATTGTGGAATTTCCAGTCAGTTTATTGGATTTAGTAACAACGAGTTATTGGAGTTATGAAATTGCCTCTATGGTCAAATAAGCGTGGAGGATGGAAGATGGAACGTCGAGCTGTATCAGCTCTACGCCGTCACTGACATAGTCAAGCGCATAAAAATCCAGCGGATGGATGAGGACGCTCCGGCTAAGAGAGTGTATTCTTTGGCACACTGTGGTGGAACGCGCAGAAGAGGCGGACTTAATCTCCGTTGGAACGATCAAGTGCTGGGGAACATGTCTGCGGCTGATAATGCCTTGCCAACTGACGCCTGCGAGCGCTTAGCAGAGGCGTCTTGCAAAGCTTTATTGAAGCGGGCAAGACCGATCATCGGTTGTAGCACCATGAAAAAAGAAGAACCTGTTGCGGCAATGGATCTCCAATCCCATCATAGTCTGGTCTATGCGAGCCTCATAATTTTCCTGTACCGGTTCTAGTAAATCACTTTTCTAAACTCCTGAGTACCGATTTAGCCAAGTTGAAGAGAACACAATGAGAATCAAAAGAACCAAGAAAGATATGTGGAGAAGAGGTTAGGCGGGCGTGTTCGATTAGCGAAAGAGTCTTTCAAGTCGGCCCTAACCCGGTAATGGTGTGTAATTACAAATACTGTGGTCTGGCCATGTAAGTAAGTACGGCGAGGTTGAGAAACATCATCTAGGATTTTCACTAAAGCCCCCACACACACATTTTCAGCCTAATTACCCTGGATTCCTGGAGATCACATTGTAAAAAGAGAAGGGCTGCTTAGATAAAGTTTCTCTAAGTTGATTTCCAATAAAGCCCATATTTTCAACCTGATATCTCCCTAATATAACAAACGGTCCACAAATAACTCCACTTTCTGTACACTTCTTGTCTTGATGATGATCATGTTTCGTTAAACAAAAATTATATGATTATGGAGTATGGAAGTGGGTGGAGCTAGCTACTGTAAAGCCTCTTGATAAGTGCCTCGTCTCCCTTTAATTTACTCTTCTGAAAATAGCATTTGAATATATTTTCGCGAGTAATTGCGCCGAAAATACTATTTGAAGTAGACAGATTTTTTTATACATGATTTTCTATGAATTATATCGATTATTTTGAACCAGGTCTGAAAGCAATTCCCCCAATTTAAAGACGAAATCTCTAAAAATGTATTTTGTTTCTATGATAGTTTATCAGGCTCTGATCTGTGTATAAGTTTTATAGTTTCAAACTTCTAATTGGTACCCTTGAAGTAGTTCATAAGACTACTATCTCCCAAATAATTATGATTCCGTGTTGTTGAAATAGATCTTTCATCTTTCAACAAGAAAGCCTTCTGATTGCGATTCAGTGTTGTTGAAATAGATCTCTTATCTTTCAAGAAAACAGTCTTCTAATTGCGATTCAGTGTTGTTGAAATTAATCGTTCATCTTTCAAGAAAACAGTCTTCTGAGGATATTTTAAACCACTTTGTGATAAAAAGTTGTTTTATAAAATTGCCTGGTTCACTTTGTGTGACTCTGCCGAGGACCCTCCAGAATGCTTACGACCAAACTTTGCTGCATTCTTTTTAGTTGGGAGTATTCCCTGTTTTATGAAACCACATTTTGTAGGATAAGCACGACATTTCTGATTTATTTACTCTGGACATGTTGCTGATTGATATGATGAGGAGCTTTCATGCCTTCGTATGTGGAATAGGGGATTCCCAACATCAAAAACCGCGCGTGAGCATGTCAACAACTGAAGTACCCGCACTTGATTCGACTGTTATCTTTCGTTTGGAACAAATGCAACTAAACAACATTTTTTATTTATAAAAAATATCAAAATGAGAGGGAACCAATTTTGTTAATTTTTAGGGGCAAATATTGCGTAGAAGTGCTGATATCACCACTTCTGTGTTACAATGTCGCTCGCTACAGAGTGATATTCGTTTCCATGCTGCTTTATGTTGTTGATCTGTGGTGTGGAAGAAAAGTGAACCCGGGAAACGAACTGAGCTGTCTTCAATTAAGAGGTTAGCTTGTGGAACAACAGGAAATGTTGGCATAGTGAAAAATACTATTCCCATCGTCAGTTTGTTATCAGTGTTCTTATAAGGGGGATTTCGTTCGAAGAAAGTCATGGAGACATAAGGAGAAGGATTAATTTGTAGCGGAGCAACTGAGGAGACAATTAATTGGGTTAAGGAGTTCAAAAATGTGAAGGTATAATTTGAAGTGGGGCAAATGAGAGACAACACTTGAAGTATAATTTGAAGCGGTGAAATCAATTCTTTGGGGCAAGAAGATTATAAATGAGTTGGAGAAATTAATACGGAGGTATAATTTGAATCGAGGTAAATGAAGACAAAACTCTTTTGTTCAAGAAGATCAGAAATGCCCTGGAGACATAAATGTGAAGGTATAATTTAAAGCGGGGTGCATGAAGACACAACTCTATGGGTCAAGGATATGAGAAATGCGTTGAAGATATTAATCCGGAGGTATCATTTAAAGCGGGGCAAATGAAGAAGCAACTAATTGAGTCAAGGAGATTATAAATGCATTAAATACACAAAGATATAATTTGAAGCGGGGAAGAGACAACTCTTTGGATCACAGCAGTTCAGGAATGCATTATAGACATAAGTCTGACGGTACAATTTGAAGCGGGACAACTGAAGAGACAACTCTATGGGTCAAGTAGTTTATAAATGCATTGGAGACATAAATATGGAGGTATAATTTGAAGCGAAGAAGATAATTCTTTGAGTCAAGGTGTTGGAGAGATTAAGCCGGAGTCATAATTTGAAGAGAGATAAATAAAGAAATAACTAATTGAGTCAAGAAGTTCATAAATTGGTTTGCGGAGTTATAATTTGAAGTGGAGAAAGCAATTCTTAGGGTCAGAGAGTTCATAAATGGATATAAAATTTAGAAACATTTCAATGTGTTGGGAGACCTAAAGGCGAAAGTATAATTTGCAGCTATTTTGAGATAGTTTTTTCAATGCTTTTGCCCCATGACAAACAAATTTGCTCCCAACATGAATCTATACAAATCGTTAACTGTTTCCGCGACTTTCTGGGTCAACATTCATGCATCGCTAGGGTCTTCACTTGTCAGTGTAGATTGTTGATTGCAAGGATTTAGTCAGTGATGTATCGCTAGGGTCTTCACTTGTCAGTGTAGCTTTTTGATTGCAAGGATTTAGTCAGTGAAAGTTATGTTCGACTTGTTGAGAACGTATCTACTTACCTATCATATTTATCTTAATAAGACGTATGTAGCTCTAAGGGACTTTAGGGACCTACTCCACTGCAAACGCAGGGAAAAAGTGGTTCATTACATCTATAATTAATGTCAATTATGGAACTACCAAACTTCTCCGAGGTGCACAATTGTTGAGGAACATAAAAGTTGGCCCTCTTAATAAAGAGGGACTGCACTCACCCTCCTATCCGCCTACCCTTTACACGCTGTTCATAACATTGGGGAGATACATACAGCAGATCTACGATCCATAAATTAGCTATTCCAATTTCAGTGAGGCTCATAAATTAGCGCCGTTCAATGCGTAAATGCCAGTTACTCGTAATGAGCCCAATGAGCACGTATGAATGTACTTACCTTCAGTTCAGTGTCATGGTGTAAACTAATTAATTTATTTATTTACATATTTATCTAGCTGCGGGTGGGAGTGTATGTGGGATAGTGTGTGTGTGTGACTGTAAGTGTGTTTATGTGTGACTTCATGTCAGTGTGTTTGTGTGCCTTTGTATGTGTGGCATGCCTGTCATCAGGGCTGATATCTGCAGCGCACAAAACGAAATGAATGAGCCGCTAATTCAATAAAATCTGCACGGTTCTCTGCGTTAATTCAGCAATGAAATAAATTCACCGAAATTATGCTTTTAGAGCCGTAACGCAAAACACGAAATTGAATTAAATGTGCCGCAAATCTCGAGAGATTAAATGACAAACACATGTTAGCTGGGTATTGTTGCGTGATTTCCATCGGGGTGCACAGAAGAGCCGCTCGTCAAGTGTGCGTCACTTGAGCTTGGACACCTTCTAGGTGCCTTATTCGCCCTAGCAACGCCATCAGAGCTGCCATGGCAGCCACTTTAATTGGTTTAGAATCGCCCGTAGTAGCAGCACTGGCGACAATGGTGCCGCTCCACAGTCGGCTGCAGCATGCCTGAAACAAAATGGGAGAGTGCCAGAGGCGAGGAACCAGAACAATTTTCGTTTTCTTTATATTCGCTTCAAATTTTTTTTCTCATTTTTTTTATATAATTTATTTTTTTTGTTCTATTTATTATTCTTATTTTATTCTTTTTATTGTTGTTGTATTTTTTCATTCCTTTTTTATTCTATTTATTCATGTTTTTTCTTTTCATTCGAGTTTTTCTTCAAGTGCTGAGTTTCCAAGTGGGCCATGAATCTAGTTAGTTCAGTTTTTTGTTGTTTTCTTTTGTTTTTCGACTTTTATTTTATGCGAAATTTAGTTTTAAGCAGTTTAAATATCGACCCACACGGCCGTTAACAACCCAAAACGTGCAACTTGAGACGATAACAAATTGACACTTGTTACACAGTCTCGCGTTTGGAGTACCCTACATCAGAGCCCGCCAAACTTGTTGCCTTAAATGGCGTATATGAATAGAGCCAAAAGTAAGACTGAAGCTATAGAGGGCCATAATCCTATAAGGCAGTCAAAGTGTATACAAATGCGGCCAAATCGGCAGACGTCAAATCAATTTTGTCCTGAAAGTATTTCTATTCGAATTTTGTTTGACAAGTGACCACTGTAGGTGCAATGTGGTTCTGTCACTGTAATAATGATCAGAAACAGAGGAGAATTATTGAGAGCATCTTGGCAGATATTTTACCTACTTCGATATACGATAAAAAGATCTTTCATCTTTTCGTGAGTTACGTATGTTCGATGTTCGCATTTTTTTTTTGTTATGTTGGTACACATGTCTGTTATATATGTTGGCAATACCAACCATTTTGGATTGTCAGTTTGTTTTTGACAGATAAAAAGGTTAGTCATGTTTTGGTGTGCTCTTCGATTTTGTACTATTCGAAAAAATGGATCAAAGATACTGTATTCAGTTTTGTGTAAAAAATGAAATTAAATGCGCAAGGACATTTGAAATGTTGACTGTGGCCTTTGGCGAGTCTACTATGAGCAGAACACAAGTTCAATTGTGGTATAACCGGTTTAAGGAAGGCCGAGAAGATGTCAATGACGATGCTCATCCTGGTCGCGCGAGCACGTCAACAACCGATGAAAACATTGACGCAGTGAAGAAAATGATTTTGGATAATCGTCGAATCACTATCAGAGAGGTTGTTGATGATGTTGGCATATCGTTCGGCTCATGCAAAGCAATTTTTACGGATGTTTTAGGCATGAAACGTGCGGCAGCGAAGATTGTTCCAAAATTGCTAAATTTTGAGCAAAAACAACGTCGCATGGACATCGCTCAGGAGCTGTTTTTGGCCAAAAACAAAACCGTTATCATGCCTCAACCACCGTATTCACTGGACTTGGCCCCCTCTTTTTTGATCACATCTCGTATATAATCATTTCCTCCGCAAGGATCAGGAGAGGCGGAAAATCACTGCGACATGTGTCATATCGAGAATGACGCTGTCTAATTATAGTGCAAGAAAAACGGATCATCTTCTTAATAAAACAAGACACACCATTAGCAACCTTATAGCTGTCTCCACGGATCATTGGACTATCGGCACAAACGCTGAAGCATACGCATTCCGAGCTCACTGCTGCAAAGATCCACAGCAAAAATAAACAGTCGGGAATTCCCTCAAATGACTTCTACAGGAGTTGCATAGATGAAGACGAGCCCATCGTACACCTGATGTGCACGTATCCAGCGTTATTCAAAAGGAGAAACACTTTCCTGGGTGACTACTTTCTGGACTCCCTGAGGGGTATTTCGAACAGAAAAATAGGCTCCATCAATGGCTTTATCTAAAACTACAAATGGCTAGACAGGGAACAGGGAAGGG
The DNA here is from genome assembly GCA_920105625.2 of Clusia tigrina. NCBI lineage: Eukaryota > Metazoa > Arthropoda > Insecta > Diptera > Clusiidae > Clusia > Clusia tigrina. Next base: position 164,065,988 of record OV050033.1, on the reverse strand, counting down.
ACTTGTATCTAACGCGATAACACAAAGGGTCAATCCTGGCCTAAGTGTGCCTTTTTGCGTGAGCATGGAATGAGAATGAAGGGAGGGAGAAAAGAATGAGAATGAAATGATTATGGACTGAGACTGAAGAGAGCAAAAAATGAGAATGAAGAGAGCGAAGAATGAGAATAAAGAGCACAAAGAATGAGAATGAAGGGAACAAAAAATGAGAATGAAGGGAGCAAAAATGCGAATGAAGAGAGGAAAGAATGAGAATGAAATGATTATGGAATGAGACTGAAGAGAGCAAAAAATGAGAATGAAGAGAACATGGAATGATAATAAAGGGAGCAAAGAATGAGAATGAAGAGAGCAAAGAATGAGAATGAAGAGAGCATGGAATGAGAATGAAGAGAGGAAAGAATGAGAATGGAGTGAGCATGGAATGAGAACAAAGAGCACAAAGAATGAGAATGAAGGGAACAAAAAATGAGAATGAAGGGAGCAAAAATGAGAATGAAGAGAACAAAGAATGAGAATGAAGTGATCATGGAATGCGAATGAAGAGAGCAAAGAATGAGAATGAACAGAGCAAAGAATGGGAATGAAGTGAGCATGGAATAATAATGAAGGGAGCAAAGAATGAGAATAAAGTGAGCATGGAATGAGAATGCAATGAGCATGGAATGATAATAAAGGGAGCAAAGAATGAGAATGAAGTGAGCATGGAATGAGAATGAAGGGAGCAAAGAATGAGAATGAAATGATTATGGAATGTGACTGAAGAGAGCAAAGAATGAGAATGAAGAGAGCAAAGAATGAGAATGACGAGAGGAAAGAATGAGAATGGAGTGAGCATGGAATGAGAATGAAGAGAGCAAAGAATGAGAATGAAGAGAGCAAAGAATGATAATAAAGGGAGCAAAGAATGAGAGTGAAGAGAGCAAAGAATGAGAATGAAAAGAGCAAAGAGTGTAATAAATAAATTTGGTTAATCAATATTTAAGTGGGTTTCTGTTCAATCAAATAATTTTCATTAGTCACTTTTCCAACCAGAGTTTTAGGAGTATTAAACGCAATCCAGTGATCGAACTTATAGTAATAAAGTGAATTTTTTGTAACACTATTTTCAGATAAATATGTCTAAGGCGCTTGAAGTCACTGAATATTATTTTTTTCATTTTTATAAATGTCCTTTTAGCATTTTACCTAGACAAGGTCCTGAAGTCAGAAAATGAAATTATTTAATTATTCTTGTACAAACCACAAAATTCAACGAAATATGCCAATTAAATTTCAAAAGGTAAAGTAAACACTGCCACAAAATGCAAGTTAGATAAAATGTAAAATGTTTTCTAAGAAGGTTATTCCAAGAATCATGCAGTTGTAGGTGCACAAGTAACAGAGTTGAGGAGGATTCCAAAGATATATTTCGCTCTGACCACAACGAAAAATAGAGTATAATTAAAGAAGTTTTAGTCTCACATTTCATATGCAAATGCACAATGAAACACAGACACACATACAAGCACATCCTCACACAAGCAGCCACACCCTCCTACATAGAAGGATACCGCTCACATAGAAGGACACCGCACACCGTCACCAGATGCATACAAATATATTTGTCCACACGGAATAATTATACGAGTATGTGTCCCAGCATTTCGCAAACCCATTTATTTAAATTTCATGGTTCCGGGAACGTTGAAATACTTACGACAAAATTGCTCCTTTCAGTACTAATTGGGGGGTTTACAACAGTTCCAGGAGCTAGAAAGCCTGTCAAAGGATTCAAGTGGCTCTAATTTGTTCGTAAATGTTTCCAAATCAAATTTGAACTGTAAAGCGGATTGCACACGCAAAATTGTTTGGAAATGTGTTCCAGGAATGTGATCCCTCATCAGTGCTTACTCAGTCAGTTACTGACACATTCAGTCATACAACTCAAGCAAACAAACACTCAGATGCACACTCAGTCACACGCTCAGTCGCACACTCAGTCACATATGCAGTCCCTCATTCACTCACTCACTCTGTTCCTACGCAGTGGAACTGTTTAGAAAGCATATCAGAGCTTTGATTTGAGCACATTCGTGGAAGCGGAAATGCATTTAGAAGCATTTCCATTACAGTGGACTTTTGATTTTATTTTAAAAGGACCCCAATTAAGCCCCTGAACTTTGCATGCCAGCTTTAGTGACTCTTCTACTGAGTGCATGAGTCAATAAAAACACATTTTACCGAGTCAAACAAAATCATTGCAATTTTAATTAGACCCTCTTTACTCATGGAGTGGCTGTAATCAGTGCTTGAGTTAAGTGTATTACTCGGGAATGCAGATTCCTGGTAAACGCAATGGAAATGCCGAAACACACCACACGGAATAAATGGTTTTGATGCCAGCACTGGGAAATGTTGCGCACTTGAACAGTAATTTTACCCCGAAAAAGGAGAAGGGAATAACGTTCTTACTCCTTTACTTAGAGCACCGGTTCCATGCCTCACAACTAGCAACTGGTCCCTTCAATTTCCACGCATCCTTTAACTTCAACTCACTCATACGAGAATTTCCTTGCAACATTTTCATTTCCGCAGAATTGTTGAAAGAAATTTAATTGAAATTTTATTCCATAACAAAATAAAGTTAAGATTCTAAATTGAAATGCGACATTCACAGAATTTATCCAGCGTAATGGGAGTGAGAGAATGCCACAATGCCATTATAATTTATAGGAAGGCAGGAAGGCATCACTAAGAATGAACTCATAGAAGTGCATATTCAAGCATTTTCTATCCCGCAGATGTAAACACATACACTCATGCATAGGAACATATACAAATACACGACAGATCCGCACACAAGTTCCAAGCCAAGCAGGGTTTTGGGTACACCTTTGCCCCACCCGCGAAGGATTGCCTTAATTAGTGGCACCCTGGGGACGTAATAATAATTGAAAAAGGATTTTATTGTAATAATCATGGAGACTAAAATTCAAATATTCCCACGAAATGTTTCCGTATGTAAACATATCCGTTTGCAGTGAAGGGGAAGGCACATTTTCGGAGGGGTAATGTGCATTTTTGGAGGGCTAAAATGGAAATATTTCCACGAAATTTTTTAGAATGTAAACATATCTCTTTGTAGCGGCGAGGAATGGAGCCTTTTCGGAGGACTAATATGCATTTTTGGAGGGCTGAGGTGCATTTTTGGAGGGGGTAAAGTGCATTTTCGGAGGACTAATGTGCATTTTTGGAGGGCTGAGGTGCATTTTTGTAGGCCTGGGGGAAGCTTTCCATGCTCGCGCACATTCTCGCTTGGATTGGTATTGATTGCTAGGTCAGAATACAATTTTCTGTTGAGTATTTTAATTAAATAAAAATTGCCACTAAAGAAAAATGAAAACAATGCAAGTTCTTCAGGAAAACCATGGTGAAATTCTCCCCAGGCAAATTCAATTAAACCCTTTACATCTCTCGCCCGTTTGCCTTTTGGTTCTTCGCCTCCTCACTGTTGTACATTTCGGCAGTTGGCAATTTACTTTTGAATAATAGTTTCGTTTCACATGGCAAAGGATTTAAAATTCTCAAAGCGAGTTTTACAGGGACACGTTCACGTGCAGTTTCTGCTAGAAACACGCTGCACCACACACAACATTTTTCATGGAAGCGAGCAATTAGCAGAGGGAGCAGTGCTGCATGACGTCAGATAAAAATCAACCAAAGATTGCTACTATTTGAAAGGGAATGCGCGAAGCTGAGAAGAATTCCACTGGGATGGATGCGCAGCTCAAAGTCTAACAAATTTTAAATTAGTTGATAAAAGTGGAATACCACTTAAAAAAGAGGAGCCCCCACCCAGGTTTGAGAGCACAACTCACCATCATTGGTGGATTTAAAGCCCGACTTATGTAGAAACTGGAAGAAGTGGTCATCTCTCCCACATTTTTCTTGCTTCATTGTAAGCGTTCATAGCACTGTGTTTAGTTCTGAAAAAAAAAACATTCAAATGCACAAGAAACTCATGCAAATGTGTGTGTTTGATATACGTGAGTTTGTGTGCGTGCCTTTTCTGCCACTGCTGCACGACACATTTGCTTAATGTTACCCATCAGTTAAGAGGGCCACCAACAACGGAAGAAACAACCTTACGTGCAAGTACGTCAGCAGGCTTTGTTGTAGCTTTTTTTGTCAGGTGAGTTTCAACGTGTCACGAGTGATAAAATTGATTCGTGGATAGTGAAGCTGTACCGGAGGTGTGGCACGTACGGATTTATCACCGCTTTGGCGCGTGTGCAGGTTTGCGGGCATGTGCTGAGAATGCTGACGCACTTCAGGAAAATATTTGCAATTAATCCAGAACAGATGCGGGAAAACGTGAATAACTCTTCCATAAAACGGAATGAAATTGAAAATTAATAAACAAAAAGAAACAATAAACTATTAAAAATAATGTAAATAATTTAATTGTAATTAAAAGAGTTAATTACAATTAAAGAATAAATCAATAAAACATTAGTAAGTCCTCCTCAGAGATCTCTCAATGAAAGGCAACTTTTCCAAGTAGATATTATGTCTGTGAAAGCAACAACACAACCAGCTATGACCCTACCCATATTATCGGACAATCCGACCACCAGTCGAGCATTAAGATCTTACGAAGTAGACTCTAAGCTAGTACGGGAAGCTTCTTAAGAAACTAACAACAATAACAACGTCAGCCTTTGCTGGTCCTCGGACACGTAGGGATCCACGATAACGAGCAGCCAGACGAACTTGCCAAGGAAGGAGCTCTCACAGAAATAATAGGGATAGGAAGAGGAGGAGTGTGTGGCAACGCCAATCTTATATACATTAAACGGGAAGCTGATATGCATAATGTCAGACACCCAGGCTGCCTTAAGGCACTGGGATCGTACGACTCTACGTCCCGAATGGCTGAAGAGAATCATGAAATTCTAAACGAACTAGGCAAAGACAACAATGTCACACTTTGGCAGGTTGTGCCACACTGAGAACGAAAGGTCGGACTGCCTCGCAAGTAGGTGCCGCCACACTGAGAATGAAAGGTCGGACTGCCTCGCAAGTAGGCCCGCCACACTGAGAATAAAAGGTCGGACTGCCTCGCAAGTAGGTCCGCCACACTGAGAATGAAAGGTCGGACTGCCTCGCAAAAAGGGGACGCTCCCTTCCACTGGGTGGCCCTGAACCTTTTTGCGGTGTAGCTACAGGCCATTCAGTAGACTTACTCAAGAAATGGGAAGAAACAGTTACTCAAGTGTAGCATGCTTTTGCCCAAAGACAAGCCAAAGTTAGATTGAATTACAGGAACAATAGGTCCTTTCGGGCCGCGTACTCCCTGATATTAAATACAATACAATACAATCGGGAAACGTACTTAAGAGAATATGAGAACAGTGCAAGATAGAATCTCTTTTCAAGCCACGTAGCTTAAGGCAATCTAAAAACTTGTTAGGCAACCACAACATCAAAATATTTGAGTCCTGCATTGGACTATCCAAGTATATATTAACAATTCCGGGCTTCTGACTGGACACTGTAGGTTGAAAGAACATCTGAGCTAGCTAGGAATTGTAGCAAGTTCCATGTGCAGATTCTGTGAGGAGGATACTGAAATACCCCAGCACATAATTGCGATTTGTGGAGCGTTGATGTACAAAAGGAAAAAGCACCTGAGTTCTTTGGAAGTACTAGGGAGCTCAATAGCACGACTTGAACCAGCCGACATCCTCAAATTTTTGAGGACCTCAGAGTTAGATGAGATTTTATAGGCATATCCTATTAGCAGAGGGTAGTACAATGGACTTTTTTGGTCGCAGTCCTTCACACGCCTCCTTATACATTACATTACATATACTGATATAATAAGTATGCTAGCAAATTGGCAGGCTCCAGGGTATGACTTAATCACAAACAAAGTACTAGAAGAGTTACCTCTTCTTTTAAGAAACATACTCAATGCTGTACTGCTAAGAAGTTATTTCCCAGCGCAATGGAAAGTGGCAGAAAGCCTTGTAAAGATGATCTTAAACCCTGGTAAATGTGATCTTAAAGCCTGGCAAAGATGATCCTAAATCAGGGTAAACATGATCCTAAAGCCTGGCAAAGATGACCCTAAAGCCTGGTAAAGATGACCCTAAAGCCTGGCAAAGATGATCTTAAAACCTGATAAAGATCATCCTAAAGCCTGGTAAAAGTAGTGCCGATACTACAGTGTTTCCAATCGAGGACTCTTCCAACTACTGTCGATGCACCATGGTTCCTTACCAATACCCAGCTATGGTGTTAGTGTATGTGGTCCTTCAATCTATATGTTCATAGTTCAGGAATCCTTTCGAGGCATCCGGGAGCATACGCGAGCTCCCAAAAACAACCATTTATCACAGTGATATAGTTTTAATTTGAGCTTGCCTCAGAAATGGTGCGATACTAGACAATTTTCTGCCCGTCCTAGTACGAGTGTGGGTTGATAAGTGCCTGAAAATTACAACAGATGGCGTTGCCAACATATTGCGCGTCAAGAAGCATGTTTCAAATGAACGCAGCCTAATTTTGTGACTGGTCGGTCAAAGATTTCTGTTGTGTCAAGGGACGATGAACGTTCTGGTCGCCCAATTGAGGTTACTAAACCAAAAATGGTCGACAAAATTCACAGAATGATATAGGACGATCGGTGAGTGAAGCTGCGGGAACTTGAAGAGGCCAGAGGCTTGTTTCAGGGACATATTGACCTCACTTTTTCTCCACTTATTTTTTGATAATCAAAATCAAAGCTTGATTGATTTTTAATATAATTGTCGGCTAATATAATAAAATTCATAGAAATTCAAAACCATTGCAAATGCATCCATCCATCAGCCTTGCCAGCATTTGCAATTAAACGTTGCATACTTTTTTGCGTTTTATCATATTTTCTTGCCGTTGTTTTTTGACAATTGTCAACAAAATGCGGCAAGTGAGGTCGCAAACAAAATCCTTGAAATAAATTGGACGAATAAGCACAAAAGCGCTTTTCCACCACAGCAGCTCGAGAAGGACAATGAATATTTTATGGAAGGTGGCGAAGGTGGGTGCGGGCGTGTCCGTGCATGTAATGCGCCATTCGCAGAGAAAAAAGAAATACTTAATATAAACACAGCATATGAACAAAAATTCAATAAATCAAAAGGAAAAGATATATTCACTGCTTGCCAAGGACACTCCAGGAGCAGAACAACTTATGCGGAAAAACCCCGTTAAAAGTAAATAAGTTCCACTAGGCAAAAGTTCGGTAGTTGTTTTGCCTTTAATGCCGGCACACAAAATTTAAGACAAGCGCGGCGGATATTGCAACAGCAGCGATTTTATTTGCTCTTCCTGTGCCTTTATTCGCTTTGTTTGCGATGTTTTGTGTTCTAAGGCAAAATCAAAGCAAAATCGGAACTGCAGCTGAATAACCGACAAAATACGTGCGTTGCATGAAATCCCAGACAGAGTGTTTCCAGAGTGCAGCGACGACTGCCGCAGCCTGCGAAATTGCCACAGTCTGCAACAAAGTTTTGCCAGTTTCCGTGCCTTTCTAAAATGCAGCAAGCGTATCTGCAATAAACAACCGTACCATCACCACCGCCGCTGGAGTGTGTTAGCGAAGAAGCTGTTGATAAGGTGGCTGCCATGGTTATAAAGTTGAGTTAGCAACATGTGTGCCCATCGTGCACAACTCCTGGTTTTAAATGAGGCCAATAAAAGCGGAGTTAGCAGCCTAAAGGATAATGGAGCGCGTGACAATTTGCGCAAGGAAAATTTGCATATTTCTTGCTGGGGTCTTTAAGGAATTCTTTGCCTCTTTAGAGCGGCGATAAGTGTGCATTGGGAATAAAAGTAAATTTGCGGAATTAAAGGAAGAATTCTGTACAATTTCTTCAACCAAATGAAATAAATGGTTCGTACAATCCAGTTCTTCGAATCATTAGCATAAATTGATTTTCATAACACTGGCATGAATCTGAGTTAATTCATGTTCAAGAGTAGCTTGAAGACAGCTCCAAGATTGCTTTATAAAAGAAAGAATTCTGTACAATTTCTACTCAGAGGCTTCTTTGTAGTGCTTCATACTATCCAGTCCTTCGAATTATTAGCATAAATTGATTTTCATAACAATGGCATGAATCTGAGTTAATTCATGTTCAAGAATAGCTTGAAGACAGGAAGAATTCTGTACAATTTCTACTCAGAGGCTTCTTGTGGTGCTTCATACTATCCAGTCCTTCGAATTATTCACACAAACTGATTTTCATAACACTGCCATAACTCGTCCATGTTCAGCAATATAATGAAGAGAACACTAACAAACAATTCAATACAATTGATTATTGAAGTTGTTACCACAATTTTAAACATTTCTGTGGCTTGGCCTTGTTTGGCAATGCATCAACACAGTCCGCTCAGTAATTATTGGCACTATTTACTATTCCATTAGCGACCAGGATGCTTGAGTGCTCTCTCAGTCTTTCAGAAATTGAAACATGCTCTTACTGTAAATCTTTCCGATGTACATCGACTCGTATTTGCTCAAGATGCCAAAATGCAACAGAGCGGCCTAAATAACAAATGAAGACATATTTGGTTAGCTGCTATCGAGTTAGTTCTATTTACCTGCCAGTCAAGCGACTTGGACTGGACTCTGTACAACACAATCACACACAAGCCACAAAATTCCGCATTGAATAATTTGTGTATATATCTATCCCTGCAGGGAAAGTGGAGATAGATGTAAGCAAAATTTGCTGGAACAAGAGTACAGAAGGACATTGTTACTGACGCCAAAATTATATACCAGTAGTCCAGAGCTGGAACAGATGCAAGAGAAGAACACTATGCCAGAATAATTCTGAGTGTGAACGAAAGAAAAGAAAGCGAAGGGAGGAAGGTGGGGAGGAATGGTACGTACTCCTCAAATCTATATGGAGTCTGATAAATAAAAAAATAGGAGAGAAATAAAGTAGGGCAGGAAAACTATACCAAAATCTTTCTGAATGTGGATGAAAGAAAAACAAGCGAAGGGAGAGAGATGGGGAAGAATGGTGGTCACATCAAGCATTCCTCATATCTATCAGGAATATGATAGACAAAAATCGGAGAGGAATAAAGTAGGCCAGGAACACTATACCAGAATCGTTCAGAGTGTGAACGAAAAAAAAGCTAGCGGAGGGTGCCTTGTGTGTGCCTCCAACAGTCCTATGGAGTCTGATTAATAAAGGATGATGAAAAAAGGAGGGAAAAAGTTCAAAAACATTGGTCTAATACAGCTGCGAATATGCTCTTTCGGTATTTTGAATACTTGTGTGAGTTTAGTTAAAAAATTATTAATTAACGATTTTGCTCTTTAGTTTCCTTTAATGGACAATCTTCTCCTTCGAAAACATTTTGGAAAGCAGAGTTCGCCTGTATAAAAGGTACGTAGAAAGACAGTTCAGTCACTTGCAAATTGGTCGCTGAAGTGATAAGAATATGTTTGGAAGTAATATTGAAACTTTTCAAACTATTTTCAGTAAAATAAACTATTTCTAAGTGAACTTTTGCATAATTTAACTACTTAAATTGAACTTTAAATTTCAAAGTAAGTATTTTGTGTTGCTTGACCCAATTAAATAACTATTAGCAAAGATCCAGTGACCTAATTTAGTTAAGGAACTATACACACATATCCAGTGACCCGATTCAGTAAACGAACTATGAGCACAGCTCCAGTGAACCAATTCAGTGAACGAACTATAAACACAGCTCCAGTGACCCAATCCAGTGAACGAACTATGATCACAGATCAAGTGACCCAATTCAGTGAACGAACTATGAGCAAAAATCCAGCGGCCCAATTCAGTGAATGAACTATTAACAAAGATCCAGTGACCCAATTCAGTGGTAAAACAATTAGAACAGATCCAGTGACCCAATCCAGTGAACGAACTAACTATTCAGTAGTCGAATTATTAGCAAAGGATCCAGTCACCAAACTAGTAGCGAAGAACAAATTTCCGTAAAAATATGAAAATTTGTCAACATATCGAGGGTACGTTTTTTTTACGAGTACAAGAATTTCTTTAGTCCCTGCGGGGAGGCGTAAGATAAATATCTATCAGAGGAATAATATGAGTAAATTATTTGTCATATACATTAAACTGGTTCTAATATAGTACAGAAGATACTTCTTATAAGAAACTACTTAGTATCCGTTGTCATGTATAGGACATTACTCGGGAGTTATTGATACTAGGGACTACTCTGGGGACTATATTCCCTACTTTTCTTGAGATACTAAGTGCCTTTTCTATAATTGTTTGTTTCGATACTGTTCAAGACCTTTTTTTACAATTAATGCCTTGATATGAGAAACTAATCGGTACTCGTTGACTTGTTTATGAGATTACTCAGGAACTACCTTTTCTGTTGCTTCCAACTTTGTATTGTTTCCAACATGATTTTGTTTACTAGGATGTAGAGATATTACTATATAATTATATAAATTCTTATATGTATTATTATTTTATTATATATATTACTATATTATTATATATATTATTATATTATTATATATACTATTATATTATTATATTATTATGTATTTTATCATATCATTATATTATTATATTATTTTCTTTTATTTGCTTTTAGTTTCAGTTTTGCAGGTTATCGCTTTTATGTTTCACTGATATTTGACTTCTTAAGGAGTTAATAAAGAGGTTATTACTGGCACTGCCATCACTATCATTAATTTGCTTATCACTATGATAAAATTATAAAAGAACCCTACACTTTACGTGATAATGTTAATGTTTACTACACTGTCTTTAGTGCTTGGAGACGTGCTTCTTCTGAGGTTCTTGGGCCTCACCCCCCCACTATGCAATTACACTATCACCGTCACTTCACAAAGTTAATTGACAAATTTTTATTGACAAATTTATAAAAGAAATATAAAAAATATCGTGTATTCTTATACGCTTGACAATGGATGCACTATTGGTCTTTCGATTCTGAGGGCAAGTATACTGAAGTCTCGGAAGCAGAAGATTATGCCAGTAATTGACATTTCCGTACGACCATAAACAGAAGGACTCAATATTGACGAATTCGCAGGTGTAGTGTGTGTGCATGTAATGACAGCAATGTCAGTAATTGCTATTAAAGACATAAAATATGAGTTTTACTCCATTACCGACCGTACACGAACATTATTAATGACACTATTTTGAAGTGTTGACATTAGTAATGACATTAGTAATGGCATTAGTAATGGCGTTGAGTGCTTCTGTGAGCAGGGGTGGGTTTATGAGCACAGGTGAGCTTCAGGTGGGTCTTCAATAGATACCAATCAGACTTTCCATTTTGCCTACTCTTCCTGTCAATCTTTCCAAGAGAAGCAGCATTTTTCCGGAGTATTTAAAAATGCAGTCAGATTTTCTGCTTGAAGTGTTGACCTTAGTAATGACATTAGTAATGGCATTAGTAATGGCGTTGAGTGCCTTTGTGAGCAGGGGTGGGTTTATGAGCACAGGTGAGCTTCAGGTGGACCTTCAATAGGTACCAATCAGACTTTCCATTTTGCCTACTCTTCCTGTCAATGGTGTCAAAAGAAGCAGCATTTCCCGAGAGTTTCAAAGTGCAGTCAGATTTTCTGCTGGGATATGTTTGCTCATACAAGGATATGCTTTCTCTGCAAGTTTGTCTTAGATTATTTTGTCTGCAAGTTTGTAGTGTGCCAAAATGTGGAATGCTGTCTTATGTGTCCTTAAACAAGCCGCCAAGACCACACACACACACAAATTCCCTTAGCAGCAGCACGCACACGCACACAATATCAGGGTAAATAAATTGCAGAGAATATTGGTGAAAATTGAAATATTTGTCGCATAATTCAATTTGATCAATTCTCCGCACATTTGCTGCTGGTATGGCCCAACTTGCCACATTGTTGCAAAATTTTATTAAAAACTTTTTTAATAACTTTTCACAAGTTTTTGGCACACTCGCCCAGGAAGAGTTGAGAAGCGTAGAAAGAGAAGAGGAGGGACATAGACACAAACACAATAAAACCACAATAAAATTAATTGCAGTCGTAGGTTAAGTTTGGACCACGAAATTTGCCATGATTTACGGCCGAATAACTCTTCCAGAGAAAGCGGCCAAAAACATGTTGTCAGGGAAACACAACAACAAAAATAACAGAAAATGACAAAAATAAAATAAGGAAAAATAGACATACAAAAGCAGAGCAGTCTCTTGACCGTTTGTGGCGTACATGTTGACAAGGCAGAATGTTTCTTGATAGATAACTTGGGAGGGGGATGAGCTTCCAACTGGCTGGGCCTAGGCATCAACACAATGAAGCACGTACTCCCAGAGGAAGACCAGAGCAGTGGCAGGCGAAATGTCCATACACGTAGCCGTAAATATGAACTTATGATGTGAGGTTCAGCAGAGCAAACAAATTAAATAAGGACTCTGTTCAGTGGGCTTGTTAGGATACCAAAGATTCCAGACATTAAATCAGAGCAAATTGCACATAAAAGGTTGGTATGCACAGCACTAAGATTTTTTTATACTGTTTACGAGCCGGGAATTCCAGAGAGTCCACACACAATAAAGAACTGAGATGTCACACAGGAGTAGATGAATTTGTTTGCAGTGGTTTATTTGGCAAGACGAAAAAGACGGCTTGTCAACATTAATGCAGCAAGGAGGTGCGAGTATAAGCAGGGTTGAGGACATTCACATTCCATTCTAATAGTTTCATCACTGAGTTAGGAAATTCAGGAATATTTGTGTGATAATTTGCAATCATTAAATTAATCTATTAATTAGAATTGATTAATTTAATTAATTAGAATAGATTAATTTAACAGCAATCCACTGAAATGACAGTTATACAAATTAATTTACTACATAATTGATTAAAATGTATCCTTCCAGTTCGAAGGATATGACGAAAATTGGATTTTTATTAAATTTGGTCCTTTTATTTGGATACTTGATCGAAAAGATTTGAGTCACTAATGAGGAACATTTACATTGATGACGAAATTTTGTCAAATTTACTTGAAAACAAGCCAGCAAGTGATGAAAAATAGGATTGGAGGAGTATCCCGGTCACTGATCCATCAAATCTACACTTTGTTCACCAGCAACAAAAGGTAAAGCCAAATCCATTTTGGAAGTTCATGCTCATCTAAAAATGCACTGAACAGAATCTTCTTCAAAAACGTTTCCATACACAGAAAAGCTATCCACAAGCCCATTAGATTCAAAGATTGGTACCAAAACAGCGTGGAAGCGCTAATTGGTCGACCGGTATGAGGCATAACAACATCGCCTCAACCTTATCTAATTCATTATAGAGTGACTTTTTCTTCAACGCAAACGAGTTGAAATGAATGCTAATTGATTAAATACTCGAAGAGAGCCGCAAAGTGGGGCACTAAGAATGGGGCCGAGACAAATGTGCCAATTGCCAAAGTTTCCACGCTTTGTTCGGTTGCCCACAAAGTTATTTTTAAATTTGTCAGGCTTTTGATTTTGATTTATGGAAAAATAGACTCTCATGTCTTAATCGCATTTCATAGACATATCAAAAGTTATGAAGAGATTACGGGAAAGTATTGAAAATCGTTATCAGTGCGGACTCAGCAGAAAGGCTAATTCAATATTTACGAGAACACATGCTGATAAGGCATGAGTTGAAAACTTTTGCCCAGATAAGTCAGCAAATAGCAAATATTTTGCATGAGAATGTAAACCCGAATATGCCCACAAGATGCAGGAGATCACACCGCACAGTGGGTCGTTCCAGACAAAGTGATTCATAAAATTTTAGTATTTACTAAATAATTTCAATGGTGTCATTCGCTGCTGATTTCAGTTACTTCCTATGATATCATTTGTATTATTGTTACTGGGTAAAATCCCTGCTGGAACAAAGGTAACTTATCCGCTGTCATAGTGATATTTCCATTGGGGGTTTCAGTTATTAATTGATGATCTAAATATGGAGTTGCATTATTGCGAGTATAAGGGAGAGCCACTGACTCTCGCGAGACTTCGCTGGTTTATGTTTAAGTCAAAGGAAGGCAAGTGGAACCAAATCGTACGAGTATCAATCGTGGATTCTGTTATGATGAGTTAGAGCCTGGAGGATGTCAGTACGAGTAGCAAGCATGGAATATGACATGATGAGCCCGACCTTGGAATGTTGTCAGTATGAGCGCCAAACCTTGGAATCTGATATGATGAGCCAGAGCCTGAAGGTTGTCAGTATGAGTGGCAAATATGGATTCTGATATGATCAGCCAGAGCCTGGAGGAGGTCAGTATGAGTATAAACCATGGATTCTGATATGATGAGCCATAGCCTGGAAGTTTTGAGTATATATATCAAGGATGCAATATGATGAGCCAGAGCCTAAAGGTTGAGTGTGCTCACTTCACTGTGATATCAATCTAATAGAAGGTGAGTCAGTCTGTTCTAGCGCTCTTATCAAAGGAATGTTGTAATTGACGGTGCCACGGAGATTCATGGGAATATAGCATATATGATTGTAGCTCCGCATTTTAGATTTGGACTCTTTCTATATAGAACAATAGCGAAAAAACACGCCCACAGAGAGGAGCTCCTTTCCACGAATTGAAAGACGAACTCATTTTCCACCCATTACTATTGACAGCCATGTCCACATGCATTTACACAGTTGCTTAAGGGTTAAGGCAATAAAGGTGTCTGCTTAGCAAAAATGCATACTGAGTGAAGCTGCAGTTCCCAGGGCTGCTTCGTAGCACGTGAAACAGTTGTGTAAATTAATTAAATTGAGTTGCTGACAATTTAAATGTATGCAGATGATAAACAGAATACGAGTCGGTAGGTGAGTATGTGTGAGTGTGTATTTGTGTGAGTGTGGATATGTGTGTGTCTGAGAATGTGTTTACGTGTATATACGAGTGTTTTTACTGTGCGTGTGTGTGACTTTGTATATATCAACTCCTTGCAACTGCACGTAAGCTTGAGCGACCATCAATGCCAACTGTGGCAATATAGAAAAAGCCCTTACCTCCTCCCACCCACCCACTCAGCCCGCTGCTCTTTGCTAGTTGGAAAATCGTAGCTGGTTCAAAACAGTTCTCACTGTCAATTTTCATACTTGCACTTCACTGTTTTATATTTTATTTATATTCATATTTTATTTATATTTATATTTTATTTATATTTATATTTAACAGTGTTCCCAATTTACACTGCAATTCCGTGTGTAAAGTTTTTGCCGCACTACGTTTTCTGCTGAGTCAGTTCGCAGCAGGCTGAAAATGATTTCCTGCCATACTCGAACAACGCAATATGATGAAATTTCAGTGACTCATACTCTTCGCACCTTTATTTTCAGTGAGTAGGTCATTTGAAAGTTAACATTGCTGCAGTATATCGTACGGCAAAAGCACCTGACTGTGTCTAAGATACTATATATTATTGAGCAAATTTTTTCAATATTTTCTTTTGACGGAGTCGTTTAATTAAAATATTTTTTCCAAGGGTTTAGTCGAACATGACTGAGTTAAAAATGTTTATATAAAGTACACTGTTGTTTAAAAGGGAGTTTCAGTGAAAAGCTAAGGACGAAGTAGTTCATTTATATGAGTTTAAAACTAGTCTAGTTATAGTGAAAGCTGAAGATGAACTATTTCATTTAGATCAGTTTCAGACAAGTCTTACTTTCAAAGAGCAGTTTCACTGAAAGCTGAGAATGAAGTAGTTTATTTATATAAGTTTTAAACTAGTCTAGTTTTTATAGATGAGTTATAGTGAAATCTGAAGATGAACAAGTTCATTTATATTAGTTTAATACAAGTCTTACTTTTAAAGAGCAGTTTCACTGAAAGCTAAGGACGAAGTAGTTCATTTATATGAGTTTAAAACTAGTCTGGTTTTTAAAGAGGAGTTATAGTGAAAGCTGAAGATGAACTAGTTCATTTATATCAGTTTCAGACAACTCTTACTTTTAAAGAGCAGTTTCACTGAAAGCTAAGGACGAAGTACTTCATTTCAAAAGTAGTTTCTTGGATATATAACTAAAAAATGTGTCTTGTTCTTACAAGGACTTCGCATAAAAAACTTCGATTAATAAAAGAGAGACAAATCCTTATCTCAGGATTACTTGAGAATTTTCATAGAAACACACAAACCTAAATCCTTTAAGTATAGCCTTCTGAAACCCTTTTAATATTCCTTCTACTTTCCGAGAACAAGGCTCTCCCCACTGAATCTCTCTCCACTCTTCTGCAGTAGACCTTCAACTGACCTAAGAGTGTCTTCCGGTAGATTGTGTGTGCCCTAGACAGTAATTTAAAGCTAAAACTAAGTTCAAGATCTGTTCATAAACAAACTAGTGTGTGGGAGCCATGGAGAAGCGTTGGAATTTCGCCCGTTTCCTAGTGTACAAATTTCTCCATATCTATTTCTCTTAGATCGGAGAAGCACTGCTTCAATTACAGTTTCAGAGCATATTAATTTAATTTATTATTAATTAATTAATATATTTATTAAACGCATTCTAAAAATATGAAAAAGTTCTTAAAACGAAGCTGCGGCTCAGGTCTGTGGATGAAATGATAAAGCAGGACCACTGGGGGAGCAGTTCAATGCTTGTTTATCAAAACCTATTATTTTTCTGGGTACAAATTTAATTGCCTTTTAATATTTTTTTCCCTGTTTCTTTTTACAATCTTGAAAAACAGAAACATTATATAATGAAACATCATCAGCGAATGTGTAAAAGTAAATTGAACACATCAGCAACATTCGCGAAATGAAATCAGTTGCTCTGTAATCTAAAGTATGGACTCGTGTACTCGTTCTTGATAAGCAGCGACAGTGTCGTTACCCTATCTCGAAATGTTTACAGAAGCACAGCAAAACACAGCGGGGGTCTAGATAGATGGCAAAGTGATATGTGTAGATTCTAGAGAGTAGATCAGAGATACTACGCCATCAAATTTGCAGAGTTAATTTGAGCTTGTTTAAAACTCTGCTCAATGAATGACAGAGAAGAAAAAAAGATGGAAAATGAGATAAGAGAGAAAATACGTTACGAGAGAACGGGAGATAGATAAAAAAAGGTTAGAAGAAAAAAAGAGAAAAGAAGATAAGAGAGCAAATATTAGAGAAAACAAGAAAAAAGCGAAAAATCTCCACTGCATAAGAAAATATCGAACATAATCGAATACATAATTTACTCAGAAATGAAATCTTAGGAATTAAATCTTAAGCAAAAATTATACTGGAGGATGGTTGAATCACAATATTAAAGACGCTTCAAAAAATGATACGGTTGACGATGATACCGATTATGATAATATTGATGATGATAATGAGGAATTGAGAGATTTCGGATACTTCAGAAAACAAGGGAGTTTATTCTCAAGAAACAGAAATATGATCATATCGATGATGGTGATACTGATAATGGTGCCCGGTGATGATTTATTTATTTATTTTTTTTTTGTGGGGTAAGGGCGTAACAAAATGCCTATCGCATCGTCAAAGGGGTCGTCACACCGATGGTATGTGGAGTTCGCATCCACTAAAAATCTTCCCCCTCCTTGGATGATACTGATGATGGTGATACTATTGATAATGATACTGATGATGATGATACTGATGATGATGATACTGATGCTGATGATACTGATGATGCTGACACTGATGATAATGATATCGATGATGACAATGTGACTGACAATGGTGATACTGATGATGGTGATACCAATGATGATGATACTGATAATGATGACAATGATGCTGATAATGATGATACTGACAATGATGATAATGATGAATCGAATAATTTCTGATTTTTACGAGGGAACACCAATTTATTCCCAAGGAAAACAACTCATATCAGCAATCCACAGAAAATGTTTTACTAATCATAGTCGAACACGCTGTTTACAATGACGATGTCGCCAGCTTTACCCCTCCAAGTGTCCTATAATCCTTATAGAAAATGGGCATTAAGTTTTTAGAACCTCAACAGTAGAAAGGGAAAGCTAAACTCTACATCAGGGATGATCACAGCAATCATGCCAGCTCAAGAGCTCAACAGCAACGGTTAAGTGAGTTTCAAAGAGCTGGCCTGGGAATTTTCTATGTTCATAATTATTGGTTTAAGAGACCACATTTTAGCAAAGGTTAAAGAGATTCTTATACAAGGTGATGAAGACCTCTAAATTAAATTGGCCACTCTGCAGAAAATCTCGGCTGCGTCTAGAATATAATATACAATACACCATAAATCCAATACAGCATACAGAGCCTCCTTCAAGACGATCTGGACTTATGCGCCAAGTTGTTGGTCACAGCTTGATCTGCAAACGATTTTATTCCAAAATATTGCGGAATATAACAACGGTCCCTTAGTTCATTATAAACCAAAGTATTCATCGGGATCTAAATACTCCAATGGTTAAAGAGGAACTCAACGATTTGACAAACAGATGTAACGCCACGGTACAAAACCAACCCAATCCAACAAGTCAGATGGCTTTGAAGATTGTCAACAACATCCAGACTAAAAAGGAGAGATCTTCCTGCTTATTGAAATAATTGATATCAACATAATCCTATAAAAGATATTGTTAAAGGGTAAAAAGTAACCACAACTGAGAATATCACATCATAAACAATATCTCTTATCTTTAACAGTGCCATCTAATACCAATCTGGGTGAGACAACACTTCTTTTTTGCATTAAGCTTAGAAATTATCCTGACCCCAATGATGATGACTTTCTAATATAAATATGGATGAGAGAACAATTGCATTAATCTTAGGAATTATGTTGATACGATAGACTTTTTTAGTCTGGTGCAGCCCGGGTATCACCTGTCTATTGGACCCCACACATTTTTCTTCTGGACAACTTCCTCACCTGCATATTGTAATCGATGAGGACAAACAAAGAGTTGCTTCAAGTGTTCTTTAAAACTACCTGCAATTTTTCATTAGTTTCCCTCCCATACCAGAGATTTATATACCGGGTATCACCTGTCTATTGGACCCCACACATTTTTCTTCTCGACAACTTCCTCACCTGCATATTGTAATCGATGAGGACAAACAAAGAGCTGCTTCAAGTGTTCTTTAAAACTACCTGCAATTCTTCATTACTTTCCCTCCCATACCAGAGATTTATATCCCGGGTATCACCTGTCTATTGGACCCCACACATTCTTCTTCCAGACAACTTCCTCCCTTGCATATTGTAATCGATAAGGACAAACAAAGAGTTGCTTTAAGTGTTCTTTAAAATTACCAGCAATTCTTCATTACTTTCCCTCGCATACCAGAGATTTATATCCCGGGTATCACCTGTCTATTGGACCCCACACATTTTTCTTCTGGACAACTTCCTCACCTGCATATTGTAATCGATAAGGACAAACAAAGAGTTGCTTTAAGTGTTCTTTAAAATTACCAGCAATTCTTCATTACTTTCCCTCCCATACCAGAGAATTATATCCCGGGTATCATCTGTCTATTGGACCCCACACATTTTTCTTCTGGACAACTTCCTCACCTGCATATTGTAATCGATGAGGACAAACAAAGAGCTGCTTCAAGTGTTCTTTAAAACTACCTGCAATTTTTCATTAGTTTCCCTCCCATACCAGAGATTTATATACCGGGTATCACCTGTCTATTGGACCCCACACATTTTTCTTCTGGACAACTTCCTCACCTGCATATTGTAATCGATAAGGACAAACAAAGAGTTGCTTTAAGTGTTCTTTAAAATTACCAGCAATTCTTCATTACTTTCCCTCGCATACCAGAGATTTATATCCCGGGTATCACCTGTCTATTGGACCCCACACATTTTTCTTCTGGACAACTTCCTCACCTGCATATTGTAATCGATAAGGACAAACAAAGAGTTGCTTTAAGTGTTCTTTAAAATTACCAGCAATTCTTCATTACTTTCCCTCCCATACCAGAGATTTATATCCCGGGTATCACCTGTCTATTGGAACCCACACATTTTTCTTCTGGACAACTTCCTCACCTGCATATTGTAATCGATAAGGACAAACAAAGAGTTGCTTTAAGTGTTCTTTAAAATTACCAGCAATTCTTCATTACTTTCCCTCGCATACCAGAGATTTATATCCCGGGTATCACCTGTCTATTGGACCCCACACATTTTTCTTCTGGACAACTTCCTCACCTGCATATTGTAATCGATAAGGACAAACAAAGAGTTGCTTTAAGTGTTCTTTAAAATTACCAGCAATTCTTCATTACTTTCCCTCGCATACCAGAGATTTATATCCCGGGTATCACCTGTCTATTGGACCCCACACATTTTTCTTCTGGACAACTTCCTCACCTGCATATTGTAATCGATAAGGACAAACAAAGAGTTGCTTTAAGTGTTCTTTAAAATTACCAGCAATTCTTCATTACTTTCCCTCGCATACCAGAGATTTATATCCCGGGTATCACCTGTCTATTGGACCCCACACATTTTTCTTCTGGACAACTTCCTCACCTGCATATTGTAATCGATAAGGACAAACAAAGAGTTGCTTTAAGTGTTCTTTAAAATTACCAGCAATTCTTCATTACTTTCCCTCCCATACCAGAGATTTATATCCCGGGTATCACCTGTCTATTGGACCCCACACATTTTTCTTCTGGACAACTTCCTCACCTGCATATTGTAATCGATAAGGACAAACAAAGAGTTGCTTTAAGTGTTCTTTAAAATTACCAGCAATTCTTCATTACTTTCCCTCGCATACCAGAGATTTATATCCCGGGTATCACCTGTCTATTGGACCCCACACATTTTTCTTCTGGACAACTTCCTCACCTGCATATTGTAATCGATAAGGACAAACAAAGAGTTGCTTTAAGTGTTCTTTAAAATTACCAGCAATTCTTCATTACTTTCCCTCGCATACCAGAGATTTATATCCCGGGTATCACCTGTCTATTGGACCCCACACTTTTTTCTTCTGGACAACTTCCTCACCTGCATATTGTAATCGATAAGGACAAACAAAGAGTTGCTTTAAGTGTTCTTTAAAATTACCAGCAATTCTTCATTACTTTCCCTCCCACACCAGAGATTTATATCCCGGGTATCACCTGTCTATTGGACCCCACACATTTTTCTTCTGGACAACTTCCTCACCTGCATATTGTAATCGATAAGGACAAACAAAGAGTTGCTTTAAGTGTTCTTTAAAATTACCAGCAATTCTTCATTACTTTCCCTCGCATACCAGAGATTTATATCCCGGGTATCACCTGTCTATTGGACCCCACACATTTTTCTTCTGGACAACTTCCTCACCTGCATATTGTAATCGATAAGGACAAACAAAGAGTTGCTTTAAGTGTTCTTTAAAATTACCAGCAATTCTTCATTACTTTCCCTCGCATACCAGAGATTTATATCCCGGGTATCACCTGTCTATTGGACCCCACACATTTTTCTTCTGGACAACTTCCTCACCTGCATATTGTAATCGATAAGGACAAACAAAGAGTTGCTTTAAGTGTTCTTTAAAATTACCAGCAATTCTTCATTACTTTCCCTCGCATACCAGAGATTTATATCCCGGGTATCACCTGTCTATTGGACCCCACACATTTTTCTTCTGGACAACTTCCTCACCTGCATATTGTAATCGATAAGGACAAACAAAGAGTTGCTTTAAGTGTTCTTTAAAATTACCAGCAATTCTTCATTACTTTCCCTCGCATACCAGAGATTTATATCCCGGGTATCACCTGTCTATTGGACCCCACACATTTTTCTTCTGGACAACTTCCTCACCTGCATATTGTAATCGATAAGGACAAACAAAGAGTTGCTTTAAGTGTTCTTTAAAATTACCAGCAATTCTTCATTACTTTCCCTCGCATACCAGAGATTTATATCCCGGGTATCACCTGTCTATTGGACCCCACACATTTTTCTTCTGGACAACTTCCTCACCTGCATATTGTAATCGATAAGGACAAACAAAGAGTTGCTTTAAGTGTTCTTTAAAATTACCAGCAATTCTTCTTTACTTTCCCTCGCATACCAGAGATTTATATCCCGGGTATCACCTGTCTATTGGACCCCACACATTTTTCTTCTGGACAACTTCCTCACCTGCATATTGTAATCGATAAGGACAAACAAAGAGTTGCTTTAAGTGTTCTTTAAAATTACCAGCAATTCTTCATTACTTTCCCTCGCATACCAGAGATTTATATCCCGGGTATCACCTGTCTATTGGACCCCACACATTTTTCTTCTGGACAACTTCCTCACCTGCATATTGTAATCGATAAGGACAAACAAAGAGTTGCTTTAAGTGTTCTTTAAAATTACCAGCAATTCTTCATTACTTTCCCTCGCATACCAGAGATTTATATCCCGGGTATCACCTGTCTATTGGACCCCACACATTTTTCTTCTGGACAACTTCCTCACCTGCATATTGTAATCGATAAGGACAAACAAAGAGTTGCTTTAAGTGTTCTTTAAAATTACCAGCAATTCTTCATTACTTTCCCTCGCATACCAGAGATTTATATCCCGGGTATCACCTGTCTATTGGACCCCACACATTTTTCTTCTGGACAACTTCCTCACCTGCATATTGTAATCGATAAGGACAAACAAAGAGTTGCTTTAAGTGTTCTTTAAAATTACCAGCAATTCTTCATTACTTTCCCTCGCATACCAGAGATTTATATCCCGGGTATCACCTGTCTATTGGACCCCACACATTTTTCTTCTGGACAACTTCCTCACCTGCATATTGTAATCGATAAGGACAAACAAAGAGTTGCTTTAAGTGTTCTTTAAAATTACCAGCAATTCTTCATTACTTTCCCTCCCATACCAGAGAATTATATCCCGGGTATCATCTGTCTATTGGACCCCACACATTTTTCTTCTGGACAACTTCCTCACCTGCATATTGTAATCGATAGGACAAACAAAGAGTTGCTTTAAGTGTTCTTTAAAATTACCAGCAATTCTTCATTACTTTCCCTCGCATACCAGAGATTTATATCCCGGGTATCACCTGTCTATTGGACCCCACACATTCTTCTTCCAGACAACTTCCTCCCTTGCATATTGTAATCGATAAGGACAAACAAAGAGTTGCTTCAAGTGTTCTTTAAAACAACCTGCAATTTTGCATCACAGAGATTTATATCCCGGGTATCACTTGTTTATAAGGCACTGTGTATTTAACTCTACCCGCCAACTTCCTCAGTTATTGGCACTTCACTTCCTTACACATTGCAACCGATATGGACTTAACATACATTAGCAAGTACCCCAGATTTGGAACTACTCGCATTTTTAAGTGCTCTTAAACTAAACTAATTAAACTAAATAATGAACCAGTTTTTAGTTTCGATTTACCTGTGATCCGAGTCGCGTTTATAGCCATGGAAACTATCCCAGCTGGCTGGATTTATAATCGACTCGTCCATGTCCTGTTCGCCAATGGTGACAGTGCGTTCACGCATATTTTGCGCACTGGCTCCCGCTCCAGTTGCAGCTTCTGCCTCACCACTGCCAGACTCTGCACCAGCACTACCGTTGCTGCCACCATTGCTGACCGGACTGGCTCCGTTGGTGCCTGCGGTTGTTGTCGCTGTTTTGGTTGTTGTTGGTGTTAGTTGTTTGTTGCACTTGTAAGTGTCATGCTCAGGTATGGTTTCCGTTTGTATGCAATTCAGGTGCAAGACACCTTTCCAGCCCAGGGAATTGGAGCGCGCTCTCAGCTGAGTGGGTGTGGCAGGCGGTGGGCCGGGGTGGAGTATTTCATAAGCGTCTTGTGAGATTTCAGGCATGTTTTTCTGTTTATTTTTTGTGTGTTTTGTTTGATACAATTTTTTATGGGGGGGAATTTTGGAATGTGAACTTTTGGAATTGCCACCACAAATTATCTCACTTATGGGGAGGTGTGAGTGGGGAGGTGTGAGTGGGGAGGTGTGAGTGGGTTTGATTGAGTGTATGTTTGTTTGGGTGGGTGAGTATTTTCTTGTTAAACTTATTTTTTGTTGATGTTTTTTTTTGTATACTTTCTTTGTTTGTTGTTGCTTTAACTATTCGAACGCTGCCGCTGTTTGGCATTCAACTAAATTCAGCAAAAGCGGAAAATTTTCGCACTACACTCAAAATCGGTCGCGTATCTTATCATCACATGCGAACGGGCCTTATCAGCAAAACGTCACTTGCGGCTGCTGTTGTGGTTGCTATTTTGGCTGGTTTATATTCTTTTCCCTTTCCAGCTGTGTTTGACGATATGACTTGAGCTGAAGTGAATTGTACGTACTTGTATCTCTCTTTCTTTGTGCTCTCCTAAACTTCTGTTGTGTGTTTTCTTATGTTTTTTATTTTGAGCTTTTTTTGTGCTCTTTTGCGGCGTTCTTCCTGCTTCTTCACGTGCGATTCTGTTGTTTAGTTTCGTTTAATTAGCCTGCTTGCAACTTGTTTGCGGGCTCCGAGATTGTTATGCCCAGAGAATTGTTTCTTCTCTGGTTTCGCCGCTGCTCTGAGTATGAGTTTCTTACTGCGGGTATGCTCCTCAACACGTGTCGCGCATTTCACTTTTCCACTTTTCCACTAGCACTGCACATTCAGGTGGACGGGAGGGGGCAGACAAGTTAATTTACAAACTCAATTTGCAATTAAACAAAAAAAAATAATTGCAATTAAAAATTAAAATTAAACAATATTTATCGCTTTGATTTTATTGCTCTACACAAGCACACACCAACAGTTGAAGACCCCACCGCCGGCGTCTCCTTTGTCTCTCGCCTCGACTGAGTGTGCTGCGGCGTGCCAAAAGTATCTACGCGCCGAATAATTGCGATATATGAAAAGATTCTGGATTTTGCTTGCTTACTCGTTTCAGTTTTTGAGCTCTTTTTGCTCCGCTACATTTCCGTCATAAACTAAAAACTCGCAAAATAATGTTTCAAAAAGAAATTTGTGTAAAAATATCAGAGTACAAAACAAAAGCAAAAACAACGCTATGCGCTTTTCCGCCACTGCGTTCAATTTCGGTCGACGTACGCTTTTCAACTGATCGCTCGCTCAGTTGGACGCCGCCACGCTCGAGCTTGCTACACACGCCGCTGCCGCCGATCAAGCTGCTGAGGCCCCGTCGACCGAGTGAGTGAGTACACAGAGGGGAGCGCTCAAGAGCAGTCAATGACGTGCTCGTTGCTCTGTGCTCTGGGCTGTGCGGCACATATTTTCTTCGCCTGCTGCCGCTGCCATTCCACTCTCAGCAGTCACGTAAAGTGGGCCTCCAAATTTGTATTTTAATTTCTTATACTCGCATATGGGCAACTTTTGTGTGAGCGTGTGTGGGTGGTGGTTGAGTTGATTGGTTCCAAAATAAATAATTTGACTTAATTTGATTTTATGCACAAAGAAATTTATATTCGACCATGGTCAAAACGGAATTATGCCTTTTATGTTTACACGCGATTTGGGTTAATTTTTTGGCATGCACACTACACTCACCGTTGCAGGGCATGCTGAAGGTGGGCACCGCTTGGCAATGCCCATAATGAGGCATGACAATTGCAGTGACAATGGCAGTGACTCAATGAATCGTATGCGGACTTCCTATTGCTTGTAAAGACCGCAGCCAAAAGACCTGAGAGACGTTAATTATATCCTGTGGTTCCGTGGGGGAGCAAAGGGACACATAAGAGAGATATGGTGCTGAAATTGTCCATGGAGTTAGCAACAGAGTGAAGAGCTTTCTGGTGCTTCGAGAATATTTCTGTAAATCTACTTTCTACCAGAAAACAAACTATATACATATATCTCAACTTTGAATACCCAAATATGTTCATTTCCTCAAAGACTCTTTTGTTACAGAGAGCAGAGCTCACACTACTTTTTTTTCCTATAGGGAGAGTACATCTCTTGACCAACACAGATATTGAGCTGAAATTTTCCATGTAGTTGACAACAGAGGGAGGAGCTTTTTCGTTTGTGGGGAAAGCTCAAACACCCATTTTCAGGAAATCAACTTTCTTGTTAAGAAAAAAGGGCATAAAAACCAAAAGACAAATCGGGCTGGAATTATATAGGTAGGTATATATCTCAACTTTGATTACCCAGAGGAGCTGAACATATTTTGTAACAAATCGGACCATCAATACGCTTAAGAATCGGCTGACAAATATGTTAATTTCCTCTAAGACTATTTTGTTTCAGAGAGCAGAGCTCTCACTCTCTCTTTTTTCTCTTTTTTTCCTATAAAGAGAGTACAAATCTCGAACAACAGAGATATTGAGCTGAAATTTTCCATATTGTTAAGATTCAACTCCCGTATATAGACAGGGAATGTTTCCTTAAGCGTCGTAAGGCGAGCAATTTCTGAGCACCTCTTTTCTTATAAATATTTATATATATTTATTATTTATATATTTATGATTATTTATAATTTATATATCATAAACCACACAGAATTAGGGCTGAAATGTTCTCTGTAGATGAGTCTCAACAATAACCTGTAAAAATATTGGCAATTATTGGATAAGAAATACGCAAATTTCTACACAGCTTCCCTCTGGTAAAGATCACAGACAACGAAAAAACGAGATATTGGACTTTAAGTGGTATATAGGATAACTTCGAAACCTCAAATGGACAAATTTCACTCAAAAATAGAAATATAACTAAGCACAAATTTTTGATAAAAATCAACTAAAAAATATACAAAATTTGGAATATGTTTATCTGGAAATCCTAATCATATGGGATTACAAAATGGGACATACTGGCAATGATACATCATCATTGATGCAGTGATCCACGATCAATGAAGCAATGATGCACGACCAATGAAGCAATGATACACGATCAATGATGCAATGATGCACGATCAATGGTGCAATGATGCAGGATCATTGATGCAATGATGTAATGATACACGATCAGTGATAAAATGATCCAAGATCAATCAAGCAATGATCACGATCAATGATGCAATGATGCGCGATCATTGATGCAATGATCCACGATCAATGAAGCAATGGTGCACGATCAATGATGGAATGCTGCGCGATCAATGATGCAATGCTGCGCGATCATTGATGCAATGATCCACGATCAATGATGCAATGATGCACGATCAATGAAGCAATGATGCACGATCAATGGTGCAATGATGCAGGATCATTGATGCAATGATGTAATGATACACGATCAGTGATCCAAAGATGCACAATCAATGTAGCAATGATACACGATCAGTGATGTAAAGAGGCGCGATCAATGATGCAATAATGCATGAGCAATGATACAATGATGCACGATCGATGAAGCAATGATGCATGATCATTACTTAAATGATCCACGATCAGTGATGCAAAGATGCACGATCAATGAAGCAATGAATCACCTTGATCATGAATATCTCTTATAATACGTAGCAGCTTTGTGTTCATTTGGCAAATTTGAGCTTTAAGGTGGCCGTGTCTGTTGATATTTCACGCCCATAGCAACTTTGTGTTCAGTTTGCAAAATTCTGCATTAAGGTGGGGGTGTTTTTTGATATCGCATGCCCTCATTTAACATATAGGTTTATAGTTTTAACTTATGAGGGGAAAAAATCATCATCGACAACTAGAAACAAGTTTGAATACGATGAATATAGTCCCATATAACTTGAAAACTATAAACCTATACGCTAAATATGGGCTTGAGTTATCAACAAATACGACGCCTACTTTAAAACATATATTTGCATAGATAATATTTTCCTAGGATATGAGGTAATCTGTCACTCGATCTACCCAAATTTCAACCTTCTTGACTGGTTCCTTATGAAGTGTTGTGAGTGGTCACTGACTTTGGGAACTGGTTTGTGACACTTTAGTAGAAGAGTGGCGTAATAACACCACACTATTTACAGCCACGTACGGGTCGTTATGACCGACTATAACCACTGTTTTATAGTTATGTTAAAATATATACGATTTAGCTAAAAATTGTGTTTATTGTCTTATTTAGCAGACATGTCAAAATGTTTCGATTTTTCCATGTTTGGAATATTATTAATGAACATCAGAAATGTGAATATGCAAAATAACAACAACAACAATATTCGAAAAAGTTTCAAATATGAAATATGTAAATATATGCTAACAGAATACGCTTGCCATACGATTGCCATACAATATGCAAATATATGCCATTAATTTAGTGGTGTGGTTTTATACAAATCACTTCTGTCCCGACCCAGCCCGGCCCGGCCCGACATCCATGCCAAGTTAAGCTCAGGCAGCAACATCCGATAATTTAGCTTAAAATGCAAATCAGTTGTGGAAGCGTGAAGATAGCAATTTAAGAGCTGGTATCCATCATCATGATCCTATTAACTACACACAAACATATGCCACACCAGCGAGAAAATGATTGTAGGCCCGCCACGCACTGCCACAGATTGATTGGTTTACTTAAGTACGTTAATTAATTAGTCAAAACTTCAGGAAGGAGTTCTTCCAAATAATGCGCGGATTTCATCACAAATGCGCAGTTTTGAGAGCGTGCGTGTGTAGTCTAGGCATGAGTGCATTACTCATCCTCATAAGTGGAAGAAAATAAAGACAGGGGCTTAATTTGTCGACTGATGAAGTGACTCACTAATAAACAGCCGACTAAGTGAGTCAAGGCAACAGTCAACACATTCAGCCCCTGTCTTTACATGTGATCGGTGTTCCTTAGCTGGGAACTGTGTCAGATATATCTCAGAATATAATGGTGTGAATTCACTGGTTGGATCTGTTCAATAAGGAAGTGTTTTAAGTGACATTATGACCCTCACCGGAGGTAAGGAAAATATTCCATTTGAAATGGATTCCTTCCCCATTTCAGCCGGCATTCATAGCTAAAACGAGGTGTTACTATTAAAGATTGAGAACCACAGCTAGATACAGACCCTTACACATATATAGAGAGATTATACCTTACATCATAATTAATTAGGACTGTGAGGGGTTGAGGACCTAAGCAACTAAGCCTTCGAATCGAAGAGAAAAAGATCGTTTAGAAAGAAACATTTTTCTGGCCATGCCCGGGGCAGGATTAGTACCCGCTGAGTGTGAGTCTATCATACTTACCACTAAACTACAGAGGCTGGTATATATTTAGTAGATTGGAGATTAGATTAAATTAGAAAAGAGCGGGATCTAGTCACCTAGTCACTGTGACCTCAAATTGGCCTATTGTGACACACTTAAAAAATTAAAAATCCTCTGAGAATATATTATTTATTAAGGATTCTAATATACTTATTTAGCAAGAATAGTTCTTCCAAATATTTAGTAAGAACTGTTCTTTCATATATGTTAAGAGTTCTCACAGCAATGAACTTTGCAGCACCTATCCAATGGTCTAGGAAGAATTTCATAACATCTCTTGTAGAGCATGTCTTAAAGTCTGGCAACGCTGTTAGGAATATGATTATTCGATACAGTCACTCTTGGCCGTAATTTGTAGATGAACTTTTGCAGAACAAAATCGAGGAAAAAGTTCATTAAAGAGGAATTTCGGATAAATAATTGTTCAATCCTAAAAAGGACAATAAATATTGAATAATCTGGTGAATTTATAAAATATATTGGACAAAGAAGAACACTTTGGAGGCCTGTGAGATTATCTGTAAATGGAACATGTAATATCCCAAATGATTCTGCCTCGTTGTCGGTCATCTAAGATAATCCACATAAACCTTGTAAACAATGGACCAACAGTGGAGTGAACTTCGTAGTTGGTCTTCTAAGAATTATTCAGAGAAATCTTGTGACCAATGGAATTGAGTGAACTTCGTAGTCGGTCTTCTAAGAAGTATTCAGTGCAATCTTGTAAACTATGGGGCAACACCAGTACAGAAACAATGTGGTCATGGCGAATGATCAATGATCTGAATATATACCGCAAAACTATTACATGTCCCTGGACGAGTAACAATACTGAAACTTTTGATTAATCGTTTACGATATAGGAATCTTTCTGGAAACTGAATGAAATCGGTTCACTCTTTATGCATCTAAAATACAGGTGATGAAAAACAGATTGAAAAGAAATTGTTCCATATTTGATATAGGCTGAAAATGGACTGAGACCTCTACTGTCAGCATCTGGATCGCTTAAGTGAACCAATCGCAATATAGTGTTCAAAATTAATCAATATTTATTGACTTTTCAATATTGACCTTGACTTTTCAATATTGACATTGACTTTTCAATATTGACATTGACTTTTCAATATGACAAGTGCAACTTGTATTCTCAATTCACTATTTTTGAGTTGTTGGGAAATTTCTGCAGAATAGTGAATGAATAAACTCATTTTTGTAGCTCAATTGACAACAACTTCATTTGCATATTTCTGTTTACATATTTTGTTTGCATGCCTACTGGCACGTTCAGAGCCGTCCGGATATATATCAATGTGGTAACTCGTGTTAGCGAGAGATAAACTCCTCTGCAGTGAAATGGAACAGAAAATATCAAATGGAAATATTTGTTTATCAACGAATTTTTGATGTCAACAAAAACAAAAGCAATCAACACAACACAACACAATACCGCATAACAACAGCACTCAATAGAAAACATAACAACAACACTCAATAAAAAACATAACAACAACACTCAATGGAAAACATGAACAACAACACTCAATGGAAACCATGAACAACAACACTCAATGGAAAACATGAACAACACTCAATGGAAAACATGAACAACGCACTGTTTTTGTCACTTTCATTTGTTGTTCGGTACTCCGAGTAATTCCAAAAATGTGCGGAGGTGTTCTGAAGTATCTCTTTATATACGAGTACGAGTGCGAGTATTTGCGGTGGGAGAACTGAGAAGACACTCACAGTACTGAGTCTCCAAGTGCGAGCGCGCCCTTTTCTCTAATTATAATTTATACCGGAAATTCTACTGACATTGTTCAAGACTTTGAGATGGCAATGAGGATAATGTCAGAAATATGCCATTTACTTGATGAAGAGAATTCTTAAAAACAATAAAATAATTGCCAAAACAAATGATAAAGAAATTATGGGAAGAAAAATTTTATAATATAATAAAAATATCAAAACCAAATTGAATAAAAATACTAATAAATTGAAAAAATATTAAAAACTTGAAAAAAGTATGAAATAAATTTAAATTAAATTAAATAAAAAATTAATGAAATTACTATAAAAAATTAAAAAACTACAATATAAAACAATAAAATAATAAAAATAAAAAATAAATTGTGACACAAATTTATGAAATTTTACAAATTAAAAAATAAAGATATTATAAAAACCAATTATTTAATGGAAAATAATTTATTATTATTATATTTTTATTTTATTAGCAATATAACAATAAATTAACAAAAATAATTCAATGTACAAAAACATATAAAAATGTTTTGAAATAAAAAATATAGAAAAATTTCAAATTATACAATAAAAATTAAATTTGCAAAAAATGTATTTGAAATTAAAATAAAAATATAATAAAATAAAAAATAAAATAAAAAAATTTGAATTTAAAAAAAATTAAAAAAATTAATTTAAATTTAATTTAAGGAAAAATGTTTTTAAAATCAAAATAACAAAAATAATTTAAAAAAAAAACAACTAAATTAATATCAATTTAAATGTTCAAATAAAATAAAAAATTAAAAAAAATTTAATTAAAATATAATTTAAAGAAATATATTTTTAAAATCAAAATAATTTAAAATAAAAAATAACTAAAATAATTTCAGTAACAAATAATATATAACAAGAAAATAAATTAAATAAAAAAATATATAAAAATAAAATAAAAAATGAGTTTAAAATCAAAATACTAAAATTATTTTATTATTAAATTAAGAAAAACAACAACAACAAAAATTACAATTTAAAAAAAATTTATGAAAATAAAAAGTATATAAAAAATTAAATTTCAAAAATTAAATATTAAATTTAATTTAAAAAAAAACTTATTTAAAAACAAAAAATTAAATTTAAAAAAAAATGTTAAAAATTTTATTTAGCAAATAAAAATTAATTTTCAAAATAAAAATGTATTCAAAATTAAAATAACAAAAAAACATTAAAGAAAAATTATTAAAATTAAAAAAGAAAAAATTTAAAGATCATAAGAAACACATATACGAGGGCGGATTGATATTGAAGCTACCTAACCCTACGTCTCCACGGGCAATTTTTGATGGTATGCCATTGGCAATTTCAAGCAATGGAGACTCCAAATTGCTTCAAGTTGGCAATGTATGTTATGAAATATGTTATGCCATAAATTGCCAACGTGCTGTGTTGCAATCAGTTGTCATTTTGTTTGTTTGACAGCCTTTTTTCATTTTTTCGTGACGCTCACAGTGGAAGCATCGTCGGACATTTTCGTTTTACCGCATCTATTAAATTAATAAAAACGCTAAAGTGAATGGAGACTGTGCATTTGCATTCTTTGTAATAAAGGATTCACCCAGAATTTCGGTTTCCTTCTTTTTTCCTCTTCATCGTATAAATAAAAAAATGTTTCAAGCGTGGGTACAGCGAACTAGATTGATTGACGGCATTTTCAAAATGACAATGGCATAACATCGCAATGCCCACCATTAAAAGTTTGCCAACCATTGCAATCAAATTTGACAGATGTTATGCCATCAAAAATTGCCCGTGGAGACGTAGGGTAAGTAGGAAAAAAACATTCGTTTTTTTTCAAAAACCATTTATTTCTCAACATAGTCTCCTTTTACTTCGACACACTTAGTAAGACGATATTCCAACTTTTTTATACCATCTGAATAATACGATTTCGGGAACCCCTCAAAATACGCGTTAGTTTCGGTAATCACTTCTTCGTTTGAGATGAATCTTTTTCCTGCGAGCCATTTTTTCAAGTTTGGAAACAGGAAAAAGTCACTAGGAGCTAAATCTGGACAATAAGGTGGATGATTAACCAATTCGAAGTGTATTTCACGTAATTTTAGCATCGTATCTAATGCTGTGTGAACCGGTGCGTTGTCTTGAAGAAAGAGCATTTTTTTCTTCTTTAAATCTGGTCGTTTTTCCTTGATTGCATCAATCAATTGATCCAATAATGCACGATAATACTTTCCTGTGATTGTGGATCATTTTTCAAGATAATCGATGAGCAATATTCCGTGTGCATCCAAAAATACAGTGGCCATAACCTTGCCAGCCGTTTTCACTGCCTTCGCCTTCTTCGGAGCACTTCCACCAGCTTCCACCCATTGTTTCGATTGATTTTTGGTTTCAGGTGTGTAGTGGTGGACCCACGTTTCATCAACAGTTATTAATCGACGCCAAAAATCAACAGGATTACGCTTTATCATGTCCAAACACCGCTGTGAAGTGGTCTGTCACTCGTTTTTGTTCGACACTGAGCAAACGCGGCACCCATCTTGCCGATAGCTTTTTCATATGCAAATGTTCATGCAAAATGTTAAACGCACGTTCATATGATATGTTTACCATTTCAACAATCTCACGCAACTTGACTCGGCGATCATTCATAACGATATCGAGGATTTTCTTGATATTTTCTTCAGTAACCACCTCTTTTGGCCTTCCTGTTGATGGTATTGTTGCAGTGCTTGTTCGGCCGCGTTTAAATTCAGCAATCCAATATTTTACCATGTAATCTGACGGAGCAGACTCACCGTAATGTTTATCGAGCTTTTCTTTTGTCTCTTTCGCCGTTTTCCCTTTCAAATAATAGTGTTTAATCACTGCACGAAATTCGCTTTTTTCCATTTTTCAAGAAACACAAAAGTTGCTTACTTCAAACGACTACAACAAATAAACTAATCGATGAATTTGGGTGAAATTTTAACAGCTGACGTTTGACAGATCGCAATTTCTAAAAAAAAAGTTTTTGTGTTTGTGCTGCCATCTAGCGCTAGGTAGCTTCAATATTAATCCGCCCTCGTATAATATATACGAGGTATTCGGTTATCAAGACGGCAAATGGACCCATGAAATCTGGTCCCTATTTCTCAATGTCATTGGAACCTACAAAGTCATTGATCTCCAGCCAATATCTCGCAATGAGAAATCCATGAGAACCTCCGAGCGCTCACAACCGATACTGTTTCTTCAGGCTTTAACCTCTTGTAAAGAGTCCTGCAGGAGTTGAAACAGATTGGGGTCAATAAGACCCCACTTCCTAGCGCTCACAATCGATACTATTTCTTGAGGCTTTCATCGCTGTAGAGTCCTGCAGGAGTTGAAACAGATTGGGGTCAATAAGACCCCACTGAAAATTCCGGGTAGCAATAAAATCGCATATTAAACCTAATTTATCGCACTTGTTCACCAGACTCAGAACCGAAGGAAACGAGAGTCGAGGGGAATTTGTAGAAAAAAGGACTAAACATTTCTGGGAAAATTGATCAATCATTTCTGATCGAAATCAACTCATTGACATAAGCACGCAATGCTTGTGAACTTTTCTTATTTGTTTAAAAAAAAGAAGCAATATTGTAAATAAATAACAACTCAAAGTCAACAACAACAACACAAGCATAGACGAAAAAGGTGTCAGTAACGATTGCGAAACAGGCGTTAACAAATTGCTGATAACGTGCCCCGCACGGAGATAATACCAGGCAGGCCACCTAAAAACACTGATAAGGCGCTGCGGTTACACTGCGTACTGGCATGCAACCTTAGCACAAATGCAACTGCTTCCAGTGTTTAGGAGCAACCGCATCAAAGCTGCGATTTGCGCCATGTTTTTGTTCTATAAATTGCGCTCAATTGGCGTTAAAATGCAAACAGTCTAAAAATACAACGACAAAAATAAATAAATTCATATTTATAAACGAACAAATTGAATAAGAAAAACAAAAACAAAAGGTCGAAGAACTTCATGATTGCACAACTGCAGAAAACAAAAGAAAAACATGTTCAAAAAATTAATAAAATGTTTATATTTGAACAAGGAATATGATAGGAAAAAAACAATTTATAGGGAGAAAAACAAAATTAATTCAATTAATATATACTCGTATATTAATATAATAAGAAGTGAAGCCAACTTTTCATTATACAGATAGTTTCAAATCAATCGAACCCTGGCCAGTGACAACTCTTCTACATCAAGGATTTTGGCATAGCCAGTACTATTGATCG
This sequence comes from Clusia tigrina, assembly GCA_920105625.2. Classification (NCBI taxonomy): domain Eukaryota; kingdom Metazoa; phylum Arthropoda; class Insecta; order Diptera; family Clusiidae; genus Clusia; species Clusia tigrina. The sequence goes on along the minus strand of OV050033.1, from coordinate 164,030,741 downwards.
ATACTTGCTATCTGCTGAATCCTGTTTAGAGCTCTCTCTTCTGATCATTCACCAGTGACTTATTGAATAGGTGTTCTAACCTAGACTACGTGTCTTCAGGCCAACCCACATACTGGCCCTCTGACCCTTAAAAAGTGCCCGATCTCATCGACTTTGGCATAACCGGTGGTATTGATCGAGACTTGCTATCTGCTGAATCCTGTTTAGAGCTCTCTTCTGATCATTCACCAGTGACTTATTGAATCGGTGTTCTAACATAGACTTCATGTCTACATACTGGCCCTCTGACCCTTAAAAAGTGCCCGACCTTTTCGATTTTGGCATAACCAATGGTATTGATCGATACTTGCTATCTGCAGAATCCTGTTTAGAGCTCTCTCTTCTGATCATTCACCAGTGACTTATTGAATAGGTGCTCTAACATAGACTACGTGTCTTCAGGCCAACCCACATACTGGCCCTCTGACCCTTAAAAAGTGCCCGACCTCTGCGAGTTTGGCATAACCAGTGCTATTGATCGATACTTGCTATCTGCAGAATCCTGTTTAGAGCTCTCTCTTCTGATCATTCACCAGTGACTTATTGAATAGGTGTTCTAACCTAGACTACGTGTATTCAGGCCAACCCACATACTGGCCTTCTGACTCTTAAAAAGTGCCCGATCTCATCGACTTTGGCATAACCGGTGGTATTGATCGAGACTTGCTATCTGCTGAATCTTGTTTAGAGCTCTCTTCTGATCATTCACCAGTGACTTATTGAATCGGTGTTCTAACATAGACTTCATGTCTACATACTGGCCCTCTGACCCTTAAAAAGTGCCCGACCTCTTCGATTTTGGCATAACCAGTGGTATTGATCGGGACTTGTTATCTGCAGAATCCTGTTAGAGCTCTCTCTTCTGATCATTCACCAGTGACTTATTGAATAGGTGTTCTAACCTAGACTACGTGTCTTCAGGCCAACCCACATACTGGCCTTCTCACTCTTAAAAAGTGCCCGATCTCATCGACTTTGGCATAACCGGTGGTATTGATCGAGACTTGCTATCTGCTGAATCCTGTTTAGAGCTCTCTTCTGATCATTCACCAGTGATTATATGCCTACATAAACAAGCCCAACTCGGTAAGAAAGTAGCCCAGCTAACTAATAAAAGAACAAGCTGGCAGTCAAATAAACATTGGTCCTCGACTAAAGAGCGCAATTAATATTGACTCGGCACTTTTGGCCATCAACTCAGTTCTGGCATCTCCAGCCCCATACACTCTTCTCCGGTAGCCTCGTTGTCTCACTCCACAGCTTATACATCATCCGTAGTTATCGATAATCTCGTTAAGGAGAAAAGGCGCTTAAGAATAGAGTGGCAACAAAATAGATCATCCTTCGCCAAACAGAAACTAGCTCGAGCAAAAAAACGCCTCCGAGAAGCACTGAACGATCTATGGAACAGTGGCTTCGAATCGCCTTGAGGAGCATTTGATGAAAATAGAAGTGTGGCTGGAAAATTGGACAATTAAGGCCAAAAGCATTCATTAGGAGAGAAACATGCCCTGTGATTACACTAAACAATGTTGCTATTCCTCAATCGTATACGGTAACATGCATAGGAGTTCTTCTAGCCAGACGACTAACGTGGCGGTGCCATATTGAGGCGAAAAGAATGCAGATTGGTTACTCAACTCCAAGTCAAGGCTTCGTTCAGAACATAAACTTCTATTGTACAAGGCAGTGATCAAACCAATTTGGGCATACGGAGCTGAGCTGTGGGGAAAGGCTAGTTCAACGTCGAGCTGATACAACGAGCGCATTCAAAAATTTTGCGTGCAATCACGGGTGCGCCTTGGTTCACTAGAAATGCTGACATCCATAAGTACCTCAACATTCCGATTGTTAAAAGTGAGCTCACAGAGACCATGGTCAAACAATTCATAAATAATTATTTGAACATGGCATGCTACCTCTACGGTATAACCAACTCAACGTTGCGTGCCAGGCTCAACGGAGGCATCACAAATTCTAATTTAAATAGAAATTCAAAAACCACAAAATGTTATTCATTTGCATTGGATGCCGGTGCCGATGACAGCCGAAGAAGACAACACGCAAATTTGCATTTTCTTATTTATTTTAGGTTTATATCAAGAGTCAACAACAACACCAACAATAACAGCGGCAAAACATGTAAACAAACACAGGCAATGAGAGGGAAAAAAGCTCAAGAATTTTCCACAGCAACACGACCAACAAAAGGCGGACGTGCGTTCGACTGCGTGACGCACTTCAATCGCTGGCAACGGTGAAAATGATGCGGCGTCATGGCCCACAAAACCAGCTGTTTGCGATTTCTCTTTCAGTCAGTTGCGAAGTGAACTCGCCCTCCGTCTCTCTCTCTCTCTCTCAATTTTCTTGAAAGACTGCACTAGTTGCTTAGTGAACACTCTCTCTCATTTGTCTTCAAATATTGAGTTAGTTGCTTAGTGAATTCGCACTCTGTCTCTCAATTTACTTGAAAGAGACTGCACTAGTTTCTTAGTCAACTCACTCTCTCATTTGTCTGCAAAGATTACGTCAGTAGCTTAGTGAACTCACTCTCTCTCACTTTTCTTCAAGGATTGAGTTAACTTGCCTTAGAGAAGAGTGTCTCTCTTACTATACTTTTCTTAAAAGATTGCATGAGTTGCTTAGATAGAAGTGGGGTAGGCCGGAGAACCAACAAAGAAGGAGCTCTCAAAGCACTCAGGCATTGATGCACAGTGTACTCTAAGCCTGGAAATATTAGGGTGGGCGGTATTACTTAAAGAAGTTTGAAAAGGTGTAACTCCCATTTAACAATCCTCTGACTCTTTTAAGAATCTCAGAAGTCTGTCCAGGGATAAGGAAAGTACATTGTCCATTCCCAATACATCTGACCCTTATATGGGTCTGCTCATTTTGGCAAAGGCAGGACAAGAGAAAGGTATAATAATAATAATAATAATAAAAACTTATTCCAAAGAGAGGTGTCTCTTTACTTCCTTTTCGAAGTCTCCGCCAAAACCACTATAGTGCGGCTTCTCCTATAAAAATATATGAAACAAATCTCTCTTTCTTCTGATTGGTGTTGTGATTGTTTCCTTAAAGGAATAACTCAATCGAAAAAGAGAGTAGTGTAGTGCTAGTTATATTCCCTTCTAAAAGTGTATTATACAAAAGTGGGAGTGTTTGTAGGCTTGGTAGTCTTTTTCTGTGAGAGGAACACCTCGTTATTGTCTCTCTTACAGAAAGGACTCACTGCGAAAGAGAATATTACTTAGTTCATGTATGAAGAGAGTTTTTGCAACAGAATGAGAAAACCACCCTTGAATACTACCTCCTAACTTATGAAGTTCCTCATCTACAGAATCCATTTCCACCCTTGTAATTTGTGGTACAAAATACTCAAATGATCTGTTAATAATTAAAAGAGAGCTCTGCTCATTCAAAAGCAACCTAACTTAGTCCAGAATCCTTCTATTGTGTGTTGATATGGATTTATGGATAGTTTGCAATATGGTACTTTATGCGAAGGTGATGAGCAATTTTAAGATATTTGTATATGGGTCGAAATACTGTAGAACAGCATGGAAGGAATTCTCAAACTCTTCCATCTATAGAAAATTATATATAAAGATAAAAGAGTTTGCCCGGATTTGATAATCATTCCAGCTGACCATCCTAGAATATCCCTTTTACATCATTAGGGGTATAAATAAGTAAGGTTTATCACAGAAAATTATGAGCCAAATATGAGCCTGTAATTCAAGTGATGAAACAATCGTCTAGTTCCATAAAAAAACCCCTGGAAGCGTACGTTTACGGATCGGAAGTTGTGTAATTTTGGATTACTTTCAATGGGGTTGCGTTGTTACTCAGCTCTAACGAGTCAAGACCTCAAAAAGAAGATAAGAGACTTTGAAACATTATCAAGACGCGTTCCAGAGATCGGGTAATTTCACAGAAGGGTTTACGTTGTCACTCCTCTATAAGGGTTTAGCAGCTCACGACATATGACACTTTAATAAGCTCCCTGAACGCGTCCCAGAGATCGGTTGATTTCATATATTATAATTACCTTCAATGGAATTACGATGGCACTTCTCTATAAGGATTACTTTTCAATGACGGTTAAGTAAGTTGTCACCCTCTATAAGGGTTCAACAGCTCACAACACACGTTTTAAAAAGTTCCCTGGTTGCATATGATCACAACCCAGAGATCGTGTGATTTGACACAATTGGATTACTTTCAATGGGACTGGGTTGTCATTCGGCTCTAAACAGTCAAGACTTCAAGAGCAGCACACGAGGCTTTGAAAAGTTCCTTGGACGCGTTTCAGAGATCAGGTGATTTTAGATATTAGGATTACTTTCAATGGGGTTACGTTGTCTACCGAATCGAGAACTCAAGAACAACACACGGCGATTTGAAACGTTGCTTTAACGGATTCCAGAGATCGGGTTATTTGACATATTAGGATTTCTTTCCATGGAATTGCGTTATCACTTTTCTATACGGATTATTTTCTATGGGGTTGGGTTGTCATTCGGCTCTAACGAACAACACACAACGCTAAACTAGACGAACATGTCAGATGTCATTCATACTAAGATCTCTAACGATTCGGGATCTGAAGAACAATATGCAATACTAAAGTACACGAACACCTCAGATGTTATTCATACTGAGATCTCTCGATTGCGTACCAGTCAGCGAAGATGGTCCCGCACATTTATTCCCATTACTTCTTCTTTTATCGTATACAAAAATGTGGTACATTCCATATCGATTATTTTTTATATAGAAATTTAAAATTTGCCCTGTATACGAATGGATTTGTCGGTAGAATCTTCAGGACCAATTTTCCTGGAGGATTTTATGTTCCTTCAGTTATGGAATTCCCTGCTTTTTAGGACTGTGGGGACTTCAATTGTCCTGGAGAGATTTTATGTCCCTTCTCAGCAATTGGATCCACTGTTTTTGAATACTCTATGCTTAGCTAAGTAAATGGATGCTCGACTTACCTGTGGGCCGCCTTGCGGTAGTACTTTTTCTGGCCAATGTGTACATCCGATGTGGGTGAAGTCGGATAAACTTCAAACGATCCGTCCTCCATTGGTAGATTGAACTAAACAAGAAAAAAGGAATAAAAGGAAGGAGATTTTTAAGAAACGGTTCCATTGAAATTTAGTTTAAAAGCACATTAAATTGCTAATTTGAGTAAGAAGCAAATTTAGATACAGGTACAAAGCGGAAGGAATGGAAAGGATACATCACAATAAACGGATAAATGCGAGGCAAATAAAATGACAAAGCAAGGCAAGCGTTAATATTGAATCAGAAAGCCAAATAAATGAGAATGATGATGAAAAAAAGGTAAAGTTATTTACACAAATTATTTGCACAAGGAAGCGGCACAAAGAAAATTGACACACACCGCAAATGAAACCCTTTCCTGGAAACTGGCGCGGAACGATGACAAACGCAAATAACAAATTTGCGCCCAGCGGAGTTAACGAATTTCCGCTTTTGTCAATGGAAAATTAGAAAACGCTGCTCCACCCAACAATGACGGAAATGATAATAATGCAAAGCTGAAAATGACAATGACTGAAGTGGAATGGAGTGGAGTCGAAGCAGGACGAAGGAGCTGGCTTGTGGCGCGGTAATAGATACGCCACACAATGAGTTATGCTGTGAGCGATTGTACACATGGCATAAATGGAAGCAGCACACGCTGTGGAGTGCTGGAAGGCGGCCATCAGTAACTGAGACTGTTACGAAGGCTGCTGTGTTGGGGAAAGTGACAGTTTTGGAGTAAAGTTTAAACATGCAAAATATTTTTACATGTAATACGAGTTTTTTGTTTGTTGGGAAAACAATTTGGTATGTTCTTGAGCGAGGAGCGTGATGGAAATCTGAAGAGCTTCCCTTTGAATGTCGCATAGTCGCACACATTGCTGGGCTGCAAATGACAGTGAGTCGACCGTTACGTTTATTACCCGTGAATGAATATTCATAAAATTCCATGCGCCTCCTTCCTGATCGCTTAAGGGAGCATGACATTTTAACTTGGAACGGAGTACGTGATTAGAATTCTTGAATAAATGCCTGGCAGCAGGGCAGCGTGGCCATGGCTTCTCTACGGTATTCCCGGTTCCATTTGAATTTGCTATTCTGAGCAGTGATTTGCATATCGCCGCTGTGAGGCACACTTCCTCGCTGAGGTATTCGTACATACTCGTACGTGGCTTTCCAGTTGGTCGCTCTTACAGCAATTCTGTACGCAGTTTGTTAGCATATTGCGGCATCGTCTGTGCTGGTTTACTTGGCACATGCCCAGCCAGCCAGCTTGGCCCGCAGTTTACTCAGTTGTTTGTGCTTCAATCTAAGTATCAGACCAGCTACAAGAGCATCCGTGCTCCAGTTGTGACCGCCCCAGTTGTGACCACACTAAGTGCGCTTGTATAAACAAAAGTAAGGGCTATAATCGTCAACATAGACGAGTACACTCAGTGTCCTTTTCAACTGAGAAATCCCAGAGAGTCTCCTCCGTCCAATTTAAATGTTTCAAAGCTCATCGCCGTCAACTTATACGAGTACACTCAGTGTCGTCTTCAATTGAGAACTCCCAGAGAGTCTCCTCTGTTAATTTAAATGTTTCAAAGTTTCCTGACTGACTTAGCAGCACGTAGGGAATCACTGAAGTGGCTCCCAGGAAACCCGTTGCCATAATCTATTTCATTAAATACAATGCACAGGGTGAGCGGTTTCTGGAGCAGATCAAACCGCAGAACGATGATGTGTCGTCTATATGGAGAATTGGTCTTACTCCATGTTCGACGATTTCTCTGTATACACTTTTAGATGATAAGGAAGCAGACAGACGCATGTGGAACTAATATTGTAGAGGAACATTGGCCGTAAAAGGTACTCGCAGATTGACTCTTCAATCATAAAATAGATTGACTCCATTCAAAAGTGATTGCAGTCGTCAATCATAAAATAGTTTGACTCCATTCATAAGTGATTGCAGTCGTCAATCGTAAAAGAAATTGACTCCATTCAAAAGTGATTGCAGCCGTCAATCATAAAATTGATTGACTCCATTCAAAAGTGATTGCAGTGTTCAATCATAAAATAGATTGACTCCATTCAAAAGTGATTGCAGTCGTCAATCATAAAATAAGTCACCATTTCTTTGGAAAACACTCTGATAGGAGGTTTTGATTGGAGTCATTTCCAGTCATGGGAATACAATAATTTTGATTGCATTCTCCTGCTGATTCAATCTTTGACTAAAACTGGAAGACAATTGAAGTCAAAGGAGAAATCAAATTTGACAAAGTGGAAGTAATTTGAATTATTGAGTGATTGAATGAAGGATTGATTTAATTTGCGTGATTGAATGATTTGAGTTGATTGAATGATTGCAAGTGATTGAATGATTTGAGTTGATTGAATGACTGCAAATTATTGAATGATTTGAGTTGATTGAATGACTGCAAATTATTGAATGATTACAAGTGGTTACACGAGTGCAAATGATTGAATGATTTGAGTTGATTGAATGATTGCAAGTGATTGAATGACTGCAAGTAATTGAATGATTACAAGTGGTTGCACGACTGCAAATGATTGAATGATTTGAGTTGATTGAATGACTGCAAATGATTGAATGATTTGAGTTGATTGAATGACTGCAAATTATTGAATGATTTGAGTTGATTGAATGACTGCAAATTATTGAATGATTACAAGTGGTTACACGAGTGCAAATGATTGAATGATTTGAGTTGATTGAATGACTGCAAATTATTGAATGATTTGAGTTGATTGAATGACTGCAAGTGATTGAATGATTACAAGTGGTTGCACGACTGCAAATTATTGAATGACTTGAAGTGGCTGAAATCGTTTGAAGTGATTGCATGTATTGCAAGAATTTGCCTGAACGATTTCAACTGATTTAATATAGGAATGCAGGCACGTCTTAAGAACATTGTTCGGGGTTAATTTCACCAAAAGAAGAGTTCTCAACTGGACTACTATCTTTAAAGACCTTATAAGTTTTAGCGTATATTAAACTAGTCTGAGTAGGTGGAAATAGTGCTTTCTTCATAAATTTGCATATATAACTATTTTATATAGTAACGAAGTAGCTTGGAAAGTGAATGGGCGTGTCTTTGGACTACTCCTTTTCGGTGAATGACACTAAGTAGCATTTTTTTATAATTTCATGAGGTTGCTGAACAAATGCTGCATCTTGAGATTTTGATTGTCAGGTCCAATATACCCGGTAACCCGAAAACTATGTGCTAATATCGCTTTTTATTAAAGGGAACTATTTGGTGTGCCACAAATTGGAAGGCTGAAGGAAAGTTATTCATCAAAAAGACACATAATAGGTTTTCTTTAACGATCACATCACTTTTGTTAGTATGATTTTCTGGAAGGTTTCATTGAATTCCTTCGGAGTCTCCTCTTATCGATTTCTGAATATGACTCCAATGAGAGTATGAGGACCCCTATTGAAATATTATTGGAATCCTATTGAAAATCCGAGAAACAGAACTCCGCTGATATATTCACAATATAGTTAATTGTGAATTTTAGCTTTATTGGGAATTTAACTGATCTTTTCATGTGGTATATTCACAATAGAGTTGAATATGAATTGTTGCCTTATTGGGAGTTTGAACTGATGTTTTCATATACATTTTCATGTGGTATATTCACAATAGAGTCGATTGTGAATTGTTGCCTTATTGGGAATTGAACTGAGCTATTTTATCATATTTCCGCCCTTAAAAAACTAGAAAATAAAGTTTTTATTTACTTACACCATCTGCATCCGTGAAAAAGCGCACTCGTGACATTTCAGAAATAAGTTTTTGTGATTTTTGTTGTTGTATTTTCTGTTGTTGTTGTTCTTGTTGTTGTGGCTGTGGTGGTGTCGATGGTGGTGTTGGCTTTTTTTGTTGTTGTTGCTGCATAAGGTGTTAGTGTGCTGGTTTAATATTTGCCTTCGTGGCACAGAAAGGCGTGCGGAGTGCTGTTGCAATGCAATTAATGCGTGCCAAATAACTTTTTATTGTTTTTATTATTATTGTTTTGTTATTTTCTACAGTATTAATTTGTGTTGTGTTTCAGCTTTTGTTGATCTTAGCAGAGTAAATTTAAAAACATACGCACAACGTAGCAATAAAAAAATATTCACAATTTATTAATTAAAAATATAAAATTTTTACTCTGTGCTCTCGATTGTAATGGAAAAATGGGCCAATTAAAACAAATAGGAACGGAATTCGAAAACAACGTGCAAGTTAGTCGAACAGAGGTGAATAAGGTTACATAAAAGAATATGCCTAGAAATATGCTACAAAAATTGATAATGTTACAAAGCAATGGGAATGAGCTTTCAAATGGAAAAAAGAAGCCAGGCCCAACGACTCCAGGTGCACTCTAAACATATACTTAAGGGGACAAACTTATGGCTATGCAAGATAATAAGTTAAGAGTTGTATAGGGCGGAAATTTACCATTGAATAGGCGGAAATCTACCATTGAATATGGCGGAAATTTATCACTATATAGGTCAGCAGAACCAGCACCAAAAACTGGATTGCCGAATAACTCCCTTAATCCCTAGCTTAAGCACCTAATCAGGCACTCTTTAACTCAGAGTAAACTCATAGAAACTGACATAATTGAAGCCGCACAACACCATGACTGGTTATATATAAAAATTACACATGCACTCAGTCCCGACCGGTCAATTAAACAGACTGCCGGCCACTTGCGTGAATGGTTTCCTTTTGGTTGGATTTCGGAGCTCTTTGCTAAATTTAGCTCATGGCTGCTTAAGCTAATTAAAATGTTCAAAGATTTTTAATAGCATTTCTTTACTTGGACGCTAAATTGGAAAAGTGAATTTCATTTCACAAACTGGCACAGTTCCTAATACGAATTTGAGTACAAAAATATTTTTCTTTGTGTCATTACAAGACTCCATTCGCACATTTCACGCCACTCAAAATAGCTTTTCCAATGAGATGATTTCTTTGTGTGTGTTCTTTGGATTATCTGCAAATTTTCCGCTACTCACTGACTGACGCCGACCTCAATTTAGTTCACTCGAAAACTGTTTAAAGAAATATTTATGGACATACAAATATGGCTAAAGTAGGTTTTCTTAGCGCCTGTGGCTATGGCCTCCATGAGAAATCATAGGCAAACACAATGTTGGCGGCAATTAATCATCTCCGATTCTGGCGTATGACCTAATCTCTTCCAAGTATCTTGGTAAAGTGCTGGAGAGTGGCAGTTTATGTTTTTTTTAATGCCATCATGACTCCGAATAACTTGGTATGTCTGCTAATATAGCTCAGCTTTTACCAAAAGTGAGATCGAAATTTAACAATACTGTTGGTTACCAGGATGAATCCACATTAAGTACGAGGCCAGACCAAATTCATGGGTATGAGCCTAAATGTAATCAGGCCTTTTATGGGCCTTCCAATTATTCGATATGGAAGAACTGCCATTTTTCATTGCAAAGTGAGTCATTTTTCATTGCAAAGTGACTAATTTTTCAATGCAAAGTGGTAATTTTTCATTACAAAATGAGTCACTTTCATTGCAAAGTGGGTTTTTTTTAAGTGCAAAGTGGGTCATTTTAATTCCATTGTGAGTAATTTTTCTTTGCAAAGTGAGTAATTTTTCACTGCCAAGTGAGTAATTGTTCACTATAAAGTGAGTCGTTTTCCTTGCAAAGTGAGTTGTTTTTCATTGCAAATTGAATACTTTTTCAATGCAAAGTGAAACATTTTTCATTGTAAAGTGAGTAATTTTTCATTGCAAAGTGAGTACTTTTTCACTGCAAAGTGAATCATTTTTCATTACAAAATGAGTAGTTTTTCATTGCAAAGTGAGTAATTTTTCATTGTAAAGTGAGTAATTTTTCATTGCAAAGTGAGTACTTTTTCATTGCAAAGTGAGTAATTTTTCATTGCAAAGTGAGTAATTTTTCATTAGAAAGTGAGTCATTTCTGATTGCAACGTGAGTAATTTTTCTTTGCAAAGTGAGTACTTTTTCACTGCAAAGTGAATCATTTTTCATTACAAAATGAGTAGTTTTTCATTGCAAAGTAAGTAATTTTTCATTGCAAACTGAGTAATTTTCATTGCAAAGTGAGTAATTTTTCACTACAAAGTGAGTCTTTTTCTTCGCAAAGTGAGTAGTTTTTCACTGCAAAGTGAGTAATTTTTCACCACAAAGTGAGTCATTTTTCATTGCAAATTGAGTAATTTTTGCTTGCTTTTGTTTTTTATCACTTTTCTTGAGAACCCACAAGGTCACCTGTAGCCCATGTGACACCAGACTAAATGCCACCACTGTGGTGAGTTTCTCCTTAGTTAGCTGACAAGCTTGTTAGACATTAGCCTAACAATAAAATAAAACAAATGTTTGTTTGCATGCAACGTTCCGTGTGTGTGGTTGCAATAATTCTTTACGACACTACAGATTAGGGGTGAATAATCTTATTGCTCAGTGCTATCTACGCTGGACTGTCCAAGGTAATTTAAATTTAAACTGTGGTATACATGGTGGCCCGCACGTTGAAAAATGAATCATTTGGTTCGGTGCAAAAGCTATGCTCCACATTGAGGAGTTAGAAAAAGTATGCTAAATGAAGCCTTCATTAGCATGGACACACACGCAAGGATTATGAGGGAGGTCAAATGTGAACTCACCTCTGTACCCTGAGCCGCTTAAAATCTAAAAGGAAGTTATCTAGCATATTTTCAGGGATATGAAATAATGAGGATATCTTGCAGTGGCTTGAAAGACACTGTTTATAGCTCCAGGAAAGATTTTCAGCCCATTAACGCAGGCAATAAGGTTACATTCTTTTCCTCTTTCTTTGAGGGCATTTAGCACTCGTAAGCAGAAGGTAGCTCCTTCACAATTGCAATTGTATACTTGGAGCGTACACATATACCATATACAACATAAACACCCTGTATAGCAGGCATAAACAACTCAATAACTCCATAGCAGCACTCCATGGTTTGTAAAGAAGGTCGAAACGCTACTTGCGCCTATAACAAACTGGATAAATCGGGTTTTTTGGAGTGGTACTACAACTAAACATAAATACAATCTGATTAGATCCTTCTAATTGCCACTATCTTCGCAAAAACTGGAATCCAATTGGACAATATTGTCCTCAATAGCATAAACCCCAATAATGAAACACATTGTTTCGGTGCACGGATGTAGGTCGAAGAGGGTGGCGGCGAGACAAGCAGAGCAACGAATGACACTCACACGAATGATGAAATGAAAAGGAGAACAAAACAAACAAACACAAAACACAAACAAAAAATACCTTTAAATGACTTTCTTTGGAATCTGAAAAGCGTAACGCAGCCGTGGAGAAATATTTTATGTGCGGCACCAGCACCAAACGCTGCTGCTCCAAATTGAAAATGCGTACGAAATGCCTATGGAATGGTAGCACCCCGCGACAGGCACTTAAAAATAGGCCACACGCCTTTGGCCGGGACGGCGTCGCTGGTATTCCGAGAATTTTTGCACACGGCACTTGCGTAATTGCGGCGCTGCACACACTCCGCAATTTGCGCGCTTCCACCGTCGCTGCAGCTACTCCGGCTTTCGTTCAGGCCCAGCGCAATTTCGCACAAAGCGTGGATCAGTTAAATAGTTTCCTCTTTTTGTTGGTTGCAATTTCAGCTGCAATTTCGGCACTTTTCGATTTGAATTCCACACGACAGCGAGTACGGGCACGACACACACAAACAACTCTCGAAATGACAGCTGAAAATTTTCATTTACTTTCTGTTTCTCTGCCTTCTGATGTGTTCTGTCTTTCTCCGCTGTGACAGTTGCTGCCTGGCTGGCGCAGGCGCTTCGCTTCACTTTCGATAAATTGTTTGCGAAAGGCAAGCACAAAGCGGGCGCGCAACAAAAACAAATACAAAGCACAGCCGCGGACCGGCTGTTCTGCCCAGGAGAGCTTTTCGGGTTGTTTGTAAACAAAGCGTGGCGGAAAGCTTCGCTGTCGCTGCCGCTGCTGCTGCTGCCGCTGTTGTTGCAGATGACAATGCTTCCTTCAGTGCTGAAATCATATTTATAAAATGTTGTAAATAAATAATATATAAGAAAAGTATAAATTATAATTACAATTATATATATAAAAAAAAGAAATATTAGTGTAATTACATATAAAAAGGTAGAAATTATAATTATAATTAATTATAAATTAATTATAGATAAAAAGTATGTATTAAAATTATAATTAATTATAAAAAATTGGAAATTATAATTTTTATTAATTGTGAGAAAAGTAGAAATTAAAATTATAATTATATATAAAAAATTATTAATTATTATTATAATTATATATATAAGAAATATTAATTATAATTATAATTGTTCATAAGAAATATAAAAATTATAATTATATATAAGAAGACTAGAAATTACAATATTAATTAAGCATGTGCGTTCGTCTGCCCAAGACCTATTGGTCTCCTATTCAAGTTAATCGCTGCGCTTTTTCCGAAGGCGTAGATTTCTGCCTGGAAAATGCTTGGATAGTTTCTCATGGGTTCGGAGTATCTAGTTCTGGGTCCGATTACCCGTGCTCCGGTACCACTATCAGTTATCGACCCATATTTGTACCTCATAATTGTATTCCTTTAGAGAAGTATGCTGTACCGCTGCATTCGGTTTTGTTGCTTAGTTTTGTCACAAAGCATTTCTCAAAGCCAAAAGTCCTGTCTAGAGGACAAACCAGGAGAGAGTAATCAATGTCTGGGTTTCTTGTTCCATTGCTCTTCATAAGCTTAATAATTGACTTGTCTTCCTTAATCTTGACTGCAGTTGCCAGGGCTCTCTTTTGCACTACTAAATGTAATGGACTTAGATCCAACATAGCTTCTAGTGCTGCTGTTGGGCAGGTTCTCATTGCATCTTTGCATTTTGTTCAAGTCTATTTGAGTTGACTTCCGTGTTGTTCTTCTATCCCATGTAATAGCTCCATAGGCCACTATTGGTGGGACCATTATAGTATACATCCAGTGCAGGTCTTGCCTGCTAACCTTCTGAATATCATTGTACCGCACAGGTTTTCTTTGTAATACTATCGACATGCCCTTTCCATGTCAGTCCAGTGCTAGCTCTAGATATTTTACTTCTGTCGTTGTCACGATAGTTTCTTCTTGTATATAGGAAAAGTAGAAATAAAATTTTAATTATTATTATTTAATAATTATAATTAAAATTATAACAAAATATATAAAGGCCCCATCTGTCAGGGCTATCGACTTCACTGTAAGTCTAATATAGTTAAAGATTAAATTAGATGATTTATTTTAATTCTATTCACAAAGGATAAATTATAAATATAAATATTGTTATAATAAATATAATTATATTATTTATTATATTACAATCCGTGAATAAAGTAGCAACGTGTTTGCCCCCGCTTCTATTCTAATATGCTGGTGGTTCAAATTAGAGTTGTTTAGTATATGCATTAATGAGCGCTTTTATAGTTGCCTAAAAGTATGCTACACTTAATTCGTATCAAAGTTATATTCAATTGGTAAGCAAGTTGTTCAACATATTCGCAGGTTGAAACAAATAAGGTCTTTGGAAATCAATAGATTATTTAGTATATATTATATAGAGATTATATATGATATTATATATTATAAATTATTTATATTGTTAATCGATTCTCGACCTCCGGTTGAAATTTAATTAATTTGAAAATAGTATGTGAATCGATTCATTTCTTATTCTGCTTTTCCACTGAAAGTGATATAACTTATGTTCGAAAAGGACCCAGAATTTGTCAATAAAACTAAAATAGTTCAATTATTCATTGATATATATTTTATTCCCTTTCAAAGTAATCTCCATAGTAATCAATACACATATTCCAATGATTCTTCCAATCTTCAAAACACTTTTCATAGGTAGATTTTGGAACCGCCTCCAGTTTCTTCTCCTTTATCGCCTCAATCGTTTCAATATGCGAATTGGTAACTTGAGTCGTGGGAGTAGGAAAAAGTCACAAGGGGCCATGTCTGGTGAATACGAAGCTTGAGGAATGGCATTAATGTTGTTTTTGGTCAATTTGTTGCCTACAAGATGAGATGTGTGAGCCGGTGCATTCTCGTGGGGAAAGAGTTGTTTACTTGAAGAGTTGTTTCTCCACAATTCCGACCTCTCTCAACGAACATTCTCTCTCAAACGCTTTAGTACCCTCACATAATATTCCTTATTTACTGTTTGGCATACCAAGGTCCTTACAGGCCGCGGTGCTAGTACTCTCTGAAACATTAAATCTACTGTTTGGCCTGGCGAAAGGAATTCGGAGAGAAACACAGCATGGCAATGTAAGAAACCAGTCAACAAAACCTTTGATTTTGTATGCTAAATTATATGGTATCCTCTAAAATACAAAATAAGTGCCGATGCTTCGGAGTTGGTCTTATTAAGATTCTCCATTTAATATCTCAGCTGATTTTACAATATTATTCTCACAGAATATGCATGCATTTATTGGAAAAACATCTGCTTTGGCATACACATGAAGTTATCCTGCGCCACGAAAACAGTTCTCCAGAACACAAATAATGGAAAAAATACCAAAATAGCCCTTTAGACTGAAAAATAGTTGGAATTATTTTTCAGACTTAATTGAAAATAAACGGAACTGAACGGAAACAATGCTCATACAAGCATATTGAATTCGTACACTCAGAGAAAAATTCTTAGTGATTCTGATTTCCAACAAGGATACATTTAAATAACGTCATAGGAAACACATACTATATGAATACAGTTATTAGGTAGGTAGGTTGAGCGGCCCCCAAAGAGGCACACTTACGCCAGAAGAGATCCTTTGTGAGACACAATTCCCACTCCCTTTCAGAAGTCCAACCATTTGGAAAGTCTCCATTTTTATGAAGGAGTTAATGAATCTTATTTCTGGAATGTCTCCCAGGGAGTCCAGAAAGTGGTCACCCAGGAAAGTGTTTCTCCTATTGGACAGCGCTGGACACGTACGAGTACATATCAGGTGTTCTTTGGACTAATGCTCCTCTTCATCCATCCAAAGGTTATTTGAAGCAATCCAGAGCAACCATAAGCACCCAGGGACAAATGTACAGTAATGTATAGGGGCCGCCATTTTGGCTTCTTAGAAATATTAGATCTTCTGACCGCTTGACGTGATTTCACGTCACGTTAGTCTAGCTATTTAGCTTTCTACTCCTTCATCCTTCACCAGCACCTGCCCGCCGTGTCTAAGGATATTGTATTAATTAGTAGCTTACATATGGGAATACATATATTACAATGGGAATACCGAGGTTTGACCTTACTGTTTGAATCGGTATTGTAGTGCTCTCTCGACCGAGTTCATCCTTTTTGCAATTCCCTGGAATATCCCTGTGGCCGGTCACCCAGCTCAAATGTAGACGATTCTGCTTAGCTATCTCCTTTATACATATGCGGCAGCTCTTGACGTTAACTGAAACTACTTTAATTGAAGATCAAGTATCAAGACAAGTGTTGCGAGTTGCTTGACACAATCCAGTGATTGGAGTTTTAGAAAAACTAATTTTCGTAGCCCTCGCAACTTTCTTGCTTCGTAATGTTTCAGTGTGCCCTCTTCCTTGTGATATTTTTCTGCCAACTACAAATTTTATCGGTGGGGTTTCCAATATGGAAAATATCAAGACAAGCTCTGGGAGTCTCTAGACACGATCCAGTGATCGAACTGCGGGCATAACTAATTTTCGTATTAATATAATCTTTGCTCAATGTTCCAAGGTGTCTCTTTTCCTTGTGACATTTCTATATTGCCTCTTTATCTACCGATGGTAGGCAACATAGTATTGGTTTGGTACTATTCTTCTCACAGTTTCTGAAACATTGGTTATTTCTTTTTCTTCCTCAGTGAAGAACAATTTTTGGTATTGCTTGATCGCACTTTGGGCAAAACTAATTTTCGTATTAATATTCCCTTTGCTCAATGTTTCAAGGTGCCTTTCTCCATTGTGATATTTCTATGCTCATTCTCCGAGAACTTTTTGGTACTATTCTTCTCACAGTTTCTGAAACATCGGTAGATTACATTTTCTTTCTTTTTCTTCCTCAGTGAAGAACAATCCAGTGTACGAACTTTGGGCAAAATTTATTTCGGAGTAATATCCTTTAGCTCAATGTATCTCTCTTTGTGATGTTTTCTGCTATCCCCTCCTGGTAACTCCTTATCTTTTTTTATCTTTTTTTTACAATTCTCCTGACAGATTCTGAAACATCGGTTTTGACTATATCACCCACGCATATATTAAATTTCCACAGTTTTTCCCTCAGTGTAGTACGAGTACCTGGAAGAACGATACCAAAAATTGCAAAAAATATCATGGAGCCAATAATTTTCCAATGGACTGCTGAGAAGCAATTTTCATTTCACATTAATGTCAGGCTGGCAGGCCGGCAGCTGCATGCGAGTGTCTGTTTTATTTCATGGAAAGTATTTTTGTTATTATTAATTCCCTGTTTGTGCTGTAAAAAGTAAACAAACAAAAATTAAATCAATTTTCTGGTTTGCATGATGGCCGCCAAAAGGAAGGCACGCACCACTATGGCAGTGGGAAGTGAACCAAGCCAAGCCAAGCCAAATAATATCGAACCCAGCCTCCCCTCTCTGCCCCATTCCCAGTGACAGTTTCAACGCATCGGACACACACACATACATACACACAGCAGAATACAGAGCAATTTGCGATTAAAGGGGGGTAAGCATCCGCACTTGGTCTTCAAACAATTTCCTGCCAATGGCCAAAACAGTACGAAACGAGGCTCATAAAAATAAGTGGAGAGGAAAAAAAATGTGGCAAAAATTCAAAAACAATGCAAAGAAAATTGTTGAAATTTCTATTATGCGTAAATGAAATAAACAAAATTATTACGCAACAAGTAACGCAGTTCCTTCCCCACGCACGGCATTTCCTTGCAGTAAAATGCGCTTTTGTTGAATGAATTAAAGAGGCACAGAGCAACAACACCAGCAAACAACAACAACAACTGCGGTGCTGGTAAGCAGCAGTGGCAACCACAACGGCACTGTTAAGCAGCAATGGTAACAACAACAACAGCACCAATAGCAACAACAACAACAACGGGTTAGTTGCAATTGCACAGCGACAACATCGGTCCAATTGAAAAGGAAAGGCATGCGTTGTCATAAATTAAGCGGCCAAGTCAATGGCTTTGCAAATTTTCTATGGCTATTGTTGTTGTTGTTGTTGATGTTGTTCTTGTTGTTGTGGTGGTTGTTGTTGTTGTTGTTGTTATAACTGCTACTCTTGTGGTAGTTGTTTGTTTGGACAACGTTTATATATGTCGTCAATAAGGCAGACAACAAATACAGAAAATTTGGACCAGACACAGCCACATCAAAGGCTCCACTCCAAATTTGGGTTCTGACTTGCCTCACTGCCTGAATGGCTGGTACACGGACAGCCTTAAAGTGGAGCAGCAGCAGCAGCAACAGCAGCAGCAGCAGCAGCAGCAAAGCACAACTTGGCAAAAGAGAAGGCAGCCAAGCGCAACCGGTTGACCATGTTTCCATTTCCATGCCGTTCGTCGCACACACAATGCATACAGTACTTCCACTGATAGCGAAGACAGCGGAAAATCTGTGGTCACCAATTCGGTGAGTTCGATGCCACTTCACATTGAATACTGTAACGAAGACTGTTGAAGATATGCATATGCAAGAAGAGAAGAGTGTTCTTATAGCGTGAAGGATGTGCAGACACTAAATGACAGGGAACCTGTGGACATTTAGAGGACACATTGACTGACAGAACGTTTGGAGCGATAGTGAGTTGTAGGCAAAATAGTAATCAAATCTGATGAAGGAGTTAAATCTTTCTATTATAATGGATGTTGGGATTATCAAAGAGGGTACAAAAGATGTGCTTGATCACGATATCAAAGAGGGTACACAAGTTTTGCGTGATCACGATATCAAAGAGGGTACAAAGGACCTGCGCGATCACCATAGCAAAAAGGGTATAAAGGATCTGTGTCATCACGATATCAAAGAGGGTATAAAGGATCTGCATGATCACGATATCAAAGAGGGTACAAAGGATCTGTGTCATCACGATATCAAAGAGGGTACAAAAGCTCTGCGTGATCACGATACAGAAGATGCCGTAACCCTTTTAGACCGACATTCTAAATGAGTAGAACAATGTTGAAGTAGGTAGGTAAAATGGCTGCCAACCCTCGGGTCGCCACAATTAGCCAAATAGTGCTGTTTTGATGCCATTTCCTGGCGAGCCTAATGATGGTGATATAATTTACAACCAGCCGGAGTTGTTTACAAATTTGGTGAGGTCTGAAAGTTCTAAACTAGAGCAATTCCCCTGACTATTTAGGAAAAGACTTTTGGTCTCAAGCAATGTTGAAGTATGTCCTTTCATAATTACCGTCAGATCTTCATATATGATAATGATGTCGAAATATGTTCCAATGAGACTGGTAGAAGACTTCATTAACTATACAAATAAGGACATCTAGGAAATTCACGCTTGGTCAAGGAACAATAAACTAATCAATAAAGGCGTTAATACTACAAAAAATTAAGAATATGGCACACTTAGGCCATGATTGCCTGAGACACAGGCCCCCTTCCCGTTCAGCACTCCAGCCATTTGTAATGTTTTATGAAGCAGCTGATGGAGTTGATTTTCTTATCTGAAATGTCTCCCAGACCCTCTGGTTAAGATGAATGCCGAAATACTTAATGTGTCCGGTCTGAGGGATGGGCTGTTCGTTTATTTTTAGGGAGGGGCATGTTCCCAATCTCTGAGTGAACGTAGTGTTGACCTTGGTTCTTCAGTTTGCTACCCAAACTTCCAGGCAATTAAGGTGGTTTTGAAGCTGACTTATAACTGTTGTGGGCATTGAGGTAAATGTGTGACTGCTCCTCGACATGTCTGATGTGTAGAACAAGTATAGTGTGTGACCTACGAGACTTCCCGGTGGAACACCGGCCTGAATATCACATTGATCCGAAGAGAATTCTTTATAATTTACCAAAAATTTCCAAATAAATTGTGGACGTTTCCAGCCATTAACTTTCTAAGTTTATAAAAGAGTCCTTCGTGCCATTCTATGTCAAAAGTTTATTTTTATATTCAGGAAGACTGTTGGGAAGTGTTCCTTATTTTCAAATGACTTCGTAATAATTGTTGAGGATGCGATGCTTTTGTTCTATCGTGCTATGATGCCTTCTGCAGCCGAACTGGTGGCGTGGTATAATTTGTCCGTCTGTTATTAAAGGGTTTATTGGCTTTATAAACAGTTTTTCAAAAGAGATTGGAGGCTAATTGACCTGGAGGATGACAAGTGCGTATGGTCCTTACCAGGTTTCGTGATCATTATAATTTTCGACATTTTCCAGTCATTTCCAGTATGCCTTAATTGCATAACAGCCGAATGTGGTAGTTCTTTTATCATTCTAAACATTAGTTGGTCATGTCCTGTGGCTTTATAAGGTCTTTGTACACAGCTTGAATAATGTTTTTCTTCCTTATTACGAGTGATATTCGACTGTGCTTCATATTCAATTTCGGAAATTAGAAGTTCGTTGTTGGCTGGTTTGGATTAAATACTCCTTTAAAGTAGTTTGGGAAAGGAATACCAGTGTCACTCCTGGCCAAGGTAACAATACTGACTTTGAAGCCAAACCTTACTGCTATAGAAATAGCGACCAGTAATGAAATGCTTACCTTGCTTCACTTATTCGTTGGCATGTTTAGCGAACTGGGTATGATAAAATGTTACCACCCAAATGCCGCGCCAAAACTAATGACACGAATTCAGAAAGAGACGTCGGCAGCATGTTTATAATGCATAGTTTTCGAACACAAACATAGGAAGCTTTCGAAGTGACCGATTTATTCGATTTCGATTCAATTATTCGAGCCATAATACGAATCTGGATGTCATTCTTGAAATGTGTGATCTGTGACCTTGAAATTGTATGGGTGCTGGTTGGTTGCTTTAAGTGGATGTTCATGCCTCGAACCTTATTAGCACCTCGAACCATATCATCGGTAGTGCGCGCTTTTATTACCACCTCCTCAGTTCATGACTTGTAGGGATTGTTGTGTGACTAAACGACATACGCATTGATGCGTTTTATAACCATCTCGTCTGGTGTGATAGTTAAGCAGCTCGTTTAAGCCTGATGCGGATGCCTCTTCAAGGCTATCGAAGGTTGGTTTGTCCAATGTATTAATCCTTGCCCTCCATAGGGCTGAGAAATTGCAGAGAAAGTGGGTTATGGTTTCTTATTCTTCTGTTTATTTAAAGCTTCTCTATCTCTCGGCGGTATATGTTGTGAAGTTTGACCATTCTGGCTGCTTGTACTCCGATAGGTCAGGAGGCGGTTGTGACTGTCTTTAGTCATGATACATCCTTCGATTTTTGTTTATCAATTGTTTTGTTCTCTTCTCTTTGTAGTTCGGCCATAACGATTTGTTGTCCACGCATTTAGTTATCCTATTCCACCTGTTATTGGGTATCCTTAAGTATGTGAAAGCGATGCCACTCTTGTCTACACTTAGTGTTGTTACTAGAACCACAGCCTGAGGCTCCTACATTGGAGATCCCGCCTGGGCCAGCTCATCGGTCTTTTCTTTAGCCTCTATGTTCCGATGTCTCGGGACCCAGATCAACGGAACACTGTGCTCACGAGCTGCGACTTTGATACTTTCTCTTCACTGTTTAATAAGATTTGAGATTGTTGTGGCCGAATCAAGTGCCATGATTGCTGGCTGACTGTCTGACAAGATAGTCACGGTAACTTTAAAGGTATGATCCGCTTCCAGTAGCTGACACGCCTTCCTAATAGTCAGAACTTCCGCCTGAAATAGCAGAGTTAGGGAGGGGATAGATCTATTTATGTTCAGTTTTTCTGAGAAGACTCCTGCTTCAACCCCATAGTCCACTTTGGAAGCATCCCTGAAAGTATGAAGTGTGAGAGTAGACTGGCCTGAAAGTTCCATGAATTTAGTTGCACTGCCTCAAAGTTATCTTCATTCTTGTGTGAGGTGGCAGTACTGTGTGCAGCGCCCGGGCATTCTTCCGCGCCCGGACACCCTCGCCACTCGCGCTCACGCACGCACGCGTTAATTGCATTGCAACTGGACTGCATTAGGTTTAAAGCTGCGTTGTCGTTTTCTGGTAATTGACTCTTGGCTATTTTTATTTTATGTATTTTTATTTATTTATGTTGCTTATTTGTGCGTGTTTCTTTCCTCTCTTTTTTGCTTCCATTGACGCCTTAATTAATGCTTTGTGCGTGTGTTAACTTGGCTTCACGTCGGTTAACTGTTGATTTTGATACAGTTATTATTCTGCCTGCACATGCTGTCCATATGCAGATTGCTCATTTTAATCTGGATTTGGCTCATGGTTAAACCGAACGGCTCTAAAGGCACTTAAGTGCGACAATTTACAGGCAGTCAGCGCGAAACCGCTGCGTCAGTGGGCCACGATGTGGCGGGGCTTGATAGCCACACACAGAACGAATTCCTCTGCTGTGGCCATTAACGACATTTTGTATATCGCTGACAGGTGATTATGTGAATATCTTTTAAGTAATTTTCATTAATTGCGCTGGTAAATTGTTCACCAGGAAACCAGTTAATTACCAGAGCGATTCTCAGTCAGAAATATGTCTATTAATAAGCTCGCCTAACAACTTAGTCTCATCCATGAATCCCTCGAAAGTTTGTGAGAGGAATTGTTTAACTTTTCGTGTTTATATTCTATTCTTGTGACAAGGATATGCCCACCACCTCTGAGTGTCACACCCATTATAATTTGACACCTTCTAAGAATTTCCGCCTGTCCCTCATTTCTACGCACATTGTAGTCCTTCTTTATTGCCGTCTCTGTAAACTTCTTTACTTCTTCAATAGACTTATGCATCTAAGGGACTCTTTAATAGGAATTCATCACCTTAAACATGTTTTGCTGGATTCTTCACTATGACAGACGCCTTGGTAGATTCTCCTCCATTGGGGAATTCGGTTGTAGACTTCCTTGTTGCTCTCTGGCATTCACACAGGAACAGCACACAAAATTAATTAATTATGCTAAAAAATAATAAAAATATAAATATATTATTTTCTTCTGTCCTCTCCTGCATCGCTATGGAAAGTGCTTCAGTGTCATATTCGGCAAATGTATTCTGCTCTTGAAGCGGAGCCACCTTTCGGTAGATACTCCCCATACAAAGTCATTTTATTTCTGAGAGTTTCGGCTGCTTAGAGACAGCACCTAATTGAGGAGGTTTAACCTGCCTACCGAAGCTGTCGACATACTCGTCTCGCTAAAATTGAGTATAAAATTTTAATTGGCTTTTAATAGACTCAACTTCAGGTACTTCACGGTTCTCAGAACTGTACGAAGTGAGTGCGTGAAAGTGGTATTTCAATAGAAGCACCGGTTACCGTGCCAAGTAAGATGAGCCCTGAAGCATTTCATTATAATGCACTTGGAAATTTAATTAATTCATAAGAATACGTCGTGAGGAGGCACTCGTAGCTGGAAAAGTGCGACTTCTTTGACTGCTGCGTGATTTTGAAGGAGCTATCAATTTTTTATTTATCTCACCAGAGCAGAGCAGGCATCAAACAATCTGTAAAGGTTGCCTTCAACCCGGCTGGGGTACAGAATCCTTACAAATTATTTTGTACTGATTTGCGGCGAGTATGCGAAAAACATCAAGGCACACAAAAAATATACTACAAAGAAGAGTTTAAATTGATTTATTGTGCTATATAAAGAAAAGAGCAGCTCATTGCAAGGCATGAAGTACGGCAAAAAAGGACGAAGCCTCAAAAGACACATCAACAATTTTTTATATAATCCAAATACATAAATTATAAAATACTCGTATATTACAACCGAAGAAAGGAAGGCATTCTTTGCCTTTCGCAAGGCAGTACTAGGGCGGATTGAAAAGTTTCTTGAAACTGACTAGGACATACAGGAGGATATGTATAGATGTGACTCTTTCTTCTAGGCAAAGAAACTAATATGTATACAATAAAACTTAGTTAATGTACTTACGACTTCCGACTTACCTCTCTAGGTTAACCAGCGACAGAGTCATGTTATTAAAGAATTTATACACATATTCTAAGAATATGTACATTAAAATAATTATCATTGGAGAACCTCTATTGCACCGTTATTATATTGCACCGTAGTAGTTAGATTTATAGTGCTGTCATGCTCTCGTATTGAAGGTGTTTCACAAATATTACCACTCAATTTGGTTTGTATGTTCCTTAATTTACGTGAACACACGTCATTTATATGGCTGGATTTCAATCTGATGACTACAGGATATTCACAAAAAGTATGTTACTAACCGAGTAAGTAGGCCAAACATTTGTTGAGCACCGGATAAACAGCGTAGGATAACGACAGGTCAAAACAATTTTGCTTCCATACAGAGAAGTATCCCGTTCTGTAAGATCCTTCTGCTAAACGAAGAGGATCTTTTCGATACCTCGCCGGATACCTGACAGGCTACTGCACACTCAGATTAAATAGTTCGTCACTTAGGTGGTTATTAACAGAAATGTTGGTAAGTTGTCAATAACGAAGATCACCAGAACCGAAGATAACCAGTACCGAATTTCGGCAGTAAAGGCGAAAGAAGATAATCATTAACGAAGCTCATCAGTAAATAAGGTAATTAATAATGAAGATCACCAGTAACGAATGTTAACTAGTAAGGAAGTTGACTAGCAAGGAAGGTCACCAGCAACGAAGGTCACTTGTAACGAAGATCTCCAGTAAGTAAGGTAACCAGCAAGGAAAATCAACAGTGATAACGGCCACCAGTAAAGCAGGTCTCCAAGTAAATACTGAATTCGATGGTAACCGCACCGATAACAAAGGACTCGCTGGTATACAATCATCGGTATCGATTTAACCTCCATTACTAACCTTAGTTTTTGTAAGATATCCTGTTAGGATGTAAAAATCCTCCTTTTACAGCCAATGTAGTAGGCATAGATCTTTTTTTTCTACCAGTTTCTATAACAGATCGCCTATAATTTTATTATAATCTAATGAAACTCATCTTATAATCAAGTTAGTGTTTTTTTTGCACTTAAAACCTTCTCCGGATTATATTTAAAAGTTCTGCTGAGGGATCCTTGTATTGACTTCCATATGATATACTAATATAAATACTTAACGTAGGGTGACCAAATTGTTCGCCTTGAGAGGTAAGGCCCAAGTTGTAGAACTTTCCAATAAGTTCATTTATGATTAAAGGCCAGAGAGGCGGCAAGGACAACACTCTTCTTGGGACCAGCCTCTATTGGTATCTATACGTTGAACGTCTAGATAGATATCTAGATAGATACAATTGGAGTAGGTCAGTGAACCGTCATAGAGGCCGCCGAGTAATCAGGTAAGTGCATTGTACTATTAGCCTGGAAGTAGTAGGGGGAAGATACAGGATTCGTGAAAGCCAAGGCAAGTTGATCCTTGTAAACTTTTTTGGCTGATTTATGAAGCTCAGAATCCAGTCCAGGGATGTGATACAGGATTGTGAAAGGGAAGATTCATCTTTTCTAATTTCTGTGACTTTCTATGAAGCTCAGAAGCATATCCAGGGATGCGATACAGGATTGTGAATGGGAAAATTCATCTTTTCTAATTTCTATGACTTTTTATGAAGCTCAGAAGCATATCCAGGGATGCGATACAGGATTGTGAAAGGGTAGTTTCATCTTTTCTAATTTCTGTGACTTTCTATGAAGCTCAGAAGCCTGTCCAGGGAGGTGATACAGGATTGTGAAAGGGAAGATTCATCTCTTCTAATTTCTGTGACTTTCTATGAAGCTCAGAAGCCTGTCCAGGGAGGTGATACAGGATTGTGAAAGGGAAGATTCATCTCTTCTAATTTCTGTGACTTTCTATGAAGCTCAGAAGCCTGTCCAGGGAGGTGATACAGGATTGTGAAAGGGAAGATTCATCTCTTCTAATTTCTGTGACTTTTTATGAAGCTCAGAAGCCTGTCCAGGGATGTGATACAGGATTGTGAAAGGGAAGATTCATCTCTTCTAATTTCTGTGACTTTCTATGAAGCTCAGAAGCATATCCAGGGATGCGATACAGGATTGTGAAAGGGAAGATTCATCTCTTCTAATTTCTGTAACTTTATATGAAGCTCAGAAGCCTGTCCAGGGATGTGATACAGGATTGTGAAGGGGAAGATTCATCTTTTCTAATTTCTGTGACTTTCTATGAAGCTCAGAAGCCTGTCCAGGGAGGTGATACAGGATTGTGAAAGGGAAGCTTCATCTTTTCTAATTTCTGTGACTTTTTATGAAGCTCAGAAGCCTGTCCAGGGAGGTGATACAGGATTGTGAAAGGGAAGATTCATCTTTTCTAATTTCTATGACTTTTTATGACGCTCAGAAGCATATCCAGGGATGCGATACAGGATTGTGAAAGGGTAGTTTCATCTTTTCTAATTTCTGTAAGTTTTTATGAAGCTCAGAAGCCTGTCCAGGGATGTGATACAGGATTGTGAAATGGAAGCTTCATCTTTTCTAATTTCTGTGACTTTTTATGAAGCTCAGAAGCATATCCAGGGATGCGATACAGGATTGTGAATGGGAAAATTCATCTTTTCTAATTTCTGTGACTTTTTATGAAGCTCAGAAGCATATCCAGGGATGCGATACAGGATTGTGAAAGGGTAGTTTCATCTTTTCTAATTTCTGTGACTTTTTATGAGTTTAGTCAGTCTAGGGTTAAGGCATGTACATTGTCCATTCTTTATACATATCTCCCTAATAAGCGCCTCCTCATTGTGGCACATTGAACATCTAAGTTCCAAAATAATGCTTTTAGTTACGAGTTAACACGCTGCAGTTCAGTTTACAATCATTGGATATTCGATTTTGTCCGATCACCAAAAGTCCTCAAAATGTGTGTGAAATCACATAAGGACACAAATTCCTGTGAACTAACTATTGACGTCAGAAAATTACTTTTTTGTTTTAACTCTATTTTTATATAAATTGTGTTTCCAGCTTTGTTTAGTTTTCTTTCCTTTGCGTGTAAGGATTATTTTTAGAATAATGTTCGCATTAAAAACATCCTTTTTCCAGCCCGACTTCGAAGCACTACGTATGAGCAATCTTTAATTCATACTCACACTTACCAACTTGCGGCCACTTACTTACCCACTAAGCCACAATGCCCCGAGCTGAGAATGTGGACTTGCAAGAAAGGCATTAAATACAATTAAAACATTAGATACACCGGCAGGAGTGCTTCCAGCCGCACATTACAGACGCAGTGACCGCAAAGTTCCAGAGCAACACAACCACAGCTGGCAACCACAGCATCAAAAGTGGTGCAGAGATTAAATTGATGTTGCTTGGTAGGGAAGAAATCTCAGAAGCAAAATGAAAGACACACATTCACGCAGACTCACAAACATACTCACAAACACACACACTCACAAACACACTCCTCCTCACACACACACATGTCCCTGCAAACAAAGCCGACCACGAACGCATTCGTATTCCTTTTCGTATTAATTTCAATAAGAAATCGCACAAAGTTTAGACACAACAGTCACAGAGGAATTGTATCAGAAATCGATGCTGAAATTGATTCATAAATTGTTTTCCTATTCACGCGGCACTCCCTCCGCGCCCACATATGCCGGTGATGGGCTGGCGCTGCTTTCGCTGCAAAACAAATGCGTACAGCAAACATCTTAAGTGAGGTCTCACGTCGTACGCAGAGGGACACAATCAATAAAAATGTGTGCGTGCGCTGAAGTTGGAGCTTCCCTGTGGGAAAAGTGGAGTGTATGACAACTCAGAGGCAGAAATTAGAGGCTTATTTACAGGATTGCGTGCATTGAGAGTCGATAATAACATAAACATAAATTGCGACTAAACAGACTGCCATGATCCCGGCGCCTATGCTTGAACACTTCAATGTTACTTTGTTGAGTTTCGCTCTCTTACTTCTACCACACTTCGCTAGAGACCAGCTTAGCACCGATTTGGTGTGAATACACAAATAAATGACTGGTCAATCACTTTTTTATTGCTACATATCAATACTTATGTAAGTAGTATATATTATATAAGGTGTTCCGAAACAAGTAATACCCATGTATGCGATTAGTATATATGAAATAAGATGTTTCGAAAGAAGTAATACCAATGTAAGGGATTAGTATATATGAAATAAGATGTTTCGAAAGAAGTAATACCTATGTAAACGATAAGTAGGTATGAAATAAGGTATTCCGAAACAAGTAATACCTATGTAAGCGATTATTATGTATGAAATAAGGTGTTCCGAAAGAAGTAATACCTATGTAAGCGATTATTATACATGATATAAGATGTTCAAAAGAAGTAATACCTATGTAAGCGATTAGCATATATGATGTAAGGTGTTCCGAAAGAAGTAATAGGCCAAGGTTTTTCTGTTTCCTTCAATACATAAAAAATGCATGTTATATAGGAGTATGGAAGGTCTTCTGATACCGAAATGTTACTCTGTATTGATACTCTAATACTATCGACTGAAGTTAAGTTTCAACCAAAATTAAACAATTTTGCCCCAGGACTGATCAGTCTAGTGTAATTTCGCTCATTGGCGAAAACCCGTTTTCACCCAAGGATTCAGCAAACAACTGTGGCGACACTCTAAACAGATTTCACACCCAAGAAGAGACTCTGTGGTGGTCTTAGTTCCCAAGTCTCCTATTGTGAGTATGGGAGCTTCATGCAAATATAAAAGACATGTCCTTTGAACATCAACATCAGATTCCTACTGGGTGAGTAGGGTTTGGGCAGTGCGTAGGCGTATATGTTGTTGCGTTCGTTCGGGCGGACAAAAATTAAAAACACAAAATTTGAGTTGCAAATTTGTTGCTATTGCTACGTTGCGGGACTATTTGTGGAAGTTGATTGAATGCCGTTGCCGTCGCCTGTGCCAGCTGCAGCCGAAAAAATTTGCATTTAGTGCGTAACCTGGAGGAAGGAGAGGAATGCTGCGTTCATGCTGGTGAAGCACTTTTGTGCGCATACGAATTGGTTCAAAATTGCTGAGGTTTCCACATAACAATATTTGCCCAAAACGTAATCGATCATTAATGAAAAAGGAGGCCATATTGATTACAGACTCTGTCTTTTAAGCCAGCAGTAGGCGACTTCTTGGCTTGAGAAGACGTGCTGCGGGGGGTTGGAGGAGGATAGCGTTGGTTGATACGCAATAGAATCCTTAGCAATATTTTGCAATTAATTAACATATAATTAATGAGGAAAACGTGCGCCGATGTGCTCAGAATTCAGCTTCAATTTTCTCTCTGTTAATTGCCCCCTTCCAGTCGCACTGTTAATCAGGGTGGCTGTCGGAAGAGTCCTCAAGGATCTTCTGTTCGCTTGCATTGTTGAGTTTTAATTACCAAAAAGGTGAAGACGCCGGCTTATGGTACTTTTTACCTTTCTGAGTATTTTGCTAGGCAGTGGTTTTCTTTGGAGTTCTCTTTTTTCAGAATTGATTCAACACTTTTAAGACTTTTTAATACTCGAAAAGGTATTTATAACTTTGGCGCACTGGTAAATGTTGTTGAACCACTTTACGCCTAACTGCCAAACCATAATCGCATGTCGGTTGAGACACTTTTGCTTGGCCAAGTTGAATGAATGTCTGCAGTGGTTGACAACGGCGTGGAAGGTGTTGGTGTGCTTAAACAGCACTTGGCACGCACATACTCCGACCAAAAGTAGCCAAAACAAGCAATGGTACGTGCCGCGCTAGCACGGCCGACGGATTGGATCGAAATTTAACACTCAATGAAAAGGGAACCAATCAAAAATCTGCCAAAAGAATAAATGATAACTATCTTAAATGGTGCATTTCGTATACAATTTATGATAATGTGGTTCTGTTGGGTCTCTCATATGCATAATTGTATGTGAGCCTGAGCCGGCTGCGTATTCAACTGTTCCTAAGACCAGTATTTCGTATACAAGTGTTCCTAATTAGATTATGCTAAGCAGGTTGTGGAGTTAAGTCGTTTATATTTCGGGAAGTGAATCGGATAAAATGAAAATAAGTGAAAATGAAGAAATAAAATATAAAGTAAACCCCTTTCGAAAGGTAATACTATTTAACAAGAATTCAGTTGTGAATTGACAGCTGCATCGACAAGAATAAAAATGTCTTCATTTTCAACAATCAAAATCAAATCCTATTCAGAAATTGATAGTAAAGCGAGTAAGAAATGCAATTGGGAGGAAAAAAGTCACACCAGGCCATCAGTTTGGCTTCCGTGAAAAGCACAGTACTGTCCAAAAAGGTTACAGTGTTGTAAGCACCAAAATGTTCGGGAATATTCCTCGACATCACTGAGGCGTTTGTCAAAGTTTGGATTCAGGGTTTCTCTCGAAACTCAAAAGCATCCTATCCTTCTATATTGATACGCCCTGGAAAGCTATCTCTCAGATCGACAATATGAGGTGAAGCAAAAACTTTTCAGTTCCACCAAATCATGGCTGGTGTACTCCAATGCAGTAGATAGTGAGCTACTGTGCCCTGTGTTCTACACTATACCATACACAGCTGACATGCCAACTAACGACAATACTGTCACCTCAAGTTTTGCCGATGATACAGCCAGACTATGTGCCCACTTAGACCCGAAAATGGCAGCAAAGCTCCTTCAACAACATGTAAATACCCCACAAGAATGGCTTGACTCCTGGAGAATAAAATGCAATGACACCAAATGTGTACTCATCAGATTCACTCTATGCAGGAGTACATGTCCCTCTGGGAAAATCAGCTCCAAGCCTATCCCTCAGGCTTCTGAAACAAAGTATTATGAAATGCACCTCGATCGCAGACTTACCTGGACGAAGAACCCAAGTGCCAAAATCACCCAAAGCCGACTCAAAGTAACTGAACTGGGATGGCTCCTAGATCGTCAGTCCAAGCTTAAACTGAACTATAAGGCACTGCTCTCTCAGGCAGTCATTAAAACCATATGGACAGATCTTATCCATGTGGGGACCGCATCACCGTCAAATGCAGAGGAACTCCAAAGAGCACAGTAAAAAATCCTGCGGATATTTACTGACAACCCTTGGTACATAGAAGAATCAAACATCCATAGAGACTTTTACATCCCGAGTGTAACTGAAGAGATCTCAAAAATTGCTAAAAGCTGCTTAGCTAAGGTAGAAAAGCGCCTCAATGCTTTAGCGAGACAATTACTGGTAAATTAAGGTCACATCCGACTGAAGAGGAAGGACGTGTAGCGCTATATCCAATTCGATTTTATAAAGTTTCTATGCTTTCAGTTCCTTCTATATATCTGTCCCTTAGCGATAAAGAGCCTACTGAGTGAGTTAGCTCTTTTACCTTTTAACATTCCCTTCCATTCGCTTGGATCAATAAGGACTGAGGCTTGGCTGTTCACATGGATAGATAGTCCTTCCATGTGAGACTTTGCATATTTTTGCTGGATCACGTTCGAGACCGCTGCTGGGGTTAGGCTTTGCTTATTTTGTCAGGAACTTTGAAGATTGAGTCATTTTCGAGCATTCTAAGTATGCTGCTGTGACCTGTTAGGTCCCTACTCTTGAGTTTAAAGACGTAAGTTAGTCTCAGAGCCTGAGAACAATTCTCTCCTTTGGTGGCCAATCTTAATGGAGCTTAGTGGAGGTATTCCTAATAGCACCCCAGTTATTTAAAGTGTATATAAAGCATATTAAAAAGGAGGATCTGTTCAATATTTGTATACTTATACTTATTTTTCGGGTCGAAGGTCCTTGTAGTTTCAAAGATGATTGAATGATAATCACAATAACATTATTTTTAAGGCTCAACTGGCTGGACTATGTATATACCAGAGAATACAGAGAAACGTCTCTCGTTTTGAGCACACTTACACATGCGCAAGACTGTATTAGTGTGGCGGATTTTCGTAGAACCAATGATAAACAATCCAATCCAGATTGCCCACTAATGATAAACAAAGCATTTTTTTAAAGCGTTGGAAAATTTGACGTTTAAGTGTCGCTTCTCTGTGTTACCTGGTATATACCTGCTACATCCTGCAATATCAAATTTATGTTAATTTAAGTATCAATAAAGTAGAGATCTTTCAATATGGAGACATTCTTAAAAAATTTTTGGAGTCGTGATATATCCCACCAAAGTTAAAACCTCTTCCACTGTTCCAAGTCAGGGAGCTCCCAAGTATGATTGCAAGAACGCTTTCTGGGATGTTATGGAACTGTTGCTGCTGGCAAAGAATACAAAGGATGCACATTCACACATATAGCAAATAAAGTGTGGGATTACCAGAGGTCAGCATCAAAGCACTCGGATATCTCTGCTTGGAACCAGTTGCTTAAATAGAAGCAAGTTCCCCACTCAAGTAGTTAATATCTAGCAGTGCTGAGTAAGATATTTTATTCACTTCAGAATTGTCCGTTTTAGACATCAAATTATCTATAATTTCAGCTCTTGTCTGGGTGCCTCCTCCGCCGTCTAGCGGAGTTTTTGTTATGAACTGTGCATCGATTTTCCTCATATGTGTTCCAAATGACTCAATTCGCTGCCGCTGCACACATTTCCAATAAGGCCCGTTGGCGCAATAACATTTGCCAACACTTGGTTCAGGCGGCAAACGTCTCCACGCATGTGCGCATGCGTGCACTCGCATTCGCATTCGCATTCGTATTTGCCTTTCTTATCTGATGAGGTGCATAAATTGTCAGTGGGCAAGCGTGGCTGTAACTGAATTAGGCCCAAAGACGTTGTTTATGCGTTCGTTAAGCGTTCATGATAGTTAAATAGCATTTACATGCTTCGCTTGATTAGTGCAAAATGAGCAATAAAATAAAAACGTCGTTTTGACACAACGCCAAAAGCAACGCTCCGATCGTATTGGGCGGAATGGCGTGTTGTGCTCGCATTGCGAATGTTGCGCTGTCTGCGCGCCTGTCTGCCATTTCGGCGCGGGGGCTAATTAAAATAATGCCGAAACGCATAATTACTTAATTTGCGAGCAAGTTATGCGACAACATTGTAAAGTCTCTGCCTAAAATACCACGAATTACAGCACTGAACAATAATGACGTGGACTAACAATGCACAATTAACTCAGTTGTCTTGTGGCTATAATTGATCATGACGGAGCTTACCAACTTTTTCGCTGAAGATTTTTATGATACGACAGATTCTTCCACGAACAAGGAATCATAAGTGTTATCTATGGAAGTTGCAAAATATACCGGGAGGTGTGAATATTAGAATTCGGGATTTGGAATGAAATCTCCTCCATCTTCAGTGCAATATATGCTTCAATTTATTTTTGTAAATATCCATCCTGGAAAATCTTTCATTCTATTTTATTTTTCGGTAGATAGTCTTTCCATGTGAGACTTTGTATATTATTTGCTGCCTCGCATTCGAGATCGCTGCTGGGGTTAGGCAACTGCTCACTTTGTCAGGGACTTTGTTTTTCTTAGGGTCTCAGAGGCCCAGAATGTGAGAATTCCACACAAATGCAACGTTCCAATATCAACATTTCCATTGCTGTCTTACTGTGTAGTGACTTCAATTAAAGATTTCCATCAGAGACAATCAGAGTACCCTCTTTATGTGCTCTGAATACCTGAACCGATCTTTGACGAATCTTCAAACGACCGGTGCGACGTAAATGGAAATGAGGGGCACCAGTCTAAATTAAAGAGGTAAAAGCGTCCCGAAATGCGGCCTCAGCTAACATTCGTTCAGCTCTCATCTCATCTGTTAAATGTGGCACATAAGCTGAAATCACAGACTGCCACAGGACTGCTCACAGAGCGTTGTCCAATGCTATACACCACGGAGAATCCTTAAATGTGTTAGGAGAAATAATTTTTGCTAATATCAAAAGAAAATCACAAATTTGAACACTATAATTAAAATTTTTTCTCTGTGGTTTTGCTATCGGCAGTTTTTCAACCTCGCGCACGAGCGCTCTCCTAACTTTTGGCATAAAAGCTGAAAGCTAAGCGAATCCCTCAGGTATGCTTTTCACCTGTATAATGTCCAACCACCTCTACAATAGGGACCATGAACTGGCAAATCTCCATATCACTCCCAAAGCAAATCGTTGTATTTCTCTTTAACCAAAGCAGACACGATCCCTCAGGTTTGCTTTCATCGGTAGAAAGCCCAACCACCTCTACATTAGAAACCATGAACTGGCAAATCTCCAAAGGACTCCCAAAGCCAATTGTTCTATTTCTCTCTAACCAAAGCAGACACGATCCTTCATCCTTTCACCTGTATAATGTCCAACCACCTCTACAATAGGGACCTTGAACTGGCGCATCTCCATAGCACTCCCAAAGCCAATCGTTGTATTTCTCTCTAACCAAAGCAGACACGATCCCTCATGATTTCAACTGTATAATGTCCAACCACCTCTACAATAGGGACGAGGAACTGGCACATCTCCATAGCACTCCCAAAGCCAATCGTTGTATTTCTCTTTAACCAAAGCAGACACGATCCCTCAGGTATGCTTTCATCGGTAGAAAGCCCAACCACCTCTACATTAGAAACCATGAACTGGCAAATCTCCAAAGGACTCCCAAAGCCAATTGTTCTATTTCTCTCTAACCAAAGCAGACACGATCCTTCATCCTTTCACCTGTATAATGTCCAACCACCTCTACAATAGGGACCTTGAACTGGCGCATCTCCATAGCACTCCCAAAGCCAATCGTTGTATTTCTCTTTAACCAAAGCAGACACGATCCCTCAGGTTTGCTTTCATCGGTAGAAAGCCCAACCACCTCTACATTAGAGACCATGAACTGGCACATCTCCAAAGAGCTCCCAAAGCCAATTGTTCTATTTCTCTCTAACCAAAGCAGACATGATCCCTCAGGTATGCTTTTCCCCTGTGTAATGTCCAACCACCTCTACAATAGGGACCATCAACTGGCACATCTCCATAGCACTCACTAAGCCAATTATTCTATTTCTCTCTAACCAAAGCAGAGACGATGTGTGCTCTGTCTGAAGAGTAGTGGATTTCAAAGAAGTGAACGAATCATTGAATGAATCATTGGAATGAATCATTTAACTAAGCTGAGTGAGCTGGTACACTCTTGTGAACCTCCTAACGCTTCTGAAGTCTGATGTGTTTTAGTTGTAATGATTATCACCAGTTATATAACTATAAATATAAAATCAGTTATATAACTATATGTAAATATATATAAATGAGTAATTTCTGGTCTCCACATTTATCGAGAACATATTTTGTAGGTTTATAGTCATCTGTATACAGATTATTCACATACGTCTGGACTTTGTGTGGTAAATCTCTTGCAAATTGTTCAGCGTTTGGGGTTTAGGGTTTAAAAGGCAGTCGGTTCTAAACGATTATTATGGTCTGCTGGATATGCTGGAAAAGAAGAATAGTTCCTAAGGCACACACACTTTCAATACACACTTCTAATACTGGTTCTTAGTATAGGGCGGCGCGGCTGTAAATGAAGAGCGGCTTTGTGTTCTTCATTCTGGTAAGTGATTGATCCTTGACAGGCATGTTGTGATAGATCTGAGCTTTACTTTACAGGCATGCTGTGATAGATCTGAGTTGCAGTTTAAGTGCAGGAGGCATATGATAGTTACAGGAGGAGAATGTCGGAAAAATTTCGCATTTCAAGCCGCACTCTGAGAGCCAGTACAAGCTCAGTTCAGGTTTCATTAAATCCTTATTATAGAAGTGTGTTTCACTGACTCCACAATTTTCTCAGAGTTACGAGTAATTTAAACATGTTAACGGAAAGTTCCTTTCGAAAATTCCTGGCGCTCATAAAGAACGCATAAATTGATATTATAGTCTATTTTTTTTACCTTTAAAGCTCCTCTAGGCTTACACAGAGTCGTTAGACTGGCTATTAACATCAATCCGGCCACTCCTATTTTTGTAAATACACAGAAAACAAACAACAAAAAATTCTATTAAATAAAACATTTTGTCAAAGCCGAAAAGAATTTAGCGCAGGTGTTTATTACACGC
The DNA here is from genome assembly GCA_920105625.2 of Clusia tigrina. NCBI lineage: Eukaryota > Metazoa > Arthropoda > Insecta > Diptera > Clusiidae > Clusia > Clusia tigrina. The sequence goes on along the minus strand of OV050033.1, from coordinate 163,994,481 downwards.
CCAGACTCAAGGCGAAATCAATTTCAGCGCGCACGCAAAACGAGAAAAGCAAAAAAAAAAAAACCAGGCAAATCATTTTCACTAAACGTGTTTAAATAGATTAAAAACTTGTAATTTAAATCAAAATTAGTGGAACGCACATTGGAAATGTGTAACTCCGCATGTTAAACACGAAATTTATGCTCAGTTTCGTGCCATAATTTGCGTCGTTTTTAAGATTTATGGCCAGGCTGGTGTCCTGCACGGCGACAAAACACCCGAGACGCCCACTGCTGAAATTCGTCAACAATTCGAGAGGTTTGCCGTGCCCGCCTATATGCATAGTTGAGCGTTCTGGGTGAGTTTCTTGCATCACAATCAAGAATCTGCAACAATGTCGGCAGAAATTAAACGTAGGAGTATAGTTGTCTTTATGGGAGGCTGTTGTGGCACAGACACTGCAAAAAATGTAGTAAAGAAGGCTCAAGTGAGACCTACTATGATATACCTTCTTCTACCCTAAGATAAATTATGAAATTGCGTCCCTGGAACTCTGTCCTTGCGCTGACTCTCACCTTCTTTAAGTAGGAGAATTTTTGTCAGTGCTTGAAAGGCGCCACACCATGGTATCACAAGGGGCCATTAGGTGTGCTCAAGTTTGCTTTTGTTAAACTAATCTGACACTCCTACATACCTATATACGAGTACGTCCATGGAGCTGATATGGGAGTGTTAGTTAATCTATGGCGATATTGAGTTAAATATGAAGATCATATAACTTGTGTCTAGAAGATAGGCGTGTCTAGAAGATAGGCATGTCTAGAAGATAGGTGTGATAGATAAACAGATATCTAATATTATTTATATATAAATCTAGTTATGACTTAAGGTCAACTCAATGTTCATGTGAGATTTCATTAAATAATTTCCAACAGTTTAGGAAGAGTGTTTATAGACAGACAGAGGGAGATGGCTCCATCAATTTCTGAATCATAATATTGGGTTCCAAATAAACCAGTTGAACCTTACCGACTCATAGTACCCTATTTCTCTCTTCAACCACAATTATAGAAATGAATACTGAAAGAAAATCCTTTATAGTCCAATGCCCAGCCAATGATTCTTTGGATTCTCTGAGCTCTACCCGCTATAATGAAAACAATCACAGAGGATAGCAGATGCAATGATCCTCGCAACGACTTTTCAGCTGGAACTTTTAAAACTTCAGCTATGGCTGCAGACGTTAATGACATTCGGCCAGACATCATCCAGACATCGACGAAACAATGATCGAGCGTCATTCTTAAGTCAACTACAAGAGAACTTATTCGACCTGAAAGTGCGTTTCAATCGGATTGTTTTATTAGGCTATCTTTCGGCAATGAGAAGTACATTATTTTGCAAGCTTTGTCGTCTTCAGTACCATTCGATTTCAGCGTACTGAATGTATCGTTTCAGTACAATGCAAGTGTGTCCTTCAAATTATTCGTTAGAAGATTCAATCAATTCAAGTAATGCAGTACATCCATGGTCTCTACGTGAATACGAGCATTTTGCTTTCAGCAAAGAAATAGAGATAAAGAACGATTGTCATTGGACCAGTGCGATGGAATTGATTTTGCAGTTCAGAGTCACCAATTCATTCTACAGTTCACAGATCATTTGATGATTCGTCTAAAGATCCACTCAGTTCAGGTACGCAAAACACATCAAGATTATCTCTGCTGTAATGATCTGCTTCAACTGAGCACACAGCCAAAATGAAATGGAAGAACTGATATTAGATCAGTGCGATTGGCTCGCTCAGATTGATTTGATTTTCCAGTTCAAGATCACCACATTTCATTTGATGTCGATGGATGATTCCTTCAAAGATCGGTTCAGGTTTTCATAACACATAAAGCAGTGCTCACATTGCCTTTGCTGCAAATGCTTTAATTCAAAGTCACTTACAGCAGGAGAGAAAGGGGACGATTGAGTTTACAGAAGTGGAATTGGGTCTGTGAGATTGCTCTGATTTGCCGGTTCAAGGTCATCACATTTCATTTTACGTCGATGAATGATCGATACAAAGATCCGTTCAGGTACTTATAACACATAAAGCAGTGCTCACATTGTCTCTGTTGTAAGTTATTGATTCAGTTCGCTAGACAGTTGGAGAGAAATGGGACGATTGAGTTTGCAGTAGTCGAAGTGGCTCGGTGAGATTGGTTTGATTCGTCAGTTCTGCATATTTCTAAATTGATTTGATATTCATTTTATAACATATCATTTTCATTTCAATGGTAGGTTCAGTAAGGATCAGTAAGGACACAACACTTTTCGTTACAAATTTCTTCCGTTAGTCTTTCCAGCCTATTTATTGTCCTTGTTTACTATCGGAGGGAAACTACTGTTGTCTACAGTAGAAAAACTGGTTTGAGGACATTTTCTGACAAACCTCCATCTTAAGTTTAAAGGTATCAGAAGATGATAAGACTATTTAATGGCTCTTCTCAATCGGTGGGGTTAGCTTTGTATAAAGGTGAATTTGAGTGCGATGTGAAGTTGAGAATGTTTAATGGATTCCGGATACTGTCTTCAGAATCGGTGGGGTTGGCTTTGTGCAAAGTTCACTGTTTAACGATAGTGTAGTATAGGCGTAGGACTTACCCGAAACTTTCGCTTTGAGGCCTCTCGGAGCATGAAACTTTCTCTCTAATTTATTGCCATAAAAAGCGTGCAAATAGAACGAACAAAAAAGAAAACAACACCAAGTATGAGGCATGTGAACAGCTCGTGCAACGTTACTGCTGCCAGTTAGTTTTGACCAGTCGCAGTATTTTGTGCTGCTGCACCCGCCCAACTTTGACAGCTGTTAAGTTGTTTTCTCTTCGTTTTGGGTGCGCTGCGGCGGAAAACACAATTCTACAATTGTTAAAATGTTTGCAGCAAGTGCAGCGGACCGCACAAAGCGCTCTATTGTCTCTGGTCGCATGCAGCATGCGTGCTTTTCTCTGTGAGTTTGCTCGCCTGGCGTCTGTGCAAGTGTGGACCCGCCTGATAGCCTTCTCCCCCTCCACGTGCTCCTTCTCATGCCATGTTTATGTTCGTGATTTTTGCAACTGCTGCAATTTAGTGCCTCCTGCAGTTGCTGGCCGCATAATTAGTGCAGTGGTGCCACTGAGACAAGCTGCAAATTAGGTTGCACAGTTTTTGTGTGCGGAATATCCACTGGACACTGGGCGTGTGCGGGGCTCATGGCGCGCGTGTGTTGTTCCAGTTGTTGGCAAAGTTTGCTGAATTATTTTATAGCATTTTAAATTTGCATATAATTATGTTTTTAATTTGGGTCCATTTTTCGTTTGAGTGTGCTGCGGGTCTCGCATGTGTGCAAATTTAAATTGCGTGTGTGAATCGAGTGCGTGGTTATAGCTTTAGTAGAGTTTGAATGGCTTTAAATCAACAACTAACAACTGGGAACACAAATATTACTCTCAGAATGAACTTTGGGCATTTCGTACTTATTGGTGTCCATTTGAATGGAGTCCAGATTTAACTCATGTGTGCTCACATCCCTTTCCCTGCGAAGAGTTGGGTTGAACCATTGCAAACATTGCTATCAAGGATCTACACACTTTCTATCGTGTGCCGGAATGCCCACTGTAATAAAGCTGAGGAGATCAACAACAATGATAGCAGCAACATCACGTCCCCATATACATACTTAGTATGTGAGTAGTCTTGTCTTAGCGGCCATCTGCAGACGAGCTACTTCAAAGCAAACCGTGGTAGCAACAGAAAAATAAGAAAAACTCACAGTGTATACACAAGAAGACGTTTGAAAGTTTCCATTCCAATAAATTGTTTAAGAATTTGTAAGATTCGTGGTGGTAGAGCAAAATCATGTGGAGGATTATAGTGGATTTAAGCCTATTGTCGTATTAGCGCAGTTCTCGAAGTTCTGTGTGTGTGTGAAGTCGAATATGTGATAACTTATATATTGCTCGGATAATATCCTTTCTGCAAATGAATCAATTGCAGGATGGATATAGTTAGAATACCTAAGGTAGACTTGGCCAACAATAGTCGGAGAGTCTTGGCCAACAATAGTCAGTCAGTTGCAGTTTCAAATAAGGATAAAGTTCAGTTATAGCACATTTGGATTATAGGTGTTCATGGATACTATTCAGATACTGCAAGAATTGTATGCCTTTTGCATTTTTCAAAAGTATTTCATTGTGATAGAAGGTGGAAACATAATGAGAGGGGTGTGAAAAATTAGAGAAAGGGGGGTCCACTCTCCCAATATTAACTGACTTAAATAAACTCCCAAATTAAATCCCCATGATCGATTTGTGGTAACTTTATTCAAAGTGATTTTTCCTGAATACCTCAGACCACAAATAATTTTAATGGGTGATTTTTAAGAGCGCCAAACAACTTTGAAAAAGGTGTTGAACGAGAGCAGGCTGGGAAACTTCCTGCATCAAATGAAGACAAATATTTCAATGAAATACGTATATCTTTTACGACATGTTATCTTCCCACTTTGCAACAATTTCTAAATCCCTTCATTTGAGAACTCTTAAAAATTACCTTTTACTGTGCTGATCTCATCATTATTAGAGGGATATTGAAGTTCAGCCAGAATAATGTTGAATTTTCGATACCGGTGAAAGTCCGACGGAACCAAGTCTGTCGAATACAGTGAATATTTGATCACTTTGTTGTGGTGCAGTTTTCGAGTTATCAAAGCACTTGAATGAATATGTGTATCCTCAAAGTGGAGCAAAATTCTTTTCTTGGATAAGGTAGGGAGGTTGGTTTGGCAAAAGGGCACACTTAGGCGTTGATTGAACCTTTTGGATACCGCAGGAGACACCCAATGTCTGGAGTATCCGTTCTGTACTCCAGACATTTGGTGTGTTTTATGAAGCAGTTGATGGAGCTTATTTACTTATTTCAAATGTCTTCCAGAGAGTCCAGAAAGTAGTCACACTGAAAAGTGTATCTCCTTTCGGACAGTACTGGATATGTACATATCAGGTGTTCGATGGATAAGACGAAAATGTTTGTCTGGGAAAGTTTCCTTCAGTTGACACAGAAATAATTCATAGTTCTCATTATTTATCATTATTCATCTTTATTCACCAGAATTCGTCATTATGCAGAATTATTCATCATTATTCAGAATTAGTTATCATAATTCATCATTATTCTACATTATATAACATTTGTCTTTATCCAAGCAGTCAATCATAAAAATTTCTTTGAAGATTGAAGCCAGTTGCTTCCCGAAGGATTGCTCCTCTTCGCTTTCTTTTGAGCCAGTTCTCACAAATTTTGTCTACTTTTGGGACTGAAGTTTTGCTTTGTGCCACTCTCATGTTTCATGAAATTTGCTCTATCGTTCTTAATCCTATCCACAAATTCTTTGCCCATAATCTCTTTGTTCAACAGTGAGTAAAAGCGGCACCCATCTGGACGAAAGTTTCTTGAAGTTTAACTTCTTATGCAAAATATGAGATGCATGTGGCAAAAGATCTTTCAAAAACTTGTGGCAAAAACTTTTTCAGTAACTTTTAATTGTCGATCAGCCATCAACAATATCCTGAACTATGTCTACCATTTCTAGCATCAGAGCTGTTTATGGCCACCCAGAATGCGGTGGCCCCTGTTCAACATTTGTCCTGTGGTGTCTGTTGAACTCATTTATCCAAAGTAGAATTATTTGATTGGGAGAGCAAGTATCACCAAATGCGGAAAGCAGTAGGATATAAATCTCTTTCTCAGGGTGCCCTTCCAATTAAAAGTATTATTATTATTTTTCTATTAATAATATTTATATATAAAGGTCAACTAAGGCCTTCGAATCAAAGATAACCTTATATTGAAAGAAGCTTTTTCATACCATGCCCTGGGTAAGATTTTGATATCAAGACTATGAGACTAGCATGACCTGACATGAGATCAGCAGACCACTGGACCATGGAGACAAGTCAAATAATTGAATCACTCTTCGAATTCATATTTTATGTACTTACAGAGTTACTTCTGTATTTGAGGAGTTGTGCTCGGAGTTAAAAACATGACGGAATTACATAAAATTTGACAGTCAACACCATTATTGATATATGCAGTCTTTTCAACAGGAAATAAACGACTACAACTTTCCAAGTTGTGCCATTATACTACATTTTTTGCCCTTTCCGGTGTCTGTATAAAAACACGGCCTCATACCGCTTCGCATAAACGGAATATATTTGGGCAAGCGTCCTCTCTTAATAAAGGACCTCGCAGTACTAAACTGATATGACTCTGGTGTCGTAGACATGTAAACAAATAATCGCACTGTGCGAAAGAGATAGTTATATGTATGTCTTAACTATGAATGATCGTCGTATCTCTCTTGTAGAACAGACTCCAATGATATTTTCATACAAGAAACTTTCCTTGTAAGTTGACGCTTCACAGGACTAAATAAACTGCCTTCCCATATGCAAATTCAGGGCACCAAAGAGGCCTGTATTATAAATCTCTTCCCGGACACATCTTAGCCATATGCTAATTGCTTTTCAAACTGTTTTCAGAAAATTGTCATCATATCATCATCACATTTTATAAAGAAGCGAACGACGTCCTTTCTTTCACTCCAAGTTTAAAGATTATTAAATTATTTCAGTGGTGAAAAAATTTATGAAAATTCAGCCAGCGCGTCCTTTTTAAATCCAAATAGCCAGCGTGTTCTTTTCAAGTCCACAATAATGGAAAGTAGTTCACATACGCGTCCCCTCTCCCCCTACAAAGCAGAGTGGTCACTCTCAAGTTCCTTCAAGTAGGTCCACACGCAGCACTTACTCCACCCAATTGTGCCGCGGGGCAATTGTCCGCAATGTTCATAAGTCGTCATCGATGGTTGTGTTTATTTTGATTTAGTCGTGAAGTGTTTGCGACAATACGATTGAGTGCCGCACCGCAAATGCCGCACGCAGCTTTAATTAAGTCTTCAGCGTGAACGCCCCTTGGACACACGATTGCGACCGGGACGGACTAAGACGCACGTATCGTCAGATTGTCTTAAATTAATTGCTGCATTTAAGCATAATTGGTGAGACTGTTGCAACTATGGAGTGGCAGTGGGTGCATTTTGTTTTTGTTTCTGGTTGTTTTTGGCCGCTGGGACTTACGCACTGCACTGAACGGAGTTGCCGCCAAGTCAGAGCAAAAGCAAATTGAAAGTTTGCGGCAGAAATGATAAATCGCGCATTGATTGCAACATGATTAATTGCTGAGATATGTAGTAAGTTGTCTCGGGTGTTGTTGGTTGTCTCGGTTGTTGTTGGTTGTTGCGAGTTGTTGGTTGCGGGCAGTTAATTATAATTGCCAGTTGAATTGAATCATTTCAATTGAGGTTTTTGCGTGTGCGAACTGAAGTTCTCGCCAGCCCCGCAGCTCTCTGCTGCAATTTAATTGCTCGCCGCATCTCGGCTGCTACGCCTTTGTTTCATCATTTCAGACCCCCAACGCACGGCGTTGTTTTGGTTCACCCAATTGTGAGCAGACGTTGTTAAATGTAATTGCAACATAATTTTTTTAATCGTTCTTGCTGTTGTTGTTGTTGTTGTTGAACATTTGCCACAATTAATGCAACAGTTGTTTGTGCTTGTTTTTTTCTGCTCTTTAAGCTCATGAGAGCCAAGAAACCCGCCCATTGCGGCCTAAGTGCATAATTCCGCAGACCTCGTTGGCTGAATTGCGGCGGCATAAGTTTTGATTGTGGCGCTCTATTGTTGTTGTGGTTGTTGTTGTTGCTGTTGCTGCTGCGAGTATTGTTGCAACAACCTCATTTTAATTCTGTCTGAACGTAGGCTAGCTTGGGGTCTTATAAAATTTGGTTTCTATTGTGTTGTTGTTGTTGTATTTGGTTACCTCTGATCACTTCGTTCATCGTGTAATATGCCTAACAGGTGTGGTGGCCTGGGTGCTTTTGATTTATCGCGCACAAAATCATTTTAATGGAGGTGCATTTGCAAAAAATATCTTTATAGAACATCGTTAAAAAAGCTCTTCAGCGTTGTTGCTGCTGTTGTTGTTGTTATTGACGCCGTTGCCGTCGGTGGGAAATACGATTATTATGAAGGCGTCACTCTCGTTACGAGTATTCAAAATTTGAAGGTTGGCTTTTTAAGTGAGTTGAACACAAATTAGATTAGCACTAAAAAGAATACGGGGTGTGCCCGGTTAGGCAGAAGCAGAGTGGGACACAGTAGCGATGTTGAGGGGGCTCATAGTGTAAGGGCCCAGGTTGCTACTGGGGCGTGATCACAAAGAGATAGAATAGAAGATGTTGTTAATATGAAAGACAGACGATGTATTCGGTTAGTTTACTAAAAAGTAAGTCCATTATATAATTTATATATATATACTCGTATATATAAAAGAAGATATGTTCACAGAATTGACGACTATCGACTTACTCATATATATATATATAAATATTACGAGGGTGGCTCAATCATCATCATCATCATTGTTGGCTCGACGGTCCTAGTTGAACCTTGATCTCCCACAAGCTCAATAAGTCCCTGAAAATTGAAATAAGGAACTCTATTCGACAATAAAAACGTTTTATTTCTCAACAGAGTCTCCTTTTAGCTTAATACTTCATCACTCTCAACACTGCATCTAACGTTTCTCCAATATCTTGATGCCCTCCAAATAAGAGAATTTCTCGAATCCTTCAAAATAGGCTTTTGCTTCATCGATGATCTCTATTCTACCCAAATCTCACACAGCCGAACCATTTCTTCATATTTGTAAACTGGAACTAAACGCAAAGGGCTAAATCCGGAGAATATGTTGGAAGAGGGAGCAATTCGCAACCTGCCAGTGTTGCCACTTAGACTATCAGTCGGGTCCGTTGTGAGCAAATCGTAACCTAATTCATGCAATTTGGTCATTGAGACTACGTCAATGTGTTGTTTCTGGTCGAAGAGAACTCTTTCCTTGCCAAATCCGATCGTTTTTGGTTCTAATCGATTTCAACCGATCCAAGAACTCTGCAGAATACACATCGGTGATAGTTTTACCCTTTTCAAGGTAATCGATGTGATTGACACCATACGAATCCCAAAAAACTGTCTCCATGAGCTTCTTGGCCGACAGACCCACCTTAGCTTTCTTCGGCGTCGATGCACCACAACAAGGCCACTGTCTCGACTATTCCTTGGTCGCCGGTGTGTGTTGTAATGGCAAGTACGGTACAGGAAGAGATTGAGGTAGAGATAAAGGTAGAAATAGTGAGAGAGAGGGAGTTATACGATAGGTATACGAAGAGAGAGTGAAAAAGAGCTAAGGAGAGAGAGAGAGAGAGACTGGTAGCCAGAGGATTTGTTAGAAAGAGAGTGGAAGAGATAGAGAGAGGAAAAAAAGAAATAAAGATGGAGAAGAAGGAAAAACGAGAGAGAAAAGAGAGACATAGGGAGAAATATAGTACAAAAGAGTCAGATATAGAGGCGGAGAGAGAGGGGAAGAAAAAATAGAAAGAGGAATAAAGCGTCAAAAGGGTAAGAACGAGAAATAAAGGGGATGAAAGAGGAATAAAGAGGAAGAGACAGGAAAAAAACAGAGGCAAGAGGAAAAAACCGGAAGAAAGAGGAAAAAAGAGAAAAAAGAAGAAGAAATGTGAAAAAGGGGAAGAAAGAGGAAGAAAGCGGAAAAATGGGTAAAAAAGATAGAGAAATATAGAGAAATATGGTGAAATAGGGAGAGATATAGAGACGGAGAGAGAGATGGGAAGAAAGAAGAAGAAAGAGGAAGAAAGATTAAGCACGAGAAATGGGTGAAAGAGGAAGAAAGAGGAATAAAGAAAAAGAAATAGGAAAGAAAGAGTGAAAAAGAGAGAGATATGGAGGGAAATATGGTGAAATAGGGAGAGATATAGAGGTGGAGTGAGAGGGAAAGAAAGGAGGACATAGGAAAGAAACAGGAAGAAAGAGTAGTACTATGAATAAAGAGGGTGGAAGAGAAATAGGAAGAAAGCGGAAGAAAGCGGCAGAAAATGGAAAAAGGAGAGAGCCATGGGGAGAAATATGGTTGAAAAGAGAAAGAGGAAGAAAGAGCGAGAACGAGGAGTGGCGATAGCGAAAGCGGGAGAAACAGAGAATATGCATAAACAACGAAGCTCTTCTTAGACACATTTGATTTTGGTTTCCTTATCAGATGAGCTCATTTCGTAAGGAACCGCGATTAAAAAAACATTTTTATACCAAATTCAAGAATCGCGTCAACTTAAAAAAAGTCTCAGTTAAAAGACCATAGTCCTCGGTTTAATACGAGTTATGCCCACCCTATTTGGGGTAGTGTGAATTGGCATACCCTACTTCAGCAGAACACGTTGTCGGCTTTTCATTTCAAAATTTTCTAATTTCAACACAATAGCCTGATTTGGTCTTACGGCGGCATTGTTCATGGTACCTCTCCATCCACAGTCGACACGCATGCATTTTGATTGCTTTGCCGGTTCGCAAGCCGCACTGCAGCCGCACTGCAGCCGCACTGCAGCCGCACTGCAGCCGCACTGCAGCCGCATGCAATGCAAATGCCGGCATGGGAATCGACCACTCAGATTAGTCGCTGCTCTATTGTGGTGCGGTGCTGCATGCTGCAAGGCTGCTCGGAGACAATGCAATGGGCACTTGATGGCAGAATTATTGCCAATGCTCCTATTTAATGACATACCACTATATAACCAGCAACAGCAACAACAACAACTACACCAACTAAAGCGGTGAATACAATTACAAGTGGCATAAATTGATTTATGCACAAACCGAAGTGAACTTTAACACAGACTTTTAGTTGAATGCGAGTGTGTTGCACAATGCTTGTGAACAATTGAATTGATGAATTGTACGGACTCATTGCATTATTTAGGCAATTACAAACATTCTTCGGGTGACTGTGGGCAGAACAAAATGTTCCAATAGAGCACCGGTTGAGATTTAAAGAGATTGCTGAGATTACATTTGAACGAATCTTGAATAAGCCGAAAAGATTCATATCTGAATATTGGAATTTTGTGGTGATGACCTAAGGTGATGACCTAAGGTGAAGGGTCAACGTGACTGGATCAATGAGATAATGTTCCATTCAAGCGAACGTATTGCCAGGTCACCAGGCTAATGAGATGCTGCCCTAATAACAGGATCATATTGAACGGGAGTGATTGGTTTATTGAGGAAATTACCTAATAATACGATCATCGTGACCAGATGGGATTGGGGAGATTGCATCAATGAGATAATGTTCCATTCAAGCGAACATATTTGGATGGAGTCACCAGCTCAATGAGATACTGTGCGAATAAGATGATCATAGTGAATATAAGTGATTGGTCTCTTGAGATACTGCCCTTCTAATACAAGCATCTAGACCGGATGGGATTGGGGTGATCGGATCAATGAGATTGCTGCTTTTCTCTGGAGATACTGCCCTTCTAATACAAGCATCTAGACTGGATGGGATTCGGGTGATGGGATCAATGAGATTACTGCTTCTCTATGGCGATCATATTGTAGCGGAGTATACGAATCAGTGATATATTGTTCCATTAAGACAATCAATTTCTGGCGGAGTGACTGGTTCATTGGGATACGCTTCCATTAAGGTGATAATCTTGTGTTTAAATAATGGGATAAAGCTAAAATAAGACGATCATGTTGTGGTGGAGATACTGCCTCAATAAGATGATAATTTTCAGTAGGTGTGACCGGATAAATTAGATACTGATCCACTAAGGAGTACATCTTGTGGTGCAAAGACCGATCAAATTATATATTTCGACCTTAAGATCCTCAAGATTAACTGCTATGAAATGATATCCAAATAAAACTATTGTGTTTGGAGGCGAAATCATCAGGATTCAAGCAATATCTTAGCTCCAAAACATTTTTCCTGATCCAAAATGACAACTCTGCCATTAAGGACATTAAATGAAGCATATTTTCTTATCAGAACGAAATGGGAAATTGGATACCAGCGAACTTTTACTGTACAACCTTTTACACCGATGGTTTTAAGATGGATTTGATTTACTGTAAATAAGTATATTATATATAAAACATCGAATTTTTTTTCTGTAATGCCCCAGGTAAGATACTGTAAGCTGAACTACGTATAATAACCAAGCGTTCGATTGTAAGATGACCAGAACAACTTTCAATGACGACCAAGCTACGATAATCCAGATCAACTCGACATCCAGATTACATTGAAAGCGATGAGAGGGCGATGAAGAACTTCTCAGACTAAGTCGTTGGTGGCTATGGGAACACTAAGAAACCATGAGATGGCAGAGGAACCGATGAAACAGATGTTGAGGTACTGCAATGCGAAAGCCCCTTCTAATGGAAGGGTTCCAAGAACTAATGTCAATGTGGCTCTAATAACTTAAATATACTTCCTTGATTAGGATAGGAATCTCCAACATAACCAGGCAACCAAACCGGAAAGAAAGGAGTCAGCTGCTCAGCAGCGGCCCAGGTTGGGACTTAACTCTCGACAAGGAAAGGTCTTCCTGCAATATGCAAGCAACTTGAAATGGGAGGGTTCCAAGATATTACAAGGAACTATTGCCAATGTGGCTCTACTGAGTTAGGTGTATTTCGCTGATTATGAAAGAGAATCTCCAACATAATCCAGCAATCGAACGGAAAGAAAGGACTCTATAACATGAAAGCATTAATGAATCAACAGAAATCTTGTAAAAATTTAGTACGGAAAGAAAGGATTGGAAGGTGCTTAGTAGCCACATATCTGCCACATACCTCTAAAAACTGTCGATAATAGTAAGAAGAAAGCTGCGGAGGTGTGAAAAGGGGGAATTGAAGACTCGCAAACTGCTTCTACGTAGGTATAGGTACCTGAGGGCCTTTCAAATATTCAACCAAAGGTAAATGTTAAGTGAAGTGCCTGCATCTGTAGAAACACTTTCAGACCTCCACTCTAGATGACAACCCATTCCAACACAAGAGGCACTTATTAACTGAACCAATTAAACACAATTATTAACTCAGGCCCAGCCACACTCTAATGGAGTTCCCCTTAATCTAGGAGTAATTTTGGTTTCATGCGCGCCCCACAAACCGCAGCAATTTCTGAGGGGAATGACGAATTTTGAATTGATTGTTCAATTTGCTGTGAATAATGGAAATCAATATTTTCAATAAATCATAATTCAATTAAAGCGGAGTGCAAATGAATGGCTGATAATTCATCAACACTCAAGTTGACACTTCAAATGAGAATGCATTTTGATTGCGTTGCACTCGCATGACCACGCCCGCCCCAGCGCAGAGTGCATGGGTACACGCATGCATAAATATGCCACGCAAAAAATCACGAGCAGTGGAAAAAATGAACTGCAATTTTTTACTCCAGCGTTGAACGCAGGCAGAGTGAAGGCAGAGTGAAGGCAGAGTGAGGGCAGAGTGCAGAGCTGAGCTGCATGACCGCAACGAATATGGCACGCGGCGGTTGGCACTTCCTTTCAGTTTCATAATAATTTAATCGTTGATGGTACCGCCTCTGAGTCCTTTGAGTCCTTTTGAGTTCGTACTGCGTATCTGAAGGATCCCAACGTGGGCAATTGACCAACTTTCATTGTTTTTGTATTACTGTGTTCATTTTTTCTGTTTCCTTTTTGGCAATTGAAATGCAATTTCCTCAGCATTTACCTGGGAAGCGAGTGGTCATCGAAATGTGTGCAGGTGTGTGTGTGGGGCTCTTCTGTGGGGTCTTCTGTGGAGGCAATATGTTATTAAGCTTTTCATGCTTTACTGTAAGGTAGAAGGCGTATGAGTCACGCTGGTCAGAGGCAGAGCAGTGGTCTGAGGGAGAATTGGCAGGTGTTCAAAAGGTTTAATGAGGCGCAACTGAGTTTGTTTTTAATGGGGTTGTTGAACCCAATAATATACACCTTGAGAGGCATTGAGTGGAGGAGGTTTCATGCTGTGATTTATCATTAAACATTACAATGCAACTTCAGTTTGTTTAAAGGACGAATCCATTGCCTTTCGTATCCTGTCCTATTTCTATATTTATCATCATAGGTCATCTTATACGAAAAGGTGGGTAGCGAATTTAATCAGACCTCACTGAAGGAGTGTTTGAAATGGCTGTCAATGATGGACAGCTTCATAACAAGTATAGATAATCTATATTAGTCAGATGTTAACAACCTTCTTCGCTTTATTAAAGGCTCAGGTTGTTTCAGTCTGGAGGGGGGAGCATAGCCATGCCCCGCACCAGCGGCTCACAACGGACCCAAGTGGTGGTCTAAGTGGCTACACTGTTTTTCTTTTTTTTTGTTTTGGGTGACGTGGCTGCCCAACCTACGTACCTTCATATATAGAGAGCTGACAATTTGAATAAAACATGCAATGATCGACACTTGAGTTCAGTGGTGAATTGAAACCAGCTCCGACCCTATTGATTTAGATGTAAAATTGTGAAACAAAGCTACGTGCATTGAAGTTAAACAGTTAAACAACATTGTTGTATCACTTGATCAATTGACAGAAGCAGTTGTGATAATCCAGTGATGGAACTATTAACAGAATTTGATTTTCTACAAAATCAATTATATTTCCCTCTACAATGGGTATATATATACAATACAATGGGTATATATATACACATAGGTATATATTTTTCTGAACCATGGGGAATTATACACTTATATAAATGTATGTGCGAGTACGATGATATCATTGTGGATATTTGCATATAAAAACGAAAACATGCCGTCAAATATTGAATAGAATTGTTGACTTCAGTTCTTAGGAAACAACTACGTCAACATAAATATTAAAGAGTGGTAATAAACAACAAAAAATAGTTCGTTGTTAGATAAATGCGAAGATATTTGAACAAGTGGCATCGCATAAACACGGTTATGGAGAAAACTTACAAAGACGGCACGCAATGCGAGTGACGTACGTAACTATAAACGATAAATATTGCATGAGCCCGATAACAGAAACAGCTTCTGCGGATTTTTCTAGTAAAGATAATAAATAATCCAATAAATAAATATAATTTACAGTTTTTAACTATTAACTGCATGCCCAGGAGACTTTCCAGATAATATCATAACTGCACACCAAAGATTCTTTCCACATAACTCCAGCTCCAAAGTTAGTCCTTGGTGATGGTTTGCAACTGCGTTCGTATATGTCTGAAGTAAATGTACTCTATAAAATGTCATCCCTCATGGCAACAACCCCATTGTTTCATCAGTTCAGCCAACGCAATGGGTTTCCAAGAGACGTGTTATACGGAACTATTGATGATTCACCATTGAACACTTCTTGTAAGAGTCATAATGAATATGACGGTTTATATGAAAAAAGAGTCATTTATACTTGCATAGCTTAAATTATCATTTAATATCCAGCTGCATATCAAGTAATAATGAATCATCATCATCATAATCATCATTAGTGGACAACCATTGTTGATCATGGCCGAGTTATTAGCCTTCACCAGTGGTCTATGGTAAGCACTCCAGTTGGACTCACCGAGACGCTGACGTCAGTTGGACACACCGAGACGCTGTCGCCAGTTGCACACACCGAGACGCTGACGCCAGTTGGACTCACCGAGACGCTGACGGCAGTTGGCCACGCCGAGACGCTGACGCCAGTTGGACTCACCGAGACGCTGACGGCAGTTGGCCACGCCGAGACGCTGGCGCCAGTTGGACTCACCGAGACGCTGATGCCAGTTGGACACAGCCAGACCTTCCTGAACTTGGTTATTCCATCGACATCATGGTCTTCCCCTGCTGCGCCGCTCACCCAGTGTCATCGAATCGAGTCAACGCAATCGCTGTTTTTAATGCGTTGCCCATGTCGGCGTACAGCTCATACAGCTCATCGTTCCATCTGATTCGATACTCTACGTAGACGCACAAAGGTCTTTCAACGATTTTTTCTCTGTTCATCCCTGCTCATCGCTATTTGTCATGGTCTAGGTTTCGGCACCGTGCAGTAGGACGCGAACGATGAGGGATTTGTGGAGCTTGATTTTTGTTCGTGGAGAGAGCGCTCTGCTTTTCAGTTGCCTGCTGATACTTTGGGTTCAGCAGGTAACTGAGACGCAGAGCCTGTTGGCACGAGTAATTCTTCGCTTGATTTTCAAGCTGACATCGCTCTTGGTGTTGATGCTGGTTCCCAGATAAACAAAGTTCTTTACAACTTCAAAAATGTAATCGCCAACAGTGGCATTTTGTCCAAGACGCTTTGTCCCTTTGTAAGTTGACTGCAGGTACTTCGTTATGTCCTTGTTTATTGCTGAAGCCATACTCCTTGCTTCTCTCCCCAAACCGGAATATAACTAATATAACTATATTAGCCTCTCTCTGAAACGACTGTGAATATCTTAGGTATCGCAAATATCGGCCTATTTGACTGGTAAAACACTACTCTCAAGTTTACAATATGTGTTTCGACTCGGGACTCAGTGGTTCAATAGAGATGTTGAACTCAATGGAACTCATTCGCTCTATCTATGACTAAGTTTAAGGAACGCTGCGATGCTTTATAGATTTTCCAATGATTTGATAGCGTTGACCACGCAGTCGTCTGCAACAAATTGGAATACATAGCTCCAGTGGTGCAGTTGCTTAGCACACGGTACTTATAATAAGCTGGAATACTCGGACCGTTTCTATACTAGTGTAGTGCTGCTATGAATCCTACCACCTCCCAGATCATTGTAGTGTGTTCCAGGCGGAGCTGCTTGCCATTTACAAGGCTACTGCACTTATAAGTCAGTCGAATCCTATTGGGAAATGGAACGACTTGTTTTGTGATAGCCAGTTAACTATTGAGTACAAGTTGCTTTCCATAATGAAATTCGACACGTTTGTGGGTTAAGATAATTACAGAGTATATCTGAGCGACGTAGTGTTCTTGGTTGTTGTTTGGCAACAATCTGATTAGTATGGGTTGATTTTTCCTGCATAAATTAGTCGCACTCCTGCATATTTATTCGAGATGGTACAATTTGGGAAGTATAAATTTAGTCTTCGATTACTATGAGGTTTAACTACCTAAGCTCCATGTAAAGTGGAACTTCTTACTATTTCATACCATTGAATCCATGATAACCTGTAATTCTGTGCCAATTCATACCGGTGACACCATCAGAGACTGGGGCTCTTTGCCAATTCATACCATTGGGGACCATAATAAACTAAAATTCTTTGCTGAATCATACCATTGACACCATAAGAGACTGGAATTCTTTCCCAATTCATATTTGTTCAGAGCAATGCTCAGATTTGTTCAGAGCAATAGATGGCTAACATGATTACTGATAGCAGAGGACTCTCCACTTTTATCGTGACACCATTAGAAAGTCAAACTCTTTGCAAATTCATACAATTGACCCCCCCACCCCCCCCTCAAAAAAAAACAAATACAACATATTTCATGATCATAGTCATATAAGTGCATTATCTACAATGGTATCTTATTTTCCAAAGCTTCCATAGTGCAAGGCTACATTCTCCTGATTTTCTATATGATACCGTCCCCTTGAGTTGATGAGGCCTTTGGATACGGTCTTCAAAACTCGTGTTGCATTCAAAGGAATTATTCTTATGATCATTGTTGTCTTGGGGATAATTCCATTGAGACCTAAAGAGCTATTATGATCCCAACATGAATTATATTTCATACTAGATAATAAATCTTCAAATTTTTATAGATTCCTCATTGGTATCGAGCATATTTATACTATACTTATTGTTGGGATAAGAGACAGTTCCTTCAAGGATGCAAATCTTTGCTTTTTTGGTATTGAAACAATTATTGAAAGCTTCTTTTCTGTTGTTCAGTATCACTATTATAATCATCGTCACATGGAGTGAAACCTGTGAATATCGCTAGACAATTCAAGGATGCATCTGTCATCTAACTGCTGGAATTCCTTTGGTGTTAACAATATGTGCTGAGATCTCAAAGTGGATTCTATAAAATACTGCAGATTATTCTAACTGCATTATATGCCACGAAATATAATTTATGTTTGTTTATTCCACTTCGATTTTTATGCCTAAATGTCTTTGTTTTGCAAAGGGAGACTCCTTTTAAGGACACAATGACAGCCCTTAAATAGGAGTAGGTATTTGTGCATTTGTGTTCCAAATAAATTAAACAATTTACCTTCTCCAAATTGATGTGACATATTAAGGAAATATTTTTATGTTTGTTGGTTCCAATTTTCATACTTACACTTCTGCCCACTAAAATGAGTATAATCACTCTCTTTAATTTCCTAACGTGGTTTTTCCTTTTACACCAAACTCACAAATTTAGTAAAATTGTATTTATTTATTGGTTGCTTATAAAATGGACATAAAATCGATAAATTTTTATTAAATCAAAGATCATACGGAAAAAATTCACCGAAGGTGGTTGGTATTTAATGCAATCATCAGATACAAGTTTCACTATTTGTCGCTTCTTAAATAGGCACTTTAAAGTGACACAATTTCTGCTTCACCTCCTTCACCTCCTACACCTCCTTCACCTCCTTCACCTCCTACACCTCCTTCACCTTCTTCTTCACTCAACGATTCTTCATCTTCTTCACTCAACGATTCTTCATCTTCTTCACTCAACGGCTCTTCAACTTTTGCATCTTCTTCACTCAACGATTCTTCAACTTTGTCATCTTCTTCACTCAACGGCTCTTCAACTTTTGCATCTTCTTCACTCGACGATTCTTCATCTTCTTCGTCTTCTTCACTCAACGATCCTTTATCTTGTTCTGAACTGTCAACTGCCAGATTATTGAGACCGTTGTGTAGATTTACTAGCATCTGCAATAACTTGGGAATATCCTTCGATATAGAAATGAAATGAAATATTATATTTTTTTCCCAGTTCCCATTTGATATTGGTATTAAATATATTTACAATTGGGAAGGAACCGAAACCAGCGCCTTTCATGGACAAGTTATTTGCGGCTGTTAACAGTTCAACGGCAAATAAGCTGGTGCCTATATTCACGACATCAGTCATGCAATCTTTGGGGTTTCCTCTCAACAAGCATTCCTTAGCCGAAACCAAATATTCCATGAACTGGATAGATTTCGATTGAATGTCTGCTTTGGCTGAACCTGCCAATAGAACGGCCATCACGAATACACTTAGATATCTCATTTTTGATCGGCAAAAGAACTTCTAAGAACACAATGATACACTTTACTTGTTACCGGAGTACTGAGACAATTGATTGTGCGGGCTGATTTATGAGTTCGGGGGTCGATTTGTCTAATCCGTGGTCGAATAACTTGTCCGGGAAAAAGCTCTTTTTGTAGATGAAAAAAGCTGCTTCATAAGATTTCACATAGAACAGATAGACTAATAAAGGGAGAGAGAGAGAGAGAGACAGAGATAGATGACGAGTTATTAGACCAAGAATCAGACGATGTTCCATAGTCACCTAAACTGGCGAAACGGAAAATACAAATACAAACAATATAAAATAAATATTCAAACAACGCTTCGTAGTTGGACACGTTTTTAACAGCAAGCAGATAGAAGATAGAAGAGCAAAGAACTTCATTGGGAACTTCATGCGAGTCATAAATCGCATGATACTTTTTCGTTTATACCCTAGGGGACCAAACCCACATTCAAAACGTTTTAATATACACGAGTATGATAGAAACAAAGGTATGGAAGCGGGTCTGTGACAGGGTAGGGTACCAGATGGTAGAGTACCAAGTTGTAGGGTATCAAATGGTAGAGTACCAAGTTGTAGGGTATCAAATGGTAGGGTACCAAGTAGTAGGGTATCAAGTGGTAGGGTACCAAGTGCTAGGGTATCAAGTCGTAGGCTATCAAGTGGTAGGATACCAAGTGGTAGA
This sequence comes from Clusia tigrina, assembly GCA_920105625.2. Taxonomy (NCBI): domain Eukaryota; kingdom Metazoa; phylum Arthropoda; class Insecta; order Diptera; family Clusiidae; genus Clusia; species Clusia tigrina. Next base: position 163,974,575 of record OV050033.1, on the reverse strand, counting down.
GTACCAAGTGGTTGGATACCAAGTGGTAGGATATCAAGTGGTAGGATATGAAGTGGTAGGGTACCAAGGGGTAGGGTATCAAGTGGTAGGATGCCAAGTGGTAGGGTAGCATGTGGTAGGATATGAAGTGGTAGGGTATCAAGTGGTAGGATGCCAAGTGGTAGGGTATCAAGTGGTAGGATGCCAATTGGTAGGATACCAAGTGGTAGTATATGAAGTGGTAGGATATGAAGTGGTAGGGTACCAAGGGGTAGGGTACTAAGTGGTTGGGTATCAAGTGGCATGGTACATAGGGGGGTACCAAGTGGAGGGGTAAACAAGTTACTAATCAGCACGGAGATGTGCGTTCACAATTGGGCCACATTTCTGAGGTAAGTAGAAGTTGTCCTCCTCCTTGCGAGAGACTGCTTAGGCCAATATGTCCCTTGTGATAAACCAGAATCCCATCCAATTCCCTTCTCTAGGTCTCGCACCAACCGGATCTAGTGATTTAGCGTATCAAGACTTTGGGGTCAACTACTGAGATGTCAACCAGGTTGTCGTCTGCTGAAACCCTAAGTATTGCCTACGCTTCCAGCTTAGTGGAGGGCATGTGGCTAGCAGATGGGGAATGGCTTGTTCTTCCTCTTAGTCTCGGCAGCTTGTGCAGAAGTCGCTGCCTAAGTATCATATTCTGGCATGGTTACCTAGGATAGAGTCACCACTGATTAAATTAGCACCACGCCGTATTTGGAATTTTAGAAGACTTTAATAGCATTTCCAGTCCAGCTTTTTGGCCAGATCTGTGGGGCTTTCTAGCCTGTCTCTGAGACTTGTCCATGCGTCACTTCCACTTCCCTTATTATTAACTTGCAGTTAATCAATGGAGTAACCAAGTCAGCAAATTCTGCGGATAACCTACAATCACCAGCGGGATCAGATGTAAAATAATCTCTATAGCTGAAGTGGGTGTGTTTGTTAGGACACCTGAGATGATGATGTACACTGCTCTTTATACTTTGCGAAGTTGGTTTAGGTGTGATTCTTTGCCTAGAGCGGTCCACCATAACAGACATATGTATGTTAGAATGGATCGGACGTAGGCTGTGCCACTCCAATGGGTCATAGTCGGCTTTAGCACCCCAATATGAAATATTTCTTACCATCAAACAATTCATAAGTTTCGTTGAAAATATACTTCAAAGTATTTAAGCTATTTCCAATTAATCCTTAATCGGAGCTTCGATTTGCTATTGACCGAGGCAGTATCGGAAAAATATCAAACATTTGAACTCATAGTCAAAATATATCCTATCTTTCAGTAGGGACATCCCCGTACCAACTTAAACAACATTAGGTTGTAGATTACTATTATAAGAGTATCGAACTATTGTAATCTGCCTCCACAGTTTGAAAGATATACAGAAGAGGGGCAGGACGGAAAACCGCCCTAGAGAGAGGTCTTCAAGTACTCGGGCAAGTGATGCCCAAGGTGTTTTTAATCTGAAGATAGGGGAGCAATGTGGAGGAGAAAGTTACACTTTTACACCTTTTCAAATTTCTTTGACGATTTTAGGAATTTCAGACATCTGTCCAGGTATGAGGAAAGTAGCTTGTCCATTCCTAGTATATTTGACCGCAAAAAGCACCTCCTCCTTCTGGAAAAATGCCGGAAAAACACAGAGAAAATGTTCTGTGGAGTTCTGTAATTTATCAATACAGACGACATAGTTCGGACTCTCGTGATATCTTTTGGTGGCCATTTAATAGCCTCATGAAATATATCTCGTTTATACTCCGATCACAGACCGAAGAACTTTCCTACTTAATATTAGGAACTTCTTTTTGGTTCAAGTTCTTTACGAAGCCCGTGGTTGTTTTGCAGGCGATACTTAGTATTAGGAACTTCTTTCTTGTTGAAGCTCTTTAGGAATCCCGTGGTTGTTTGTAGGCGACTGAGTTTCATTATAGTTCCTTGTGGATTTCAGTCACATGGTTCTTCAACCAAGTGGCCCTGCCTGCTGAACTGCTACCGATAATTGGCTATAGTTCTATTCGAGTACCTACAGATTCACAGTTTGCCAGTTAATAAGCATTTCTCAATCCCCCGAAAACCCCAGTATCCCAGAATTTAAATAAATTGGTCCCTATTCCATGTTCGAATAGAGTTCTATTGGATAATTTTCGAAGTTGTAAGCGCGTTTTCTAAGGCTGTTAGTGTGGCTTGGCTATCAAAGGAGACTCTAAGCTGTTTTCAGCGCCTTTTACTCGCAATTACTACTACTCCCAGTAGAGCATACGCTTCCAGCTGGAATAGCGTGAACAACCTTCCCAGAGCCGACAAAACAAGTAAGCTTATCACTTCCATAGTTCAATGGCAAGCTTCCCACTCATCTTGACTCACTGCTTCGAGCTTTGAAATGTGATACGCCCGATGATTGGCTTCCCTACGCCTAAAGATGGTAGTTGCCTCTATCGCTGACCGAAATAGTTGCTCACACAATGATTCTCTGCGATAATTGTATATTAATGTTTTATAGTGTCAATGAAAATCTATATTTTAGATCTTCTATATCTTTATTTCAGAATACTCTTTTGTTGTATAAGAAATAGAAGGGAATTTATTAGGTTTATTTTTCAGATGTAATTCAATTTTGCTTGGTAAAACTCGTGATTAATGACGTGGTTCTTTTTGTGGTTTGGTGGAAGTCGCATTGTATGCCTCGAAGAACAAACTTGATCCGAGCGTTCCTAATAGAGATGAGACCATTTCACCTTGCTGGCTAGCAACTTTAAGTATATCCAGATATGGAGAATTAAGTTTAATCACTGCATTCACGAGTCCGAAGAATTTCTAAAAGTAAAAAGTCAATACACTCTTTCAATACTCAGCCAACCCGAGCGTAGTCTTACCTGCTGAAAATCTTCCAGCCCTAGCTTTAACGTAATTGCCAGATTTCTTTTCGTTTTACTGAAGAACAGACCTCCCGCCTGATTGAGGGCGTTCGAGAGTCCATTCAATGGTGGAAGTTTGCCGAGTTTTGTTTTCGAGAGACTTTCGCCGGTCATTTTCGAGAAGTATATCCACTTCTGGAATTTCGCATAGTCTTCGGCGTCTTTACAGTCTTTAGGTGAAGTGCAAGCAAATACAGAAGCTGCCAATATACCACACGTCAGCCAGAAAGCTAGATACTTCATTTTTTATAATGCTTCAACAGAGTCAAGAGAAACTAATACAAGAGACAAAAAATTTTATCGTTTATATAACACGACCGGCTTTGTTGGTGTCCGAACCTTTGACACTGCACACTGTCATACATATTCCTCCACACTTTCGATTTCTAGTTGGTAGTTTCTGAGTTAACAGTTACATAAAACTTGCTTGCGTGCATTGTAGAAAGGTGTCTGTGTATATTTACTTAAAAACAATTCACTGTCTTTTTGGTAAAAAACAAATGCTTCAGCAACCACGGAACAATTGGACAAACAACATTTTGTGGCACGTTCTAAACATTCTTTTTTTAAACAAATATTTAAGTAAGCAACGAACGGAACAATGTTTATGTAAGAACTCACGCTTTGCTCTTGAACTCCGTCATGCGAACAAAAGACAAATCCAAGCCGAGAAGTTCAGAGACCAGAAGAGGTTATTTACTTACTTATTTACATGATAAATTTGTGATTATACTTGAAAAAAAAATGAAATAACATTTTGTAATCGGTGCAATTTTGACTTCTCTATTTGAAATATTTCCAACTGATCCTTCCCCCTTGAGCTTTGAGCTGGAACTTAGCCTCATGTGAACAGAACACAAATCCTCTGAAAAATTCTAGTTCATCCGGCTTCTGTGGTCTAGTGGGAAGCATGCTAGACTCACACGCAGAGGGTCCCGGGCTTAAATCCTGCCCCGGCCAAGGCCTCAAAAATTCTTCTCTCTAAATCTTTTTCTTGATTTTAATTGAGATATCAGAAGTTCAGAGAGCCGAGGAGGTGGTGATCCATATATGACGTTTCATTTTTATTTTTATTTGAATCTACTAGATTTGTAAACAAACCTTAGTGGGCCCTGTGTCCTTAAAGTAGCCAAAGTTTGCACTGCTTGAGATGTTAGTGCCAAATACCTCGAACCTCATTCTAGTGAAAGCGTAGCACATGTACAAAAAGTGGTCTACCGTCTCATCTTCCTCTCCACTTTGCCAAACATTTGCATATGCTCATCCCACACAAAATGAGCCGTCATGAATCCTACCAGAAGTCTGCAGTCTCTCCTACCAAGTGACAGAAGAGACCTTGACGTTCTATCGGAAATAACACGCACCATAACCTTTGCTCATCTGCTGCCTTTACAGCCCCCCATAAGCAAATCTGGGCACAGGAAACCCTAATGGCCATAATGGTAGCAAAAGGTATGGGAATAACAGGTGCCGGGCCAGTAAAACTGGTCTCAGATCCTGTATTCTCCAGGTTTATCCGCGACTTCATTCCCCATAACGCTCATGTGTCCTGGAACCCATTTTTAGTGACGCAAATTTTGGTGTTATGAAGCGAAAGTTGTGTAGATGTGGTTCCTACCAGACTTATGCCAAATATGGGCTGTGCATACTTACTCCCACACCTACTATAAACACATATTTATTTCTTATGATCTATTAGAGATGTAAAGACAAAGTTCGACGGGAATAATAACCATGTTTACATTATAAAGCCACATGAATGAAATGAAGTGGTTCAGATAAAGGATATGCCCGTTTTCCAGATAAGGAACTTATGAGACTAAACTGAAAGTTAGGCTAGTAATTCTTTGAGATCATCATTAGGACTATGAATAAATTTGGTTGTAATGCATAGTGGGGTACCGATGCTAGTCTACCTACAGAAAACGGGCAGGGCACTTCTACTCCCACAGGCCTACTCACATATGTCTATTACTGGAATGAAGGCTCTATATATCCAAAAAACTCTCTATGTAAAGTAAATCCATAATATCAGTAAGAAAGCACTACGCAAAAAAGGGCGAGATAATACATAAAAAAGGGCGAGATAACAAGACTACTATGTACACGCCCACTAAGAACAAAAATACATAAATCCATATACGAATCATGAACAAAATTTGTCACAATGGTTTCTAGTGGGGCTATACTAAAATCGTACTATACTCTTGTGAGTGATACCAGAATTCGTAGCAATAAGACCAGAGAGGTCCGACCAGGGAGTTCAGACCAGGAAGCTTAGATCAAGGAGTTCAGACCAGGAAGCTCAGACCAGGGAGTTCTTAACAGGATGCTCAGATCAGAGAGCTCACACCAGGAAGATCAGATCAGGGAGCTCAGGTTAGGGAGTTCATACCACGTAGCTCAGATCAGGGTGTTTATACGAGGAAGCTCAGATCAGGGAGCTCAGATCAAGGAACTCAGACCAGGGAGTTCATACCGGGAAGCTCAGAACAGGGTGTTCATACGAGGAAGCTCAGACCAGGGAGTTCATACCAGGAAGCTCAGATCAGGGAGCTCAGACCAGGGATTTCTTAACAGGAAGCTCAGACCAGGGAGTTCATACCAGGAAGCTCAGATCAGGGAGCTCAGATCAAGGAACTAAGACCATGGAGCTCATATCAGGAAGCTCAGATCAGGGAGCTCAGACCAGGGAGTTCTTAACAGGAAGCTCAGATCAGGGAGTTCATGCCGGGAAGCTCAGAACAGGGTGTTCATACGAGGAAGCTCAGACCAGGGAGCTCACACCAGGAAGGTCAGTTCAGGGAGCTCAGACCATGAAGTTCATATCACGAAGCTCAGATCTGGAAGCTTAGATCATGGAGTTCTTAACAGGAAGCTCAGATCAAGGAACTCAGACCAGGGAGTTCATACCAGGAAGCTCAGATCAGGGAGCTCAGATCAAGGAACTAAGACCATGGAGTTCATACCAGGAAGCTCAGATCAGGGAGCTCAGACCAGGGAGTTCTTAACAGGAAGCTCAGATCAGGAAGTTTAGATCAGAGAATTCATAACAGGAAGCTCTGATCAAGGAGCTTCGACCAGGCAGCTCAGATCAGGCACCAGTGAAAGAAAGTCAGAACAATTCTTGCTCTATATTTTTACATTTTCCTTTACATTTCCCACTATTCTATTGCACATTAATGATAATTCTACAAGGAATTCATAGTTGCGGAAAACTCTCACCAAAGTCCGCAAGAACTAAGTAAATATTATGAACAATGGCAACAGCAACAACAAAAAACATTGAAGTAAATATTTCCCTGTTAATATTTAATTGAATAGAACGAAAATTGTTTTTGTTTATTCAACTGAGTTATTCACCTTCTCTTTTAAATAAAGCGTCGTTTATATCTCCAAATCTACGAATAGTGTGGACTAAGAATGATGTCACATAGCATAGAATATAAGAATATGGAAACGCTATAAAGATCAGTTGCTGTTTACCTACCAAAGTGCTATCTACTAATTCTAAGCTTACTAAGCCTACTTTAAAATGAAATTGTTGGCATTTCTGGCGATCTGTGGTCTTCTGATACCAGCCACTTTAATCGAGGCAACATCCACTAGCGATGAGGAGTACATACAGTTCCTCATGTTATTGAGAAATGCTGGGATAACTGCCTTGAATAAGCTCACCGGCAATGCTAGGGACGACGATCACAGCATCTCGATGGCCATTGCTGCGGCCCGAAAATTGTTTTTTGGTGAACTATATTTAAATCTGGAGACAACAGCCTTCCAGGCGTTGATGGAATTCGATGAGGTGACATTTTGCTGTTGTTATAATTTAATTCACCTTAAATTGTTTTTAATATTAATTAATATTATTTAAATTTTCAATTGTTTCAGAAATTCCACATGTTTATGAAAGTGATGGTGGATGTCCACCAACCATACCCATTTTTATTCAAAGACCTGACCTCATCAGGAAATGGCTCGATAACTGCACGATAAACTTACTGCTGGCATTGAAGATATCCAAGGTACACTGAAAGAATTCCAATGAGTATGGCAATGCGACTACGGAATTGATTCATTACTTTTGTACGTTTCGCAATTGCTTCATTATATGTCCACTTTATTCGTATGTTTTCTTTTTATACTCTGATATAAATACACTCTTAAGAAGAATAAATGCATTGCACCTTTCTTGCTTCTACTACTGAGGGTAGATAGGGAGGGTACATGGAGGACCTTTTTCCTATTGCATTTTTATTAGGCATGTCATTATATGTTGGACGAATATCTTGTCTTCCGTTTGCATTGAAAGAGCTTTGTAAAAGTCGCTGTAGTTTGGAACAATCCGACTCCACTAGACTTGCGATTGAGGTCTAAATATCAATCAATACTTTCTTTCTGTTCTTTAGACCAGCTTCTAGTGTATCAAGAATGTGGGAGTATGGAGTTAGTGGAATATAATGAGTAAATCCGACCCCACTAGGAGCTTGCGATTGAAGTGTCTGTTCTTTGGCTCCCTTTTTAGTGTACCAAGAATGTGGGAGGATGCAGTTATTGGAATATAATGAATATATCCGACTTCACTAGGAACGTGTAATCAAAGTTTCAATAGTCATTCAATAGTTTGCTTTTGTTCTTTAGATCCCTTTCTAGTGTACCAAGAATGTGTTAGCATGCATATATTGGGATATATTGAGTATATCCGACCCCACTAGAAGCTTGCGATCGAAGTGTCTGTTCCTTAGCTCCCTTTTAATTGTACCAAGGATGTGGGAGGATGCAGTTATTGGAATATAATGAATATATCCGGCTCCACTAGGAGCTTGGACTCGAAGTGTCAATAGTCATTCAATAGTTTGCTTTTGTTCTTTAGATTCCATTCTAGTGTATCAAAGATGTGGGAGGATGCAGTTATTGGATTATAAACATGAAGTAGATTTGCGTATTAACCTCCTTCCAATATTGAGGACACTTCAGATACCTTTAGGCAGACTTCCATACATTTTAAATGTTACTTTCGCATATGCATTTGGAAATTATTTCCACTTGGCCTGAGAATGACTCTGACGACCATTTCAAGCTTCAATTTCCTGCTTATACGGCTCTTAATGTTCTACTCAATGCTTGAATTCCTGTTGCTCATACGCCATGATATGCGTTTCCTTGGTGTGCAGAGTGGCTCTCAGTGTCGTCCTTGATGTTCAATTTAACGCTTGTTACTACATCCTCGAGTGTTTTATGATGTATTGCGTATGGCAACTTGCTCCTTGCTGTGCTGGGCAGTGGTATCGCACAATTAAAATTGGAAAAGTTAAAAGCATGTGGTGAGTAGTGTTTTAAAGTGGCCAAGAGCCAGTGGCCACCACAATGGCAATGGCAGTTAATGGCTTTCAGTTGGTTTCAGGTTAACGCACCGCGTAGAACTCATTAAATTCCTGCTTTGCAAGGATTTCTCCGAACACAATTGTTGAAGGCAGCACTGAGTGGTGCTCCCAGTGGATAGGCTGGGAACTTTTTAAGTGCCCAAAACCTTTTCGTTGAATGTGAATGGTTAAGGAGCAACAGACCTTGAATGGGCAGCTTTTTAGCAGGTTCTTGCATTGTTTTACTGAATTATTAAAGTGTCCTTTAGTGCAGTCAGTCTCTTTAAATATAATTTAATAGGTCAAACCAAAGTATTTAAATACAGCACAGCATTATACTCATCCAAGCACCTGCTTTGTTTATTATGTTGAAAATAACTGCTCATATCCTTGTCGTCCTGGGATAGAATTCTCTGCAGCACAGCTACATGAACAAATACCTGCACCACAGTAAAAACCTGTTCATGTCTTCTTTCAAATTGTGCGGAAAATTTAGTTCAAGGTAACAATATTTTCATACATCATTCGAGCAAAAGGATAACATGACTTTCGCACACTTTCAATAGTAAGCGCCCTTCATCTCCGCTGCATCTACCATTGAGGATGGTTCCTGCCATATGCCAAACTGTTGACAAAGCAAACACAGTCTGTGTAGTGTGTGGATTAAAAGATTTGCTTAAATACTCGTAACTTTTCAGCTGGCTGCAACTTTACTTACCGCTTGTGCTATGGGACAGAATGCTAGCTGAGCTGCTGCCTTTTACCATGAATATAAAAGTTTCTGTACGAGTATGTTGGCGGTGTGTTTGAAAGGATTTCTGCAGTGAGCAAAACTTTTATTTCCAAAGAATTATCCACTATCTGTCTTTTCATTCATATTTTCTTTTGGAATAGTTTTTCTTCCACAAACTCGGACAAAATTTAAACGCCAACAAAATAATAACTCGAAGTTGAGCATTGATACGCATACATTGCTGAGTATCCTGGCAGCTGGCGGGGTTTTGTTGGTATTTACAGAAGTGCTGCAGAGTGGCATGAAAATCAAATCAAATACAATTTCTCGAAAGAATATTTAAAATAGTATATTTCAATATGACAAAGCATTGGGAGGGGTTTCCAGAGAGCTTTAAAATGAGGTGCAATCAGTTGAGAGTGTGGGGTAGGCCGGAGTTCCACGAAGAAGGAGGTCTCCCAGCACTTAAGCTTTGATTCCCATTGTGCTCTTTAGATAGATTAGGAATGGGGTGTAATGAGCTGTTTTTTGATTCGGTGTTTGCTATTGCAGCTCGTACCATGGATTTAGGTGTAAAATATCATGTTAGCCAAGCTGTGTTTAAAGTTTCAGTTTGTGATGCTCATTGGGAAAGTAGAATTCCTATTTAAGGCATTTCCTCTGATGACAAATTTCTTCTTATGACTGTTTCACATAAATGAAAATAGCTAAATATTATTGTGCTTAAGGTTTATTCATATCTTCTTAGTTTATTCTTAGCATGTTGGCGTACACTAGCGAATTAGTTTAAAGCCCTCACCCTACTATGAGCATTCCTGTCTGAAGTATAAGTCATCACCACCACCTTCACTGTAACTCTGATCGCATTGAGTTGTCCGTCGTCGATAAACATTTCCGATGGACATTTCCTTAAAATCTCTCAACTTCACACAGTGGCGAATCCAGGACTTTACAAAGGCGGGTTAGGAATGCTGAAAATTCACATGTTGCCGAACAACTTTGTGCCACGAGTACTGTTCTGGACTTGTTTATATGGTACTCATTCCTCAATGAGGGCAAGGCACTCACCAGGATACCTCTGTTGGTATCAGTACTTTTTTGTCTATTTTATTCGGAAAGTATAAAATGAAAATAAACTTAAAGAGAAGAAAATTGTGGAGCAATGGAAAACGAAAGCGTGGTAGTTTTTTTGCTTATCAGTGCATAGAAACATTTCCATAAATCATAGTAGACCTGCCACAATTGTGGTAAAGTGACAACTATTATCAGAGCAGTGATCGGCAACGGGCTGGGTCCGCCATAAGGATAACTTTTAAACAAAATATTACAAAACACTACACAAAATCTGTGGCAGTGGGGCACGAAAGGTGTGCTCACATAACTCGTTAGCGGTACACTCTCTTTCAAGCTGGCACAAATTTCTGCAGCAGTCTGAGCCAGCACAAAACATACTCGCATTTTCGTAGCTGTAATTGGAGGCAATGAGTGATTGCCTCAAGTCAACTGGAAAGTCTACACTGAGAAATGAGTATAATTACATTAAAGTGCCGGTAATAGTAGAAGTGAAGCGTAGTAAAAAGGCGTACACGCAGAAATGGAATGGCAGAAAGCCGGAAATTTCGCGCTAAATATCCGTAGAAATACTGGTAACTTCGAAATGAAGCTAATGACTGCCAGTAACTAGATTCGTTGACTCCCTATCTCCTACGAATCACTTTTTATCCAAAGCAATATTCAGTCCATATTTTCAAGAGATTATACACTGATCATAGTCTGGAAAGGATCACCATTTTGAGTGAATGTGAGCTCCAACTTCATGTTTGAAGCTGCGTACATAAAGTCACATATGAAGCTGTTGGTATGGAAACACGGTTTTGTCATGAACTCTCTTCAATCGCTGCTGGATTCCTTTCACTGAATGAATCACTTTTTGTACAGACCAATATTTAGTCCATATTTTGAAGAGCATAAGCATTGATTATAGGTCTGGAAAGGATCACAACTGACCTGGAAAGGATCACCATAGCCTTGAATGTGAGCTCTATATTGATGTTTGGAGCTATACATAAAGTCACATGAAACTGTTAACATGGAAACACTGCTTTCTCATGGACTATCTTTAATCGCTGCTCGATTCCTTTCACTCCTTGGTGATCAGTTCAATTTCGTTCATATTTTCAAGAGAATACACACTGATCATATTCTGGAAAGGATCACCATTTTGAGTGAGTGTGAGCTCCAACTTCATGTTTGAAGCTGCGTACATAAAGTCACATATGAAGCTGTTGGTATGGAAACACGGTTTTGTCATGAACTCTCTTCAATCGCTGCTGGATTCCTTTCACTGAATGAATCACTTTTTGTACAGACCAATATTTAGTCCATATTTTGAAGAGCATAAGCATTGATTATAGGTCTGGAAAGGATCACAACTGACCTGGAAAGGATCACCATAGCCTTGAATGTGAGCTCTAAATTGATGTTTGGAGCTATACATAAAGTCACATGAAACTGTTAACATGGAAACACTGCTTTCTCATGGACTCTCTTTAATCGCTGCTCGATTCCTTTCATTCCTTGGTGATCAGTTCAATTTCGTTCATATTTTCAAGAGAATACACACTGATCATATTCTGGAAAGGATCACCATTGACTTGAATGTGAGCTCCAACTTGGTGTTTACTAATATAAGGTCGTATGGTGCCATGAGTATGGAAACACTTCTGTTTTGTTGCTATCATGGACTCTCTTTAATCGCTGCTGGATTCCCCTCAATCCAATTGAAGAGCATGAGCTTCAATAGATCAGTTCAGTTGTAACTTGCCAGCAGCACAAAGGATAAACTTGATATAGTTACTACACTTAATTCTAAATTGATGAAATAAGTGTTTAAATTGCTTGTTGTTTATGACTTATTTAAGACGTAATGTTTCTAAGTTTTTGTTTATGACTTATTGTTTATGACTTATTAATGAGTTAATGTTTCTGAATTTTTATTTTTGGTAATGACTTATTGTTTATGACTTGTTGTTAATGACCTTTTAAATACTACTATATTACTTATTGTTCGCGCCGGAGCCCTCCTGTCAACGGCTGCTGCCTGCTCACCGTCACCATGCGACTCTGCGCGGGGCTCAGTGCGGAGAGAATTCGCCTCATTGGGTCCCGCCAAAGTCGTGTAGCAGGCCGCAGCCATCTTTATTTTGAGGAGAGTGCTGACGCAAGCAGCGGAGGAGAGCTGGTCGGCAATACTGCGTGCCGAACCAGTTGATGTCCGGCAGTCAATCACGAAACGTGGGACAGACGTTAAAGAAAGCATTTAAGTGTGAGAAGTATAAGTTCTAAGGAAAACTGTAATTTCGGCAAATAAAGTTTAAGTATAAGTTCTAAGAAAAACTGTAATTTAGGCAAATAAATTTTAAGTGATCTGTAATTTTTACCCTTTAAAAGAAAAAGATCTTTGCATTGCCACTTTTCTCAGACACTAAAATTAAAAGTGAAAATTTAAAGGTAACAAAAAATTAATTTATTTAAACAATTTAAAATGGAATTGGAAAGCGTGTCCACACAGCGCAACATGGTCCTTCGAGCCGGATTACAGCTGCGTCCGGTAAGTGCTTAATATTTATTTTTATGTAATATATTATTAAACCATTTCTGTAATTGCAATATTGAACACATATTTTTTTTTGATTCGCTATTCTTTATCGCGTCATTCGCGTTTGGGTACGGTCGTCGCGGCAAACGGTACATTTCCGTATCGTCACTTGTGTGAGTGTGTGCGTGTGTGTGGAGTCGGCACAGCAGCAGGTACTGGAATTTACATTTGTTAAATTCTCAGCACGGCCGCTGCGTAATTCGGTTCGCAGTCTGCAGCTCAAAGCGCTGCCGACGCCGGTTACGATAAGCTGTGTACAACTGCTTGTGTGCAGATTTTCGCACAGCCGCTGTGCATGCTATTGCCATTGCCGCTATCCGCTGCTCCGTTGTGCAGTCAATGCCCTACTTTTGAGTGTTGCTTTGTTCGTTGAAACGAAGTAAGGCGGGTGTCACACTCACAACTCTTGTGGGTCAGCTGTTCGGGTTATCCGTATTGCGTGCGTGTATCGCCGCGTTGAAGTCGCTTCGTGGTGCCAGTAAGCGGTGGGAGCATATTGTTCTTGCTTCTGCATTGGCGGGGGAGTCTACAGCTCACTGCGCTGCCCAGAGCCTGGTTACTGTACGTTGTGTACCGTTGCTGATAACCGGTAACTTATCCCGTTGCCGGTAGGTTTTTCGGACTAACGGGTCAACAACCGTTAACGTGGTGGAGGATCGACACTTTCGACACGAGTGCGGTGTAATTAGGTTCGCAGTCCGCAGCTCACAGCGCTGCCGACGCCTTTTTACAGCAAACCGTGTGCCAGCGGTGCTTAAACATCCCCATATTACGGCGCTGAAACATACGTGCACTCGTTGCTCTCCGTACGTCATAGTTTCGCAGCTCGCAGCGCTGCCAACTTGTACTGTCTCTTTGTCATTTTATAACCCTGTATCAGTGAACCCACGAGCGACGCAAGGTCCGGGTCACATACAGCAGCTCATAGCGCTGCGTTGGGTATCTCAAGTTGGGGTTATACTTCAATTTCTTTGCTTTTCAATTGTGGTTGCTCAGTGCTGTCGTCATTGCCTAGGCTTCACGTAGTTCATTCCTACTGGGGAGTGTCTTTTGCGTTGTGTGGTCTCTTTGGTGAAAATAAGGCGGGTGTTACACCGGTCACGTTAGCAGGCCAGCTGGGTACACATATAGCTGGGTAACTGGGTGTGTCGACGTGAAGGTGTAGTGTTTTCCTGGGTTTTGCTTGCGTTTTGCCATCATTGAGCTGCGTTCTCAGGTCAAGCGGTCTGCAACTATGCTGACTCCGCTGATAGACGCGGCTGATAGCCTGACCGCGTTCGTTCTTGAGTTCGAGCGGAACTCTTCCGCCCCTCAAAATCTCGACTATCTTCGCCTTGATCTAACTGAATTGGCAGACTTATGGCAGGCGTTGAAGGAGGCGAAGGCTGCAGCGGTCATTGAAGCAAATTTAGACGAGAAATGCGTAGCCATTAAAGAGTCTATACGGCAACGATTCGCAGCAAGTTTTGCCATGTACAAACAGGGTCATGCTCGGATCGGTGGACTAATACAATCCCTGACCGTCTCTCCAACAGTGCCTTCCGAAGCGTCGGCTGAGCTGTCTTCTCAATCCCACACTATTCCGGTGCCTCCTTGTGATATTGAGATTTTCGGGGGGGAGTACTCCAAATGGATCACCTTCCGTGATATGTTCACGGCGCTGTTCCTACGGAACGCCCGGTTATCTAACATCGAGCGGTTGTATCACCTGAGAGCAAAGACTAGGGGGGAGGCGCGAGAAATCGTGGACCAATGCCAACTAACCAATAGCGGTTTTGAACAGGCGTGGGCGGGGCTTACGGCACGATACGAAAATCGGCGGAAACTCATTAATTGTCAGCTGAAGTCCCTATTCACAATGCGTACCATAGGCAGAGAAAATGGGTCGGAGCTAAAAAGGCTGCAGCGGGAAATGAGCAACTGCATTATGGCATTGAAGGAGCTGTCGGTGGATGTAAGCAGTTGGGATCCAATTTTTATATACTGGAGTTCCATTCGGTTGCCGGAGAGGACCCTTTCTCTCTGGGAGCAGTCCCTTGCAGATCATGCGGATATCCCGACTTGGGTGGCGATGGAGGAATTCCTCTCGAAACGATTCCAAACTTTGGAAGCGGTCTCTGATGTCTGCCAGACGGAGCATGCGCGGGAGCCTGGGGGGAGCCACTCAACACCACTCCGCAATAGCCGCGTGCAGGCTCATCAGGCGTTGGTCAGTCCGGAAGGGTGTAAGATATGCACACTACCAGGCCATCGGGTCTCCCACTGCTCTACTTTCATCGACGCTGATGTATCAGAGCGATGGGGATGGGTGAATCGCTTCCACTTGTGCGTGAATTGTTTGAAGGGGGATCATCGTGTGTCCAATTGCACGAGTAAATACCGATGTTTTACGTGTCAAGAGCGGCACCATACTCTGCTACACCGTGAGCCGCTCCCGAACCGGAGCATAAGAGGCCCACCACGCGCGACGCCGCCTCGAGGCAGACGATCATCCAACGGACGCAACGCGGCCACCACGTTGGCTCAACCTGCTACACCTTCCTTCGCCCACGCTGCACAAGTGGTACCTGCTACGGTCCAGGGACGATCCGGTCCATATCGAGCTCGAGGTCGGCTACCCAAACGTGTGCTACTAGGTACCGCCATCATTCACGTATGGTATCAGGGAGTCAATTACATGGCCCGTGCATTGATCGACCCTGGGTCGGAAGGGTCTTTCATCTCTGATCAGCTCCAACGACGCCTGCGACTCCCTACGCGTACCGTGCATGCCCAAGTGTCCGGGGTGAGCAATGTGGTGGCAGCTAACGTGACAAAAGCGTGCGATTTAATGTTGGGATCACCTCTTGACAGTGCTGTGCGGCTCCCGGTGTCAGCACTAGTACTGCCCACCTTGACCAGCGAATTACCCCGACTAGGGGTATCAGCGCACCAATATGCCCAATTGGCCGGCTTACGACTGGCTGATCCAAGCCTTTCAAACTCTTCACAAGTTGACATTTTGATAGGGGGCGATTTATACCCGATGGTGATGCTTGATGGGTTGAAACGTGACGTTATTGGGTCATTAATTGCACAGGAAACTGTATTTGGGTGGATCCTCACAGGACCCATACCTGAGAACTCGACACAGACATTCTGTGCTAGAGTACAAGTTACGACCGGCCACCCGGTTGAAGAGCTCTTGCAGAGATTCTGGGAGGTGGAGGAACCACCTAGGGAGAAACGGTTGTCACCCGGTGACCAGGCTTGCCTGGATTTGTATTCCCGGACCACTT
Organism: Clusia tigrina; assembly: GCA_920105625.2. Classification (NCBI taxonomy): domain Eukaryota; kingdom Metazoa; phylum Arthropoda; class Insecta; order Diptera; family Clusiidae; genus Clusia; species Clusia tigrina. The sequence goes on along the minus strand of OV050033.1, from coordinate 163,958,609 downwards.
ACAGAGAGTCTTCTGGGCGGTATGTAGTGGAACTACCGTTCAAACCAAAGCATCTGCCTGAGGAGTCGCTTGGCGCTTCTCGGCACATTGCGTTAAAGCAGTTCGAGCGCAATGAAGGTAGGTTACTTCGTAACCCTGAGCAGAAAGACCAATACGACTCCGTGGTACAGGAGTACTTGACTCTTGATCATATGGTCAAGGTCCCGCCTCCACCTTCGGGCGCTCTTGCTCATTATTATTTGCCTCATCATGCGGTAATGAAACCCGAGAGTACATCCACCAAGTTGCGAGTGGTGTTCAATGCGTCTCAAGCAACCACCAGCACCCTCAGTTTGAATGATGTCTTATATACGGGTCCCACCTTGCAGGCTGACTTGACACAACTTATCGTGCGATGGCGAATGTTTCAGTTCGTCTTTAATGGGGATCTGCAAAAGATGTATCGGCAGATTAGAGTAGCTCCAAAGCACACCCCTTACCAGCGAATTGTCTTTAGGGCCTCTCCTGCAGCGTCAGTCTCCGATTACGAGCTACAAACGGTTACCTTCGGAGTCAACTGTGCACCGTACTTAGCGATTAGGACATTGGAACAGCTCGCGACGGATGTCGAGGAGGACTTACCCTTAGCAGCCCGGGTACTGCGTGAATGTATGTACGTGGACGACGCCTTGGTCGGCACACATGATGTAAACGCAGCAATACAGACTCGAGACGAGTTGATCCGTGCACTCGACTCTGCCGGCTTCTCCATGCGAAAGTGGACAGCTAATACGGAAGCCATTCTCTCCTCTTTGCCTCCGGACCACTTACTCCGAGAGGATTTTTTGAAGCTGGATGAAGCGAGTTTAACTAAGACACTAGGAATTCGGTGGAATGCAAAGACTGATCATTTCTACTTTCATCTCCAGCCCATTTGCTTTGACCCACGAGCCACCAAACGCAAGGTGCTATCGATTATAGCTCAACTGTTTGATCCAGCCGGATGGCTGGCACCTGTTGTGATCGTGGCCAAGATTTTGATGCAACAAATTTGGGGGGACAAAACTGACTGGGACGAATCGCTGACCCTCGCGTCATCCAATCGTTGGAAGGAATTTTTAGGGGCTTATGACGACATCTCACAGATTCGAATTCCTCGATGGGTGGGGTCTGCACCGGATGTAGATATCCAGTTCCATGCATTTTGTGATGCTTCGCAAGCGGCATACGCCGCCGCGCTGTATGTGCGGTGCCAGTACGACGATATTGTCACATCCCACTTATTAGTGGCTAAGTCGCGGGTCGCGCCTCTTAAGACGTTATCCTTACCTCGCTTAGAACTCTGTGGCGCGGTATTGTTATCCGAGCTGGTGGCGGCACTCCGGACAAGGGTGGGGGTCACCTCCAATAACTTGTTTTGTTGGACGGATTCGACCATAGTTTTGGCTTGGCTCCAGAAGTCCCCGCACATGTGGAAAACCTTCGTAGCTAATCGGGTTACCACCATTTCCAGTAAAGTAGGTGTAGAATGTTGGAGACATGTCAGGTCTGCAGACAATCCGGCTGATCTTGCCAGTCGGGGGGTAACTCCAGCAGCCCTTCTTCATAGTCATTTATGGTGGAATGGTCCGGGATGGCTTATCCACGACTCAAATTCCTGGCCTCAGCCTTCGAAAATCGCTAACCCGGACGCCCTGGAAGAACAACGCAACGTTGCTACACATACCATCCAGGTCAAACAGCACGATGACTTGATGCTGCGTTTCTCATCGTTGCCGCGAGCACTGCGGGTTGTGTGCTATATCCAGCGCTTTTTTAGATACGCTATACGAAAACGACGTGACCACGCCCCACCCCCGGGATCGCCTATCACGACTGCAGAGATTGTTGCCGCTACACTGCTCGTGACGACCATAACGCAGCAGATGTATTACCCCGAGGAGTATGAACGCCTGCAGAACGGGCAACCCATTTCCAACTCGAGTTCTCTGCTCACCTTGAACCCCTTCCTTCATTCCGATGGGTCGATTCGAGTGAATGGACGCCTAGCGCATTCCACTCAGATCCCGTTCTCCGAACGGCACCCACAAATTTTGCCGTACCACGGACAATTTACACGACTGCTCGTTGAGTTCATTCACCAAATTTCTTTGCATGGGGGAAACCAGTTTATGCTTCGGCTCCTTCGAACTCAATACTGGGTTCCACGCGCAAAGGTTCTAGTCAAGGGTACCATTTTACGATGTAAAACTTGCCTGGTAGAAAAGAAACGTAGATTGAGCCAGATCATGGCGCCTTTGCCCCCTGAACGCACCACCCTGTCTCGTCCTTTCGCCACCGCGGGGGTTGACTTTGCGGGCCCTTTTGAAATTAAAACATTTCAAGGGCGGGGGTGTAAAATGACGAAAGGCTACGTGTGCATCTTTGTGTGTTTTGCCACCAAGGCCGCCCATTTAGAAGCTACCACGGATTTAACTACCCAGGCCTTTTTAGCCGCCCTGTCTAGATTCATTGGGCGACGGGGGTGCCCACATAACATTTATTCCGACAATGGAAAGAATTTTGTGGGAGCAGAAAAGGTAGTGCGCATGGAGTTCGCACGTGTGATTCGAGAAGCTAAGGACCAGGCGACCACGCAGCATTGGTTTCACCAATTGAAATGGCATTTTATTCCTCCAAACGCTCCCCATATGGGAGGACTGTGGGAAGCCGCAGTAAAGAGCTTCAAACACCATTTCAAACGAGTGGGTGGGCAGATCCGGTACACGTATGAGGAGTTAGCAACGGTACTAGCCCGCGTAGAGGCATGCCTGAATTCTCGACCAATTAGCGCACTCAGTGACGATCCCGACGACCTCCAACCACTTACACCAGGGCACTTTCTAGTAGGGGGACCACTTCTTGCACCAGCCGTCTCGGAGGAGTCCACCCCTTTTCTTTCTATTCTTAATCGATGGCGTAGGCTTCAAGTTCTCTCCCAGCAGTTCTCAATACGTTGGAAACATGAGTATCTTCTGGAGTGCCAGCGCAGGACAAAGTGGAAGACTATCCAAGATAATGCAGCTAACGGAGATCTGGTGGTACTCCAGGATGACCACGTTCCCCCAAACGAATGGCGATTGGGAAGGATCACTGAGGTTCACCCGGGCTCAGACGGCAGAGTGCGAGTCGCGAAAGTGCGGACAGCACGCGGAACCGTTACGAGACCCGTCAACAAGATGGTTCTACTCCCTCGAGCGGGAGTGCAGGCTGAGTAATCCCGGCATACGGGCTTTTGGTCGTTTCCGTAGCTAGTCCCATCCTTTGTAGCCTCTAGTTTGTAGCCTTTCCTGTTGTATGTATACCTCGGTTCTTCCATGGAATCACTAGCCTTTCTCGTAAAACGGTAGCAGTAGATCTCGCCTGGCTATGCCACGGGATAGAATGTAGTCTTGAAAAAGTTATATTTCCTACCAGTAGTATCCTAACCTTTAATACTAGCCTTCTCGTAAGCACATGCCTAATTACAAATTTGATTTTCCACAGAACTTCCCATCGTGCAGAGCTGACTGGCGTGGAACACGCTACATCGGGCCGTGCCGTACCTGTGCTCCGCGGGTACAGTTGGTGTTCCCAGCCCCCGTGATGCTACAAGGGTCTGCAACATACCGCCCTCCGGGAGCAGTGGCGCCGGCTCGCGCCCACGATGACCATCTTGAGGCCACCACTACAGCGGCAGTGTCGCCATCGCGTCCCCGAGCCCGGTCTGCATCATCTGCCACGCGTTCGCTACCGACGGGGCCGATGAGCGTCCGCCGCCTTCCCAACCGGGGGTCCACGCCAGGGGGCGTTGCACCACGGACGCCCCATCCGATGTCCCGCGCCGCAGTGGAGGCTGCGACATCGCGCGCCCCACTGGTGGCTGCAACCGCCCAAACAGCAGCGGTAGCCGTACACCCGACGGCGGCTCCCCAACGCCCGTGCGAGATGTGCAAGCGCTGGGGGCACACCATCGCAGTGTGCAAGGAGTTCCTGTCCTTGTCCTCGCGGCGCAGGAGAGATGCGGTCGGAAACCGGAAGCTGTGTTTCGTGTGCCTGGGGGTGAAACACTTCACCCACAGCTGCGAACAGCCGGGGTGCTCCCGGTGCCACCGGCGGCATCATCGCCTCTTACATTGAGGGGTGCACCAGGATGGGAGCCGGCGGGAATAGGTCGTCATCTCTTTTGCAATACTGCAAGGGGGGCGGCATGTTCGCGCCGGAGCCCTCCTGTCAACGGCTGCTGCCTGCTCACCGTCACCATGCGACTCTGCGCGGGGCTCAGTGCGGAGAGAATTCGCCTCATTGGGTCCCGCCAAAGTCGTGTAGCAGGCCGCAGCCATCTTTATTTTGAGGAGAGTGCTGACGCAAGCAGCGGAGGAGAGCTGGTCGGCAATACTGCGTGCCGAACCAGTTGATGTCCGGCAGTCAATCACGAAACGTGGGACAGACGTTAAAGAAAGCATTTAAGTGTGAGAAGTATAAGTTCTAAGGAAAACTGTAATTTCGGCAAATAAAGTTTAAGTATAAGTTCTAAGAAAAACTGTAATTTAGGCAAATAAATTTTAAGTGATCTGTAATTTTTACCCTTTAAAAGAAAAAGATCTTTGCATTGCCACTTTTCTCAGACACTAAAATTAAAAGTGAAAATTTAAAGGTAACAAAAAATTAATTTATTTAAACAATTTAAAATGGAATTGGAAAGCGTGTCCACACAGCGCAACACTTATGATATTTAAATATCAATTCAATCATTTATCCATGATAAGTAATGAATGACAAAAAGGCTATCTCATTACAATATCACCATTATAATTTCCCCACATTCAAAACAAATTCATGTCAGTTGTTTTTCTCAGTGCAGCAATGCCGAACCATGCAGCTGCGATTGCTCAGTGGATTAGCATTGCATGTGAAATATCCAAATACGAGTAACGAGCTGCCAGAAATTATAAATGGGCGGAAATAAAAAAAACGCCTTTGAGTGAAATGGCATCCAGTTTTTAATAAACTTGTGCATCCGCTCTGAACTTTTTATGCTAATAACACTCCACCAACTGTGTGGAAATAATGCGAGTTCACCGATTTAAAGTCAGCGAAGTTGACAGGAGTTTTTCAAGCATGCCTCTAAAAGATTTCAATGGAAACTGGTTTAAAATTTTGAAGAAAAACGAACAAACAAGCACACTAAAATCAGTCGAAGGCGAACAGTCTCATTTCTAATTGACAGGTGATTGGCATAGAATGGCTAAGAACGGAGGCAACTACGAAGCTTGGAGAACAGAACTGCAAATTGCAAAAAAAAACTTTAACTAAATGAAGTGATATTCCAAACCCAGTTTATCCCAGGCACCTTAATAGAAACCTCAATTTCAGTTGCATGTAAATTATGATGCTGCCACGCACTTTCCAAGGAAACTTATCGAGTAGAGTGGGTGCATTTGGAGCCATTTAAGCTGGCACTCCAAGTAGAGAGGTCTTACCACCTCAAATAGGAATGCAACTATTAAAAAAATGGCATAGAATTTTCCGAACTCCTTACAAAATTTCTACCTACCTAATTTTCAATTCAGTGAAATATTATGGGGCTCATATTTAAATCGTTTATGCTTCAACCCAAATTTCAAACGCCTTAACCATGAGCAGGTTCATGAGCAGGTCCATGAGCAGGTCCATAAGAAGGTCCGTGAACATATCCATGAATAGGTGCATGAAGATGTTTATGCAGAGGTACTTTAGGAGGTCCATAAGTAGCTCCATGAACAGATCCAGCAGTAAGTCCAGGAGCAGGTCTTTCATTATCTCCGTGAGTAGTTCCATGAGTATGTTTTTGAATAGGTTCACCAGGTGGTCCTTGAGTATACCCACGAGAATGTCCATGAGTAGTTTTATGAGGAGATTCATGAGTAGATTCATTAGCAGGTTCATGAATACACCAAAGAGGAGGTCCATTAGCAGGTTCATGAATACACCCATGAGTACGTCCTTAAGTATGTCAATGAATAGATCCATGAATATATCCACGAGTAGGCAAGTTCAAGCATAGATCAATGAGTATATCCTTAATATACTTTTGAGTAGGTCCATGATCAGGTCTATGAACAGGTCTATGAGTAAGTTCATGAGCAAGTCCACGAGTACGTTGTTGAATAGGTTTAATACCACGTCCACGGGCAGGTCCATGAATAGTTCCATGAGTATTTCCTTGAGGAGGATCTATAAGTAGGTCCATTGGTAGGTCAATGAATAAATGCATGAATATATTCACGAGTAGGCAGGGTAAAGCCTAGATCAATGAGTATATCCTTAGTATACTCTTGAGTAGGTCCATGATCAGGTCTATGAACAGGTACATGAGTAGGTTCATGAACAGTTGAATATCCAGGTCCTTAGATGCTTCCATGAATAGTTTCATGAGTAGTTACATGAATCCATAAGGTAATCCATTTGTAGCTCCATTAGCAGATCCATGAATAGATCCATGAGTAGGTCGATTAGTAGGCACTTGAGTGAGATCATGAGCAAGTCCACAAGTATGTCAATGAGTAAGAGCATGACCAGATCCGTGAGTAGTTACGTAAATAGTTCCATGAGTAACTGAATGACCGCGAGCAAATCCATGAGTAGACCCATTAACAGGTCCATGAATTTATCCATGAGTATTTCCGTTAGTACTCGTAGGTCCTTTAGTAGGTTCATGAGCAGCTTCATGAGCAGGTCAATGAATAGATCCATGAGTATTTCCCTTAGCAGGTCTTTGATGAAGTCCATGAATAGGTCCATTAGTAGGTTCAAGAGCAGATTCATGAGTAGATCCATTAGCAGGTTCATGAATATACCCATGAGTAGGCCAATGAATAGATCTATGAATATATCCACGAGTAAGCCCATGGCAGGTTCATGGATTGAACAATGCGCAGTTCCTAAATTGACTCTTGAGTAGGTGCACGAGCAGGTTCATGAATAGGTATATGAGTAGGTTCATGAAGAGTTGAATATCCAGGTCCTTAAATAGTTCCATTAATAGTTTCATGGGTAGTTACATGAATCCATAAGGAGATCCATTAGTAGCTTCATTAATAGGTCAATGATTCGATCCATGAATATATCCACGAGTAGGTCCACGAGCAGGTTCATGAATAGGTCCTTGAGTATGTGTTCGAGTAGGCTCTTAAGTAGATCCACGAGCAGGTTCATGAATAGGTTCTTGAGTATGTGTTCAAGTAGGATATTGAGTAGATCCACTTGAATCTTAAAATATCACTCATCACCTCTAACAGAAGAGGTCTAATGTGTCTCCCATTCAACGAGCTGCTCTATGAATCATCAAGATTTACTCGCTGCTATCCTTGGCCCTTCCCTAGCTCTGCATGGTGGTGCATATTTAATTCTTGATGGCGCCAAGCGCTGGTCCATAACTGGCCAGCAATTACATTTCATCTTTAATGTTGCTTGCTTTTGTTATTTCAGCCACGAAGGAATTAAAATATATTCGTATTTGTTTCCAACCTTGGCTAAAGTGAGGAGGCACTCGATTATAACCCATGCGCGCTCTCATGCACCGTCGCTGATTTCATTGCTTCCCATCTTGGCCAAGCGGATTTGGCATTAAATACTCCAATATATAAAACACAGCAGCACGTATGCGAGGGGGACCCAGGCTACAGTGAACGAAGGACAATGCTGCATGTGTGTGTGTGTGTGTGTCACTTAACATTTGCACACTTAATCACAGAGCAAGTGGGGAGTGCCACGAAGGTTGCTCGGAGCTGCCCGTAAACCTTCGGAGACGCTGCTTGCGAAATTACCATCGAGAGACGCGCCACGAGCAGCGCTCGCAGCCACTTCTGAGTAGTTGCTGCGATTACAATTGGCCATAAATTGTCAATATGCGCTGTTGACGCTGCAATTTTCATTTAATTCGGTTTTGTTGCTGTGATTTTTTCCGAGTTATTGATTTGATAGCGCGTGATTTTGGGTTGCAGCTGCGGGCGCCGATTCTGAAAATGTTAAGCGGACTTTAATTGATAATTGACCCATGGCGCGGCTGAACAATGGATTGCCGGGTTGGAAGGTGGGTTGACAGGGGGATGGAAGGTGGGTTGGAAAGTGGGTAGGGCCGTGCCGTGTTATTATAGCCGCATTGACAGTGAATTATTTATAAATGACCAGCAAAAAATTTGCATTTTTTTGTCTGTATTCTTTTTTGGCACCAAATTTTGTTTATTCACATTTGAATATGAAGGTATAATATTTTTATTGGGTCAGGCCTATTCAGGCTCTTAAATTTCCCACCGCAATCTATCTACACACACTCACACATACACACACACATATACACTTGTGACTGTGTCCCGCATTTGTCACACAATTGGCCTCGTAGCATGTTTCCCTCAGTTTTAATAAAATTTTGCCAATTTTTGCCAATTTTTGCCAATTTTTGCCAATTGTTGCAATTTTTTGTTGTTGTTTTTCGTGGCTATTGTGGCCCAACCCAAAACTGAAATTCAGCAGATAATAAATTTGCAATTGCCCGTAAAGCTGCCGCACACAATTGCCACAGAGAGGCAGGTAGACACATGCACCGATTTCAGGCCTACACTAGTGGCTCGGCCCACTTAAGGCTGCGAGTATAGCCAAGCGAGCATTTAACAAGCCCCAACAATTTGTGCCCGCTTCGAGTTGATTGATTTAATGGAGGAATGCTCGGAGAGTGGAGTACGTGGAGTACGTGGAGTACCTACCGAGAAACTGAAAGTGCGCATGCATGCCTTGCCGCACAGAAAGTGGCAGACAACATTTCTGCAGAAATTACGAAGAAAATGTTGCCTCTCTATTCGGGGCAGAATGGCATTGCATAACAAATGATTCCAGCTGCACTGCTTTCGAAGCCAATTGGAAGAGTGTTGGGAATCCTCGGTGATAAGAGTCGACAATGCTATGCGGTTTTAGATAGCTTTGGATATGTGTGTGTGCGCCTTTTTGTGTGCTTGTGTGTGTGTGATAGGCTCATTAGGCTCGTTAGTTTGGTCACTTTGAATCGAAATGTGACAGGCAGCTCGATAAATGCCATGGCAATAGTGCCGCAAATCCAATTGGTTGTGGATATGGAAGCTCATATTTGGATTTGGGAGTAATTAAAACCAACATTTCCACCGATCTCAGTGCCATTGAATGTTGATAGTACCCCACTGAGCTCAATGAAATGTGTGACAGATTCCATTATCATGGTTAGAATTGTGTAAGAATTGAATAAACTACTAATTAATAAAAATAAATTAATAAAAAATAATATAATCAGACGATTCATGCTGATATTGTTTAATGAAGTTAGTTCGTATGCCGAAGGTTAGAGTCATAGCCGTTAGCACAACAGGTCCTTACGGGCCTCGGAGCTCTTCACAACATTAAACATTAAATCTAAATCGAAATCGAAATCCAAATCTAAAGTTCGTATGAAGAAGAACAAAATGATACAATGACTCCTTCAGAATCAAATCCGTCCCACATAAAAGAGTTTTGCTAATAGTTCGATCACTGGATTGTGATAAAAATACGGTCACTGCATTGTGGGAAATCATTCAAAATCACTTGTTTGATATTTAAGCATTCCCTCGGCATCAATTGCAATTCCTTTAGAACTCACATCTCTTCACATTCATATCCAGTCCCAAGCGAGAATGGCGATGCTAAGGACGATAGAATCGTCTCAGGTAGTTAGGTAGGCTAAACCGCAAGAAGTTGGATATTCTTGCTAGACAAATTCCTGAAATATTGATGCTGTTTGTCTTCTACTTCCTGAATAAATGAGGAGAAGTTGCCCCTTCCTAAGCCACAAAATGGTTCCGTGTATAACTAATAAGAATCTATTTTTATTGCAGTTCTCTTTGTAGGTCCTCAGAGCCGGAGGAATTGCTATACCCTCCCCTTCAGTTTTAAGTTCTGTTCTCGTCACTGTGAAATATAATGCCAAAGAAGACCAACTGGAAAAAGGTCTGAACAAATCCAAATTAATTCAGTAAATTAAACATTTCTTATCTTCAAACATTCTTCATTTTGTTGGAATCGTTTACTTTCGTTCCGGCTTGTTTCCTGGAACAATCCTTTTGTCCCGTCCTATACTATCCTATCTTATCCTGTCTCAGTACTCCTTCTGTTCCGTCCTATACTATCCTATCCTATCCTGTCTCAGTACTCATTCCGTCCCGTCCTATACTATCCTATCCTATCCTGTCTCAGTACTCCAACGAAATGCAGTGAAACAATAAAATTTCGTTGGAAAATAAGCAACTTCAATCGAAATGATTCTCTCATCCTTTTCTTATATCCACGTTGACTCCACTGCATATAAACAAGTGCACTCCTTTTTGGCAAAATCTCCTGGAATTTTCTTGGCAATGCCACAATTACTCGGAATTTTAATTTCACAGAAGTCAGCGGCAGGCAGCCTCGTATTCAATGCGACTTAATAAGATATTCGCGCATAACAATTCCAGCTCACGCGCTGTTTGTAAATGCCCTTTCGTGGTAAAATACAATGCGGAATTTTCAACCGCAATTAATTGATTTCAAGGAATATGCGGAACAATATTGAGAAATAGGGAAACTTCGAATCAACACTTTCATTGAATGAATTGTTGTATTTTAAATTGTTATATTGTTCTTTGACGAAGGCTGTGTTTGTAACGTGTTAATAAATAAGCGATAAAGTGGAAGAAATAACACACAAAAAATATGTTCAATACCGTAGAAACCCGGGTATGTTACCTTCCTTCCAACGAGGATCTCATATAAAAAGGACCTTGCAGATATTATTTGTGATAATTCTGGTACCCAATATACAACAGATTTGTGAGAAGTCAAGTATACACTTGAGAGCCTAATAGTTCTTTTTGGCTTAATAGCCAATTCCATTATAGCCTTGAGAATACTGAAGCACATTCCTAAAGGTTGTCGTAATGAAGACTTTGCTTTAGCAGCTAGCTCAGACAACTAGAAATCATAAAGGATAAAGGAACTCAAACGACTAGAGAGGATAACACAGTCCTTCTTCAATCGTTTCCCATTATAATAATCTTACTCCTGAAGTTTGTGTAAGTTGAATTAACTATGCTGGCCTCCGTGGTCTGTGGTTACGGATGCTAGTCGGGACTTGGCACCGAAATGCTCCGTTCTAAATATGTTTCTATTACAGTCGAAAACCTTATCTACAAATACTCGGCATTGGAATGTGATAATGAATATTTTATTTATATACTTATTAAGTTAAAAATAGCGACTAATCCCCATCTTTACACGGGAAGGAGCACTAGGATAATGAATATGAACTTATAAATAATAAATAAAATATAAAAATGTATGTTTATTATTTCGTCCTCATCACAGGTACTGTAATATATCGCTCATAAATCCCAAAAGTGCCTGCTCCTAATTTAATTCAAATAATAATGAACTTACCTTAAATTGCTCCTTCGCAGATCCACTATTTTGCAGCATTGATTCTGCTTTAAACCGTTGGAAATGCTGAATTGCATTTTACCACGAAACGGCATTTACAAACAGCGCGTGAGCTGGAATTGTTATGCGCGAAAAGTTTATTTAATCGCATTGAACACGAGGATGCCTGTCCCTGACTTCTGTGAAATTAAAATTCCGAGTAATTGTGTCGTTGTTCGTAGTGCGGAGGCTTTCATTATGACGCATTGCCAAGAAAATTCCAGGAGATTTTGCCAAAAAGGAGTGCACTTGTTTATACGCAATGGAGTCAACGCGGATATCAAAAAAGGATGACAGAAACATTTCGATTGAAATGGCATATTTTCCAACCAAATTCAATTTTATTGGATTGCTACATTTCGTACGAGTCCTGAGGCAGGAGAAGGATTGTTCCAGGAAACATGCCGGAACGAAAGTAAACAATTCCAACAATATGAAGAATATGAGAGGACAAGAAAGGTTTAATTTCACACTTGTAATTGGATTTTATCAGATTTATTTTCAAATTGTTGATTTCACAAAGAGAAGAACAGAACTTGAAACTGAAGGGGACTTTATAGCAATCCTCTGAGGACCTAAAAGGGGAACTGCTGGTTGGTTGGTTAGTTAAAGTGGTTGATATGCATCTGCCCAATATGTCTCACAATTAGCTCTCTAGCGCCGTTTTGATACCACTTCCTCACCGAATTGCGGGATTATGGTAGATGCTAAACCCACCCCGTTGAGTTGAGGTAACATAGTTATTTCTGCGGACTGACCTCCGAGCTAGCGTTAGGTAGTCAAGAAAGAACGCCCCCAGAAACCGATACCTCGTCTTTGCAAAGGCCGGACATTCGCAAAGGTAATGGAAGAGTGTTTCTCTCTGGGTTAAGTCTGCACAACTTCTGGAGTGGTTGTTGAATAGGATACGCAGTCTCTCTGTATGAAAGCCCATTCACCAGTGATGTGAGCCTTGCCGTTTCTCTCCGATCCCTATTAATGAACTCGCGTGTTCTACTCGCATTATATGAGGACCTTGCCGCGCGTGAGATTTGACAGAATGTGAGCAACCTCCACCTTCTATTTGCTAGCCGAAGACAATCCAGGTACGCGTCTCTCCACATTATCCCTAGAGGGATCGGCACTGATACCCCCAGGGATTCGTCAAGAGAGTCCCCCGACCCAGCCAGCTCATCAGCTTTCTCATTTCCCTCAATGTTCCTGTGGCCGGGAATCCAGATGAGGGTAATATCAGCATGATGACTTAGTTCTGTCAACATCTGTCTGTAATCATTGACCAGCTTTGACTTTATAGTGGTGGATTGAAGAGCCTTTATTGCCGCTTGACTGTCGACAAAAATAGCAACCTTCAATCTATTTGTGATGTTCCGTACTATTCGAAGACATGCCTCTCTAATCGCCCGAACTTCCGCCTGAAATACCTTGGCATTATTAGGTATCCGTACGGATTTATTTATGGCTACCTGTGGTGAGTGGAGACCCGCACCTACGCCATAGTCTATCTTTGATCCGTCCGTGAATATGGGAACATCGTATTCCTCAAGAAAACTGTTTCCTTTCCACTGGGCTCGTGTCGGCGGTATCACCTTGAACTCACTTCTGAAACTCAGTTGTGGTATCATGTAATCTGTTGTTCCCGTGCCCAGGGAATTCGGTAGTGTGGCAAGGACTTTGCTATGTCCATAAGGTCGCTGCGTCCACCTTGTTCCACCTCACTATCGCGTTTCGTAGCATGCTCTCCCCTAAACCTCTGCAAATTGCTTGTAAAGGCATCAGTACTCAGCTGATCTATCCCTCTGGTAAATCAATTCCGCTTTTGGCAATCTTGTCTGCTGCCTCATTTCCCTCTATGCCTTTGTGACCTCGCACCCAGTAGATGTGTAGCTGCCAGTTAACGGACAACTAAACTGTGTACATGTGGGTCACTCAAGCTGCCCTTTGGCTGGCTTATGAACTCCACACTCAAAGCACTGAGAATCTGAACATTAGTTGCCCTGATCATGCTTGGCATTCCCACTAAAATATGTATCACGATGCGGAAAAGCTGAATGATTTGGAAATGTGAGCTCAGCTTTGGTTGGGTGCAGCCTCGGAAGCCCACATAAGTATCACGTAACTACCCAGGCACGAGCAGCTAAAAATGTGTGCACTTCTTTTGCTCCATTGTCTTACAAATTCAATTGTAACAAGTTTGGATATTTGTGCACACCTATGAGAGACAATGCAGTTAGTTCACTTCTCCACGATCCAATGCTCTTCAGCGCTCTTAAAATGTGATCCACGCGCTCTTAACTGGCACTGCAAGAGGCAGGAAGCCTGCATCACTTTCGGTTTCAGTTTCGATTACGCTTGCAGTCGGCTACCAAAAGCAGCTGAAGCGAATAGTGAGGCTGCACGAAGGCAGCGCATTAAAACAACCATTCACAATAGACACACTCAGCATGTCTGTGGAGCTTGCAACATCAGCTGCAGTCTCCGTGGCTGCTCTTTCGCAGTGGCCCATTGCGGTAGCTGTGCTCTTATGCCAACAAAATAACTGGCAAACAAGGCGGCAACGAAACTGAAAACTAGTTTCAATCTGCGGTTGCGTCTGCGTCTGGGCAAATTTTCCCAGCGTATAAATAAACGCCAAGAATGCCAGTTTGAGACAGTTTTTGATACAGTTTTGAAAACGTGCGCAGCTCAAAGCGGATCAGTTGAATTCAGTTTTGTATTGGAAAAAGTGCTCGAAGTACACAAACAAATAATAAAATGGCTTTCAAGGTACGAATTTGTTAAGTGAAAAATAACATAGAAGGACTCGCACAAAAGGATACATTATAAATTGCTCGCATGTGAACACTTTGGGGTTATTTGTGGCAAGAAATTAAAATTTATGGTGGTCAATACAAATACACACCGAAGAAAATGGGGAAAATTCAAAGTAAAACGAAAAAATTCTCAACCATTTTTTGTGGGTACTGCAGTTTTTGTTATCCTGGCACATTTATCCTCAATTGAAACTTTGCAGCCATTTCTTTGGCGTTGTCCCCTCTTCAGACTTTTTGCTCCTTTGGTGTTTACGGAAACCCAGCGGCAGCAGTAGCAGCACCAGCACAAATTCAGCACTTTACATTCTCTTGGCGTAAGCGGCCGGCATGTCCATGTCCAGGGCCAACCGAGTTGAACGTGTGCTCCACTGCCTGCCTGTCTCGGTGGCGAAAGTTTTCGATTTATTGCGAATTGAAAGCGGGCATTATTTTGTCCCCGAGCGACACACAATCCTGCTGAGCCTTTACAGCGTGTCAGTGTTGTGTTTGCTTTGCTTGTCTTTGTTGAGCTTAAACGAGCTTCCGCCGCCCCAGCAGCCGGACGGAAGTAGTCTCCGAAATGCCTCGCAGCCAACGCAAATCAACGGACACAACCGCTCAGCGTTAACGTATGCCGGGGATTTGGCATTGCTCCTTTTTTGGCACATATTGCCAAAAAGGACGAATTATCTGTCTGTGTATCAATTCACTTTATTTAAATTTTTCATGCTATTTTAATTTTGTGCTTAACGCCCCTTCTCCTTCCTTTTTGCAATCCTTTTGCAATTGCTCGGTGCTTTTATCCTTTGCATTCTTTGCATTCTGTTGCAAAACTTTCGCATTCAACATTTTCCACTCTTGTGAGCAAACGGAAAACGGTTTTGTGCTGGGAATCAGCTTCATTCAGTTCAAGTGAGTGCAGTGCCAGTCAGCGTCGAAGGTCACAGACGCCTTTGCCGTTGCTTAGAGCAGCGCCAGGGGCGGTGGCACGTCTCAAAATTGCGTGCCTTGTTTGTTTGCTGGGGAGCCCTTTGCCAGTGGGTGCAAGCGAATGATTTGGAAAATTGCTGTAATCGTTTTGCTTTTTGCAACTGCTGCCAGCCAAGCAGCAAACAGCATCCATCCATCCAGCGAGAGGAGTGCATTTGTGCTGCCGTGTGCAGTGCGCCACGTTACCCTGGGGAGGAATTTCCGTTAATGGTGGCGCTTTTCCCGCTTTGTTTCAGTTTTTCCGTTTAATTGAATACATGATTGGAATTGTGGCAATTAGTTTTATTCGTCGAGCAGTTTGTGTCCTTTGAAAAATCTGTTGCGCTACGAGTGTTCAGTGCCATTGATGCTAATTACTTTTGCTCTTAGTTGCAATATTATGAGCAGAGAAGTGCAGCATAGTTTTAGTGGCTGTTGCAGGTGACGCAAGAGAACTGCTTTTTCCATTACTCAGTTGTTTGGTTGGGGATTATATGAAGTTTTGCAGGAGGTGAAATAATTCTAGGACTCGAAGGAGTGGTGTCTTTTGAAACTGCTACGAAAAAAGACCCCGACTGATCCACTAGATATAACTATAATCCAAAAGTCTTCACAACACGGTTATACACAATGCACTCTTCTCTGAGAGCTGATCTCTGACATAGTGATCGTTAGGAGGTTACAGGATTGTACGACTCGAAGGCGTGGTGTCATTTGAAATTACTGCGAAGACTCTGACTCCTTCTTCACTAACGCAAAAGTCTTCACAACACGATTATACACAATGCACTCTTCTCTGAGAGCTGATCTCTGCAATGATGATCGTTAGGAGGTTACAGGATTGTACGACTCGAAGGCGTGGTGTCATTTGAAATTACTGCGAAGACTCTGACTCCTTCTTCACTACTCTGAACGCAAACGTCTTCATAACATGATTTTGTATAATGCTCCCTCCTCTTAGAGCTGATCTCTGAAATGGTGATCGTCGGAATGCTTCATTTTCATTCTCTTTTCATCTTATTTTACAATTATTTATAAGACTAAAGTCCTTTAGAACAGTGAAAATCGGGGGAGCAAAGTGCCTTAAGTTTTCATATATAGGACTAATAGAATACATCTCGAAACACCGCTTCCGTAGAGGGCTGATATCCTTTAGGAAACCGAAACCTTTAAAAGAAAAAGGTCACTCAAATTGTTCAGAGAGTTTCTGAACACAGTGCCACCGCATTTTTGTTGTTCGATTTATTTCTCAAAGGCAAAGTTAAGCGGAGTTATTCGACTTCTATACTAAATATGGGCTCAGTTGAAGCAGTCTATCATTCTCAAAGGATGTCAGGCTTAAAAATCAAAAGAACAAAGAAAAAATGAGGGTTGAGGCAGGCTCAGAAGGACTGCGGGATACCATCTGCTTTAATATAATATACCAAACTACTTCAGTAGACAATTAGTGGGCGACCGATTTAAACTATGGCAATATGGGTTCCGTGGCCCTTTTCTCCCCCGTTGAACCTTAGGATTTAATTAGAATTCTCTAAGAGCACAAGTTAAAACTTAGCATGACTCTTTCTGTAGGAATCCTTTTGAATTTAACATAAAGGAGGCCATGGCAGTTGATATAGTCCGCCCAGTAAGTTTTATTCTACAATTTTGTACCATTACCCCAAAGTTAACCGGCCTATTACCCCCTTTACCATTACTCCAAAGTTGGCTGATAAATCTTATACATATCTGGAGTTATGCATACACGTCAATGGTGGGTGTGGCACAGTAGTTAATCCACCCATTGTCCATTAACAGTACTACAAAGTTAGTTTGATGAATCTTGTGTAGGTCTGGATTAATAAATTACATCAATGGTGGGTGTGGCTCAGTAGTTAACCGTCCCATTACCCTTTACCATTACACTCGAAAGTTGGTTGATGAATCATGTCCAGGTCTGGCTTAATAAATATATATCAATGGTGGGTGTGGCTCAGTAGTTAACCGTCCCATTACCCTTTACCATTACACTCGAAAGTTGGTTGATGAATCATGTACTAGTCTGGATTAATAAATATACATCAATCACTGTAGTTAATCCACACATTTTTAGTTGATGACACAGTTGAGATTATATTGTACTGAGAGCGGGAACTAGTAACCAAGTCATTGCGGCCAAATAGATCTATTGTGACACGCTCTATTTCATTACGAATTCAGGGATTTCCTTAGGCGGATGGGTACCTAAGTAACGTAGCCGGGTCCATATGAGACCGTTACAGTGACAAAGGATATGTTCAGCTGTTTCCGCCTCTTCGTTATATAACCTACAGATGTCATTTTAGGAGATTCTCATGTTGTATAGGTGTTTCATTACTCTATAGTGCCCAGTCCCGTGACAATGCGAGTACCTGACCAAGCCAAGCTCAGTATCTCTTTAGTTCTCTTGACAGAATGTAATGGCACGAAAGTCTTAGGTCTTAGGTAGTCTTGGCTACCCTAATATCTTTTGTTTCCATTCAATATTGGTGCGATTTTTTTCCTAGCCATTAGCCATTTCCTAGTCGTTAGTCTCGTATTTTGATGACACAGTGCTTTAATATGGAATATTCGTCACTTAAAGTTTCAAAAAAGAATATGCTTATTTCATGGGTTTGGCTGGCAATTCTAGTCTTCTCCATCGATCTAGCTAATCCGCTCAAGGGTCAACAGAAGTAGTGCCCAAGTTATGACTGACAAACTGTGAAGTAGCACAGACCTGAACTCACACACTTCTTAGTCGCACTGATCTCAATATCACTGTGACCAAAGTAAAACTGATGAAGTAGTCTTTTGAATGTCTGTGGCAGACAACTCTCCTAAAATTGTTGTTAGACGGTCGGCAATTTTGCAGAGACCATCAACAACTGCTACAATTTCCAGGTAACTACAAAAAAGCCAAGCCAACGATCGCACTGGCATGCTAACGTATGCAGAGCTGTACAATCTAGTGCCGCCTGCCTCCGTCACCACTAAAATGCCAAAGCGAGACGTTCACTTTTGCGTTCGTTAAGCACGGAATTTTTCCTCATACACGCATGCAGCTCCATTTTGAAACCGTAAAAGTGGAGCGGAAATTCCTTACAAAACAGTCAGAAACTTAATTGCGTCTCTTTTCACATGCATTCCCATGAAAGGCCTGATTGCAACGCACAAAATGCCGCGCCACACCAAACGTCCGAGCCGCTTGTTAGGTGGCAAAAATCTAGTCGCGATCATTTTGGGCGCCAATTAAGCGCCTTTATAGAGTTGTCAACCAGAAAAGAAGTACAAGTAAAGTACAAACGTGCAGCTGCCATAAGTGGGCGTGCTTGGAACGATTGCAATACGCCGCACATTGGACTTAATTAACTGCCTTTATGCAGAAATGCAGCCGAAGGCATTCTGAGGTGTTTGTGAGAAAATGTTGCGGTCCACTTGCAAAATTGATAGAAGCAGAATTTTCAATCTAAATGCAATTAAAATGCGTTATTTAATGAAATTTTTTAGGTCAATTTGTATATGGAAAATCCCATTAAAGCAAGGCAAAAGGTAAGAGGTGATTGTGTTCTGGTGCAGTTCGGCAGACTGAGCTTGAAGCGGCGCACCTCAAATCTACTTGGAATGCCGCAAGCAGCCAATAACAGCAACAATGGCAGTGAAGACAATTCACACGCACACACACTTATGCATACACAATCCCACACATACGTAGCCATGCATGACCCACCCTAATCTTTGCTTAGCAGTCGAGTAGCTGTGTAGTTAAGTGGATTTTGGAGTATTCCACATGATTGCAAGTGATCATAAAATTATATGTCAATTGCAGTTGACTTTGGAGACAGGCACGCACACACACATGCACTTAAAAGTATCGAAGCGGCACACAAACACATATATACACATGTATACACATACCTATACACATGAACATATCTACTCCCATGTCAGCCAGAAATATCATTTGTGTTCTTGTGAATTTTCTTCTTAGTTTACAAAACAAATTTCTATAAAATTTCACAATTGGCAAAGTGCCGTTGACAATTCGCAATTGCCAACGTGCTGGGATGTGACATGCCATTGAGTGCCACAAAGTGGGTCAATAGGGTGCAAATGTTAGGACAACTTTAAGAAGATTATTTCGATATATGCTGAAGTGGCAGTTTTATGGGTCAGTGTGGTGTGTCTGCCTTGACCACGCACTCAGTCCGTAGAGCAAATGCAGCTTCTCCATTATGGCAGGGATTGTGTAGTTGTTGCACTGCCATAGTACAAAGCAGAGTGGCGTTGATAGTTTCATTTTAAATATCTTGAACTTTTCTATTTTGTATTATTTTCTATTTCTCTTATTCAGTTATTGTACTAAATAAAGCACAGTAGAGCTGAGTATGAGTACCCTAGTTAAGGCTGAGACAGTCAAGTTGCAGGCAAGTCTCTTTTTGCAGAAGCTATAGCGTATCTTATGACTCGTCCTTTATGCTTATAGTACAAGAGAAAGATACACCATCACTAATGATTTTTCATATATGTATAACCATGATATTTGTCATCTTCTGCTTGAGGCACTGGAAGACTATTTAGAATCACAGGCGGGGAGAAACTTCTTTACAAAGTGAAAGTTTCTGGTACTAAGTTAGTAGCGTTGACCCTCATTCTCCATTTGACAAACCAAATTTAAAGTTTGTCGAGGTGTTTTTGTACTGGGTTTGCGGTATTTAAATGATTGGTGGTTGTAGCCATTATAATGTAATGTAATGTAAAGGGAGGTATGTCATGTACTGCGACCTAAAAGATCGATTGTACAACCCTCTGCTAATATAGGATAATCCTATAGAAACTCATCCATCTTTGTTATCCTTAGAAATACTAGGATATCAGCTGGATCTAGCTTTGCTATGTCATTACCTGGTATCAAATATGATCCCAGCCTTTTGTATCTGCTGTGCATCAGTGCTCCACAGCTGCCTAATCTGCACAATGAACTTGAAACGATTCCTAAGTTGCTTAGGTGTCCCTTGAGCTTACAGTGACCAGTCAAAAGCCCGGTCAGTATTCTTAAGCTGTTTTTGGGCAAGTCAATGCAAAATTTGAATCTTTTGCAGTTGTAGTTGCCCAAAAGTAGTTTTGATTGTCTTAGCCCAATATGACTTGCAAAAAGTTCCTGCCTTTTTTGCCTTTCTTGTTCCCTAAGTGCTTCTTGCCATACTCCTCTGCCTATGCCACAGTAAGGTTCTGGGCCTATCATTGCCATGGAGGCCCCTTTTCTGGCAAGTTCGTCCGCTTGAGCCATTATAATGGTGTCGTTAGCATATTTCAGTCTTATCAGTCAAGGGTAGATCTGCTCCGAAAATACTGTAACGCATAGGACCTTATACGCCGCCTTGCGGAACACCCGGGTAACTGGGAAAATTGTGGTAATTTTTGACTTGAATTGCACTCTAAAGTGGCGCTCTTTAAAATGTGATTTCAAACTATCAAATTTGGTATGAGTTCTTCTTTAGTTTGAACAGTATGCAAGGGTGCTCCAGTTTAGCGAACGTTTGTGTGTTATCAAGGAATGATGCTGTACAAAACTGACCCTGTTCGGGAGCCTTTGTTACAACGTGATAAGCTCTGCAACCTTTTTCGGGGGTAGCATGTTGCGCTCGAAACCCGAATGAGTTCTTTCTAAGCAGTATTTTGCTTAAGCGTACTCAGTAGCAGCTGCCTATTTGTCAGCCTCTACGATGCAACTTCTTCTTCCGGCTTTCCAGGTTTTGGAATTACAGTTATTTCAGCGACTTTTCATTGGCGAGGGAATTAGGCACTCTTCAGTACTCCATTATACAAATAGGTGATGTATTTTATCTCATTATCCTGCAGTTCTTTCAGTAGGGTTTCATGCCTGCAAAAGAGGTGAATTACGCTTACGGTAGCTCACATTGGCTTTAAATTGTAGTTGTCAGGCCCATTCTCCTAAATGGAAATGATGTCTGGTGGACTGCAATGCAGAAAAGGACCTACTGCGAAATGCTTACTGAGGCACATAGATCAGCAGCATTAACCATTGAAAATAGCATAAGTCTCTCATTCACTCTTTGTGATGTTGAGGTGGTTAGTATGACTAAAGAGACTGAACATTGTTTAATCTCATTGTTAAAGAGCTCATCTCAGAGCTGTTAAAAGCTATGCGAGGGAACGAAATTTTCTTTTATAATTTTCTTATTGCCAGGTGGTCATCACTTCCATGAGGATCTTGAGAGTTTCATATTGTTGGTGAGGGTATTGTGTAATCCCTGCTCAGCCTGGTATCTGTTTCGAGTACTCCTATAGATTATACTCCCCTTATTTAATAGCTTTCTCCTGAACAACTTAGAGAATGATCTCAATTTACTTATGTTCAGAGATGCTTAGTGCAGCAAGCTTGTAGCGATAGAAAATTCGGCTGTGGTTGACGCAGTAGTAATGCTCGAGTGATTTATGTATTCTGGTCATTAATTGCTTAATTTAATACAATTAATTTCGCTTAACAAAACTAATAAAAATATATTCATTCCTAAACATACCTCACCACAATTCCTTAAAATTTAGTTTCACCTCATCCGATTTTAACTCATATCTTCATCCATACTTCCTCTTCTTTGTTGTCTACGCCTTTACATAGACTCTCAATACTCGCCTGGAGCAGTCAATTGTGAGCATGTGTGTGGGCGGGGTCATACCCACGTTTGCACTGCTATTCAAATCACAACTCAATCCACATATGCCCGTGGTTGAAGGCGGCACTGTCAGTTCGTTGACAGTTCGGGCAAAGATTGTTTATTTAGGTGACTTTTGTCTTCGGGTACTTTAATGCCTGTCTATTGATACGCTACACAAATGCGCTTAACATACAACGAAACTACTCGTTGCCCTGTATAAGTTCACGTAAATCCTTAACAGTGTCTCTACAAACAGACTGCAATAACTTTTGGACCCCTTCACTTGACTTGACTGCAGCGTCTCTATTTATTGACAATTCTCCTAGTGTCCTAGAAAAATATTAGTTTCCCTGTCAAGGACATGCAAAATTTATTTCCAATTTTTTTTGTTCCTTCTCCCTTTCCAAGAAAAGTTCTTCTTTGCTCCCCTTATGCATACCTATGTACACAATAGGAGAAAATCCTTAACAAAAGCTCCAAATAAAGGATTTTGTCAGTTTGCATCCTTTGTATGTGCGTATTAGTTTCCTTTATTGTTAGCGATAGTCTCGATGGAATTTTATGCAAATGTGTGTAAACTAAAATGAAACGTTGCTTCAAAGCTATTATTGATATGTAAACTTTAAGCACCGGATTGACGTGAGTCCTTTTAAGCTGCATAGGAAAAGATTTCGTGTAAGCCAACGGCAATATTGCAACAATTTGACTATGAAGTAGGAAAAGAAGAAAACTAGTCAGTTTATTAGGGTGACTAACATGCGAGACAAAAATGTCTTTTCGAATGCTTTAATGAATTAAAGGTAGATATGAGATATGAGAAGGATATGAGCGTTTTTTGTAAGGAAAGGATAGAAGCTTGCTTTTGTACTTCAGGCAGCTAAGTGGAAGTAAATGAAACTAAATGCAACGAGACTTAGAATCGGATTAGAATAGTGAACAGAAGTACACTCCTCATTCATGTTTCAAGACCTTGGAAACCCTTTACATTTACACTTCAAAAGTGTTGAAGAACTGAAGGAGAGAGTTACATGATAGTTCCGGATTATAGTTCCAGATGAGTGAAGGTGTCTGGTAGTTATAGGGTTAAAACATAGAGTGAACAACAGGAATTTTTAAGGGCAATCATTGTTCAAAGTTTTTATATGCTTTTCGTTAAGTTCACATAGGTTTTGTATGGAAATTTTAAATACCTTCCGAAACAGTACATAAAGGGTTAATCACAACAATGGTATATATAAATGCATACGACGAACTTCTTTTTAGATGATCTCTCTACGCTTAGGTTACATGGGTTGCTGTTCAAATTTTTTTGAGAGAAGTCATGAATGTCATAAAGAAATCAAAAAGTAATGAATTCCTGCTGAAATAGTAGTTAAAGGGTTAATATTTATATTGATCTACAGAAATGTTTCCGGAGAACATTTATCAGACTCTTTATATACTCCCCGTTTAGTTTCCAGGAATTGTTGTGCAAATGGGAAAAAGTTTGAAATTTATACGAAAAATGGTGGATAAAGGGTTAATCCCCACAGTGACATACACACATTTTTACGGAGATTATCTCTTCAGGGGATTCATATCCTTGCGTTCAGTTTTCATGGGTTTTTGACTTAATTTTCCATGGGAAGTCCAACGGAAATGGTAGATGGAGGATTAATATCTACAGTGATCTGCTGAAATTTGTACGAAGAACTTTTTCGCAGCATTTTTGTGTTATATATTGAGCTTACATTGCTCTGATATACATTTTTTCTAAGAGACATATTATAAATTCCTTCTGATTTGGTAAATAAAGGGTTAATCTCTAAAGTGTTGCATAGAAATGTTTGTGGGGAACTTCTTTTCAGAGCATTTCTATACTCAGCTCTCAGTTTCCATGGATTATTATGTATGTTTTCTTTCAGAAGAATTAAAAAATTCCTATGGAAATGGTAAATAAAGGGTTAATCTCTAAAGTGATCTATAGAAATGTTTACGGGGAACTTCTGTTCAAAGCTTTTCTATACTCAACCCTCGGATTATCCATGGGTTATTACGCAAGTTTTGTTTGAAAAGAATTATAATATCCTACGGAAATGGACGTTAATGGGTTAATTCCTCAAGTAATCTACAGAAATGTTTATTGGAAACTCCTTTTCAAACATTTCTATACTCAGTCCTCGATTTCCTTGGGCTATTATGCAAGTTTTGTTTGAAAATAATTATAATATCCTACGAAAATGGTCGTTGAAGGGTTAATACATACACTGAAATGAACCATTTTACTTTGGGATTAATTTACTACAGCAATTTTACGCTTTCCTCTCATATTGTACAGATCTTCTGAAGTATTTTTATAAGTACCTTTGCGCATACAGAAAGGTTCAAAAGGAGTGTATCATTATTTGCCTCCTGCCTGCTACAAAAGGCTCTTCCTCTTGCGATGCTTCAGAAAAAAGTGGTTTTTGTGCTTTCATTTGCAGGCTCCATTTATATGAGATCTCCTTAATTATTATGTTCATTTATCATTGGCTTCAACAACTGTAAAGTTTTTAATTTTAATATGCCTTCAACGAGGCAGGGCTACTTCCTTAATGCGTATTATGCAATTAGTCCAGCTGGAAGCCCTTCAAGTGTACTCGTTTCGTACATTTGTGTAACTCTTTCACATCAACATTGCACATCAAGCATAATTGGTCAGAGCCAGCGACGCACACTCATGTGTAGACTAATGTGGCTGTGTCGGTTTGCGGTCAAAATTCCTGCCGAACTTCAAAAGCATTCTCTGCTGAAATTGGCCAACAGCAGTTCTCATTAAAATACTCCTCAACTCGTGCACTCGTGAGTGCGATGCCAAATTGCTGGTGAGTTAATTAGGAAAAGTTTTGCTCTGCGTTCATTTTCGTTGCGGAACTACAAAAACACGTTGGCTGCGGGAAGGTTACGTTTCTAGTCAACATTCCACCTTTTACACTATATGCGCGTGGGGGTGGGGGTGGGGGTGGTGTGTCAGGTGTAGCGTGTAACAAAACGAACCGAAGAGGGGTTTGGCCCGTGGAGAGTAAACATTTGTTCAATTTAAGTTGTAATGGGTATTCAAATGAAAATAAGTTTTGCAATCGCTTGGAAAAGTTTTATTTCCACTTTAAATTGGCCGAAATGAACATTGAGAAATAGCCTAAAAGCATGCTAAATTATTTCCGCTTAACTCTGTTGCAGCTTATCTTCGTTATTGCCGCCGTCGTTGCTTGCGTACAGGCCAGACCTGGTGGCCCAGCTGCTTACTCGATTTCAGCGCCCAGCGTCGACCACGCCTCCGTGGGCAACACACAGGAGCACACAGTCAAGGGCCACTACGGCCAATCATCGCAGTCGGACTACTCCAGCCAAGTGCAAACGGCACATTCGCAGTCGCACGTGCAACGCTCCAGCACCAGCAATGATGCCGGCGGCTATGCGCCCCATTACGGAGGTGAGTACTTACAAGCACACACACATCTACACCCACTCATACACACACATATAAATATACAAATAAATAAGCACCTCAATTTATATGAACTGCACAAATATGCACCATTTGAGCAAGAGAAACGCTTCATATGCACAGCTCACCCACACACAAACGAAACTAACACATTTGTACATAAATTTGCACCGATTCCAATTACTTGGCACCTAATGCTCGAATTATTGTATGCTGCAAATAACCACACAAGGTCATGTAGTTGCGGCCGCTGCACCAGTGGCACACGCTTACGCCCCCGCCGTCCCTGCCGTCACCTACGCCCAGAACTACGCCTCAGCCGTCGGCCACAGCTACGCTGCCCCAGCCATAGGCCACAGTTACGCCGCTCACAGCTATGCCGCCCCAGCTATCGCTCACAGCTACGCTGCTCCGGCTGTATCCTACGCTGCTCCTGCGGTGTCCCACAGCTATGCTGCTCCGGCTGTGTCCTACGCTGCTCCTGCGGTTTCCCACAGCTATGCTGCTCCGGCTGTATCCTACGCTGCTCCTGCAGTTTCCCACAGCTACGCAGCTCCGTCCATCTCGCACAGCTACGCTGCACCTGCGGCCATCTCCCACGGCATCTCGTACGCTGCACCGGCCATCAGTCACGGTTACGCCGCCGCTCCCGCCATTAGTTATGCCGCTGCGCCCGCTATTTCTCATCATTCTTATGCCGCCACCGCTCCAGCGATCAGTCAGTACGGACACTACGCCTCAGCCCCGGCCGCCTCGTTGTCGCACAGCTACATTGCCTCGGCTCCGGCTGCCACCATAAAAGTTTCTGCGGCGCCGTCTTACGGTAGGTGGTCATTTATAGTTTGCACCCTTGACTGGTGTGTGCTTTTAGGGGCTCTAAAGCTTCGCTTTCCGTACTCAGTTTTGTAGATATTCCTTTTAACTGCCACTAACATTCTTGCACAATGAATAATTTATGTAATTATTAATTAATTTTTATGTTTACTTAAAATTATATTTAAAATTTTACTTAAAATTCCCCAAGCTAAAAATTAATCCACTAAATTTGAAAATAATTTTTTCCATTGAGTTTTAAAGAAGACGAACGTATTTTTAATTGACTTCAAAGTGGAGCAAATAAACCTGCAGGGGTCTGATATCTCCGGCTTCATTCCAACTCACACATACATAAATGCACATTGCCACCAACACACATAATCGCACATACACACGCACAACCCCATCCTTCCGAATGAACACTCTCGCACGCAATAAGTCAATTTGAACGACAGGTGTTTCCTGAACGGGAGCTAAACACCGACCGAGTATGCAGAGCAGACACAAATTGCAACAACACGACAGCGCGTCAATCAAGTGACAAACGCTGCCAATGAGATTATAGCCACATTGATTGATTATATTAATAGCTCCCAGCTAGCCTAAATCAATCGTACATATGGGAATTCGCCCGAAAGTGTGCCGCAGATGCAATGGGGAAGCTTAACGCGGATATCCTTGAAACAAAACAATCTCAAAATATCCGTAATCAGAAAAATGCAATCATTTGCGAATAAATGCATGAGAATATTAATGGAAAAATTAAATGAATTGAAGTAATCCTGATGGCAATGCAAATAGAATACTTTTACGAGTGGGTAAGAAAAAGGACCTGGGGATATTCATGGTTGGATACTGTTTCGTCTACAAACAGCGAAACAATGCCAGTTTTTCTTAGTTAACAGAGTTCTGCAGAAGATATCAGACGAGCTAATACAACTACGGGTGCTTCAGGGTTTCAATAGGTTAGGTTAGATTAGACTGGCTGAACGAATAGGCCACGTGAGGTCTTCAGCGATACCAGATGAGTGTCCACTTAGCACTCGTTGAAGTGGAAATCGAGGCGTTTTTTGCTAACCGTATAAGTATAGAGATTCCCAGGGTTAACACCTCTTTTAGTCACCCAAACCAGGGAGTCCCCAAGTATTTTAAGCGTGTTCTAGCGATTGGTGGATATAAACAATGGAGGCACTTCATCCAGGGTTTCCTGGGAGTCTGGGTCCTCGTGTGTTTTTGATACTATGAGTATAAAAAAGAATTAGAGAATTTGTGCAACAGAAATGGGATTATTCTTTCCCCAGAATAGTAATAAGAACATTTTTCTGGTTGGCATCTTAGATTAGAACTAGCAGTGGGGTAGGTCGGAAAACCGCCAAAGAAGGAGGTCTCCCAGCATTCAGGCATTGATGTCCATTGTACCACAAGGCTTGAAATATTTGGGCAAGGGAGAGATAGAGCATTTTGGAAAGGATGGTACACACTTTAATCCTCATTTTATTCACTTTCCAAAAAATGACTTCATTAAATTGCTTTTTTCAAACTACTTCTAAAGTTGGAATTGTTTAGTTGAAGAATATTTTGTTAGGAACCATCGCATGTGGAAGTTAGGAATATATTTTATAAAACCTTGACGAAACTTTTTGGAAATGGTCAATAGAGAGGACACTGATCTGAGGAATATTTTTGGAAGCAGTTCCCCGTACTCCTTTCCCTATTCTTCCACTATTTGGCTCATTTTCTTCGAAGAGTCAAATTATTCTATGAAAATGGTAGCTTGAGGGTTAATATTTATTGTGACCTAGAGTATTTTTTATGGGCTTCAAACTAACAGAATATTTTTATCATCTACCTTCAGTTTTCATGGGTGTATTGTATTGTTTTTTGTGTAATATCCAAGAGGTCCTATAATAGTGGTAACTGGAAGGTTAATACTTAAAGTCATATAATGTATATTCTAAGGTACATTATCACTATTATTACAATATTATATTGATATTACACAATAACAAGCATTCCCTTTCATGGGTGTTTTGATGGTTTTTTTTCGAATAATTAACATGTCCTATAAATCTGGTAGCTTAGAGGTTAATACGTGTACTAATTTACAGCACTTTTCAGAGGCTTCCTTATAATATAACATTATTATACCCTAGGTTTAGTTTTCTTTGGTGCTATGTAAGTTTATTTTGGAATAGTTAATGGGTACAGAAATGGTAGCTTAAGGGTTAATACTTACTGTGACATATGATATATTTTAGGGTATTCATAGTAATAGAACTTTACTGCCCTTTATATTCATGAGTGCCTCGAATTTTTTTGGAATAGTCAACATTTGTCTATAAAATTGGTAGCTTAGGGGTTAATAGCTGTATTAATCTAAAGGGCACTTTATTGGTTTCCTTTTAATATAAAATTTTTATCCTCTAAGTTCAGTTTTCTGGGATGCGTTGTTTTATATTTTACAGCCAATTTACATGGGTACCTGAATTCTTTTTTTACATATTTTTTTTTGGAATAGTCAACAGGTCCTATGAAAACAGTAGCTTGAGGGTTAATACTTATAGTGACCATGAGTTTTTTTTTGTGGACTTCATTGTAATAGAACATGTTCACTGAGTACTACTTTTCAAATAACTTTTAAATGTACTTATAAAGTAGACCCTAAAAGTATGCTCCATTTGTTTTCTACTGTGCAGTCCAACTTTTGGTATAGAGGCAGTGCAATTTAATTGATTAAATGCTGCATAGTTACAGGCATTATCAAAAATCATTATTTCATTTTGCTGTAAGACTATAAAACAAATTTGCTATC
Source organism: Clusia tigrina (assembly GCA_920105625.2). Lineage (NCBI taxonomy): Eukaryota > Metazoa > Arthropoda > Insecta > Diptera > Clusiidae > Clusia > Clusia tigrina. The sequence goes on along the minus strand of OV050033.1, from coordinate 163,929,587 downwards.
AAGGTATTGTACTTGAGTTCGAGTCCTGCCACGAGCATAGTCTGAAAATTTTTTAAAATCTTTTTCTCTTCGAGTCTAACAGTTTAGTTGGTAGTACTCCTTTTTTTTTTGACTGTACAAGAGAACTTCAATGAAAATGTTTCATAATCCTTCCCGAAAATGTCATCTTTCTTGAAAACCAAAGATTCACGACAGAGATACACAGTGAATACATTCATGAGCTTTTTGCTGCAACTGAAAAAGTTTGTTGCAATTTGCATAACACCAAAATCAACCCAATTCTTGCTTTATTTGTATGCAAAGTGTGCCGCATGCTTTTAGGCTCCTTAAAGTATACATAATAGTTTCGTGAATGTATTCACTGCAAATTTGCTGTACGTACCCTCCCGAATACGGAAGTCGTGCACCAGTCTAGAAGCATGCAATTTCATATTAAGTGCGACATAGTTGTGAGATGAATTGCAAATACATACAATGGCACAGGAAATTGGTATTCAATGTGCAGCTACTAAGTGTACTTTTAAAATTCGTGCCGCAGTCGGTTCAAAGAGTAAACACAGTGCCGTTTGCTCTTTACGGATATACACTTATTAGTATTATTGCAGTGGTTGGCTGTAACAATTTATCCATACCCACCTTGGCTAACTTACCATCAAATATAGTCATTCAAAGTAGGCATTGTAATCTCATTCTTTTAATACTTAACTAATTTCAGAGGAATGGAAGAGTCTTCACCGCCATGTGGAAATATAAGACGCAGGAATTCAAGAGTGATCTGCCATTCTTTAAAATTGTTCACCCCTTTTTATATGGTAAATCGAATCAGTAAAAAAAAAGTAAATAAGACCTAGGAACACACTCACTGGAGGCAGCTTAGGTCCCCCATACTATCGCCTCTCACATAGTTTCGCTAAAGAGTGTGAGAGTAGGCCCTAAAGAGTGTTTAAAATAAGTCTAATTTTTAGAGTACAGTGGGCATGAATGGGGACCTTGAGTCCTTGGGGACCTTCTTCTTCGTCGGTTCTCCGGCCCACCCCAATTCTAAGTCTACATTCGTTTCGCTTTACAGAATGAGGGCATAAATATTCTATTTGCTTTCACAGCATGCTGCCTGAAAGTAGGCAGAGAAACGGGCGTATACTGCGACAGCAGCTCTTGGCACAGTTTAAGTGCATTATTTTTTGGCATTTTTGTGCTTTACATGAAGGAAAATATGTCAGCATTTATGTGTAAATTTACCAGAGTAAAGATCTGATAAATTCTTGGCCGTCCATGCCCAATACAGTGGTGTAAAGAGACACTCATATCTTCTTTCTGACTATTCGCTAGATCTGCTCTTTTATTTAGCCGTCCATGCCCAATACAGTGGTGTAAAGATCATATCTTCTTTCCTACTATTCGATCTTCTCTACGCTTTATCTTTCATGTCTATCACAGTTGTGTAAAGGAATTCTCATGTTGTGTATCCTTCTAGTCTGCTAATTACCCAGTTGTGTGATGATGGATATTTCCAAAGGTTTCTTACTGACACATTTCTGTGCGTTTAGGACGCGTTTTAACCACATTTGCAACTCCCTTCAATTCCTGCCTGTCATGTCAGTTTGGTTCACTATTCACGGCACATGCTTCCTTCCATACGCTAATTAAAGCTGCCTCCCGCTGCTGCGCATGTTATTCAGTGATCATAGTGTATGGGGCGCTTTTTGCTGAGCACTCATTCCGCAAGCTTCTTGCTGAGCACTCATTCCGTCCGCTTTTTATGCGGCTCTGAGTGTGCGATTAATTCGTGCGTGTGCGCTCCGATAATTAAACTGAAAGTCATGTAGCAGGAACGTGAACAACAGTATCAATGGAATCATGAGGATGTTAAGGGGCCTTTTTGTATCTCATGACATGACCTGTCAGTCAGCTTGTAAGCTGTTTATAAGTGCAAATGCAACGATTAATTTGTGATAGTTTTTTAGCTCTTTTGTGCAGGGGTTTACCCGACTGTCGGTGCTACTAGCTTAGTATTTTGTGCAGAGTTTATCCTTACTGTGAATAAAGCCACTCATAATGTTAGCAAAGAATCTACGCATATAACATAAGTCCCCACTAATAATTATGTATTTTGAATATTCAATGTTAAATAATTCTCGGCCCCTAAATGTATACTTAAAGTGGTTACTTTTTCCGCCCCTAAATGGACGCTCAAAGTGATTCTTATGAACGAAGCACTAAGAAGCACGTAGCAACTCACTGTTGCACCCTTAGAATATTTTCATTTTGGCGAAGTTCCACGAAATTAATTTCCTTATTTTCTAAGCAGCCACAAAGTATGCTACAATTAAATACAACGAACTACTTTAAGGTACTTGTTTACATATTAACTGAAAGAACGTTTGAGTTCTGAGAATTCAATTTGAAATTTGAATTTTCTTAACTTGAAACAGCGAAGAGAAGTTGCCTCTTGGCCCGAGGCATTAATTACATTTCTATACTTATCATAAAGCTAAGCTGCTTTAATCACATGCGTTTATTGAAGTCTCTTGCGCTTCACTGCCGCCGACTGAATAACAATAATTTGCTCCTAAGAGCTCACCTCGTTCGTATTAATGCTGTAATAATTTACTTGATGCTTTGTAAATTAGAAATGATGCTGTTTAATAAGCGGAAAAACGACGCAACTCGTTGTGGGTGCACAGAGTGGAGCAGAGCGCACTCGTACGAAGGCAGATATGGAAACGCGCTCTAAAGGAAAAGTACATAAAGAGTTGATAAGAAATGTTTGCAAGTGTACAACGAAATAGCATACTTTCGGGCTCATAAAATATTAAAGAGGAAAATGCATAGATAAGTAAAGAAATTTACTTTCATAAAATAAATTATAAATCAATGCCACGAGGTGAACGACTTATGTAGGAGAGAAGCTGAATTTATCACACTACAAAACGCAGAAGACTTTAAGAAAGAATGCGCCTTATTTCTGAAGTAAATTTAGGAATAAATCGTAAAGGATTCATTCAGTGAAAGAGTTCTGAATAGTTTAGCCAAAAACCACAGAATGCGTTTTGTTCGCCTTCGTTATATTGCTGTAGGGGTTATTAAAATATATATTAGTCATATAATCACATGGGCATTACTCTGGGCCAGTGGACGATCAGGACTCAGAACACATGGGAATGCGATTCAATAATTATTGCAGGAGTTGCAAAGACCTACAAGAGGGAGAAACAGTCATCCAGTTTCTATGCTATTGCTCAGCCTTCGCTTGCTTGAGACTCAAATATATCGGAAGTCATTTTCTGAAGAATCTGGGGCATTGCTTTATTTTAGAACTTTCAGACTTAACCAACTTTATAAACAGCTCCTGCTGATTGTAGTTCCTATCATAGAATAACACCATCTTTAGGCATGTGATCATCTTCTTCTTCTAGCGGGCGAACTACCCTAATGGGTCAATGCCGCATAATTAGCCTTCGCCAGTCGTCTCTGCTATGCTCACGCTGACGCCAGTTGGAATGCCGCGGCCTGACAGGTCCTTCTGAACTTGATCTCTCCATCTCAGCGGTGATTTTTCACTCCTGTGTCGCCCACCTAAGGGCATCGAATCGAAGACTTTTCTGGTTGGAGCAGTTTCTTTCATCCGCAATATCGTGAACATGTGAGCATGTGGCTTCACAATGACACTAGTGCTAAATGGGCTGACCCATTCTACCTACCTACCTATACCATATTTCGTATTTCAGTTGTAACTCCAACGGCATATCTTCCATTTATACGTTATTGAAAGGAACTTGTTTGGTAAAATTAAGAAGCACAGCATACTTTTAGGCATACGATGGTAGATTTACGAATTGCTTTTATAACTAAACCTTAATCACTTCAATTTTAAACTTTTTGAAAGAGTTTTGATTTGTAAATGTAAAATTTTTCCTTACATTTTGCCTACAATGGCATATTTCAGCATTGAATTTAGGAACAAATATAATCAATTCTATTTTAAGCTTATCGCAGATGTTTCCATTTTGGAATGCAGCCTTCTACGAGACTAATAATGCCACATTTCTTCCTGTGTTCTATATGTAAATGCAACTTAATCTATTCCATTTGTGCCTTATTGATAGAACCAAATTGTAAAACACAGCATATTTTTAGGCAGATTACTTAAAATTTCAAAAATCATTTTCTGCTTGTCGGATATGCTTCCGTTTAGGAATACAACGTACTTTAAGGCTAATGATGCCATATTCCTTTCGGTGTTCCCAATGTAAACGCAACTTAATCTCTTCTAGAAACTCGATTTGTAAAACTAAAACACAGCATATTTTTAGGCAGATTACGTAAAATTTCCAAATTTATTTTGAGCTTATCGCCGACGTTTCCATTTTGAAATGCACTGCACTTCAATGCTAATATTCTGTTCCATTCTTGCCTTATAGACAGAAACTAGATTGGTAAAACTAAAGCATAGCATATTTTTAGGGAGATCACGCAAAATTTCAAGATTCATTTTATGAAGCAATCTGAATCACTTTTTTCAGCTTTTAGCCAAGTTTTGCTTTGCGAATGTAAAAAAAAACAACACAATTCCTCGCCATGTCTCCGTATTGGATTTGTTTACGCAAACTTAATCTCTTCTATTATTCCTTTATGGACAGGTTCTCTCGTGAAATTAAAAGTGCACTGAGTACGTACAATGTGCGCTTCTGTGAAACTAAAAGTACTCAGCATACTTTTAGGCAGATTGCTTAAAGTTGCATAGTTGAATTTTAATCATTTTTGCTGTATTGAGAGGCACTTCTTTTGTGATACTAAAAGTACTCAGCATACTTTTAGGCGAGATTGCTTAAAGTTGCTCACAGTTGAATTTATGAATATATCTTAATGACTAACTTTTCACTCACAGAAAAAGCAATTGTGAAACTAAAACACAGCATACTTTTAGGCTATTATGGCGTATATAATTTATAAAGGAAATTTAATTAATTCAATTTTCGTGTTCCTCCTCGAATAGCTGGTTTAATTGGACACGCCGGCTATGCTGCCCCTGCCTATGCCGCTCATGGTTATGCTGCTCACGGTTATGGTGGCCACATTGCCGCACCTGCCATTGCTGCGCATTATGCCGCACCAGTGCTCAAGTAAGTAACCAAATTTGTTTGCATATTTATAGGCACTTGTTTGATCAACGCCTCTTATTGCAGAGCTGCCGTTGCTGGCCCGGCCCTAGTGCACACATCCGTTGCTGGACATGGCGTACACTATGGTTATTAGAGAACACCATGGCCACACACGCACATATACGTACACAAACAAACACACACAAACACAACCACACGACCATGCACCATATATAAATACAATCAATGTAACAATGCGGCCCACTCACACATGCACATGAAATGGAAAACGCATGCTGTGCAGAATTGCCATTAATATGCAACAATGAACAACAACAATAACACCAACAACAATAACAACAACGACAACCACAGCAACAACAACAGTCGAGTGAAAATTGTTACACAAAACGCTGCCAGAACGGGTTTTGCACCAGCGCATCCTCGAATTGATTTCCTTCTCATTCATTCATTCATTGTACATAATAATTCCGATTATTATTATTATTTTTATTCTATTTTCTCTGTTATCGCGGTTGAATTTAATTTAACAATTCAAATTGTACATAAATTGTAAGTAATAAAGAAAATTTTAAAATTATTTACGAGGATAAATATCCTTCTCTTACCGTTTGTGGTCCCGAAATTTACCAAAAGGTGGCGCAGTATTAATCATTTTGTCAGATTCTTTGGTGGGTGTTCTCCCGACAACCTTGGAAATTCGGGAGCAGAATTAAATAGTAAGTTGTGTATGATTTTGTATGGGGATGTCATCTCAAGATCCTGCGGTGGATGTACACCATGACAGCATGCCCACTGAACACTTATAGAGCGGTTCTCTGGGTTAAGAAACCAAGACAACAATCTATTGCTCAGCCACTAGGTAAGATACAAAGGATTGGGGGCTATGAGAACTTCTCCTACAGCCGCCCTGAACGTCATACTGGAACTTACACCCCTACCAAATTTGTGGAAACAAGAGAATATAGGGATCTATATAGAACAACGAGTCCTGTAAATGGTCCTAGAAGTCTCATCAGTCTGCAGAAGGTCGAGTAATTATCAAAGGCCATTGCAGACATCTGTATACCGAAAGGCTTCACACACACGCGGTACATCTTCACTAAGCTTTTAAAACTGAGTGGAGCTACAAAAACGCAGAGACAGGTCCCAGCGCCACACACAGGTCAGTTCTGTGCACGATCACCTGGTATACCGACGGGTCTCTCACACAGGAGGGTTCTGGGGCGGGGGTATTTGGGCCAAAACACAAATACTATGAATCACTAGCAAGTATACTAGCATCTTCCAGGCGGAAATCCACGCCAGAGAGATGCGCACAATTCAATATTGAGCAGGGATATGATCGCAAGAAAATTTCCATCCTATCGGATAGCCAAGCGGCCAGTAGGGTACTAACCTCTTATTAGGTTAACTCAAAACTAGTATGGGAGTGCATCAACAAACTCAATACTCTTGGCTCCCGCAATAAGATTACTATTCTATGGGCGGTAGCACATTCTGGCATAGAAGGGAACAAGATTGCCAACGAACTTGCAAGGAAGGGAGCTGCTGCACACTTTTTTTGGCCCAGAGCCCTTCTGTGGTGTAGGCAAGGGCAAGCTGTTCAATCAGCTTAGGATTGATGAGGTACACATTAGGCACAAGCACTCAGTTAACATACCAGGCCTAACGGTAACAAAGGGACATACCACCAAAAAAAGATTCGAATCACTCATCAAACTCTCTAAGAATAATCTTAGGATGATGACAGGCCTACTCACTGGACACTGTAAATTGAACTCACATATGGTGAGGATGCAGATTCTGTATGGAGGAAGATGAGACGTCCTTGCATGTGCTGACACAGTGCCACAAGGACATATAGGATCAGATAAGATCATGTACATATGGACATATTAGGTCACATAAGAAAATATAAAGGTCATATGAACATTACACAATCCCACAATCAGCGAAGTGATGAACTCTGCAATTAGCAATTTGGAGGGAGGGGCAAAACGAAATGGTCAATGGTTAATTCTAAGAAGAAGGAACTAGTTTTGCCGACTAGGAAATTCAAGATTCCAGTGTTCAATCTACCATCGATGGCTGGTGGTTCCACGACTATCATGGTATCATCCACGACTCCAAGCTCTCATGGAAGAAAAACGTGGAGGAGAAGTCTAGGAAGGCTCTATTTGATTTTTACATATGCAACAGAACCTTTAGGAAACAATGGGGAACAAAACCATCGTATTCTAGATGCACATGGCGGTTGTAAGACCTATTCTATCGTACGGGCCCCGGATGTGGTGGGAAGCCACGAACACTAAGTCGTTAATAGACAAGCTTCGTAAGGTACAAAGGCTTGCATGCCTAGGCATAACTTGGGTGGTGAGATCTGCACCACAGGCAGGACGGGAGATACTACTGCATATTCTGCCAATCCATCTATACATTAAGAGTACAGCAGCAAACGGAATACTTAGAATTAGGGTATGCGGCAAGCTCAGAATATATATACGAGTATATAGAAATAGACAGAAATCTCTATCATGAGGAGAGAGATTATAGAACACCCAAGATAGATTTCTACAGAGGCCATAACATTAACTTTCCAACGAGGCGGGAATGGGAAGGGGGGTAGTTTCTCTCTCAAAGCAGGTATCACAATGGGACAATGGGGCAAAGGGCCGCCGAGTGCAACTTGCGCCACTCGCAAGCCTGATTAACCTAACTTAACCTAACATTACACACAGTAATGTGAAGGCATTTCGCAGTCACATAATCTCAGATAGGATCACTTAAGGTCACATATTGTCACAGAATTCACCAATATTCTTAATAATATGTTACTGCAGTCGTCTCTCTGCGATTTAAAGAGTGCATTTACCACGCCTCACGCCTGCTTAAAGCGGTTGAAAGAACTCCTCGCTTCCTCAGCAATAATCCCCGGACAACAATGATACACAATAATTCAATGTTTACCAGTATTGTGAGTAAAGCAGCATATGTGTGTGTATGTGTGTGTGTGTGTATAAATGGAAGTGCAATTGCAATCTGTATGAGTGTTATTTGATTGCAATTTAAATGAAATATTCATGAATTGGCATCGCTGCATTTTCCCATTTTAAATGCAGCATTTTCACACGATGCTCTGTGTTGCACGCCCGGCATTCGCCTCGGTGGAGTTTCGCTCCAATATTGTGCATAATTCAAACATAATTAATTCTTGTTCGAAATTGATTTCATATTGATGGACACAGTCACTATTTATTGTAGCATACATGCAGGCGCGTCCACCACAACCAATGTGGAAGGCTAATTTCAGGGTAAGAGTCACTCCCGATGCAATTATCTATATGAATTTTCGGAAAGCCGCTTTTCGGCTATGCTTCTGTTCATATCAAGCGGCAAAAGCAGTCCTCTCTCTCTCCCTTTGTGCCACATGGGGTCTCCTCTGAATTGGGCAAATATGTGGCCAACGAAGAGGCGGAATGTAGCGCAGTGTGATATTTTGCATGAAAATATCCATATTCCGCATATGAAATGAAATTAAGCACAACCAGAATTAGCGATGTGGGCTAATTTCGCTAATTGACTTTACAAATTCATCTGATATTGAAAGACAGGCCATAATGGGAGTGGTCGAAAATTCAGGATAAAAGTTGGCACAGTGTTAGGGCGAAATTCAATTTGAAAACGTACTCTATTCGATGGTTCAATGGTCTTAAATTATTTCATTATTATTATTAAAATCTTTCTTATAATTAAAATTGTAGCAAAGTATATAAAAGCACAAGCCTCAAGGACTATCGGCATCATTATAGGGCATTAACGGAGAGAGGAGATATTAAAGTCCTTCTAAAGCTTTAATGGTGTTTGTGTTTAGTCAGTTATGTGTTGACCAATACTTTAAGCTCTGTAGTATGCATTTATACAACTGTTATAATGATGAGCCAAATGGATTCTGTGTAGCGACAAAGCTATCTTCTGAGACAGCTAATCCGCCACTAAATCTCCTTTGGCTCTACCGGTCACCTCAAAACTTGTTCACGAATGTGGAACCTCTCTGAATGAGCTTTCAAGGCACTCTCGGGTGCACCTTATCTGGGGTCTTGGACATAGCGATATCCCAGGCAACTGCGAGTCAGACGAACTTCTTAAGGTAGGCACGCTTCTACAAGAAATTCAGCCCTCCATTGATATCGGCAACCCACTGGCAACAGCCAAGCTTGATATCAAACGGAAATGCCTGGCTGACGCCTACAAATACTGGGTCGACGAGGAATCCTGTCATATGACTGGACTGACTTAGGCAAACATGGACAAACACAGAACCACCCAATTCCTTCGACTCGATGGGAAACATCTGTCAACAACAGTCGGTTTGGATCGGCATGTGCATACTGGGAAAGCTTGAAGCCAGACTGTGCTCTCAAACGATTTGTGCCGGGGCTGCGGTTCCAAGGAGGAGACGGTGCTCCACCTCTTATGTTAGAAGCAGAAATTACACATTTGGTGTCCCATTTCTCACAAATCCGACAGAGCTTTCGTCCTTCAATATTAGGGACATAGTACTACCAGAGAGTCTAATAAGTATTTACCAACGACAGTGTGTCTCCTTTTGAACAGCAACTACGAGTAGGAAAAGAAACAACATTTGCTGAGAACCTCAAGTAAGCTATTTATAACCGTGTTCAATACGATTTTCAGTGATTGATTGAATGCGATTCGTTTTGAATTGTGTGTGGGAATATTGAAAATGTGGGACAGTGAAACATGAAACTATTGTTACTGAGCTACTGTGGATATGGGTATAACCATAACGCCCCACCCAATTCTGAGTCTCAGCTCATACAGTTCAAAATGTAGGGAAGGAAAGGCATATAAACACACATACGAAGGTAGCAGCATTGTTTCTACAGCAAACATCATCAATTGGGTTTAAAATGGCTCTGCTCCTTGTTATTGTCACCGAGTCAGTTGGATTAAACACTCATTGCCAGCAACAACCAGGGATGGGTTATGCTTTGTTGTGTTGTCTTAATAAACGAGTTTACCTGAGTTTGTTCGCTGGGTCAACTGTGTTTGCGCTTAAAATGTGATTGCATAATAAACCACAAAAAATGTGCTCCATGACTGAAAGCAAGATTAGCCAAAAGCTTGCGTATGTGGGCGGATTCATGGAAAATCCAATGCTGTTGAGGGCATTCGACTCATTGCGGAAACCGGGATGTAACATTTGAACTATGTCCTTCGATTTTACATACCCTCCATCACTTTTATTCTCCTATACCACCCTCACTTGCGCTTTGGTAGCGGTGTTAAATCAAATTCTACCATAAAACCAGAAGCAACGGAAATATGGACCGGAATATTTTCATGGGACACCCTTAAAAAACAAGCAACGGAAATTGAATTACCATAGCAAAAATATTATGCTGAAAATATGAATATTATTGGTTAAAAAAACAAGGACATTCAGTGAAATATTTTGCGATTAAACAATCGAAGTTCAGCGATGCAAATGTGAATGTGTGCTGTACAAATATTGAGGAAGGAACACGCCTGGCAGAGGAAAAATATACAAATTAATAAAAACAAAGAAAGGAACTCATTTTGGGGTAGTCAGTGGACTAGAAGAACATTATAGCTCCTTCAAGGGGGATCATTTCTTAAATTGTAGGAATTTCAAGGAGCAAAATTTAACATAGTTGCTCATTTGAAGAAGTTGGCAGTGGTTCGCCTGTGACTCAGCAACTTGGACTTGGACTACCAGGTTCAAATTTTTGTGGACTAAAATTATATTATGCTGCGGCTGAATACTCAACTTGCACAGGATATTCTGGAGTTGTGTGATAAAATGTTGTTAATGTATAAAAATGACCCAGTAGTGCAAGTTCATCCTTAGTACACAGTGAGTTATGAACTACCAGTAATAAGTCAGGATAACCCTATAAAGTGAGCTAGTTAAATTGATTCTGGAGTGTGCAGAAAGGAACTCAAAGGCACTCCAAGAGCGTTGTGACTGGGAAGTTGAAGCAGCAGTTTTTTTTAAATTAGTTAAAAGAGTAATAATTACTTCAGTTATAGACTAAATCACTCTAAGAGGGCCGTCGGCTGGTAACTTTCCTTAATATTGTTACACTTTAAAATAAAAAAGTAATGCAAAATATTCCTTAAATGAAGAGTTGTTAAATCAACATAATTATTTCATAATATATTCAACATTGCCTCCCAAAATCCAGTGATCAAACTCTTGGTAAGACACACATTTTCGTAATAATAGGAAAGCAATCCCATCCAAACGCTTATTTCTACGTCAAAAGCACCCGAGCATCAACCTCATCTCCTAACACACCTACTGTGTAGCGAAGTGCTTTCTGACGTACGTGATGTGACCCTCTGATGAGACTATCATCTCACCATGTTCAGTGGCACTCCACTTGAGCGTTGCACAATGGAATAATTGACGTAATTGGTGCACATTAATAAATAATAGTAAAGAAGCGACCAGGAGGAAAACGCGTATAATCAGACTGCGTGATTGGTCTTCTCAATGCAATAGCTGCATGCTGTTATGCTTCCCTGCTGCCACGGAATGACGTTGGTACTCACTCCTCCTGGTGGAGTGCGTCGTACAAGTTCATTCATCCACAGTGGGCATTGATACGCAAATGTTGTCGTTTCTGTTTGATTTTTCTCCCCAGTTCTCTTATTGTATTTCTATTTTTGCTATTATCATTTGGTCCATGTGTGCACCCACGTACACATGTGTCTGCATCGCTCATTGTACTCACTGTCAGTGATAAACATTGCATTGGCGTCATCGCAGGTGAGGTAAATGCATGTGAGTTAAATGCATCACATAAAATGATCTGACAAAAACATTTCTTCTTCCACACTTATGCAAATACACACGAGAGCTTCCGGTTTAGTCCTGCCAAATACTAAGAAAATTATAATTAACAAATCGGAATCATATGCTGTATGAGAACTTTTTGAATTGCTGGAAAGAGTCCTGAAATACAACGTCATTGAAATGCAACGTCATTGAATGCGGATCTATTAAATGTTATTCCAGGACCTTTAAAAATAGTCACGAAAATAACAAAATTTCCAAACGAAAAACCAAGAGAAAATTAAGGCAAATACATTGTTATGAAAATTAGTTACTAACTAATAGTTCGATCACTGGATTATGGAAGGCATTATAACATTGGATTGGTCATTTTACTAAAATGATAGTGATTAAGTGAATTTAGGCAATTGTTGACATAATTTAACTCTTCATAATATTTTAGCAATAAATTGTATCATTCCCTATCAATGGAATAGAGGAGAAGTAACAAGAGCCTGGGTCGCTACAGGATGTGAGATGAGTCATCAATTGCTTTCCCCAAACTGTCCAAAGTCAGCAAAGCGATGAGTGTGCTGAGTAGTCACCTTCTTGTGATACCTTTGATTTTTTCCTTGGTTTTGCTTATAAGAAGTGACAATATCCTGAGGCGGCCCTGGTCCTTACTTTCCTGAAATCATAAAAAAACGAATATCTGACAAGCGATGAGTGTGCTCAGTAGTCATCTTCGTGTGATATCTTTGATTTTTTCCTTGGTTTTGTTTATAATCACTTTTTATGACAGAGTTAATCAAACATTTAGAATTAACCTTACAAGGATCTTCCAGAAAAATAGTGGCAGCAAGTGAGTCTGATCTGATGGTGGTTTATTGATATCTATCACAGCAGAGATATACATGTGTATTGTTGCTTTAACTCTCTTTGGGTTAAGTTGTACGTATCCTAGCCTTGGCACCAGATAACAGAAACTGTCTGACAAGACTGTCCGCTTCTATTAGACCAAATGTCATGATAGTACCTCAGTGAGGGATATACCTTTTTGATGCATGTAAGTAGTGGTAGCAAGTAGGAGAGACTTAAGTAATGTTGCTTTAACTCTCTTTGGGCTAAGTTGTCCATATCCTAGCCTTGGCACCAGATAATAGAAACTGTTATACAAAACTCTCCGCTTATATTAGTCCAAATGTCATGAAATTTTTACATCAGTAAGGGATCTAACTTTCACTGAGGGATCTACCTTTCTGACTCTGGTAATGCTCCAATACATGGCCTCATTAGAAATTCGTATTTTTAATAGTCCTGTTTACTTTGCAATGTATCTTTGTGCTTTAAATTCCTGGTTTAAATAACCATCTCCTTATGTTTAAAGTTTGTTGAGAGGGTGTTGGAAAGTACGCTCTCAAAGCGGCCACTTTCTTGTGAGGTGTCATCTAACTAAGTATGGCGGCGAGTCCTTAGATCGACATACGATTAAAAACTCAAAAACTCAAATCACCAGCCTAGATTTGTGCAATTAATTCCATTTCTCATGTTGCGATTTTGTCACTTAAATACAAGAATTTCTGTAGAATAATTCCATTTACGAGTAGTCTGGTTGATGGGGTAGTTGTGATGTTTGCTACTTGTGTCCTTGTCTCCAGCACAAGCAATTTCAAATTAAATATAACTGCCAGGAAGTTGAATGCTTAGCTCTGCTTTAATCAATTTCTACTCGTAACAAATCCCTTTGTTAGCCAAACAACATTGAGGCATCATATGCTTCACAGATTATTTGGCACATTTCATCAACCAGGCTTAGCTTGTGGTTGATCTGCTGGGATGAGTGCGTCACATAAACCCAATATGCACATATTTGACAAACACTCGCTTCAATGCTTCATGAGAGTGCGTAATATTGCTACCCCACTGGTGGTTAGGGTGGGGCGACAGTAGCCGGCAGTAGGCGACAGTGTAGCCACTACTTGGCTCATGTGTAATTAGTTAAGTGAGCGGGTTCAACTGAACTCCTCACATCTTAAATGATTTCTTACTGGACTGGAGAGTCTTGTAGTAGTGGGAGTATCATTAGGGAAAATGTTGTCGAGTCAAATACTATGAACAACTTTCCTATATATTAAAAGGCGGTTGCAAATACGCAACAGTTTGCTTACTTGTGCACTGACACTCGTATAAGAAATTTGGGTTCTAAGGCTCAATTGGTCAAGGATTACGATGTAGTTGCCTACTTCATACTCATGCCTACAGACACCATAACCAAGCTGATAGAGAGGCGTTACCCATATTTACATATAAATTGTTGACCCATTGCTTGCTGTTTACAGATTACTGGCTATGACCCTTTGCAATAGGTCTTCCAATAGAATTCTCTGAGGAATGATGTAACATTTATTAATATTCAGTCATAAATGAGTTGAGTGTAATCACACATAGTTGAGGTGTTTGTGAAAGTTAGTTGGCCATGCCCATTTTGTACATTGCAAACTGAAGCACAAAAACATAACATGTCATGCCATCTGTGAAGAAATGGTCTAATTTGAAAAGGACATCTTTCCTCTCTCAAACGCACCCAAGTTCACGCAAATCGATTCACAGGTTAAAAGTTTATGCGCTCTCATGTGTTAGTATGTTGAAGGCGTGTGTCGTAAAAGTAATCATGGAAAAAAGAGCTAATATAAACTTAGGTTGTAAACTAGGAAAAGGATGTACTGAAACTTATAATTTATTAAAAGAAATTTATGGTGATGAGTGTGTGAGTAGACCAAGGTTGGTGTGTGGTATCGAAGAGCAATGGTGAGGGGGAATTGGAAGAACGATGGAAGACCTTGGGGTTCGCAAGACGCAATTCTTGTCGATTTAGTCGAAAAAGTACGGGAAATCTTATAAGTGGATGGAAATTTCACTATGAGAATGCAGGCTGAAGAATGTAATACAATAAACACAAGATTTGGAAACTTTTACATGATGATATGAAGAAAAAAAAGAGTTGAGATCGTTTTGTGCCACATGAAGTGACAGTCGATCAAAAAGAAGCTCGTGTAACAAATTCGAAAGACTCGATTAAAAACTCATGAATTATAACAACTTCTTGGATTCTAATGTAACAGGAGATGAAACGTAGTGTTTTAGGTATGATCCTGAAACAAAGCATCAGAGTAGTGAATAGAAGTCGAAAGGATACCCAAAAAATTGCGTTCTCAAAAGTCAAGAATCAACACAATGTTGATTACTTTTTATGATTCGAAGGGTTTAATCTATAAAGAATTCATCCCTGAAGGTTAAACAATCCACGCAGGATACTATTTAGAGGTCTTGAAACCATTATGGTCAATGATTGTATGTATACAAACTGAATAATGGCAAGACAAGCAGATTTCTTTGTTGCACCAAATACAAAACCTCAGAAGACCATCAGAGTTAATGAGTTTTTGGCTGTAAAATCCTTTTGTCTCATTGACCACCCTCCATATTCACCTTTTCTCTCACCATGTGACTATTTTCTCTTTCCTAAGCTGAAATTCGCCGTGAAAGTAACAATTTATGTTGATATTCTATCGATTCAAGCAGGCGTGACACAGGACTAAACAACATTTATTGTACAACATTCCATGATGTTGATGATGATGTGAATAGGATATGGATTGTTCTCAGCCTCCAGCATTGGGTCCAGCCTGCAGATCTTTTGTGCACCTACAACATTCCATAACAGAGGAGATATATCACTTCTCTCTTTCTCCCTAATTATATAAAATTTTCTTTTTCTACTTTTCTTTATCTTTTATTCTACTGATACTGATTATGAAGGTACGAATTGGTTGGAAATCTTTAGAAATGTAGAACAACTTCAATGTCAGGACAACTTCAATGTGAGAACAACTTCAATGTGAGGCCAACTTCGACGTGAGCAATATAATGGACACATAAAGAATCGTTCGACATAAATGTCTTACCAGACTTTAAATTGCATTCCACAGACAAGTTATTTGTGCCCACAACCCGATTCCATAAAGCTTGGTAGCATTCGGTACCGAGCATTATGAGATGATAGCTCCACTTCTGCTTGGAAAAGCACCTCGTAAACACTAATTTTTGGACCGTGAACTTGTCTCGATTTGAATTTCTTACGATGGTATGATAACAAGTTATTAATATTGATAAGTCCAACAATTGAGGCTCCGTTAATTAATTGAAAATTTCATTGCAATTAGGATGCCATCATGCTCGTAATTCAGTTCGAAACGATGGAATTTTGCTTACAACTGCTCGGATGAGGAAAATCAATCATTTCCATACACTTGAATACCAGTATCTAGCAGAGATATGCTCATATACGGATACCGCTGCACATGCAAAGGAGGCGAATGCAAATTGCGGATGATGAGAATGTTGTTCTTGTTATTGTTGTGCTGAGTTGTTGTTGTTGTATTAAGTTGTTGTAGTGTTAAGTTGTTGTTATTGCTGAGTTGTTGTAGTGTTGAGTTGTTGTTGTTGTAGTGAAGATTTGTTGTTGTTATTACTGAGTTTTTGTAGTGTCGAGTTGTTGTAGTGTTGAGTTGTTGTTATTGCTGAATTGTTGTAGTGTTGAGTTGTTGTTGCTGTTATTACTGAGCTGTTGTAGTGTCGAGTTGTTGTTATTGCGGAGTTGTTGTACTGTTGAGTTGTTGTTGTTATTACTGAGCTGTTGTAGTGTCGAGTTGTTGTAGTGTTGAGTTGTTGTTGTAGTGAAGATTTGTTGTTATTGCTTAGTTGTTGTTATTGCTGAGCTGTTGTAGTGTTCAGTTGTCTTTGTGCTGAGTTGTTGTCATTGCTGAGATTTGTTATTGTTGTGTTGTTGTTGTTATTACAAATACGATGGTCGACAGGACAATTGCGGTGATATTAGATGCGGTTGCGTGCTCTGCTAGCACTCAGATATGCTACGAGTGCACAAACAACGCAACCACTACACTCGGGAGTGCACACAGTGCGTGTTCGATTGCACCGACATTTGTGTGAGTAGAACTGACCTGAAATGCTATGTAAATATTCGGAATTAGTGAGCAAATGACCGCATGCATCCGAACGGATATCTGTGCACATGTCAAATTTTGTGGGTAATTACTGGGTTCTGAGTATTTCAAATTAAATTTCGATTAAATTCCAAATTAAAAATGTTGATCCGCTGCTGATGATGCTATGAGGCTTCAGTGGGATGTGCGGAGGTAGCTGTCTATTGATGCTAAATGCAGAAATTGAATTGATGGAGACTGAATTGCAGAGTGTTCACCCAAATAAATTGCTTCACAGTTGCTGCGCAAATTGGTTTCATTAGGGAAGTGTCAGTGCTAAGGACACCAATCGAGAATATGGAGATTGGAAATTTATGTCATAGCAATACAACACAAGTGGCCTAGTGATTAGTGATAATCTGGTAAATGATTAGGATGGATTTTTATTGAATATCACACAAATTTATTGGAAGGATATTTCTATTATTTGTATATTATAAACAACAAAACCTACCGAAGTCTGTAACCGGTCACAAGCAGCAATTCTTAAATCTTATGATTCCCTTATGAACAACAATTCACAAACAAGAAGTCTTACATCTTATTTCTCCTTTATAAGCAACGAGTCATAAAAGATATTGGCTTTTTGGATCCAGCAATATCAGCTATGGAATGTGTTAGGACTGGGCATGAAGTAGATAGACGAGGTACCAACCTTCCTCTGTGTACGGATAGATTCGAGGTTGGAATACCAATTGAACTTGCAAAACTAATATTGAATGATAGCGTTATGCATGAAGCCAATAGGTCTTGGGCAGACGAAGGCATTTCGTTAACAACTAGGCTAATGTGGCGGAACTTGCTAGCAGATAATCTAGAGACTTGCTGACCTGTCGAGTGAAGATATATCTAATGTCGTGGTTGGTCATTGGCTATTCGGATGACATGCTCTCAGGCTGGGAGTATTCTCTCACGAATACTGCAGAAGCTGCGGGGCTGAAGAGGAGACTGTGGAACATCTCTTCTGTAGGTGCCCAGCTCTAGCTGGAAGCAGAGCGGGCTCTTTAGAGAAATACGTTTTTAAGAAAAATAACTATTGTGACGCAATTGTGAATTGAAATCAGCTGATATAGGAGTGTTATAGATGTAAATTGAGAAGGCTCGTAAACTAAATTGCTTAAATTGGTATTCAAACGAATTGGCGTTTGATTAAACTTATTTAATTAATTTTTGAATTACTGGAAGCAATCCAGTGATGGAACTATTAACCACACCTAAATTAAAAAAACTTCTTTAATTAAAGCTAAATTATCACACAGTGCTTTGGAACCTACCTGGCACAATCCAGTGATGGAACTATTTAGAATCCCGAAGTTAAATAAACTTCATTAATTAAAGCTGAATCATCACAGCAGTGGTTTTGACTCACCCTTCGCAATCCAGTGATCGAACTGTTTAGTACCATGAAGTAGCGTAACTTTATTATGATGGCTGTAAATTATACGGAAAGGCTTGAATAGGTGGGTTCCCACTCCTGGCGTGAGTTTTGGTGGTTACTTTTTTGTGTCCCTCAATATGCTTTATGTGCAGCAGCAGCTGAAGAGTAATTAATCATGTCTGCTCTCCACAGCTACCTTCAAATGATGTGTGAAAATTGTTTCTATTACATCAGCAGTTACCGCACCATCAACTGAAGTCCTTCGCGACTGCTGCCTTCGAGCACTTACCTCGCTTGTCTTTAAAGGCAATTTGCTTTACAATGTTTTTGCAGCTCATAAAAGCATAAATGTGAGTGACAGAAGTGGGTTTACTGCAGCGCGGAAAAAGCATTGAGCACCAAAGTAACTCATGTACTCGCAAGCAAGTGTTTCCATGGACTCTTCCGTACTGACGTCCTTGCAAGAGCTTATTTTTATGTTTTGCTTACGCATTTCACACACAAACACCCACGCAAACATGCACAAACATCGTCATCCAGCTGCAACTGTGCTCATAACTAAATATGGAATTTTTTCCATCAGCTCCTAGAAGTGTGCTTCACATACGAGCACTCGCACTCGCACTCGGACTGGCACACTGCTCAGACAGCGCAGCACTTCATTACGGACACTTACGTGCCTACAGAGTGCTCCTGCTCCTGCTACACGTGGCGCTTTTGTCAACACTTGCTGCGTGAAAACTTGCTCGTAACTTCAGTTTACCAGCGTGTCTGTGTTGTTGTTACTCCTGTTGGTGTTGCTGTTACCGCTATCGGCACATCTGTCAATCTTTTGCTGGCTAAATGCCTGCGACTAACCCAGTTTAGTTTGCTTACTTTGACTAAGTGCTGACAGCACGGCAAGGTGCAAGGATTCAGCGTTTTGCACTTTACAGTAAATGAAGGAGCCTGTTTTTAAAGGCAGAAGCGTTAAAAAAGAAATATTTTCTTTTCATTTCGTTGTACAAAGGACCGCAACTGTTTATGCAGCTGCATGCGGAGAACGCACTGAAAACAAACAGCCCATAATTAAGTTTAAAGTCCTGAGGTGAATTGCATAAATGGCATGCAATTCAAGGAACTTTCCAGGAAGTCGACGGAATGGCAGAACGTATGAAAAGACTAAATAATTCCCAGAAACCTGTTTGCAATTTTGCAGTGTTGAATTGCTGTGCTAAATTTAAAGTCATTTGGAAATTGCCGAGGGCCTGCCACCTCGTCTTTCCTGGGAAATTGCTGCAAATTCTCCTTAAATTAGTCAGAATTCCTACGAAATTTTCCATGAATGCTATCAATCTCAAATCACCCCGCTCCTCTAGGCGTCTTCATGACTAACACTGCTCGATAACTGAGGAGAGCGAAGCAAGGAAGTGCGAGCAATTCACACGAACACTCGAAATCGCAGAAATACTTGAAGATAATGCAACAGGAATCCTTGATACACTTCGTACCATAATAAAAATAAGTCGCTAACTGAAATATAGCAAATCGGTGGGTGCAGTAATACCATCAGGGCTCCCAAATATAGTCGCAACACTAGTTGACGTAGTTTCAGTGCCACAGTTAACAACTAATTATTCGAAGACACTCATTGGATATGGTCTGTATCCCTGAGTACCAAAGGAACACAATGAGTGTGAGTGGCAGAACTGAAGCTGAAATAGGTTCATTAAGACAACACCAAAAATATTCGTGCTTCTCATGTGTCGAAAGTCTCAAGACAGTAACCGAGACCAACCCATGTGAGGAAAGTGGCTTCCGAGAATAGTCGCGCTTCTCATGTTAGGAATTCTCGCGATACTCATCGAGATGAGCTGAGGACAGTGGCTTCATAGAAAAGGTACCTTCGCTGACCATATATCGATTCTAAAGGCTATGCTGGAACAAGCTAATGGCATCCTCGTTGCTGCGATACAATCAGCAAATGATCCTTAACCGATGCCTTGAAAGAATCGAAAGGTGCTTCTGGTCTGACTCCGTAAGTTACATCGATTTACGAGTATTGCAAAAAAGGCGCCAATTTGAATACAAAGTATGCTTGATCTAGATCGTCCTTGAAACGGTTGAAGTATCGTTAAGGATACAAAAATATTTGTTAATGTTGGAGGTATGAACTAGTACGTAATCTGTGCCCAGAAGTTCGAAGTGCTCAGAGGAAAATTTCAGAAGACCTACAAGATTGTCAAGAGCTCTAATGTTACTATTCTTTGAGGATGTTACTATTCTGAAAGATTAAATTAGTTCGAAGAATGCAATGAAATAGTGGAGAGATGCTCTATACGGATTACGTATTCCTTGTAGTACCTCTTGGATTTTACTGGATATATGACGAATAGGTCTGGATAGGTTGTTCAATAAAACACTTCCCTTCATTCAATCAATGTCAAATATGTACCTTCTATCAGACCCCATTGGTCAACGAATTGAAGTTGCAAGCCCAACATTGCCATTATTGCAACAACAATGCCAATACAAGATTATTTCCTTTATTATCCTTTTCCAATTAAACGAATTTAATAGTTTAAAGCAAGCCTAAAAGTTGCCTTACTCTGAGAACAATACACCAACTGCTGGAGCCATTTTATAAAGTGTCTCAATTAACTTTGCACTCTTTGCTTCAAGGGTCCTACATAATTGCTTGTACTCGTAAATAAAGGAAAGTTATGCAGTAAGAAAATCCTTTCGCATCTCACAATGCGAGGCACTTGATCGTAAATTAAGAAAGCATAGTTACTGAGTTATCATGCGTCCTCACAGTCGCAACGTTATCAAGTGTGGCAACAATAAAGTCATGAAGTGATGCTAACATTGTTGAAGTTAAGTGCTCTCATGCAAATACTCGCAGTAATTTGCAAGTTAATTTTATTCTTGTACATATTTCGACAAACACACTCCAGTATGTCAACGAACACATACAACAAGAACTTCAGCACACGCCCACGCCAAGCAAAGGACACTTGAGAGATCTTAGCCCAACCGCGCACTGGGGTGGATTATATTTTGTGAGCCAATCATGGCTGCAGATTTAATAGAAAGGAGTTTTCATTAGAGGCGGTTGATCCTTGATTTTTCCTGCATATAGAATGCTGTCCTCTTTTGACTCATGGTTCTTGGCCAGACTTGGCAAATTACTGTGAAGAAGTACACAATCGCAGTAGTTGTAGAAATTACTCCAATTGATCACCAAATTGTGTTTTAAATTCGATAAACTTTCCTTCAGCTTACTTGAAATGGCCTGATCGTTGAGCATTATCCTTGAATATGATTTTTCAATCCAATTCATTAAGAAATCATACATAACAATACATATATATCATTTAAAGGATCTATCATTCGTCCTGGTACATCCAGCGAAACCCCTTCTACATGCTAGTTTTCATTCAATTAGCCATTAGTTGCTCTATTTGCCGATAAAATAAGCACACCTTCTGTGCGCGCCCCGTGTTTTTCCACTTAAAATCACTACCAACCACGCTAACTTCGTCGTACAGGAACTGCCTTGAGAAGTGATAAACAAAAGTGGCTGCAAACAATATGAACTGAACTACACAACGGCAATTTGTGCACAGCAGCTGTGGTTGTTGTTGCGGTGGCCGACAGTGTAGGCGTGCTGGCTAGGTCTTACTGGCAGTACAATATTCATAACGGACTGCATCAACGTAACGCACGCAAGCATTAAAATACCGCAAAGGATTTGTAAAAATGAGCTAATTTTAGCTGGAGGCTCGCGGCATGTGCACAGCATTTACCGGCAAACCGCAGCAAAGTTTTGTACAGCATGGCAAGAGGCATTTATGCAGTGCTGGTGCGTTTCATATAAATCAAAACACCAGCATGTTTTCTAGGTTGCACGAGCTTGGGAGGTTGGCATAGCAACAATGTAGCTTCAATTTGCTAATTAAATGCATTCAAAGTGGCAGCTGAGTTGATGGAAATTGCGATGGTGGTGATGTTGAAGTATTTATTAATGTGGATTTCTAATATCCTGAGAAGTTTTCCTTACATATTCCCTGTGCGAAAGTGAACTCAATAAGCCGTGCTTGGCAATTTACATTATTTGGGCACTGGGCGTATGAGTGACCTTTTTGTCTGAGGGCTTTGTGAAAATCTCATAGATTATATTAGTTAAATTGTTTTAATTTAATTCTATTATTTATGCGGTTTTATTTCGTGTTTTTCATTGTTTTTCTTGGCTCCTCTTTACAGTGTAAGTTTTTGCCTGAAAGTATGCAGCGAAAAAGTTTCAAATGCCTCGAACTTCAACTTGGCGTGAGAATTTATTATGCCCCTTTGCAACAGCATTGCGCACATAATTTTCAATACTAAAATATAAATAAAATAGAGCGAACAAAAGGTTGGAGTACACGCTGTCAAAATTAAGCCAACAAACCTATAAATCTATTACAGCAGCGAGCGGCAACGACCCTTCTGCTGGCACTTGCAGCATTCCAAAACTTTTCAAAATGCCGAAGCCACTGTTTGCTCACTAACAACAGTTTTCTTTGCTTTTCAGTTTGCAGAGAAATTTAAATTCATAGGCATACTTACCTAAAAATATGCTAAGCATATTTGCTGGTACCTGAGGCTCTTCGAATCTGAAGGGGCGTGGAGTGTGTGTGTGTCAAATGTTTTCAATGATGTTTTTATTTGCTGCTTGCCTGTTGCGCATTTGTAAATATTGAATGTCAAACACAGGCAGCCAATAAACACAATAGAACAGGAAACAATAGTCGAGCAATACATTACAGGCAACTGGCATGAATGACGGGGATTTTCACAGCTATTTCAATTGCTTGCTTTTGTGTTGTTAACACAAACAACAATAATAGAAAATTCCGTTACAAGTTGAAACTTTAGATCAATAAACTATTTCTATGTTTATTTCTATATTGAAAATGGATGAAATTTCTATTAAAAGTAGTTAAAAGGACGATAATAAATATGAATTCTATTTAATATTATTTTATTAGTCTCATAGTTTCACTCATTACTTACTCCTTGTCCGCTTGAGTATGTTGGGGGAAAATCTACTGAAACCGCACTTTCCATCTGACTGATTTTATGCAGGCAGCACTGCCTAAAAAGCAAACAGCACTTTGAGCTTTCTTGGTATTGAGGGGGCCCCTCTCGAATATGTGAATAGAGCTCTTAACAAGAGGAGTAGATAATATCACTTCCAACTGGATACGAGCTTTTCTTAACAGTAGACTGACTAAAGCTAAAGCAGGTGACAAAGCTGTCAATAAAGGATGTCCATAGGGTGTAGCATTATCAACCATTTTGTGTACTTTTCAACTACTATGGTGATCTTTTGGCATAGCTCACAAAACTAGGCATATCATGTCCAGGACATGCGGACGATATTGTGATAATAAATTCAAAGAAAAATGCCATTTTTTGAGATAAATGATCGGATGTTTATTTCATAATAAAGAGGAAGGTATGCCGTTAATAATGAAAAACAACATCAGCCAAATGGCCACCACGACCACGCTTACAGGACCATATCCTTTTCTTGAAATTTTCCATAACCAAATCGCAAAGTGGCTGCCCTATGTCCTCGATAGCCTCACGAATTCTATCTTTGAGGTCTTGAATCGACGCTGGGCTGTTGGCGTAGACCTTATCTTTCACATGGCCCCAAAGGAAGAAGTCGCAAGGTGTTAAATCACAAGATCTCGGTGGCCAATTGTGATCACCCCTTCGAGAGATAACACGGTCCGGAAACTTTTCCCGTAAAAGAGCAATGGTTTCGTTGGTTGGGTGGCACGTAGCGCCGTCTTGTTGAAAGTAAACGTTGTCCAGATCAGTACCATCCAACTCCGACCATAAAAAATCATTAATCATCTCTCGATAGCGCAATCCATTCACCGTAACTGTTGATCCAACCTCATTTTCGAAAAAGTAAGGTCCAAAGACCCCGCCGGACCATAAACCGCACCAAACAGTCACACGTTGAGGATGGAGAGGCTTCTCAACAATAACTCTTGGGTTTTCCGAGCCCCAGATGCGACAATTGTGCTTGTTGACGTAGCCACCGAGGGGGAAATGGGCCTCATCAGAAAAGATGATTTTTCGATGGAATTCCGGATCATTTTCATGCATTTCAAGGACCCAATCAGCAAAGACACGACGTTGTTGATGATCGGCCGGCTTGAGTTCTTGTGTTAACTGAACTTTATAAGCCTTAACACCCAAGTCTTAATCAAAATACGGTGTAATGACGTTCCAAAGAACGACGAGGAATGGACAAACCTGCGTTTTCTTCAACACTTTGGGCTACAGCAGCAATATTATCAGTTGTTCTTGAGCGACGTGCACGGGATTTATTCTTCACATCACTAACTTGTCCCAACAGCTCCAATTTTTCCACCAATTTCTGTATTGCGGTCCGACAAGGTGCTTCACGACAACCCAAAAATGCTTTAGTTTTGCGAACTGTGACTGCAAGATTTTCACCATTTTTGTAGTGAATTTGAATAATTTCAATGCGTTGTTGAAGCGTGTATCGTTCCATTTTTGGTAATGGCGTAGTTCCTACTTGTCAAATGTCAAAGAATAAAAGCTTCAAAAGTGACAGCTACCGAAATACCGGGTGATTCAAAATAATACCTCTTGATGGAAAACCCTTTAGCTAGAGGAGAGTCTGAATCCAGTCTTTCTGATATTATCCACGCGGTCTTATTAGCCGCTTGTGAATGGTGCAGGGGAACATGATTGAAATTTAATGCATCAAAGACCACCATTGTGGTGTTTACTAGAAAATGATCCTTACCATATCCGAAACCTATTCTTCTATATGGTACGCAGCTCTGAGACCAAATACCTCAGATTAAGTTACTGTGAAAAGCACAACTGTAAAGAACAACCAAGAGGTCTACAACTTCCTTAAGAATATGTAGAAGGCTTGCGGGTAAATCTTTGGCATGTAACCCAAAAATCCTTCGCTGAATGTATAAGATAATGGTGATCACCTCTGGTTCGGTAGCTTGGTCAAATCGAGTCAGACTTAATACAGAGAAATCTGCCTTAAGTTGAGTACAATGCGTTGCCTGTTTTGTCATCACTGGAGCTATATGCACCTTTCCAGCAGCAGCAATCGAAGTTATACTAGATCTAACACCCTTAGTAATAACATACTCTGCTAGGAAACCTCTTTAGCAGAAAGCAACAAAATATTCAAAGCGAATCAAATTACACCCAAAGCAAAGGAGAAGTCTGATAACTTAGCAAGGAAAGCGGCGGCCTCTAGGATCAACAGCCCTGAACCCTTCAGTGGAGTATCCTGCAACACCATTGGAGGTCTGCTGAAGAAGTGCACAGATGCAAAAAGAAGTCAAACCTGAAAAAATCTTCCGGGATTAAGACAGTCCAAAGCTCTTCTGGTGGGGATTTAATCCTAAAAGAGCTAAAGAGTGTTAATAAACATGCCTCGGAGTAAATTAAGAGTCATCACAGGCGTATTATGCAGACACTGTGGACTTAACTATCACATGAATAAGTTATGTCTATCTTCAGATGCCATCTGCAGATTCTGTGGAGAAAGTGACGAAGCCTCACTACTCCTAATCACCGACTGCGGACCTTTGGCACACAAAAGACACAGGTGCTTTGGAGATGCTGTTTTGATAGATTACCTGCTGATGTTGAGTAGCTGATCCATTTGCCTTCTATCCACGGTAGTCCAGGTCTGTCTGGCAATACCACAGGTGTGCTTTGCTACCCAAGATAGTTTTGCTTCCTCAAGATGTTGTTTTATATTCCATTTTACGGCCGCTAGGGAAACATCATCTCTGAAGGTCGGGAATATGTTCTCAACCAATATGCTCAGCTTACCCAATTCGTCGGCCTCGCAGCTGCTTGTCTCTAGGTCCCGCTACCCAGTAAAGGTGGAACTGTGAATTCATCGCCACAGTGTTGTGGGAACAGACGCAGTGAAGAACAAGCTTGGATATGGTGAATATAACAGGAACAGGGGATATGTTATCAACTATACTAGGACTTTCTGGCTGTTGGAGTAATTGTGAATATTCACGCCCCGATTCGCTCCTTGCAGTGCTTGATTTTGAGATCGATGGGCGGTTTTTTACCCTTGTTTTTGATTGTAGGCTCATTCTCTAAAAGACTCAGAGATTCAATGTGTTTCGAACGTACAAAATAATGAGTTTGGATAACTTATATTTCTATTCATAGTTGAAAGATAGTCTCATTCGTCAGACCATATTTTTGTGTGGTTCCATTCACGCCTTTTGGTCGAATCATCCCACTGTACTCTGCCACGTGTGCGTAGGAGACAGCGACATGGTTCCCGCATTAGCTGCAAGTGCAGATATTATTTTTTTCTGTTAACAAGGCGTGCTTGCAACTGTTCGCGTGCTGATTATTAATGCACCTTCCGTA
Organism: Clusia tigrina; assembly: GCA_920105625.2. Lineage (NCBI taxonomy): Eukaryota > Metazoa > Arthropoda > Insecta > Diptera > Clusiidae > Clusia > Clusia tigrina. Next base: position 163,902,758 of record OV050033.1, on the reverse strand, counting down.
ATTCGGAAGCGATAATCTCACTGTTTGCATTTCAAACGCTCCAATGCTGCCTGTACTCTGAGTTTGCCATTCACTGTGTGGATTTGTGCTTCACTGAAAACCAGATGGTATACAAGAAAATCTACCATACTCCAATTCGCTATGGAGATTTTAGATGATTCTTTTATGATCAACTCCCGTCTTCGTGGTCATATTTCGTGACTCCAATGACATGTACGTGGTTTTATGCCATTATAATGGAGCATCTACTATGCCTATGCCCCGAAATATCAAAAACGCGCTTAACACATCTGGGAGCCCCCTAGAGGAAGGACTAGAAGAGGTCCCACAATTAGGGATAGTTTCGCTCTCTAGATTTGCTAAGAGCTTCTCTCTGTTTAACGATTTATACTACAGCTCTTAAATGGATATCCATCTGGCACCGCAAAGGATCTTGCAAGTCTATGTGTGACCGTCACGACTAGCCAGTCTAACCTAACATAACCTATGCCATTTTGAGTCAATCCTCTAAATCCTTATGGACATTTTTGATGATCCCTTTCGAACCCCCTGTTGCCTGATACGACTTCTTAGTCTCGTAGATAATTTCTGTAAAAAGTTCCAGAATGTGAAAAGCACACCCTGACTGCATTTTTAAATATATATTTTTTTTCAAACAACTGAAGCTAAAATCAAAACAGGTATGAAATGTATGCCATCAATGAAATATGAGAGTGAGAAGAGAGCATAATTATCCGAACAAATACACACACTCTACTTGGTTGACCATTATAAAGAAAATCTTTTAAAGTTCTACAATCAAGGCATGATTTCCCCCACAAAAAAACGAACCAAATAAAAAATAAACACTCAAAATACTCGCACTTAAAAATCGCACACTTTCCACATGCGTAGTATACCCAAAGCCAAGGCAATTTACAGCAGGAAATCGCAAACTCGCAGAATGGCTTTGGTCCTTATCTCAGTGTCGCCAGCATAAATGACCACATAGGCTAGACGCAGAGGTTAATTTCCGCTTAAAAAGTCACAAAAAAGCACCCATCAAAAGGGCGACAAAATTGCATAAAAGTGAAATGAAAAACAAACAGTAATATCCTTTTTCCAGCAGAAGCGTTCGCGCAGAAACCTGCGTGGCTAAGATGAGGCTGCAAATTGTGAAATATGGATACAGTTGCAGAGAACTGTGTACATAAATCACCTGAAGAGCACACAGAGTCCCGGTGGGCAGAAGAATAACAGCAGCAGGAAGTACACGAATAGCTAGTGTAGGAAGGAATACAAAATCGTACTTTGAAGGAACGCAATGAAGACAACTTTCTGTTCAGGCGGTAAGGATGCTTTCTAATTGGATTCAAGGAATCACTACAAATATGCTGTGATTAAATTGATTGCTGTTGTGTCATCGTGTTGATATGAGTGGACTTTGCTTTCCTTAGTATGAAAAAAGCGGAAGGATCTGATTAGACACTATAAAAAGGTTTTAAAATTATAACATAGAGAACATATTGTGTTAATTGTAGGGTGGCCAGCAGCGATTCGAGCGAGTACACTGAGAGAATTGTGTTGGGTATTATATTTTCATTCTTACAATGGTATTTTTAGCGCTCTTGAATGGCCGCAAAATCCTCTGAGCTATGAATGCTGCAATTAGCAGTTGGAAAGAGTCTTAAGAAAGCAATTTGTAGGAACATCATCACATTTTCTTCGTTATGAGCAGGAGCCAAAGACCTAATGTAAGAATTAGTAGCTGGAAAGGGTATTCAGAAAGCTATTTGAAGGTCCATAATCACATTTTGTTTGCTATGAGCAGGACCCAAAGCCTTAATGTAACAATTAGCAGCTGGAAATAGTCTTAAGAAAGCAATTTGTAGGACCATAATCACATTTTGTTTCTTATGAGCAGGACCCAAACACCTAACGTAACAATTAGCAGCTGGAAAGAGTTTTAAGAAAGCGACGTGAAGGTCCTTAATCACATTTTGTTTCTTATGAGCAGGACCCAAACACCTAACGTAACAATTAGCAGCTGGAAAGAGTCTTAAGAAAGCGACGTGAAGGTCCTTAACCACATTTTTGTTGCTATGAATAGGACGCAAAGATCTAATGAGGTACATACCGAGTGGTCATGTCGTAACTGAAAGGAGGGAAAAGTTGAATATCTTATTTGCAGCTCCCAACAACCTTGTTTCTGATACATCACTGGGCCGCTGCATACTCTCTTCATGTTCAGGCGATAGCAGTGAAACACAGCCCGCATATATCACCTAAATTCAAGTCATGCCAAGTGTGCAAGCCTTTGGCCATAATACACCGTCCAGAATCCTTGGTTAATGTTTTCCCCTTCCACCTTTGCCCTCGGTGTTTATATTTATTAAAAAAAGAAATACTTTCGGTTAAAAATAACTGCTAATGAATTCTCTCGAAACCATTTTAATTAAAGTTTTAAAATTCCACGCAGGAAACTGCAAACTGCACATTCAACTGGAATTAAAACCCTCATTAAAAGAGATTTTCTGATGTTTTCACAGAGAGATCAAAAATCCGAAAAAACCGCAGAAATTCCTCTAAATACACAAAATCCAATTAAGAGGCAGAAAGTTCATAAGCGGGAATTGTAATTTTTTTCCAATATCATTGAAAACTATTTTAAAAATGATGAGCATATGAAAAACTATGAAATGCCTTTCAATTTCCCCTCCGACGAAAGCCATCGGCATGCAAAATGCAGACCAGCAATGTTCTGCCACTGCACTCAACCCAGGCACATCAACATTTCCACATTACAAACTGGTCAACAAGAATGGCAAGAACAATCCTGCGGCACATCCCGCCCCGTTAAATTTTGCCACACCCAAAAACCACAGAGCTACGAGTATTAAATTTACATGATTTATGAATTTACCGTTAATTTGACTTTAATTCAGATCCCTTTACTACCCTTTAAACACCTTAACAATACATTGAATGTTGCTCATACGCCCTGGTGGAAATGTTATTTATTTTATATTTATTTTTTTATGCATGGGGATTTAAATAATCAAAAATAATAAAATGTAAATTTGCGCACATAAAATACAAACAAAGTTATAAAAATATTGGAATTTTTATGAAATGTATTCAGAATTTTTAACAAATGAAACTGTAATTTAAATGGCACAATTTCGGTGGAGAGGCTGTGTAAGAATCGTTCCAAGTTGTGTGTTAAATAGTTTTATTTACAGGATTTATGGGACGCTTAATTTGATTTTCGTGAGCCGTGAATGGAACCTACTGAGACGTGTGAATAGAACCTCTGAGACCCGTGAATTGTTCCCACTGAAAAACTATTTCAGGCCCCTTAAAATAATTATAGAATGGCAGCGTTGGGCTACGACAAAATAATATATAAAATTGCTGGCCAGATGCAATGAATCAAATCGCTTCTTTGTTAATTATTATAAGTTAAAATTGGTTTAAGGGAGCAACTACTATTAGGGAATGCTGCTCAAGGTTATGTTAGGAAATACATCTTTATGAGTCCTTTCCTCTTCACGTTAAGGGAGCAAGTACTATTAGAGAATGCTGTTCAAGGTTATGTTAGGAAATACATCTTTATGAGTCCTTTCCTCTTCACGTTAAGGGAGCAAGTACCATTGGGGAATGCTGCTCAAGGTTATGTTAGGAAATACATCTTTATGAGTCCTTTCCTCTGCGCGTAGAAAGCTTTAGTTGCTGTAACCATCTGCTGCGCTAAATCCTGGAGAAAATCCACGAGAAACAGATCGACACCCATCATATATTTCTCGACTATAAAAGGGCTTTCGATAGCCCGATATGGGATTGCTTAAATGCCACCATATCTGAGTTTCTGTAAAACCAAAACGGATCTGTAGAATAACATTGACATCCTGCTCTGTCAAGGTAGGAAGTGACCTCTTCGAACCATTCAATACCGTCCCAGGTTTCAGGCAAGGCGATAAACTATTGTGCGACCTCTTCAATTTCGTCATGGAAGGGGTACTGCGGAAGGTCGGCGTACATCAGAATGGCACTATTTGCTACAAAAGTGTCCAGCTCCTCGCTTATGCTGATGACATCACCATCATTGGACGTTGCAAACGAGATGCTACTGCTGCATTTTCCGCCATTGAAAAATAATCAGCGAAAGTGGGTATAGTGCTGAAAGAGGACAGGGCAAAGTATACGCTGGCCACCAACAGGGTTACTCGGCCTTTAGGATCCCATGTTACAGCGGACAACTGTACTTTTGACGTTTTCAAGGGATTCACATACCTATCATAGCACCGTAAATGACGTTACCCTGGAGATTAAACGAAGAATCATGCTTGCCAATAGGTTCATAGCTCACTAAGCTAATGTCTAGCAGAGCTCGGTCTCGTCCAACAAAAGTGACCCTCATACTTCACAGACGGATGAAGACATTTAGCGTGTCGCAGACTGATGCAGCCGGTCCTGGAGTGTTCGAGAGGAAAATTCTTCGCAAGGTCTTCGGTCCGGATGAATCACGAACTGTACGAGCTCTACGCTGATATTGACATAGTCAGTCGCATCACCATACAACGTTTGGACTGGCTTATAAATTCTGTGCGCATGGTCGAAGAAACTCCATCGAAAAAGATGTTGGAAGCGGAAGCCGCTGAACGACGACGTAGAGGACGACCATGGCTCCGATGGAAGCATCAAGTCGAGGAAACCCTAACCTCGCTTGGTATAACTGATTGGAGAAGATGCGTGCGTAGCAGAGGCGCCTCGTGAGCACTGTCAAGTTCAGCTGTAACCCGATAGCGGGTTGTTTTCGCAGATTCTGCGCTTAGACCACATAAGTAAGTAAGTAAGTATACTTAGCTATGTCACAATTTTTTCACCCTCAAACAACGGTGAAGGTTTCTTACAAGTAGACTCAGACAAAGATCAGCCCATCGTGAGTTCGTTTCAAGGTGCGAGTACCATACATACCCATAGATCGTAGGAATATGTGTACTAAGGAGGCATCGAGTATCTACTCTGTTAAGGAAGGTGTCCAATTTAAAATTAGTCGGCATGCTTCGCAGCAATTGAAGTTGTGTCGAATCCAGCGCGGGGAGAACATTGCTGAAATCTGAGGCAAGTATTAAATCCGATGGACTATTGTTTAGGTCGTTCATTGACTCTTTGTAACTGAGGATGTTGTTTCATACTAGAATTGGGTTCAGTGCCGAAGTTTATTTCTGCCTTAACGAGTGGTAAACAAATATCCGCTTATCGAGTGACACTAATCCAGAAGCGATTCAACAAAATTCTCCATATATATAAAAATCCATGGTGGAGGTGTCAGAGGAATATGCCTAATCACTTTTTATACTCAACATTTATCCTTCAGAATAGTTAAACAAGGATCCTAAAGCTTATACTGTAGCACTACACTAGGCTCATGCATAGTTGTAAGGCTCATTCTCCAAAGCCCTTATGAACAAAATTATATTCATAACGAGTTGATTATCTAAAAAAAAAACATCCTGTAATCAGCGCTCGTTCAATTGCATACCCTAGGCTGGGAATGGCACACTTTAGCCACTTCAAAGGTTGTCCGAGATTGTCCATTGCAGTGGACCCTGGGTACTCATGGTAGTAGGCTTGGGATTGCCTCTAACGACTTCTGCAGGAGCTGCATGGACTAGGTGGAGCAAGAGTCCATTGCTCACCTGTTATGTACGTGTCCAGCGTTGTCTAGAAGGATCCGCACTTTGCTGGGTGACCACTTTCTGTACTCTGGGAGATATTCCAAATAAGAAGATAAGCTGTCTCATGTGGTAGCTCAAGGTGTCAATGATGGCCTAATTGTGCTCTTATAGCGGCCGCTATACCTACCTGCTTCTAACCAACATCTCTGAAGAACCCCCTTCAAAAAAACACGCAATCAAATTATTTCTTAATTGCATTTATTTGCTCCTGCTCACATGTTTTCTCCTGCTACATAAATAATTTACAAAATAATTTTGAAGGCCAAAATTCAAAAATACTACGGAAGGAAACAAATAATTTTGCACGCTTATTTTATCCTGAATGTCAGTGCACTTGTGTGCCGCTGCGCCAGTGTGCCTCAGTCCAAACCTGTGCCATGATCAACGTCTAAACATCCATCTAGTTGAGGGGGATGGGGTGGCGTCCCGCTCAGTAGTTGTAGTTCAAGCCATTTCGAGAGACATTCACGTGCGACACTCGCGTCGACTGCGAGTAGGCTGGCTGCTGATTGGGCGACATTGGCGCCACTGACGTACGGTACGCCGGCGCGCTGTTCTGATAGAGTTGCTGCATCTGGTCCTGCTGCACTTGTTGCTGCTGCTGCTGTATGTAGTTGGCGTATTGGTCGGTCGTGTAGTAGGGCTGTTGTTGCTGCTGCTGGTGGCGTTGCGCCATAGAATTGTATGAGCCGCCGCCTGTGCCCTGGGCCGAGGGAGGCGAGGCGTACAGGCTGTGTACCAAGCCGTCCTGCATTTGTTGCTGCAATTGTTGTTGGTACTGTTGCTGCGCCAGGAATTGTTGTTGCTGTTGGTACGAATTGTACGCAGCCTGTATTTGCTCGGCCGAGCTCGGTTGCTGGCTGTAGTAATTTGGATATGCTGCTGCTTGTTGTTGTTGTTGTGGCTGTGATTGTGTGTATTGGAGCGGATCTTGCTGCTGGTAAGGCAGTCCAGGCACTGCAGTGGTCTGCTGCAAAGAGGAGAAAACTTTATGTTAATATGGAAGACTCGTGCAGGCATACAAAAGTTTCCTGTATTTCAACATTTCAAGGATAATTCGTGAATATTTCATTATTTTAATTGTGTCCTTTTTTTGGTTTATGAGAGAACATGTTTTCCCCCCAACTTACTATTCCAAAATCATAGGTCATGTCTTGAATACCATTATGAGATTTGTTGTGTTTCATGTTGAGGTTTTTTTTGTTTTTTTTATAAGCGTTTAAATTTATTTCTAAATATTTTGAGAATTTTTTGGAGAGCCAAAATTTTTATTTAATTTTTATAATAAATTTTTTGTCATTACTTTTCAATTTCGAATTTCGGGTTGTAAAGAAAAAATTTGGTTTTTTGATTTTGAAAGTGTTTCAAAATTTCATAGAAAAGTGGGCATGTCCAAAATAGCAAAGTTTACTTTGGACCCAGGAATGTGTCTCCTTAGAGGAGGTATTCACATTAAAGCTGTGCAAAAAGGTTCCTTTCAGTACTTGATAATTTTTTCTTAACAACACACCATTCTTTAGATGCCTCCTTCAAAGACGCATTCAACTCATATAATTAAGGTACTCAATTAAGGTACACGAAGAGCCTTTTCCAATTGATTTCTTTCATATAATTGCAGAGATTTTTAAGATTTGTTCAGTAAGATAGGTTTAGTTATGAATGGCCCAGTCCTCAGGCAACTATTCGTATAACAAAAGGAGCATTTCTATTGTCTCAGTTTCGAAAGCTGGGTAACCGCAGTAGGTAGTTAGGTAGGTTTAAGTGGCTGTCAATGGCACGGACACTGTGCTAGAAGACACACTTAGGTCATACACAAGCCCAGTGTGACACCACAAGTTAGGGAATAAAAAGTATACTTCCTAAAAGTATATGAGGAGCCATACTCCAGCCCTTTTGAGAGTAGGACAAATCTCAACGAGTTTTTTATACTGATTGATTTGAGATCGTCCAAGTTATTAAAGAGAGGTGAACCCTAGAGTTTTCCACCTGCTCTGAAGAGGGCCGGATAGTGACAAAGTAGATGGACAACCGTCTATTCCTTATTCTATTCTTGGCAGCTGCGATAGCAGTCCAGTACGCTGAGACCCAGCGAAGTGGCATGACGACCAAATGTCAAAATTGCCGCAAGAAAGCTAATACACTTGCAGTCTGTTCAAGGAAATTAACTCTTGAGTACGTCTGAGATCAAAAGAAGGTCAAAGCTGTATTACAAGTACTTTCCTCTCGCTATCCTTTGTTGGGCCGTTCGAGGAAGCTAGAAGTAATGTAGTGTTTGCATGTGGTATTCCTGCCAAGTTTGTGCCATTGATGCCAGTTAATGTTGTGCTGTGTGTGGCAAGTTGATCTGCAACACCTCTGCCTCCTATGTCACAATAACCTGGCACCCAAGTCAGAGACATGTGGTGTACGTGCACCAGCTCGTTGAGCCGAGAGCGACAAAGAGAGACCAAGGAGTTTGATATCTTTTCTACACCCTTATTGGAAGTCAGGCTATAAATGAAGATTTTAACATGGTTATCTGACAGATTATACTACTTCAGCTGGGATAGCCCTATTGTAGATTTAAAGAAACATTTAGAATTCTCCTGATTTTTGGAATGCTTTTCCAATGTTTCTGGAAAAGTAGGATGGGGATTTCATGGGAAACATCCAAAGCCAGCAATTTTGTTCGGTTTGCCCAATAGAGTCTACGAGTATTTCAGGCAGCAGCAACTAGTCGGTTCAATCAGGGAGTTCATAGTCTGTATAATTGCACTTAATATTTTATAGAGGTACTTATAACAAAGCTTGCATTCATAGCTCATTATAAATACGGAGCAAAACGTTTCCTTTATGTATTTTACAGTGTCTCTCTGTGGACTTGCATGAATATTGCACTGATTACAGACCGATTAGGCCACTAATCGGACGGTTTCTAATGATTCTTCGACATGCAAAATTTTTAATGACCCTCCTGACAATGAAAACAATAAATCTAAGTCTCGATAACTGCGTAAATAGCGCTTTGCAGGCGTGCAAATTAGGAAACTAAAGCCAGCATTTGTTGTAGCCTACAATCAGCATTATTATTATATTAGGGAGGAAAGTGTGTCTCCCCAATGAGTAGAATGAATCATTAAGGTTGGATACATATTGAGGCATGGTCGGACAGACCCGTTGGTATAATTGGTCATTTAAAAAGTTGGTCCCCATTGTAGAGTTCGTACTACATGATGAGTCATACATAAGAGCCTCAAAGTAAGTAGATAAAGAGAATGGACAAAGAGTGCGAGAGAGGAGGATAAGGAGAGATTGAGGGAGTTATAGGAGAGAAGGAGAGAGACAGAAAGAAAAATATATAGTGGGTGGGATATAAAGAGAGATAAAGCGATATAGAGAAAGACAGAGAGATAGAATAAGAGATAAACGCAGATAGAGAGAGATTGAAACAGATATAGAGCGATAAAAAGACAAATAAAGAGAGATAGAAAAAGAGATAGAAAGATAGATGGAAAGAGTTCGAATAAGAGGTGAAGAGTGAAATGCGGAGAAATGGAAACAGAGATCGAAAGATAGATAAAGAGAGATAGAGGAAGATAGAGGAACATAGAGGAAGATTTATATAGATAGAGAAAGATAGAGGTAGAGAGATACAAAAAGAAAAATTGAGGGTGAGATTGAGAGATAGAGAAAGATATAGAGAGGGTTCAAAAGAGGTAGAGTTCTAGAGAAAAAGATATAGAGGGATGGAGAGGCATATAGCGAGATAGAGATATATAAAAGCAGAGATAGATAGAAGGAGAGATAGAAAGATAGATAGAAAGAGAGATAGAGAAATAGCAAGAGAGAGAGAGAGAGAGAGAGAGAGGAAAAATATGGTAAAAGACTGATAGAGAGAGAGTTTTATGAGATAGAGGAATATAGAGAAAAAGATATAGAGAGATAGGGAGTGATAGAAAAAGTGTTAACGATAGATTGAGGAAGAGATAGAGAGAAGGCTAGATAGACAGATAGAGACAAGAGAGAAATAGAAATATAGAGAAAGAGAGAGAGGGTGACACTATGGTACAATACTGAGCTAATATGACTCTGGTGTCGTAAAAATGTAAACAAATAATCGCAATGTGCGAAAGAGATAGTTATATGTACTTTTTGACTATGAATTATCGTCGTTTCCCTCTTGTTGAACAGACTGTAAACATGGTTCGAGGAAAAGTATATTGAAGCAGCCCCACGCACCGCAGCATCCAGCCACGAGTGTTGCATGTGGAATATTACGAATGTTATCGTCTTCAATGCAGTTGAAAACGAGGCAAACACCGTGGCGTGATGTGCCAACACAATGCATGTGAATCGCACCCTCATTAAGCGATGATGAAGCACTTCTCTGTGTCTGCATGCGCAGCAGTCATGAAAGCAGATCATTTATCGTCTTTTTCGTGCACATTGTGGATGATTGAAATATTTCCATAATGCGATTATGAGATAGAATGAACAGAGTAATTATTCTGAATTAAATTTAATCGGCTGCGGAACAACTGCATCCAGATTAATTATTGCGGCATTAAATAGGCAACTTTTTCCAATATAAAAATGCTTAATTGCTGTCGAAGCAGCTTCAGTGAGGGAACTGAGAGCACTGCTAACGTAAATGGCTCGTATGGAAAATTAAAAAGAGTATAAACGGAAAAAGGAATAAAATTTTAAATTAAGAAGAAAAAATTCCCCCAAAAGTGGCCGCCATGAAGGACAGGAGCAGTAAACGAAAATGGCTCCTGCAGACATTTTTCTTATTAAACGTCCTGCTGCACCGTCTTGAAGCTGCCCCGAAGCCTCAGCCGCAGGTGGGTTTGTTCAATACTAAAGGAGCAGGCAATACTCCCATTTCTTTTCTCTTTGGTTTCACTTAGGATCCCAAGGACATGTTGGCTATGGGTGTCATGCAAGTGGCTGGTGCTGCCACTGACTTCATGGCGAATGGGTTCGCCCTACGCAAGGACATCGGCTTCGATACAGGATTGTTCTCAGCGCAATCCAATGGAGAAATGGGCATGGGTCGAGCAGTGGTGAAGCCTACGGACAGCGATGAAGATTCTGATGAGTACCGGAGAAGGCGCAAACGTGCCATAATCAACTCACTAACGAACAACAATGGTGCAGACGCCACTCGATCACATTTTGGACAACAACGTGTGAAACGTGCGCCCTGCCATACCAGCTCCATGCCAGCGGACCCGCCCGCTGATGGTACGGATGGTGCTGATGTTGAGGAGGATGCTCGTCGGCGAAGACAACGTCAGCGCAACACCGCACAAAGGAAACGTTCCACGGGCAAAGGTGGCAATGCGTCAAAGAGTAAAAAGAAGAAACTGATCACTACGCTGCTAAAGCGACAGCGTCGTCAAGTGGAAGGCGTTGATATGGTTGGTGAAATGGGAGATGACGCAAAGAACACTGTCCAGAAAATTGCAGAGCGTATGCAAGGAGTGTTCAGTTCGTTCGTGAACTCTGTGAAACAGGTGTGGCAACAGATGGGACAACATTTCAGTGGCGCTGCTGGTGGAGCAGAGGGACAAGCAGAAGCGGAGAACATTTGAGAGCTAATTTTGAATTAAATTCATGCATAAAATGTACCGAAATAAACAAGTCAAGTGGCCCGGCGTAAATAACAGAAGTTCTAAGGAAAGATTATGTAAACTACTCGTACTTTTAGGGAGTCCGAATAGGGAGTCCGTCTAGGGATTTCAACAGTTAGAAAATTGTCTGGGAATTTAATCGAACTCAAAACTTCTGAGCTTTCTTTTTACAGATGTAAAGATATCAAGTGAGGGATCAGGGCATAGTCTTCTTTCCATCCCATCGAGCACGAATTTTGGGCGGCATTTGACTAACAAATTCTTCTAGATATAACAGACTCCTGATACTTTTGATAATCCCTACAAAGAATTTGTGACTTTCATAGTATTAATTCCTCATCATTACATGCCTAGACTCTAGGTACTGGACCGGGAACTCGCCTAATTCTCCACAGAAGTGTGATTTTTACTACTACTATATGTAAACTACCTTTAGATGATCCGAAAGAAACTAGGAAGCTTCAGACAAAAAGGCTCGGCATCGTAATAACGCAAACCAAAAGAAGCCCAGAGACAGAATTGAGGGGGAAGAAGATCATCCCAAACGCCGCGACCCTGCCGCATGGGTGGCTTGGTGTTCTGTCATAACTGCCTCAATATCGCTAATATGGTAATTGGCCTATTCAAGGAAATTAACTCTTAATGCGTCTGAGATCAACAGAAGGCCAGAGCTGTCTAGCCGTATTACCAGTACTTTCCTCCCGCTATCCCTTTTTGGGCTGTTCGTGGAAGCTAGCAGTAATGTAGTGTTGGCATGTGGCGAGTGGTATTCCTGCCAAGCTTGAGTCATTGATGCCAGTTAATGTTGTGCCGAGTCTTGCAAGTTCATCGGCAAGACAATTGCCTCTTATGTCACAATGACCTGGCACCCAAGTCAGGGTGATGTGGTGTCCATGCGCCAGCTCGTTGAGCAGAGAGCGACAAAGAGAGACCACCTTGAGGATTCCTTGTCTATAGCCTTATTTGGAAGCTTGGCTGTCAGTAAGGATTTCATGTTCGTCTGAACGGTGCATAGTTAGGTGAAAATCAGTTTCCATACTCCTACTTGCTTGAGGAGTGCATGATTTAAGAATCCAAAGAGTTATTTGGTTGAAAATATAAAGTCTCGTTTATTATGTAAAAGGAAGTTTTCTGTACCCTAATTTCTTCAAAGGGAACATATCTGAAGAGTCTAGGAAGCACGTAATCAGTATAAGCAATAATATAGAAACTTGATAACGGAGCAATGGTGAAGTGTGTGATTCATCATCACAAATTTCTCTTCCCAAATAACTTGACCTGAATCGCATAAGAGCGAATCAGTTCTTTAGTTATTTATATGATCCTTCAGTGCAGCTATAGTATGATAATGGGAGCAGAGACTTCAAATAAATATGTTTAAATGAAGAAAGGTTCAATATTAGTTAATACACCTGTGACTTAATCAGGCTTTCTCGTAATGGTGCTTCTTTTGTGGGCCTTAGACCATATTTCTATGCAGGAGGATATCTCCAAACACTCATTCATCGATGCCCATTGTACTTATTCAAAAGTCATAAATAAATTGGGATTATTTTACGATGAGTTTCAATCCTAATCATAATTAATCAGAGTAAATACAAAAATAGTCAACAATAATCAATGAAAGGATATTTAAGAAAACACTAAACCAATGAATAGTGAGTTAAAATAATATTCGGGTCTGCATTAATAATATTACCCTATAAAATCATATCTGACTATGCTGAACAATTTTGAATGAGACATTTCGCTATCAATCAAAATGTGAACGAAAAGTTTTTGCTATGCTGCCATCATTAGCAGAGGACCGACGAAGTGCGAGACTGGTTTTGTACCCCTTTCCGATTGGGTACTCGTGTCGAAAGAGTAATTAGGAGCTCCTGTCTGGAGGCTTGGAGTGTTTTGCATTAATTCCTTTCTTAGCGGAAGACAGCTGAGAAATATTGGAGTTGGTGTTCACCTTCCAGTGTCATAGTTTATTTTATTAATGAAGCAGTCATGTTCATGACAGTGTAAACGCGCTCATTCCTTCCGCTGTGTAAGGGTGGAATAGCATTTTCCTTTGTCAGAAGCTTCTTTAAGTGTATTCACGTACTCCAAACTAATCAATTTTATTTTGTTTATAGATTCTCGCTCCAAATTGGATGTGGGCGTAGGGTGGGATAATTGACTCGCTGAAGTTAATTATATGCCTATTAAAATTCATGGTATTTATGCACTTCCCTCAGGCATAAATAATAATTATGTTTTAATTAGCTATTCCTCATTCTGGCCTTTCTTCATTTTTCTCTTCATTTGATAGGAATGAAAACCTTGTAATTCGTTTTGGACTCCTTGCAATTCGTTTTGGACTCCTTGCAATTCATTTTGGACTCCTTGCTATTCGTTTTGGACTACTTGTAATTCGTTTTGGACTCCTCGCAATTCGTTTTGGACTCTTTTTAGTTCATTTTGGACTCCTCGCAATACGTTTTGGACTCTTTGCAATGAGTGTGCCAATTGAAATATATGGACATCTGTATGCCCACAACTCTGTTGGCATATACGAGTATATATAAATAATATATAATAAAAGTAATTACAGTGTTGTTACAGTGGTCCCCGGACGTTGTAGCGTTATTTTAATGAGCATTGATAAGAGCACAAAAAAAATGTAGTCACTCCGCACGACATGGGATAAGCTTACACTTGCCAATTTATGACAAGAATTTTACAATTAAAATTGCACAATAACTCGCGTACAAAGGGCGTGTTCGTTGTTATAAAAGCAGCGGAAGCGGACAGAATTATTTTTATTTAATTTGTGTGAATTCTTTTGTGTTGCACATCAAAATGTGCCGCCATCAATTAAGACCGTGCATAATTTTCGTGAGCATTTTTTATCTACTAAGTGCTGGAAAATTGGACGCAAGGCCACTGGCGGCGAAAGTAAGAGCCCAGTCCTTTGTAATGTTTTTTAACAATTGAATTAATTTCACTTACTTATGTGCCTAAAGGAAGCCGCCGACATTGTGGACTCTTTTGAGCAGCCACTTCGTATGCGCCTCAAAAGAGACGCCGCTGCTGATGCCGAGGACTACGATGAAAATGCTGACATAATACCACAGCTCGAGCAGCCGCCGTACAAACCACTCGGCGACGAAATCAGGGAGCGTGCGGAACAGTTGGAGGAGAGTTTCAAGAATATGTGGGAATCCTTGGTCGAATCGGTGAAGCACTGCATGGAGGCCATTGGTAATTTATTCAGAGATGAGCGCGTTGTCAGCGAAAGTGATTTACAGTATAATGAGATAGCAATGCCAAATAATGACAATCTTTGGTAAATTGTTCACGTCGAAGGAGCAGCCAGCAAGAGTTATGTGTGCATCGTCAATGCTCACGATGGATTTACGTGTAAGCTCATTGAATTTCATGGCATTACGCGTATTGGCTTTAACCACAAATCTCTGAATATTTATGAAACTTCTCCTTTAACGTATATCAATGAATTCTGAATCAACAGTTTGAATAAATTTGCCTTGTGTAAAAATAATTTGGCAGAATAAAAATAAATTGGCTGCTGCATTTTTTCATTAGTCGTCTGCGGTCGCTTCTGACTCGAAGAAGCAATTTAAATACGAATTAAATAAGGATTAAGGTCTATCCACACCAGAGCAGTGCGCTGGCATAGCATCACTAACTGGCATGAGGCGATATTCCTACTTTAATAAATCATAAAGCAAACGTCACCATAAATTCGGTTCCTAAGTTGACGAGTATCACCAAAACTGCAATCAGTTGCATCATTCAATACCGTGGAAAGATATAAAACAGAAGCTATCCAAAATACCACTCATACTAGAGCCACACGCACTGACGCTAATCCGACCGTTAAAATTCGCTGAAGATCACTGGGAAGCGGTGGTAAGCTCACCGACTTGCCTCAATTGTGTTTGTATGAGTAAAGATGCTACTAATGCAACCGTTTTTAAACCGCGAAGGACTCTGCCACGAAATCAACAATCATCATCATAATCTTAGTTCATTACTGGAAATGTTTCGCTAAAAGTTTAACCAAACTTAATGTTATCTCCTTGTTCGATGCTCATTTTTGTACCAATGAGACACTCATGCTGTTACTTCAGACCCAATAACTCCGTTTCTATTAGTCCAATTGTAATAAAATATCGAGAGTACATCAGTGTGGGATCTCTCCCTGTATCCTCTATCTATCCGATGCATGTAGGAGGCCAATGGATTGAATACCTATTTTCAAATATTCCTGTTTACTTTGGAATGCACCTCGTAACATTAGAATTGTGCCCTGCAAGTAAATAAAGCACTCATACAATTAGGACTGTGACCTGTGGCCGCGGTGATCTTGAGTGCAGTTTGATGCTTGTTGTCCCGCAGATGTGCAGGACACTATTGGGAATAGTAAAATCTGAAGATTTCGAACCATTTGGAACCAGATTTCATGGTTTTTGTTGTGAGGCGCCATGACGTATCTAGTCTTTATAGAATGAATAAGCTTTCTCGATGATAGTATATAAAATATCCTTTATAATATATTTTATAGCGGATAAAATAGAAAAGATCCGAAACGAAAGAAGAATATTATCTCGGATAGAGTTTCTGACTTCTCTGATTGAATTTCTGAATTCTTTGTCTTCCTGATGAGAGTACCCATAACTTGAACAAAATCCTTAATGGAATATCTCATGTATTCAGGGACGTGGCTTTGGTGATGTAAAAGACTTTCATTATGTCCTGGTGTCTAATAACATTGAAGTCTACAGATCTAGTGGGATTAAGAGTTTGCTAAACTTTCTGCGCGGAAACATGTCATCATCTGTGATGAGCGATAATATTGAGGTGACAGAAGATTAGGTTAACAGAAGAGTAGGTTAACCTATTAAAAGGAGTACCGCTTATACCAATATTGTGTTCAGAGCATAGAATCCCTGCATATTTCAACAACCATCGCTTTACGGTCCTAGTTCAGGTATTCCAACCACAATCAGGGCAACATTTGAGTTGAGTATTAGATGCTCAAGAAACCCTCTATGCTGGAGCATTAGACTAGGGGATATAGAAATAGAAATATAGAGGGCTGGAATTAACCAGAGCACTCTGTGACAGGGATGATTGCATTATATCCTGGATAGATGCGGCAGAAAGAGTAGAGAGATAGGAAATATTTCAGGAGGGGCGATACACACTATGTATTATCTGAGACCTTCCTTACTGAAAATCTCATAAAGATCTCTTAGTTTTATGACGTTCAAAGATGTCAGCACGGCAGAGTTCCCTTCATCAGTTGCTGGTTACTTTGGAAGATATCGAAGATCAAAGCTTGATTAAGTTCGAGCCGTACGACACGAGAGTTCAATTTGTAAACTTTTGATACTTTAAACCATTGTTGAAGATACAGTAAACCTCTCTAGAAGATACTTTAAACCTTTGTTAAAGATACTGTAAACCTCTCTTGAAGATAATTTAAACCTTTGTTGAAGACACTGTAAACCTCTGTTCAACCTTTGTTGAAAATTGTTTAGACCTTTGTTGAAGATACTTCAAACCTTTC
Source organism: Clusia tigrina (assembly GCA_920105625.2). Taxonomy (NCBI): domain Eukaryota; kingdom Metazoa; phylum Arthropoda; class Insecta; order Diptera; family Clusiidae; genus Clusia; species Clusia tigrina. Next base: position 163,885,857 of record OV050033.1, on the reverse strand, counting down.
TTGAAGATACTGTAAAACTCTCTTGAATATACTTTCAGCCTCTCTTGAAGGTTCTTTAAATCTTTGTTGAAGATACTTCAAACCTCTCTTGAAGATACTTTAAACCTTTGTTGAAGACACTGTAAACCTCTCTTGAAGGTTCTTTGAACCTTTGTTGAAGATACTATAAACCTCTGTTCATCCTTTACTGAAGATTGTTTAGACCTTTGTTGAAGATACTTCAAACCTCTCTTGAAAATACTGTAAAACTTCGTTAAAGATACTCTAGACCTTTTATAATCTAATGAAATCCGTCGATTCAAGTTCAAAAGTAACTCCGAAACACCAACGTTGTAAATTTGTCATCATAAACAAAGTCCGAAATTTTCGGTCTCTGAGATTTTTTCACAGGCCATGTAAAGACGATTTGAGGGGGTGTAAGGGACTTTGTTAATAACAAAGAAAATATACGACAATAAACTGGAATTGGACGGCAACGTGTTCAAAGAATCCCAGAATAGTTGTTGCTCAACCATCACTCATTAATCAAACACCATTTCCTTGTATCTCTCTAATGATTTAATAGACAATTGTTTCTGGCATCGAAGGTCGCTCTTCTAATCCCGTTTAAGGCGAGTACTTATAATGACTCTTTGTGTGCCGTATGAATTAATTGTTGACAGCCCATTCTCCGCGGCTCTGAACAAATGATTAATTATTGCCGTCCTGCTTCCAAGATAGCAAACAGTTTTCTTTCGCTCCAAGCAAAACTGTTACTCTAATTGCAGTGACGAAGAGAAAAACTGTTTGGTGGCTACAATGCGAGGCAGTCCAATGGACGATGTCATTGCTCGTGATTTACTCATGCTATAAATACAAGTATATAAATGAGTATATTAAATATACAAAGAAGTGGGTTCCAAGCAGAAGAAATGTTTTTATATGCGACAGAGTCGAGTTCCAGCAGACTTGCTAATAAATTTTAATTATTATTTGTAATGAAGCTCATCATTTGAAATGGTGTTTCCGTCCTACTTTCTGTCAGTCTGTTTGTTTGAATGTGTAAAACTCAAGAGCAACTGAACCAATTTGAAACCAACTCTTCATTTTGGTTTCATCTGCGATTGAGGAGTGGAGGGGACACAAATAGTTGTCATAGACCGCCGTCAGATAAGCCACGGACTTGGATGCTTATCCTCCAAACCACACATTGAAGAGTTTCCGACATATTACTGACTATAATGCATGTTAATTGTCTCATAGGGAGAGAAGAAATTAGACAAGTCAAGAAACCAGTGATCTCTGTTGCCCATAGTAAGACCCCCGCTTCAGCAAAGAGCACCTGCAATTGCTGTATAGTGCTTTCTATCTGACCACTTAGAGGACCAAAACAGGGAGTTTTATCTTTGATTTAACCAATTTTTGCCTTTGGTTCAAAAATGTCAGCTCCGAAACCCAGTTATAGTCATAACATACAAGGAACGTTTTGAAGTTTAGAAAATTTCACTTATGAGGACGAATGCGCAAGGGCCAAATTGGTTCGTTTCTTGGTAGGAAAATTAATGTTGAGATTTCTTGGCAGGAAACCACTGTTTATGACTTCACTCCAATAAGGACCAACAAGAAAACAGATTATTGCAGGGTTCTTTGGTGTTTTACAGTATGTTCAACAAGCGAGAAAGGACGCTAATTCATAGCTAAGGTGTAATCGCGCATTGCGATTATTTGTTTACATGTCTACGATTCCAATATCATATCAGCTGAGCATTGCGAAGTAAGAGGAAATAAACTATAAACCAGCATCAATAAAGAGAGGCAAGAGGCAGACTACTTGCTAACAACGAAGAGTCAAGATAGCAAAGTAGCATGATGATAATTATATAGATATATTATAGATAAGTAGAATATTGTTAATAATTGTTCCCACAATTAAATGATCCATAAAAACGATCCCGCATAGTCCAGAATTGCCATTTATAATGGTATGGTTTCTACTGCTATCAATGGTACCACAATAAACTGCCTCTGCACCTTTCCACATGCTGTTTTCCGTCTGCATGTTCTCGTATACAGCTCCATCGCAGCCTTAATTGCCGGTTATGAACTTTATCTCCTTTAAAAATTTGCATGTTAATCAGTGCCATCAATCGAAAAAAACATGAATTTAATTACTACAAATTTTCAACAATACAAAAATCGGAGTAATTTCATGAATTCGAACTCATTTCGGAGCATTGTTGGATGGAAAGCAGCGCTCGCTTCCGCCGGATGTGATTTAATAAAATATTTCAATAATGAATTGATAAAATAAACAATTGCAGCGGGGTTCGCCTTAAATGGCAAATTGTCGTGAGTGAAATTACTGGCAAACACACTCAGAGCAAAATGTTGGTCAACTTTTCGACAATGACTCTCAGTGCAGTTGTTCAGTGCAACTGCTGATAATGACTTCATTTCATTGATTTTTACCCACAATCTCGTGGAATGCGATGCACCCCTAATTAAAAATGTTGGGATAAAATACAATTCTATAAAACCTGGTGGAATTTTCTATAAATTGATTCGTTGTCAGAGTAACCACATTAGTCAAAGCTGATCTAACCACTGTGGAAGCAAAATGTTGAAAATTGTATTTCTACTGATCTGCGGAGCTGCGTTCTGCGTCAATTCGCAGCCCTCTCCCGAGGTTCATACTAAAATTAATTTATACCAAAGCACGAAAATATTTAACATACTTATACGATTCTTCCATTTAGGATATGCAGACCACAGCACTTTTGCTGGCCGGTCAGGCGAAGGATATTATGGATAATGGCGCAGCAGCGCGTGATTCGAAAACTTTCCAATTTCCTGGCGGTCAAGTGACCAACAATATGGAAGTGGGTTTCGGTGATGCCGCCAAATCCGGCGGCAGACGCCGTCGTTCAGCAGATTCAGATGACGATTCATCGTCAGAGTCATCATCATCATTCAGCTCCTCGGAGTCGGAATGACGAGAGCGACGCTAATGCAACATTGGGCTTAAAAGAACACTAAACTAGTAGTGAAGTTCCTCACATTGCGTCGAGAATAAATTTTATTGTATTTAACAGTTATTCATTAATAACTTTATCTAATTAACAACAACAAAAATTTATGATTTCTGATTTGCATTGCTGAGTTTGCCCATTGGAGGTTACAAGGCCATAGGTGGGGGTGAAAGAGAGGCTTCAAACCTCGCTGAAATGTTTGTACGGCTTAGAGTGAACATATCAGTTTATTATATGTAATTCTCATGTACAAATTTATATACATATATGTATATCTGTTAAATATGTACAAATATATAAACCAAGTTAAGATTAGCATTATTCTTGGGTCTAAGTTGGGTCTCATATTAAACTTAATAGTGTTCAGTTCTTAAGTAATTTTCCGACGAGAACGCACTTTACTACAAAGGCGTATATTTTTAATCATCAATCAAGTTGAAACGTAGTTCCATCACAACCTCTCTTAGCATTGTTCCTGAAGGTAACATGTTAAATTTTAAGCAAAGAGATTCTTGACCAAATTGCATCCACTTAAAGCTCTGAAAATTATGATAATATTATCTTTAAAAACCCTTCCTAAGAACCCTGCTTAGGTTCGGTTAAACCAGGTAGCTTGGAAGTTACTCAAGTTGCACTCGGAGACCCATTGGCGCATTGTGATACCCGGTTTGAGAGAGAAACTCCTAAACCCCCCCTGTGATTTAACAACCCTCTGCTTCCCGTGATCTGAAACTAACCAGAAGCTTTTGTGAAGTTTAGAATATCAGTTAGTTTCAGCTCCGCTTCTCTGAAGACACGGGCAATCACAGAGCAGAAGTTTCACTGATTCGTCCTCCTCCCCGTCTCCACAACTCCTACAATAATCTCAGAAAGCAGCACCATACCTGGCTGCCAGACGGCATATGATGCAGTGCCCCGTCAGAACCCCCACGAGAGTCCTGCATAGTTCGAGAGATAGAGGGAGAGACAGGTAGAGAAAGAGAGAGAGAGCGATGGAAAGGGGGAAAGATGAATTGAAATAGGAATATATAAGGACTGAGATGCAGGGGGATAGAGAGGCTTAGAGAAAGAGGAATATTCAAAAATAGTAATAAAGAGAGATAGAGAAACAGAGAAGTGGTGATGGGGAGATGTAGAGAGAAACTGACAAAGAGCGTATGCAATAGAGATAGAGAAAAAAAAGAGAGGGAGCAGGAGGTAGATCGTGAGAAAGGGCAGGTCTGTAAGGGGGATAATGAAGCAGATGAACAGAGAGAGTCAGAGTGAGGGAAAGATAGAGATAGAGCAACATATAGGTGTAGTGATAGAGAAAGACAGAGAGAGGGAAACAGATATATCGATGGGGATGTAGAGAGAACTTAGAAAATGTGTGCAATAGATTGAGTGAGAGAAGAAGGAACAGTGAGATAGAGAGAGAGAGAGAGAGAGAGAGAGAGCAAAACAGATATATCGATGGGGATGTAGAGAGGACTTAGCAAATGTGTGCAATAGATTGAGTGACAGAAGAAGGAACAGTGAGATAGAGAGAGAGAGAGAGAGAGGAAGAGATGGAAAGTGGAGAGAATGAAATAGAGATATATAATGGCAGGGATGTTGAGGTAAAGGTATAAAAGGGCTTAGAGAAAGAGGAATATAGAAAAATAGTGATATAGAAAGATAGAGATAGAGAAAAAGAGAAGTTTGATGGGGAGATGTAGAGAGAAAGTAAAGCGTGCGCAATAGATTGATTGACAGAGAAAAGGAGAGTGGGATAGAGAAAAGGAAGCTAGAGGGAGCCGGAGATAGATCGGGAGAAAGGGCAGGGCTGTGAGGGGGAGGGCTGAGAGGGGATTAAAGCAGATGAACAGAGAGAGTCAGAGAAAGAGATAGATAGAGCAACATATAAGTATAGTGATAGCAAGATGGAAGCAGATATATCCATGGGGAGATGTAGAGAGAACTTAGAGAGTGTGTGCCATATATTGAGTGAGAGAATAAGTAAGATTGAGATTGAGAAAGGGGGAATAAGAGAGATACAGAGAATGGCAGATAGTGAGATATGAAGGGACAGAGGAAAGATGAGGTAGAGGAAATATGAGGTAGAGGAAAGAAAGAGAAGTAAAGTAAGAGATACAGAAAGAGATTGAAAAAGGAAGAGGGAGATAAAGAAAAGAAGAGATAGAGGAAGATAGAGATGGAAAATGAGATGAAAACAGAGAGAGGTGGAATGCGATTGATACTGAGAGGGGTAGGGGAAGTGGTAGTGATAAAATGGACAGAGATCTTTCAATAAAGTATAGTTTTCTCTAAAGTAGAGAGAGTATATCTAGAAGGTAACAGCACACTGTGAACATTGTCAGGAATCGAACCTGGTCCAGCTCAATTCTTTCTTTTGTCTATAAACCCAAATAAAAGTTATCTTCAAAACCGCAGATTAGTTATGGTCCAGTGAGCATGTAATGCCACACATGACTATGAAGGTGATGGAACTTCAGTACCTAATCGCCTTAAACGTTATCCTCTAAACTAAGCATCAGTTCTTTGTAAACTAAGCGTACACACCTGAAAGAGTGCGGAGCTGGAATGGAGGAAAGCTACGAGTACTCGTATATGAACCTTTAAACTAATTGATAACAAATTCGTCTCACTCTGATATTCCATTACCGTATAATTTAATCCCACCTTCCCACGACTACCACAAACTCACTCTTCACCAGGGTCTCCCTACTACTCGTATGTGCTTCCACGTGCTGCCAGTTACGGCACCGAACATAATGCTCTTATGTCAACACGAACATTAGAATAGTGTCGCTTAAGTACGGGACGAGTGTGTCGCTTAAGTACGGGACGAGTAGTCCCGCAGTTATGTACACAAAATATGCAAATTGCAAAATCCTTTCACCGTTTTCGGAGCTACACAACTACCACTTCTGGCTTCATTAAAATGTCCTTTGACACTATTGATTCCTTTGTGGTTTCTCTAATTGCTTTTCCTTCGCCACCAAATCCACTCACCCCAAAATACTGCTGCTGCTGCGGCTGTTCTGCTGCCTGCTGTTGCGTCTGTAGTTGCGGCTGCGGCTGTTGGGATTGCTGCAGAACTTGAGGCTGCTGCTGGAATTGCGGTTGCTGTTGCTGTTGCACTTGCGGCTGCTGCGTCGTTTGCTGCACCGCCTGGGCTGCTTGCTGACTGCTCAACAGTTTACCGCCCTGGCCGCCAAAGTAGCGCGTGAAACTCTGCTGTAATGAGGGCGTCTTCAAGGTGTACGAGTTCATGTTAGCGTCACTATGAAAGGTCACCTGAGCTGCACTCAGATGGGTGAGGCTGAGGGCCGCCAGGCTAATGAGTAGGCAGCCGGCAGGGCCGAAGTGACAACGAGCGGCGACAAACATTCCTCTGATGATAACGCAAAATCTGTGCTTGCTTATTAATCCTGCGTACGATGAATGGAACGATGGATGGATGGATGGGATGGGATGCGAAGCGAAGGCCAAACTTTTTAATCCACGGTGTTGCGGTTGTTCCGAACTTGACGCAAGACTCGCACGTTCGTAATTCGACAACTGATTGACGCTAGCGTGGTGGTGTTTGGTTTTATATAAAGTGGGCTGTGAAGTGGGGTTTCGTTGAATGTGCGCGTCGTGCGTTCGGGGTGACGCTAAGTGAACGGCATGCAAATTGTGCCAAACAGCAGTTCACTCACATTGAGCGGTTTCGAGTTGCACTCAATTAATTGAGTCGGTTTTGTATTTATATTGAGAGTAATATTGCGTACGCGTAATTGCAATCGTGTTGACGTTTTGTGCTTTGTTAGATGGACAAAATAACTAATTGGATTCAAATTTGAAGTACAGCTCCCAAACTGGTTGCCATGCATCCAAAAGTGGTTCAATTGTAGTGTGATAAACTCGCCATATAGGCAAAAATTGGATCAAGAAGAAAGCGAATCACACGGTTTCATTCAAATTTCTTATAGTTCTAGACCGGCTTAGCCACTTTTTATAAAAGGGCAGCCAAGATTTCTGTCTCTCTGGGAGGGAGAGAGTTGGACCCGAAGGCGTTGAGGGAAGTTGCTGGAGTTCTTTAAGCACTGGCGAATATTTTACTTAGGTTATGTTAACGTGGCAACCGGTCTAAGGACCAGCTCACTCCGACCATCATGGGTCCATTGTGATACCACCGCGTAACAACGCACCTCCAATTCACTCGTCGAACAATTTCGAAGCCCAAAGAAAGCAAAGAATGTTTTACTTACCTGGAGTGATTGCAATACATTTCGTTGAATTTCTTTCGGTGCCCCTCGGTTCTACAGATGGTATTTGCAATTCAAATAGTTAATTTTGAGATATGTCCATTAAAACATTACAATCAAGTGAGTGAAAAGACTAAAGTAATACAAGTAAATGATAATTTATTATGATATGATAGTTTATTATCACTCAACTATCGGAAAACGATTCTAGGATGAATATTTGGGTACTACTAATACTGAAGACAAGTAAATAATAAGCTGCTTAGGGTCAAATGTTATGGAATTAATAATAATAGGGTACATTGTACATTCCTTATCTTTGGACAGACTTCTGAGATTCATAGAAGAGTCAAAGGAGGTTGAAAAGATGTAACTTCCCTTTGACAATCTCTTATCCACCCCCATTCTCCACCTAATATTGCCAGGCTTATGTGCAAAGAAGGGGGTCAATGCCTGAGTGCTTCGAGACCTCCTTCTTCGGCGGCACTCCGGTCTATCCCACTTCTAAACTAACCCCAAATTATTATTATTTTATAATATAAACCGTAACTAATTATGTCGGTAGGAGTGTGGAGAACTGAGCAACTAAGGCCTTCAACTTGAAGAGAAGAATATGTAAAAAGAAGCACTCTAAGAGCATAATAAGACCTGATGCATCGAATCTACCAGCAGGGCCGAAGTCACAATGATTGGCGACAAACATTACTCTGATGATAACGAAATCTGTTCTTCCTTATGAATCCTGCATGGATAGGATAGGATGCAGAAGGGAAAGCACTTAGAGCCTTGAATTATCGTTCTGTTAAATACAATTAAAACAATGGGTAGAAGCATATTCCCTTCAGTTCACTGGCCTTCCTGCTCCACACACTCGTGCTGGAAGCGAGTATATCACGGAAGGAAGTAAGGAAATATTTATGTTCATCATGAACTTCTTCTATAACCGTGTTCTATCGATCCAATTGTTCAATGGTGCAGTGATTGTTTCTATAACTAACTTCGGAATCAAAATATAGTGATTAACTGTCTTCAAGTATCTTTAGGAACCACAGAATATAGCGAAGGCACGGATGTTACCCGCTGAGTTGCTCCATATAATTTATTTATCATAATTATCTGTGTTATCTTTTAAGCATTCATATAGAAAATGTTCTCATAGAACTCCAATATTGCCAGTACATATGTATAAATACTTCAGACTTATTTTTCTACATACTCGTGTGTGGATGGTTCTCCAGGGACTTTCTTATATGCTGTTTCTGAAGCCTTTAATATGGCGACACTTTTGATACCTGTCCCTCTTTTCAATCCTACCACGATTCTGGCAATTCCACAGAACATTCATACATATATGGGTATTTTTTTCATTCAAAATCTCTTCCACATTTGGATATGTTACCAGTTCCAATCCACCTCTTTCGTACCATGGATAAACCAAAAAGTTTGAGCAGCTCCTGAATTTTGAATATTTATTAGTGTCAAGTTTTACTACAGTTGATCAGTTGGACCTTCATGAACTCTTCGGCGACTTCAAGGTGTCTGAAGAAAGGAGTGACATATAGAGTTTCAGACTAAAACTGTGCAACAGTACTCGTTCCAATCCGTGCTATTAATAAAATACCGCCCACACCAGTGCATAACTTCCTCGCTTTTCTACAGACGACAATTTAGTGTACGGATTTGTGATGACTTGGCTGCTTTGGACTGTTGGCTTCAAGCCATAAACAATCTCCACGGTGGCATTAATGATGTCAGGGTGTCTTCAGTAGTACAGTGAGTCAAACTGTGAGACTTGAATTATGAATGTGGTAATAGTGAGGTATAAATATATGAGCTGTCTATTAATTTTGTTAAGGAAAGGTCCTTCTCGTAGATAAAATAATGAATTTTTATGACTACTCATATATATAGAAAGCAGGGACTAAAAACTCCACCGTGCTTTTCTACTTTAATCAGTTATAATCAGCAACTAATTTTCTCTCTTTAAAGTATCTAAGTGGGTGGACTTATTCCAAGTCAGTATTGTGGACAGACGTGCTTAAAACAAGATTGTTTCAAGCATTATCATGTCTGAAGTTTATTTCCACTTCATCCACAATATAATTGGAGTTTTTCCGTATCAAATTCTCAAAACAAACCAATAAATCCTCCCGTAGTGTCTGCTAGAATTACAAAAGGAAACATTTTCATTCAGCCTGTCTTCTGTTCAGGCGATGGTTATTTTGGTGTTCAAGTCTTGAGAATATGACTCCTAGGAAGATGTGCTTATAGTACATCTTGCTAGGAGTCATATTCTCTAGAGTCTAGTCTTTCGAGTGATGGAATTTCTTTAGACCGATTGATAAAAATTGATCAGTTAGACATGAAAAACTCAGGTCAGTCAGATATGAACAACTTGTTGATTTCTCCGTGTCAGCTTGAAATGATTTTGTTGAGATCATCTGAAATAAACAGTAGCATAATCACAGGATCCCTCAGCATACCATGTACTCTGCTTATCAAGTTCAGAGGGCAACTCAGAGATTTTTGCAGCTATCTTGTCAGCAATTTCGTTGGCTCTATAGACGGTTATATATGTCCCGTCACAACTATATCAGGTTAGTCCTAAATCATTCGTAGATATTATGTTGTCATTGAATATCTGAGACGTAGGGAAGACCGATGGTACACAGGTAAGTTATGGTATTATTATTGGCTTGGGTGCTGAACATATATGCCCAACCCTTTCAATTATATCATCGCTTGGCTGGATGAACAGATATCGCCAACCCCTTCTAGCATATGATAACTTGAATGTATGAACAGATATCGGCAAAGCTTTCCAGTACGTGTTCGATTGGGTTGCTGAGGATATATCACCAACCTTTCAAGTATTCAAGTCGCTTAGCAAGCTGCACATATAACCCCAACCTTTTCAGGAATGTGGTATCTTTGGTGGCGGAATATATATCGCCAATCCAGTGTGAACACCTCAAACCGCATATTAACAGTCACAGCATCTTTCCCTGAGAGATTTTCTGTGAAATTTGTCCTTATCCCAGCTTAATCGGCATGCATACAGGCACTGTATCCTTTATTCTCTGCGTTATCTGGTCACTAAGCAAGCATTCCATTAGCAGTTCGACTATTTTTCTGGCGAATACCATTTGGATTTTTCATCCGTTCTTCCATGTGGTTTTTTACCCCTTCTGTTCTGCCAGAGATTGCATTAATTTGCGACGAGCGTCAGTTGAGTTGCACTTCATTGCGAACCAGATGTACGGCCAATGCAGCAATACCAACGATGTGGTAAAAGTGCGCAAGGGACCGTTTTGAGATCGTCCTTTTTTCATGTACATTTGGCAACAATTTCGTTCACGCCACCTTTGTGTGAATTGTAATAATGGATGGTAAGCGGCTTTTTCAGAGGACGTGAAATTTCCTCGCTGTAATGATGAGTTGATGGAAACACCTTTCATATATTTTTTACCTCCTCCGTGTAATGTGAGTTCATAGAAGCAACACTCTTTGCGTCTTTTTTCGAACATATGAGCACAGGGCAACGTTGTTGTGCTAGAATCCCAATGCTTTCGACAGAACTACATTCCGCTTTTTCCCTTCTTTGGTGGCAGCAATTCAGCTGGGATTAATGCTACATTGCTTGCGAAACTTTCCGCCTTACATTTTCCAATTCCAAACACAATTCCAAAACAAAGAAAGCACTCATAAATTGTTCTCAGGTACAAATGTAGTCATGGTTCACAGTGCAGGGGTTAAAATGGAGAATCCTTCTGATGGTCTCCACTCCCACTCCAAAGTTGAGAACTAACAATGTAAGTAGAACATGTTATTTAAGGATATCACGGTAGGAGAATTCGGTGCATTGGCGTTGATTGCCGATTGTCTTCATTTGAAGATTGTTATTGGTACTTAAGTGACCCTAGGTGTAAACTTAAGGATTAAGCCGGATTATTTGTTCCGCGATTGCCTTAGAACGCTGTGATACTCGTAAAGCAAACCCCATACCGAGTATTTGAAATGAAGCCGTCAGGAAGGGGGGAAGTGTTGATTGGATCTTAAGAATCCCAAAATATAGTTGTGTGTTCATTTGCTCTGATGAGTTTAGATAGCTAAATAGATAGCAGTGGAGTAGACCGGAGAACCGCCGTAGAAAGAGGTCTCCAAGCAGCATTCAGTCACAGGATGCCCTGGATAGATGCGGTAGAAAGAGTTTCAGGAACGGGAATGAGAAAAAGAAAAACTTCAAAGTTCATCAGTCATTAGTGGGGCATTGCACAAATGATCGCTTCTCCTATACTAACCTGCTACGAAAGCTGGAATATTATTTAAATTGTTTCCTCATTATTCAGAAAAGTGAAAAACTGATTCTGATTTCAATTTCTATTCCTCCGCAAAGTGACAAAATCACAGAAATTTGTTTGTGTGATTAAATAACTTTGACGCTCAAATGGCACTCAAATTGGGCGTTTTATTGCACATACGCGACTTTTCGATTGTACATAAAAATTCAGGCGACTACGTCTCCGGCATAACTAATTGGAACTATGTTGCAAGTGTGCTTCCTACCGAGCACGCATCAAAATTAAAGCAACCGCGGAGAGTGGAGTAATGGAAATTGGTATGAGTGACATACTCGTCCGTTCACATAACGAAACTGACCACGGGCACTGCATGCGCAATGGAGGCGGGCAGCAGGCCAACTGCTGGTAATGCGCCATGTGAATACGAGTACGAGTGTGTAGCAAAGTGTCTGAGGTTTATGGGGCATAATTAAGCTTTGGTTTACTGACTTCCAGACGAACGTGCTGTGCATGCGGGAACTGCCCCCGGATGGTGCGGTGGGAGGACGTGTCACGGCGGTCAGACGGAACTTGGCCAACTTGGCGCACCACAACAGAACTCGGAGCTGCAATCGCCGCCAGTACCCACTCACAGCTGCAGACGTAACGCACGTGCTGCGTAACTGCGGAAAGTGAAATGGTTGCGGAGTATGCGGCAAGTATGTAGGCTGAATAGTTCAGCAAAGAAATGAATAAACAACCATTTCAAATAAATTAAATAAATAAAAAACAAATAAATATGAAATAAACAAAAAAATAAATTAAAAGTAAAAAAATTATATTTTGATAATAAAAATTTCACATTCCTAAAAAATTTTAAAATTGCCCGCACACATTCGCCAAATTTCGCTGCACTGGTCCGAGTATTAAAAATATTTTATATATAAAAAATAATTTACTGAATAAGGAATTCAGAGACAACGTTTGTACATGACTTTGGCACATAAAAATTATGTATAAGGAGCTGATAAGAGATCAATAGCGGACTGGGTAATTGAGAAGGAATGGTGTGGTAAGCAGATTGGAGTATTTAATGCGAGTCAAGCTACACTGAAGGCCCTGGAAAATCTGTTAAAACTTCAAAGATTGCCCCAGTATATTAGTCAACACTTAATTCCGCGGCAAGGTGGAATTCACTTGAACTTATTTGGGTTCCAGGATACTGCGGCATAGGGGGGAACTAAATAACTAATGAACTGGCAAACTGTGGATCTGCGGGTACTGTGGATCTGCGGGTACTGTGGATCTGCGGGTACTGCAGTCGGCCCAGAGCCAATTATCGGTATGATGTTAGCAGAGGCTATTAATTGGAATTGAATCTTATTCAGTAGGACCGATGATGCAATCAGTTGCCTGCAAAACAACCAAGTGCTAGCAAAATTCCTTCACAAGAGAGTAGCAGAATTTCCTCTAACATTATGAAGGAAAGATGCTAGATCATTGGTTGGGCTAATCGCGGGGCCAATTCTATGGCGACTATAAGCATCTTCGAAAGCCCACACTGAGCTTCCTGTCTGGAGGAAGAACAGTAGGGCACAGACCATTTTCTCTGCGCTTGTGCTGCCTTGCCAGAATGAGGAGGCGCTTATTAGGATCAGACGTTTTGGGAATGGAGAATGCACATTTCTTATACCTGGGCAGACTTCTGAGATCCATAAAAGATTCCAAAAAGTTTGAAACTGTGTAACTTCCCTTTCATAGTTCCTCTATCTCCCTACTGCTGCTTTCATGCTTAGGGTTCAATGGGCATCACTTGCCTAAGTGTTTGGAGATATCCATCCACAGTAGCGTACTCAGTCCTACCCAATTCTATAGATCTAACTAGCTGGGCATATCCAATCCTCCTGCCTAGAGGAAGATCCCGATGGCACAGAACATTTATCTCCGCTTGTGCTGGCTTTGTTAGAATGAGGGGGCGCATATTATCCCTGGACAGACTTCTGAGCTCCATAAAAGAATCTAAGAAGTTTGTAATGGATTAAGTTTCCTTCCCTTTTACAAATACTCTATCTCCCCCTTCCCCCAAATATATATAGGCTTTTTGTACAATGAGCATCACTTTTATTGTTACCTTGATCTGGGTCAGGTACATCGGAACATAGAGGGAAACGAAAAGGCTGATGAGCTGTGCCGAGCTGGATCTGCAATGTAGGTAGGAGCCTCAGGCTGTGCTTCTACTAACAACACTGAGTACAGTCTAGAGCGAAATCACTTTCATTGGAAAATACAGTAAGAATGGAATAGGATAACGAAATGCAGGGCCAGTGAAGCGGTATGGCCGACCTACAATAGGAAGAAACACAACCACTAAAACAAAAAACCGAAGGGATGTATCAAGACTGATGGCAGTTACAACCGGCTTCTGTTTTATCCGAGTACAGGAGATCGTTCACAACGTTTCCCACTGAAGCTGCAAACAACCAGAGGAAAAGAAACCATAAACCACTTCTTCTGTAAATGCAATGTTCTATGGAGGGTAGGGATGAATACACTGCGCAAACCAACCTTCGATGGACTTGAGAAGGTATCCGAATCAGGCATAACGGAGCCACTGAACTAAAAAACCAAACGAAATGGTTATAAGGTGCATCAATGCACATGTCGCTTAGTCACACAACACTTCATACAATGCGGTAACTGGGGAGCTGGCAATAAACTGGCATTAATTGGCTTCGAGGTATTAACAGCCACTTTTACCAACCAACCAACCAACCAAAACTTACCCGTTTTTTAGATGGTAGTGGTCTTCGTTCATTACGATATTTCAACCACTCACAAATGTAAAATCAGTCGACGTTTCTTTGCACTTCTGAGTATCTTGATGAAAGAGTTTCCTCTGCCATAGTCTTGAACTTATTTGACTCAGTATCGCTGGGCACTGTGGGCATATTTGCTCTCTATTTAAGCAGATGATTCAATAAATTTAGTTGAAGAGAAGTTATTCATTAAGTCATTTAGAAATTTAGATTTCCTTTCCATTCCTACTCCTCATTGCGAGTGTCCTTCTCTACTCGTATCAGTTATGAGCTTGGACACTTACCGAATAAAATATTATTATACTCGAATGAATTATACTCGAAACTAATATTAGAAAATGGTTCTGATTTAACTCTTCCATCCTGCATGAAAGGACATTTCAATGGTTCCGGCAAATACCCAGCTAAACCTTTGTATAATTTATGCTCCATTGAATGCCTTCCAATTTATTTGGAATTCAATTAAATTGCTGCTGACTTTATCAGATTTAAATATCAAACAGATGAATTTTGAATGAATCGAATTGTTTTCATTGTGCGTTATTCATTTAGTTAATAGCCTATTCAACAATGGAATTACATATTTTATTGGATTATGGGTGCGGCAGATGCAAACACAGAAGGACTAATAAAATATTTAAAATTATAATATGAAGCGTAAATAATAATTCATTAGCCGTGATTGCATTATTGTTTTGGTAGAATAGTTTGCGATGGACGAGAGTCAGTTGAACTACAATCGGTGTACATGGAAGATAAATGATGATGATGCAGTACGGCGCAGAGAGAATTAAACATGAATTCAATTAACACAGTTCTTCATTGACATGGTAAATGTTTAAATAGTGATAAAAACATGAACGGCTGCTTTGGTACATATATCGAAGCAGACAGTGATTGTTCAACGATGTTATAAAACAATGGTATATAGACGAATGATTACCATTAAGCTGTAATGGTGATAAAATTGTGCTTCAAATTATCTTTTATACTCATATCAAAGCCAGCTTTAAATATGTTGTCTATTGGCTACTTTACTCTCTGAAAAATAGCTTTCATTCAGGGCAGTTTATCGTCTAAATTAGTATAATTACCATGAAGCAATGAATTGACTCTCGAACGCCCCTAAGCCTGCTGATCACTTTTTGTCATCGCCCAGGTTTTGGCACCGTACAGCAAGACGGGAATGATGAGGCATTTATAGAGAAGTGATGATGATGATAAAAGAATGGATCTACATTAGAACAAAATATCCTTTTCCACACTTATAAACCAATCTTACGGGCACTTTAAAAATTCAAATAAAATTAGAGACCCATCAAGATGGTCTTTTGTAATCGGACTCTTTCCAGTCTCTTCATCTCTGCCTTCCTTTCATTTTCTTTCCCTCTCCCTTCATCTCTCCCACTCCCTCTCTCACCGTTTCTCTCCATCTCTCTCCCAATTTCCCTCCCACTCTCTTTTTTTCCAATATTGGAACGGAGGTGGAAATCTTCAAAAGACACTGGTAACATTACGGCACCAGTAGTGTGGGATTCTTACCCACTAAAACCACCTCCATCGCAGCCTCCCCCCTTCTCTGTTTCTCACTTCCCCTCTCACTCACCCTTTCTCTCAATCCCTCTTATACCTCTCTCTGTCTCCTTCTCTCTCTCTATATCTCAATCTCCTTCGCTCTCTATATTTCAATCTCCCTCTCTCTCTCTCTGTCCCTCCCTTTCTCTCTTGCTCTCTTATCCCTCACTCTCTCTCTCCCTCTCCTTCTCTCTATCTCTCAATCCTTCTCTATATCCTCCCTTTCTCTCTTTCTCTCTCTATCTCTGCCTCTCTACCTCTATATCTGTCTCTCTCTATCTCTCCCTCGCCTTCTGTCCCTCCCTCTCACTCCTTGCCTCTTTCTATCTTTCAATCCACCTCTCTCTCTACCACTCCCTTTCGGACTTTCTCTCCATATCTCTGCCCCTCTCTGTCTCTTCCTCTCCTCCTCACTGCCTCTCTGCCTCTCTTCATCTCTCCCTCTCTCCCTCTCCCTTCTCTATCTCTCAATAACCCTCTATTTTTCTTTCTCTTTCTGCCGCTCTCTTTCTCTCTCCATCTTTCACTCTCTCTCTCTCTCTATCAATCTCTCTATTCCTCACTTTTAGTCTCTCACTCACTCTCCCTCTCTCTCTCTCTCTCTCTTTCTTTGTCTCTGCCTCTCTCTCACCCTCCCCCTCCACCTCTAACTATATCTCTCAATTTCTCTCCCTTTCCCCTTCTCTCTTCTCCTCTCTTTCATTCTCCCTTCTCCCATTCTGGATCTAAATTTAACTCAGAGAGATTAAATAATTTGTTTCTAAAAGCGTCAATTTCAATATCGATTAAACTTTCCCGAAATGTATCAATTCATATTGATCAGTCATAAATCTGTGTGTGGAATATTATCAATTATTGAGTCATCCTTCAATTCCAGTATAGCTGCATCTTCATCGAAATATATCTATACATACTGATCGGTCTTAAATCTGTGGGTCTATAGTGTCTATAGACCTTCATTTCAACATGTTAATTTCAATATGGAAGATTGCACCCATTCAAAATGTGTCAATCCATATTGATCAGTCAAAAATCCGTCTCCGCAATATATCCACCTAAGGACTCATCACTATAAACAGTCATTTAAACAGTTAAATTTCAATTTGTATTGAACCCATTCAAAATGTGTCAATCCATATTGATCAATCATAAATCACTTTGTGCAATATTTTCAGCTAAGGACTCATGACTCTAAACTTTCATTTAAACACGTAAATTTCCACACGATTTGATCCTCTCTGATATATATCTATCCAGATTGATCAGTCACCATAGTAATTGCTCAATATTTCCACCTATTGACCGAGTGTAGGGTAAATATTAACTATGCAAATACTTAAATGAAATAGACAATTATTTTGTGTGCATAATTAAAAAGCCGCAAGTGAGCTCAACGCACAAATTCCGCATTAAGCTGCGGAAGCTATTTGAAGGTAACCACACAACCACCCCCCACAATACTCACACACACTCACACATATGTGGCGGGTTGTCTGACGGCAGCAGCGAAGCGCACAAATTAGGTGCATGTGTGTGTGCATTGGCTGAACACTTTTTAGATACTCGCAAATTAATCAATAATACACCGGCGAAATTCAATTAAACGGCACCGGCGTCGCGACGAGCAGAGCTCCGCCAGCCGGGTACGCGCGGTTGCCAATGGCGCTGAAAGGATAACACGGCCGAGGTGTGGGGCCCAAGTGGTGGTGAGTGCAATTTACCTTGTCCGTGCGATTAATTACAACAAAAACTTGTGTGTGCGTGTGAGTGGGTGTGGTTGTGACTCCACAAAAAACAAGTAAGCTCGCATGCATATGAACGGAGGGAATCCGCCAGCCGGGCGGGTCAATTAGTTTAATTTGTTGGTGCATTAGTCGCCACCGTGCTGCAAGTACGCATTTGGACGTGCAGGAGGTGCCAATAGTGGCACTTATAAAAGTTGTTGTTGTCGTTGTTGTTGTTTTTAATGCACTTTCAGGTGAATGCCAGCAACGCGTTTACTCACCGTTAGCGTGTTCGCCAATTTGCATTTTGGATGGGCATGGGCCAAGAGACTGGCGTGGCACAGTTGCTGGTACGTGTGTACGTGTCATGCCATTCACACGCCATTCACGCGCCATTCATCGCTCACTTTCCTCTCATTTCGTTCATTTATTAAACATGCTGGAATAGTTTGTTCGGAGCATGCACGTTCAGCAATCATTTCATCGTTAAATTGGAATTTATATTTTGCTCGGCCATAATAGTGAAATTACTGGCGTTCATCGGGTACAAGTCCAGGGTGACAGTGGCAGCTTTTCGTAGACCCTGGCAGCATACAACATGCGAGTACATGGAACTGTCTTTGCTCATATGCACCCCCTTAACACTGAAGACGCTGGTGGGGCCGGAACCCACTCCATCATCAACCAGCTGCAAGTAAATATGAAAAGAAAATGTGCAAAGCGGCATCCGGCAAACGGGTGAAAGTGAGGAAGGATGGTATAAGTTGGTTCCATAGACTATATTGTCATTAGGAGAAGATAACATTTTGGTTCGCGGAACGGAATACAGTTTGTTTGCTTTATAAATTATTTTGTAGCACTCAAAGAAGTTGTTCTTTGAATGAAATAATGTAGAATCCAATTTAGAGAAATGCGTTTCCTTCTTAGCAGAAATTATTCCAGCCAGATATAAGTTTCCTGCTTGGTTTAAGTAGCGATGGTGATAAGATTTTGGCAAGACTATGAACATTTTGAACAGGATACAGAATTTTTTCAGTGGCACTCATCGTGCGTTCTGTTCCCAGTGTATGGCACATTCCTGAAGTTTATTTATCTAAGCGCCGAGTAAATTACCGCCTCATTTGAGATTGCAGAGAACTGATTCAAATATCTATAATTATCCTTTAACCACATCCAAATGGAGAGCAATTTAAAACACTCGTAGACTAAACACTCTCAGAATATCAGAACTTTCTTTGAAGTCATGTCTGGTACTCAAAATCCACCTAATTTTGATTAAAAATGGGGGGCTCGAAACAGATACCAGCACCCTCATATTATAAATTGCCCTTGATTTCTAATATGTTCAAAATTCGATAGTTAAATAAGTTATGTTAGATTAGACTGATCTGGCTGACCATAAGCCACATAGGCCTATTGGTCCTTAGCAGTAACAAGTGGCGGTAGTTCTCTAAGTAGATTCGTAGTAGGCACCTTCTAGGATGTCAGAGCTTTTAGCGAATCTCAGGAGTGCATAAAGTTCCCTTCGTGAGATATTTTCTAACGTCCCAAATTGTGGGGACCCCAAGCATTTTAACCCTGTTCTTGATAACACAGGACATATGCATAAGAGATGTTCCAAAATCTTTTTCATTCCCGGCTGCCTTGCATAACCGGCGGCTACACATCAACTGAGTGCCAGGACACAAAGGCATAAATGGAAATGAGACAGCAGACAAGATTGCCAAAAGCGTAATTGCCAGAGGGACAGATCAAGTGTGTATTGATGCCTTTACAAGCTGTATAGAGAGGTTTAGGGGAAAGCATGTTAAGAAAGGCGGAAGGGAGTGGAATAACGTAGTTCCGCAAGTGGCACCCTTAGGCCCATTGAATCATTGTGATGTGGAATAAAGTAACTACTTGCAGAATTGCAAAGCTTCTGTGCAAGCATTATACCACGTCTATACTGGCACTTCCATGGAACGATTGCGGAATGATGATGGGTATACTGACAGCCCACTGCCTAATGGCAGTACATGCGAAAAAGATGAAGCTCACAAGCAAT
Organism: Clusia tigrina; assembly: GCA_920105625.2. Lineage (NCBI taxonomy): Eukaryota > Metazoa > Arthropoda > Insecta > Diptera > Clusiidae > Clusia > Clusia tigrina. The sequence goes on along the minus strand of OV050033.1, from coordinate 163,866,178 downwards.
GAAAGATGTAGGAAATGCGGGGAAACAGACTCCAAGGAAGCCTTGCAACATATCCTATATATCGGCTGTTCAATCATTAGATGGGAGTGGGGTAGGGCGGAGATCCACCGAAGAAGGAGGTCTCCAAGCACTCAGGCATTGATGCCGATTATACTGTTATCTTCAATCGCTGGAGCACACGAAAAATACTTGGGGACTCCCTGATTTGGGGGACTAAAAGAGGTTTGAACCCTGGGAACTCTATTCGATGATTTCTACTTCCGCAAGTCCTAGTCTTCCAGATGAGTGGGTATCCCTAAGGATCCAACAGGTCTTTGTATGGTCTGTTCGCTCAGATAACCCTGCAGTCTGTTTAGATTTAATATTGAAGTGCAGATTCCATCAAAGATTCGCAAGGTCTGAGACGGAACACACACGACAGATCAGCAATAAATGGTGGAAATTTATGTCTCTAAGTAAATAGGATTGAGGGGGGCTATTGACAACCTGATTGGTCATAGTTGAGTCAATAATAATCTGGGTTAATATGTTGAAGATTCCTATACGCGCTGTGATGCATGATGGAAGTGCCTGAATCCTTAATATTATACCTGTGAGATTGTGAAGTTAATGTGAAACTATATCCAATATTGAGAAAACTGTTTCTAGCTTATATTATTATTCCGACAATTAGTATTGTTTCTAGTTAAATCATTGGATTGTGTGAAGTACTTCGAAAGTACATGGCAAAACATTGCAAAGTTAATATGTAAATACATGATTAGTAGCTAGAAAATCTCCAAAGTTAAGGAATAAGACTAAGTTAAACAATGAACTCAAAGATTAGAATGATTTGCTCACAGATTTACCAGGAGCCATCCCAAAGGTGTGTCGAGATATGGACTGAAGACCCGTATTGTTACTTCCTCTCATATCATCAATAAATTAACTTTGTCGACAAGGTTAGGCTAGGTTCGGTTTATTGCCTATCCTTAGACTCACTTAGGCCTGTTCAAGGCTCATTGTGGCACCACTGGAGCTTTTCCCTTACACCTCCAGAGCCTCCTTAAGTCATTCTGTGGATTTGATAAAAGAAGCCACTTATGTTAGCTTCATTCGGGAAACCTCCTCAATACTGTTCATAAATGCAAATTCAAGCGCAGAGAACCTTTTTCTGCATAAAGCCAGGCACCCACATAGGAGGTGTTCCACTCTTTCCTCTTACTCCATATCTCGACAGCTCAGACAAAGGTCTTAAGGGGGTACCACCAGTCTACCTGCATGTCCACCTATCAAACAATTACCTGTACCAGCAGCCCTATCGTATTTTTTATATCCTGCCTATTGAATGTCAACAGCAGTTTAGGATGGACGCGATGCCGTTCAGGCCAGGTTTGCCTACTTATTAAGCAAGATGATAACTGTCTCCATTGAACATTTGCCAGTTCGACAGTGTATTAGCAAATTGGCATACATCTAAAGGCATTGGTACAAGCACTTTATCCGGGAGGATACTTAACGTTGCACCTTCCCGAGCAAGCTTATCAGCTTTGCAATTAACACCACTTTTCTCTTTACTCTTCCCTCTGTCAGTCGACTTTTCCCATCCGTTATTTCCTTCCATATTTATGAATCTGCCTCATCGGGATAGCAAGAGTCCTCGAGAATCCTGACGCCAATTAAGTTCCAGTGGGATTGTGTGTTTCTAATCCCTGAATTAATTATGCACTATGAAGAGGATTTGTCTAATAGCATTCCTCATGCCACTTGACTATAACTGATTCCTCGCAATAAGCGAGGGCACTTCAGGCAGAAGCCATTCTGAGAAGCTTCTTCACTGAAGTGCTTCTAGGGCATTGATGAGCAATATTTGCGAATTATTGGGAATTTTGTCTTTCCCAGCGTAAAGTGGCACTTTTGCTGTGTGCAAAGAGCTCTGCGCCCTTTGGAAAATTTACACAGCCACGTTGTTGGGTGGATGGCAAATTAGAGGAGAGGAGCCGCAGGAGCAAACACAGGTACTCGCATTGATAACTTAAGCATACAATTTTTACACGAAATTCACTTTGACGACAGTTTACGGAAGTGTCGGCTTCTTCGGCGACAGCAGCTGTAAACGTGATAAACACAAATTTATGAAAACCGCGAGGGTGGGGGGTGTGGAACAAGTTTTCCATGGTGGTGGAAATTTCATTGTAAAAGTTGCTGTCAGTGCGGAAATTACATTTCAGTGCAATGTTCTCGTGCAACGACCACAATTGGCTGCCTGCAGTTGCCGCAGTGGCTGCAGTTGGCAGTGGCGGTTTCACGAGTCTCCCAAGGGGGAGAACTGAACATTTCGCGAGTACCAACATTTGTTCTCTTCACTGAGTAAGGCAAGTTTTGTTAGCTGAGTAACTCATTCAACTGATAACTCTATCGATTCAGGACTCAAAGCCTTGTTTGTCTATGTCTGCTAGTATAGAAAATGCTGGAAAAATTAGTTGGTATCTTCATCGCGCTGTAAAAAATCTCAACAATTCTCTTAAATCTTCTTAGATAGTACCACTTTGGTGTTTGTATAGTACTCCAGATACCTGATGATTTTATTATATCGTATACTCTTCAGTAGATCCCATATCTCAAAACGTATTTAGAGAAACTTCTGTTGGACTCTTGCCAAAAAGTGTTAAGAAATAAACTGAGGATTCAAACGTAATACATTTTCTGAGTTTCCGTCATCTCTGGAAGTTTTCTGTCTATCGCTGAGAGTTACGAAGGGGTGAACACGCTTGGACTCGACTACCACCTACCACCTACCACCCCTCGAGAAAAATGTTCGCCTCGCGTATACCGTGGAGAATCGAGGATCACAACATCGGTATGACTACACATGATCCAACACTTTATAATCGTAGATCTTCTAGGAAAATTTATCAGGGGTTTGAAAAGTGGTGAGGTCGTCTGCTTTATTAAGTTCTTATGATTATTATAAATTATGTTGCACAATAGTTAATTAAGTCTGCAAGGGGTTAGTGGCATAAGTGCTAGGAACTAAGGTTATCGACTGGAAGAGAAAACGATTTAGAAAGAAGCATTTTTGAGCCCATGCCCGGGACAGGATTCGAATTCACGACCTCCAAGTGTGAGTCTAGCATGCCTACCACTAGACCACCGAAGCCGGCATATGTAAATATCATCATGTTTCCCATGCTTCCCTCTTTTCCAAGTGACTTCAGCTTAAGTAATCTATCCACACCTTTAAGCCATACAAATCCTTGGGTCCGTCTGGCATCATTTATGCCGATATCCAATATGGGGAAGATATTATCATATTATCCTTCCACGGTTGCTACAAATATACAAAGAAAAATTGCTGTATGTTCCCTTACGTTGGAGCACGGCTCATGTAGTCTTTATCCCAAAAATGGGGAAGCCTCACACACCAAGCCAAAGGACTATAGATCCGTAAGTCTAACATCCTTTCTTCTCAAGGTTGTAGAAAGAGCCCTTTACCTACAACATACATTTATCAGAACCTCGATCAATCCTCTTCTCTCTGTCTCTCAACACGCCTATTCCAAAGCTAAATCGTTTGAAACAGCATTTCATTCCCTCATCTCTCAAATCGACAAATTTTTGGCGGTCATGGAATTCACATTTGCTATATTTCTCGACATCGAAGGATTATTCAACAATGTATGCCCCAACGCTATCATTTCTGTACTCTATAATCTTAACCTGGACTCTGGTCTTGTCAAATTTATAGAGCTTCTTCCTAAATCTAGAATCATCATGTCCACGGTCGGTGGTGTCCTATCTATTTTCTCAGGCAGCTACGCCGCCATTAAATCTTTTTTTGACTCTACGGCTACCTCAATACTTGTCGACGAATGTCGAACCTCTCTGAATGAGCTTTCTATGCACTCTCGGGTACACCTTAACTGAAAGTGAAAGCGTTAGAGCCAGTATTGAAAGACAGAAAGAACAGTCGGAATACCCAATAATATTTTCTCAGAGAGACTTTACTCCACAGCATTATTATATCGATTAATAATTTTTCTAATATGAATACTCAGATTCACAGATTCTTATGATGATGCTACCTACTCTCTGCTCAATTTTTAATACCCGTGCGAGTCGAATACCTTTTCACTACTCATTTTTTAATATCCGTGCAAGTCTGGTACCTATTCACTACTCAGTTTCGAATACTCGAGCGAGTATGGGGCTCCAATCTGCTGCTAAAACAACCCATGCTTCATATCTGAAATGGATGCAGCCGAAAATTTCGCCTCACATGCGCCACTGCCAGTTGTTGCACTGTTATGTTGGAGCAGCGCTGAAATGCGGCGCTTCCTTGCTCAGCAGCATAACTCACAAGTGGTGCGACGCAAGTGGCATGCTGGCGTTATGGTGGTGGCAGCTTTCTAACATGATTGCCAACCATAATAGAGGAATACTCTTTTCTTCTCCTACTCTACGTGTTGTCGTGCTGAAAGTGTGTAGTTCTAGGAGACGAAAAATAATCTCAACTTGGTGGAATTCCGCCTGGCAGTCACGCCGACAGTGGTGGGGTGCAGCTGCCGGCTGGCTATAAATGTTTAATGCAGATGCATCAATTTGCATGTCAGACCCGTCTTCCGCGCAGTACCCGTAAGCAGCTTGTGCCAAGGAGATGGGAAGCTTCTGCTGTGGTAACCCGTTCAAATTTCTGCGGTTTCACTGGCACTCATTAACTTTCCAACATCGACAGCGCTTCATTGACGGCAGCAAATTAACGGGGATTTTTAAGTTACACGCTCGTAAGAAGCAATTTTTGTGGAACTTGCAGAGGTGAAACTTATGCTGATTCACTCCTTTCTAATATGCCAATTACATGCCAGTTGCCTTGAAAATCACGTTTACACCCACCTTGCCAAACCGCTTTGAAGCCACGAGGAATTTTCATCATGTCGAAATATTCCACTAATGTAATCACTTCACAGAAGTTCCTTCTGAGCATGCATAGTTATTGAAAGTCAACGAGTATTCTTAAGACATGCGAGCAGAAGGGGAGGGGTGGCCTACTTAGCATTCAACATCGGTGAATATGCTCTCTGAAACCAAGCGATGGATACCTTAGAGCAACAATATCATTGGAAATAGTCAAGGGGATTATAAATGAAGCGCTCGAACTCTCTGTGGCAAGAAACTTTATGAACGGGATAAATGCGAATATTTGTGCTAAGAATCAACTTTTCAAATAGTTATGAAAACAGAAGCTTTGCAAATGTTGACACTCGACTTACCTGTAAGGTATTAATTACACCTGAGTTGGCAAATTTAATTACACGACAAAATTCGTAAAGCTCCGAGGAGACAAGGATGCATCCAATGCATTGTACGAGAGCAGGCTTAAAAGTACGTGATGAGAAATTAGAAATGAGAATATTTGGCAAATATGTTGAATGCCTGAAAGCATTTGATTTTAGTTTCTCGATATTCTGACATTAATCTTTGCTGTAACTTTAAATCCTTTCCATGAAGTGTTCATCTGAGAGCTACAAATGAGAATATTTGACGCCTAAAAAGATTTGATGGAGGAAGTGGTCATCTGAGACTTCTTCAAAGGAGCTATTTATGATGCTGATGACATCATTATGGGAATGAAATCGATTTCCAGTCAGAGAGGATTCGCAACCGGTGAAAGTCCACAGGAAAGTCTGATGCATATAAGTATTATTTCACCACTCGTACTCAGTTAGGGCCAATTTTTGAGTTACCAAAGCACTTGAAGGTCAATTGAATGTGGTACAAAATCTTTCTCTTCATTAAGATGAAAAATTTATCTCTGAAAGCATCCTGCAGTTGGTTCATGTACGGTACACAGCTCTCGTCATTATTACTACTTATCCTTGGTCAATCATAAAAATTGCCTCAAAACCTCAAAATACTGAAGCCATTTCCCTTCAGGAAGAACTTCGCCCTCATTACAACTAGTTCCCACATTCCACCTTTGCCCACTATTCAGAGTTTTGGTATTTGTGGGTCAACTCTGCATCTCTTGAAATTGAATCTATCCTTCTTAATAAGGTCCCAGCATTGTGGGGGTATGAACACTTGTTGTTCAAAAGTGAGTAAAAGTGGCACCTATCCTAACAAAAGTTTCTTTATTCTCAATTTAGTATGCAAAGTATGGGCCCCAGTCTTTTCAGATGTATGTGACAAAGCTCCTTCGAACATTTTTAAAAGCAGATCAGTCAAAACAATGTCTTGATTGCTGGCGCAGCTTCTGTTTCTGATCTCCCTGATCCTAGTGGGGAAACTTCCACACTTTTCCTGTTAACTCATACACTCAAATTCTAAGGGAACATCTCACCTAACCTGAAAAGGATTAGATGGTGAATCTTCTTTGCGGTGATGCTCTCCAAATGAAAGAAGAATGCAAATGTGATCCTGAAACCCATATTAGCATGAGACTAGTATGCTTTTCAACTTAATTTAGTCTGGATTTCCACAACAGCACCAACTTCGAAGTGACTGAGCACGGTCTTCAGCTCAGCCTGACTGTCACTGGAGACACAAAAACTTTTGACACTCGCTACTGGGCCAATGAATGTGTACTTCTATATCTTTCTTAAGGCGCTACTAGGTGTTTGTCTTATGTACCCCTAATACCCTACTGAAACCCCGCTGTACTTTATACCCTTCTTAAACCAGTACTAGTCACATGGAAATCTTCCTCTTTAACTGTGTTACACTCGCTACCAGGACTAAGATCATTCTAAACCAGTCTTAAACCATTACTAGGGCTGTGGCTATATATAATAACGTTCTTAAACTCGCTGCCAAGCCTGAAGATATGTACTTATGTACTCTTTTTAAACTATCTGTCTTACATTCGATACCAGGAAAGATCTAAGAACTTTCTAAGCCAGTATAAAATCACCACTGGGCCTATGTATATCCACCCCTCAGATCCTTCTTAAACTCAACAACAGGCCTAAGGATAGCTACTTCCAAGCCAGTATAAAAACAATACTAGGCTATCTATGCCTAATCTCCTACTTAAACTCTCTATCAGGTCTATGTATAGGTACTTCTATATCCTTCTTTATTCACTACCAGTCCTAAGGATATCCATCTCCATTCCCTACATAAACTCTCTACCAGGCATACTCGTATGTATAGGTACTTCTTAAAACTATACCCTTCTAACTTCAATACTTCTGAGTAACTCCTATACCCTTCTTTAACCAGTACTAGGCAAAAGGATATCTACCTCCATATCTTCCCTGTCTTACACTCGCTACCAGTACTAAGAAACTTCTAAACCAGTCTGAAATCACCGCTAGGCCTATGAATGTCTACCCCTAAAACCCTTCTTAAACTCGCTACTTGGTCTTGCACTAAGATATGTGCTTCTATGTCCTGCTGAAATCAATACTAGGCCCATTTATATATATACTTAGGAAACTATTACTTAGAACCGCCAAAAGATTTCTGAATTCTCATGCATCCTCAACTCTGGGATGTTTTCTAACTACAGAGCTTGTCACAATAGATACAAAGGTCATTGACTAAGTGACTTGTTCCCGCTCTGAAGCAATCTGAAACTGATGTACACCCCTCATACCAGTCTTAAATCGCCACCCCGCCCTTGTATTGGACAACATAATTTCGTTTGTTTTTTAATGTTTATTTATTAGTTAATTATTTTGTATTTAACAAATCAATACAGTCAATATTTCAATAGAATTCCAACTGCGTTACATTGAGACAACAATTATAATTAAGCATTTATGTAGCAAGTACTTTTCAACTAATTTTACTCGAAGTTATCTAGAATACATTTGAAGTAAGTTTCGATTGTTCGATTTTTTTAAGCATATTTGCTAAGGTTGCAATTCTCAGGGCTCTCCAGAATTGTAGCAAATATTTAAAGAAATTCAAAACATTTTCCACAGCAAAGTTGCGTTTGATTTTATGTAGTTTTTATACTTGAATATTTAATTTTTGTGCTCTTTTCACCTCAAAGTTTAATTAACTATTTTTTAAATTAATTATTTTTCACCTCAAAGTTTAATTAATTATTTTTTAATTAATTATTTTTCACCTCAAAGTTTAATTAATTATTTTTTAATTAATTATTTTTCACCTCAAAGTTTAATTAATTATTTTTTAATTAATTATTTTTCACCTCAAAGTTTAATTAATTATTTTTCACCTCAAAATTTAATTAATTATTTTTAATTAATTATTTTTCACCTCAAAGTTTAATTAATTATTTTTTAATTCATTATTTTTCACCTCAAAGTTTAATTAATTATTTTTTAATTAATAATTTTTCACCTCAAAGTTTAATTAATTATTTTTTAATTAATTATTTTTCACCTCAAAGTTTAATTAATTATTTTTTAATTAATTATTTTTCACCTCAAAGTTTAATTAATTATTTTTTAATTAATTATTTTTCACCTCAAAGATTATTAAATTATTTTGTTTTTTGTTCGAGTAAACTACTCAGTATTCAATAATTATTCCGCTTCATTGCACAAATTTTGTTGTTTTACTTTTAAGTTTGATATTAAATTATGGACAAATAATTCTTACTTACAGTATTTACGTATTATTTATAAATTTTTTATGTTTTTGGTTAATTTTTAAATTAAATTTAGTTCACAACATTTGAATTTCTTAAGGAAATACACACAAATATAAATTAAATAAAAATTGCTTCAAATTGCACGATTTCAACCAAATTGTTTGCAACTTGATGTAAATTTTAAAATTAATTGTTTTATTTTTAAAATTAAGTTTAAAATGAATTTGAAGATTTTTTAGTGAATTTTTAAAACTTAAACTCTACGGGCTTGGCACATAATTTAACATACAAATTTAAAATAAATTCATCCAGACACAAAAGTGTTTCAATTACACCACTTTATGAATAATTGTATTTTTATTATTAAGGAATATTTATAATAATTTTATTAACTATTAAAATGTTTAAAAGTTTTGCCTTACACACAATTAATTAAATGTTAACAATTTTATCATTTTTTTTTTGTGAGTAATTATTTTTCAATCAAATCTAATTCTTTTTTTCGAAAATTTAACATGAAATTATTTCAATAATTATTAATAATAATAATTTCCAGTGATTCCACGCACTAACTGTAGCACAATGATCGGCCCGTCCTTCCTCTCAGTATCCTTATTCCTAACGGTTGCTTACAAAAATGTTCCTTCTAAAAAGCTTTGATAAATTCTCAATGAGTGTTTAAACCTTACTTTTATTATATATTTAAGCCGACTTTAGTCTCATGTATAAAAATATATACTAACTCTTCAATCTACTGTTACTCTTTATACTCTCCTCCAGTTCTACCCTAATTAACGTTTCTTAAAGCAGGTCGTCTCCGTTTAATTGGATTAGGTAAAGTTTCAATGATCCATTCGTCAATTCATCGCCTCTGGCTAAGCATAAGAAAATTGTCTCTCTCCCAATCTGTATCATAATCTCAACAAACATATCTCAATATAAACTTCCTTACACTTCCGAGTTACTTCCAAAACCATGAGCGCCTCCCTAGCTCAACATTCATAACTCAACATAAACTTCCTCATTCTTCCAAGTTCCTTCCAAAACTATAGGCGCCTCCCTAGCTGTACCTCTCGACTTGCCTCTGAAAACCCACCCATTGTCATTGTGCTAGCCAACTCTTCGGTTCCTCAGTTGGGATTCACCGCGTTTAACTTACAACTCTGCGAAAATGTTCTCCCTGAAATCCAGCTCGGGATGCGTTGAGTGCGTTGAGCTGTGACTAAAATCTCGGGACTTCAGTGAACTGCGCGCGGACGAGGAGAAACTGTTGTTCCGTCCGCTGCTACGTCGCATGCGGTTCTCAATCACCGACATCTTAGTCAACGGCTGGGTGGGGTCCAGTTCGCCAAAGGCGCCAGCAATTAAGTCGCTGCTGTTCAGCGAATTGAAGCTGTCGCGTTTGGTGCCGCGATGCGTGTTGATGCTCTGACTGTGGTGAGCGGACTTGCGACTGGGCCGACGTGTGTACTGATAGTGGTAGCCCGATGTTGAGGCGGTGCCCGCCGAGCCGGGCATATTGGGACCCTCACCGCCGGGCGTGTAATCATCGAAGAAATCCTGCGGTACCTCCTCGTCCATGGTGTGATTGTGGCTCATGTGATCTTCGTTGAGTGTTGAAGCAATGCTGTACGCATCGTTGTGCAAAGGATCGCTGCCCGGTGGCACAGACGTGATGCTGGTCAACGTATCCTTGGCGGTTATGGTCGAGGCGGTGGTCGACGAGTGATCAAAAGAATAGGGATCGGATTTGAGATTCGGCGAACGCTGATAGATCTGATCAAGATTGGGCAAACGACGACGCTCACCGGAGTGGCGCAAAATTTCGCCGTGCTTCTCACGTTCCAGCATATCTTGCAGGTCCATGCTGCGTTCGCGCTCCAGCAAATCAATTATCTCCAGGTCACGGGCCAGCGTACTGGACGAATCCATGCGTGTGAACGAGCTCGAATCGCTGAACCTAGAATCGGTATCCTTGTGTCTGATGGACTGTCCACTGAAGCTCCACTTCTTCTCATAGTAGGGTGCCGTGCCGTTCCCATTACTATGCTGTGACATGCCGCTTACTATTGAGGAGTCCTCGCCATCGCCGAAATTGCTCATGCCGCCATCGTCTGCCAGGCTGCTGTTGCTATTGCAATACGTCGAAGAAGTCATATTCGAACAGGAATTGTTGTCCAGAGAGTCAATGGTGAGTTTGCGTTGCAAGTTCAAACCAGCCAAACCGCCACCACCACCACTGCCACCACCACCACTGCCGCCACCACTACTGCCACCGCCACCGCCACTGCTGCTGCCACTATTCTTGAAACCATTTTTCAACTGCCTCGCCACACCAGCACTACCCCCCGCCTTACCCTTCCCTTCGGATATTATATTAATTTTCACATCGTTTTTCATCAGCTTTCCCTCTTTGTCCAGATACTTGCCACCTCCTCCACTGCCCGATGATTTCGCGTTATCCTGCCTGTTGGCCATACCACTGCAGTTGCCATGATGTTGATACTTGCCCCCGCGCACCTCGTAACGCATTGTCCCTCCTGCAGCTCCCGCTGCACTGCCACCACTCACCTCACTTCCAAAGCTGTCGCCTTTGCCGCTTCCGATGTTGGCTGTCGCCTCCGTAGTGTTGGTATTTTCATCTTTATCAATGGAATCTTGCCTGGAGCTGGGATACTGGCCCTCTCCGCCCACATCATTGCTACGTGATTTCTGAAAGCGCTTCGTGGAAAGCCGGAAATAGCCGCGCAGACGTTCCTGTTCCGTTCTAGAGGTAGAAAAAAGAGAGCAGAAAAAACGCTTTTATAGTTCATTTAGCATATATAACTGAGTGTCCTGGCATCCGCATTGGGGTGGAATGGCGGAGCCAGGAGTAATTAGTGTTTCACTTGCGAAACGTTCGCTTAAGGTCAAAACTGAAAAAGGGTAATTTACAAAGTAGCGATAGCGACTGTGATTTTAAGGCATGGCTATAAAAAAAAACTGTGGTAATTATTTCAGAATTATGAATTTCCTGGAAGAGCGACTCAAAATATCGCTCAATTAAATGCGGTGCAGTGCAAGAAAAAAGGATACAACGAAATGAACACGTTAAAGAGGAAAATGTGTTCTCGCAGCATTTGTAGCTGGCACCCTATCACGTCAGGTTTGGTTGCACTGAGGTTTCTCTGCAGCTGCTGTGGCTCCTGAGGAATGTGGTTTTCGGGTGTGCAACTTGAAAGGGGCGCCATCAACTCTGAAATTCTCATTTTCTCTTTGAAAAGCGTCGAACATTTAAATCAAAGAAATCGTTTGTTTCTTGAGGAATGCTCGGAATACTTGAGGAATTTACTTCTCGAGCATATAGGTGTGTTGTAAATGGGCGTGAGGGTCGTTCGAACTGCCTACAAAGACTGTGCCTCCAAAGAATATGCCTCCAAGGACTATGCAACCAATTTAGTTGCTGAACCTCAGCTTCAGTTGATATATCAGCTCAATATTCTTTTCCTCGTCTTGGGTTACAAGAAATGACTACTTGACAAGAAATGACTACTGACAGATTGCTGGAAGGTCTTGAGGAATTTTTAGTTATAGTTTCAGAAAACAGCAATATAATACGAAAGGTACCGGAAGTTTCCGTAGAGTATGTGTGTCCTTGGGTGTTCCTACGATTGTTAGAGAACAATTAGATGAAGATGCTGGTGTTTGGCGAAAGTCAATGGAAAACTGGACACCATGGGGTCATCTCCAGATGTCGAAGCCAATTCTACACCTTCTCGAAAATAGTCTCTATTAAACTTCAACTGTTTTTTCTAGGAGTAGAGTCACAGGCGCACCTAAGTCGAAATATACCCATCAAATCAATATCAGGGAAGATCCTTTGTAACCGTCTAATCGGCTACGCAGATAACATGGCGTTTGTCATCATTGCACGCGACTTGAAAGATGCCCGAAGAAAGCTGAGCCAGATCATGATTAGAATACAGAGGTGGCTTGACTTACACGGTCTGAACTTGGCCACGGAAAGGAAGGAACTGCTATTCCTTACTGGAAAGCACATTCCAATCGACATTGATATGGAAGTATGCTCGGATACCGTGAGAACACGAAAGGTAATAAAGTACCTGGCAATTCAGCTTGACTCCAAGCTCACTTACTGGGGGCAAATGCAAAATACGGCCCATAAGGCAGCAAGGATAATGGCTTCTCTCAGCAGAATAATGGCAAACATCGGAGGGCCGATATTCAGCAAGAGTTAAAGATCATGCTTAAAGATCTAATGGACCGAATTCGAACCATGTTCAACTCATCCCTAAGAATGTGATGATGACTACGCACTCCATTGTGCTATAAAGTAGGGAATTGTGGGCCGATAAGCTGAAGTTCCAGGTCCAAAGGAGTGTTTTATACTCCGTGCAGCGTACCGCACCTCTGCTTACAGTATTGGGATCCCTTAACACTATTAATCAGCTGACTACTCAGGTGACTACTCCTGACCTCTTATGAATAGGAGACGAGATCGAGATTAGTACAAAGAGAACAGATTTTTCTCTATTAAACAATAATTCAATAGAGAAACAGTGTTCTTTATACATCACTACCATTTTAGTAGAAAACATTTGCCAAAGGCCGCCTTCTTATACTGACGAGAAAGGAGAAACGTGACTGCCTATTTAGAATCACTGTTAAACCCACCCCCCATCCCTACTATGTACCCACTTGACATATCAGATTAATAAATTGCCACTTACCTCGGTAATATTTGCAAAACGTAGATACACGGAAATATGACAGTTGGCAGGAAAGCGATCCACACGAACATCAGATACGTGAAGTCGAAATGCTTCTGATTCTCGTAGGTCTCCTCCATGGACAAACGTGCAAACCGCAACACCATGAGCGGACAGAGGCACACCACCTGGGCAGCTGCCATGCTGCCGAAATTCCGCTGCTTGCGCTTCTCGCGGTACACATCCAACTCGGCGCTGTACAAGTCGTAGGAGCGCACCGATTTGGATGCGGTCGCCGTGGACGCGGTTGAGTGACCATTCGGGTGCGTTGTAATGGTAGTGACGGCGGATGTGCCAATGCCGGATGTGGCGCTTATGGCGCCGTTGTACGAGCGATCCACGGACGAAGCCGACGAGTTTCTGAAAATAGTTGAAAAGGAGACGGAGCAGACGAAAAAATTAGAATATTTTGAAAAGAAAACAAATTACAGTAAAGAGTCGGTCGTAACTACTGAGACAATTACACTACTCATCTAAGTGTTGTCTTGGGGATATTTATAGCAACTCTATATAAAAATTGGATCTTAATTTAAATGGAAAGTCAGTTGAACTTGGGCCCAGAAATATCCTCTACTTTAGTTCTTAAGAAGACTATAAAAGTGGGCGGGTTTGTCGTAGGTTTTTCATTTAGCTCACGTTGAATTTTTCACAAGGATGTTGAAAATCGATTTCACACAATTCAGTTTCAGTAAAATAACTCTTTTAGTTTTTCAGATATGTTCCTTTGAAGCAAACTGACATATTGGGTCCTTATTTCAATAAGGTTAGGTTTGGTTATCGTAGCAGCCGGTTTACAGACTAACTTACTCAGTACACTTACTCAGGTCCATTGCGATACCATCGCGTAACACCGCACCTCTACTTTCACTCGTCAAACCATTTTGAAGCTCTAATAAAGTGCAGGATCGGACACTTCCGTAAGAGAGTTGAAAGCGTATTTGTCTAAACAGCCCGCTCTGCTTCTGTCTAGAGCCGGGCACGTACAGAAGAGATGTTCCACAGTCTCTTCCTGCTCCTCCTCATCTCCACAGCTTCATCAACATTCATGAGAATACTCCCAGCCTGAGAGCATGCCAGCCGTATAGCCAATTACCGGTTATACAAGCCACACCTTAGATATATCTTCTCTCCACAGGGCAAGTAGGTCTCTAGATTTCCTCTTATTCAGCTCCGGTCACATTAGTCTTTAAGCAAGTGCCTTCGTCTGCCCAAGACCTGTTGGCCTCACGCACGATACTCCTTCAACATCAATTTACAGGTGGCAATTGGATTCTAAACTCGGATCTGTCCGTACACAAAGGAAGGTTGGTACCCCGTCTGACTAGCTCATCAGCCCTACAGTTCCTCTCAATATCCCTATGTCCCGGAACCCACATTAGGCGTACCCTGAATCATTTAGGTCTGCCAGGCAGTCCTAGGCAACCTTTGCTTTCAGTACTACCAAGTTCATTGACTTGATGGCCGCCTGGTTAACCGAGTAGATTTTTATAATGTTTCTTGTTATGTCGTGTCTACTTAAGTAGACGGCTACCACCTTTATAGCTAGGACCTCTGCTTGATAAGCACGGAACGAAAGTTCCAGTTCCAATGAACAGTTATACAAGCCACGCCCTTACAGATATATTCTCTCGACAGAAAACTCCAAAGTCGACTCTATCGTCAAGCTTTGATCCGTCGGTGTTGAAATGGGGTTCCCTCCTTCTCCATGCCACTTCCTTCTAGACGGACTATGTGTCTTGAAGTGCCTATCAAAGTTGAGAGTAGATATAGAGTAGTCAATGTGTTGGATACAACTACACCAGGTGTACATGATAGTCGAGTGCCCACCGTGCTGATCATTCCATAACGCCGTACACTTCAGCCTTAGTGCTGATGCGGAGGCCACTTGTTTCCCTACCAGAGATAAGTTGTAGATAAGTTGAGTATCACTTCTAATTGGGGTTTAGTTGGGCTGATCTTTAAAGCACTAGAAATGCACAGAAAATCTGTTCTTTGGGCCTTGCTCAGAAGCTTCAAATAGCTTTGTTTCTGAGTGGTTGCCCACTACACCAGTATTCCATATAACAATATAAGTCTGACTACGTCATGTCAACTGAAATGACCAACTTTGTTTCCACTCATAATCTGATCGCTTGTTCGTATATGAGTTTATCCAAATAGTTCTTGAGATATTTTAGAATACAAGCGTTTGAATTGAAAATATGAAAATGTCATCCAAATCGCTTCAATCGTTCTTGCTATATTCTAGAATATAGGCTCCTTTGATTCTTGAGGTATTCTAGAAAATATGTAGGCGTATGAGAAGTTCGATTGTTAGTTGTTTCGTGCTGTTCCAGAGACTATACAGCTTATCTGATCCTCATCTTGAGGCAATATTTCCGATAAATGTTTTTGACGGCTTTCCCATTACAAGAAATAAGAACTGATAGATTGAAACAAGAATGAGTTGACTAATAGTTCGAAGGACGTATATCTATACATCAATACCTTCGGACAGAGGGACATCGCTGAATCTACTCAGGGCATTTATATATATTTCTCCATGTTCATACCTGTACCTCTAAAGACCACTAAAAACTGTGTGCTGAGTGTAGAGTACAGGCAAAAATGCCCCTGTTCGTCTCATTCTGGTCGAAGTTCTTCAATGCTGCTTCAGAGCCAACCCCAAACTATGTTCACTCGTTCGAAAATCGATAAGGATTGTGAAAACAGAAGCGTTTAAAATATGCTGGTCACGCTGACAATTTGGACTGAAGAATATAAGAAGATGTTCATACAAGTAAAACATATTAAAGAGGGCTTTGTGACGGCTTGCTTAACTTCAATCACTATCAATTTATACACCTCTAAGGTTAAACCAGAGGAAAATAGTGGGGCACACTTCATGCGTTTCTCTAGTCGAAGATCTGAAATGCTCATAGACCACATAGAAACGCTCTGAAAACAGTGACCTTCATTCCCAAAAAGCAATGTCACTTATATGAGTCAGACAGTTTCAGTTCAGTGACCATCATCCAAATAACAGCAACAAGTGCCCGAAAATCATCTCAGAACATTTAAAAGCCTCGTTCAGAAGTTTTGAGTACTGACGCTGACCTAACCTGGAGGAATGTTGTGGGTTTTAACATATCCACTAGTTGGTTCATCCTACTTGGATAACTTAAAATCACCACAAGAGGAAAGTTGATGTAACAAATTCTCCGATCATAGCAAAATATGCTGAAGGTGTGGCATACTTAGATTACAAGAGTGGAGTCACCGAAAAATGTTCAAATATTTAAGCATCTTGTAAAGACTCAGAGAAATATTGCAGTACACCAGTGAAATCCCGTCAGCAGCTCTTTGAGGTATTTCCCTTATAACTAGCACAAACACTCGAAGTAACCAATCTGGTGTGTTCTTAATTTTGCTTTTATCATGCCGATCCACTGAATACGATGTAGCCTACATATGCTTTAACTGCACCGAATCGGTTGTGGCCTACGTATGATTCAGCTGCATCGAATCGGTTGTGGGCAACGCCAACATGACACTAAACCAACCAATGGAACACTCACTAAACACCTGAAATGAAATTAAAGAAATTTCAATTCTCATTCCTTGCATTCTCTCTCATTACTTTCACTCTCTCATTGCTTGGATTCTCTCATTCCTTGGATTAGCTGAAACTTTGACATAAGTTTTCCTAATCAACTTTTCAGTTCTCTTTGAATTAGTGGATTCACAGCAACCCTCCTCCCCTGCGATCTGTGCCATCTTTCATCCTTCTTCTCGGCTCCAATTTTTTTCAATTTCTTTTCCTTCGCTCTATTATTTCTATTCTCGTTGAAGCAGGGCACAAAAAATAGACAACTGAAACCATTCTGTAGCACAACTACTTTATCCTAGATTCAATTAAAGCATTCCCCTCTGTCAAAGCAATCACTTGGAATGCTTGAAGTGTGTCCTCCCAGAACGCAGAGGCAATGTTTACTTTGTAGAGTTCTTGGTGGCTTCTACTTAGTTAACATTTTGCAAAGGATATAATAAACTTTGTCTCCTTTTTCTCTGCGACAGAATTCATCCACAGAAATGTTTCATTAAGTGCATTAGAATTTCTGAAAGGATCTGTCTGCGGCCCTTTCAGCCTGCTCAGACCACCTTGCTTACCTTTGGCGATTTCTCAAGTCCGCGCGATGCTCGAACATCATGACTGCTAAGGGGCCTTCCGGTGGTCGCAGCTCCTGTGAAGTTCTTATATAGAGATAGGCCATGAGTATGGACGGCGCACAGTACCTGCGGGAAACAGTTCATGTTCAGTTATCACAATCAGACAAAGTGGGAGCAAAAAGAAAAATGAAAAGAAAACAAAATGAACGAAACGAAACGAAACGAGTGAAATGAAAGAACACACCGAGTGAAGTGTTTCAAGGAAATTAAATGTAAATAGCTCGCAGATTTGTGTAAGACAGTGTAAAGCCCAGCGCAGCCCAGCCTAGTGCTGGCAGTTCGAGTTTCCGTGTACATTTCAACAGCCTGCTGGGGGTACATAAACAAGAGTGTTAATGTCAGTCGCTTTAGTGGGAGCAGATTGACAATCCAAGGCAAATGTTGATATAAAACTACTTGGAGAGCACTTCGGTTTCAATTTGGGCGTGTAGCTATTTGCATGAGGAATCTTCGGTGTGTATGAGTGTGAGTTTGTTTATGAGTGTGAGTTTGTTTATGAGTGTGTGTTTGTGTGTATTCGTGTGTATGTGTACTGTGTGTGTCCCTGCATTTATACTCACATTATGATGAACAGACCGCGCATGTATTCGTGCATATCATCCATCAAATTGACGACACACAGTCCAATCCCGTGCAAACGCGGCACATAATCCTGCAAAATAAACAGCAACAAAAATATAAAAATAAGAAAAATATTTTTTAGCAAAAATAGTTTAACATTTAGAATGCCCGAGGCTGGTGTGGGGTAGAGTGGGCTCAAATGTCAGGCAACAGGAATAGCAATTCAATCGAGAGTAACAAGTGATGTTATGCGCCGGCGATTACGCCGTGTGGGCGTAGCCGAACCCAACCACCCGTGAGGGTGTGTTTCTATTTCCAGGAATTCGGTAAAAGCTGCTAACGCGGTTGACAAGCGGTTGATTCGAAACGCATATTTCTGGCTTATCATTTTTCTCTTGTTTGGCTTACGCAGATTAAAGTATTTTTGTATTTTGTTTCGCTTAGAATAGAATAGAAGTGGGGTACACCGGAGAACCACCAAAAAAAGAGGTCTCCAAGCACTCAGGCATTGATGCCCTTTATACTGCTACCTCAGTCTATGCAAAAATTGGTGAGGAATTACACTTCTCAATACTATATAGAAAATCTTAAGACTTGTTGTGTTGGAAGGACTCGCTCGAGCTAGCTCCGACAAGAACAAACCTGCTTTCGACCATCACACTCTTAAGTCAACCACATTAACACCCTTCGAATCATCATGGAGCAGTCGATAGAGTTGAGATCTTTTCTATAGCTACTCTTCGTAGACTTCGAGCGGACTTTCGATACGATTAAAAGAAGTGACTCGTTGCTGTGTTGTCTTCACTCTGCGATCTACTGGACATTTGAGTTTTTTAAAGAACTTCAATCTCAGTTGAGTTTTCCCTCTCAAACTGCTGTAGTTCTTCTTCGAACACAGTTCGATGTTTTTTGACTGGAACACCGATATCTGCGTAATAGTCGATCCCAAAATTCTTCGAGTTGTTTTGGGCGATCGTCTTTTAACTTCAACGTTGAATCGTTGTGCTTGAACTTTGAGCAGTGTTGATCGGATGGATACGCTCCTTGAAGTATTGTGCCCCTTTCTTGTCAGCATAGTATTTTTTGAAGTTGCGGATGAAATCTTGTACCTCATCGACCAAATCATTTTGTTGGATGATAAAATCTTCCCAGCTTCTCATGATGCATTCGTGATGATCTTCTATTACCTTATAATTGGATCGCTGTATTAGTACTCGCTCTTAAACTAGTTACTAGTCGTTGAAAATATCCTGGTGGTTTGCCCTTGCAAAATTCTTGTTTGGATTGGTCGTAGCCTGGATGTCTTCTTGGCGCAGCGCAGAATTTGTGAGCATCAAGGAGATAGCAGCCGATATTGGTGTCTCGCTTACTTGCTTACATTGGGCCAAAGTGTTGTCGAAGGCATCATCACCGGTGATGACACATGGGTCCATGAATATGATATGAAGACGAACCAACAATCATAGGAATGGCGCTGCTCAGACGCAACAAAACCCAAAACCAAAAGCACCCACGACAAAGTCGATCCAAAATCAAGGTTTTCTTGACTGTTGTCCTTGATTGCCGTAATTTGGTCTACTCCGATTTCCTTTCACCAAACCAAGGTATAAAAAAGAGTAATATGTGAGTGTAATACTGAAGCGTTTGAGAGAGAATGTTCGTGGAAAGGGGACGGAATTGTGAAGCAATAACTCGTGATTTATTCCTCAAGACAATGCACAGACTCACACGTATCATCTTGTACGCGACTATTTGACCAAAAACAACATTAACACCATTTCGCGAGCTCCTTATTCACCTGATGCGGCCCCGTTTGACTTCTTCTTGTTCCCCCGTCTCAAGTTACCACTTCGCGGAAAGCGTTTTGACTCGATTGAAGCGATAAAGCAGTATACGC
Source organism: Clusia tigrina (assembly GCA_920105625.2). Classification (NCBI taxonomy): domain Eukaryota; kingdom Metazoa; phylum Arthropoda; class Insecta; order Diptera; family Clusiidae; genus Clusia; species Clusia tigrina. The sequence goes on along the minus strand of OV050033.1, from coordinate 163,846,197 downwards.
AGAAGGACCTGAAGGCCTATGAAAGGGCATTTCAGGCTATGAAAAGTGTTTCGAAGATTGGCAGAAGCGTTGGAATATGTGTATTGATTATTATTATGGCGATTACTGTGAAAGAATAGAATAAATATCTATGAATAATTGAACCGTTTTAGTTTTATTGACAGATTCCGAGAACTTTTTGAACAAGGCTATATGTAGGCAGAGGTATAAAATATATCAGTCTAATCGGTCGTGTCTATGATCGAAAAACATGCAAAGCTCACATTTGTATATGAAAACAGCTTGTTAAATAACTGTATTTCAAAAAGCTCTTCACATAAAAAGCTTCATTTACTAAGTGTGAAAAGCTTGTTAACTCATTTAATTTTAAAAAGCTCCTCACATAAAAGCTGCATTTATTATGTGCAAAAAGCTTGAAAAATTTTGAAGTAGGAAAAAAGCCCGACGAATTACTCGATCACAGATCAGACACAGACAAAGTACAGGAAAATAAGCAAGTGGCGCTTTGAAGAGCTTTTCTACCCAAGCTGAGCTTTGTGTATTTTTGTACTATTTTTTAGAATTTCCATTACAGAGCTGTTTAACTTCCACACTTAGCTTTAATGTCACTTCAACTAAATTCTGTATTGTCTCTTGACTAGTGCCCCGTTGCCAGAGCTCTTACGATGCCCGCTCCCAGTATCTAGGACGGTTTTTTCGATACATTTTTCATTACTAGAAACCTTTTTCATTTCATTCATTTTTCTAATTGCCAAAAATCTGATATTGGAAATTCAGTTGCGTGGCAGCTTTTTAAATTTATACGTTCAAAACAAATTTCAAATTATTTTATCTATTTTGATATTGTTTTCTGCTCAATTAGAGCAACTTTCTCCACAAATCATTTCAGCTTTAAATTACATACAATTTACCAGCCACAGCTGTACAAGAGTCCAAACGAAAAGTTGCTGGCGCAGTGGTTTTCGCCAGACATGAAATTAAATCGATTGTTTAGTACTCAGCCAACCAGGCGCGGTTTAAGGCAAACTGCAGAGGAGGGCCGGAATTTTTTGCATATTTATATAAATATTTTTTCCGCTTACCATGGGAACTGCGGTCTAAGAATTGATTTTTCAGACCCTTTCTAATGACAGAAGAGTCTCGAAATATCTGTTCTTCTCTATCAAAGAAAAGGATAATGGAACATTCAGAGGAGTCTTTCTATCCAGCAGATTTTATCATTATAATAGCATTTGAAATGATCTTTCCGACACTTTATAAGAAGAGAAGAGTCTCGAATTATCTGTTCCTCTATCTATCAAAGAAAAGGATACTGGAACATAGACAGGAGTGATTTATTTACCCCCTAACGTGGGCCTCTTATATTAAACCGTCACTCTCGTCAACCGCTGCGATTAACCCCAAATTCCCATTTCAGGCAATCAATTCGAATGACACACAATACAATGCCTCCAAATTGAAAGGACATGAACAATTGGACAGATAGACAGACCTGTGTCAAGCTTGGTCAATATATTGATTATGTGACAAGAACAATAACAAACAGCAACAACAACCACAAGAACAGTAACAGCAGCAACAACAACAACCTCAACAACGACTACATCGCTAGACAACAACGACCTCTGATAAGCCCACTCATTCATATTTGTATAGATGGAGGTGGCCGCAGTTTGGCAATTAACAGAACGAGCGAAGGTTGTGTTGTGGCATTTCCGTTGGGGAATGGGGTCCTGTACAAGCCACGCGCCACAAAAAAAAAACAACTTTCTTCTTTGCTCGTGCATTAACTTTTCATGTACTATGAAACACGAGTTGACCGGCATGCATCTTTAATTAAAAGTGGCCACAATGTGCGCCACAAACTATCCTAGCCCCTCCCCCCACTTGCGGAACACTATGAAAATTACTCAGTTTAATCCTTTGTGTAATGGAACAAAAAGAATGGGCGTTTTTTCAAAGCAAATTTAAATACGCTTGGAATTCACAATGGCGAAGGTATCAAAAACCACAACCGAAGAATTTGTAAGCGTGAAAGCCCTTAAACTGCTTTTAAGCTTAATATTTGTATAGTTTTTTTTCGGACGCTGCGGAGGCAACAGTTCAAAGCTGAAAAGTAAACTCAACGAAGCGGCCACAGACCCAACTGCAGGATGGAGTCAAGTTTTGGGTTGACGAATCATGGTGGGGTTTAGGGCCCCAACTAGCGGGGCAGCTGAAATGAGAACTGTGGCAAAAGGATAACAACATGAATAGTGTTATGAAAGTGGCGGAATATGAGAGATTATGTGTGCGTGGGGTGCTGTGAATGTGTCGGTGTATATCTCTGGAAGTGTTTACTGTGTGAGGATACCTCTGATGGTGTCTGTGGGTGATTACTGTGTGAGGGTACCTCTGATAGCTGGTGGTGCGAACGAGTCTAGAAATGTGCCAGTGAGAGTGTCGGTGAGTTTTTACTGTGTGAGGGTCTGTGAGGGTGCCTGTGAGGGTGCCTCTGATGGTGTCTGTGAGTGTCCTGTGAGTGTTGGCGTGTACGCTAACAGCCTTACTAGCGAGCGACTGCAGTAACAACAGCGCCCACTACGTAAATATTTGAAGTGCAATAGTTTTGCCAGCTGTCGAGAAAGTTGCGTAAACACCCGTGGGCGTAAAAGCGTCCGCATTCCTTCCCGTTCAGCTCAATTCTAGGATATTTTTTTCTATTTTTGTGTAAGGGAATTTGCAGAAAACATTTCAGCGTAAAACATCGCAAAATGTTGAAAAGAAAAAGCAAGAATAGGCTCAAACAATTCTATTAAGACACAAACCGCTAAATTATTCTAATTTATGAGGGAACAACAAACGGAAAAACGCTGTGCCAAAACTCAGTGGCGTCGTTTAGCGAGAGGAGAGAAATGAAGAGAATTTAAATTGAAACACAAAAGTTCCCTCGACTCTCAATAGTGCCGCTATTTGTAGCCTTTGATAAAGCCATTGAAGGATCCTAATACTATATTCGTAATGTCTCCCAAGAAGTCCAGGAAGAAGTCGCCCAGTAAAGAATTTCTCCTTTTGGACACGTGCAGATCAGCTGTTCTATGGACTCTTGCACCTTCTCATCCATGTAAAAGTGATTTGAAAGGATCTCTAATATCCTGCCCTGAACACCCAGGGTCCAGTGTGCTAATGATGATATCTATAGTCTGCATACATAAAGATACTACACCTCTTCAGCGCCTGACATTGATTTCAGGTCAGGTTTATCTAGCTATTTCCCATCCTGATCCTTCAGACCATCACCTGCTCACTCTGTCTAAGGTTGTTGTGTTTATTTGAAGCTTACTTGTAGCTATGGGATCACTAAAGTCCAACAACAGGACTAAAAGGAATAAATAGGTATTAAAACTACGCGGTATCAACTGACTTTCTTATAGCTATGGGACTACCGAGGTTTGGCCTTGCTGGTTGAAGAGTTAGCGGTATTGCTACCTACCATTAATGTCTCTAGTGTTTCTCGGGGATGGTATCAACCCCACAAATAGTGTCCAGCGGAAATGCCATACTGTTGATATGAGTCTGAGTTACTTTCCAATTTTGCGTGACTTTCCACTCACATGAACAAGTGTGAAAAGCAAGTCGGAAGGAGTTAATGGAGTCTGGCGGACTTCCGCTGCACGCCTCTGTGGCACGCTACGGTTACTCGGGAATACACGCATCAGAGTTTAGCTTTTGCTTACAGCAATTTCCAGCCCAAGAGCATAAATAACAGTTTATTTGTGCTGCCAACGCTGAAGCTCACAGTTTCGCTCAGCAGCAAGGGCCAACTCCACTGAACGAGCGTGAGGTAATCATTCTTTTGTCACAATTGTGACTTTGACGGATGGTGGAAAAAGATACCCCAAAAGTTGGCCAGGAAAGCGCAACAGTTGAGCGAAAATTCTGGAAAAATAACGCAAACGCTTAAACGAAAAACGAACATTTCCACACACGCCTAAAGTACGCGTACAAAATGATAAGCCTGAAAGGATGACGAAGCCAGGTGCAAAATCTGGTTAAGCTGTCGACAATTATTTCAATAAATAAAGTTAAATTGTTGCGAACTTTGCAGGAAACCCCGTTAAATAACAAGCGCAAATATGCTCAATGTAATCCTTAATCCTGCTTGTTAAAGTAATTTCATTTGTGAAATCCTTTAAAAAATCCCATAATTTTATTAACCAACCCACCTGCTGTCCTTGGTAATTGTACACCAATTAAGAGCAAGTAAATCGTTAATTTTAGGGAAAAATTTCCTAATGTTATAGCGTTTAATTCACTGTGGCTTCCCATGCGTCCTTCTTGCGGTTGTCCGTAATAAAGCAGCAATTAATAAAACGAGACACACGCAAAGGTTGCCTTTGGCCCGTCTGCCTGGTGTTACAGCTGCTCGCCTACCCCAACGGTGTGCGTATTTAGCCACGATATTTCCCCGGTTACGCATTACAAAAATGATGCTTCCACCTTAATTAGACACATTAACTGCATAAATAAAGTCTTGCTGTATCCTTAAAGCTATTTGCTTGCGCTCAACTGTTTATGCTGCATTAAGCATGCTTCTGTGTACGCGTTGTTTGTGCCTGCCTCCGCCTGTGTTTGAATTATCAACGATTTTTGTTGTAACAACAATTACAATTACAGCAAAGACAACAGCAATTACAGCAACAGGAGCCTCAGCAGCTGTGGCCACTGTGCCCCTGTTTGGAATTCAATTTTCAGCCATCACAAGGAAAAAGAGAACAAGTAGCTGAGCTTTGTTTAAATTTGCCCAACAAAGAAACATAAGTTTAAAAGGTTTTGTGTGTTATTATATTGTTTGCATGTGTATGTGTGTGGATACGTATTGTTACACATGCCTCAATTTATGCTGAATTTGTTGTATTTTCATTCAGAACTGAAGTCTTTGAACATTTTTTATCAAAGCCAATCGATTGAGTCTGATAATTTATGCAAATTCTCGCATGCAGGCTTTAAGCGTGCCACTCAATAAGTCAGTAATGCGGAGAAATTGAGCACTCTGTATGAGGGGTCGTAGATCTAACTGAGAACATGGGACATAATACTATATTAAACAGAGTCCACGGTCCTCAGAATACCAATAACAGATATAGCAAGTCTTCGTGTCCCAAAGATATCAGTATCATACTCCGAATAGTTCCTTGAAAGCACCTAAAAGAGAAGACCACATAGTTCTGTGATATGATTATGTGGTGTGTATATTAATGTAGTTATAAAGAATCCTGGAGAAATCTCGGAAATTCACCAATCAAATTGCGGCCGCAAGTGAGGCCAATGCTTCCTATGAAGCGTGAAAGGTACTTAAAGGAGACTAGTGACAGGTCTGTGAGCTTCCCTGAGTACACCCTGAGGACACCTAGCAATATCTTAGCTTTCCATATAGTACCACACAAGTGGCCACCAAGTAAAGGATCGCTATAGGTACCAGATGACATTAACATCCCATATGTGTAGAGAGCGAATCGGAGAAACTTATTCCAATTTCTGTGGTCTTCAACTGATTTCCGGACACTAATATTACGAATCATGGCTACCTCTTTAACCATTGCAGAACATATTCGTGGTCCATCTCTTAAACAAGCTGGAATTGTGGTCAGAGTTATGACTGGCCAACATGCTCCCAGGTAAGAGAATAGGTTTCAAATAATGAGTTCCTCAAAAGCTGCATGGACGGGAGAGAGTAATGAAATAACAGACCCTTTACTTATTAGCAAATTGTACGGCAGTCCATGCAAAGTGAAGAGAATTCTAGGTTACTACCAATCAAGGAAGCTCACAAACCTGTCACTGATCAGCTTTAAGTACCTGACACATAGTAACCACTAAGATCGAATAACAGCAATAAGATAGAACAATAAGACTAAGATCGATCAATAGGACTAAAATCGAGCAATAGGACCAAGATTGATCAATAGGACTGAGATCGAACAATTGGACTGAGACGAATAAGATACATATACTGGCTTAAGTGATATTTCGCAAATGAAGCCACCACTTCCACCTTCCTAAGAACCTATCTTAATATTCGCAACAGCAAAATTTCAATTCAAATTCTTCAAATTCGTATGAAACTCAAATCTGGGTCACTAAAACGCAGTGAGTGCACCACATGTGGCCTGCCTACCCCTCGGTGCTTGTTAATCCTTACAAACAATCCTGGCAAGGTAAGGTGGACGTTGTATATCTCCAATCTACCATTTTGTTTGTATATACCGGTTTCATCAGCAGGAGCAGCTTTCTACTTCGACTATAATCGGAAACAATGTGCGCATATTTTTTGTTATCATCAGCAAAATCTTTTGTGGGAATATTAAAATTCCAGAAACGGAGTTTGTACTCGTAACTTACTTTAGGCACAGCCAAGCAGGTGCTCGGCGGCATGAATACAAAACAAAAACTCGATGAAAACATTGCAAAATCCAAAATCGCCAAAAAATGTTATCGTCCTTGATTGTTTATGGCACAACTGCGCTCCGGAAAGGTTTAATACGTAAACAACTGCAGATAGCCTCTTATGCTCAAACACATGGAAATGTTTATGATACTCGTACACTGAAAATTGCCTCTATATATTAATTTTGGGAGTGTGTTGTTCTAGAAATTGAATGGTTTCGTTTTATCCAAGGTTGGGCCAAGACCTCATGATGTACATAGCAGTATAAAACGGAGAAATAGGAGGAGTACATACACATACAATCTGAAAGCTGAATAATAATTAGAGTTTAATAGTTGCAAAATATACTCGTAAATATTGTTAAGAAAATTAGTTTTCAATTCGATCACTGGATTGTTTAAACTAGTACCAAATATTCGCTTTCATTATTTAGTTTTAATACAAGCAGACAGATTTTAAGAAACCTTTAGATAAGCTGGGCCAGGACCTTCTCTCCGAACTATTTGATGGTAATTTGATAAATTAGCCTGGGGTAAAGAGTATCCTTCTAACCCAACTTCACCCTTGATGTGGTGATTGGTATTCAAATTACTTCTTCAACTCCTCCTGAAACCCTTCAAATTACCTCAATTACTCAAATTGTTCTTCATACTAACAGCATTCTAGAAGTATTCTATAGACACCCGGACAATCCATCTAGCCTGTATAAAATATTAGAACTGGCCACATCAATGGCCAAAACTAAGGATATTATAACAATATTTTGTATAAACACTTCATTTATCTACATTTGCGTCCGCCTAATATACTGTTGCAGGTTCAACCACACTGATGAGCTTCTCAGCTTTCGTTTGACCACGAAACCACAATCCGAATACAAATAGTCTACCAAAATGTGGGAGTACGAACAAAAATATGCCTTGTTTATAGTGCAACTTCCCACTATTAGCTTTGAAATCAGCCTCATCAAATGCATGTCCAATGCAGCTACGTGATTACGTGCTCGCTTTACCCACTCTGCGCGTGCCTCCTTTATTTACTAATAGCACCATCAACAGTGCCACAAATACTGACTGCACTTCCCGCTTCTGTTGTTCGACCATGCACGAAACCCCGCTGCGGTGCTGGGATTCGGTGTGTATTTTCAATCACTGCATTAAGAGCAGTTTGCACCGCAGTGCATGCTGTGATGGAGGCGGCAAACGCACACCCACCACACCCACACCGCTGGCAGAACTCTGAACCAAGCACTCAGCAGGTGTTCACTGGAGTCGCAATGGTGTTTGTTTATGAATTGAAATAGAATACAAAATGTAGCTGCAGTTCAGCAATTACGAGTGTACAAGAGCAAATCAAATGAAATTCTTTTCGAAGCATACTTTTGGGCGCAGTCGAAATATTTTTTCCAACAAATGGAGAGTGGGGTTTTGTACGTTGCTGGTGGTTTCATTTAAAATGCAAACTATGTATGACAACACACACATATACATGCAAGCACACATATACACACATATACACACATCCATGCAGCCACATATAAGCACTCGTGTATTTACAGGTATTGTGTTTATTTGATTTGACTTTCATTATATATTTAAATGCTCTTTTGTATTCTAGCGTTGCGCATACATGACTCGTTCAATAATAAAACAGGCCATCGAAATCAAAAACTTCCACTCTCCCTGGGGCACCAGGCACGCCACGGCTGCAGGTAGCAGCGTCGAATTGTTATTTTTTTATTTAAACAAAAAACCGCGTACGTGGCTGCCAGGGCACAACAAAAGCCTTGCTCAGACGAGCGGCGCCATTCATGTGGTTGTCATAGTTTCCGGTTACTGACACAAAAAATCTAATTTCAACCGAAACAAAAGAGGCGCAAAATCTCACCAACAATGTGTCGAAATATTTGTTATCCTATTTTGTTCAAAATCATTCGTGCAAAAAAAGAAAAGTCATAAAATGAGAATGGAAGCAGCGACGAAAATTATGGAAGGTCCTTCCAGCACTCGAATTTATGTTTAAGTAATAAAGCAATGACCTACAATTGTTGACTGAGTCACATACTAGAGATGTTTCCGTTATACTGGCTGACCAGAAATGAGTGTATACAACCTTCAAGCATTCCAATTTATGTTTAAGTGTAAAGCAATGACCCAAAATTGATGACTGAGTCACATTCTTGGGATGTTTCTATTATACTGGCTGACCAGAAATGAGTGTATACAACATTAATTTATTATTTAAGCCTATTCAGTAAGTGAGAAGATCTTCCGTAAGTTCCAAAGTGGCTAAAATCCCAAACGTGTTGCAAAATATTCTTCTATAGACATCAATTTGGCTCATTCCCAGAATCACTATTGAAACCACCACTCTCAGAAAATTTACCAGAATCAACAGAATGTGCCGTAGAATCTCATGAGGAACAATTGTTATTCTCTTTCAGTGGCTGAATTGTCGCAAGATAAGGGAAGCATGCAGTGCCATCTCAGGAACAGGAGACTATTATGTGCTTTTTCTGCAGAATCATACCAGAATCAGAAACGTGTTCTGTGGAATCTCAGGAAAATCAAGCATTTTATAGACCAAAGTTATCCTGGATATCGAAAAATATGGTGAAGAATTTGAGGAACGTGAAACATTGTTCAATTTCAATAGCAGAAACAAACTAGAGTTGGAAAATGATAGAGTGGGATCTCAGTGGAAATATACATATTGTTCACCAAAATCATCCGAAAATCTGGATTATATCATATCTCATATAATCCAGATTTTCGGATGACTTTGGTGAACAATTTGAATATTTCCACTGAGATTCCACTCTATCATTTTCCAACTCTAGTTTGTTTCTGCTATTGAACAATATGAATATTTCCACTGAGATTCCACTCGATCATTTTCCAACTCTGGAAATCTGTATTATATCATATCTCAGTAATATGAAACATTATACCGGCTGATTACAAGAATAATCTCAAAGACACGAAACTATACAGTTCCATCTCTCATGCCAAAATCTAGAAAATATACGGTCGGTTTTTTGGAGAGAAAAACTTTGGAACAGTTGTTTAATAGAATAAGTCGAGAATCAAAAATATATACAATTCAACCTGTAGAACATGAAACGCACTTCTGTTACTTTATGAGAATCATGCCAGACTCAGAAAAATATGCTGTGAAATCCAAGGAGCAAAATACAAGTTTCGATTGGTTGATCAGAATCGACCTGGAAGTATAATAGTGACTAGTCGAACTTCAGGAACATCAAGCATTCTTCAGTTCAAGAATATGTGTATTGTACTCTAAGGAATATGAAAAAGTATCTGTGTATTTCGAAGCATCAAATCAAAGCCACGAATATTTGCAAGGATCAAAACACAACTATCGCTTTATAGACCAGAGCCAATCTAGAAACAGAAACTGAATCTGGAATCGGAGGAACATGAGCAATATTTTATTTCTTTAGTAGAACCATTCCAGAGACAAGAAAATTATTGAGCGGAATCTCATGTTCATTTCAATCAACAAATTATGGAGTGATGTCAGGAACAGGTCTGTTTGTCTGTTTGAATCAATGTAGAATCAGAAAAATATTCTTTCGAATTTTAGGCGAAACAAAGAGTTTTCTATTATTATGCCAAAATCATCGTAGGATTAGGAAAGTATGGACTGGTAACTGAGGAACTAGAGTGCTGCGTTTGTTTTTCAGAAGCATGAAGCATTTCTATTCGTTTTGTAAGCCAGAATCCAGAAAATATGCAGTAGAATCTCAGGAACAAGGAATAAATTTATTTGCTGCTCTTGTTCAATACCGCCATCTGCTCTGAACTACAGCTTTGTACTACAGCTTACAGCTTACAATTATTCAGCATCACCACTCAAATGCTAGTCGCTACGGTTGACTGGGCGTAACCATAGGCATACCCCAAGTCGTTGTGAAATCAACGATTGACCTTGAGCAGGATTTAATATCAAACTGAAGCACTCTCTTCAGCCAACACGGTACTTCTGACAATCATCCAATACATGAATGCATTATAGACACGTGTACTGAAGCGGCAACTTATGGGGGAATTGTTCTTGGGCGCTGTGAAAGGACCAAATGAAGCGCTGCAAACACATTTGTCAGCGGAAGCGTCTGTTAAATTTGGCATTTCCTGTGTGCTCAACTCCTTGCAACATGTTCCACAACTTTAGCAAATAGGGCTGAAATTGTTGTGTCCTTCCGTTTTTGCACGCAGCATAAATCCTGTTAAAAAATAATATGCCAAAGTTCGGTTCATTTGTTCCGCAAAGTGCAATGAACAGAAATTATAGACAATTTTTTTTCTCTTTATTATATTTTCCGCTTTTTTGTTGTTATTTTGCTGGAAGCAAACAAGTGAAAAACTTTAAAAAGCGGATATCCGCCACACGCCTCAGCAAACACCACCCACCGAGCCCGCCACCATAAACGGCACTGCGGCTCACATCTACAACGGCAGCGAAAGTTGACTTTCGACATAGCAAACGAAGAAGAAATAATGAAATGAAGTCGAAACAGCAACGAAGGATGCGATAAAAAAGGAGAGGCAGGGCAGTGCGTAACTTGGGCAATCCTGTCAAATCTGTTTTTAATATACCCCCAGCCATGGTGAATGTCCCTTCTGTGTGTATGCGAATCCATGTAAATTTGTTTACTGGGCTCGCAAAGGCAGTTGGCGTGCAGATTTTTATTTTGTTTATTTTTTCAGTTCGTGTCCTTGCATTTATTTATTAATTTATGCCATTGTTATTGGATTATATCAAATCCAGATTTATTTATTAAGCTGAGAATTCCATAAACAGCTTTTAAGCGGTGCATAATCGAGTCCACTCCTACATAAATTTTAAGTTGAATTTTGAAAGATTTGCAAGAACACATCCTTAAGTGGAATTAAATGAGATTTTAATATACAGAATCCCTAAACGATCCTTCAGACTATCAATGAATTGTAGTCCAAACGGCGGTAAAATAAATCCAGTGACGCAAAACGATGTTGTGGGGAAAGAAAAGTCGACAGAAGCAGATGACGGCATCACAAGAATGATTAAGGACAATCAAGGATGACACGCTTAGAACCCAACTCCTGTATAAAGATCGATTTGGTAAGCCACATGGCACATATTAATACCAGGCCACTGGGAGAAGTTTAGGGGCAGCAGGGAAATGTGAGACCAGATATAACAGAAAATTAAGCAGAGTAAATCAACATTGACATTAAATAAGAAGAGATTAGTAAATGGAGATTCGACATTTATTATTGGAGATCCGAAGATAGACAGGAGATCCGATTAAAGAGTGTGTTGAAGAGTATGAAACGAAAGTGGGTCAAAGGTTCAACGGAAATTGGAACTTTAGTGGTGAAATTATAAAGAGATGAAGTGGGAGTAAACCAAAATTTGAAGAAAGATGCAGATTGAGCAATGAGGGTAAAGCTGAACTCGATTGAAGACACAATGATGAATATAGTTGTAGATTACATTATAGTAAGGAAGTGATGCGAAGCCATATATAATTGAAAATTGGAGATGAATGAATGAATGAATGAATGTCGATGATATGGAATAAGAATCGAATAAGAATAAGAAACAAAAATAATAATGGCAAAACTCAATCGGAGTATCATAGATAGAAATAAAAGATACTTTGCTATGAAATAAAAGATACTTTGCTATGAAAGATCCGTCCCCAAATAGAGTGAACCAAACCGTCATGATTTGGGAGGTTACACTGGAAAACAGTACGAAGAGTCTGGAAACAATGGAAAGAAATTGGTGACAGAGTAAAGTGTATTGGATCCTAGAGAAGACATAAAAGATGAAATTTGGGGAAAATCTCCAGAAACATTAGGAGCAATTGAATATGTATTAAGAAATGTATATGAAATATGATAGGAGAATATGAAATGCAATATGAACTGAAAGAACTGGGGGAATATACAACGAAAAATATATTAAGAGAAATGGAAAGTATAATAAGAACTCTCAAGAAGTGGAAAATATACAACGAAGAATATATTCGGAGAAATTGAAATAAGAATATGAGCTGAAAAAACTGGAGGAATACGAAGAATATACATACAAAGTTCGCTTGGATTTTGGAGATATGACAATAAAGTAAAACACGAAATTTGAGGTAGGCAGAAGTAAGGATTCGAACTACCTGATAGATGTGGAATAATATACAGTCAGGCACATGGATAACTAAAGTTCATATTGGAGATTCACACATGGAAACATACATATGAGAAGAATCTGGTGACATTGAAATTACTCTTAGCTTTCGGAGATATGCTCATGAAATAACAGAGGAAATTCGGTAGACTCAAAGTTTATTTAAGATGAGAACTTACTTCTTAAACAGTAGTAGATGAAAGAATATATAGCAAGGCTAAACTTCATTGGATAATTGAAGATTCACAGTGAAAAGAATATGACATGAAAGAAATTGCAGAGAAGGGTTTAAGTACCATGAGATAAAATAGGGACAAATATAGCGAGAAAAGCAACACTTGAATCGAGTTTGGGCATACGATGATAAAATAAAAGTGAGTTATGAAAATTAAGTGAAGTAAGGAAAGAAAAGTAGGTCAATTGAATCCTAAGCCAAGACTTGATTTCGAATACCATTCGAAGAGGCTCCTGCAATAAAGGAGCAGAGAAGAGAGAGAATGACAGAGAGAGACCGTGATAGTTGGAGACAGTAAGAGTTAAAAAGGTAAGAGAAGGAAGTTAAGAAAATGGAAATTTATTTCGAATACCGTGATGCAGAGAAAGGCTACTTCAATAGAGGAGCAGAGAAAGAAAGGGAGAGAGGGAGTAAGAGACAGCAGAGGGAGGGAGGGAGAGACCGTGCGAGTTAGAGAAGTAGTAAGAGTGAAAAGAGAAAGTAAAGCATGTTAAGGAAATTTAATACTTGCTTTCAAATACCAGGATGCAGAATAAAGCTACTTCAATAGAGGAACACAGAGCGAGAGAGAGAGAGAGAGTGAGAGAGAGAGTGAGAGAGAGAGTGAGAGAGAGAGTCAGAGCGAATAAGAGGTAAAGAGAGGAGAGAGATATATAGAGAGAGTGAGATACCGTGACATTTAGAGAAAGTAAGAGTGATTGTAAGAGAATTAGAAAGTTAGAGAATAGAAATAAGGAACTGGTGAATAATACTTTAGTAGGAAAAGCTCTTCAGGTTTTTTTACCCGCTGCCTTCTGACAATCTTCCCCATCTTTTGGCCTAACATCATAACAAACATCAACCTGTGATGTAGCACAACTGAAATACCAATGCACGTCGAAATCCGTAGAAGGAAATGGTGCTGGCTTGCTCACTTTTTAGGAAGAGCACCGAACGACATCACTCGAAATGCAATCCACTCGAACCCGCAGGGCAATCGGCGGAGAGGCAGACCCACAGTGACCTGAAGAAGTAACCTTGAAGTTGGAATAACTTAAACTAACAAAAGCGGGAGGGTGATCAATAGGTTAGCGCTTGACTAAAGTCAATGGAGAAAATTTGTTGTAGCCTTTTGCTCCCCCGCCGAGATTTGGGAATTCCAAAAAATATAGTAGGGATAACTTCCTTCTTTGATCATTCAGAGCAGTTACAGATCACTGGGGAAACGAGGAGCTTCTGATATAAAGGAATATACTGCAAGAAACCCAACTGGGAACCCTGCGTTTGTATTATCTTTATCTAATGTGGAATTGAAAGTCCTTACAACCATTTTTTGCTATGAGCAGTTCAATGATTTTGTGTCCTCAACTAAAGTTGCCTCATTTTCTTCTCTCACATTTTTTCCTCACTTTCTTTCCTCACTTTTCTCCTCATTTTGTTTCCTCACTTTCGTTCAGTACTTTCTGTCCACTCTACGAGTAACTTGGACTGTGCGGATTGCTCGTAACCAAATTTTGTTGACCGAGAAATTTTCCACATCCATTTCATCGCTGTGGCTCCCTTCCAGAAGCAGGTTTAGAATAATTTAATTTCTCTTTCTGTACAATTTAAATGTTTGATTATTCAATTGCCACAAAAACGTATTTTTATCGAATTCCCCACTACAGGAATATGCTTTAGAATCACTTTAGAAAAAAGAAATGCCTTTGCTGCTCTATTTACTCAGAAAAACGTCAGCAGCACTCTTGTTCCAACACAGAGGAATGGTTCCCGAAGAAGTGAATCAAGCAGAACACGGACCTAAATTCTCTTTTGCCCGAAGTGTCCTGGCAACAACTGCAACAACAACAGGGGCAACGGCGCCAACAATATTAGCAGCATCAACGGTCGTTGTGGTAACACTTTAAGTGACAACATACAAACGCCACTCGCCCGCCTCACTCCTTCCCGCCAGCGACAGTTTCTTTTTCGTGCCTTTTTTGCCCCATTTTGATATTTACACGAGTTGTCACTTTTTGTCTGCTCTCTGCCATTCTTCGCACTTCTACGCATTTATGTTATTCTATTTTTTTTTTGTCCTGCCGTTACACTCGCCTATTATGCTGGAAATTCAATAAATGTGTCAAAAGAAAGCAGACAAAAGTGGCTGCTAACCCAACTTGACAGCTTCATTGAAGCCGAAAATGAAAAAGTTAAGCAAAGTGCGGGGAAAAGCAATTAAGGAGCGAGCAGCGAAAGCCCACTAAAAACAAAAAAGAACGGAGCAAGTGTGCGTCTGTGCGGGTGTAAGTGTACTTGTTCGACAAAGAACCTGAGTTTCCCCTCAGCTGCGCACTTTGTTAGGCGGGCACCACATGGAAATCCTTGCACATCCTTGTCAGAAGTTTCGTTTCCGCCGCATGTGTTGTTTTGCTTTGTTGCCTTAATAAATTTGCTCCCTTCGCTGGCATCTTTGGTTTAAGGTGCACAGGAATCCTTTGGTTTGTTTGAGCAACGCAAACACCACTTTGATTTTAAATCACTTTGGGGAGTGCGCATCACTGCGCCCCAATAGTTCAGAAAGCCTTCACCTGACTCCTGTTGAAAGTTTAAGTCGAAAACAAAAAGTACAAAAAACACAAAAACCATCAGCACACAAGGACTCCTTTGAGGGATACTGAAAAGTTAGATACTTTATATGTGAAAGCAAGGAGTGATCAGCTGGTAGTGCCTAAACCCAGGATATAAATGAAATGTGTGTTTGGTGGGAATGGTGTCCTTATAGGCTGTCTTTGTTATTTATATATCAACTTCACGGATCTGAAAGTGGTTTAAATTTGCCACAAAAACTCGAATTGACAAAGTTTAAAATGCTTTTCTATGTTTCTGTCACTGCTGGTACAGAAATAGAATAGGCCGGACGGAGGGAGGGCGTAGATGGAGATATCCAAGCACTCTAGCATTGATATAAAAGTACTGTAAATATGCTTACAACGGCATTTACGGTCCTATTGCTATGGTATTAGAAGTAAATCCTGTTCATATTCATCTTCCAATAAAAGCTTCACTTAGTCTACGTTTATATTTCACCTCAGATTCTACAACTGAATAGCGAACACTACTCTCTCAGGACATAAATGCATTTATATGTAGAACATAATACTTACCGCTCCTTAAAAAACCTGTTATAGTAAGCTACTCTCTCTCTCTCGTTCCTTATACTAAGTTATTTATCTCCCCTTTCCTATCTTTCGTTCTCTCTCTTCCACTTTCTATACTGAGCAATTTCATTGATAATTCCTGTATATCTTTCTCTCACTCTTTCAATTTCAATACCTCTCTAAGACTCTAGACACCCTCCAACTATTTATCTATAACACTCGCTCTGTCTCTCTCTGTATCTCTCCATGTCTCTTTCATTGTCTACCCCAGTGTCTTCTATAGCTCTCTCTCCTTGTATCTCTGGACACCATTCTGTCTCTCTCTCTCTCTTTCTGTCTGTTTTTATATCTCTCTGAGTCACTGAACAACCCCCACTTCAAAACAATAGACTTACTATAGTCAGCAATTTCATGCTCTCTGTTTCTTTCATTGTACGGCCCACTTTCTTCTCCATGTCTCTCTGAGTCCATGAACTAATTTTTTATAATAAAGTTCTCTCTCTCTCTTCCTCTCTCTACACTCAATAATTTCACTGTCCCTGCCTATCTCACTTTCTCTCACTCAGTATCTGAACACATTCCACTTATAAATAAATTTATTGCAGTCAAGTAATCCTCTCTCTCTCTCTCTCTCTGTCTAACGCTTTCTATACTCCAAAATTTCACTTTCCCTTCCTATCTTTCTATTTCTCCCTCTCTCATATTCTCTCCGTATCTTGCTCACTATCTGGACATATCCCACATATAAATAAACTTAACATAGTTGAGTGATCATTTCTCTCTCTCGCGCGCTATTGCTGACTTTCTGGACATATTCCATGTCTCTACCTATTTCTCTGTCAGTCTGTCTACCAGTCTCCGTACCTCTCCCTCTTTAACTGCCATTTCTGTCAATATTTTCACTACTTATATCATCCCTATCTCTCTGTCTATATCTCTCTATCTCTCTCTCAGTGACTATCTAAACATGTTCCATATATAAATAAACTTATTATATTCAAGTAGTCTCTCTCTCTCTAGCGCTACCGCTGAATTTCTACACATTTTCCGTGTCTCTACATATCTCTCTGTCAGTCTGTCTCCTTGTCTGTCGTCCTTTCCTTGTCTAGCTCGAACTTCAGTCAATTTTTCTCCCGCCTTATACCCCTGCCTGTCTCCCTCTTTGTCTTTCTATATCTCTTTCTGTCTCTATCTCCCTCTATCTCTCTCTCTGCCTCTCTCTCTCCCCCTCTCTCTCTCTCTATCTCTCTCCTCTCTCTCTGTCTCTCTATCTCGCTGTGGTTTACTCTGAATCTCACCGGAAAGTCCGTGAACTACAGGATATTTCCCTCAGCCTCATAGGACTCATTTCTCTATAATACTTCGTTCCGCTTTCCTGGAGGTTGACATAAGTCTCTCTGTCTCTTCCGTTATTTCACTCCTTATTCAACACAACGCCATTTCCATTTATATGCCTATTTTCCCGCCCAATATTTGCATATGATTTCCACTGATTCGCACAATGTCGGCCCCAATTTGCTCGACATCGTGTTCAGTAAATTTATTTAACCCAAATCCGTACTGACAGGCTCGCTACAATTTCAGCTCCCAACTGCGACATGGACTCCCATGTACTCGTAAACTCACTCACGTCACCGCTCCACTGGAGTCTGTCGCCTGCCGTCTATGCCACTGCGTGTAAATGCGTGCCTGGCCACAGCCACTCAGCATCGTGCCATAATTCGTGTTGACTGTGGACCAGCTTGTGGGGCAATGCGCCCGTCTCGAGACGTATATGTGTGTGGATATTTGCGGTATGCCTATGAGTGTACACATGACTGCATCTCCGCTGTCTGTCTATCTCCCAACGCACAACATATATTAAGTGAGGCGCATTAATCCCCCCAAAGTATGCTACCAACGCTGTCAATAGAATTCTTGTGAGTGTGCGTCTGCGTGTGCGTGTGGGTGGGTACGAGAAATGTTGAATTAATGTAATTATTTCCGAGTGATTGAATTTTATTAGCCACAAGCAAAGAAATGTAATAATAAGCTTAAGAATACGAATAATAATAATAATGATTAGAATGTGGCTTCAATTTCGTAGTAATTTTTATGATTGTTGTTGTGACTTTTGTTATTACTGAGCACGCACAACCAATTCAAAGGAAATCGGCCTGAGTCTTCTGCAAGAGTTGTCGTCTATCGCCGTTGCCAGAGAGGTCGTTTTATGTTGTTTTGGTATAGTTATAGAGGCTCTTCTGTTGTTCACAGGCTTTGTTGTTGAAGGGGTTTTTTGAGGACCACAGCTTTCACTCGCTGGTATAGTTCCAACCTATCCCTTCTTTCCCCTCCAAATACATATCCAAAGCCAACCATTTGTCTGTTTCTTTCAGGTTTTTGCATATGAACCTGGAAGCTTCCTTTGGCTTACTCAGGTACCCAAAGATGAAGTCACGACATGCCTTCTTTTAGTCAATGCTTATGAACTGTTTCGACCGAAAATCCAGGCTCAGGATACACATCAGTTTGAGGTTCAGTTAGCATACAAAAGAAACTGTTTGGTTACTACCTTCATGGTAATGAATTCTTTTTTTCTGACTTTGAAGACGGATATTATTACCTGGAAAAGGGAAAAATGATCACCGGGGCATATTATAGAGAGCTGTTGTATCGATTCGAGATCGATTTGATGGAAAAACGACCACATTTGCCGAGGAAAAATTTATCTTCCACACGGACAACGAACCGGCGCAAACACAAAATTGCACGAATTAGGTTACGAATTGCTCCCTCATTCAGCATATTCCCCACATTTAGCCCCTTCGACTCTTTCCTGTCTCTAAATATGAAGAAATGGCTCGCGGGTAAGAGCGATTTGGGTCGAATGAAGAGGTCATCGATGAAATTAATGTCTATTTTGAGGACCGTGGGAAATCGTATTATTTGGAGGGCATCAAAAAATTGGACAAACGTTGGATGAAATACATCGAGCTAAAAGGAGTCTATGTCGTCCAATAAAACGTTTTTTTTTTTGCCGAATAGAGTGTTCCTTATTTCAATTTTCAGTTTCCAGTCATTATTGACCCACCTCGCTACCTTGATATTATATATCTCAGTGATTCAAGGTATAATTCCATACTTCTGTGTTGGCGACACACATCATTGGAATACATTTAAGCAAATTTTTTAATATATTCTATGAATGAGATTCTTATCTAATTGTTCACTTCAGAAAATGATTTATTTTCATCAATGCAAACTTGAGATTTCTTTTAGGGGCGCCTATACATATGCTAAAATATTCATGCAGAAACTTTTATCTGCACAAAAAAAGTGTCGAGCACATAAAATGCAAAAAGTTATTAAAAAGCTACAAGCCATGTTCGATTCACATCGTTATAGAGCCCTATTTTCCAGCAACTTTTCGCTATTATTTCAAAACTTTATATATAATATAATTGACGATATCTGTGTCATTTTCAGTGTCTCCCATGACGGTTAACACACAGCATAATGATGAAAAGCAAGTCATCACACCAGTTCAAAGAACAGGCTGTTCCATAATTAAGCAACAAATGATCAAAATTTTGTCTGGATCCACAGAATCAAACTATTGTTACTCGCTTTGTGCTGTCCCAATCTTTAAAGGAAAGGCATTTTCATGTCTGATCAGCGATAATTCACTCGTAATCCTTTATATTATATATTACGTCTCAGTTAACCCTTCCTGCACCCACACTCTCCACCTAGGTTCTACCGTTTCTCCCTGTGCTACGACTACCCACTTAAAGATCACCTCGCCCTGAACATTCAAACCTGCTGTCAATCTCGTCAGTCGTTCCATTTCTCTCCACAAAATCTGGCAACTCCAGCTCTCTACTGTCCATGTCCAGAACATTGTCACTATGAACATGTGGATCCGTCAACAACCGAGTCTAAGTGTTCGCAACCATATTATTTCCCACTTTCTTATGCTCAATCTGGAAGTCGAGGACTGGAGCCTACAACAACCATCTGGCCAATCACCTTCAAAATTAATGTTACAGCCTAAAAGCAGACTTACTTTGTGTGATCAAAAATCAGACCCTTCAGAATATCTCATTTCAAAAAGTACAACGAACGGGCGTCCTTTATCGATGCTTCATTCCATGCTCCCAATCTATACAACCCAGATATTTGGATAGGATACATTAATGACCCTTTTTGGTCTTTTTTTGAGACGCCTCTGAACAACAAGCTTAAGTGTTCATGTAGGTGTTCAAGCCACACCCATGGTGCAGATATACCACAGATATGCATGCATATAGCAACTATATATGTGGAAGGATTCATAAAAACCTCCTTCAAGACACCTACAAAGATGCTACAATTTTATTAGCAAGTCTTCACAGAGCAGGCCTAACTTCATTTCATGCTCAGAAGCATCCAATCCAATGGTCGAATGTATTTGGGTTTGCGAATCGAGAAAATGTACTTGAATATTCTGAGTGTATTCAATCCACAACTCTGGTCAGTCAGTATACTAGAGGTATACTGGAACATAAGTATGGGAGGATTCAACAAAATCCTCCTTCAAGACACCTACAAATATGCTACAATTTAATTAACAAGTTTTCGTTGGATGCGTCTAATTTCGTTTTGATGATGCTCCTTCCAAACACCTAAAACTATGCCACAATTTTATGAAAAAGTGTTCACTGCACGCGTCTAGATTCGTGTTGCATTTGCAGAATGATGCTCCTTCCAAACACCTAACACTATGCTACAATTTTCTTAACAAGTCTTCATTGGGCTTCTACTTTTGTTTTGGCTTTCAGAGTGATGCTCCTAAACTATTCTCCTATTTTATGAAGAAGTGTTCATTGTATGCGTTTAGATTCGTGTTGCAATATAAAATGATGCTCCTTCCAAACACCTGAAATTATTCTACAATTTTAAGTCTACTCTGCATGCTTCTGCCTTCGTGTCGCCTTCCAGAATATCGCTCCTTTCAAACACCTAAAACTATGCAAAACTTAACTTAGCAAGTCTTCATTGCACGCGTCTACCTTTGTTTTGACTTACAGAATGATGCTCCTTCCAAAAACCTCAAACTATGCTACAATTTTATGAAGAAGTGTTCACCGCACGCGTCTAGATTCGTGTTGCATTACAGAGTGATACTCCTTCCAAACACCTAAAACTATGCTACAGTTTTCTTAACAAGTCTTCATTGGGCTTCTACTTTTGTTTTGACTTACAGAATGATGCTCCTTCCAAACACCTGAAACTATGCAACAATTTTATTAAGTCTACTCTGCCTGCTTCTTCCTTCGTGTTGCCTTCCAGAATATCGCTCCTTTCAAACACCTAAAACTATGCAAAACTTAACTTAGCAAGTCTTCATTGCACGCGTCTACCTTAGTTTTGACTTACAAACTGATGCTCCTTCCAAACACCTAAAACTATGCTACAATTTTATGAAGAAGTGTTCATTACATGCGTCTACCTTTGACTTACAGAATGATGCTCCTTCCAAACACCTAAAACTATGCTACAATTTTATGAAGAAGTGTTCACCGCACGCATCTAGATTCGTGTTGCATTACAGAGTGATACTCCTTCCAAACACCTAAAAGTATGCTACAGTTTTATGAATAAGTGTTCACTGCACGCGTCTAGATTCGTGTTGCATTTGCAGAATGATGCTCCTTCCAAACACCTAACACTATGCTACAATTTTCTTAACAAGTCTCCATTGGGCTTCTACTTTTGTTTTGGCTTTCAGAGTGATGCTCCTAAACTATTCTCCTATTTTATGAAGAAGTGTTCATTGTATGCGTTTAGATTCGTGTTGCAATATAAAATGATGCTCCTTCCAAACACCTGAAATTATTCTACAATTTTAAGTCTACTCTGCATGCTTCTGCCTTCGTGTCGCCTTCCAGAATATCGCTCCTTTCAAACACCTAAAATTATGCAAATATTAACTTAGCAAGTCTTCATTGCACGCGTCTACCTTTGTTTTGACTTACAGAATGATACTCCTTCCAAAAACCTCAAACTATGCTACAATTTTATGAAGAAGTGTTCACCGCACGCGTCTAGATTCGTGTTGCATTACAGAGTGATACTCCTTCCAAACACCTAAAACTATGCTACAGTTTTCTTAACAAGTCTTCATTGGGCTTCTACTTTTGTTTTGACTTACAGAATGATGCTCCTTCCAAACACCTGAAACTATGCAACAATTTTATTAAGTCTACTCTGCCTGCTTCTTCCTTCGTGTTGCCTTCCAGAATATCGCTCCTTTCAAACACCTAAAACTATGCAAAACTTAACTTAGCAAGTCTTCATTGCACGCGTCTACCTTAGTTTTGACTTACAAACTGATGCTCCTTCCAAACACCTAAAACTATGCTACAATTTTATGAAGAAGTGTTCATTACATGCGTCTACCTTTGACTTACAGAATGATGCTCCTTCCAAACACCTAAAACTATGCTACAATTTTATGAAGAAGTGTTCACCGCACGCATCTAGATTCGTGTTGCATTACAGAGTGATACTCCTTCCAAACACCTAAAAGTATGCTACAGTTTTATGAATAAGTGTTCACTGCACGCGTCTAGATTCGTGTTGCATTGCAGAATGATGCTCCTTCAAAACACTTAACACTATGCTACTATTTTATGAAGCAGTGTTCATTGCATGCTTCTAGATTCGTGTTGCATTGCGTAATGATTCTCCTTCCAAACACCTGAAACTATTCTACAATTTTCGTAAGTCTACACTGCATGCGTCTGCTTCGTGTTGCCTTACAGAATAATGCTCCTTCCAAACATCTAAAACGCTGCTACAATTTTCTTAGCAAGTCTTCATTGCACGCGTCTTCCTTTGTTTTGAGAATGATGCTTCTTCGAAACATCTAAAACTATGCTGCAATTTTTTGAAGAAGTGTTCATTGCATGCATTTTCCTTTGACTTACAGAATGATGCTCCTTCGAAACACCTAAAACTTTGCTACAATTTTCTTAAGTCTTCACTGCGCACGTCTACTTTCATTTTGGCTTATAGAATGATGCTCCTTCGAAACACCTAAAACTATGCTACAATTTTCTTAACAGGTCTTCACTGCACGCGTCTACTTTCGTTTTGCCGTACAGAATGATGCTCCCTCGAAATACCTAAAACTATGCTACAATTTTATTAACAAGTCTTCACAGCACGCGTCTACCTTCGTTTTGCCTTAAAGGATGTTGCCATAGCTTCGAATTCTTTTTAGAATTCTATAAATTTTGGGTACTTGTTGAACTGCAGACCGGTTCCTTTTCTCTGATTACCCTATGGAAATACACGAGTCCATATTTTACTTAATTTATTAAGGAAAGTTTTTCGCTTGTTGTTTTTGTGCTGACACATTGACAAATTAACAATTTGGGCTAACGCAGCAAGACTAATCCATGACATAAATTCAAATTGGCGATGTGTGAGGCAGCATAAACAAATCCCTGTGCCTCCACATGAGTGCACATTCTGACAAACACAGCTGGGCTGCTTTTCCCATCGAAGCCATTACGGAGCGCGCATAAATTGAGTGATAAATTTCAACCCACTTCCTGACTGGCGGCATACGTAATGAGCAGGATAATAATTGGCATCAATACGTATAAACGTCAAAATTGAAGGACACCAAAAACAAAGCAAAAAGGGAAAAGTAGGCAAATAAATTTCGCCACAACGCGGGAAGTGCGCAGCGACTTGAGAAGGCAAACGACAGCATTTGTTGTTAAACGGGCTGCGGTGGCGGCAGCAACTCGAAATTGTACTTGGAAAACTTTTGTATCGCTTCTTTTAAGCAATTTACATTGTAGCATGCTTTCAGGCAATAAACACAATTAAAAGTTAATTAAGCAAATTTTACCCAGTAATTCGCTTTTTCTTCTCCCAATTTTTCATTTGATTTTGTTGTTTTTTGGCACTGAAATCTTATTTCGCTGTGAAGCTGTTGCCGGGGTTGTTTAGAGACGCCGCTTTAAGCGCACATAAGCATTAATTTGAGTTACCACATGCCGCCGAAACAGTTACCGGGGGACACATTTAACAACGCGAAAGCAATATATGCAGATGTGCGTTGGGCGCCCGCAAGTGTGCTTCAATAATTTGTGGAAACTGTTCACATATCATAAACTCATGCATGCAGATACTCACCCCGATTTCCACGTATATGGTGTAGATGGGGTATGGTAATGCAATTACCATGCCCGTGAGCCAAGTAGCACAGCAGCAGACGAACGCCGGCAGCCGCCCCCTCAACGGATCGCCCAGCCAGCGCATCCGATCCCAGGCAATGAGTATGTGCGATATCATGGCCACGTGCAACGGAATGTCCTGGAAAATATTAAGTAAGCAAATTATTGGCATTTTAGTGAGACACCAGCGTAGCTTATTATAAACGAAGAAAAAAGTTAAGAAAGTAAAGAGACAGTGTGGATGGTTGGGGAACGCCATGGGCAAAAATAACGCTATCATTTTAAATAACTTTTGTTCATACGCTGGCGCAGCAATTACCATGAAGCTACGCTGAAGAGTAGTAACGATATGAAAACGGAAATTGGGTAAGCCTTTGGGCATAAGTGTAGGAAGAGGGTAAGAAGGAGAAAGCGGGAAGAAGTAAGGAAGAAAATATAAGCAGGATGGGGTGAGCAGGAAGGAGTGAGCAGATAGAAGTTAACAGAAAGGAGTAATCCGGAAATAGAAAGAAGGAATTAGTTAGCAGGAAGAAGAAAGCAGGAATGAGTTAGCAGGAAGGAGTAAGGAGGAAGAAATAGTAAGGAAGGAGTGAGCAGGAAGGAGTCAGCAGGAATGAATGATCAGAAAGAAGTAAACAGGAAGGAGTAAGGAAGAATATATAAGCAGCAAGGGGTGATCAGGAAGGAGTGAGCAGACAGAAGTGAAGAGGAAGGAGTATTCAGGAAGGAGTAATCAGGAAGGAGAAAGAAGCAATGAGATAGCTGGAAGGAATAAGGCGGAAGAAATAAGCAGGAAGGGGTGAGCAGAAAGAAGTAAGCAGACAAAAATAAACAGGAAGGACTATGCTGCTGAAAGCTCACAGCTCGCCTCATCCCTTGCATTTGTGGGGTGTCTATGCAGGCAGTAATCTTCGTCCTTTTCGCTTTTCTCCTAAGCTATGCTCGGTGGAATGCGGAAGTAAGCATTCAGCAACAAAGCAACACCGCCTGACAATGGTTGCGTGCGCCTAGCTGAGCATTCATGACACCACTTGATGCTCGGATGTGCTGTGTGTCTGTGCTGTGCTATGTCTGTGCTCAGCTCCCTCAACCGGCCCCAGCGCTAGCACCAACATTGCCACAGAACATGGCCAAAGGGGCTCCATTGTTTCCGCTAAGTAAGCTGTCACGTCATTCGCTGATATGGAAATTACAAAATTAATTTAATTTAGAGCCCTTCTCGGGCTATTCGTAGGGCTGCAGACAATGCTACATTGCTGTAATATCCGCGAATTGGAGCAGCCATCGATCAATATTATCGACAACATGATTTATGTGCAGCAACGTGAACGAGCAGGCGTTGCAAATGATTTGCAAATAGCGCCATTTTACACTTAAATGTGCTCTTTAAATGTTCACGTAGACGCTGTGCTTCATTTCATTCAGCAAACGCCTTCCAGCCCCGTTCCAGTTGTTAATTAAATTTGATGGCAGTCATCGTCTTACACGAAACTGTCACCCACGCAGCGGCGACAAATCATGACAGCGCAAAAGGGTGAAAACAAATATTTATGTTGTGTCTCGCAATTCAATGACTGTAAATAATGCCATTTTGTGTCTGTCTGTGCGTCAGTCTGGTTGACTATCTCGCCGCTTTATCACACAAAATGCGTTCCGACATGGCACAAAAATAATTTTTTCATTCATTTTTACCCTGAAGGATATTTACGTGAAAAACTTTTGCTTTCAATACCGCCCAAATTAACACTTTCGTGGGGATGAGTTTCGTGTCATTATTCCTGTTTTATGCGCTTAAAAATTTGCTGTGTCGAAGCAACACAGTGTTGTTGTGCCAAAGCTACACAGTGAGGCAACTCTTCAAGGTAGTAATTGGGTCTTTTTTCCTCACATTGCAGCTTAATTTAGAATTTTATTGCTTTTGTGTTGAAATGTTTAAAATCAAAGAAGCGTATAATTGCCCTCTACAGCACCTTGCGCTCTAACAGCTCCACTCTTCGTGGAAGTTTTATTGTCAAGGTGCAGACAGTTAAATAATTTTATTTCGTTCGGCAGTTAAATTTGCGGCCCAGTACGGCGTATGAGTGACAATTGCGGAGCTTACTTTCACTCACAGTGTTTGAAGTGTTTCTTTTGAAAGCGCTTTCAGGCACATTTTCAGTTAAGTGCTGGAGTGTTATAGAAGAGCTGGCGCTAGGTGACGTTTCATATAATGTTATAGAACCGCCGACACTATTTCAAAATAAACCAGTAATTGTTCTTTTGTTGCTACTATTATTTTGAATACAATTGACAATAAATAGCACTATTTGGTGGGCGGAAATTTTTAGACAGGGAATACATTTATTCCGCAGCATTCTTAGTAATCTAATAAACAACACCCTAAAAAACTATATACAGTTGGGCGACACAAGCTGGCCTAAGCCGAAGCTTAAAGTCCCACCGTGGAGACTACCAAAACTAAACAACAAGGTCCTCACTCTGAAAAGCCACACCAAATACTTAGAGGTAAGAGTAGAAAGTAAGCTTTCATAGACGCTCCGCGTGGGGGTAAGTGTAAAGAAAGCTGACAACGCTCTATACGCTTGCAAAGAGATTGTTGGATGTACTTGGGGTCTCTTTCCTTCTCTGATGCATTGGTACTACGCAGCCATAGCAAGACGTATTTTACTCTACGGTATTTTGGTGTGGTGGATGACTATTAGGAAGAAAACCTACTGCAGACCCATGGAAAGAGTCCAAAGACTTGCGGCACTGTGTGTGACGGGGGCCTTAAGGACAACACCAACAGCTGCCCTTAACACTATTCTTAATCTAGACCCAATCGACCTCCTTGTGGAAAGCCTTGCGGCAAAATCCGCGGGAAGGTTGTTGCCCACTGAACAATTCTAACTCCGATCCTTCGGTCACAGCTCTGTAGGTCGAAGTCTCACTGTCAACACGGACTATGTAACTCCTATTCTCCACCTGCGAAAACAAAAAAAAACAACTATTGAGAAGGAGAGATGGCGTAGAGGCATGAATGCTAAATGCAAAACCTTCAACCTCTTCACGGACGGCTTGAAAATGCGGGACGGTATTGGGGCAGGTGTCTACTGCCCCGAACTAGTTGTGAAACAGCCGCTGCATTTTTCAAGCGGAAGTTGTTGCAGCATGGACAGACGCAGAGCTCTCCTGCATAGCAAAAACTGCGATCTCCACAATAAACTTCTACATAGATAGTCAGGCTGGGATCAAAGCTATAACTTCATGCTGTGCATCTTCCAGAAATGTTCTGCAACGCAAAGCAGCAATGGGTAGACTGGCCACCAACCGGAAGCTGCATATCTACTAGGTCCCAGGGCATAAGAACATAGAAGGACACAAGAGTGCGGATGCCTTTGATGAAAGCGGAATCTTACTACCGAACGAGCAAGTAAGTAGCCTACTGATGTCTCTAAAAATGATTAATATAGTGAAGATGGCATGATGAGAAAGGTGGTGGAAAGGTAGAGGAAAGGTGGAGGAAAGGTGGAGGAAAGGTGGAGGAAAGGTGGAGGAAAGGTGGAGGAAAGGTGGAGGAAAGGTGGAGGAAAGGTGGAGGAAAGGTGGAGGAAAGGTGGAGGAAAGGTGGAGGAAAGGTGGAGGAAAGGTGGAGGAAAGGTGGAGGAAAGGTAGAGGAAAGGTGGAGGAAAGGTGGAGGAAAGGTGGAGTATTACCACATATAAAATCGCAAAGCTCATGTGAAAACCCTAGGGCACTCAGACCAAATCGATACTAGCCCTTCAGAGGAAGGATTGCAGAACGGTAGTAGGAGTACTGACCGGTCACTGTCTAACGGCGTTACACGCTAAGAGTATGTGACTCATAAAGAACAATGAATGCTGGAAATGTGGGGAGCAGAGCACAAGGGAAACTTTGGAGCATCTACTAAGCATCTACTATGCACCATATCGAAAACCTGCCTAACACATCTGGGTCCCCATGGTTTCAAGGACTAGAAGAGGTCGCATAATTAGGAACAGTTTCGCTCTTAAGATTTGCTAAGGCAGTCTCTCTCTGTTTAACAATTTACACTACATCTCTTAAACGGATATCCATCTGACACCACAAAGGACCTTACAGGTCTATGTGTGGCATTCACGGCCGACCAGTTTAATCCAGCCTAACCTTAAAGAGCCTAATAGCGTTTCTTTATAGTGCTTTAATACTAGAATACGCTAGAATACGCAAAGTTTTTCTACAGTCAGTAACTCATACTACAAGTATCATGAAATATAATTCTATTATATTCTATTTTCACTGCATGGAACTAATTTCCAAAAATTTGCGCAGGATTCACTTTAAGCCTGTGGAATGTTACTGAAACCTGCCAGGATATCAACATTTATGCTTGAAGTCATTTAATGATGGAGAGACTCATAAATTTAAATCTAAATTACGCCATACTCCCCCGTCTTCCGCTGCTCCAATCAGTTTGTATTCATGAATGGTAAACATAGTCCCTCCAGGCAAGTGCGAATATTTCAAATCACTTTATTGTATTTTATTTCACGACAGCTGCGATTTTGCGAAGAACCGCTCAGAATGCTGGAAATATCGTGTGACTTATCAGCAGAGCGCTGCAGCCACATGCAAATACAAATTGAATTGAGCGCTTGCATCCTGTGCCAATACTGACGCAATCGTATTTATTTACTGCAAACAAAGTGTCAATCCGCATCTGGGATTACTGTGTCTCGTTCATTACTCGGCGTGATGCTCTGTCTCAATGTTTGTCTGGTTGTCTGTTTATGTACTTGGATGCTTGTCTTGTGTGCTGCTACTGCTGCTGCTGGTGCTGGTGGCGGTGTTGTATCACTGGGCTCACATATTGCGGGCACAGCAGAAATTAATGCAAATCGATGCAGTGCGCTTCATGTAAGCTTGGCAGTGAAATAGAGAAATTCATTTGAATTCATATCGATACCCCAGCGATGAGGACATGGTGAATGCGTATCTAAGGCCCTAGCTGTGGACGCAAATATTGCATATTTAATTCATAGAAATGCATCCAATCAAAATAAAGCAAGAGATCAACGTGTCCGAGTCGTTCAATTTAATTGGTATTATGTCCTTCTGCCACATTGTGCATTTAGTTGGAATTTTTGTCATTACACAGGATGTGCGGTGATTACAGTATTGACGCACATTCCCTTTGGGGGGAAATATCAATTCAAATAAATGATAATGGTGGGAAATGGCAGCTAAGCGAAGTCTGCGGTGTCTTGGACACACCTTCATAATGGCTGATAACACAATTACTGAAAGTAGTACACAGCGGTGAGTTTATATCCTGCTGAATCTTAAGCCCAGCCAAGCTGATATCATCCAATTGTGAGCAATTAATAACTAAGGACCACGGATGGCATCACTCCAAAACTCTCATCTAACAGTCCCTTGGCATGAAGATGCATTCGCTTCTCTATGACTATGTTTGGAGTTTCGAAGCCTCAAACCCCACAGTTATTCTGGTTAACATAGCCTCCAGTTTGATACTTTGCGAGCACATTTCTAACTCATTTGAGGCCACACAGACAAGCATTAGCTAAGCTACTCTGGACTGAGTTGCAAATAAGCCCACGCACTTCTCATCAAAATGAGCTTCAGTTTAAGAGCAATTCTCATCAGCTAAGGAGAAGTGAGGTTTAGTGTAAGCAATATTTTCATGCGCAAGTGACATCAAGGTAACATTACGTTGATACTCTTTGTTTTAGTTTAAGCATAATTCTCATCACCTAAGGACAAGTAAAGTTTAGTTTAAATACAATTCTTACCTACTAAGGACAACTGATGTTCATTTTAAGTACAATTCTCATCAAAAAAGGGCAACTGAGTTTCAGTTTAAGCATATTTCTCATCAATAAGGACAACTATATTTCAGTTCAAGAACATTTCTCATCAAAAAAGGACGACTCATCTGAAGTTTAAGCAGAATTCTCTTCAAATAAGGACAACTGAGTTTCAATAGCAGAATAGCAGAGTTCTCATCAAAAAAATTTTATTCTATTCAAATAAGAACAACTGTTGATGAAAACTGGTTCAATTGGTGAGCTCAATTGGAGTTCAACGATTGAAGTTCTCAGCAGCACTTCTTTCATCGTTTCCGCACAAAAGATGACAGTTTAACTTTACTTTATGGCTTTGGCTTCCATCATCCACTGAAGAAGTTTCATTACGAATAGAAATTGTTCTCCCTTTCGCAGAATACGGTCCTTGTTCTGACTATCACCATCTTTAAGTGAGAAAATTTTAGTCAGTACTTGAACAGCCACACCGTGGTATCACAACAGGCCATTAGGTGTGCTCAAGTATGATTTTGGTGACCTAAGCTGTCACTCCTTCATACCTACCTACCCAGGAATAACATGGTGATTGAAGTGATAACAGGATAACACAGAAATCAATCAAGGTAAAAACTGAGGCAAAGATGGAAATACTCCATAGATGAGGATTAATCATCCAAAAATTTGTCACGATTGAGATCAAGTTGATGCGAGCTGCTTAGATTATCACAATCAAGATCAAGTTGGTGTCACAAGCTAGGATATGGCGTAGTTTGGAGGTGCTAAGGTCAGCACTATTTGGGTTCTCTATGTAATAAAATGAGTATTGGAACTCCACTGAAAACTTTAAATTCTTCTGTGTTTTTATTACTCTTAAATCTCTAGGACCGTTTCGGTTTCTTATGGTATCACAATAAGCCTTAAAATGTCCTAAAGTGAGCTTTCTTGAACTAGGCTGCCGCTCTAAGCGATCGCATGACTATTGAAATATTTGTAAGCATCCTGAAAATGAGAGGTAGTATTGAAAATTATTACGAAAAATCTGTGTTCCTTTAGATATTATAAGGAAATAGTCTACTGATATGGCTATTTCGTTATAATATATTAAAGAGTATATAGCAAGGGTAGGTAGGTAGGTAGTAGTGGTCGCCTAGTCTACCAAACGATATGAATAAATATCATTTTCAAACTATATTTAGAGCTTTCAATTGCGCTGCTATTACTATCTGGATATCGAAAAGACTATATAAAGTTAGAGATGCTGTCTGTATCTCTCATCCTGTGACTCCCACTTTGGGTTTTTAGTTCTACTCCTTCGGGTACTATAAAGTAAAATATTTCAATTCCTGTCGGAAGCAATGAAATACAAAAGTTTTATATGGCTCAATTGGCAGTTCATTTGTAATTTGAGAACAGTCATTAACAAATAAGATATACGAGTATAAGCCTTATGGTTGAACTTTTAAACTTATTGAAGTCTTCCAAAGATCTCGTAAATGAATTGTGGTTTATTTAGACTGTGAATTGTTGTTCATAACAAAGTGTTCCAGAAACTCAGCGGTAAAAGCAACTTCAATAAGCAACTACAATTTAAGTTAACAACTGGTATAACTAACCTTTCACACTAACTGAGAGACTACTGAAAAGTGAAAAACTCATTTTGAAGTAGCTTTGAGGAAAATTTCCTGCTTTGGTCCATGGCATGAAGTTTTCCATCCATAATTTTTCACCATAATAATTACCACACTGCCGCAATTTACCACAATTGGTATACTAAACTTCTAAAGCACGTTAATAGTTGAAGGACATTGAAAGGATTTGCTGCAGGCCACAATGAAAACTAACTTAAAACAATGTTTGAAGGTCCGTACGAAATTTTGCCGAAATACCACAAAATATGCACTGTAGTAGACGAAAGGATATGAGCATGAAGGAGGGCACTTCAAGTATTCGACGAACCAGCAAATATTGCATTATAATTCTCTCAGAACACTGAAAAATTATTCAACATTTTAAAGAGCTCCACTTCACAGTCTCGCTTCAAACACGAATAACAATAATTTCATTATTAAAATTGTGGCGAGTGCGTAATGGGGTGGAAACCCCATGTACGGTTACTGCGCATATTACAGTTATTTCAGCTGTAGGTGTGAAGCAATTCAACTGTGGCAAGGACAATGGAGTCATGTAATTCAGTGTGCAAACCTTGCAGCTGTCATGATGCCATGAATAAAGTAGTGACTCTAAATCAATTTTCTCTTGTAATGGGACACTTTTTTCCTCCAGCACTTTTGTGTCAGTGGGTGGCACTTACCGCAGCTCAGAGCAGATGTAGTCATTCTTTGTTCTCCTCGTTTGACTTTATGAATTTATCATCTGCACTGTTAAGCTGCATTGTTAAGCTCGTCAGTCCTTCTCAACTGATAAGCACGCAAATATAACTCATACAGTCACTCTGAGCCTCCTGGCTGACTGCTCTTAGGACTTAGGTGAGCTAACGTTTTAAGTAGATTTTGTTTGACTCAGTAGGAGTGGTGCAGATGTGACAAACACATCAGAGATTTAGGGTAAGTTAAGGATAATTTGAGGATAATTTTTTCTTCCGGCACAAAAATGATAAGAAACAAAACATAAAGGAGACTTATAGGAGAAATATATATGCTCCAATTTGTATTTTAAAGGTGTCCTAGTAGGAGGCTATTACTGTATTATACGCCATTATGTATTTATAAGGATTCCTAGTAAGAGGCTACTGCAGCTTGTGTAGTCTTCGATTGTATTAAGGATATTACTACAGACCACTGGATGTCTGTTAAGTTGGCTATAAAATTGATATGCCAATCAAATATTATTTTCAAAGTACTCGACCGATGTCAAGCCTGTGGTATAACGTATAATGAAGCCACTCAGAAAAAGTCTGTATAACTTTTTAGATTGTATGTGGTGTAAGGTGCAGTAACTACCTAGAAGGACTTGCAGTGGTTTCATCAAATTGATCTTTATGCATATCAGATATCAGGCATAACAGATACATTAAGGCAGGAGGAAAAATCCAGAAGATCGCGCTACTGTGCCTCACTACCAAAACTTAGACAATCCAAGTTCATGATTGTGGACTACAACTCAAAACGTGCAGCTTTATGTCTACAGTTTAGCAAAAACCATAAAAACTCTGACAGGTTACCTCGTTTAAGAGGCCATCTCATGAATGTGGGACTCTCACCAGTAAACACGTGCAGGTGCTGCACGAAGGCAAAAGAAACACCAGAGCACCTTCTAATGAACTGCGAAGCCTTAGCTCGCAGTAGGAAGAAATATCTGGGCATTACTGGTCCGAGGGCAGAGACATTAGAGCAATGAAACCCAACTCAGTACTAAGCTTCCTTAGAACTGTTGGACTAATAGAACACCTTTAATAGGTACATGCAGGAGGAGTACAATAGATCAAATTGTTCGAGGTACATTTTCCTTCTTTATTTCATTCATTGCATTCAAGCATATTAGTGACATAATTGAGAGTAAATAACGTGTGACCTGAGGAATAATTAAAGACCATAAATAGCTTCGGTAAACGGACTCTTAGCAGATCTTTCTAAAATAAGTCACAATATTTTGGACTTAACGACGGTTGACAGACTAGTTGCGGTGATTGAACAATTAGCCAACATTTCTGAAATCCTATTAGAATTCCCTATAATATATATATGGTCCTATGGGTCCGCGGGGAGCAAAGGGCCGCAATAATGCTCCCATAAATAAATCACACTCTTTCACATTGAGGTAGGTTTACCATTTAGTTTCGGTTCTTAGGAGACATTCTTGAAATCCAATTAGAACTCCCTATCATTATCCTTAATATAAATCACACTTCTTTGAGCTTGAAGAAGGATGAAAGCCCAATTTCGGGTCTTAGCAAACTTGCATGAAATCCTATGAGAATTCCCCCTAAATTCTCCCTAGTTTAAAACAGACTCTTATGGGTCTGAAGAAGGTTTACCGACTAGTTTCGGCCTTTCTGAAATCCTATTGGAACTACCTATAATTCTCCCTTATATAAATCAGAGCTTGAAGACGGTTTAAAGACTAGTTTTGGCCTTTAGTAGGCATTCCTGACATCATATTATAACTCCTCATAATTCTCCTTTATATAAATCACACGCTTCTCACGTTGAGGAAGCTTTACCGTCTACTTTCGGTCTTAGTAGGCAATCCAGAAATCGTATCAGAATTTCACCTGATTTCTCCCTAATTTAAAACAGAGTCTTTTGGGTCTGAGAAAGTGTTAACGACTAGCTTCGGCTCTTACTAGAGATTCCTGAAATCCTGTTGAAATTCACCTTAATTCCTTCAAATTTAAAGCACATTCTTTTCAACCCGTTACTATAGATTTATTGGCGTAGTAATTAGCCCACAATATGATATCACGATACAGACCAGTGACCAGGATCGTGCTATTTAACACTAGTAGATTCTTTCTTAGGAGGATCAAGATATTTAGTCGCCTATCTATGTCGACAATTAAACAACGATAGGCCCGTTGGAAGCCAACATTATGCAAGAAAGGACCCCAATCCCCCGAAGAAGTTATCAAAAATTGCACCAACATAGTAAGTTATGTAAGAGATAACTCCAGTACACAAGACAAACAATTGGATAAAGAATTTTTTCATAATAAATCCCATCAAATAATATATCAAAAAAAAAACAGAACCGTTTCAAACATTTAATAATTTTGTTTGTATTTTATACCAAATTAAATTGTGATGTCCTTAAGAAAGTAATAATTCACTTTAACCACACTGCAGCCACAAATAATTCACAAGCCTCCTGTTCATATGCTGTTAAGTTCAAGAAATTTATGGCCACTATAAGTGAAGCAGTAATTGTAGTGGGCGTAACAAAGGCAGTTACTCAGAATAGCGCATGTTTTTCATTGTTCAGTAGCACTCTGAACACGAGCAGCAGACAGGATAAGTACAAATTGATTGCCCAATTCACAATCGCACACTTTACTTGAGTTTCATACTAGTCTCATGTGTTGCTTGAGCCTCATACTAGTTTCACATGTTGATTGAATCTCACTCTAGTCTCTTATGTTGCTTGAGTTTCATACGAGTCTCATATGTTGCTTCAGCCTCATACTAGTCTCTTATTCTGCTTGAGTCTCATACTAATTGAGTACCACTCCCAGAGGTATGCTAAGATTTTCATGTGGTATAGAAATGATCCATGCAAGGAATCTTCGAGATATTTCAAACCAAGCTACAAATGAGTATTGAAAAGAAAGCAACGCATAGTTGAATAGGGGACTGGAACGGGCATGCTCTCCACTTACTGAGTTGCTAGCAACTTCACCAGTAGGAGTACATAATTCGGAGGCATTGCTGGATGTCAAAAGACCCCACCTTCAACAAACTACTAAAGGAATAAATTATTATGCTAATTGGGCAAGTAAAAGTGACTGCTTTCATAGGCAGGTTAATACTACAGCTGAACACTAGAACACTACCTCTGATATGTAATTTAAACGCAATTACTACACACACGATTCCACACGCTATCACCCTCTCCCACCCGCTCGCCCACATCAACACACTCCACTACTCCACTATAACAAGGACTCACTTTTTCGGAGCTGCTCTCGCACCAAAATTTATTGCAAACTATTAACTTTGAAAAGTTGAAATTGCTGCTCTTGGCATGCCCCTTTTTGTGTAATTAACTTTTCAGCAATCAATTTAAAGACTCACCACCCCACTCCACCAATCAAGGCGAATTTCAGTGACCAATTTGCCGGCTTATTAAATTAGTACAGCACGCACATAGTGACGAAAAAAAGGACGCACACTAACGAGCTTTGTCGCGCAAAAAAATATTAAAATAATTAATGGAAATTGCACAGAAGCCGCAGCAGTGCAGCCATTAAGAGCAGCTGCTCCGCACAACCTCAGCCGCGTGAAATGTCTCCCAATCATGGGACGTCAGCATATAAATACAATAAAACAACAACGTCGGCAAACTGTGCACTCACCTGCAGCATGGGCAGGAAGAAGCACAAAAACTGCCCGAATATCCAGTTTTGAATCAACATGACCATCAGCGTGATCGGCAGGACGATGGCGCACTGCACGAAATGGCACACTGCCAGATTGATGATGAACGTGTGGGTGCCATCCTTGCACAAGTGATGATACGCGATGTACGCGATAATGGCCACATTCATGATGATGCCCAGTGTGGCGAGAATCGCGTATTGTATGAGGAAAATCCAATACACCGATTTGATGCTGGTTTTCAGAATAGGACCGTTGAAGCGATCGATGGCCTCGGTGTCGTTGATGTGGCCGGCCAGGAAGTGGGCAATTATGATCAAATACCTGTCGGGCACATCCTTCCACTTGGACTCCAAGTCGGCAATGCTCATTTTCTGATTGCTTGTACTGGCGGCCACATAAAACTCCAGCGACTCCGGATCGACGTTATCGTGGTTGCCGGCGGAAAAGGGACCCATGTTGTCTCGCTAAATTAGAGCACTCGTTTACAGGCAACTGCAAGAAAATGAGGAAAATTATGCATTAAAAACTGTTTTTAAAAATGTTTTTTAATAAAATACAATTTGAAACATTTCGCTAAAAGTTTTACAAAGTTTAAAACAACGCGAAATCAGAGCTCTTTGTTCGATGGTCATATTTGTAGCAATAACACAAACATCCTGTCACTTCAAACGTAATAACTCCGTTTCTATTAGTCGAAATATCATGAAATTTGTACAGGACATCTAGCACATGCAATTGCCAATGGATGATCTCACCTATAAATAGCTATCCTGTTTCCTTTGGAATGCATCTTGTGGTAAATTAACAAGCCGTTCGGAATATGTCAGTTCCCCCAGTAACTCAAAGGCTTCAATTGCCATCAGTCCCTACGGAATTATATCAGAGTTGAAGGATCATCGTGTTCAGATCGCAGATATTCCAGAATTTTCAGTCTACTACCGCAGCCAAGTAAGGCATGGCTGATTCCTACTTATATAACCTTGAAATTGGTATCCCACTGGGAGTAATATGAGCACCACAACATCGGAATAATTTGTTCAGAAAATACTCAGTTTGTACGGAATATCTCTCAAGTAAAATGGATTGCAATCGAATAATAAATTCGCAGATTTCACGGATGCTTCCAAATGGACGGTGGGGTTGAAGCAGTAGTCTTCCCAAAAAAACTGAACAAAAATATATACATCCGCCTCCGTAACTCAGCCAGTGTATTTGAGGTGAAAGTGGAAGGCCAATAGGGAGGCGTGTATGCAACTGGAAGCGTATCATACCTTTAAAGTTAGCGTGGCTATCTTGTAGACTGCCAGCTCGCAATCATGACACTTGATTTGGCCACCTCAATCACAAATCTTGTTAAACAATGCATAGAGAGCGACCAAGCAGCAGTTCGTGAGCACAGTGTTACCTTGATCTGAGTCAGGGACATCAGAATGTAGACTGTAACGAAGAGGCTGATGAGCTGCCCTGAGCGGGATCTCCAATATCGGAGCCTCAAGCTCCTGTTGTAGTAGCATTACTCAGTACAGTTAAGAGCAACATTGCCTTACCATACTTGAGGACCAATCACAGGTGGAATTGGATAACGAAATGCAGGAGCAGCACAGCGTTAGGGCCGACCTACAAGTGGAAGAAGGCACAACAACAATAAGACTTCTTATAAGTTAAGCGTATATTTTCTTGTATCTTTGTGTTAAGCACTTTGTAACGAAAAAGTCTTTTCGCCATTCATAAGTAAGCAGAAATTAACGTTAAAGTGATCTCTCTACTGATATCTTTACTGATCTCTTTAGGGACCTCTTTAGTGATATCTGTACTGATATATTTAGTGATCTCTTTAGTGATCTCTATATTGAAATCTGTAGTGAAATCTTCAGTGATTTCTTTGTTAATATCTTTCGTGATCTTTCTACTAACATATTTAGTAATATCTTTAGTGATCTCGCTACTA
Source organism: Clusia tigrina (assembly GCA_920105625.2). Lineage (NCBI taxonomy): Eukaryota > Metazoa > Arthropoda > Insecta > Diptera > Clusiidae > Clusia > Clusia tigrina. The sequence continues at coordinate 163,808,206 of OV050033.1, read as the reverse complement.
ATCTCTTTAGAGATCTGTTTAGTAATATCTTTAGTAATCTCGTTAGTAATCTCTTGAGTGACATCTTTATTGACCTCTTTTGTGATCTCTTTAGTTGGTTCTTTCATGGTTTCGTTAGTGATCCCTTTAGTGATCTCTTTGATGATATCTTTACTGATATCTTCAGTGATCTCCTTGTTAATATATTTAGTGATCTCTTTAGTAGCATGTTTATTGGCCCCTTTAATGATCTCTTTAGTGATATCTCTACTGATATCTTTAGGGATCTCTTTAGTTGTATATTTAGTTATCACTTTAGTGATCTCTTTAGTAATCTCCCTGCTGATATATATAATAACTCTATAGTGATTAGTCTACTGATATCTTTAGTGACATCTTTAGTGATGTCCTTAGTAATATCTCCAGCGATATCTTTAGTTATAAGTCATTACCGAAACGTCATAAATGTTAAGTCATTGGTAAAAGGTAATGAACATCAAGTCATAGACAAGAATCATGAATCATTTTATCTCTTTTGCACTAATGGACTTAGTTCTGAAATGTGTTGGAATGACATCGAATGCACCTGCAATCTATGGAGGGAAAACAATTGGGGTGTATGCAGTTGTGACTACGAAGAAGCAATATCAGTTTTATAGATACAAATTTAAACTTTTTAAAATGTTGCTAAACTGTGTAATAAGAATAGTTCATTTATTGCTGAAATGAATTCCATATTTGAATTCACAATTAAACTAAAGGGTCAAGAAAGTGTAATAATACAATCCAGTGATGGAACTATTAACAAATATAATTTAAGTAACAATATATTGAGAGCCTGCTTTTGTTGAAGACAACTAAAAATCTGTTTGTAAACTTCATTCTCCTTTCAATAGTTCACATTAAGTAGTCTCAGGACTTGACTCTCCTTTCAATTGTTCATATTAAGGATATTCAGGACTTAACCCACCGTCAATTGTTCACATTAAGTAATCTCAGGACGTGACTCTCCTTTCAATTGTTCACATTAAAGGTAATCAGTACTTGACTCTCCTTTCAATTGTTTATATTAAGGATATTCAGGACTTGACTCTCTGTCAATTGTTCACATTAAGTATATTCAGGTCCTGACTTTTCTGCTTGACTTTCGAGTCCTCAACTATGTTGTCCGTTTTTTGGTTCTATCTCTAAATCACAATCATCATCATCATCATCCCTCTCTATCTCTCTCTCTCAATAGCACTCAATTTACTTTATAGCAGATTTATATATCTGCATATAGTTCTAATAAACTGTTATTATACGAATATACTTGTTTAACAGAGGATAATGAAAAATTGTCTGCTTTCACATTGATTATGCTTACGAACATGTTCGCAAGGGGAAAGTTTTTTGTTTTTATTACCTGCTTAAATGTCCCGAAGGACGCTATGGGGGGAATGAATTTGTCTCCGTCGAGGAAACTTATTCACAGGTTGGTAAGCATAACCGCGAAATTTCTAGTACGCTACTCTACGACAGAGCAGGAACGTTATGAAGAGAGTAAAGTTCTGCTGCAATCTGGCACCCTCGTAAAATTGTCTTCAAATACATTCAATATTTATAGCAAACTATTCATAAGTAATGATATTGAAATGATGTGGTAATATTTTCTTAGTTTAAAGTTCTTAAAGTTCAATGAAGCAATCAATTCTTAAGAAGAACATGCCACCTTCGTTGGTTGAGGTTTTCGTGGTCATGTCAGTGTCAATATCAGAAACCACATCAGAAATATGTTACGAAGAATGCTATTATTTTCTTATTACTTTCGATGAAGTAAGTAGATTATGGAGAATCTATTCGATAATTGTCGATACTCGCATATGATTGAGAGCAAAGAGAAAAGACTCCTCTGGAAACATATCAGCATATAAGCTCAACTCAAGGTTAGACCTCCACTGTAAATATGGTTGAATATATATTGGTGAAGGTCACACTTCTATTGCTAATATATTCTCCTTTTTTAAAGTGTCCCCCAATTAAGTTTATGTATATGGAGAAGTTATTCCACCCTGATAAAATCTCTAATATATTTCCTGATATAATCTCTTATATATTTCTGAACAAAGCCGAATCATTTGGAAACATCTCAGCATATAGGAAAAACCCAGGTAGAGATTAGGCCACAATTGTAAATAGAAGCTTATACCAATGGTTCTTTCCTTCCTCTCTCCTCTCAGTTAGTATATATGAAGAAGCTATTCGACAATTGTGGATACTCGCATTTGATTGAGAACAAAGGGGAAGGACTTGCTTGGCAACACTTCAGAGTATAAACCCAGCTGGGGATGAAGCCCCTTTTCTAAATACTCAAACTATCCAAACTCTTCAAAAAATGCAGATTCCGAGCAAATTCATTTTACATGTCTTCTGATGTTTGTTTTACTTTTTCATTTATTCGGATGTCTGGGCTTCAGATTCTCAGACTTCACTACATGTGATGCATATTTTTCTTTTGAATCTTACCGCATCTGCTGGTGGATTTAAAGTCCTTGCTTCGGCAACGCTATTAACACAGCACAAGTTAAAGGAAATTAGATTTGGTTTTCGCTCCAACAGTGCCGCGCATCCGGAAATTAAACGCTGCAGTTGTGGCACGCCAACCCAGAATCAACCACAGTTGGGAAGAGGGAAAGACAAAGAACAACCACCAACATAAAAACAACACGCTTCGTGAGTGGAGCTGATTGCTTTGGCCACTTAAATCAATCGTCTAGTTTCTTGGTTCAGGACATAAGTTTGCACCATTTGTCAGTTGCTGTCCAAATGCCCTTAGGAGCCTCATAAATGTATAGCCCGCAGAGAAATGTGTGTGCATTATTAGCTGAAGACATAAAGGAAGTGCGCAACAATGATATCTTTAAAGGAATGAGAGGAGCCCTTAATCAAGACCTTTGGCTATTGTCATTGCGTTCTGCGTCAATGCTTGGTGTGGAAATTGTAATCTTCGACCACTTCCTTTCATATTTCTCCAACAAGAGTTGTGAAAGAAAAATGCACGTGAGTAAAATGTTAAGTACTCGAAGTTGGCCACTCGAATCTGTGTCGTGAGTCACAAGGAGTTCATCTAGTAAATCACTAAATAACGTCTAGTAATCAGAGAGGAAGTTGTCCTTTTTGTTCTAAAAGCATAGCGTAATTTTTACTGCTCTTCAACTTCACTTAAAGTCCTTAACCAATTCTGGTAAACGGCGTATAATTGGAGCCGCTTAACTAAACTCTTTAATGTGTGAGTGCCTAAGGCTTTCCAGGCACACCCTTCAGAGCCGAATTCTCTATTCCACACGTCCCAACGGATAGCAGCGGAACGCCTCTTTTCCCACCACCAACACCATAAATTTAGTGGAAGGCATTCAAGGGTTTGTGGCACACACGAGCACACACACACTTACACTTCGTCCACTGACACGCACTGACTCATGTGTGCGCTTACCACGTCTTAACTGCACGTGATTCCTTTCAAGTGAAATTTTCAAATGTAAATTCCAAGCATGTGTGCCACATTTCAATCAACATTAATTACAGTGAGCACTCACTCGCATGTAGGCTCATGTCCTCCGACGATTTGGAAAATGAACAGACTTGGACGAGGAGAAAATGCCCCAAAAAATTGCTGATACTATAAAAAACATTGTTCCTTTCTTTCTCTTGATTTACGTACAAGCAAATTCCACATCGTGCCGCCACTCACAGCCTTTCACACAGCACAGCATTTTCGCCAGCTCAGCTACTGGCCACAGAGGAGTACACTCAGTAGACTGGGGCTGCAGTGGTGCAAGCCCGCCGGGCTTTGACAGGACATGTATGAAAATCCTGCTGCGGCTGTTACTGGTGTTTGTGTTACTTCATTTTGTTTTCTTTTGTTGTTAAGCTGTTCGTTTTTTTCTGACGTTTGTGCCAATTTAGTTCGGAGCGGCAACTTCCGTTCAATTTATTGCCCTTAATTTGTACCGCTTATGTGTGAGCGAGCGTGCGGCATGAGTGAGTGAGTGTGTGTGTGTGTGTGTGTGTGTGTGTGTTGGTGTGAGTGAGCCTATGCATGTGTGCCTTTGTGTTTATGGCACATTGCATATGCGGTTCAGTCAGCAAAGTTTAATGACCCTGCATAAGCGACGTGGTTGGGCCGCAACGAAAACAAAAATTGTTCAACTCTTCTTTAGACCCACTTGGCAAATTTTTCTGTCACTGCCTCGGCGGCTCTTTAAATTTGTGTGGCTTCAGTGGTGCCAGTGCCTGCCTTTTGGTTGGTTGTGTGCTCTTTTTGTGGTATTTTTATGTTTTCCTCTGTTGTTTTTTTTTCAGACTCTGTGGGTGCAGTTCACTTTGCAGCCATTCACCCTTAAACACTATTGGAATGCAGTCGCTGCATACGAGTCGTATGTGAGATTATTATGCTGGAAATGATTTACGAGTATTTCCCGCAAAATATATCTCCACCTCGTAGACGGTGCCATAGCAGAGTGTGTGTGTGTGTGGTACTGGGAGTCCCCTGGCAGCACAGTTCAGTGGCGCTACTGGCTCACAAATTGCATCATTACGGTCTGTGACTCTGCTTTCCTTTGGCTTTGTTCATTTCGCATTAATAATTCATGACGTTTGCAAAAATTGGCTTTCTTTTACTTGTGTTTTCTGTCTGCTTCGGCTCTTATCTGATGCGATCTGGTCTGCTCTGCTCTTTCCTAACCTAGCTAATCGTTGAGAGCGGGTGTCTAGGAAGGTGTCATGAAATATGTGTGTGCATGAAATGTTTGCGTTCTGGTGGCGGTGGAAATCACCTCGCAGCCACCTCACATGAAGGAAAATGATTTATATGGAATTTATGATACAATGGGGCGTATGAGTGACATTTAAGTTTAAATAGATATGAGCAGGATTTTCTTTGATTTTCCAGCTAAAAAACACAAACACTGTTTCTGTTTTTTTTTACAATTTTTATCTTGTTTGTGCTACTGAAGTAATCTCCTCATACGCATTTTAATCGCAGACATTTCATATCTTCAAATCAAAGCAACACACACACATCTCATCAGATATTCACCTGCACCCTCATGTTTGTAGTACATAGAATTCTTAGGTATGTTAACTTTTATAGTAAATTAGCCCGTTTAAATACAGCTCGAAGCATGAAAAGGAAGTTAAAAAGGTTGTGACCCAATTTGGCCCTAATCAAGGCAAGTTTGGCATCATTGACTTTTAATTGACTTTTTAGAGCTCATTTCGGAAATTTATGTTCGAGGAGAAAGTTAAATTTTTGGGTTCGCCGGAAATGAAACGCAATTAAGAATTAATTAAAATGGGGCGATTCAGGGTTTCAGTAAATTATCCAGATTAGTTGACATCCACACAAATGCTGACAGATCGTGCTAATTAAAAGTTAGCACGGAAATAGCTCACAGCATTTGGGATACTAGCATTGCCATCTCAAGTGGAAGTTGTGGCTGTGGAGGAGTAAAGAGCAATAATAGCGGAGTAAATTCACATACGGTTATTCGGGCATTGATACAATATTTGGAGACTCTTGACTGTGAGGAAAAAAGGCAGCACAAAGTGAAAGTTAAACTGCATAAATCCATTAGTGATCCATTTGCACTGTCTCAGAGCATGTGAGTGACAAAAAAATCAAATGTCCTTAGAAAAAGTAACAAAGTTGACATTCAATCTGATTTAGTTAAGTGAAACTGGCTTCTTCTGAGACACATTTTCTTGAAAAGTTGAGAACCTCTGAAACACGTTACGTTGTACCTAAGACAACAGACGTTGCAGGAAAACGTTCGATTGAAAGTAAAATTTAGATTTTTTTCCAGTTGCACCTAATCATCCTGAGCTTCATCCACATTGATATGAGAGACCTGAGGTTTTCACAATGTTACTACAAACATACTACGTTAACTCGACTTCTTTTTTCTTACATTGAATTGAGTATGAGCCGAAAGTTCGTCCAACAAACATATTGATTAATTGGGAAAGATTTGGATAGTGACTGCCAATATGTAGACCAGAGATGAATACATTATGCTAGGCAGCCCTTATTGAAGCATAAGAAGAATAATAAGCAGGATGGGAACCTTGGAGTGCTCCTGAGTTGGAACTAATAATTTTATTTAAAGCCATCCTCTCAGAGTTCTATACATCAAACAATTTTAAATCAAAATCAGAGCAGTGCGGAATTAAATATCTCACTCAAAAAATGTTGCCAGAAGGACATGAATTAGAATGAAAAACTTTGAACACCTCATTTCTAAGTTCTGTCTTACCTCAGGTCCTATTACAGCAGTTGCTAGAAGGATACAAATTAGTATGAAAAGCTTTGAATACCCCATTTCGAAGGACTCTCTTACCGCAGGTCCTATTACAGCTGTTGCCAAAAGCATGTCAATTAGCATAAGAAGCTTTGAAAACCCCATCTCTCAGGACCTATTACAGCTGTTGAAAGCAGTGTATTAATTGCAGGTGAGAGAGCAAAGGAATATTTGAATTCTTGATATCTTGTAGCGGAACTTATTGCAGATTTTGAAAGAATTGTAGTAAATGCTCCAATAAAGAAGAACAAGGATTCACTTAATTTACTTTGGGTATCTAATAAGGCTGAAGACATACGAAATTCACTCTACCCTGCATGCATCAAGAGAATACTCTTGACTTCTAAGTAGTGAAATTTGGCAACTTTATTTTATATACCAAAATATTTTTTAATTAAACTCATAATGGATTCACTTAATTAGCTGTAGAGGCAATTAAAAACCCACTGGCATTACGATTCACTCACTCCAAAGAACTCTCGCCTCACCTCAAGTTAATAAGCTCCTTTTAACACAATCGTCTAAAGGCATAAATTGAACAATTCAGCTGAGCAGATCGTAAAAAGGAGGCCATAAAGAAACTTCAGTCTCCCTCCAACCTCGTATGTATATATAGCAAAATGTCACACGCACTCGAAGACACACAAACCTAATACAACGCACTGGTCCTTAGCAGCCGCTCTTTGCCAGATTTCAAGCCGCACATAGAAGTGTCGGAGGTCCAACACAAGGAAAATGTCGACAATTGAAATGTGCCCAAATGTAAACGGCAACATTGCAGTAAATATGTCTTACAACGGTACAGAGGAACATGCTTAGCTGTGTGTGGGTGTGTGCGTTTGTGTTGTGTGCCTGTGTATTGGTGTGTAGTTATTTTAAAGCATTTGATGATGTTTTCCCATTATTTGCTCGGCAAACGAAATTCCATTTTATGCCCACTTTTACGCACATGCTGCGAGTACTTTATGACAGCGCTGTGAAATGATATGAAAACTGTTTTATGATTAGAAGCCATGTTGTTGTTGCTGTTGTTGTTGTTGCTATTTGCATTGTTGTTATCTTTACTTATGTTGCAGTAAGCCAAGCACGTGCCCGCTCCTGCCAAATGCCTGCTCTAATGCGACTTTTGTGCGTCGCTCTTATTTACGACTGCCATTGAGCGGGTGGCAGAGTTATGCTTGCCACGGGCTGCCACGATTCTAAGCCGGAAAATGAAGACTTTGATTTTGATTTATTGTGTTAAATATATACTGTATATATGTGTAAGTCTGTGTGAGTAAGAAACGCTGCTAAGCAATAAAGAAACCGTTCAACATTAATAGCCTTGTGCGCTGTGGGCACAGGGATTTTTATACTTTATTTATTGTTTTTAATGTTTGTTTTTTACTTGAATTTGAGAAGCTTCAAACTTGCTACTAAACATCTGAAACTGTATACATTTACTGCACTATATCAATCCTTCACTGTGTTTACTTCGTTTATACAAGTTTATCAGCCCTTCAAAGCCTGTCAAGTCCTGCAAAACAAATTGTCGCTGTCAAAGAATGCATTTATCAGTAGGAAAGTTTCCACATGAATATCTGAGACAATGCTAAGGGCTTTTTTGCTTGAATTTCTTCTTTGTTGAGTGTAATGTTCTACCGTGAAGATATCGATATGCATGTTCTGCAAACAGAATTACTGCACGAATGCTGTTTCCTTTGAAAGTCCTTTTATGCTTTGTGTATGCAAGTGTATTCCTCTGTGTTGTACCTGAGCTCAAGTTGCAGAATACTTGGCTGTGAACACAAATGCTCAAAGACTCTGTTAATCTGAAAATTGCACTCCTTTGCATCTTTGCTGATTATTTGAAAATGCAATTAAGAGGGTTTAGCAAAGAGTTACAATAAAGAAGGAGAGAGAGAGAGAACGGAGGAAGCAGGCGGACAAAAGAAGCATCGAATTTCTAAATCTTTGTAACAGAAAGTTAAGCAGTCACAAAGCACTGCGGAAAATCAAACAGGACTATTTGGAGTTGATTGTGATATCTGCAATTTATCAAATGGAAACATGGAACCTATGAATTTAGAGTCCCTTTTGGCTAATAATGGCACAGAGTTCTGATACAAAAGTAAAAGAAAGACGGCATATGGACAGAAACAGAACATATAATATAGACAGAAACTGTAGCAAGGACTAGCATGGTGAGTTCCCAAAGGCATATTGAATAGAAACAGATCATATAGTATAGATAGAAACTATAGCAAAAATGAGCATGATGACTTCCCGAAAACATTTTGAACAGAAAGAGAACATATAATATAGACAGAAACTGTAGCAAGGACTAGTATGGTGAGTTTCCCAATTATTACTCTCACTAATCGAAGATAGAACAATATACCAGAAATGCAGCCGCACCAAACCTCCTCCAGCGAAGATGTCTGGCATTGAAATTAACATATTTAGAGATAGCCAATCTATACTAATATCTCCAAACCCCAGTACTTTCAGAAACAAATCAGTCTGCAACTGCCATACAAACCTACAACAGCCGGCTGAGCAAGATAAGATGTCCTCAGGACAATGGAAACATTAGGACATTGAAAAGTAAATAAATTATCCAAACAAACAGGAGCTGAGTAACCATTTTTAGGAGTACAATGGTCATCAATGCCTGAGTGCTTGGAGACCTCTCCTTCTATGGCTACACCAATTCAATTCTATCTAACCATTTTTAGACCTGAGCATAGCAAGTTTTTTAGAATGAACACAAGAAACAGTTCCCTTAGATGAATTGAGACCACTTACAGAGGAATACTAAAGCAATCAGGGGGTCTTGGATATGGAATAGTAGCATAAAAGAACAAAAGTGAAGAAGCGAAATATTAAAACTGAGAATTCCCGACACCACTAGGCAGATACTGCAATGAATAGAAGCATAAAAGGACTAAGCGTTATTACACATTATACAAAGTAGTTGTGAGCAAGTAGCCTTGCCCATTACATGCCCTGATCATTAGAAAATCACCACAAAAAGTATATCCAACAGTATTCAATCGCCCAGCTCTCAATTAATTGAATGATATAGAACATTAGGTATCTTAGCCATAAGAAAGAGTCTGAAAGGAGTACGAATAATGTAGGAAATACAGGTTTTGTTAATGACATATATCCTTCCAAACGATTCTGTGGCAGATGCTGTTTTTGGCCACCACACAGTTACCACCTCTATGATGGCCAGGATGGTTAGGTTCAGTGGCCCCTGAAAAGCACACTTCGGCCTGGATGTGCCCTGTGTCATACAGTGTGATAAACAAGTCCCCTACATTTTCAAAAGTCCACCCATTTGGAGCTTCTAATAAAGCCATTGACAGAGCTTATATTTTCGTTTCAAATGTCCCCAGGGAGTCCAGAAAGTAGTCACCTAGGAAGTGTTTCCCCTTTTGTGCATTTTTAGATTATCTAAAAGCGCCCCTATTCCTTCAACTGTATTAATTATTACTATTACTGTATTGTTTTTTAGAGGGCCATAAGTCCTCCCTAAACATAAAGAGTAGCAGCACAGTAGTATTGACCTGCTGCTTCCACCCGATCAACGACTTTTGCCCGTGGCTTAGCACTGGTGGCCACCTCTAAGTGGATAGACGTGTAGAGTGAGGGTGCCAGTAAACTTACTACCGAGCAACAACGAAATTAGCAGACGGCTGCAATGTACGAGTGGCAGACAAGTACACTGAACCAGACATCCCATAATCCTTCGGCGTCATTAAATTGTATACCGTTAATATTTATAAAGCAGGTGATTAATAACGTTAATTTTTCCCTTGCATGATCCAATGCCACGTGTTGCGGTTAGTAAGGACCCCAGGCCATGCGAGTACGGAATAAATTAAGCGCATTGCGAGGCATTAAAAATTAAATACACTAAAATAAACTCATTTATGCCACACGTAACAGCAGCAGCCTGCAACGCAGCCTTCACATTAATTCAATCCAATTAACACTCCATTAAGGCGGCAAATTTACTGCACACAAACTTAATTTAAAAACATGCACTCCGCAATTAAATTGAAATGTTACGCATACGCACAGTAGGGCTAAGTGAGTTATAAGGTGATTAAAGCGTTACTAAACCGCTGATGAAGATTTTGTGGAAATTCATTTTACGCTGCAATCCGCTGTTGTTCAAGTTGGCGAAGTTTGCTTCATTGCGGCAACATCTTGGCAACACTCCGAGAACTGCGGCATTGCTGATGTGTGAAGTCTCACAGCTTGCTTTGGAGTTTTTGGCAGTTGAACGGAAGTGCCATATGCAAGTGTTAGGTTATCCTTCAACTGTACTCACCCCAATTCATTCCAAGAAATGAGGCAACCTCTTGAAAACAAAACGAAAGAAGGAGGTTTTGAATTCAACTGCGGTATGAGGAAGAATTAAATGGGTCCACGCCAGTTGTTCGGGAGGAGAATGCAGCACATGTGAATATTTCAGTAAAAATAGTTTTCCTATTTGTGCGACTCAGCTGCTCAACACTAGAGAAGGAAATACTTTCTTTTTTTACTCCTTTGAATACAGCCTTGCTGCTTTGAACACAGCTTTCCTCCTTTGAACACAGCATTCTTTCGAGTTGCTTGCGTGGTAGTCCAGAAAGTTTCCAACTTTTCAAAGTTATTCAAAAGTATTTAATTTCTTCAACTTGGTAAAATTAGTCCTTGCTTCTTCGTTGACTTCTACATTTAATCTAAACCGGTACACTGAAAGAAATTTAGGCAAATTCAAACTAAACCTGTGGTGTAATTAGTCAGATTGCTCAGCTAATCACGTGCTAATGTTCAACTTGAAATTAGGCGTGAAGACGAGAATTCTTATTAAGAATTATTATAATTAAACTTAGAAGGATATTTGCACCAAATCACGCCACTTTTACGCCTCGAATCGTACTCCACTTAAAGCGTAAACAGTGTGAAGATTATGCAAATTATTTCATTATACTTAATTAGTAAAAAGGAGTAAGTTAAATCATTCTACCAGAGGCTTTCTTTACTCCGAGCTGAAATTCGCCTTCTTCCTTTACAGCCTTCTGCCCTGTTTACGTTTGTTCACTTTAATTGGGCACTTAAGTGTGACGAGCCGTATTTGTTACTTGCAGTGCCAGCAGCGGAAATAGTTGCGGCTGCCACGTAAACATTTGTTCCATAAGCCAAACGAATGACTACATTACACCGCAGGTACACTGAAATATGGTAGGCAAATAATAAACAACGGTAGTGTTCGAGTGGCGTGACTCCTGTAATCCTTTAAGAATGTTTAACCATCCAAATTTGTAGGACGAGGTACAAAATTAGCGCACGAAGCGGCTAAAGTCACGTTTTGTTGCTGTCACTACAACTGGAATTATGTCTGCATCATTCCACTTAAAAGACAGGTGAAGGTAACAAATCCCCATAGGATTTCAGCAGCTGTTTCATTTCTTTCGTTACCTCAACCTCAACGTGCTTTTGTAGATCTATTCTGTGTTTGGGGTATCATATACGAATTATCAATATTTTTATATTTCCAACACGAATGTTGCCCTTTCCACATTCATTCAGCAAACTAACCTGTCCAAGGACGCAACCATTTCAACAATTTTCACATTTTTGACATGACACTCTTCACTGCTGGCCCTTCAGCTCAGTTTGCCGGGTTGAAGACAACATTCTACACTCATTGCAGCCACCAGAAAAGAAACCGTTTGTACTATTGTGATGAGTACATAAACTAAGTATTTTGAACACACGCACTCTCACTCACACAGCGAACCACTTCGGCCACTTCGTTGGCATGTGCTGTGGCAATTTGCATTTTGAATAAGCGTACTTGCTGTACTGCTATTCGCCAGCTCTTAACATATTCCGTGTTGTGTCTATTTGCGCATTTATTGGCGCTAAGTGGCAGTGGGGGAGGCATGGCTTAATGCAGCACGTGTGCATGAAAAATTACCATTTCAGTGGAACTCACTGGGAACGCCATTACAATGTACAATTTCTAGGTAAATAACCCGGCAGACGAGCCGGTAGTGATGTCCAGTCGCGGCACTATTTGTACATACCTGTGGGTTACTTGTGTAGCGGAGTAATCAAACTGTAACCTACTTGTGATTTCGTTACCTGGTGACACCTTTTCTCGAGGACCTTGATGATCTGTCTTCCATTAGTATAAGCAAGGTACCAGCGAGATTCTCTTCATCAGCGAATATCACTGGTGAATCACTGGTTCCCTTCTCAGTCCACGGGGACTGCAATGCAAGCTATAAGAATACCGGAATCAGGCTCCTGTGGGTCTCGCCAACGGCCGTAAGGGTGGTCTCTTTATTATTTACAAAGAAGTAGGATCTAATGTCGTCATCAGCTCATATTCAGCACCTTTCCTTTACTTTTGATGCATACAACCACACCTCCAGGATCACAGAAGGATTCCTCTCATCTCACATGTGTCAATGTCCCTTATTTACCTAACCACTGAGTGCTAAGTGAGCCTCAACGTTCAAGAAAAGAACATATCAGGTTGAGAGATAGTTATCAGCCAATAAAGTACAGGCATATTGAGAATTTTCTGGCTCGATACGATCTCAAACACTGACCTGTAGAATCGCTGTAACCAGACACCAATTCGCCTGGAAATCCTGAAAAGCAAATGGGCACGTGTTAAGAAGAGACCAAACCGACATCACCCGCAGCGCAATCGACTGGAACCCTCAAGGCAGCCGTCGCAGAGGCAGGTCAGCACTGGAGGAGGAATCTGGAAGCTGACGTATTCAGGACAAACAAAACCTGGAGCGAAATCAAGAGGTTGGCGGATGACAGAGGAAAATGGAGGAATCTTGTTGCGGCCCTTTGCTCCACCGCAGAGCCAGAGGATCATATATATATATATATATATATATATATATATATATATATATATATACATATATATATATATATATATATATATATATATATATATATAAACATATATATATATATATATATATATATATATATATATATATATATTTAAACATATATATATATATATATATATATATATATATATATATATATATATATATATATATATATATATATATATATACAGGCATACAGCTAAGAGAGAGGCACCTAAGGAAGTTAAAATGTAAGCACTTTCAATAGCCACCCATACATTTGCACTAGTCCTTCCATAGACTTTTGGAGTGTCGTGAGAAGTATCGGAAAGGACCGTTACACTATTCCCATCTATGCTTATTTCATCCCTAATTATCATCATCATCATTGTTGACTCGACGGTCTTAGTTGAACCTTGACCTCCCACATTATCACTAATTGGAGAGCATCATAACAGAAGGATAATAGGACAGTTTCTCATTACTCTATTCACAAGTTTCCAACCATTTTCCCCGCCAAGTACTTCCGAGTAATGTCACCGTGGTTTGCATTCGTTACTTTAGCCTAGTTTCCAACTTCGCGAGGGTACTGCGGTTTTTTATCCTACTCGAAAATTGCACTCTACCCACGCCACTATGGAAAGTTCATGCAAAGTAGAAATGTTCCAGGACTGTGGGTCCTCATGCAAATTCGAATGTGAGTGTGTGAGAATTTGCACTTGCGTCCTGTGAATAATTTCACAGCTCAGAGCATGTCAGCAATTAACCGCCACATGACATATGCCCACGATCGTATCAGTTAATTAAAAATAAACAAGGACTCTGTTGTGAGACTTGTAAAATGCATTTCATGGAAGCCCAGCGGTTTCCTGGGAAATTGTGGCTTGTGCGAAAATGCTGCGTATAATTTTTAAGTTAATAATGTATACAACAGAATTTACAGGATATAGAATATATGAATATTGTATGGAAATTTGCGGTGAGAGATCAAAACATTCATTCATGCAATTCTGAAATTTTATTTCACCATGGAATATTTAAAGGAAATTATGGTTGGGGTGACCAGCTTCTTTTTCAACGAAAGAGACTGTTTTTTGGACTCAATATTTCAAAGTAATTAATGGTGAGGGAGAAAGGTAATAATGAATTGCATATTCTTGTTCCCCAATGTCTGCCTATGAAGCGTGAGATTCTTACTTTTAAGACGATTCTATATAAATGAAGGGTTCTCTATGAATGGAAGTATTTCGTCTTGATTCACGTCGGTACTTTCTCTATTGATTGGAAGGTAAGGTGGGCAGGTTATTGATATCCTGTATGTCTATCAATAACCTGCCCATCTTACCTTCTTATCAAGAGCCAAAGTACCTACATGAATCACGAATAAATACTTCCATTCATAGAGAACCCTTCATTTAGATAGAATCGTTGTCTTCCTTGATTTTTTTCCGTTAAATTTTTGATTTCAGCATCAATGCCATGATTTTAGATTTATATTTTATTTTATTTCCATGTTAATCCGCCTTTAGCACAGGACCAGAGATGATGTTGTTGCCAAACAAAATGATTTAAAATTATTAGTGATAATGAATTATTAATGAAAATCGATTTAAAAAAATTGAATTTGAAACAATTGCTCTTATATCGGAAAATTTACCAGCGCACTTATGTCAATAGCTGCACCAGAGTCCTTGAAATTGGAGCTTGAATTTGGTATTGAATTTGATTATACCCTTTCCATTACACTTCACTGATTCAACATAATCGTTAACATCCTTAACAGAATTCATGGTACCATAGTTTCATCATCTATCTGAACAAATTGGACACTCTTCAGAGAATCGAAGCTCGAGCGCAATTTTCCTCTTAACCAAAAGCAGGCATCCCAGAATTTTAGCTTGTTTGGTTTAAAGATTTGAAAAGGACACAATCACCACTAAAACTGAGGGATGTGGAATACTTTCTTCATGAAAGCCAATATCTCCTCATATTTTGTATTGCATTAATACACTTCACCTCAAGTTCTTTCCACAAAGTGTGCATTTGTTCATGTGGTTCTTAATTAGAAGAGGATTCCATATAATTGAAGGGTATTCTATTTTCAATTTGAACGTTTCATAAAGCATTGAAACACTGACATTCAAATTTAATAGATATAATGATGTTATTCATGATGATATTCAAAGTTGTGAGAATGTCCGGCAAAACAAATCTACCGAATGTAATATATAAAAACTCTGTGATCATACTCGTGGAGCATCCGGCAATGGACGTAAGGATGGTCTCTTTATTGTTTTAATTAAATTAGAACCTGATGATGTCATTAAGCCATATTGAACACCATTCTTCCATTACTATTTATGTCTACAAACACACTTCCTGAATCACAGAAGGATGCTTTTCATCTCCAATCTCAAAAGAACTCCTTTCATCTCAAAATCATCTCCATTATTTACCTATCCACTGAGTCTGAACTGAGCCTCAACGTTGAAAATTATTTTCTTCCTAAAAAGAGGTTTCCAAACGCTCCTCTTCAAGCACAAAATCCTTGTATATTCTAAGCTGTATATGGTCTATATTCAACAGATCTTACAACAACTAAAATCTTACAGATATATGAATGGAAATGCTTACCAATGTGGAGCATTGCCACTGCAAAGAAAGGAATACTGTGAAGTCCTTGTAATTCAGACATATTTAGGCATTTATATTTTTGTGAAAACGTTCCTGAGGGGACTCAGGTACTCAGAACAAACTTTGCTGAACATTTCCGAGCTCTTTTTCATCCATATTCTTATGACCACATTTGAGGTGCCTTCTAGAGTCAGTTCCCTGTTGGTATTCAGTTTTTTAGTTGCTTCTAGTAAGTCTTCTGATAAATTTTCTGATATTATCCTACAAGAAGCCACAATAAACCCTTCTGGAGGTCATTTCTTACTTCCTCTCAGAGTTCGAAATACTCGTACAGCTTTATAATACCCTTTTGTCAAGTTTTTATACAGCTTGCAGCTATATAAGTTGTACATTATATAGTTGGTATCCTCGTTCAGAGTATTCCCATACACATCTTGAATTGTGAGGCAATTTTTTAAGTAACTTTAAACAATCCCTTCCACACTCTTAAAATATCGACGTCGCTGATTTGATTTCTGACATTTCCACTCTAATTCACCATAAGCGCCTGCGATTTGTATACAATGCCAACTGTATTAAAGGATTTACTCTGCCGCTAAGCGCATCAAACAAACTTCAATAAAACGTATTATCCCCTACGCTCAGTTAGTATACACTCACTTACAGTATAAACTCAGTTACTGTACACACAAAGGCACCCACGCACCTCGTATCCTTTGCCTCGCAGGGCGCACATACTCCCATGCTAAGCAGCCTTGTTATTTATAAGCGATTTCACACAGAAGCGCCACTTTTATTGGCGTTTAGAAAGTGTCAAAATGGCCTTTGATTATGAGATTGATTTATGAGCGAAAAGCACTCGAAAGAAAAGTATTAAAGTAGCAGCAGGATTGGGATGGTGTAGCACTACAGCAGCTTTGTATATAAGCACAAGTTTATGTAGTTATGCGTCCTTTTTAGAGCTGTAAAAGACTGCATTATGCATTCAAAGAAGTTTCTGTCACTGATTGAAGGATGATTTTTATAAAATATATCGCAATTCTTTGTCAAATCGGTGAATGCAAATAATTTCTTTTCCCAGGAGATCCTGGACAGGAGTATGATTCTTTGATTACAGTCTTAAGAGTAGTTATTATTAATGATTTTTTTAAGAAGGCAATGAGTCAGCAACGTTCTCTCATTGAAGTCGCAGTCATGGATTTTATAATTTGTAGTGTGGCAATCATTGGCATATGAACGCATTCAGTAGCTTCAGTCGATGTCAATTACTCCAATCCAGTGAAGTCACTGAAGTATCTGAAGTCTCTTCAAATCACTGACGTCGTTGAATTTCACAGTCACTTCGAAATTTTTTGTAATAATTGACCATTAAATACACTATCAATAATTGAAGACTTTTTCAGCCACTGAAGTCGCTGTAGGCACTGAAATCCCTTGAAGTCTGGAAGTATTGTCAAATCTCTGAAATCATTTAATACAGTGAAATCTTTTGAAATTACTAAAATCACTTGAAATCACTGAGGTTCCCTAAATTCACTGAAGACTCCTTCAGCCAGTGAAGTCAGTGTAAACTATTGAACAGTCGGTATAAGCTATTGAAGTCATCCGGAATTCATGTGAAATCACTGAAATCATTTAAATCAGTGAAATCTTTTGAAATCACTGAAATCACTTGAAGTCACTGAATTTCCCTGAATTCACTTGAAATCCCTGGAAGTCGTGGAAGTCATGTGAAATCACTGAAATAATTTAAACCAGTGAAATCGCTTAAAATCTCTGAAATCATTTGAAGCCTGAAGATTTAGATTTCTGAACACACTTTTAATCACTTAAGTCGGGGACTGAGATCCTTTGAAGTCACGGAAGTCATGTTAAATTTGCTGAAATCATTTGAAATCACTGAAGACACTTTCAATCACAGAAAATAGTTACTTAAATCCTTTTAAATCGCGAAAGTTATGTGAAATCACTGAAATCATTTAAACCAGTGAAATCTCTGGAAATATCTGAAATCATTTGAAGCCTGAAGATCCCTTAGATTTCTGAACACACTTTTAATCACTTAAGTCGGTGACTGAGATCCCTTGATCATAGTAAATTCTTTGACATCATTGAAGACAGGAAATCTTTTGGAATCACTGAACTCATTTAAAATCATAGAAGTCTTTTGATATCATTGCAGTCACTGGAAATCATTAGGATACTTGAAATCTATGAAGGCACTGAAAAGCATTTCATTTGTTGGAAGTCATTGCAATCACTGGAAATCATTACGAGTTTGAAATCTCTGACGGTATTAAAATTCATTGCAATTGTTGGAAGTCACTGCAATCACTGGAAATCCTCCAAGATAGGTGGTTATAATCGAGGTCACTGGTAGTTATATCATTAGCTGTGACCTGAAATATCTAAAGTTGTTTGAAGTTATTAAGCAACTTCATATCATTGAAGTGACTTGAAAGATCTGAAGTAGCCTCAAGTCATTGAGTTATTTAACATCATTGAAGTCACTTGAAATCGATGCAGTAACTGGAAGCGGTTAAGTCATTCTAGCACATGGATGTCACTTGAAGTCATGAAGTCATTTGAGACCAGCATTATCGTAAGAAGTCCTTACAGTGGATCTTTGAGACACTTAAGTTAACTTAAATCAATGCTGTCACTTAAAGTAATTGCAGTAGCTTCAGGACATTCAGTCACCCAAAATCTGGAACGTCACTGGAAGTATCTTGTTCTCACTGAAATCTCTTAAAGCCAAAGAAATCACTTGAAATCTCAAACGTCATTTGAGCGCATTGCAGTGGATATTGAAAGCTCGAACGTCTCTCCAAATCGGCTCTGTCACTTATGTTAATCAGTCACCTATAAAAGGGAACGTCACTGGAATAATCGTGCTATCACACTAAGACATCATTTAATGGCTTTGCTTTCTTTAAGTAACGGAAGTCACTCCAAATCATCACAGTCACTTAAAGTAATTGCAGTATCTGCCAACTATAATCTGGGACGTCACTGGCAGCTACTTAATATCACTGGAAACTATTCCAGGCATGTTAAGTCTTTAAAACTGTTAAATTTTTGTCCTTTTCATGCCAACTCAGCTCCCATCCTCGTCTCTCTTTTGTGACAAACGTACTTCCGCCTGATCTAAATTAGCAATTCTCGTTTTCTCTTTTCATATTAAATCCTAGCGTGTTTTTTTCCAGCCAGATACCGAAACAGTTGAACTCCAGTTTCCTGGTAATGTCAGCCACTTTGCTGCATTTAACCTTTTTCCCAACTGCTGCTCGTCCACATTTTTCGTGCATGCCGCTGCCATTGCACTGCTAACCGTGAAGTCAACGAACCTCCTCGCCAGCCACTCGCAAGGGGCGAATGCAAAAAGAGAACTTTTCTATTTGCTGTTCTTTTTGTGGGATCCTTTTCATTTTTTATTGATTCTCTGCTGCCTCACTTAAGCGAGGAGCAAACAAAATAACAAAGAAAGACTGGAAAAAGCCAGTTTGATATTCCATGAGAAAAGCAGAAAATGCAATAAAATTGTTTGAGTTGCAATTTCCGCTTTCAGGCGCAAAGAACTTCAGTTTCTGATCCGACTCCTTTTTTTGCATCTCCTTTTAAATACAGTTTGTGTGTGCATGGAAAATGCTTGAAATATTGAATATCGCTCACTCGTAATATAGTGCAGAGTTTATAGTTGAGTGTGTGTGTGCCACATATGTCTATGAATGTGTGTGTGTGTTTGTACCCTTGCATGCGAGAGTGTTTGTGACTAAAGTGTCACACTGTGCGAGTCTCGAGTGCCAGTTGCTTACACTTCCTTTTCCCTTTCCTTTAGTAAGCGATTATGTGACTCTGCCGCAGCGCAGAGCCGCTTGATTTATGCATGCCCCCGACCTAAATCTAAAATGCTTTTATGGTAATTGCAATAAGTGATAGTGCGATTGGTTGTAATTTTATTGCCACTTAAGTGCAAGAAAATACAAATACACACAAGCACAAAGTAGCACACAATCACACTAACTCTCTCTCACTCGGGCATAGTTGCGTTTATGGTGCCTCGCCAAGCAGGGCAACTTTGAAATTTTAATGTCCTTTGCAGCTGTTTACTTAGCTTGCCGCTCCAACGGTGTCCATCCAGTTAAAGTTGAACTCATCAGATGTCAATCCACATAAATATTTATATTCCAATTTGGTGTGCTTTGCGTTCATTGGAAATGTGCTAAATTGAAGTTAATTTGTGTTTACTACCCACGTACATCGGGGCGTATGAGTGATTGTATCATTCAAATGCATATTTAATGGGCAAATGAAAACAAATGAATTTACACACATTGAAAGTCCAACAATAGGGGGGGGGGGGGGCATGCACACACATACACATACACACTCACACACACACACATCCCCACATACGCCCACGCTTCCTCTCACACACTCATATGTTTAGATCTGCGTACTGCATAGTATCATATTTGATTTTATATGGTAATAAATCAAAGGTCAACATTTAGTAGCATGTTCCCTCAAAGTCATTCATCATTTGTAATCCTTTTGTTTTTGCTTTTGTTTGCTTAAAGTCAGCGCAAATAACTACGCTCACAGACACTTACCATCAGCCCATTGTGTGTTGAGCGCTCTGTACATTAATCAAGAGCACCACATCATCGCCAACACCATCAAAACTAACAATAAAACAAAATCTTTCCATTAACATGACTAAGGAAAATAACCAGCAAAACAATCATCAAAACGTACACACACACACACACGGACGTATACAGTCCACCATACACACACACCCAAGCAGTTAGATATACACATGTAAACACAGAGCAAACAAACAAAAAAACATCCTTAATTTCAGTGCCCCGGCAGAAGTTTCAACACAAAAATTTGCCACATTGAAGAAAAGTATTCCTTCAATGCTCCTTGGTGGCAGGTTGGAGGTTACCCTCCCCGCGTATTCTATAAAAACACCAACACCGTTTGTATGTATGAATGTTTGCTGTGAGTAAGTTTGTGTGTGTTTGAGTGTTTTTGTGTATAAACCTTGTTTTGTTTGTTTTATTTAAATGGAAATTTGATACGGTCTTACTTGCACTTATTTGGCAGACACAAGCTCTAAAGTTGTACTCATATTTACCTTACGGCTTTCACAGCAAACATGGTACGAGCGTTCATGCACCCCTACTGGCAGGTTGTCGTCTTCATGCCCAGTCATTGGTAGATAAGAGCTGCCACATGCAGAACTTCGTATTTCAAACATTTCGACGGAAGATTAAATTCATTTCAATTCGTTTAAGAACCTGGTTTACTGAACTCCGTTGAAACGATTGGGGGAAGTTTTGGAGTTATATGGGAGAATTAAAGCTCTACTAAATAATTGCGCTATCAGCTGCAGTTGGTGTGTTTCTGTCATCGTTGTTTCAGGGAGATCATTTTCGGGGTGACTGCATACTCCTATTTTATATGGGAGTATGCGCATATAAGCTTAGTGTATAGGGAAGAACTTGAAAAGAGAGTGAGTGTCAAAATAATCTGGGCATATGTTTTACTGATCTTCTCGTCCTAGTGAGGGATAAAACTCGAATCTTGATAATGATAGTATATAGTCTATAAGGAAAATCTTGCAAAAAACTCAGGAAGTGAGTTTCAATGTAATCTGGAGGTATGTCCTACTGATCTTCTCGTCCTGTTAGGGATAAAACTCCAATCTTGATAATGATAGTCTATAAGAAAAATCTTGAAAAAAACTCAGGAAGTGGTCTCAACATAATCTGGAAGTATGTTCTACTGATGTTCTCCTCCTACTGAGGTATGATAATCGCATCTGAATAATAATAGTCTATAGTCTATAGGTAACCACTTGAAAAGTGCTCAGAAAGCGAAATTAAAGAGAATCTGGAAATCTGTTTCACGGATCTTCTCGTCCTATTGAGGGATGTTACTCGAATCCAGATAATGATATCGTTGATAGTATGATGATCATTCCCATTATTTTATCATAAGAATGCATGGCAAGAATTATGCCCTTCTCCGTTAAATAAGTACCTTTTTCTACAGCATCAATACCAATCAGAGCTTTTCTACAGGATCAATACCAAGAGTCATAAATTAATTCTGCAGCAACGAAACTGTCACTATTTCCATAAAAGGAGAGATCAGATCCAGCTACAGTTTAGCCCCATTGGGACCATTATTTAGAGCCCCGCTACTTCCCTGCCAGCAGAAATATGAAATGCTACTAACCCAACCAAAGAGTGTGAGGAGCCAGCGCCAAGTATATAGAATTATTTTCAAAGACTGTAGAGGAACTGAGTAAGATCCGAATGAAACCAAAATCTAGAGATACATATAGCATGTAGATTCGTATATAACCGCCAGTGTAAACAACAATAGTGAAATAATGATAGCAGAAAAAATGTAATCAACACCATAAGCAGAAAGCAGTCATCCCGCATCAACCGGTGCCTTTGTAACAGACTGGATACCTTTAGGTAAGATGCTGTTTGATGGTAACACAAGGAAAGTAATCAGCACCATAGCCAGAGGGGCGGCATCCTTCAGCTATCCGTGCAACTGTAACCGCCTGGAATTATTATAGTTTAAATAAATCTGCAATAAGAAATTCTGTGTGAGAATTCCCTACCAGCAAAACCACCCACAGCCAAAAATGGCCATGAATTGGATACATAATGCTTAAATACTGGCTAAAATATTCCTGCCAAACATACCCGCTTACACTAGAGTAGTGAAAATTGGACTGCGAACAAGGCCACGGAGAGTGAAATAAAACTTAGTTCGTAGATCCAAACTAAGTAACTGAAAGGTGTTGTAAAGGACCTAAGACCCATAAGGATATAAAAGATACAAACAAACAAATCTATGGAATATTCACAATGAGTTTCAAAGTGGCAGAATAAATGCCAAAAAATATAGTCTTCCTTACAACCATAGAAAGCAGGATTTAAGGTCTGAATACTTTATCTGACAGTTTGTTCCAACAAATAAACCGAAAACAAAATTTTGAAAAATAGGATGCATTTGGAAGGTACTCTACATATTGAATAAGCTCCAATTCATATATTAATAATTTTAGACTACCAGTTGGGTTGGGCTTTGAGCCGCGGATTCTGGGCGTGGCTACGCTTCCACCTCCATATAGAAGCAACCTGAGCTTTTAATAAAGCAAAGAAGGTTGTTAACACCTGACTTGTATAGATTATATATACTTGTTATGAAGTGGGGTCCTAGTAATCGTTCCCTATTTCTAGCAAAAGCTGGACATGTACAGAAGCGGTGCTGGACCGTTTCCAGTTCCTCCTCGTTCCTGCAGCTGCGACAGAAGTCAATCGCATAGACTCCCATTTTTCTGGCATGATTTCCTATTAGAGGATGCCCCGTGAGAGCTCCTATTAGAGTCCTATTAGAGTTGATATTCTTGGACAGATATAGATTTAGCATTGAACATGTTTGCCTGGCGATTTCGTAGGTTGTCAGAAGAATCTACCTCTAATTGGTAGAGTTAATCAGTGAGAAGCTTACAAGTTGCGAGAGGTATACCCATATGCCTACTAACATTTGGTGCCGTATCTCCCAAGTTGGTTAGCCTTGCAGCTCCCTGGCATATCCCTTTGACCTGAGACTCCAGTATGTGCTGCATGAGATGTACTTTCACAAATACCTGAAATTACTTTTAAATTCGAAGATCCTTAGAATAAACTTTCACCAAACCAACGAACATTTTTTATTTCGTAATTTTTTAACTTCCCTTAGCAAGGCACACGTTATAAAGCACTCCATTCTTGGTTTGCGCATTTTGCCTGCAATATGCGTAAACTACCTGAAGGCAGGAATAATTTTCAAAAAATATTCCAAAGTATGATTTGTGGTATTCCAATTTACTACTTCAGCCATTTGTGGGAAAATGATTTACCTCCGAAATCTGAAATAATGAGTTGATAAAGGTCGATACAAAATTTCCATGAATTTGATACATTTTCCTGCACAGAATTAGTCGAGTTTTCGTAGGCAAACAAATTCTATTTAAATTTAAATTTACCTTACCTAAGAGCAGGGATATGCAAGGTGCTTAGACTCTCATATTTGGAGCCATTTTTGGCAGGGAATATTTTTAGAAATTCTGCTTAAATATGTAAATACACGCCTACGCTCGGATGGTGCGTACGCTCGTAATCTACTTAGTTGAAATTTTAATTTATCCCAGATCAAAGGATATTGATGAGAATTTGTTAAGAGCTCTCAGATAAACAACAAAACAAAATTCCATTCTAAAGAACTGCTCGTCGTCCTGGTTAAGGAAATGCTGATATTGTGGCAAATAAGTGAGTATTACATGAAAATAGCAAATACGTATGTTTTTGTTGTTTTTCTCTCCGCTCTTTTTCTGTTGAAAACGCCCAACAAATGATTTCAGTTTAAAGCCATGTTTGCATATTTGAATGGCATTGTTTTCCTTGCTCGCATAAGCGAAAAAGTTGCTGTTTACATTTGATTAATGCAATCAACATACTCGTAATTCCGCATGAAAATGTAACAAAAACAACGCATTATTTATGTGAGCGCAGAAATAAAAACACTTGGAATTGCGGCTCCAAAGTGTTGCTAAGAAATCGTGCATTTGAGTGTTGTGGTAGGAGTTGTTACTCAGCCCCATGTACTGAAACAGACCAGCTTCCCAGAAGCATATTCCGCCTTGTACATATGCGAATTGGTGGTTACCAAAGGTAGTCGCAGAGATTCGCCCCTACAATTGCTGTGCTCGAAAATGTCGCTTCTTGCGGGTTGTACTGGGTCATGAAGCTGGAGTACTCACATTAGGTATACTGACTGGCCAAAAATTCGTCTGTTTCCAAACAGTTCACAGACAGAAAAACACAAAATTCCGTTTTAAAATTGTGTGCATTCTTTTCCGCTTAAGTCACTCATACGCCGTGTGTGGCAGAAGACTATTTGTTGCTGGTCCTTTAAGGTAAGAGTAGGACTAAATTGCAAATTTTGTGAAGAATTTGATCTTTAAAAGAAGCACTGATATTTCCTTATAAAGAGTATATGGAGATTCCTTATAAAGCTTCAATGGAGAACTAATTGTGTGATTTGCAAGCATATAAAGATATACGAGTATAAAGCCTCAATAATTTCAATGGAGCACTAAAAGGCTATTCCAGGTTCCCATGGAGCTCATTTGGCCACCCACATTTTCAGTTGCCCCTCAGTGGCTCGATGCTTCTGCCACTCAGTGACTCGATACTTCTGCCACTCAGTGGCTCGATACTTCTTCCATCACTCCAAAACAAGTAAAAAAGTTTGCTTGTAATCACTTACATGAAATACACCCTGAAATTGGGCGCAAACAAAGCTACCTGCGAGCACAGGATACACTCACCCACACGCCCACATAGATTCAACCACAGCAAAGAGCAGTGTTCTTTTGTTTGCTTGTAGACCTGTGTAAGTTAATTAGTTAAGTCAACCTGAGGAAAAACGCATAATCAAACATATTGACACTCACACTCCGTCGAACATTAACCACTCACACACTCGCTCCCTCACACACTCACCACTAGCTCACACACTCTTCCTCCCTCACACACTCTTCCTCCCTCACACACTCTTCCTCCCTCACACACTCACACTCCCTCACAATCCCTTACGCAAACACACACACCCGCTCCAACTTACTTAGAGCAAGTTACACGCTTATCCGAAATTGTTAAACAAAGCCTTGAAGTTTTCGTTCTTGACTGGTTCAACACTTTCTGCTTGACTGCTGCCAAAGGATCAGCAGTAATTACATCAGCGTCTAACAAGTTTCACTTTGGAGAGTAATGAAGGACCAGCCCCATGCATTAATAGCAGTGAACTGCACTGAATCCAAGAGGAACGAGCATTGGCATTGGTAGTAGATTCTGTGCTTAATTCCGTTGAAGCGATAAGTTGCTGGATGACACCTGGGAGAATTTAGGTGACAGTTTCTACCTTCGCACGACTGTGAGTGCTATAAACATTGCCCTTTAATTTTTCAGCTAAATAGAAACAGTTTAGAGCTTAATTTGTATATGAATGTTCCATAAATCACCAAAGGGAGAACATTAATCATTGTGAAGCCTAAGGACTCCCAGTATTTATGACTGTTACAAGTTGTTTATTTAACCATTGCTTTTTGGGGATTTTATATATTCACTGTCAACTATATAGCAAAGCTGCATAGTTTATATTCGTAGTTCCTAGTGGGGGAAATAGTTCATGGGGCGTATGAGTGATATTTGTGCTATTACTGCAGCAAAGTAAGAGTAAAAAATTTACTTTATTGTTTGCGCATTCTTCTAAAAGCTTATTATTGTCTTTAGAGGCATCACTAGGATAACTGTGGAATGAATTTTGTGTATACTAAAGCCCCGCCTCCGACTACTAGCGGTTCCAACATGAATCCCGTTAATACAGCTTCTTATAAAGGCTTATTTGTGAATTTAGACGCATCTCTAGGTCACCTTTTGTATGAACTTTCTGTGTAGTAAACCCATTCCTCTCATCCTTGATCGTTTGCATATGAAGTTGATTAATACAGTTACAAATGCAACAAAAATCCTCCTGGCTATTTTTGCTGAAAACATCAAAGGTGCTGGCGTAGGAAGGTGCCAAGTTCAGGAACTACTGAGGATACTTAAAGCTTCAAGACTCTACCGGACCAGATAAACGCTTCTAGGTATTAAATGCTATGCAGGTGGATAAGTCTTTGCTATTGCGAATGCTTTCCTTATTATTTATATACCAGTACATCCTTTTGTGTGTAACAAGCTTTTACTATGGGAACCTAGTCTTAAAAATTGTGTAGCAATTGCACTTAGTATGAACAGAAAATAGTCGACGTCCACATTGCAGCAGTTCAAGACTGAAATTTACCAAAAAGTCCAACAACACCTAATGAACTATAAATCCTTGCGGTTAGGACAATTCCTAGTGACATCAAAATGTCGCCTGTCATGTTAATTGTTTCTATAATGGCAGATCAGACTGGCCAACTAACAATGTCGTCTGCTTTCTCTACGCTCTTTACGCGTTCTCCATCCATTCAAATCTACCGTATTCTTTGTTGGTGTTCTTCCTTGCGTTATCACTTAAAATAAATAACCACAACAAATAATTGTAAATAATAAACAGTTTAATGGGAGACCTCTCCGCAAAAATTCCCACTTCCAAGAAGACGCCTTACGATTTTAGTGCTCAGACAGCTCAACAGAGCTTAAATTAAACATGGCATATTTTTAGGGGCTGCATGAAAAATCTTCGTTTTTCACCCAAATGTGATAAAAATTTCCTATGATAAATTTCCTTCGCTGTTTTTGTAGAAGAAAATTTGTAGCAGCTGCTCAGGAAATACAATCCTGTGAATAATTGAAAGCCTCACTCCTGATACGACTAGATACTTTCAGAGGCGTATCCCTAATGTCCTGCTTATCGCCTCCTACAAAATTGTTGGATATTACACATCCGCATATTTCCCTTCCATCACTTTAAGGAGCATATTTAGTCTTTATTGAGTTCAAACGGAGAGTTCATTTCCTTGCTTACACGCAACTTCCTGACTGATACATCGCACTTAATCATGTAAAACACACGCCACATCTCAGCGTCCTGCTGGCAACGTGTTGCATTATCATTTGACTCCATTGTAGCCTTCAGAGTAACAGCAGTTGACATTTCATGCCGTTAAGCTGACAGCCAATGTTGCCAAAAATGTTGCTAGTGATATATTTTGATTGATTCAATTGGGACGCAACGTTGGGGAGCGAATTAACGAAGCATTACGATTTATTAATAGCACTAATGTGTTACAGTTGTAGTGGCAAATATTGGAAGAGCATTGATTTATCACAAACAGGACATTTAACAGCAGAGAGTTTATCAATTTACTTGGCAATATTGTCACCGTTTTTGCCACATTTGTATTATATGCTTCCACATTGAAAGTTCTATCTCTTTAGCAGAATATTTACTATGAACGTCTCAACTGAAATCCAATATTTTCTAAATAAAGCCTCTCAAGTTAGTTTTTGTGCATCCTCGGTACACTTAAAACCAGCACACAAAGGTTGATAGGTAGGTTTAAGTGGTTGTCAAGAGCTCGAAGACACGCTAAGCCCATGGACAGGAACATTGTGATACTAAAAGGGAAAATGATAAGAGAGTAGCCACAAATTGCAGTTAAACACCTTCTCAGCCTCTCATACTTCCTCCTATCATCCTTCCTCCTATCATCTGTCCTCCTCCCCTAATCAACCCCTCTACTCATCTCCTCATCTCCTCAACTCCTCTCTATTATTTAAACTTTCTCTTCTATGAATACAAATTTCCAAAAGCAAGCAATCATTTATTTCCGACCGCGACTCAGGTCCTGGCATATCAATCCCACAATTAATTATGAATTGTCTCCAGTTGCTTAATTTGGAATTAATTGTTCGTCAGTGAGTGTTTTTCCACTCGGTTAAGTAATAGCCTCACCGCATAATCCTCAATGGCAGCCGTGTACTGTAACGGGAAGGCATTAGGAGTTGTCATGAGCGAGAAATAATGTAGCATACATTTCAGCGCCATGAGGGATTATGTGATTAGCAGCACTGGTGAAAAGTTTTTAATTAAATTTGTCCGGTAATTCAGATGGAACGCAAATTCGCGATCATTTATAATGATGTGTGAATAGTTGGAAATGAACATAAAAAAACTGAAATACTCGTAAGGGTAGAATGGCAGCTGGGGTGGACGGACTTATGTTATGAATGCGTGGTACTGTGAGCACTGCGGAACTGGTACTGCATGAGTTTAAATTCATGTCTCAAGTGGCTTAAAATTAGCTACGGTGGGAGAATAAGTGCCGGAAAGGACGTTGTATAAATTTGTACGCTTCTATTTTAACAGCTTAATTCATTTGAAATTTTCGCATTTTGTTTTATGTATCTTTCAAGCAGGATGCTCGCTTCTACTCCCTGCTTCTGTAACTGTTTGCACTGCAACTTGGTACAACTGAATAAGTTTAGACTTGAGCCGAATGAAACTTTTAATTAAATAAACAATGTTTATGAGGCAGACTTGTTCTGTGAGTGTTGCTACGCATTCAGAAGAAGCAATGGAAATGCCATTTGTGTTCGCATTTTACTGCTCGACCGTGATTCCTGTGTTTGACCAAACTTTTTTAATAAAGAAGCTGCTGAATGAACACTGACGGAAACTTCAAACAATCGCTTCGAATCCTTTGTAAAATGGTAAACTTGTTCAGTTATGCTGAGTGCACATTATCAAACATACCTAATCAATTAAACGGCAAAGGACTCAACGGAAGAGTGAAGATAGCGCCCAAGTGTTGATGTGTTTATTCGTTTAACACGCCGTTGGGGTTTGGAGAGAAGCACACATTTGAACACTTACGAGTATTTCTGAGTAAATCCATCACGTCCTGCAAGAAATAGATACATGATCCGCTTTTGGCTTTGTATGAGAAGCGCTGTGCATATTTAATTAAAGACTTTAGCAGGATTAAATCTAAAATAAAAGAAAGCAGAGAGAAGTTCCTGCATACACACAAAAACACACCCACTCTTACTTACAATATGAGCTTAAGCAGCCCCTCAATGTTGGTCTTAACTGCCCACAACTTTTTCCTTTGCCACCCAGAAGAAGCAGTTTAATCCTTCAAAGGGCAATTGCTGCATTAAGTGGCAGGGAAGACAATATACGAGTACTTGCAAATTGCGCAATCTCGTTTTAATTGGAGTTGGAAACTGTTGTGCGAGTGCTCCGGTTGCGAGTAGGCCGGCGATTACACTGTGAATTAGGCATAGCACAGTAGGTCACATGACCTTCAAGTGAGTGGTGAAACAACGCGAAGATGCTACTGTATGTGGTAGCATTAAGTGTGCTTAAGGGGTGAATGTGCCTTTGTTTGATGTGTGGTGTGATGTCCTTGCAATGAATACGTCTGCCAGTTGGGAAAAGTTTCCGAACTTCTGAGCCACCATAAACCAGACTAGACCATTACTAGTAAATATATATAAAACTCAACTAATTCTGGCACCTTCTGGGATTGGACAACCAATGGGACTGGAAGAGGTGGGATGCGTCAATGATTGACATTTGCTTGAGCATGAATTGGTGGAGTTTTAAACTAGTTGTGAGGATGTTTCAAACCAGTTGCGATTTAATATCGCTCCAACTTCGAATTTCTATAGAACCAATTTCTAAACACAATTAAACCAGTTATAAACCAGTTATGAAGTTTTTTCAAACTAGTTGCCAACCTATGTTTATCCAGATTCAAACGCATCTCGAATTAATTTCATACCGCTTTTAAGCCCCTTTCTAAGCAGTTTTGAACCAGTTCGCATTAATATTGATACTGTTTCAAACCAGTTGCCAATTTCGAGCTAGTTTCGTCATTCAGTCTCGAATTAATTTCGTACTAATTTCGAAGCAACTTCAAACCAATTTTGAACCACTTTCGAATTATCTTCACACCGAGTCTCAAAATATTCTCACACAAGTTTCGACACATTTAAACTAGTGCGAACCAGTCACAGGATAATTTCGCACCACTTTTGAACGCGCTTCGAACTTGTTTCGAAAAATTTTTGAACCAGTTTTTATCTAATAGTGAACAAGTTTCGATATAATCTTGAAATATTTTCGTAGCAGTTTCTAACCAGTGTCTAACCTATGTTTACCAGAATCAAACCTGTCGCAAACCACATCCAAAGTTAATTTTGCACCACTTTTGACCCATTTGTGAACGCCCTTTGAACTAGTTTCGAACATGTTTTGAACCAATTCGGAAACAATTGTGAGGAAGTTCCGTACTAGTCTAGAAAAATTTCATAGCAGTTTGGGCATAGTTCCGAACAAGTTTTGAAATATTTACGAAACTGTCTCAAAATAGTTACCCACAAATTTCCAATCATTATCAAAATACTTTGAACCACTTTCGAACCAAATTCGAATTAATTTCGCACCATTTTTGAAATATCTTCGAAACTGTTTTGAACCCATTTCGAAACACCTTCGAACTATTCTCGAACTAGTTTTTGACCAGTTCGAAAACAATTGAGAAACCGTTGTGAACCAGTTGCACCAGTTGTGAACCAATGTCGAACCAGTTGAGCATCTATTTGCAGACAATTTTGAACCATTTAGGAACTAGAAATCATTATGAACTAGATATCAGTTTTAAATCAGTTGTGAATCAGTTTCAAATAAGTTTTGAAAATATTATGACCGAGATTTTCAATCGCTTTGAAACCACTTTGAACCAGTTTCGAACCAAATTTGAATTAATTTCGCACCAATTTCGCACCATTTTCTAAACTCCGTCGAAACAGCTTTGAACCATTTACGCATCAGATTTCAATCAGTTGCGAATCATTTTTGAACCAGTTTGAAAACACCTTCGTACAAGTCTCGAACCACTTTTCAACCAGTTCTAAACAAATTTTTAAGCAGCTGTGAATCAGTTTCAAACGAGTTGTGAACCAGTTTCAAACCAATTCGGTACAAGTTCAGACCAGTTGCGCATCTGTTTCGAATCATTTACGAGCAAGTTAGTAATGAGTTGCGAGCAAGTTCTGACTCAGTTTCAAACCATTTGCGCACCAGTTTTCTATTAGTCATTTTCCCTGCTGGGTTGCTTGCACTTTTTGTGTGTGTAGCTTTATGCGCACCGAATGTGCCTGTAATTGCTTACATAACCTCTCTCGACATGTTCTTGCGACTATTCACAACGGAACACAAAAACCAACACACACACACACACACACGCACATTGCCCTGTATGTGTGCATATGTAAATGCGCTCCACTTTGCATACAAACGCACGGGAATATCAACTGAAGCTCATATGCAAACAAACAAAAATAATAACTTAAAACAACACAACAACAAAATCACAAAATTAATACACAAAACGACGAGTTCTGTGCCAGGAAAAAAGAGCTTGGCACAATTTTAGGCGCGCAGAACAATTGAAAACTATGCGAGCGCGCACACACACAGACACACTTCGCCTCACGGGCCTGTAAACAAAGTTCAAGGATGCCAGCGAACGAAAATATTTTCCCAGCATACAAATTGGAGCGTGTGTTGGTGCCGCCGGTGAGCAGCGCGGTGCACACGCTGCACACACATCACTTCACAACTAAGCCAAGGCAGGGTAAGGCACTTTAGGTTGCCCTAAAAGGGTCAAGAGTGTCACAGCGACAACGACGACGACGACGACGGTGACAACAAGTCTCACTTGATGCCTGGTTGGTGTGCAGTTGTGTCATTGTTTTGCTGTTTGGCGGTTGCGGCAAGCAACGTTTAATTGTTGTGATATTGCCAGCACCGGAACAAGGTTCAAAATCAATATCCTGTCGTGATAATTAGTTGGTCGTGGGGTGCTACGTCGTTGCTCTGCTGCTGTCGTTCACTCTCGCCTGATTAGAGAGCGACTTAATTGTCGCCTTTCTTTTTGTTTACTTTCTTTCTTGATTTTGTCTGCTTTTTTGTTCTTGTGGTCACATATCGAGTGACCTCGTTTAGCATCTTGCCGTGTAATTGCCAATCAGAGTGCTAATTTCAGCAGAGTTCAGCAATTTTTCTCTTTTACGATGATAAGCACTTCACACACACACACACACACACACAAACTCTTTAAATTTATAATTAAGACAGACGGCGGCACAGTGACTGACTGCAAGGAAAATTGAGGCAGACCCACATTAGTTGGGGAATGAAATGAAATTAATTTGGAGCTCAGTGTTGGGAGGGAATTCTCTTCCGGGTTGATTAGGTTAGGTTAGGTTAGGGTGGGCGTAATTCCGGCTTGATTGGTTGTGAAAGAAAAAAGAAAAGCTGTGGAGTAGGACGGAGAGGAATTTGGAGGGCAGCTGCTGTACCTCCTTGGAAGGCAGTGGAGGCTTATTAACAGATTAGTATGATATGCTATCAAGTTTATTGTGCGGAGTACAACAGATGAAGTGCCAATCTATGCGGAAAGGAATATCCTGACGAACGAAAAGGATGATTTTTATTATATTAAAATACTTTAGTGTGACGTTGGGCAGAAGAATTGTAATGGTCAGTGGTGGATATAAGGTACAAATTGAGGCAGAGGATCATCTGAAAATGATATGGATATCGTTATGTAGTGTTGTATATTTGGCTGCAAGAAAGCCATCTTCCCAAATCGGTTGAAGAATTGAAATGGTCAATGGTGGATATAAGGCAGAAATAGAGGCAGACCATATCCTTGAATTTATATGGAATCGTTTTATTCGATGGTATATTTCTCTGCAAAGAAGCCGGCGCGATTCCCTCACTGACTATATTTACCTGGCTTATGGATTGAGAGATTCCTAAAAGGGTTTTTTTTTTACCCTATGCTAGCTTAGGGTAGAGTCTTCATGAAATCTCATTTAAGTCCAATTAAGGGCTCATTCATCCTTTCGTTATTGTTGTTCATAATAAGAGAGTGCCGGCGCGACTTCCTTAATTACTTAAGGATAATATTCGCAGTTCAATGACACCAGTGAGAAAAAGTGAGCCAAGAAATGTGTACCTTGGCCTAGCTATCGAAGGGCACTGGCACACCAGATGAAAAACGGTCTCTTCCCCAGAGTCGACAGAAGTCATTGAACTGCAATCGTGGTCTCTTAAGCTCTCGTTTAGTAAGTAACTCGTAAGCACAGAAATTATTATGCTGATAGGGTTCCTGCTGTGGTTGAGTAGCAGACCAATGCGCCTCCTGTCCATGGCAATCGAAGTCTGTCTGGCAACAGCACAAAAGTGGTCTCCTAGCCAATATCCTTTTTTACTCAATCTACCCACCATTAAATTTTAATTTGCCTAACAGTGGAAATCTTATTGAAGGTTGTTTCACATATTTATAAGAAGCGAGAACACTGATCCCAGACGAATTCAAATATTATGGGTGCTTAAATAGAGGAGTCCTTAGACAAAATATAAGCAAACTATTCGTGGTGTGGGAAGTGGAAAACGTACATATTCTGTGATGGAGCAGGTAAGTGATGATGACGAGTGGTATTTCGAACATATTCCCTATTCTTGGTAAGCAAGTTTTCTGCAGGCTTGTCTGCCACTTGTTATTGCTTTCATTGCTGTTCTCATTTATTTCATTGTTGTTGTTATTTCCTTCATTATTGTTGTTATTTCTTTCATTGTTATTTCGTTCATTATTGTTGTTATTTCTTTCATTGTTATTGTTATTTCGTTCGTTTTTGTTGTTAATCCTTTCGTTATTTTTGTTACTTCTTTCATTAGAGTTGTTATTTCTTTCATTGTTGTTGTTATTTCTTTCGTTATTGTTGTTATTTCTTTCATTGTTGTTATTTCTTTCATTGTTGTTGTTAATCCTTTCGTTATTGTTGTTATTTCTTTCGTTATTGTTGTTAATCCTTTCGTTATTGTTGTTATTCCTTTCGTTATTGTTATTGTTATTGATGTTTTATTTGATAGTTTTTGTTTAAAACTTTACGTTCCTTCAAAGCAAGAGGAAACTTATTCAGCAGCGCTTAATATAAGCAGCTTAATAGACTACCTTTAAGGTGGCTGAATACTAAAAGGCTGCAGCAGTTCAGAGCAATTTCCTTTATTGAACTTTTCCAATAACGAACACAAAAGAGAGAGCAAAGCATTTTCAATGGTATAGTTTTTCCTGCCAGTTGGGTCAACAATGCGCATTTTACGATCTATTAAAATGTGTAATAAAAGTAGTTGAAAAAAGAACACGGAAAGGAAACGCTTTCACACTTTTCTTTCTTCTACGAAACTTTGTCAGAGGCAGAGTCCGAGGGTCGGAGGAAGTTGGTTGAGAGATGCTCAGCTTGCTAATTGAACTTGCATGCCAAATCCCTCGGATGTACTTAAGATGGAGGAGTACTGCAAAGAAGTGCCATGAAATGTAATACACACGACACCATGCCGCTGGAAACTGTGCCTACTTAAGTACCCCGAAGCAAGTGTCTGTTCAGGTGGCAAATGCCAAGCGTCTCTCAACACCTGCTTCGGCTGGCATTTTGTGTGCATGCAGTGCTTCAGAGTGTTGTCCCTGGAAAGAGTGTATGTCTTATTGTGCAGCATTAAGTAATCGATACAATAAAAGGTTTGCTTGACACGGCCGAGACAAGTCAAACCAGCAGACTGGCAGTAACTGCCAGCAGCGTATTTCAATGTGCCCAACACAGACGCGCCTGATGATGTGAGTAGAACTCGCACTGTATACATAGGAATACTTGGAAATCCATACACTTGATTCCGAGAATGTCATCTCGCAGATGACAGGTTTCCATTTCACACTCCTCCTCCACCAGTGATGCGAGTACCTCGCTAAACAGACACATTAATGGAGCAGAATGTTGCTAGACAACCCGCATGTGCCCATTTGTTTTGCTCGCACAATTCAATCTTGCTGCATAATGTGAGTGCACAGATGTGAAGGGGGTATAAGGGTGAATGGGGAAAGCACCATCAACGTAAAAAATTGAAGGATAATATTAATTCTTGGGAAAGTCAACTTCTTCACTGGAGTTGTCTAAATCAGGCCATTTTTAATGTCCATTTTATCCTTACGGGAAAAATATTTAAAGGAGGTTTTATGTGGGAGCTTTTCTGTTCAATCTCTCTGCGGAAAATCTGGGGTACGGTTTTCGACAAAGACCCAATTATTTTTTTCTTATTTTAAATAAACTTCTTTCTGTTGCCGGACGAATATAAATGAAATCTCTAGGAGAACATCCCTAGAAAATAAGTTTAAAAAATATTATTCTGATCAATTGAAATATAAATATAAATTGGTGAGACTCGGGTAGGAAAGAAACAACCATTCTCAAGGAAAAGGATCCCCTGAAGTTAATTTGGTAGAACCAGGCAAATAAGGAGATGTCCAGTTTAGCCGAAAATATTATGCAAAGTATTTTCCAGGTGTCCAAGATATGATTTCGAATTACATAATTCTCTGAGGCTCAGTTGTTAGAACCAAGACAGTGAGGAAATGGCCGAAAATAGTCTGTGAACTATCTTCCAGGTCGCCAGGAAAGGATCTCCTGTACTGAATAATCTCCTCAATCTCAGTCAGGGCTATTGCCCTATCAGCTACAGGCATCTTATAAGAGTTAGTTACCATTTTACTGCTTCTATGCGCCAGTTCGGTCTTGCCCATTGTTCACTTTTGAAGACGGAATATTTAATCACTTGACATGACATTTTTTATCGCTGTTCTTACTGTAGAAACAACCAAATACTAAAACTGCTGGCATCAGTACACAAACATGCCCAACATAAGACCAACCAGATGACGGCCCTACCTAACAACTCAACTGACTTAGAGAGACTGTTTTTGAGAAGCACGATAAACAAGTTACTACACCAACAACACCGACCGTTCCTTCGCCTCATCTCTGCTAAACACACTCGTCTCGGGCACCGCATTGTTCAAAGATAAATATCGCGTTTGTTGATTGTGCTGCAATTGAGTTATCATCTTCGCATGATATCTCTATACTCATATCTCCAACTTACTTGTACATTATTTATATTGAAAATATAAATTTATAAAAATAGTTTTGCCAGAAACCGCAAAAAATTTATGCGGGCTCAACCGGGATTTGAACCCGGGACCTCTCGCACCCAAAGCGAAAATCATACCCCTAGACCATTGAGCCACCTGAAGTTCATGCGTTTACTTTTGTACATCCTCTACTTTTGTTTGCTGCTCTCTGCTAACTCATCAGCTTCATTTGCATTTTCTATCTTTGCCTCTTTTGCTGTTCTGGTCTGAGGCAAGAAGCGTTCAATTTATTGTTTTAGCTGTTCAGCTATTAATGCTGCGTGTTGTTGTTGTTAGTCTTGCTGAGTATTTGTTGTTAGTCTTGCTGAGTGTTGTTGTTGTTAGTCTTTCTCAGTGTTGTTGTTGTTAGTCTTGCTGAGTGTTGTTGTTGTTAGTCTTTCTCAGTGTTGTTGTTGTTAGTCGTGCTGAGTGTTTGTTGTTAGTCTTGCTGAGTGTTGTTGTTGTTAGTCTTGCTGAGTGTTGTTGTTGTTAGTCTTTCTCAGTGTTGTTGTTGTTAGTCTTGCTGATAATGGAATTAGTATGTAAATGAGCAATTAATTGTTCGACCTACTCTCAGTGGGGAAAACCATTGGCTGCAGAGCCAATAATTGATGTCAATTTATCGGCAACTTTGCCATTGATCATTGATTCTGTGAACAAAGTGTAAAAATATGAGCGTAGAAAGAAAATTGGTCCACAATTAAATGCTGAAACACTACGAAGTGAGTTGTTAGATTCGTCAGCTTTCAGCTGATCAATCATATCCATCCAAATGTGAGCTTTCAGCTTATCCATCATATCCATCAACCACAAACGTGAGCTTTCGGCTTATACACAAACCTTCACATTGGTTTTCAGCTTATCCACAAACCCCCATCTCAGCTCTCAGCTGATGCACAAACTACATAATCTCGGTTCCTTCGTCTTTGAGCCAGAACCTTCATATTCTAACTACTGAAGTGTTTTGTGAATGAGCCCAGTGAGAATTTCTACTCAGCCTGAGGAAAAAGGTATTCACATGCTGGTCGTACTTGTCAAAGGACACAAAGAATGTGGCCAATGGACAATCAACAGGAGTCTCATTGCCAACCCACCGTGCAGATCATGTATAGAGAATACGAGAACTCATTTCGTTTA
Source organism: Clusia tigrina (assembly GCA_920105625.2). NCBI lineage: Eukaryota > Metazoa > Arthropoda > Insecta > Diptera > Clusiidae > Clusia > Clusia tigrina. Next base: position 163,770,623 of record OV050033.1, on the reverse strand, counting down.
TTACTGAACAACTTTAACAGAGAGTGGACCCCGTCTGTTGGGTGATCATATCTTAAGAATTAGCTTAGGCCATTCTTTCCCTCTTCTTGATCTTGTATGATTCCTATTGCAAACTAAGAACGACATATCATATTTCGTACAAAAGAGCAAATTGGTCGAAGTGCACTACAACCAATGAATGGTATGTCATATTCCTTTACCCTTTGAAACAGCTTAGTCCTGATCCTATATTTTTTGGTGCATCTGGGAGGAGCACTATGGTCTAATAGAATGACGGCTATGGTAGGTCAGTGATATACTCGATGAACCACAGACTAACAATAATCATCTGGAAGGGATTCTATTACTGGAAAGGAGACATTTGGTGTAGTTACGATTTGTCTCAGATTAAGATAAAGGTAAATTGGAGCAAAACTAGCAAAACCGGACTACCACTGGATTCCCAAGAGAGGTGGCACCTAAGCAAAATCAAGTTAGCCAAATAAATTAAACTAAAAGTCAACTTTACCTTGTCTAAGATTCTGGGAACTAAAGGAACGGTACTGGAGCAAAATCAGCAAAACCGGGCCAGAGAGAAGTTGCGCCTAGGGCAAAGCTCGTTAATCAAGTAAATTATACTAAATGACGACTTCAGCTTGTCTAAGATTATGGGAACTACAGGAACGAAACTGGGGCAAACCCAGCAAAACTAGATTAGCACCAGTTGCCAAACTAACGAAACATCTGAGGCAGAATATGCTTTTCTTAACAACTTAAACCTATTTTGCTTGTGATTCTAGACAACTCGTACAGTCCAAAATAAACCAAACTAAATATGGACTTATCCAGCTTAATGCAGGATCCCCAATTAACTTGACATCTGCTGCTGAACAATTGTTTTCCAACAAACTAAACTGAAATGAAATCCAAAGTTCTCGATAGCCACTGACATAAATCTTTATAAGGTCGCATCTGTATTCTGAAGGCTCATTTAGCCTTGTCAGACGCATCAAAAGGATTCCGGCAATTAGAAGAGAATGCTACGTAAATGCTGCCAGACTTTGCTGGGAACGCAGCCACTTTTCTGTTCATTCCTGAGCACTCAGTTTGTTAACTTGGTTCATTCGAAATGAATGGCTCAAGGCGGTAACCATGTTAAGAAAGCCGCCAAGTTAAATTGAGGAAATTTCCTCCATTTCCATAAAATGGCAGCCATTTTGATTGATGACCAGCTTGGTTTTTTTTTTGTTGGACATCGCAATACCAGCAGCATGTCAAGGAAGAGCCTACTTCCGTTTGATGACTTGCTTTTACCGCATAATTGCACTGACTGCCAAAGGAGGCGTAATGTGTTTATGTTCCAACATCATTTACCGCCCCCACCCTTCGGCGGGCCACAGGAATGCTAATGGCAGGTTCACACCTAATTTATTATGCTTGCGCACCCCCTCCCCCTGGCATAGATAACGGCAAAGCGACCCTTCTGGCAGGGGATTTCTTAATCGGTTTGTGAAAAACCGAAAACTGGGGTGTGGTAATTGACTGATTGTATCAAAAAGCAAACAACACCAACCACATAAAGGAACAGCAACGGAAGGAAACAACAACAAGAAGAAACAACACAAGAGGAAACAACACCAGCAGAAACGACAACAATGACTTCAAATACAATAACAATGACCACAACAACAACTACTACAAATACAACAACGTTACACAAGACCAAATTGATGGAAATCAGTTTAAGTACTGTCGCTGAACAAAACCAGAGAAACCCATTCGAAAAGATGAAAACAAAAGCAACAACAAATTGGCAGTAATTGGTTCAACCCGCTGAAATGAATGTGCTAATTGTGGGCATGACTATAGGCAATTAAATAGGAAATACATAGATGGACATGTGAAAATGAAGAAAGTTGTCAAGTTTTGGCCCAGTGACAAACTTCGATAGGAGAATGAGGCAAGTGAAAGAAGAAGGCCAGTGAAAGAATGAGGCAAGTGAAAGAATGAGGCAAGTGAAAGAATGAGACAAGTGAAAGAATGAGGCAAGCGAAAGAATGAGGCAAGTGAAAAAAGGAGGCAGCAGTGTTCACGCCCCTAAGACTGAAACTTTCAATATGAGACTATAATGTTTACTGTGCCTACGACTACGAAATTCATGGAGATGACTGAAGTGAAGTAATGTAGTACTGAATAAGGCAGTATGGAACCCAATTCTTGGGATTAGCTTAAATGTTCCGAACAAAGTCCTGGCGTTCGAGTAATCAATACGAATAAATTATGGTTGATATTGATGAAATCGAAGCTATCTGCTGTAAGTAGACAACTTTATATTTTCAGAAGCTCAACATGGCTATTTTTGATATGGAACAATCCAGTTGTGTACTACGTTGAGAACCTTACAACCCGAACAAATCGTGTTATCCTCATGAAATTTGATATTTTGGATTGTTTTTACATTCTCTAGGAGATTTTTTAACTACCACGCCCCTCTCCTCTCTCACACAAAAAAAAACTCAGAAGAGTCCATGAGATATCTAACTGCAACCGTAAACTATATACAAATATTGATTTACCTCTCTGAATAATCATATCCTTTTAACCGAACAGCCAGCGTAGCGAAGAAGTAATCTCTAGCGGTCATAGGAGTGTTTCAGTCTTTGTTATTAGTTCCGAGTAATGCTTGTTTGGTCATGCTAATCTGACTGCTACGCCTTCATCCTATTTGTGAGTATATGCAACTTATCAACTGCTATAAAAACGCTATAGAATACAGTGATATTCGCATGGCCAAGTAAGTATACCAAGTATTACATTATTTTCCCTGACTTGAACTCATTTACAATACCCTGAAGTGCACGTTACATGCGACTCCTACTGCTTTACGTGTTCCACTGAAGCAAGCAGACATATCCCTCTTGCCTCATGGGAAAGTAAACGATATGCTTTACCCACATATGACAATATTCTCTTATACAAGTCGGTATGAAGCGATGGAATTCAACTAAGGGGTTGCTCAAGTTCCTGCAATATAACGCAGATCCAAAGATTCCAAAATAAAGTACTAAAGTGTGTCGTCAATGCACCTTGGTATGTACGCAGCAGCAATCTCGAATGCGATCTTGGTAGCGAGTCAGTTGTCGCTGTAATCTTCAAGGTCTCAATGCAAAGGTCTCACATGGAAAGCCAACATCTGATCCTCGCGAGCTCATGAGCTGGAGTTGTTCATACATTCTGTTAAGTCTGAAAGTTCTAAACTGCAGCCATTCCCCACACTCTCTAGAAAAGGACTTCCGAAAAGTCTCTGGAGTCTCATATGAGCGTGCGTTGGGCCATCCCAAACAAACTGGGCGACTGTTTCTCGCTCCTGTGGGTCTTTGCAGCTCCTTCTGTTAAGTCTGAAAGTTCTAAACTGCAGCCATGCCCCACACTCTCTAGAAAAGGACTTCCGAAAAGTCTCTGGAGTCTCATATGAGCGAGGGTTGGGCCATCCCAAACAAACTGGGAATGACCATTGAATGGACTACCGGACAAGTGTGAACTATTATTAAAAGTGATACTAGAGCAACTGTCAAAGAAAACTGAATCCACTACTTCAGTAGACAATGCAAAAATAGACAAGTTTATGTAAGACCCACTCTGAGTATTCCCAATATGGACTTACTTCTACGCAGTCACATTCTAATTTGCTGTGACGTATTCAGGACACAATGAAAGCAAACCTGAGTAATATGCCTGCATTGTTCTCATACAATTGACCGGTTAAATGCGCCTCCGTTGTTTCTTTTGTACACTAAAAGCTTTACGACTACTCGCAGATCGAATGGAACAGTTTATGTGCGCCTCTATAACGAATCCTTGTCCTTGTACATGGGCCTAGCGCATATAAATACATTTTTACAATTTATTTTGTTTATCATTTCCCAGCAGGTTATAAATTGACTCGATAATGCGTTGTTCTGACTTCACTGCCTTCCGATAGGCACTGAGAGGAGAGTTCATAAATACGTTTATTTGTGAGCGGTAAAGTTGCTTAACGATGCAATTAGCCGGCCTAGTCCAGCACTCAGTTGCGGAGGAAGTGATTAGCTGGGAACATTATGGCCAATAATAGAAGTGTTTACATAACAAATTTCTGTATCCAATGCGACTGTGGGTGGTAATGGCGTATGAAAGCGGCATTCCGCCAAGGCTGAGATATTAATTAGTCATATCGTGTACATGTGAAGTGCTCAATTACAGCATTTCCCCAGCGATCGAGGAGCTCAGGCCGCCGCAATTAAACTTCATACGCCCCAAAGTGAAGACTTCCGTTTGGCGAAAGCCAACCCCAGTGGCTGTGCATACCTGTGTATCGGCTTGTTAACACATACAAGTACACTTGGCACACGCTTTGAGAGGGCGTAACAAATGTTGCTCGCATTACAAGGTTGAATGGAAGTTGTTGACACGACGGAAGCAATTCATAAATTTGCACGAAATTGCTGCGCAGTTGTTGCAGGGGCTAATAAAAGATGGCAAAATGTGAGTGTATGAATGTATGTGTGTGTGTTGTGTATGAGTGTGTGTTGTGTGAGTGTGTGTTGTGTAAGTGTGCATGTGTGTGTGCGATTGTGAGATTTATATATATGTGTGTGTATAATGTGGTCACCCAATAGGAAATTGTTGCATTTATCGAGAGGGTCGGAAAACTGAATTTACTATTACACCAATGCAATGTGGTTCTAATTGTAGGATATAGACAAGTTTTAGGAGGGGAGGCGTTGGGAAGTTTGGCTTGGAGGATCGAATACAGTTTGTGAATTAGCTGCTGCTGTTATAAGTGTGAATTTCAAACCTGTGTGTCAAAAAAGATTATCGACCGCTTCTCATATGAAATATTCTTATTTGAATTGAACTTTCCTTTGACCTTAAGAATGTGTCGCTTTTATCGATGGGGGAGTACAGTTGTGAATTGACTACTGCAGTGGTAAGTGTGAATTACAAACGAAAATACTCTTTTGTCTGACGTATCCAAGAAAACATAGTCGTGTACTTCTTCTGTAAATATTTCAATTTTCATTTGGCCCTTTGAATATTGGAATTTGGACATGGATCGCCGGAAGAGTACAGTTGTGAATTGACTACTGCAGTCATAAGTGTGTATACATAATAAAAATGAATGTATTTTGTTAAGAAAACATTGACAGCTGCTTCTGCTATGCATACTCCTAGTCATTAAAGTTATCCCCTGCTTCTATAATACTTCATTCAAACAATCCAGTGATTAGAACTATCAGCAATAAACTAATTTTCATATAATAAAACATGCTATTTGGGTATTATAAAGCAACTGTGTTTACCCGAGAGTATAAACTAATATATATTTAATATAATAAATAAGCAGTTTGTCATCTTAAAATTATGAATTCGATTGCTGGAATTTATGAATTCAGTTTCTGCAATTCAGTTGCTGATATTCTGATCACCGTTTTATAGTGTAGAAATCAACACTTGAAACTTGACAGTTTGCTTCAAGTAATTAAACAATTTAATTCCTGATTTTCTATTTATCAACATAACAGTTTGAATTCTTTAAAATAATATAATGAGTAATTCCATTTCTGAAAATAAGTAATTGGATGTCCTGTACATAAATAGACCAAGTCAATATATAAATGTTTTCAAATCAGTAATTCAATATTTGAAATTGCGGATTTTCAGAAATTCAATATCTGAGTTTCAGTAGCTCAAAATAATTTATTAAATAGTTTCATTTTGGTGGTTCGATATCTGAAAATAAGTAATTAAATTTCCCAAATATGAATATTCCGTATCAAATAATCATTTACTTAAAGTTAGAAATTCAACATGTGAGTTTCAGTAGCTCAAATTTATTTATAAAATAGTTTCATTTTGGTGGTATATGAATTCGATCCCTGAAAATAAGTAATTGAATTTCCCATTTATGAATCTTCTTCAGTTTACGTTAAATTCAGCACAAGTATTAACTCAATTACTGATTTCCAAAAATTTTCAACATTTCAGGATCGCTTAAATTCAGTAATAACTTACTTACTGATTTTCAATACATTTTTCTAAAATCCGCGATAGCTTAAATTCAGTAATAAGTCTGTTACGGATTTCCAAAAAAAATTTCAGCATTTCAGGATAGCTTAAATTCAGTAATAACTCAGTTTCAGGTTTCCAAAAACAATATTCTTCTGCAGAGGTTAGCTTAAATTCAGTAAAAACTCCTCTACTGATTTCCAGAAAATAGTGTTCTGCATTGCAGTATAAGTTGAAATCAGTAATAGTTCAAAAATCAGTCAATATATTCAAGCTGAGTGAGGAAGAGACACCTCTCCCATTTGTTCTTCAAAAGGCGGTAACTCAAAATTTTCCACTTGGGTGGCTGAAGAATGATTGTGTGAGGATATGTGAGGATATAATGGAGGATATGTGTGCTTTGATAGCACTCCATATGTTCTTCATTTACACAAATAAAATATTTAATAAAAAGAAAAGTACCTGTTCGTATGAGTGCCAGAAAGAATCCTTAAACTCTCTGCGAATATCCTTTGGCATGTCTTTTAACTGTTATGTATTTAATGGCTGATAACATGTTTACTGTGCGATTAGTTACAGATTAATTAAGCTTCGAATAAACAATTCATTTCTAGATAGGAACGAGGTGTTTAGACACTTATGCTTGATCATTCACATAAACACTCAGCTGCTGGTCTCTTAAGGACACTCATACCCCAACCAAACCTGACGTCAGTCCCATAAATGCGATATTTTTATAGCATAAAACGTATAAAACAACATGTCCTTCTGTGATCCGTGGCACTGTGACCTTCATTAAGCACGCTGATTACATGATTGCGAACATTTGCTGAGGAACTCGCCAGCACCATCACTCACAGGCGGAAACTCCTGCAGCCTTGAAAAAAATTAATGAATTGGACGGACTTCCCCAGTGGTCGGCTCTTCTATCTGCCGCCTTACAATTATGGTCTAGGCGCATATTCATTTAATTTGTTTTTTATTGAGCCTGCAGCGTGAAGAAGAAACTCAAAACCGCAAACAATTTATCAAAGGCAGTTTAAAGCGTAAGGGAAAATGTGGCGGGGTAAGGACGGAGCAAACGTGCAAGCAACAAAGGACCAACGGTTTAATACTGTGAACTTTTCACTTCGATCTGAAGGCTTAACATGTCTATTGAGAGACAATTCAATGATACCCGTAGAAATAAAAACCCCGCACAAAAACAGTCCAAAAAAGGGCATGTTGAATAATGTCCTTGTAACACAAACGAAACTCCCACTCTCTCATTCTCATACACGTGTTGCTGGCTCAAATTGCGCCGTTTTACAGGACTCACAATAAGCGTGTAGAAAATGAATCAATTTAATAGGACACATAAAAAGAGAAACACACACAAGCGCATATGCAGAAACACACATTCCCACCCCCCTCACTCTCTCACAGAGGAAATAAAACAATTTTGGGATATGTTGCAATTTATGTGAGCAAAAAACACCCCAGGGAAACTAATGAACATTTCATTACGAGGAACATACCAAGAAAATTTGACGAAATTGATGCCGCATTTCCCGCGCATTTTCTACTGCAGCGCAAATAAATACAAACGTAAAGGTTTGATTAAAAGCATAAATTGCTGCAAATGTGTGCTGCACGTGACGCGCCCCCTGAAAAAGGAGCAAAGATTTAATAACATCATTTATTATAAACTTTTGTATGCTGCACATCACCGTTAATAGTATTCATACACTGGAAACATAGCGCGTGGAAACATGGCGAAAGGAATAGTACTTAGGTGAGAATTCAGTCAAACCACACTAGACTGATCAGTCTGACCGAAACCGGTTTTGATAAGCAAAAAAATGAGAAACATGAGGCTCAGTAATGACATGAAGAGTGGAAACTGCCCATCGGTCATAGAATAAGGAGGTGACAATTGAGCTCAACCTTACTCGGTTAGCTCAGTCCGACCGAAGCCAGTTCTGGAAAGGCAAACAAACTAAAAATGAGTCGATAATTAAGCTCAACCTTACTCGATGACTCAGTAGAACCAAAGCCGGTTTTGGTAGAAAAAAAATTAATCACAGATCACAGTAGTGTCATGAAGAGTGGAGACTATCCACTCTCGTAAGGGGGAACATAATTGAGCTTAGACACACAAGATTGTTCAGTCTGACGAAAACTGGTTTTAATAGACAGAAATTTTAAAAATGAGTCCAGTGAGGAGTGAAACCAGCAGGAAATAATTGAGTCAAACTACACTAGATTATTCAGTCTGACCCAAATTGATATTGTAAGTAAAGAAGATGAAAGCAGGAAATGAGTAGCAATATGAAGAATGGTAGGCGAAACAGGTAATAAATTGAGTCACACCACATAAGATTGATCAGTCTTATCGAAACCGGTTTTGAGAAGCACACGAACGAAACATGAGGCTCAGTAATGACATGAAGAGTGGAAACTGCCCTAGGGAAAATAGATAACAATATTAGATTGCTCAGATAAGGACATTTTGTTAGTAGAACATGAGTGCCATTACTTATATGAAGAGTGGAAATATCAACAGTAGGGGAAGCATATAAGAATTGAAGTGAATAGTGAAGACTAGCTACCGGCATTAGGGAAATTTAATTGAGCCTTGCTAAACAAGATTGCTCAGTCCGACCAAAACCGGGTTTGGATAGGCAAAAAAACTAAAAATTAGGCCCAGTAATTAAAAGAAGAGCGGAAACTTCTCACCTGCGATGGGGTAAATAAGTGATAATTGAGCTCAGCCTTACTAGAGAGCTTAGTGCAACCAAACCCGGGTTTGCTATGGTTACGAGGGAAAAGGGGAGCAAAAAAATTATTCCCAGTAGTGGCAATAAAAGCAACATTGTTTGTTTTATTCAAAGTTCCAAAATTGAGGAAAGGCGGTTAGGTCACTGATAATAGTACCTGATCATGTATGGCGTTAGGTCACTGATAATAGCACCTGATCATGTATGGCTTGGTTTATATATAAAATGAAGGTAAAAAAAACAGTACCATGGTGCGGCATTTATTACTGGACTGAAGCCTGTTTCGCCATCTGCCTGATCAGCTCTTTATAGTAAGTTCAACCAGAGACAATATTTCGTAGTTAAGCTATATTTCGTAGTAGTATAGCTATCTCTTTCGCCCATTGCGATTATTTGTTTACATGTCTACGACGTCAATGTTATATCAGCTTAGTATTGCTCGCTACTTCATTAAGAGAGGACGTTTGACGAAATGAGTTCCATATACGCGAAGCGATATGAGACCTCAATATACTCGTATACTTCAATGTAAGAATAAAATAAAATAAATATCTTCTAAACTTTCCAACTGATCGCAGTTTCTCTCTTGTCGAACACAGGGTAATTTTGCTAATTTGACTCTAACTGCAATCAGTTGCCTTCATATTCATACGAGTAAGCTCAACGCAAAGCAAGGCCCAAATATACTCTGCTGCTCAGTCCGACCAAAAGTCGTATTGGTTTTGAAGAGAGTGAGAAGATTAACAAATTTCATGCCAGCCCAAAAGTAATGTGATGGTCACCAGACACGCACACATTGACAATTTTGGACTACTGATATGCACGCAAAGCCAATTTTAGACTACGGACACGCACACACACGGACATTTTTGGACTACGGACACACCCACACACGGACAATTGTGGTCTACTGCCATGCACCCAGAAACAATTTTGAACTATTGCCACTCGAATACCTTCAAACACAATTCATGTGCTGACAAATTAAACTGATGTCAATACTGCTGAGCAATCTAGTTGTGGTTTCTGTAAATGGACTGTTCGCCCAGAGTACTAAAACACAATGTGGATACGCCCAATTGTTATCGGTGTGCAGTCGACTTATGTCATTATTCTGCGAAATTACACGAATTTTGATATCCTGCAGCGCACCATAATAGAGCACCCTAAAAGTATGCTTCTTTTATGTGATGCGGTGATTGGAATTTTTTTTACTACTCCCGCATTACAATCTTTCGCTACTGCACATCAAATGACCCCCACCTTTTGGAAAGCAACCTAATTGTGTGTTAAACTAAGCAAACGACTTTCGGTATTAAAACATTATGCCAAAAGAGAGAGTTTTCTTTTAATTTCAGCTCCCAAAAGTATGCTAAGATATGTGAACCGAACATTTATTAATGATGTTTTGTTTCCACACTGGAAAGGAAGCTTCTATGTCTTCACACCGCTTTCAGAGAGTATGCAAGTCTATTTTAAAGACCCTTAAATTCGCTGTGTAATTATTTCACGTGTAAGTTTTGATGCAGCAACCCAAGGGTGGCATTTCATCGTTACCCAACTCCACCAACATTCAACTAATTAAGTCAAGCAAGGCAAGGTAAGGTTCCATCTCACATCAAAATAAACACAATGTTTTAAAGACATTCCTCTTTTATTGAAAGTTCCAACCACAGCGACACAAAGTCGTTCCACACTCTTCTTTACAGCACACCTCACATTCTTCGTGACAACTTTCTGCACAAATTTTTTTCCAGTGCTTCGTGGCACATAAAACAATTTGTATTAGCCATTTGGTGAAATGCTGCGGGCTCACTCTCGTGTTGTGCTGTCCATGTTTGTTCCCTTGCGATAACAATGACAATTTATCTGATAAATTTCTGTGTTGTTTCCACCACAATGGAATGTTTTTTCTCGCTGCCGCTTTCACGGACATTTCTGGCAACCTGTCACTGGTGCCAGTATCTACAACTCGGAATGACATACGAGCATGAGTGCGGACGGCTGCACGTTGACACATATTGTGAGTTGTTTTTATCTCTGTGATCATTCAGTTGGCAGCTAAATCAAAACGAACTTGGTTACCTATTCGCATCTATTTCCCAGATACCAAATCTTTTGGAATTTCCTCTGATGAAATAAAAAGTTTTAATTTTTGTTGGCAAGCTTGTGTTGGTTTATGAGTGCTTCCATGCTTCCCGGTATCCTTTGGAGATGTTGAACATGTCCCTTTCAGCAAAGAAGTGTAGGAAATCGTTTGGTGGAATATGATCTTAAAATACATGGACCTCTCTGAATATCTGTCTGTCACTGGAAACACCAACAACTCCATGAGTATCTGTTTGCCACTGGAAATACAAACAACTCCCTGAATATCTGTCTGCCACTGGAGCCACCAACAACTCCCTGAATATGTCTGAGTGGCTGGTTACTCCATTTGCTCGTCTGGGTGAGTTTCTAAATATTTCACAAATAACATGGTCGAGAATTGTGGCAGAGCTTTTCGGAACTTCCAACGTTCCGCAGCGGAGCGGCAACTCCAGCATATTTTGTGGTAAGCTAAAAAAGCTTTTTATGGTAATTTGGTACTTCCGCGACTAATTGTAACTCATATACTCCTACACTGTTAAAAATGTTTAAGTTACAGATTTAATAAAGGCATTCGAGTTGTTGTAACGTTGATCGAAAGTAAATCAATCGATGCAGCTGGACATTCTTTAACAAGGTGACTATTCAGACACCAACTAACCGTGAATATTTCCAAAGATTCGTAAAGTATGCTCTCATATTCTAATTAAGGAAGCTGCAAGGTAAACGAATTCAGTCTTTGGGGTTCTCCAAACTGAATCGAATGGAAAGGACACGGTTCCACTTATCAGTAACAGAAGCAAAGATCGCAAATGGACGCAAGGATCGTAAACAGAAGCAAGAAACGCAAATAGAAGCAAGAAAGGCAAACAGAAACAAGGGACCCAAATGGACGCAAGGGACATAAACGGACGCAAGGGACGCAAATGGACTCAAGAGAAACAAGGGCCCCATAGGCACGCAAATGGACACAACGGTCTCAGGTGGAAGTAAGGCAGGCAAACAAACGCAAGGGACACAAATGGACACAAGAGACGCAAATGGACACAAGGGTGGAAATGGACATAATGGGCGCACATAAACACGAATAGAAACAAGGTACAAATTCTCTCTCATCACTTCACAAAACCTCTGTGAAACAAATGACATTTATACTGCGATTATCGACTTCTCCTTTATCTTCGAAACAGGTCATGTAGTGACCACTCAGGTCCAAACCCCACCGCAACAATTGCATATTGTTTCAACAACAATTCTTAGCCAAAAGTTGTTGTCAGTTATTTGTGAGAAGTACAAAAAAGGCGCATTATCTCTCAGCAACCTAATTCAAGACCCCATACGTAAACAAAATAAGTAGCCTCAATTTGGACCTAGTCTTTTTAGTGGTGGCTATTTGAACCTGGCTTTATAGGTGACAACAATTTGGACCCGGCTTCGTAAGTGGCGACAATAAGGACCTGTCCATTACCGAGCATCCTGCGAATTTTCTTTTATCCAAAAGTAAGAAACAGTTTACAGCTCCTCATGAGGCCGAAGAAGCATATAAAACGCGATTTTACAAGAGTCTTCTTTGGGCTGGCTGCCAGTCAGGGTACCACTGAGGATATCACACAATCTTCACTTAAGCAAATAGGTGACTTGTGGGCGTGGCAGCGTAGTGAGGCTGCCTATTTTATACACAAAGATCAGTTTTGATAAATTTCTACAAGATTTCTGGCTGGGATTTGAGGAGTTTTATATAAAGCGATTCCCATCTCAAATATAGTGTGACTTGTGGGCGTGGTAATGGCGCTATGCCGCCTATTTTTTACACAAAGACGAGTTTTGAGCAAATTTCTACAACAATGTAGCAATAGAAATTTCGCTGAGATCTGACGATGATTTCCAGTTCAATTATTGTGTGAATTGTGGGCGTGGCAGTGGACTAATTCCAAAAATTGTTTGCTCAAAGATTAGTAAAGCCGACATATAAAAATGTTTCAATAGGAGCTAATTGGGGGCTTCGAAAGTTGTGTATATAAAATGTGGGCGTATCTTGTAACTAATTTAACCAATTTCTATGAATTTATGATATATTATGGCGATATTATGAGTCCTCACGACGAATTTCCTTCATAATCTTGTTTGGGTGTACATAAAAATGTGTGGCACTGGGCGTGGCATGGTATATTTACCGCCCTTATTTCTCAGAAAGTCGTGAAAAATGGACCTAATGAAGATTACTCTCAATTTTATATGAAGATTCATCAGAAGGAACTGAGTTTTTGTCACTTTAAATAAGTACACGCCTAAGTTCTATACATGGAAGGTAGGCGTGTACTTTTGTTCGATATGATTTGTCTTCAGATCCTACCTTATGCCAACTTACATTCAATTATTTGCCAGATAAGTGTAAACAATCCAGCGAATGTATGACTAAATTCATTCAGAGAGTTTTATGTTCATACTTGCCACGCCTCTTTTTTGGAAGTTTTCAATACTGCTCAACCGACACTAACTTAATATACCCCAATTCTACGCTGTACAGCATAATAACAACAACAGAACAGAATTTTTGTTAAACTCACCGCATTCAAGGTGCGGTGAACGTAATTAAAGAAGGACGAAACAGGACAACGCTGTACACGAACTATGCGGGGAATAATGCGCGCTTCTTCGAATAACTTTCATAGTGAATTATGCGTAATTTCACGAAGCGAGTAAATGGAATTAATTTCCATGCTAACTGTTCATAAATAACGGCAGTCGGTGGTGGCGTTCTTATTTGTGCGAGTCCTTTGTTTCCGTTATGTTTCGTGGTAGGGGAAGTGGTGTAATAAATTGCAATTAATCATAAAATTTGTATACCTCAGGGGATCCTTAATTAAACTGCGTACTAAGAGACATGCATGACGTATGCGGACATTGGTGGAAGGATATGCGAGAAAGCTTCTGGGAGTAATTTTAAAGCCATTTTTTTGTGGGTCTCACAAACACACACAAATAAACATTCACAGACACAGTCACACACACACACTCGCATGAAGTCCGTGAAAGTGAACGACAATCAATAAATTAAATTAAAAGTTGCCAATGGATTGAAAGGAGCCTTAATTATGGTCATATTTTATTCAAATACGCTCAAGTATGAAGAGGTGATTAGATTGTATGAGGATGCGTGTGTGTGTAGATGAATTAAGTGTGTCTGCAAGTGAGCTAAGTGTGTATATGTGTGTAGGTGAATGTGTGTGTTTGTGTGTGTTTGCCTATGTCATTTAAGTGTGTGCTGAAATGGCGCCTGTTACGAACATGTGTTCATGCGAGGAGAAGTTCTCATTGTTTCCTTGATCCCATACTTTAAAGCATTTAATTACACAGATACACACACTCACATATCCACTCCAAAGCTTAATCACACATTTCCCTACCTACACTCACACAAACACCCACACATCTCCATACGTACTCGTATGTGTAAATTCCACTCTCAAAATGTGCTTTAATAGCGCACAATTTAATCTGCTGCGGTGCTCGTTATCGCCGCTACAATTTTATTGCATACACTTAGGCGATCGCTCCGATTACAATTTGATTTACTTAAACGCTTGTGCCCAGCGGGCCTAATTGAATTGTCAACGAGCTCTTTGAAACGCCACACAAAGGTAATCTACGTAATGATTGGCATTCCATAAGCCAGGAAGAGTAACATGCCCCGGCAACAGTAGCACCAGTTCAAATGTGCGCTCTAGGCCAGCCGTGAGGACATTGTAAACAATAGTTGCTTCTCTGTCAACATCGGAGCAGAGCGGCGTCAGATCAGGAGCTGCTATATATAACACAGAACAACAACAAGAACAAAGTACCTGCGAAATGCCAGAGGCAAGTTGTCAACACTTCTCGTTGCCGGGAGCATACTTCACTGATTCCGCAAGTGACCTCAGCGGTTGTGAGGATAATCACAGGCCGACAAGTGATATGGGTGTGAAGTGTTTCAAGCGATTATGGTGGGAGATGTCAATGTTCGGCTAGGGTTGACTCTGCCTCTTGTTTACGCTCTCATTGATTGCGCAGTTTTTCTTAAGACAACAACAACTTGCAACTTTAATTGCAGCTCTATCCGCATGGAAATGAGTTCAAGTTCAGAATAGGAACAAACTTTATTCACGGAAATGAGGAAATTAATACAGCAAAAAAGTTTGTGGTAAATTTTAACGTGAGCAAAATTTTCTCGCAGATAGTTGCCAACATTTCACGGAATCCTCTTTCACGGAAAAAACTTCCAAAATATGTTCTCAGAAGACTCTACAAAATGTTGGTAAAAGTCATCGTACAAAATACCTGAGCAAATATTTTTCATGTGTGGTGCAATGCTCAAAAAAAGAAGATTGAAGAGTTCAATAAAAAGATGCATTGCTTCTGGAGGAGGATTGTATTACGAAGCATCCTTTAAAAATTTGTCACCTTTGAGAAAGTTTTGGGTATTCAATAACATGGGAAGATGTGAAGGAAGAAATATATTGGATGATTCCTTCAGCACAATTAATGGAGCAGTTCATTCTTGAACACTTCCAAGTAGAACTCCTTATTCTGTGGAATTAAAGGAATAGGTCGTTCTTTAAGTCTCCGAAGGAAAGTTCAGAAAAATAAAAGAAATATTTGGACAGTTCCTTCAGCACATTTAATGGAACAGTTCATTCTTTAAGACTTCCATGTGGAACTCATTCTGTGAAATGATATCGGGAACAAAAGACAGTCTTGGTGGGGAATATGCAAGTAGACAATGAAATCGCTTCCCAATTCACATTTGTAGGCAATCATCCACTAGGGAACAGTGCACCGTGTAAAGAAGTGTTGCGCATCCATTCACAGATGGCTCCGCGGGAGACACAAGTAAATGGACACGGTATGCCCCTAGGATAACGATTTGAAAAGCTAATGTGAACTGTCCATATACATATGTCATTATCTATTACTCCATATCCATTATTCAGTCAGGATCCATTTGGCCATATGGATAAAGCATGAGATCTAATTGAGTTTCTGAGCTCATTGAAGCCACCAAACTCTGGTCTTAATATAACATACTCTGACTTGACAGTGGCTGAGTTGCATCTCAGGATAAATATGGGGAAATCTCTGGACTTGGCTAAGATTATCCCCCAATGCGACAGAAAATTATCATATATCCTAAGAATCATATATCACAATAGTCATCGTGAATTGCCAGTGTTAAAACTAATGCGTAAGGATCTAATGTAAACTCCTTCTAATGTAAACTCCTTCTAATATAAACTCCTTCTAATATAAACTCCTTAGCAGTTTATTCCGATACGTCGACTATGTGAGAGTACATCCATCCACGCACTGAGCCAGCAGACATTAAACTCAGTCATTGATAATACTACTCCAGAAGCATCCAATAGGATCGTACCCAAGTTCAGACATGGGAAGAAACCCCGATAACTACTCAATGGCAGCCTGCTTCTGTCCAAAGACAGGCAAACAGAAGTATCTCCAAAAATATACTAACCCTGAACCGCGAGAGTCTTAGGACTCTAGTGGGGTATCCGACAGGACACTGCTGCCTAAGGTGTCACTTTAACAAGTTGGAGATAATAAATTATGCTCCTTTTGTCAATGCGAAATGTATCTTGCGCGGCTAAACTCAGACTACCGTGGGAGTCACAGGTGGCGGATAGTGAACGGCCTACCAGAGTAGTTTAACTGCGAATAACCGATAAATAGTCGCAGACCAAGAGCGGCAAGCGAGGAGAGCGCGACTGAAAAGGCTTGCAAACTCTGAGAAACGCTTGTGACAAGACGAACAGGCACCGTCTAAAGAAGTGTTACCCATGGCTTCGCGGGAGACACAAGTAAGAGGACACGGTATGGTCCTAGGATAACGATTTGACAAACTAATATGAACTCTCTGCCTTGCGCTGGTAGATGCAGTATCCTGATAACTCAGTACACCAGAGTGACATTGGTTGGAAATGGCTTTCGGGCTAATGCTGTAGCTGCCTCCGTCCCGTTAAAACCGTGGAGGGTCTTCAAGTACGTGCGTTGTAGCGTCACCATTAAGTTGGCGGTGCAGGCTCCATTGAGCATAAATCCTGACTAACGCTTATCCTGGCTCTGTGTACAAGCCCCCACGAAGACTTGTGCCAACCCTCGGTGGAACTCCCTGGCTTGCATAGACAACCACATGTATATGGGATCCGGTTTAGTCAAAAATAAAATGTTCTCGAAACATAAAAATAATAATTATTTAGTTTTTATTTAAAGAATTTATTTAATAAATTTTTTTTGTATTTTTTTATTCTTCACTTTTCACACTTAATTCTGTGTTAATTTTTTACTATTATTATTATTTAATTTTTATTTAATTTATTACTTTTTCATTTAATTTTTCTTTTTATAATTATCAGAAATAATAATTTTAAAGTTAAGAAAAAAAATATTCTTCATTTTATTAAGAAAAAATTAATTTTGTTTCCTTACCTTTTAAAATTAATTTTCTATTTAATTTGTTTGTTTTGTTTTTTCTATAATTTTTATGGAAAATAACTTTTCATAGTTAATTTTTTGTTTTATAATTATCTGTTTTTATTTTTTTTTTCTTCTTTTTTATTTTATTTTTATTAGATTTTTCGTTTTATTTTTTTTCTATTACTTTTTTTTCTATTACTCAAATTGTTTACATATAATTTTATAATATATTATAATTTATTTCATAGATTTTTTAATTAAATTTCAAGAATAACAATTCTGAAAGCAAGAACTATTTATTTTATATAGAATTAATATTTTTTATTTTTTTTTATCTTTTACGTTTATTTTGAAATATTGTTAATTAGTTTTTATTTAAACTATTTATTTTATTTTTAATTATTAATTAATAAATTATATAAATTAATAAATTATATAAATCTATTATTTATATTTTGAATTTTTTATCTTTAATTTTTTGGTTCTTTTTTTATATTATAGTTATTTTGTTTTTATTTAATTTATTAATTTTCATTTAATTCTTTTTTTATAATTTTCAGATATAAAAATTTTAAAGCTCAGAAACAACATTTTTTAATTTTTCTTAATTTAATTTTTTTATAATTTTTTCAAGATAATAATTAAAAATCACTATTTTAATAGTTCATGTTTAGTTTTATAATTATTTATAATTTTCAATCTGTTTTCTCCTTTTTCTAATTTAATTTATAATTTTAAAATTTTTGTCTCCCTTTTTTAATTTAGTTTTATGTAATTTATAAAATAATTCTTTTCACCATTTTCTAATTTATTTTTATTTGGCTTATAAAATATTTTTTTTTCCTTTTTCCATTTTATTTTTATTTAACTTAGAAAATAATTCTTTTCTCCTTTTTGTATTTTATTTTTATTTAATTTATAAAATGTTTTTTTCTCCCTTTTATTGTTTCTTTTCATTTTATTTAAATTAAAAAATATTTTTTTTTTCATATTTTATAAAGAAATTTATTATAATATTATTTTTATTATTTTATTATAAATTATTATTATATTATTTATTATTATATAATTTATTATTGTTTTATTTATTATTATATTATTTATTATTTTTTTATTTTTATTATTTTATTATAAATTATTATTATATTATTTATTATTATATAATTTATTATTGTTTTATTTATTATTATATTATTTATTATTTTTTTTATTTTTATTATTTTATTATAAATTATTATTATATTATTTATTATTATATAATTTATTATTGTTTTATTTATTATTATATTATTTTATTATATTACATTTTTATCTAAAGCAAGACAAGCTAAAGGTGCACGCCCGAAGAAAAGTTTTATCGTCCGTGCAACGAACCGCAGCTCTGCGAGTAGCTTCAGCGTACCGTACTGTATCGGAGCCGGCAATTCTGGTAATTAGCTGCTTAATCCCTATCGATCTCTTGGCCCTCGAACGAAAACACCTACGAGAAGCCAAGATGGGTAAGAATACCAGAGGAACCGCGCAGCATATAAAGCAACAAACCGTGCACCATTGGCAGGAACGATGGGCCGCCGAGACTCGCGGAAGATGGACAGCGAGACTCATACCCGACATAGCGAGCTGGATAGGAGGAACAGCCGGAACCGTCAATTTCTACCTCACGCCGTTACTGTCTGGTCACGGATACTTCTGCAAGTATCTACACCGAGTGGGAAAAATTGGAGGGCCTGAGTGCATATACGGCGACAGCAATGTGGATGATGCAGAGCACACCTTTTTCAAATGCACAAGGTGGCAAACAGAGCGCACCACGCTTGAAATGGAAATCGGGGAAACCTTAGCCACCGAGAACATTGTGGAGGTTATGCTAAGCAGCAAAGAAAACTGGGACCACGTAGATAAATATGTGGAAAATGTGCTCCGGCGGAAAAAGCGGGACCTGGACGCAGGAATAATGTTGAGAGTCCAATAGGGACGAAGTGAGAATCTCCACCTTGAAGGAAGTATAAAAAGGGTTCCAGGGTGGGGAGATGTTCTCAGCGAGGGAGGGGGATGTTTTAGTGGGTGCAATTCTCACATACCAAATCTGTGACGACAGTTTTGATGATGCGGCAGGCATTTTTACCCTCTCTACTCAAAAAAAAATAAAAAAATAAAAAATAAAAAAAAAATAAAAAATCTAAAGCAAGATCGAATTATTTTATAAATAATTAATTCTTTTAAATTTTTTTTCTTTTAAGGGATAAAAACTTTTAAGTTTAAAAAAACATATCTTTTATTTCATTTTCATGTTATAATTATTTATTATTCCTTAAGATTAAGAAAGTTTTCTTTATAATTAAATTTGTGTTCTTTATTTATATTTTTTAAAGATACAAATTTTGAAACTTTTTGTTTTTATATATTTAACATTTAATTTCAACTTTTATATTTTTAACATTTAATGTTTATCTCCTTTGCTATATTATTAATATATTATTTATATGTAATTTATTTTGTTTATGTATTCAATTATTTTATAAATAAATTTAAATAATGTTATTATTTCCTTATTAATTTTTTTATATTATTTTCTTTTTATAAATATATTTTACTTTAACTTTTTTTTTTATCGATCTTTTGTATAATTAACTGCTTCCCCACATATTCATCTTTCTACTCGTGTAGCACATCCTTCATCCATCAGTCACATTATTTTCACATTTTTGCTCCACATCCTTCTCAGTCACACTAATGAAAGGGACAATTTCCTTTGTAAAGGATTTAAAGTGGCTCTTTATATAAGTGGCTCTAGGATATAAGGAGCCAATATTCCTCTCACTGATTCCTCAAATGAAGCCCAATTATGTACACAAAATGTCCGCTCTTGCTCTGTCCGAGTGGGCAATTTCGAACATGTGTTTCCTATGAACTGCTCGCAGGCAAATGAGCCAACTACCAAGGCGGCGTCTCTTCGAAACAATCGACCTTCCACTTCGTGAATTGTGCTCTGGGCCTGCAGCCAGTAAGCCATGCATCTCACTTTCGGCTCATGACAACGAAATCGTTTTTCCACAGCAATTTATGCCGACTCATAAACCCGTCTGCTCTCCCAGAGCTCCCCTATGGAATCAACCAGTCAGGGACATACTGCGATATTAAAAATTTCAAACTTTCGAACTGCGCTCGGTCGGGTCCGCTTTGTTTGCAGCTGTCAGCTTCGATAATGATACTGTCTGCGCCAGTTTTATTAGCCAAGTTATCAAATTCCCTTCAAACTGCTGAAAAATTGGTTGGCCTGTCATTTTGCTTATTTACCGCTTTCTGCTTGCCTTCTGCCAACGCAGCCGTGAACGAGTTGAGCAGTTATTGCCGCATTCGTTTAGATCCAAGCTGCAGCATATCGTCAGTGGCAAGTATGCGGGGGTGTTTTGGATAGTTTCAAGTGCTCTCAGAAAATGAAGGAAGTTTGCAACGCCAGTCAGTGCCACAAGAATGCAGCAGGCTTCTTTGTCAGGCAGCGTGTTGTGCAAATTTTCATAGAGTTCAGAAGGGAGGGTGATGAGGAAACTGCATGCTGCATTGAGGGGTGGAAACAGCAACACAATTTTCTCTAGAACACTTATCACACAACTTGTTTCCTAAACACAGCAATGGAAGTCTGCATTCATGAAATAAATACAATATTAAATTGCGTTTGTTTGTGTGTGTTTCTCAGTTCCTGTGAATTTCGGAAGCATGTGAAAGGAATTTTCGGAATTTTGCACATATTTACGGGGAAGTACTCGGGATTACCTGGGATTTCACAAATTCTGTGAATTTAGGAAACTTATGAATGGATTTTCTGGTATTATTCACAAATTTACTGGGAAGTCCTGGCGCAACCAGGGGTTGTATATGGACAGTCTACTTCTATTTTCAGTAGAATAATTCCATTTACGTATGCCGAGACTTGTTTCAAATTATGCATTCAGATTTGTTATGGTGGAAGAAATCATCTTTAAGCAAATTATCACTAAATATATATAGGAAAACGGGCATGGTTATGACACCATGGAACTTTATATTTTGTCTACTCATTTAGACTTACAACTGAGAAAACGTCAGACACCCAAACACTTCAACTCAAATTGAGCTTCTCCTAATTGAAGAAAGGAGGACATGTCGTGAATGGCAGAAATTCAGGTCTCCTCTCCTAAAACGGAAGCTATCCATTGCCAGCGAAAATCTGAGAAAAGCCTTGTATGGAAGCGCATGAATCATAGCGCAGTTTTGATCGGTTTATTGAAAATCTGCTCCAACTGAGTTTACCAACTACTCTCTGTGGAAAGCTGTCAGGAAATTGAAAAGCCCGGCATTCCACCCATTCGAATGAAAACTGGGCTAGAAGCTTTGGAGATGGTCTGCTAAACATTTAAGGGATGTCTTTACCCCCAATCCAACTAGCAGTAACAATAACTAAGTAAGATTAGCCTTTCTCGCCTATTGAATTCTAACCATAAGAATTAAGTAACGCGATTAGAAACCTTGCTCCTAACAAAGCCCCAGGACACAACCTCATAACTGAGACAATGATCAAGGAGTTGCCCCAAATGGCGATTAACGTGCTTGACCCCATTTATTCAATAGATTGCTTCACTTAGGATACTTTCCCCGTGCCTGGAAAATGTCTAAGATTCCGAAACCAGCAAACATCTGACCCAATCAGCATCCGATAGACCGATTTGCCTACAGTCTATCATACCATAACTCTTTGGAAAACATTGGTTTGGTAAATCAATGGCACATCTAAATAAAAAACGCATCATTCCTCATCACCCAGTTGGCTTTCGCGAGCATCATTGCACAATAGAGCAGCTTCTTCCAATAGTGAATGAAATAAAGAACGCATTTCACAAAAAAACAATATTGTTCTGCCATATTTATGGATGTGATGCAGGCGTTTGCCAAAATATACCAAGAGGGAGTGGCTTAAAACTGTTGCCCAATTCAAAGTGAGGAATAATAATGCTTACTCTATAAACTATGGCATAAAAGCAGGCGTACCACAAGAAAGAGTGCTAGGTCCCGTGCTGTACTTTCTATAGACTTCAGATCTGCCTACAGAGAAACATTTAACCACAGCATCAACTGCTATCCTTAGCTTAGAGTTTGGAAACACTTTTATGCAAAGCGATTATAGACCAAGCACTGAAGAACCAATAAATCTGTTTCCCAGCTTTCCCAGCAAATAAGGATCCCCACCAGGGAACTCATTAGTACCTGATAAGTATTTTTGGAAGCCCCCGAAAATATTGTACACACTTGGCATAACAATCACTCTTAAATTTGGCAGTAATTGTTATTGAGAAAAGTGTTGCATATTTTTAGGTGCATTCGATACACTCACTACTAATGCCTGTGTGCTAGTGTGTTAAAAGTGATAGTTTGAAATGTGGATTTAGTTCCATAGTCATGGGAGATGAAACTTTAAAATCTTTAAAAGTTCATTATACAAATTTAATAGAAGGATAGTTTATGACAAAAATTGGCTGAAGAGCCCATAAATCTATTTCACAGCTTTCCCAGCAATTAAGAACCCCCCCTAGAGAACTCATGAGAAGCTGATAAGTATTTTTTGAAGCCCCCGAAAGTATTCTACACACTTAGCATAACAATCACTCATAAATTTGGCATTAATTGCTATTCAGAAAAGTGTGGCATATTTTTAGGTGCACTAAATTCACTCACTGCTAATACCTGGACTATTTTTTCCCATTTTTCAATATAGCAGTTTAAATTCACTTTCGAAATATCGCAATTTAAATTCACTTTCAAAATATCACAATTGTAAATTCTGCACTCTCTTTCGACACAGAGCCTCTCTGAGCTTATTACTTGAATGTCCTAGTCACAGCATATGCGAGCAGGATTCAGTAATTGACACCATATGCCAGGCTTCAGCCAAGTAGAAATTTAAAAATTTCTTTGCTTTAATATTTTTGTTAATTATTATGTATTTTTTAAACGAGTTTCAGGTCTGAATGACAAATTATTTGTTATTTTTTAAATAAAATGTTTGCCTTTAGTGAAATGGGCCGATATTTCGTTACCATCTTCAGCGTAATTTTTGGATCTGTCTCTTAAATGTAAATCAAATTTCAAACTGAGGTCGACAATCATTTAACAGTATTGTTAATGAAAGTAAAATTCCCAAGATATCAATATTAAATATCGTTATATACAAACAACAGATACGACCTCCTTCTTCCTTCCTCTGGGTTATTCCACTCAGTGTATATTTTGTATCTAATTCTAAGTGAGTTCAATTTTATAAACTTACGTGTTGCTAAGTGTGGAAATGGCTGCCACCGTTGCTATGTTGTCTATCTATGTTTATTATGCCGAAATTCCAGCCAGGTGTGCTCGAGTGCCGATAAGTGTTGGCCTGGCTATTCAATATTCCAATCAGGTGCTGAGCGTGCAACGCAGTTGTGCGTGAGTGGCTTTGAGTATGATGTTTAGTGTTAGATTTGCTTGTTTTGTTGTTTTTGTTATTATAGTAACTGTCGTTGTTGTCGTTGTTGTCGTTGTTGTTGCTCTTATGCTCTGTATTAACCAGCCAAGCAGTTAATACTGAAGAGTCCATAAAAGTATTACCAAAATGCTGTACATGAGCTCGTTACTCGTTATTAGCAATTTAATATAGCATACTTTCAGGTGTTGCATAAAATGTTTATGCTCCCATAGGCATTCTCTAGGAGATTACATTTTGTTGATTTATATTTGATGTTTGTCTCATAATTAACATTATTAAAAAAGCACTTAAACAATTTTTTAAAACTTCAAAATTTAAACCAAAAAAAAATATTATTTCCTTCACTGATCTGTTTATTTGAATTTAACCACTTTTAACTGATAATTTGATGGTTCAGAGAACTCCTTGCAAACGTCTGCCACCAAACTCCACGGCTAACTGAAGACATCCTTAGCGTGCACCGCTTTTATAACTCAAGCATATTGCCGCTGCCGGCATTTCAATCAAAACAATTTTTTGCCCACAGCTGGTCACCTTACAGAAGAGCTTTCAAAGCTTAACCGCTCTCTCAACGGCGGAGTTATGCGCTTGCGTCTCGTAGCGTGGCAAGTAACAACAAAGTTAATACAGCCAAATTAGTTAATGTACTAAGGCAGCCCAGCCTCTGCTCTCTGTGGCCCACATGTTGCTTCTAGCGCCTGCTGGATATGCATTTGTTTTTTGTTTATGTGCTTATTTTGTTTTCTTTTTTTCTGGCTGTTTATTTTCTTTTTTGTTTTTGTTGTTGTTGGTATTTTGTCATTTCTTTTCTGTGCCTAGTCAATGTCTTGTACATTTTTACTACAGAAATTGCCTGTTGCAATCTTAATACCCATAGTAAACACACTCACGCTGTGGAGCGGGGTGCGTGCGGTAAGGCGCACAGGCACGTGACCAAGAAATACAATGCGGAGGCCGCATTTTTCATTTCTCACAACTCTGACAACTGAAGTAGAAAGAGGATTATGAGGAATCTGCTTCAGCTGTATGCATTCATCTGAAAGGGGTTGTAAGTTATGGTTGAGGAAATCAAACAGAATCCTCCTCTTTTCGCAGTACTTTTTGAAATGTTTATATACTCGTATATAGTTACAATTTTTCCGGTAAATACTCATTATGTCGTTTCAAAGGCCTGCACAAGTGTATTCCTTGAGTAATTCCAGTTATACATGAACAAAAACTTATAAAAGCCATAGGAGGATGTGAGAGTATGTTCCAGCAATCTGATATCTCCTTTGCCTTGATGGCATTTTATAGGAAACTATTTTGTTAGGAAATTATTTTCACCCCTGTTGTCAAACGATGAAATTAATGATAATCTTCTTAATTAAATAAAATGCAAATTTCTGACTACAGTAGGAGGGAGAATCTCAGTGACTAAAACTTTAGACCCGCAAAGTATGCTTCATTTATATTATTCTGTTTATTCATTGATTTATATATCAATTACATTGAATATGTCCACAAAGAATTACTGACAATGCGAGTGAGACTCTCAGAGAGTGAAACTGTAAACCCGCAAAGTATGCTTCATTTATATTACTATGTTTATTCATTAGTTTGTATGTCAATTATATAAAATATGCAGACAATATATGACTGATAATAGGAGGGAGACTCACAGTGACTAAAAGTGTGAATCCGCAAAGTATGCTTCATTTATATTACTATGATTATTCATTGCTTTATGTATCAATGACATTAAATATGTCCACAAGGCATGACTGACAATGGGAGTGGGACTCTCATAGAGTAAACCTCTGCACCCGCAAAGTATGCTTCATTTATATTACTATGTTTATTCATTAGTTTATATATTACTATGTTTATTCATTAGTTTATATATCAATTACAGAAAATATGCCACTCTCAGAGAGTAAAACTGTAAACCCGCAAAGTAGGCTTCATTTATATTATTCTATTTCTTCAATTGCTTGTATTTCAATTACAGAAAAAATGATAAGAAATACTGTCTACTTTTAGGATGTTACCCTTAAGCTTCTGATATGACACAGAAGGCAAACAATGGCAATTTCGAAGACATCTGGATACCAAGGCCGAATGAAACAGGTTTATCAAAGAACTCAAGCTTTTGATGAAGAGGGAGCAAGACTCCAGCCTTGCTAACACACTCAGGAACATAGACGCAACAATCCAACTGGACTATTCGCTATGGAAAGTTGGTAGCAGGAAATGTAATAATACAGTATATCATCATCCCCCCTTTGTTGTTGTTATTGTTTTCGTTCAAGTGGTTGGTTGTTAACGTGGTTGGCAGAAGAACATGTAATAATATAGTTCATCATCATCCCCCTTTATTGTTGGTTTTTCAATGGCTGTATCCCCTGATCCGGAGAGACCTAATTAGCCTCAAGCGCCGTTTTAATGCCACAATCTTCTGTTATTCTATAGCTTTGACCTCAAAAGTACTATATTCTATAACCACTTCGTTATTTCCAGAAAGAGAAGAAGAAACCTAATTTCTATACTTGAAATTTCGTCAATGTTGTTGAGAAACGGTTGCCCAAAAGCTCATAGTCTTGCTCTTGACAATCCTGGGCAATCACATAAGTAGTGAACTGGAGTTTTTTCTCCCCCACCTCCCCGCAACTGCGACATGTGATATTGTGTGGTATATTCAACCTATCCACATTCTCGCCTACCTTCCAGTGTCCTGCTAGAACCGCGGTTAGCCTTGTTATGTTGGGTCGAGCTTACCCTAACAGTTCTTTAGTCTTTAATGCGTTATAGTCGTGTAGACACGGCGCAGGTTCTCAGTCCCTTCTATCGTCGTCTTGCAATGTTATAGTAGTGATTCTCTAGTTCCGCTTTCGCAATTAAAAACACCGACATCATATTTTTTTATATTTTAAATACTTTTATTTATTTTAAAATCACAAATCTTTGAGTCACTGTCTTAACACGTGGTGTAAAATGATTTATAGTACCAGTTACAGTACCAGTTATAATCCGAGTTTTAATACGAGTATCATAACGAAGAGTATATTCATATATAAGTATTAAAGGTTGTATAAATATATTCTGATCGTACTACTAACTCTAACAGTGTTAGTAATATTACATCTCCTGGCTTGTAGTACAATGGGGATCAAAGCCTGAGTGCTTGTAGACCTCCATCCTCGACGGTTCTCCGGCTTCTAATATTACTTCAATAATCCTGCTACTCAAACACTGGAGTACTGAGTCCAGCAATTTAGATTACACTTAAAAAAATCATTATATATCATAGATTAAATAGTAAATACGTAGAGCCGAGGCATGCGGTTCACCCCCCTGCAACTTGGTCCATCCTTACTGATCTGGCCACACAACACTCTCAATGAAATCCAAATGCGCCGCTACTCTTGTGAATAGGCCAGGGTCCGCTGAACCGCAACTAAATCCCGCCGCTATAATACCAACAACGCGATACTTTCGCATCCTGTCATTGACCACCAAATTCAAGGGACCCCCAGAGTCTCCCTGGCAGGCATCTTTGGTCAGATTGCGATCCTGGGCACACAAATGGTCCGACCTGAGTGTGATGGTCTCATAACTTCTGCTGCACTGATTCAACGATTGTACTTCCAGTTCGGCCTTTTGAAGAACCTTCGAGAATCGACGTGCTGCAACATAATGAATGAGATGAGTATGAAATTCTTACCACAACACAGATTAACCGGCTTACATTGCAAGCTGACCTGACCCCAGCCGGTGACGTAGAGTTTGAAGTGTGCTGGTGGATCACCCAACTCCGTATATAGACACGTGGGATACACACTGGCCGTATAGTTGGCATCTTCTTCGAGCTCTATGACAGCAATATCGTGGATCTTAAGTGAATTGGAGTAATCCGGATGAATGCCCACGTACTGCAAGAGAAAGGGAAGAAATTCTTATTATCGTTAGTCAAGCAGTGAAGGGAAGGATTGCAGGGATATTTTTGGGGTGTCAAACTTTTTTTCATCATAATATCTCTGTGGTGTTAAAAGGAAACAATTGGCAGGATCGGAGAAAGGACACGCCTGCCTTCTACATAAACAACTGCCGGGGCCTCAACTTGAAACCTATACAACATTTATGGACACAATTGGAAGGAAGAATCATAATATCTCTGTGGTGTTAAAAGGAAACAATTGGCAGGATCGGAGAAAGGATACGCCTACCTTTTAGGAAGAAACTGCCGGGGCCTCAATTTCAAAGCTATACAACATTTATGGACACAATTGGTATCATGAATCAGTATATCACTGTAGTGTCATAGGCAAACACTAGGCAGTATCATCGAAAGGACACGCCTGCCTTCTATATAAGGAAGCGAGGCCTCAATTAACATTGTGCCACCTCGGTTCGTATGCAATAATTATATGCACTTCGTCGATACTAGTTGGGGTGCGAAAAATGGGTGTTACCACGCCCACTATTTACATGTATTCATAACTGGAGTTTGATGAACAAAATTTAAGCTTATCTCCAGTTCTATACAAGATTTCTGTATAATATTTGACGTAGTGATCCAAAATTGTACAATGGATAATGAGAGAGTACATTTTCAATGTGGGCGTATTATACTAACCATCACGCCCACCTTCAGATAAATTTCGCCAATATCCCAACCGAGTTTCCTCCAATTCAAGAGACAATACTATGAGTAATTCCGATTTATGGAATATATTCCTTATATACTGCGTTAATACTGAACCCACCCACTTTCTTTCCAAGAGATCGTTTATACATATTTGGGTATTATTATATATGTGAGTATAGAAAACCTCATTATCCCTTTGACCCGCCTGTGGGTGTCCTTACTAGTTTTCCCATATGCTAATTCCCACAAAGCTGATGCATGGATAGCAAATCCTTCGTCCTGGGAAGAGAAATGCTTAATGCCTCAGTGTACAATTAAGCTGGACAATTAGTAATGAAACTTCCAAACGAGCTGTGCTCTTGGAAGATTGCTGCATTCCCTTTTTAGCCTCCTCGCCACTTCCTAGTTTATAATCGAGTTCAATGGAATTTTGCCAGTCGCCACTTGGAAAAATATCTTCGCACTATTTTGCGAGAATTTTAACTCTGGACCACTCAAGTGATGGAGTGCTGACTGTGCTGGGTGTGATGGGGGTGCTGGGTGTGATGGGGGTGCTGGGTGTGATGGGGGTGCTGGGTTTGTTGGGTATGTTGGGGGCACTCAGTGTGCTGGGTATGATGGGTGTGTTGGGAACGCTGAGTGTTCTGGTTTGTGCTCGGTATGCTGAGTGTGTATTAAAGCGGGAATTCAGGGGAAAGAGTTTGGCATTATTCGTGTAGTGGGCGGGTCGGTTACTTGGTTTTTATACAAAATGTGTTCATGGTGTTTTGTAAATGTTGCCGCCGTTTGAAAGTTGCTGATTTGCCGTTTCTGTGGTGGGGATTTATTTGTTATTGTACTTAATTCGTGGAGGCGGCTCTCCAAGTTGATTGAAGTGCTCGTTAATTAATGGCGCCAAAAGCTGTTCAAACAATTGCCACGGAAATTGTAATTTAATTGAAATATTTTATTCTTGCTTTGTTTTTTTTTATTCTATTTGCGTGATTTGTTAATTATTGGTGGATAATTTAAAATAAATTTAAGTTTTTGTGGTAATTTTCATGTGGAAATTTAAATTTTTGAAGAATGTTGTCCCCATAGAAGTGTGGTTAAGAAAATTAGTTTATGCACATAATTCATATCACTGGACAACATCCTGTATGACTTTCAGAATATGTATTCTGTGTTTAATTTATGGCGAATTTTTTCAGGATCCATAAAATAATGTTAATGTCTAGTTAGTAGGTCTCATTGGACTAATCACGGAGCATAATCCATGAGGCCATTATATGGCGACCATAGGCACCACCGAGGGTCCCCACTGCGCTGAGCAGAATGGTACAGAGCTTTTTCTCCGCGCTGGTTCTTCCATTGCCAATTTGAGAAGGCGCTTGTTAGGGTCAGATTTATTGCGAATGAACAACGTTCATTCCTTATCCCAGGACAGTTTTCTGAGATTCATAAAAGAGTCAAAGAAGTTTGAAAAGATGTATCTCCCTTTCACAATCTTCTATCTCCCCCTTCCACCAAACATTTCCAGGCTTAGAGTACAATGGACACCAATGCCTGAGTGCTTGGAGACTTCCTTCTTGGATAGTTCTCCGGCCTACCCCGCTTTTATTCTATTATATTATAGTAGGTCTCATGGTCTGAGTCTCTTTAATGGCGGCTCTTTCATATTTGCTTTATGGGGAAGGTATTTTTATACCCTCTTCTCTAAAAAAAGGAAACAAAAATAAAGTATTTTTGTGTGGTTAAGCTGTTTTTCTACTAACAAAAGGAGGCTTGGCGGGTATGGAGCTATATATTGATCACAAATCACTTTCTGAGTAATTTTTGTTTTGGTCCGCCCGCCCGTCTGCCCGTCTTTGGCCAACTTTTTTCCACACCCTTAGAGATACCTTATTAAAAACTTGCAAAAATATGGTCTGGAATTAAGATAGAACCACATTATTATAAGATCCGATTTGTGCAAAGACCACGCCTACCTCCCATATATGCAACTATAGGTACTTTTTCTATATATACACATGTATGCATACAGAAATATGGACATAAATACGTAGGGAGGAACACGTAGAGAGGCACACGTAGGGAGGGCTCTCCATAATGACACACTGCCATCCTAAACTATACTGAGGTCTTGATAAATCATATAAAACCCGCGTCATCTGGGTCTTTAAGATCCCTAAGGCCAGTGAACAATTGGTATCTAAGAAGTTTTATAGTGAATGAGTGCTGTATACAGATAAAAAGATGGAACACTCTTTTCTCCGACCTCACAGCTTTTCTGTTTCTGGGAAGAATTACGAAATGGGAACCTCAGGTACTCAGTTTCCATTTGGGAAACTTGGAACTTATCGGAATAAGTAATATGCGCTTGCCAAAAAGCACGATCAGTACATGTGGATGCCAAGTCAGGCGATAGCAATGCTTCGGCCAGTTCAATCCAGCAGACCACGGCTACATACTTCAATATGGACCTGATCAATGAGACTTAAAGTACTTTAATGTATGTGGTATTATGAGAACCGGAGAACGATCAGATGAAGGCTCATAGTTGTCTACGAGTTTTATATGATTATTTGCTCTGTATACAAAAGTCGATCAAATCCAGCGTTTTAGTTGGGTCGATTGACCGATAAGTAGGTTTTCCTGTTTAGAGTGGTATGAAGTCCAAATCATCTACAATCTTAGACAGTTGTTTACCTTTAGGTTTATAAGTTTTCGAGACCCATTGAGGATTTTTCCAGGTATAGTCACCTCCTGAAAGGAATCTTGTGCCTAAGGATTTAAAATAATGTTCGAATTGGTCTTTTTCACTGCATATCTTGGGGGACAGTATACAGCAAAGAGGTCAAACTATGATATGATTTACTCATATCAATGATGAGCGATATTCTCTTATTGACCAACTCACATCAATTGACCACGAAGTCACCAGTACAGCTCTCTAAGGGTTCACTTCTAACTGGTGACTCACAAACAATTCCGTTAGTGCCCAGGGACATAACGGGGCACAAACAAGTTTTTCTTCTACTTAATGAGCGGTTTGTGTACTGACTGCAATCGCTATTTAAACCAACGGGTTTGAGCAGAGACTTCGTCGTTGACTTGAAGTCACCATCGTCATATCTCCCGTTAGCCACAATTCGCTGTAAATTTACAACTAGTATGCAGCCTATTTTTTCCATTCACACCCTCTTTTAGTAAGATTAACCCTTGCATGTCCGGTTTTTGATATCGGTAGTTTTTTTATTTTATGTCTTACACTAGTTTACAACTGACTTAGATAGTAGCGATGCATTTTATATAGTCTTAATATCACATAAACGTTTGCCGCTTATCGGGGTCACTCTCCTTAGCTCTTCGCTTGTGGCCAGACTATGCTCTCAATGTAGTCGAGGTAGGCGGACACACGCGTATACAGACCGGGCGTGTTAGAGGCACAACTGAATCCGACCGAAACTATGCCAAGTACGCGATACTTCTTGTAGCTCTCGTCTATGACGATATTGAGTGGACCGCCAGAATCGCCCTGGCACGCGTCCTTCACCTCCTGGACGTCGTGGGCGCACAGCTGCGTATCGATGATGCCCTGATAGAGTTGGCGCGTCAAACCGGTTTCAATGTAGCTGTCATTGCAGCTATCCAACGGTACCACCTCCAGTTTGGCCTTGAGTAGAATATCCGAAAGCTGGCGTGCTGCGGAATATTTGCAAATGATTAGGAAATTAAATGGTTAGGAAGGCATACAAGGATATTCGCTCACTTTTCGTGTTGATGACTCCCCAACCGGTGACGTAGAGACTAGCTTTTTCGGTTGGATCCTCGGGATCCGTGTACAGACACGTCGGATACACATTTGTGGAGTACTCCACATCGGACTCCAGCTCCAGTATGGCGACGTCATCGTACTTGCGGCTGTTCGTGTAGTTGGGATGGATGTGGCTGGCCTGCAAGAGAAAGCGGTTACAACAGAAGAGAGTAGGCTTAGGGTCTGTACCATATTGCAAACACCCGACAAGCATGATAGAAGTAATTTTTTTTTTTTTTAGCTTGTTCTACGTGCGTACGCGTGCGCATGTGTGTGTGGGTGTGGGTAGAGATGGCACACCAATGAAAACACAATCTATGCAACAAAGTAGCAACAAATAACCACATCCGCATTCTATGGGGCAATACAATGGAACCGCTCTACAAGCTGACATATTTACAACAACAACAAAAGTGAAAAATCGTTCAAGTATTCTTCAAAGGAGTTTGTAACAAGATTCATGAGAGGCCACCACCAAAATTCCCCGGCTTGAAAGCGTTCCACTTACCTTGATTTTGATTTCCACAGCGCTGCGCATCTGGATGGGGTCCGTGAAGTTGGTCACGCCCAAACGCACTATGGCCGGCTGGCTCTCACGGCTGTTCACGCAGTGAGCCGCGGTCAGGACGAAGCGCCGCTCAATCAGTGTGCCGCCGCAACGGAAGTCGTACTGATTCGGACCACCGGAAATAGTGGTGAAGCCTATGGCGGCCATGTGGGGAAATTCGCCGATATCGACGGCAGTGCCTCCAATGATGTGCGGACTGAGTGATGCGCCCAAGCCCTCGTCTATTTCGACGCATGCTAAAAGAAACACAAATAATGAAAGCACAAATTGCACATGAAATAAAACCCAAAATGAGATGAGAACGTGGTAAATTTCCCAATGGTATGTGGTACCGTTAATCCGGGTACTTGATTTGCTTTCGTCTCTGAACCATACGAACTTGAACCCTATCAGATCTCTAAGTTCCTTGGGTGTATTTCAAGGGTGCTCACGGGTACCACTCACGGGTAGACTCACGTAGGCTACTCAAGAGAGCCACTCATTATTGCACTCACGGGTGAACTAACGGAGGTAACATAAGAGAACCACTCACGGATCTATTCACAGGTGCTCTAACGGAGGCAACTCAAGAGAACCACTCACGGGTGTACTAACGGAGGCAACATAAGAGAACGACGCACAGGTGTTCTCACATGTGCTCTTACGGAGGCAACTGAAGAGAACCACTCATGGGTGTACTCAAGGAAGCTACTACCGGATGCACTCAACGGAGCCCCACATAGAGGCCACTCAGAAGAGCCAATCACGGGAGCCACTAAAGTGTATCAATCATGTATGCCACTTACGTGTACACTCACGGTGGCCACTCAAAGGACCCACTCACAAATGCCACTCATGGGCGCCACTCACGAAGGCCATTAAAGGGAGCAATTCACGGGTGCACTAACAGAGGCAACTCCAGAGAACAATTCACGGGTATACTCACAGAACCCGCTCAAGGGTGCCACTCACATGTGACACTTGCAGCAGCACTAACGGAGAAACTTAAGGACACCACTCACGGGTACTCTCAAAGGAGCCACGTACGGGCGTACTCACGTAGGCCACTCACAGGTGCCACTCAAGCGAGCCAACGGGTGCCACTTACGAACCCATTCTCTGGCGCATTTCGCCCACTGAACTCTTTTCATTACGTTTACACAACTAACAAACAACTCAGTGTTCACCCCTTCCTCTGTTTGGAGTTCTCTTCCCCCACAAGGTCACACAAAATTGTGTTCAGGCTTCATTGGTCTGAAAACAAACCAAGCAAGACATATGGTACAACATGTACCTCACAGCGCATCGAGTCATTGTATGTAATTGATGTAAACTGTGTGTAGTTTCATGACCTTCTGAGGACTGTTGATCTTCTTTGATGATCACGAAAAAGGTTCGCATCTCCCAAGAACCAGTATCCCAAGGAAGAAACGTGATGCCATTGTTATGGCTGAGCTATCACAATTGATTGGTGTGGCGTCCAGGCTCTAGTCTAGCAATATCAGGATGCAATACTCCTTAGATCATATCAATATCACTGTTATAACGGAAGTATTTAGCATTAGTAGGAGAAACAGCTTTATTTGGAGTTGTGGCGTTATGAATCCATCCTATTGTAATGAAATGGATGATTCAAATCCTTGATTAGCCATAATAATCCATAATTGCCTCTCTACTGATGACCACATTTATGATTGCAAACGAGCTGATACCATCACCTTGGAATTTTTTAGTCCCTTTTGAATGTCGTTGGAACTCGAACTGGGTACTGAAGAATTTTAACAACAATTCTCCTAACGAAGAACACATGGTTCGGCGGAACCTGAGGAAAATTTGTTAGCCTTGAGATCTCTCACGGCCTTTCAGTTCCCTCCCAAAAGAATCTCAAAGAGCTTATTTGAGCTTTTGTATAATCTTTTCCCGAAAATACGTAAGGATAATTAAGTTGATATCCTCTCTCATATGGACCTACCTCGTATGTTATGATGGGAATAGGCATTGCATTCGATCATGAGTACCATCTGCTTCCTTATGACTACGTTCTTTGATATTTTAATTGGATACTATTAAAGCCTCCTCTCACCTATCTTTGGGTCGATGCACTAGTCCTATGTGATGTGTCTGGTCTTCTCATAGTAGAGACGAATGATCAATAATGTTCATATAGAGTCACAGATCAGTTCAGTTGTGAACTGGAAGTAGCAGCTCTAAAAGTGATTTTAAAGTAAATGTAAACTGTATTCTTCTATTGTGTTCAACTAAACCCTGGAAACTAAGCGATTTGCTAAATTGTGGAACAAAGGGCGCTTTGTTACTTGGCATCATCCAGTGATTGAACGTGATTCTAATTTTCGTAGGAGTATAAACTTCAAAGTCCCTGTTTGGATTCTTCCGCCATTTAATCTATTTCAGTTTCTCGGTAATAAGAGCACTAAATTTTTTTTTAAGAATTACTCAATAATCGAACAACGATTTCTTGTTGGTTACTTGCCGCAATCCAGTGATTTAACTAAATAATAATTTTCGCAGGAATTCAGCCTTCAATGTCTCTGTTAGGGTTTGTCCTTCAAAAGGCTTATTTTACATTCAGTAGTTCCTTTTAATCAAATGAATTGTGTGAATCCAGTGATTGAATGGGAAGCTAATTTTCGTTACGGGAACAGTTTTTTTTTGTATACTTGGCACAATCCAGTGATTAACCTAGATGTCAATTTTGGCTGGAATACAACCGTCAATGTTCCTTTTAGGGTTCTTCCTTCATAAGACTTATTTTAATTAATTTGTTCACTTTATCAAATAAATTCTTTGGCACAATCCAGTGCTTGAACGGGAAACTAATTATCGTAGTGTTATAACCTTCAACTTTTTAAGGTCCAGGTTTCTGTCATTTGACCTATTTTCCACTCTCGTAAATAAGAGCACTTCCCATTCAAAAGTTGAATTGCTAAATTATCGAAGAAATTTTCTATATTACTTGATACAATCCAGTGGTTAAACTAGAAACTAATTTTCGGAAAAATACAACATTCAAGGGATAGGATTCTTCCGATATTTGGCATATTTTCCTTACCCTACTGAAAAATGAATTGTGTGACACAATCCAGTGGTTGAACTAGAGAGTAATTTTCGTTACAGTATGAATTTCAACGTATTGTATTTCACCTCTATAGGAATACTTTTGCTAAGAATACCGCTTATTGGAAAGGGCCCACTTTTTCGACCGATTTATAATTGTTTTTCTTATCTCTTTTGGGTCCCACTTCATGTAGCATCCCCGAAAGGATTATAGGGTTTCCAATTTATACATACCCTGAACAGCCGGCCGTCCATTGGCGCGCACAGGAGTCTTAGGTGTGACGGCAGGAGTTGGAGTCGGCGGCGGCTTTGTACTGCTTGAAAAGACACAAACAAACAAAATGTTTGATAAATAAACAATGTTTTTAATTAATAAACAATTTCAACTACTGACTAGGGACAAATGAACAACAAAGACATTTCAGTTATTAAAAAAAGAGCCCATAGACCACCTTGGTTCCACAGCAGTTTCAAAAGCATTATGTCCCTCATTAGTCCCGCTACCGGTCAGTTCGTTGTCCTCGTAGTCGGCCGGTTGTGGCCGAAACTGAAATGGCTCAAATGGATTTACCCGGTGCGAATTCCCTGAAGGCGTAGTTGGTGGTGCTGGATCGGCTGGATGCTTCCAAACTTGCTTAATTCTTTCCAACTTGTCCAACTTGGCTTTCACAATGTTCATGCCAGTGTTCGCCAGATGCTCATGAATGCGAGAAATGGGATCTTGTGCAGCAGGCCGTTGATTGTCGGGTGCCCACGGGCCATTCCTCAATGATCCACCAACTGGTTTATGGGGAAAACCCCATAAATTATTATTAGCAGCTGTATTCGGTGCATATTGTGGGGGTCTTGCGAGAGCCGCATGCGTTTGCCCCCCATTGTTCCACCTGTTGGCATCGGTGGCTGGTTGGTTATTGCTCTGTGGTTCCTTCAACTGATTCCCTCTGAAATCGTCATGTGGAAAAATGCTTGGCGACGGGGGTTGCGGCTCTCTCACGTCGTTGTTGACCACCCACTGCAAAGGACGACCGCTATTGCCAATGAAAGGAGGACGACCATTGTTGTTATTGCCGAAGAGTTCGTTTTTGGGATTGAACACTTGATTTGGCCAAACTACTCCGGAGTTGCCATGAGTGTCGCCATGGTTATTGCGTGGTTGATCCCAATTGTTGATATTACCGGGCGGATTTCCTGGCAAGGAGTTTGGTCTGCGATTGTTCCAGTTACCCGTAGGAGCATTGTTTCCTGGAGCGTTTGGACCTACGTTTGGAAAACCCGGCGCATTTTGTTGGTTTGGCCTAAAACCGACTTGATTGGAAGTTGGTCGGTTGGCACCCCAATTTGGTTCATTGACACCCGACTGATTTGGGGGCCTAGTTTGTGGGGGTTTTGCATTGACTATGACACTATTGTCCACGATGTTCGCACTCTGGTTGGCTAGCAACTTGGAGAAATCAAAGTATACCGTTTCCGTACCGTATTCCTTGTCGCCGATCACCAGCGGCTTGGGTGTCGTGGTCGTTGTGGATGAGGTCAAAAGATGCAACCAAAAATCAGGTTGAGCAGCGGTTGTAGTCGTGGGAGCGGACGTTGTGGACGTTGTGGACGTCGTCAATAAGTCTAACCAGAAATCTCTACTAGTGCTCGTGGCTACTGTCGTAGACTCTCTAAGATGGAATGAGAAGCGAAAGCATAGGTATAGTACAGTGTTAGCAATGCGCAGTGCCATAAGCAGGAAAGGCAAGCTTCGGAAAGCGTAAAGTTAGTGAAGTAGCCTGAAGGTACCTTAAGCATGTCGCTGACGAGCGTCTTTGAGTGCTAACTACGCAATACTCACCCGAATGTGACTGGACTCGCATCCGTTGGGCAGCATATTAATTCCTCGTAGATGCCGAAACCGCAGCTCAGGACGTCATTCGCCGTCAATTCACCGCGACTGATGGCGTTCTCCATAGCTGTGCACTTACTCACTGGAGTGCAGACTCCAGATCCAGACTTCATTTTGCATTCGTCACCTTCTGGAAACACAAAAGAAAATGGTGGTCAGGAAATGGAACTATTCAATAAGTTAATAAATTAAGAACAAAAAAAGCTGATGATGATTAATCCTGATAAAGAAGACATTCGTTCGAAGAAACAAAAACTTAATTTCATTGAAGAAAGTTTTCTTATACCGAGTGTATGAAAATGACGTTGTAGAAGACGATCATGCCTCCGATGGAAGAACCAAGCCGAGGAAACCCTAACCGTTTGGTTTGTTGGGTGCAACAGATGCGCCTGGTGAGAGCTGTCAAGGTCGCCTGCAAATCGATAGGTTGTAAGGCCCTCTAAGTAAGTAGATGAGTCGATGAAACGCATACCCCAGATCAGCTCAAAATAAAGCCGACTTATTTGTTAAACATGGGAAACCTTTGTCCTGTGATGATAGCGTTGTTCCAGGAATTCTGTCGGAGTCTCAAAAGGGTCCGTGAATACCAGAGTATCAAATGGATAGTGGCAACAATGGTAGACTTAATGCAGGCCACGATGGTCTCGAGACGGTGCAAGGAACCCACCAGAGGCATTTTCCAAACCTGGAGAGAAGATCACAGAAAGAAATGTGTGCCTGACTTGCATCACTGAAATTACTGAAATTTGGCAACCTTTTCTATTGTATGGAAATTTTATGAAATTCGGCAATATAAAAATATTCAATTACTATCTTCCAGCAACTAAAGAACTTATATTCTGAATATAAGCAAATGATTTACTTGACTACTAAATTTCAGCAATTAATCATGGACTTCGTTTGGAATATCTGAATAGGTTTAGGTTTAGCTTTAGGTGGCTGTGCAGAGCACGAGAAATCGGCCAGAAGAATTGAGTTAAGAAAAGTCATCAATTAAGTAACAAAAATCGACTTAATTACTAAGTTGCTTGAATTGAATTAAGAAAATTTATCAATTTAGTTCTCTTCTGGCAACAATACTGACGGGCAAGTACTTATCACCACTGGGATTTGTGACCTTAGTACTTCTGTTGGGATCATACAGTAGGGAAGAAACAACGGATAGCGTTGATAGGTTCAACCTTTTTAGCTTCATAATTTCAGTATTGTAAAAAACCCCCAGGAAATCAATCAATGCTTCCGTTGAGTTTCAGACTTGACGGACCAGAATCGTGTTCCAGGTTAATCAGTGCAATCACGTTTTCCAGATTTTTAATTATTCCTCATTAAACAATATAATAAATTGTAGAAATTAAATGCAAGTGTACTTAGGCGGATATATGTAACTAGAGATACTGATAATTGTTCGGTAGTTATTTTATAATTATCATTATAAATGAAGCGAAGATAATTAATGGAAGCACGACATACTTCAAATGTCACAGAGGTCAGTTTAATTGTCTTAAAAAGCAAAATGCATGGACGGATTGAGGAAGGTTCTCTTATTGACGAAATTTAATAAAAAGACTCCAGGATCATAATAAGGGTCAATAAAGATATAAGATAAGGATCATCAAAATATGACAAATCAACGATTCAATCCTCGTCCTTTCAATTAGCAAGACTAATAGACATGATCAGAAGATGGTAGAAGTATCAAAAATACTCATTTAAAAGACTCGTAAAAAGACTAATTTAAGGATCATAATAAGGGACAATGAAGGATCCTCCAAATATGACAAATCATCGATTCATCGAATCATGATCAAAAGATGGTAGAAGAATCAAGATGGTAGTTTATGAGATTTTGCTATCATATTTGACTCCACTTGGATCCAAAAAAATGTTCCAGCCCACAAATATAGACAAAGGCGTGGCTATTGAACTGTTATGATAGATTTGAAATAGCTAAATTTGAAAAAAAAATCGGAAAAAATATGTTTGGAATATAAAATGGAAAATTGGAAAATAATATGACGAAATAATATATTCGTCATTCATGACTAAACATGAATAAGCTTTAAAATGCTATTAAAACGCCATTAGGACTAATTATTAACGAGAAATCATTACTGATTGATAAAAAGTCATTCAAGAAAAGTGATTATAAAAATGTCATATACGACAAATCATAAGCAG
The DNA here is from genome assembly GCA_920105625.2 of Clusia tigrina. Lineage (NCBI taxonomy): Eukaryota > Metazoa > Arthropoda > Insecta > Diptera > Clusiidae > Clusia > Clusia tigrina. The sequence goes on along the minus strand of OV050033.1, from coordinate 163,730,677 downwards.
CGAGTCATAAACAACGAGTCACCAATTAAAGGGCATAAACAACAAGTCACAGAGAGTACATCATAAGCAACGAGTCACCAATTAAAGGGCATAAACAACAAGTCACAGAGAGTACATCAAAAGCAACGAGTCATTAATTAAAGGACGTAAACAAGAAATCATAGAGAGTACATCATAAGCAACGAGTCATTAATTAAAGGACGTAAACAATATGTCATAGAGAGTACATCATAAGCAGCGAGTCATTAATTAAAGGACGTAAACAACAAATCAAAGAGAGTACATCATAAGCAACGAGTCATTAATTAAAGGACAATAATTCAGAGTAACGAGTAAAAAAGCGCAATATTAGCAAAGGACCACAAATGATGTTATCTAGTTCCCACTAATGAACTTTGTTCTGGAATGTGTTGAAACGATTGAAACGAAAGCAATCGAGATAAATAAAAACGAGATACGTCATGATGGGATTAAAAAACACGTGGTTGCACCGGTACAGGACCAAAGCTCAAGGCACTAATTTGACTCTAAGGTGTGAATAATTTGTGGGTTTACATATTTCAGGAATTAGCCAGTCAATTAGTCACTAATGCCCTGGGATTTGGTACAGAGAGCCTTAAATTGACGGCGCTAGGCGAGAGAATACATATACATACAATAAATTGAAAACTCTTGACTGGCTGAAGAACACATTTGTAAATGTTACAGCCAAGATAAACACCAAAATTTGTAAAAATGTGAAAAATGCTGCGCATCAATAGTAGAATTGAGTGGCATGGTGAGATGGTAGAAGCCAAGACGGAAACTTATCCCAGAAGTGTACATTTGATTCTTATTCGAACGACCTTATTAGATAGTACCGCAGGAGCACATGGCTTGAGAGAGTAGCTCGGGTCCACTCGCTACGCACACACTAATCTAAGCTTGAATAAGTAAAATTTTCCCACGATGTGGAAGATAGCGATGAACTTAGCAGCGATTCTTTGGTAACCAGTGATTTGCTGACACTGACTTTGAGGTAAATTCATTGTATGTGGTCACAGGCAGTTAACTTCTGTCGTTGACGGATAGTTCTGTTATTGTTCAAAATTTGTAAATCTTCTCTCCAAAGAAAGAGCCGCCATGTGCTAGAATTATATATAGGTCTAAATACCCAATTCACGTAAACTGTGATCACTGCATTAACAGCTCTCAATGTCAGTGTTAATTAACAGAAATTCAAGTATCAGCTCTCGTTGTCACTGTTAGTCTACATAAATTAACGTAACAGCTCTCGATGCCACTGTTAATTTACAGGCATAAACATGTTCATTCCTCTGGTTACTAACAGAAATGTTATCAAGTTAACAGAAATATGGGCAAATCTCCAGTAATGAATGTCACCAGTGAAGATGGTCAGCAGTAACGCAGGCCACCAGTAATGAAGGTCACCTGTAAAGAGGGTCACTATCTACAAAGATGACCATATCAAAATAAATACCGCTGATTACCTCACCTTTGACTAAGAGTTCGCTACTGCAATAGTCACCAGTATCGATAAAACGCTCATCATCATTAGAATACAGAACTTGCCATGGTAGCCAGTTACTTCCTATAAAATTCCCAACTAATAACCCACCAACTATCTTAGTTATTACATAAACAAAGAGAGATATTTTAAGAATACCACATCAATTCAACGGCTGGCAACAAATCATCAACGCTTCGGAGCATAACGCACCTGTAAGCAAAGTGGGTATGCCCCCATTGTCGTTACCAGAGAATAGCATTGTGCGTAACAAAAACACACCCGCTCACATCGAATTTCCCCCGACTGTCTTATGCATAATTAATAACGAATTCCCAGAGCATCTGTTTATGCGGTTTACAGTAAACAACAACAAGAAATCTTACAAGTGAAGCATACTCGTGAGCAAACAAACATCAATCATGCAATCCATCAATCACGTATGCGCAGACGCAAGCGGCAGGTGGCCCGAACTGGCCCTACTAGGCTTAAAGTGTGCGTAAGAGTGTGTGTGGGTGTAGTTGTGTGTGTGTGTACTTACCATACATTTCGGCCGCTACCAGCTGGGGCATCAAAGCGCCACACAATAGCAGCAGCAGCAGCAACCGCAGCGCTCCAGGCCAATGGCAGGGGACGCCTTTGTAACCGCCGAAGGTCAGCCACATATTCAGAGCAACGGAGTTCCAGGAAATTACTTGTAAGTTTATGATTTCGTTTTGTAGAATTTTTTGGGTTTTTTCTGGTTTTTGTTACGTATTTTAAAATAATAATTTTTTATTTATTTTATTTTTTGTTTTGCTGTAGAATATAAATTATATTTTATTATATTAAATATTATTTATTTAGAATATAATATTCTTTATTTTGTTGTAGAATATAGTTTATTTTTTATTATATATTTATAATATTTAGATTATGTTTTTAAAATGATATAATTTATTTTTTATTATTATATAAATTTATTCATTATTATTTATTTGTTTTAATTTATTTATCGCATGTTTTTTTGTTTCATAATATAATTTATATATTTTATTATAAATAATTATTTTTATTTATGATAATTAATTGTTTTTTTTCTAATATGATTTAATTAATTTTTTCAATTAAATTTTTTTATATAATGTAATGTTTTATTATTTATTTATAAATCTTTTTTCTTTTATTTTGTTTTATAATATAGTTTGTATTTTTATTATTATTTATTTGTAATATTGAATTAATTTTTTCAACAAAATTTAATTTATTTTTTTAATATCAAATAATTTTTTTATTTATTTATAATATTTTTTCGATTATTTGTTTGATAATATATTTTATATTTTTATTATATATATTTATTATTCATTTATAATATTTAATTAATTTTTCCCATACAAAATAATTTTTTTCAATATCATATAATTTTTTTAATTTATTTATTTATAATAATTTTTTTTTTTTTGTTTTAAATATCATATAATTTTTTTATTTATTTATAATAATTTTTTTGTTTTATAATATATTTTATATTTTTATTATATATATTTACTATTCATTTATAATATTTAATAATTTTTTCCAATTCAATATAATTTGTTTTTTAATATTCTACAATTTTTTTGTTTATTTATAATAATTTTTTTTATTGTGTAATATATTTTATATTTTTATTATATATATTTATGTTTTTATTATATATATTTATATGTTTTATATATATATATATATATATATATATATATATATATATATATATTATTTATTACTCATTAATAATATATAATTAATGTTTTCAATTCGATATAATTTGTTTTTTTTTAGTGTCATATAAATTAATTTTTTAATATCATATAATTAGCAATTTTTTTTTGTATATAATATAATTATATTTTTTATTTTGCTTTGTTAATTTTTTATTATGTTGTTTCTCTTATAAATTTGTTTGCATTCTGTCTTTTATTTTGTGTTAATAAATTGAACAATTCCACGCAAAACTTGAACTTGAACTTGATATTTAAATTGGAAGCGGAATTGTTCCTCTTTTGCTTCTCGATTCGGATTCGATTTCTGTGTTTTGTGCGTTTCAAGTCGCTTTGTTCGCGTCCAACACGAACTGAGTCAGGTTGCTCATCCAAATAAAAGTGGACTGCAAAAAAATCGCCTTATTTAGATACACGAAATTCGCGCTCACGCCTTTAATTAAATATTTATTTGTTTCACACTATTCACAAATATGGAAAGCACATATTTAATTATATTTTTTTGTTTTGTTAATTTATTGGTTTCGGTTTTATTGGCAACACATGCAGCTGCACTGCGCCTCTGCTCAAATATGCTAAAATTTGCGTTGGATATCTATATTTAAATGCTTGTATGAGTGTGTGTGTGTGTGGGTGTATGTGTGTGTGTGTGTGTATGTAGTATATATAATTGTGTGTGTGTGGGCATGATTGTGTGTTTGTGTAAACACGTTCGACTGCATACGTCAATGAAACAATGTTTAAGAGACGAGGGGGTTGAGGTGAATTTCTTCCACACCAAGTGAACTCGGAACTTTCGGGTACTCAGAACTCTTGAGGGATTCATTTTAATCAATTATAGGGTACCTACCGGCTTTGTATTTTGTGGTCCTATGATATACCATTAGGGGTATAGTACCAATACGCCCCTACTTCAATTGTGTTTTGATCACTGGTCCTAATATAAACAATTGGAGTGGTCCTAGAATATATCAATGGGTGCTTAATTTAAAGTAACTATTGGTATACTTGCTGGCCTTCCTTAAGGACATTTCAAATGATAAAACAAGCTCCATCAATGGCTGTATCAAAAGCTCCAAAAGGCTGGACATTTGGAACGGAATGCGACTTGGGTCTCAAGCGGTGTCAGAAAGGGCCTATACAAGACGAAATGTGCCTTTTGACAGCCGCTCAACCTACCTGCCGTCCTACCTTAGTACTGGCATCCACTTCACTTGTATGTTTATCAGTGATCCTAAGATTAAACTTTTGAAGTGATACTGAAGGGAATAGTTAGCTTAGTAATTAATCCAATTATATCCATGAAATTCTATGAAAATTAGTTCGGCCTGTTGTTTAATCACTGGATTGTGTGAAGTACTTCGAAACACTTGTATCCTTGCTCTAACGAAGGCACTAGTTTGAGATTTTTTAAACCTATGGCAAACGCTGAAGGTCATACCAACCAGTTAAAGTAGGTCTATGGGACTGCGATGTTGCAAAAATTGTCAGAAGAATCGAATTTTCATCCCAACCAATTTGTGAGCCGAAAAACGATGCCAGCTGAACAGGGCAACAGCTCGTACAAACTTGAGGTATTCGAAATTGTGGAAGTACTAAGAAATTGAGATCTAAAATGTGGGGAAGCAAGTAAAATATGGTTGCAGACTGGAACGCATTTGTAATGACTAAGCTTGAAGAAAACGTTCCTCCAAGAGTGGCTAGGTGAGTAAGAATTCGATCATCAAATCGATCATCAAATCGATCATCAAATCGATCATCAAATCGTTCATCAATCTGGCTCGCAAATGAGACTTTAGATGCCCTGAATAGGGTATATTGCTTACTTATCACAGACTCCTTAAACCGTAGGCAAAAGCAGGCACAGTTAGAAGAAGAATAGACCAAAGAAATATTTTGGAAATCAGTGAATATGCTGACTTTTATATATTTCACAACATATTGTACAAGGACCCTTAAAAGGACCTCAAAGAGATTAAACACTGCTTGAGACCCAAGTCCCAATCCCTCTCTCTCAAATGTCCAGCCTTTTAGAGCTTTTGATGCAGCTTATTTTATCATTTGAAATGTCCTTAAAGAAAAATTCAGGGATTAGACCAATAGTGTATTGTAGGACCACTCCAACTGTTTAACTTAGGACCAGTACTAATTGAAGTAGGGGCGTATTGATACTATAACCCTAATAGTCTATCATAGGAGCACTAATAGAACACAACAAAATGTCCAGCCTTTTAGAGCTTTTGTTAAATCCATTGATGCAGCTTATTTTATCACTTGAAAAGTTAAAGAAAAATTCAGGGATAAGACCAATAGTTCCTTTAAAGTAAGCCCCAATGGTGTATTCGAAACCCATGATATAAGTATGGGAGTATTCCCTATTGTAGCTTCAAATGAAACCCTCCAAAGTTGTGAATACACAAAAGTTCCGAGTTCACAGGGTTATCTTTAACACTGCAGCAGCATTTAAAATTAAGGAGCGTTCAAAATCTGAAGATTATGATTATGGTTGACCAGATCCCAAAGACCGTCTTGATGGAGACGTGATTTATAACTCAATTGCACAAATCAAGCACCAATCCTGTAGTAACTTATGTATTAGACGGGATCAAAATCACCAACAAAAGAAAAACAACTTTAAAAAACCCTATAAAAATACACGAGTACAATTCTACCTTTAATTCCTGGTGACAATATGACAATGCAGTAAACAACAACAACATTTTGTTAAGGAGAAATCCGCCCCTTGGAGGTCCGTTGTAAAATTGATAACAAGGCAATTACATGACTGGAACATGTAACAAAAACAAACGTCGTGCCAACACAAAGTGGCGCAGTATCGCATCTGAAGCGATAAGACGGGTAATCACACGCAAAGTCGCAAAATTCCCTAGTCACACGCTCATAGTTCTCAATCAATTGTTCCACCACCCTGGTGGCCTCAAAAAGTCACTTCATATTCTACTGAGTTCAACTCCGAGACAGCGTCATTCATTTTCGAACCTCATACACCGGTTTGCTGCTTGTTAGAAGAGTGGACGCCAAGGTCGCACCAGTGCATATTGGGGAGTTCAATAACCATGCCATTTCCAGTATTTTTTGCGTTGTTCACACTCCACTCGAATTGAACGTGTACCTTCCCCGCCCACCCCAACAAATACTCGCTCAAATTTCAATTGAATTATTTTTGATTGCCAATAAATTCAATTGAAATGACCACAAAACATGACCACACAACTTTATGGCGAGCAACACAATTTGATTGGAAACACTCACTTCCATGTGAGCTGGGTACTAAACGCTCCGATTGCACCTATTGCTGTCGAATTGTTTTTATTAATTATGCCAATTAATTGAGCGCCAATTACGGTCTCTTTTTTCCAATGTTTTGTTTCGGTGATTTTTCCCTTTCTATTTTCATGTACTTTTAGTGGCTTGGTCGCAGGTGTTTTGGAGTATCCAAACTAAAACATGGCATAACATTTCATTCCCCGGGTGTTGTCGGGGTTCCCATCTACTGATAAAACACCTGAAGTACTGCTACTTTACTACGACTCCATAGGCAACTCTTTGAAGAGCTTCTTTAGACGCGAATCTTTAAACTTCATAACCCAAGGGTTCAACAAACTTATCGAAAGATTCTATATCACTGCTGCCTATTGACATCATCGAGAGTCCGAACTAGGTCTCCTCTCTGAAGAAAGAATAGGACAGCCCAGAGTATTTTCTCAGCGTTTCTCTAGCTTTTTCCAGAATGAGAAAGTGCTTATTAAAGTGAGATGTATTGGGAATGGGCATGTACATGTCTTATCCCTGGACACTCTTCTGAGATTCATAAAAGAGTTAAAAAATATGAAAAGTTGTAACTTTCCCTTTCACAAATCCTCCATCTCCTTCTACTTCCCCGCTTATATGTGGATGGACCAGAATGGATACTTAACTGAACAGTTGTTAGATGCTCGTAATATTGCAGAAATTGTCCCACAAAACGTTCCACATGAAAGCTGGTATTAAGAGAAATTTGGCGGAAAATGGAGCGTAATCTCGTTTTCAACCCACTATTGGGAGAGTTGCCAAATTTCTCACAAAAACTAAAAGAGCACTCATTGTAAAATGTTGGCGAACAAATCAGGGAAGCAAGGTTTCCAACAAATTCGCAAGAATTCTCGTCTTCACCCCAAGTAGGACAGTTGCCAAATTTCACATAAAAATAAAGAAGACTCATTGAATAATATTGCCAAACAAATGAGTGAAGCAACTCTTTGAAGAATTGTCGTCTTCCCGTATTAACCCCAAGTGGGACAGTTGCCAAATTTCACATAAAAATAAAGAACACTCATTGAATAATGTTGCCAAACAAATGAGTGAAGCAACGCCTTGAAGAATTGTCATCTTCCTGTCTTCACCCCAAGTAGAAAAGTTGCCAAATTTCACACTAAAACTAAGAACACTTATTGCAAAGTGTTGGCGCACAGATGAGAGAAGCAAGACTTCAAACAAATTTGCCACAATTCTCGTCTTCACCCCAAGTGGGACAGTTGCCAAATTTCACATAAAAATAAAGAACACTCATTGAATAATGTTGCCAAACAAATGAGTGAAGCAACGCCTTGAAGAATTGTCATCTTCCTGTCTTCACCCCAAGTGGGACAGTTGCCAAATTTCACACAAAAACTAAGAACACATTGAATAATGTTGCCGAACTAGTGACTGAAGCAACTCTTTGAAGAATTGTCGTCTTCTCGTCTTCACCCCAAGTGTGACAGTTGCCAAATTTCACACAAATACTAAGAACACTCATTGGAAATTATTGGCGAACAAATGACTGAAGCAACTCTTTGAAGAATTGTCGTCTTCCCGTCTTCACCCCAAGTGGGACAGTTGCCAAATTTCACATAAAAATAAAGAACACTCATTGAATAATGTTGCCAAACAAATGAGTGAAGCAACGCCTTGAAGAATTGTCATCTTCCTGTCTTCACCCCAAGTAGAAAAGTTGCCAAATTTCACACTAAAACTAAGAACACTTATTGCAAAGTGTTGGCGCACAGATGAGAGAAGCAAGACTTCAAACAAATTTGCCACAATTCTCGTCTTCACCCCAAATAGGGACAGTTGCCAAATTTCACACAAAACTAGAATCCTCATTGAATCATGTTGCCGAACGAATGTGTGAATCAAGACTCTGACGAGTTTATTTCACTTAACGCATCAACAATAATCTTCATGTTAATGATGATAATGATGATGATGATGGTGATGCTTCTATATTGAAGAAATGTTTGTTGATTCAGACATCGTAGGAGCTCCCGCTGTCCACTGTTCTTGATTGCTAATAAATCAATCATCAGCTGTACAGGGATTTTCTATTTATAAACCGCTGCACTTGAGAGAGCGAAGCGGAACATCGAACTGCATAAAGTGCCTCGTCGTATAATTAATTTCTCCGATCGCTCGATCGCTCGATCGCTGCATAAATACACTTATTAAGTCGGTGGTTTTGTTGTTGTTGTTGCTACGTGATATGTTCGCTACTATTTAAATGATTTCTTGATAATTTTCATACATTTATATTTATATATTTTAATTTCGCTCATATTAGAAGTCTTTGAAAATAAGCTCGAATAAATTTCGTATTAAAAACCTGTTGCACAATTTTTTTTATAAATTTATTTAACTTTCTTCTTTATTTTTTGTTGCTCATTTAAATTTAATTTTATCACCTTCGAAAGCGAGTATAAAATTCTTAGAAGTGGACAGGAAAAAACCCGATTTTGGAGGAACGTCACCCAATTCGGCCAATTATCGCACAGAGTCGCCTGAAGCGAAACATTTGCAAAAATAATTTTGCATGTTTTTTCTCTCGTTTATTTTTTATTAAATCATAAATTTGTTATTCTTTAAATTGTGAATCCGAAGAATCATGTTATAATTTCTCACTAGAATAGAACACAAAGATGACTGCCGCTGAGTAATATGAACACGATTCTAACCGCACACGTACGCGCCGCTCCAGCAACTGACCATTCGATCGATCGATCGGATGCAGAGAGCAGCCAACTGGTGAGCGGATGGCTCAGATTTGTATTTTTAGACTGGAGTGTAGCCGCGCAGATACGTTATATGGATGCCAAGTGATGCTCGCACCGCTCGCACAAATACGCACGCACACACGTGTACTGAGACGCGACTGAGCCGGGGCAAGCGGAGCAAGTGGTCAATCGGGCAGTTGGAACAGCTTCCAACAACAAACAAGAAGAGTAACAACACCAATCAACAAAAATAAATAAAAACAAATCAAAATAAACCAAAAAAGATACAGCAAACTGGCTTTTTCAGCTATAAGCAGGACCGGTTCACTCGCGGTTACCCCAGCCGAGCCCCGTTTGTAGAGACTTGCGATACATCTCATCTTATCTCATACAAGTAAAAGGCCGACCAAAATAGACGAGACGAAACGTGACGAGTAAGTTCAAGGATATGTGAATCAATGTTAATAGCCAAAATGGCCATACGTATTTGATCGAAACTGAACGAAACATTTAGACGTGACGATCGGTTCCGTAAGAACCGAACTGCAAACGTCTGCTACTCGTCACAACCTCTTCTTTGTTGACACGATTGTTGTTTTTTAAAGAAATTAGAATTCAAATGCTATAATTTAATCACCGCTGTGGCGGATGAGCTCGGAATTTATGTAAAGAGCCATCCATCGATGCGTTTGATAGCGTCACATTTTGGGTTAAATGTCAAAATCGATGTAACGAGTGCAGACGTTCGTCAAATCGCTATCGTTACGTCTCGTCTATTTTGGTCCTACCTTAACTTGATTCTTATAAAGTAATGTACTATGACCCAAAGAGATTAGAAGACTGTGCTCTGTGATCGCTTCGAATACGCGACCACGACGATGGTAAGAATAACATTGTTACTATTGATGAGCTTAGCAGCGACTATTTGGTAAGCGATGATTGATACTGATTCTCTCAGCTAATAAGCGAACAAAGTCACTGGGAACTTCAAACTCGGTGATTCAAATAGCGAGAATGTTACTTCAAACTCGGTGATTTAAATGGCAAATTTGTTGCTTCAAACCCGGTGATTTGAATACTGAGTATAATCAAGACACAAACCGCTTATGAACAAAATTGTCGAAAATTGTCTGTGCTCCCTTTGCGTCTTGTTTGAGTCTTCATATTATTAGAACTACTTAGGCACAGCTTAGTTTGCTCTTCAGCAAAAGAACTGTCATCTGTTACAAATACAAATAAGCCTAATCAGTGAATTCACGTATGCATTGATCACTTCGTTAACAGCTCTCACTATCACTGTTAGTTTACAGAAATAGAAGTAACAGCTTTCGAAAGCACTGTTAGTTTACAGAGATTAACGTAACAGCTCTCCATGCAGCTGTTCCTTTACAGATATTAACATTTTGTGAAGTCGCTGGTTTCTAACAGAAATGTTTGCAAGTCACCGATAACGAAAGTGACCAGTTTAAAACACAAGTCGGTTCATTTATAAGGACTTTGCGGTGAGGTCAACGGTAGCAATACCATCACTAATACTAGCACTACACCACAAACTACGAGGATTGTTGTTGTAGCTTTTGGGTTTTTATCGTATCTGCCTATATATAATATATCGATATAATTGGGATAAGCCAGGGAACTGCCGTAGAAGAAACTATCCAAAGACTCAGGTTCTATAAACTTAGAAATAGGCAGGAGATAGACGATTTGTGAAAAGCAATTATTACTTACAGAAAATTCTAGATAAAAGTTGTTCATGCAGATGGCAAAGCGTGCCAAGTCTCAGGTTATAAACATCTTGAAACATAGAAAGGACCTCCTCGTATAGACCAATCAGCTGATTGCCCTTAAAATTTTAAATTTCAGAAAGTCCAGCTCTGTTTTACTATGAAAGTGGATTAAAAAATCCAACCTCCATAATAACCGCGGAAGGTTTGGTGCCTATTACTGTTAACGCTGTCTCCGGTGGATTGGAATCGTCTGATGATCTGATCTGATCGTCTGATGATCGGCAGCGGGTGTCTGAGTTTCTCGTGGTCTGTCTGATTTCCAGCAGGATAAGAGAGCTTTCTCGGAGTTTCCCGAGTCCATCTCGAATGAGTTTCAGCAGCATACGCTCGGTTGTCACCACTTTTATAGCCAATGCTGCTCGCTTGTTTTTATTGTGCGAGTCCCGTTCACTATTTCTTCCACACCCAATTCTTGTTACTGAAGCCATGGTGTTGTTGTTATAACACCTCGACCTTCGATGACCTTCAATGTCGCTGCAGAAATCTGCCTGTTCTAGTTGCCGGAAAGCAGCCTTAGGAGGAGGTCTCCAAGCACTCAAACGTAGATGCCCATTGCACTACGATGTATAACAACATACATCCAGTTGTTAGAAGTCTCACAAAAAATCTATTAGGGATTAGCCCAAAGGAACAGATGAATGAGAAACCAATTGTAAATGCAAGTCACTTAATGTCATCGAACAGATGTAAATAATCACTGGAAAGAAATATATATAACGGCGATATTTTGTTGAAGTAACATTGGGCAAACTACAAATGTAATTTTTGTTTGTACACTAGGTCCTTACATCCTTGATGGAATAATTCTTCATCTAAAAAGCTCTTTTACTATCTATTAAAATAATTCCACATAGAAAAGAAAGCTGTTCATATAATAAGTTATGCGGTCACTACTGTGTAAAGGCGCCATAAACCCTCCAACCGCCCTTGGCTAGTAACAACAGTCTTAGCATGAATTGGTAAAAAAACAACAAATAAAGATCTAATTGAATACTCGTACTTTAACGTATGAAGAAGAAGGTATACAAGAAACCAGTAATGATGATTCACGCCAAAAACAGAAGTGGAAGATCATCATCCGCTGAGTTGGTGCTGCTGATTTGGAGGCTTCGCAACTAAACCTAACTTGATTAGAAGTGGTTTATGTGTGAGTTCATTTGTTTATCTGGAGGTAATGCATAAACACGGGTATACTATGTATATAAGTATATGAGTTTACTATATAATTATTGATATCTATGCTTGAAGATTGACAACAATTCTCAAGTTGTGCTGTAGTCAAAACCATGGCGGAACCATGTGAAGTGATCTAATCTCAGAGAGAATAATTGTTTTCTCTCAAAAAATATTGTTTATTTCTATTCGAATTTTCTCTGATTGGTATTTCTCTGATGAAAATCATACAATGGAATTATCCTACGAGTTGGTGGACATGGTACAATGAATCACACACGGAGAGTTTCACCCTTATTATTATTAATGACTATAAAGACTTCGGCCAATTTGATCTGTTGAGCGAAGCCTTGACTTAACCATCCATATTGAGGGTCTTAATAAACTTTAAGACTATATGGGGCTCCATGTTCCAGAGAGTTTCGCGGGCAATGTTAGCATCCCCCGTCTAAAGGGATCGGGTTCCGCAAATTGCAAACCATTCCACGAGAATCTGCACAGGATTCTCTAGTTCCAGGTTATATAAGCTGAAGATATCCGTTGAGAATGTTCACAGCTTTTTAAGATGATACCTGAGAGTGCAGACAGGTATCCGGTCAATATTCCTAGGTCCACCCAGCTTAGCAAAAGGAGTTTTCTAGATACTCCTTTGTAAGGGACCAAAAATCTTTTGGCATGTCGTTGTTCTATAATGGAGTAATTACACGGCACATTTTCGATCTAGCTAGTTCCTCAACAATTGTTGGATGTGTCCTTCAGCTAGTTTAGAGAAAGGATCAGGTCCTATTAGGGGTTTCATTGTTCCTTTTTCGATTAACTGATCGCTTTGTTCTTTGTATTCATGTGCTTCATGTCCTGGAATGGAATGTAATTTTACTGTATTATGATGTCCCAGTTCATTTAAAAGGTATTGGCGATCGTTAACCAGTATTGATGTGGCTACAAAGGTTTCTAATGCCTTTAAGGCCGCCTGATTGTCGGATAGTATATACATGGGTCTTCCCTTCTGCATGTATCGATGGCACAGAATTCTGCCTGGAAGACAGTCGGTAGCCTCCCCATTGCATAGGCTTTTCTCGGCCACAAAAGCCTACTCCTACACTTCCCTCTTCCAGTTTAGATCCATCCGTGTATTTAACTTCTGAGCTTAGTTTTGGAATCAATTTATGTGTTCTTCAAGATTCTCAGTACGATGTGCATACTTTCCCCTTGAGGAATAGTTGTCCAACAACTAGAGACCGGTGAGTTGAGGAACTCGTTGAGAGCCTTTGTTCCCCTCTTTCTAACATCGTGGATTGAAAATATCTTTTTAAAAGAGTTCAATGGACCCAACGTCTCGTTCCGCTACGATCAAAAGGATTGAAATTGGTTGTTGCAAAGGTTTAACACTCTTCAGAAGTTGAAGTGCGCCAACAAGTGATCGAGAAGACCACATCATCTGCCAACAATGAAAAGTTGAATACTCGCATACTACAAGCAGCAAAGAGTGAATCAAAGCGTCATTTGAGAGCACCGAAGTTGAATGTCTGTGTGGAAGTACGTGTGCACACAAGGTCCTGTATCACAACTATAATGTATTGAGATCAATTTGTCTGAAGATATGGAATCGCTGTCAATTATAACAGTATTAATTGGGATCAGTTTTTCGAACCCCATCAGTTTGTTAGTTATCCGAAGTCACCGAGAAGATCACATTTTGAAGGGTCTCAGAGCCAGAGAATTCCATATTCTTAAAAGCCATTTCGATTTGTTTGTTTTTGGGAATTTATTCCATTATTTACTAAGTATTATTTTATTTATGTATTAATATTATTCTTTCTTTTTTATTATTATTATTTTTGAATTTTTTTTATAAGATTATTTCTCAAGGAATTATTTTCTTTTATTACTTTTTATTTTTATTTTTATAATTTTTTTGTTATGCATACACTTGCCGCGAAAATGAGAAATCGGCATTCCGTTCAATGCTCATTGCAGAAGCTCCAAAGACCCACACGAGAGACAAACAGTTCTCCACTTTGGTTGTGATTGCCCGGCTCTCGCTGGAATGAGACTCAATTTTTTCTGAAGCCTTTCTCTGGAGAATGTGGGGCATTGCTCTAGCTTAGAACTTTCACCGAAGCGAACAAAAAATAACTCTGCCCGGTTGTATTTCGTTGTATATCACCCTCTTTAGGCTCCCGAGGATATGGCATCAAAACGGCACTAGTGCTCATTGGGCCTTTCCGAATGTGTGTCAGCCATTTTACCTGCCTACCTACCGGTCGTTTTGCTCGTTAACGTAGCCACTAAACCAGAAAAATTCCTCACAGCTGCACAAAAGGTTGCTTTATAAACACTTCTAACTGAAGAGTGATTTTGTCGATTTCGAATCCGTCACCACTACTTCAGCCCAAATTGTTTCCCAAGCTTACCAGAAGCATAATTTCGAGGGTTCATTCCCGTGAGTAGGGGCATTTGGGGATTTCGGCCCATATTTCCCGCTGCGTACGCAGTTTGACGGTGCCTTCTTCCATTGAAGGTATTGCAAGCGTTGAAAAGCTGATAAGACTCGGGCCGAAAAAGATGCTCCGACTCATTATCACTTCAGTGGAATTCGTTTCAGCAACAGAGCATCTCCGCTTATCACCGTTGACTTCTGCGCTATTATTATTATTGTTTTTGTTGTTTTGCTTTTTGTCTTTTGAAATTTCAACACACAGAAAGTTGTTCTACATTCGAATCTATTCACTTGAAGTTTTATTGGGTTAAGGTCGTTTTGGGTTCTGTTGCTGATTGAGTTCAATTTAAAAGATTGTTTCGTTTATCAATTGTACTGGAAATGAAGGAAATTCATTTAAATGTCACAGCGAACTTGGAGGCACATGGCAAGAATGACCGCAAAATGTATAGAAAGACCCCAGAATGTGAATTTGCCACTTTATGTGCTTAGGTAAGGTCGATGTGTGGCCTGGTACCGGAACCACCAACATGACTCAGTTCGGTGTTGACCTTTGCGGGTTTGTTACAAATTTTGAACTGCGGATTTCAAACGAAGTCTGTGAATAATAGAATGAGGAAGGAATCAGTGAAGTAAACAAATAAACAAATTAAAATTGTTGTTTCTTTAAATTTGATCATTTAATTTTCAGTAGAAGAGCCATAAAAGAGATCAAACTTATATAGACCATATCAGGGAGGTTGGAAATTAAAATAAATTGTATTATTATTATTTCTTAGACCATAAATAATTATGTTTACATGGGGTTGGGGAATGAGTAGTAAGTACGGAGGCTTTCGACTCGAAGAGAAAGCGATGCATATTTGAGACCAACCCCGGGACAGAATTTCAACCTACGATTCTCTGAGTGTAAGTCCTAGCATGGTCACCACCAGACCACAGAGGATGGCATATAAGGATATATACTTATTGATATATAGTCAGAAAATGTGTGTTTTTAGTAGTAGAGGAGTGAAGTGGTGCTCTGGAGAATCACGTGGATCAATTTCCATACAACAGGTACCCAAGTAGACTGGGATGGCCATACGTTGGATTATTAGTGGACTAGTGATGTGATGCTCTGGAGTTGATTCCCATACAAATGAGGCCCAAGTGGACTGAGATGGTCATAAATAATTCCACTAATTCATCAACTGGCAAGAGTCATCACCCGGATGGTACTCAGTACCATCAAAGACAGACCTTTATAGTACCATGAAGTTCAATTTTAAGCACCATTGAAATAATGTCTCGAGATGCGTCTGATACCCAAGAGCCTCATCAAGTGGAGCGGCTTACTTCGACATCGAGCTGATAATCATTGCTATCATGGCGGATATTTATAATAGAAAGAAGCTCGAAGGGGGGGACACATGTAATGAGCATTCAGATAATGTCTCGATATGTGACTGATACGCAACTAAACTGGAGCTCCTTGGTTAGACCACTACATCATCAAGTGGAGCAACAAGCTCGTCATCGAACTGATACTCATTGCCTTAAAGGCGGACATTAATATAAAGTATAATGTATCGATATGCGACTGATAACCAAGTGGACTGAGGGTCCTAAGTTATACCACTGAATCAGCGTCTGAATGGGGAAGCGTCGTCACCGAGCTGATAATCATTACCATCATACCCGACATTTATAATAAAAGGAAGCTCACTGGGGGTTCAAATAATAATTATACAGGCCATTCAATTGTCTCGATATGCGGTCCTTTTTCTATCTCATTCTCTCTCAAAGGTAGCTTACTGGATATACACAGCTGTAGTAAGACCTTTTTATGAAATGCTTCTTTGATGGACGGTCCTAAGCAAGTCTACATACAACAGGTTGGTAACAAAGGGTCAAAGAAAGTGGAAGGTATTCATGAAGGGAGCCATTATAAGACTCCAATGACAGCTTTAGACGTAATGCCTAATCCGCTGCCTGTTAGTTACTTCGGTGGAAGGACGTCTGCAAATTTAGCTGTTAGGCTAAAAGCTACGCACCAAGAGACTGGTAGGGGTGGCCTGATAGCAGATGCGTCTCTCTTACGACGTTTTGAGGGTATTCATGACTCTCCCTAAGTCCTGATTACCTCACATCATGGTACGTGTAGAATCTTCATTCCCTTTAGGGACGCATGGGAGGACAGTACCGTCCGCCACATGTAAAAGGAATCCATAAGTGCAGGGAAGAGTGGATCCAAACTACAGGGATGAGTGGGTTGTGGTGTATTCTCAGATGAGCTGAACATTAACATGTCCTTCAGGCTTACCGACCTTTGTAGCGTATTTCAGGCTGAGGTCGCGGCGATAGAGGATGCACTGGCTCAAGAAGAAGAAAATATGTGGACAAGATTTTTGCATTCTAACAATGACACAATCCAGTGATCGAACAATGAACTTATTTACATAACAATATACGAGTACTAAAATGGGTATAAGGAATATTGTTTGATAGAACTGGTAAGAAGATAGTCACACTCTCAGATAATCGAGATCTTTATAGCAGGATATATGAGTGTGGCTATGAGGCCAGTCATTAAATAGATCTTCTAGAGGCGGAATAGGTGTGTTATGGAAAAGTTGGGTTTCACCATAACTGAGTTAATGAAATGACATCGGCTCTCCATGTGGTTCTACAGTAAGGCATTACCAAGGGATTTACCGATAAACCAAGTCAGAGCCGTTGTTATTCCTTATTTTATTGTTCGGTATATATTGAGGTTCTAAGTTCTATTACAATTTAAGCTACGAAAATGATTATGCAAATGACCCTCTTTTTGGTCACTTTTTCCTACTGGCTTTTCATTAAGGACTTCTCAGTAATAACTCAATGCATTTTTATAAGCTTATAAAGCTTTTTCATGACCGGTCATAAGTGAATGACATGTCCTGTGGAAAAAGTTGATCATCACAACAAACTCTCTTGGAGGTTGAATTCGTGATTTATATAAAAACATTGTATGATTTCTTTCGAGAACTTGGGCAGAGAAATCTTCGCTCCGACATCAAGTCATTGTCTCAAAAGTACTCCCTTCTCAAAGTACTTCGAAACGCCCACAGCCTCATTGTAAGGCTGTGGGGATGTTAAGAATTATGAAGAATGTAAGCGTTTAAATGTAATTAAAGATTATTCTCACATCTCGCAACTCGCATTAATTATTCTTCATAGCATCACATTTTCATATTTCATTGTAATTTTATATGATTGGCATACTAAGTTTATCTTCAAGTCGTAAGTTGTATATCTTCATTATAGTTTTAGTCATACATTTTATTAAGAAATTTGTTGTCTTTACCCTCGCTCCACATTAAATGAATATTAACTTTGATTATTGTTTCTTTTTCCATATACATTTCATAGTAACAATTTTGGCCTGGCAATTAAATCCACTCAACCCTCACACCACGCCCGTATCCTACCCCATTTATGCTTTGTTTAGTATTGTTGGATTCTTTGTGGACCGCAGTTGAACTATTTCTGGACCACAACGACGCATCAAACCATTCCAGGCGGAAGTTTTGTGAGGAATTTCAACTGAATGCTCGTTTAAATGATTCATCACAAAAAGCATGCAACAAAGCTGAGTCTAATTCACATTTTCCAATTGATTACAGAACAAACAAACAATGCAAATAAATCATCTCAATTGGCATAAATTCAAATCATAGAGCTGCAGCACTTTTGAACGAGACAATTGGCATATTAGGGATGTGTTCCCAATACGAACACGAATACCGATTACCAAATGGGAATAGAAATTTTGATTATCACCCTTCAGAAACATCTCTTACGGATGGATTCTTTTTAGTAGTATAATAGGGAATCAGATCCCTCACTGTATTTAGTCCTTGAAAAAATTAATTCCTGAACAAAAGGACGACTTACAAAATTTGTTAGAATTAATTCAGTCAAATTTCATAGAGAAGGTAGGTAGGTAAAGTGGTCACCGAAGGGCGCACTTAGGCTATCATTGACCCCTTGTGAAACCGGATGAAACACTGGTCCCTTCCCTTTCAAAGATCCAGCCATTTGGAGATTTTGATGAAGCAGTTGATGGAGCTGATCTTCTTATTTGAAATAGCTCCCAAAGAGTCCAGAAAGTGCTCACCCAGGAAAGTGTGCATCCTTCTGGACAACGCTGGACACGTGCAATAGAGGTGTACAATAGACTCTTGCTACTTGCCAGGGCTATCGGCTTCTTTACCTCGTTAGTGTAGATTGTATCAAGTGTATTCCCTGCTTAATTGGTACTGGCTTCAAAGCATATAACGACTGCCTTCACATGAAATATTTATAGCATACTTTTAGGATTCAGTGTGTTTTTATAATTAGCTTTCCATTGACTTCGGTGCAGAGAAATAAAAATAATTTGAAACGCAGTGATTTTGATCACTCTTTATTGTTCTAAGTAGAGATGGAGTAGGTAATGAACCCATTGCTTCGCTGTGTAGTCCAAAGAGGTCCACACAGTTTTACATACAAGGTGGATCAGATGATGAACGCATTACTTCGCTGTGTAGTCAAAAGAGATCCTTATAGTTTTACATACAATGTGGATCAGATGATGAACGCATTACTTCACTATGTAGTCCAAAGAGGTGCACTCAGTTTTTTTTATAAATTTTTATATGAATACCTTCGAGAATTATATTGAAATTATATTGAAATCATATCTGAAAATTCGTAAGAAAGTGAGAACCACCTTTCAATAAGAACTGCCACAGTTTTGCACACGACTGTGATTGTGCACTTCTAACAAAAACTGATTGCTTTAAAATCGACTCATCGCAAACAGCATGCAATCATTTGATACTGCTCCCGCAGGTGTCATTTCGTACTTCTTCTTATCAGGCACCAATTTTACACTATCGATAATGTAAACAAACTCCACCCTGGCAGCCACTTACAAGTCACCTTGATTAATTTCAACTTGAAACGGAAATTCCCGCCGCATGTCTGCGACTATAAAATGCAATTGCTGCAGCGGCAATGAAAACAAACTCTAGCGAAGCGTCCGCGGTACAATGTTGAAGACAATAAAACCGTTTTTATGGCTGTGCGCCACACTGATGGCGGCACAGGCACGAGCAGCGCCAGCCAGCGACGAAGATATGGGAAAGACAGTGAAGATACCATTGAAGATAGCGACGCTAGGTGCACGCAGCACAGTGGAACACTTCACTTTGGGAAGCAGTGTTAATGGTAAGGACGCCAATAACGTTGAGAATATTAGAACATTTGTCAGATTTCAAGCTCATGGCTTCACAGGCATACTTTTGACTAGGAACTTTCGGTCCCGTGCACACCGAGCGGGACCTTAGGGTAATGCTTTGAGGAGCCGTCCTCACCGAGCGATATATTGTGGGTATATTTTGAGTAGCTTTAGGAGCCGTCTACACTGAGTATATTATGGAAAAGTATATTATGGTATACTATGGAAAGCTTTTGAGTAGGTTTAGGAGCCGTCTACACCGAGAGGGACATTAGGCCAATCTATTGAGTGGCTTTAGGAGCCGTTTACACTTAGCGATATATTGAGGCAATCTTTTGAGTAGGCTTAGGAGCCGACCACTCTGAGCGGTATATTTTGGCAATCTTTTATGTGCCTTTAGGAGCCGTCCACACTGAGCGGTATATTTTGGCAATCTTTTGAGTAGCCTTAGGAGCCGTCCACACCAAGCTGTACATTAGAGTTATTATGTGAGTAGCTTTAGGACCGTCCACACTTAGCGATATATTGAGGAAATCTTTTGAGTATCTTTAGGACCTATTTACACCGAGTGGTGGCACTTTGAGAATCCTCAACTGATGAGATAAGTTGTTAGTCGCGTAATTTAACTTGCATTTAGCAGTGCTGTATTGATCTGAAGTTACGTATATGGTGGACTGTTCATTGGATTTCAATTTAGGCACTTTTTGCTCCAGAACGAATTAAGAGAACGATGTCCTGAATTTGTGGTCATAGCAAACACCACTCACACCATATAAAACAAAATAAGCGATGATGTCACGGGTATGTCGACTCTTCTTTATTATGCCTTGCTACAAAACAATATTGGGGAAGCACAGGACTGTGTTATTGGTGGATATTGCATAGTTTGACTGTGCACCAAAAGAAGACCGGAGATGATTTCTGTAATCAAGTACGGCAAGAATGCCAGCAAGATCAATCAAAGGGGGTTGATAGCATATTAAAGACCCCCTTTGATTGACTTTGTTAGCATTCCTTCCTCACTTGATAACGGTCTTATTTTGGTCCACAGTATCCATAGTATCTGATGATGAATCTAATCTATGATCCAAAAAGTCCTTCCTTGGATTTCATGAGTATTTTATTTAGTCTTCCCTTCTATTTATGTTTTCACCATTAACAAACTAACTCTATCCTGAATATTTCCGCATTTGCAGGTGCTCTGCCAATCTACTCCATCCAGAAGACCCTAACCTATGACGACATCCAGGAGGAAGTGGTGGTGAACATCGACTTTCCCATTGAAAGTGTTGATTCCGATCAATTGGATGACTCTGGTGCCATCGTCACACAAGTCGATGTCTATCTCGAGGGCAGCGATGGGTTCCAGAGTCAGGCCTTCATTACAGACGGCGGCATAGGCGATCAAAATATATCCTTGCAAATTGTGGCCAGTGAAACGCTGGCGTTGCGTTATATGGTCATCGTTTATGGACAAAGAGCTTAAAGAATCCGATGGAATACTTTTCCAAATACATTACAAAATAAAATCTTTAAGTTGTTGTATTAAAATTTTTAAGTTGATGTATTAAAAATTGGACTCGAAACTCCCTCAGGTATTAGGGAAGTAAGACCGTGGCTCTGTGTCCGAGCTTTACAGAAGATCAGTCCAGCTGATAAAACATTCTGACGATTGATTACAAGGCAACTGCAAATTATTCAACGTTTCATTTAAATCATTTTTTAAGGTAAGGTTTTCAGTGCATGGTGCAATTACCCGTAAGCCCCCGCGCCACTTGAGGATAGTGACATAAAGTACTCGAATTGTGTACGCGAAATATGAAAGACAGAGTGTGACAATTTCGCACTGATAACTCTTATCGCACCAACTAAGCTCCGAGTATTTCAATTATAATTTCTTTTTGATATTTCGCAGGCGTATTTCGCCTCAAATTCGCACCCAAGCAGATAAAAATTCCAAACGAACTCCAGTGGGGATATGAATGGAACTGCTGGGGTAGGTACTCGGTGAGAATTGCATGTGTTTGTGTCTGGTGGTTGAGATATGAGTTGTGGGAGTGTGTGTGTCCACAGTTCTGATAACTGAAAATATGCATTATTTGACTTTAACCCTGACATTGCTTCGGACAAGTGTGCCTTAGGTGAAAGTACTCCTACCTCCCCGACAAATCCTAACAATGTCACTCTGCCTTCCACTTTTAAAACAGGTGTGTCTGTGACTGGCACAGGGCCTGAAACCTCACTGGCTTTATGTGTCGGCCGTCACGTCTACACTCATGTATTGCGTAGCAGTGTGCACAATAATTATCCAAATAATATTCTTCCATGTCGATGAGCAACACCTCAAACTTGGTGCTCCAAGTGCTCACGATGAAAACTGACACTCCAAAAGATGCTCATCCTACCCGTGCTGCTCTATGACGCAGAAGCATGTGTCGTGTCACAGACTGATGCAGCCGCGCTTGGGGTGTTCGAGAGGAAAATTCTTCGCAAAATCGTCGGTCCTGTTCGTGTCGGCGACGATTACCGTATTCGGATGAACCATGAACTGTACGAGCTCTACGCTGATATTGACATAGTCAGACGCATCACTATACAACGTCTGCGCTGGCTTGGACATGTCGTGCGTATGGACGAAGAAGCTCTAGCGAAAAAGGTGTTCGAAGCGGAAGCCACTGGACGGCGACGTAGGGGACGACCAAGCCTCCGATGGAAGGACCAAGTCGAGGAAACCTTAACCACGCTTGGTGTAACAGATTGGAGAAATCGCGCGCGAAGCAGAGGCACCTGATGAGCCCTGTTAAATTCGACCGAAACCCTATAGCGGGTTGTTTCGCAGATTCTGCGATTAGGCCACGAAAGTAAGTAAGTAAGTGCTCCATGATTGTGGGACTTGTTTGAAGGCTACTTACGCTTGTCTGGAACATACATCCTGTTGGAATGGAAAATGCTTCTGACAACCCTATTCTTCATCTGTCAATAGATGTAATACTCACTTCCTTTTTGAACTCTACAATATACTCGTATACCAATACATCCTACCGAGACCAAGGGACTTATGCTTCCGAAACTCTCTTCTGGTGGAAAATTTATGTGCATTCGTTGGATGAGATGATGAATTGTAGAGCTGATTGAAGTAGGGCAGGAATTGCTCAATGACTCATTAACATCGATGGTCCTAAGTTAGTCAGCAGGTTCGGAGAAGGAATTCACTGTGAAACACTCGGATCAGATATCCAGTTGGAGAGTTAAAGAGAGAGGTAATGGTATTCAGAACGTAATCAAGGGAGGAACATGCTAATGGTAATCCAGGAAGGAATAGTCTAGCTAAAAAGCTCTAATATGAGTGATTATAATGTTCTCGGATTCAATTGGCCATCAACTTATGAAATCCACCGATCAATCTGTCAGAAGGAGTAAATTTTCACATTCTATGACTGCTTGGACATAAGGGCTTCCAAGTTAGCTATGATAGAGTCGATTTAGCTAGAGTGGCTCTTCCGTACTTCCCTACTTCCGGACTCTTGTGTTCTTCCAGACTCTTCCGTACCTCCGGACTATTATGTGCTTCGGGCTCTTCAGTATTTCCTGACGCTTCCGGGGATTTCCAGACTTCCGGGATCTTCCGTTCTTACGGGATCTTCCGAACTACCGGAGTTTTCCTTTCATCCAGGTGCTTCTATACTTTTGGACTCTTCCGTACTATCCGGCACTTCCGCAGGACTCAGGACTCTTCCGTGCTTTCGGAATCTTCCGTCAATCCTGGAATGTACTAATGCAAGCTGGAATACTCTCTCTAAGTTCATGTCGTCTCTTGTGGGAGATAGGGCCTCTATTATATCTGACATAAACTAAATAGTCTACGATTTAAAACGCCTTTATAGCTTTAAGAGTTACAAGATGATTGTTGGATGAAAATGAGAAATGCTCTGAAGCGGCGGAGAAAATGCTGGATTTTCTATATAAGGACTTTACGAGAATCTTTGGAATTAAGAGAAGTTTGTTGAATATTTCCCTATACCGAAAGTCCGACATCATCTACCGCCGTAGTATTAGAGAAGCCTTTGAATTTTTTACTTTTATATTACCTTAGGATCGAAGCTGTGGGTTCGGAGTTGCCTCTTCTGTGTATCACATTGGACCATATCTAAATACATGGCACCGCCTCCGTACCACCCTCTCTGTTGCATCATTTCATTTACCTTCAACTTTTCTCACGCTGTATTGTTCCATTTAAGCACTCCGTAACGCGCCATTTCTGATGTGATATACTTGATTTATGGCCTCCAAAAATATTATTTACAACCCAATTTAACTTAATAATTAAATATTATCTTCGAACAATCTGCAGACAGATCCATAAACAATTCTGGGCACACTTCAAAAAGGCACGTCATGTGATTTCGGAGCAGGTGATGTCGTTACCGAAGTTGGTCAGCATAATGGGAGTAAAAGCAAGCGGAGAAAATAACGAGAGCGAAAAGATTGGGCAATATTGAAGCCATTCCGGAACCAAAGATTACACACAGCTATATATCCAGGAAGCCAGAAAACAACATACTCAATTTAGTACTATAGTGGGAAAAGTTCGCTGTTCCCATTTCTACCAGAGGGGTCTGGGAACAGGACACTTCGAAGTAAGCAGCAGACATTGAACATTACACTGAAGGCTCTGAATTGGTGGGGAGGGTTGGGAATGGTTTTCACTCAGACTTTCAGATCATTTTATCATGTTCCAGGAGGAGGAGTTGACATTAAGCAATACACTGATGACTCGAAATTGCAGAGGAGTGACGGGGATGGTGTCTATTCAGCTAAACTTAAGTTATACGAATCAATCCGCACCTTTAGATCACTCCATGGTGGTCCAGGTGGAGCTGGTTGCCATTTAAAAGGTTTCTATCCTTAGCAGACAATTAAACCTTATTGGGAGGAGTATCGACTTTTTAGTGATAGCCAGGCATTTATTAAGTCCTTGACTAAAATTGCCACCACCTCCAGAGTAGTGGCGTCTTTGCTGCTCTGTTCTGAATGAATCAGCGGAGAATTCCATATTTGGTTGGTTCCAAGATCACCGCGACATCGAGGGCTAACTATGCAGCAGATGAACTCACAAAAGCAGGGATAATTGTGCAAGTCAAAGAATTCGGACGTTTTATATAGCTGGTATTCCGCTGACCACGTATAAATTCGTCATTAGTTGCAAGCTCAAGGAGAAGTTTAGGCCATCAAAAGAGGCCTAGAGGAAGGTACTTGCAGCACCACTAAGTATCTGCAGCCATAGTACAATCACAGGCGCAACTCAGGCCTCTTTGAATATGGCGTCTCTGCGGCACATCATCTCCCATCCTCACTAGGCTCTCTCTTTGATTCGTTACACGCTTCAATGCTGTATCTGAAGGTACCAGACAATGAAGAGGAGAAGGTAAAGCTAACTCAGCCCATATGTCACTGGCCCGCTATCTCCAGAAACAGCTGGAGACATATGGGCAATCCGTGTTTCAGTGGTTTTGTCTAATAAGTTCAGGGGACGTAAAGGCCGCCTGATTGTCGGATAGTATAATCTATATAAGGACACCAGAGATTCTCAATCGTAAGCAGAGATTTTTCTCCCTGGTGTATACCTCTATGACATAGGTCTCCAACGGGAAGATTGTTTCTAGTCTTCCCAACTGGAAAGCTTTTCTGCAACTGAATGGCTATAAGTACCAGCTCCTCCACTACTGTCTTCTAGTTAGGATCCATCCGTGTACCTTAGTTATGAGCCTGGTTCAGGGATGAATTTGTGTGTTCTCCAAGATTCTCTGTCTGAGTTACACATTTTGTATTTCTTGGAGAATTCCTCGGTGGGGGGATTTTGTCAGAGACTTTGAGAATTGTGTCATTTTCGAATATTTTAAGTATCCATCCTCATGTAACCCGTTAGGTCTAAATTTTTTAAGTTCAAATAAGTAGGTTAGTCTCAGAACCTGAGAACATGCCTCTTCTTTGATGGCTAGCTTAGATTCTAATAATCGTCGGGCATGTTTTCATTGCCCCACTTATGGCTAAGCCTGGCTGCAGTCTTCTGTTCAACCGTACGTCGTCATATTGAGGAAGCGTAGGTTTGACGATACTGTTATAGGACCAGTAGACCATTTTCGGTCTTATCCCCCTTGTTTTACCGTAGAGACTTTGACATGCATACATTGCGCCCATGATGTTTTATGAAGGATCACTCCGAGATGTTTCACCTCATCTGAGAAAGGTATTTCTCTTCCGTCCAGTGAACCCTTCCTTAAGGTATACAGCCTTCTTCCCTTTACAGAAACGATGTTCTACTAAGCGCAGATATAAAGGAACAAATTGTCGGTCTGGATTAAAGCATTTACGTACATAAATATTGGTTTTTTTAAATATATTTCTACAAAACTATGCATAAAAATTAACTACGAACAATACTTAGCAACTAAGGAGATTACTGCGCGAATAATACTAATTGCATAACTTTCAGGTAACTTTTAATGAAGAGGCATGTGCGATCGTAGTTTTGGTTTTTCTTTTTGCTTTCTTTTTTTCTTTTTTTGTTACATTTGTCCCATACAAATCAATGCCAATGGAATATGTGACGTCACTGCACGACTATGTCGTTTAATTATTTAGTGTAACCGTCCAAATGTGGAGTACTAGTAGCCATAGATGTATATTTCATAGGTATAGTAAAGCGTGCGGTTGCAAGCCAACAGAATCTGAGCGTAGGACTGCTCAATGCCACCATCTGAAAAAAAGGCATCCGCATCTTCTGAAGACAAATCGACATAGACTTCCACTGCGGTGATGACAGCACCGTTGTGGCCAATCGACGGATACGTCAGATAAACTTCAATGTCTTCCGCTTTGGTGAATTGTGTCTCATCCAAAAATGTCAAAATTAAACGATCACCTGTAAAGAAAGAAGAAAATAATTACAAAATTAGTTAAATGTTGTAGAAAGATTTGTTTTTAAATATTCTTTGACCTTGAACTCGAGATTAAAAGATAAATAATTGATTTTGTTCTTAAACAGATAAATTATGGAAATCCACAAAGCTAGATAAGTGATGCTGTCTTTTCTTCAGTTATGGAATTAATATACAATTATGCCTTTTGATAAGTATTTTCCTAGTTAAGATCCCAGTAATGAGCCGTAAAGTGTGTGTTCAGAGTTGCGACATTATTGAATGTATTAATGCAATAATAATTCTAATATCTTCTTTTTTATAACCCAGTTTTTACAACAAAATGTTCATATAGTGTTTTATGTTGAAAATTCTATTTCGGAAAAACCCATGGCTACTCTGAGAATGATACTGTAGATGAGAACACCACCTAATGTTAGTGATCTAAATGCACTTATTTAACAGAAGTTGTATCTATACGAACAGTTTTCTATGCCGGAAGGCATGACTGTTATGTTAACTGAAACTAACCTAACGCTTGTAAGTTTGTACATAACATAATATTACCACTTGAACATATGTTCTAAAGGCAAAACAAGAGTCGAATTGTAATTAGTGAAAACTTAACAGAAGATAACTTAACATAATGTAACAAGTCTGTTGAGTCTATGTTCAGTCAGTCGAGTTCACTCATGCGCTGTTAGTTAAGGTATGTATTTGCAAACTTAAGTTAGCATAACATAACTTAGCACAGAAGTCTGTTTATATTTGATCACTATTTTAATTTACATGATAAAAACAGGCACCACATTGTTCACATCAATAACTCAATTGGTGCGTTGTTATTTCTAACCACACTATTCTTGTGGATAGTGACTGAAAAATTGATATACAGATAGTTTAGCTCAAGGATAATATCGTATAGCATTGTCAATACTCAAAAAAACATGTACAAAGGAGAAAACGAGTGTCCAAGAACACACAAATGGATTTTCAGGACATGTTCCTCAAGTAAGTCACCACTTGCAGTCAAAACCGGTGTGACAGTATGGCTTAAAATTGTAATGCAAGCAAATGAACATTAATCAAGCATGAAAAATGTGAGTTATCATTTTACTGCTTTCATTTAGCTTCTCATAACTGGTGTCTTTCACCATTATATTATATAAACAAATAAAGTTGAGTGTTTCCTTTCAATCTACTCAAAGGGTATTGCTGTGTTTGTAAGACAGAAAACTTTACCCAAATTGTGTGCTTATTTTGGCCCGTGGTCAGTGTGATTTCCATGCTATTCTTAGCTATGCTCTTATCCATATCGTTTGAGGTTTATGAGCCAAACTAATATACGGGTAATATACATTAATTGTTTTACTCCCATTCACACATTTATAACATGTATTAATTGTTTGATATCGATACAGGGATAGCGAAAAATGCGGGTTAAAAGTCGATTAGTACAATTCCGGGAAAATTTTCGAGATTATATATACATATATTATATATGACCCTGATATTCCCATTCAAAACGCGGCGCTGCATCGACCTTACATTCTCACATTTTATGTCACCCTTACGTCTCGCTTTTGATGCTTCTGTTAACCAACTGTTAAGTGCGAAACGTTCGCTTATGTTGCTAATGTTAATGTTAAACTAGTCACAAAAAGGGCTCAGATTTGGAGACAATCCTATTTTAACGTTAATAAAAATGTGATTTCTGAAAGAAGAGTTGCTGATCGTACGTTCGTTCGTTCAGGTGGCTGATCCACGGCATCTTCGCATGAATCACAATTACAATTGTTATCTAGATCCAATTTGTGGAATTTAGGTATTTTAAACGGTCCTTCGGTTTTACAGCCGAGAGGTCGGATAGTCCCGCCACAAAATAGTTTCCTTGGGCTCTATATCTTGCGGCAGCCAGAGCTGAGCATTTGCAAAGAAAGTGAGTTATTGTTTCCATCTCGTCCGAGTTCTTACAACTTCTACAATAGGTATTGAAAGGTCTCTGCATTTTCTTCGCAAGAGTGCCTACTAACCAGTGACCTGTAAACGCCGTTGGTGTCTCACAGTCCCTGTTTATAAGATCCTTTGAGCTAGCTATATTGTAGATTGGCCAGATCGCCCGGAATATATAGCACGTTGTAACTGACCTCCATCTTCTGCCTGCCAAGGAGAGACAGTGCAGGTAGATGCCCCTCTTGATCGCACCCAGAGAAACAGGTACAGATCCCGCGCGGGTTAGGTCGAGAGAGGCCCCCTGTGCGCCAATTCATCAGCCTTCCCATTTCCATCGATATTCCTATGGCCTGGCACCCAGATGATTGTGATGTCAGCCTGAAGACTTAGCGCCCTAAGTTCCTCCCTACACTGTCTGACCAGTGGAGTTTATGGAGTTTAGTTGTAGAGTTTTTTATACCCTACTCGAAACTATCATAATCGCATTCGAATTAAATTTCCTAATGATATACAAGTACTTTGACTTCTTTACTGCAGTACTTTAATTGTTGAATTTGAGCAATCAAATGTCCGAAAGCATGCAAATTCGTATCAAAGAACTTTTCTAATAATAGAATTGCTGATAATCAGTAATTCATATATATTGTTTATGATTGATTACCCTACTCCAAAATAACATAATCGCATTTGAATTAAATTTCCTACTGATATATAATCCGTACTTCCCCTGTGTGAATTTGTATAGAGGTATAGCTTTGTTGAATGTCAAGAAGATGGGAACTCAATCAATACACAGATACTTGAAGTTTCGTTGAGTTCATACGGATTTGATAAAAATCTCAGATACTTGCAGTCAGAGAAACTCCAAAACATGATGAAATTATAATGATTGCCAAATGTCAAAATCAAGTGAAGTTGAGCATAGATCAGAAAAAGGTGAATTCACTCAAAATCGTGGTCAATCCACTCAAAATCGTAGTAAGTCCGCTGAAATAGAGGAAAAGCACACCTACTACTGCATACACTAAACCAAATGCAAAAACAGCGGAAAAGATATTCGATTCTCTATCTTCTCTGCTTGAAGTTTCGCTGAGTTAATACATATTTGACGAAAATCTCAGGTGCTTGAAGTTGAAGTGAATACAGACTTTTGTACCCCCTGCCCCGCTAAACTCTTGTTTTCATGTATTCACATTATGAATCCTGTTAGAAGTCATTTCAAAAATGACCTTTTGAAATATGAAGATGAATATTTCCATTCGTATCCAATTTAGATCCGAGGAATTATTTCTAAGGCTCGTCAAATATATATATGTATGTACGGATAACCGAAGCTGAAATGTTATAAACATCCTTACATCATTACAAAAAGGACGTGCTGAAATATGAAGATGAATATTTTCATTCGTATCCAATTTAGATCCGAGGGATTATTCCTAATATACGCCGCATATAAGGAGGTAAGGAGGACCGCAGCTGAAATGTTACAAACATCCATTCAATTTCTCGCATTGTCGTGCGTACTTTAATTACACACTTTGTCCTATTACCTGCATTCAATCGAATAACCCGTTCAATGTCTAAAAACTTGTCCTACACTCGTGAGGTTTTGCAAACAATACTTCACTTGGAGAGGCACTTCAGTGGTAGTATAGAAGCAAGACGCACCAGAGAACCCTGAACGCAATTTGTATTGTATAAATATTTGTGTACGTTTAAGTATCCGCAAATATTTGCTCTCTATTGCAACAGTAGCAGTGGTGGCCAAACTGAGCACCACTTTCCGCCTGACAGCGGCACTTACCCGTAATTCGCTCGCCGGCAGTGAACACATAATTGCCCTTCACATGATGCGCCTTCTTGAAGGGATCCAATGACACTCCGGGATGTAGACTTGTAAACCGCGTACGATCATTCACAATAGTTATATCAGAGTGACCGAGATCCACCGAGGCAGCAGTGCACATGCATAGCATGAGCAGCAATACGCACTTTAATATTTGCATTAACACGTTCATTTTCAGTGCGTCCAATTCGCCCCCCAAAAGTTTCACTAAACCGTTGATTTATTGTTCTTTATTAATAATTTAATTTCCTGCGCACTCCGTTGTTTGTTTACTCGTTGCTACTCTTTTACCACTCCCGTCTCTGAGTCTAAGCACGATTCGATTGACTTTAAATTAATTGAAATTACATATTTATAGCAAAAATGGGCTATGCTCGGTTTTTAGCAATAATAACAACAACAACATAAATGGCATATTGCGCTCCGTTTGCTTTTCTCCATCTGTCTCTCTCTCTCTCACTCATCCTATTCCAAATGAGGGATTTCAATTTGGTTGTCGATTAGATTGTGCAGTTCTTTCTGTTAAGCATAGGCCCGAGCCAGAGTAAGTTCACCTCTTTTCACTTATCGAACCAACTTAACTTTTGCGATTCGATCGATTGTTTATACTGATACTCAGAGGGATCGTGGGAGTTTCCAATTTGGTTTTTATACTTATTTCAAAAATATGTGTTATTAAGTAACCATTGATATATGTATGTGGAGGTATAAACACTATTTCTTATCTCATGAGATGATAATCCAAAAGTAAACGCAATTGAAAAGAGTTTCATCTTAACGTGAATACACGCACACACACACACACACACACACACACACAGAAAACTATCACCAGAGAAAAAAAGTAGCACTACCTGCTGGAAAAATTCGAATTGAAATGACGGTTGATAAATTCTGCAACCGCAGTTGGTTGAGTGTGGGGGTGTATGTGTGTGTGCAGTAGGATTGCACACGAATAATTGCAAAAGCATTAACAGGTAAACACCGACGCTCAGAGAGAGAACTTTTGCTACATGTCAAAATTACAACATAGTCCAAAACACTGATGCAAGAGAGAGAAATAAAAAATTACTCTTGTATTTAAAAAATTAAGAAAAAAACCGACTGCCATTATTATTTTAATAAAATTTTTTGTTGTAATGTAAGAGTTGGACATTTTGTTACTACAAATAAGAAAAAAGTTAATAATAGTTTGAAAACAATAAAAAAGTACTGGTACCAAACTAATTTTGTACTTCGTACGCGCCATATAAAAAGGTACCCTAAATGGTACGAAAGTAGGTAGTTGTGCAACAGTGGTCCGAAAGCCTCTATTCGCTAGGGCCTGAGTATTAAGTTTCTTTTTTAATTTACTATTTATAATAATAACATTTTCAAACAACTGTAGTTAGTACTCAGTCCCCCAACACCTTGCACTCATAATTATTTTTGGTGTAAGATATAATAATAATAATAATAATAATAATAATAATAATAATAATAAAACAACAGTACTAATTGGGAAAATCAAAATTGGTTCTGAATTTCTTGCTCTATGATTTAATGACCATTTGAAACACGCCACTCTCCATTAGGCTTTTACATAGTAACAATTTTGATATGGATTTGTATTCAAACAATTGATACTAGCTTAAATTTTATCACTTGGTTCCTGCTCCTATTGATAGCAGAGCCGATTTTTTTCTCTTGATTGATAGTCTACTACGATGCTTTCCGTATCCAGTGTTGAGTATTTTCGGTTCGGCGGTGTTCGGTTCCTAAGAAACGAACAAAAGTCATTTGCCGAAGGGGCCCAAACACACTCGTAAAGCGGCCCCGACACGTCACTGCATGTTGTACAGAATCGTAAAGACGGACTAGTGAAATAGCTATGTATGCGTCTCACATACAATGACTATGAGTCTGATGTAAGTAATGCAATAACGTGTCGGGGCCGCTTAAGATTTAATTGACCCAAGGAACGATGCATATTGGACAGGGGTGCCCCTAAAATTACATCTGGCTTTGCGCACTCTATTGTTATAACAACATGTTGAAGCTTAGCTTATAAGGCTGCAGATATAATTGTTGTTGTTTGCCATATGCAAATAGCTTTCAACACAGTGGAAAGCGCATTAAGGTGTATAAACGCCACAGGCTCAATACTTGAAATCATTTCAACCGGATCGATGGCCTCAACAGCTTTGCTTCTATATATTAGGTTTTATATTTACTTGTATATTTTTCCTAATAAATATATAATAATAATAATTTCAGGCGTGTACAAATATAATAAGGCCAATTAATAACAAATTGGCAGTGATGTTTTTTAACAATTGACCCTGGGGTACAAATATTGATACCGCGAATGAACTCCCTCAATGCACATTATGGAGGTAAAAGCCTCTCCAAAGAATTACTCAGCCTCGGTCAGTTTTCGAAGGAAAGCACTTATAAGGCGCCCGAAAGATTATTACGAGGATACAACAACAAAAAATTCTTTAAACTAGATTGTCCGTTGAATTGTCAATTAAGTAAAAATTAACTTAAGTAAAAAAAGTTCAAAAGTTCAAGATCCAAGAGAACTGGTCTTCGCCAGGGAGCGAAGGTGCCCGTAAGGCTACAATAACCACAAATTCACTAAATTGGAATATCAGTTGAATTGTCGAGGATGTAAAGAGAGTTGATCGCTAAATATATACCTACAAAAAATAACTAACGATAAAAAGGATCAAGAAGAAGACTGGCTTTCGCCCGGGAACGAAGGTGACCGCAAGGCTAAAACAAATAAAATAATTTCATTAAATTAGATTGTCAGTTGAATTGTCGAGTAGGTAAAAACAGTTGATCGCTAAAAAAAGTACATAAAAAATTAACTTGAATGAAAAACGTTCAAGAAGAGGACTTTATTTTCCCTTGTGAACACCTAATAAGTACGCCCTGGTTTTCGCCTTATCTGTCAATTGTTGAAAATCAACTAAACTCAGGGTCACAGCAGCTCTAGGAATTTTGTCCATTGGTCAAGACTATTTTGAACCTAAAGCAAATCTAACTTTATTATGATTGGAATAAATAGTTTGTACTAACATAAAAAAAAAACTCACAAACTGCAACAATGCAATTCAAATTGTTTTTGTTTTTTAACTTCTTATAATTCAAATGAATAATGTTTGACATGAAAGCCAAAAGCAAACCGGAAGTCTTTAGGATGCTTTTACCTCTCTAATGTACATTGAGGGAGTCCCCTAGGCAAAGACTAACAAGGTGACCGCAAGGCGACACAAAGTCCACAACAACAACAACTTCATTAAATTAGATTGTCAGTTGAATTGTCGAGTAGGTGAAAACACCTGATCGCTAAAAAACCTTAAAGAATTACCGAACGTAAAAAAGAATCAAGAAAAATAGTGTTTTTCCTGTGCGACCACCTAATAAGTGCGTCCTGGACTCCCCTAGAGTGAAACCACAGCCAACTTACATTTACAAATAAGGTCTCCAGCTGGTCTTCAACACAGTTCGCTTCCAATTGTAACCTATTTCAAACCATGTTTGCCATTTAATGGCGTCATGGCATACGCGATTTGTGCCATAGATCTATGATTTATTGCTCTGCATTTGCAAGTCAGACTTTGATATGTTGAGGCATCACTAGATCGCAAATCGTCTATATTGGGATACTGGAAACTACCCCAGCGAAAAACTAAAACCAAGATGGATAAAAATGGGAGGTAAGCGTCTCACAGACACATGACAAAGCAACTTAAAATTTATACAAATGCATATAAAAGGTCTTGCCTATGCAACAACACACCTTAAATTGTGTAGTTCATTTCATGTAAGTTGAACACCAACCGCATGCGCAGGATTTTAATTCATAATGAAGTACCTGTGAAACTTACACGAAATGAACCACAATTGCGTGTTATTATATACACATATGTACAAGATATACATATATAGGCCATGTAATTTTTATTCGATTCCAGAGCATATTATCACTCAAGAAGCGGACAATTGTTGCTGCCTAATGACAGCGATTCGGATGATGAGGGTTTCTGTCAATGGCAGGCAAGAAAAACCAACTCAATGATCGATCAATTCTCCGACGTTAATAGAGGAGAAAAGGATATGATGAAACTCTGGAATCTGCACGTAATTAAAAATGATTATATCGCCGATTCCCAATTACCAGAGGCATGTGAGGAGTTTGTGGACGATTGTTGGTCGGAGATCTTAAAGAAGAATCTCTATCGCAACTTTGTGCTTCACTTGAACAATCTTTTCGATTATGGTTTCATTTCACCGGCCGATATTCGTAATGCGGCCCTTGGACTGCAAGCAAAATTTAAGGAACACGAATATCAGCTCTCTTTGTCACACAAAATGGGGAACCCACTTAAACATGAGCCGAAAGTGGTCAAAGTTGAAGAGAATATAGAAGATGAACTAACAGCTTTGTCCAAAATATCAGAGAAAGAAAAGCAACAAAGAGGTCAATTGAGAAATGAAAACAAACTGGCGGTACTGAAGAATGAAGTACGAAATACCATGCCGGTGGAAGAAACACGAACACTAAAGACAATTCTGAAGAAACCAAAGGCAGTTCCCCTGGGTGATGGGCTAAAGAAAGTTCCGAGGAAAAGAAAACTAAAAGCAGTTCCGAGCAAAGGAAAACTAAAAGCAGTTCCGGACATTGAGACGCCAATGGCAGTTGTGAAGCTGGAAAAACCCACGACAATTGCAGAGGCAGGTGGGCTAAAGACGGTAGTAAGGAAGAGAAGGTCAAAAGCAGCTCCGGAAGAATTAAAATTGAAGCAAGAAACACTAGAAGCAGTTCTGCAGGAAGAAACACCAAAGGCAGTTCGCTGGAAAAAGACAATAATGGCAGTACAGGGAGAAGAAAAACTAACAACAATCGTGAAGGAAGAAAGATCCACGTCAGTTCCAACAGTAATAACATCAAACTCAGTTACGCAGGAGAAAAGACTAAAGGCAATTCCGAAATACGAAACTAGAAAGGCAGTTGTGAAGAAAGAGAAACTAAAAGAATTTCCTAAGAAAGAAAAACCAAAGAGAGTTCTGATTGAGTCTCAACAAATCACGGTTCCGAAGGAAGAAAATGCTAAAGGAACTAAGGAGGAGCAAACACTGCTCGCTTTTCCGAAGATAGAAACCCCCAGAACAATTTTTTTGGAGGGTCAATTCAAAACGGTTGCGAAGAAAGAAAATGCCAAGGTAGGTCCTAAGACAATAAAACTAAACAAAACTGTTCCGAACAAAGAAAATCCAAAAACAGGCACTGAGAAAAGAAAGCTACTGGTCTTTCCAAAAAAACAACAGTTGAAACAAGTTCCGGAGGGGGAAATGCATAAAACAGTGTCGAAGAAATGCAACCAGCTAGTCTTGGCATCGTCTCAGGAAAAGGAGAACCAACCGCCAGACTTAAAGAAATTACCCTGGAGCATCAAATTGACACGTTGAAGGGAACATTTAAACACATAATTACCGGTGATTCATCTAATCACAAAAATGAATTCAGATCAACATATATAAATAAATATGTACAACATGGACAATTGTTTCCGTTTTGTTTAGAGTTATAATAGAGTAAGTAATAAGCAATTCCGCTATAGACATTACCAGGTAATCGTGGAGAAGTAATAAGCAATTCCGCTATAGATATTACCATGTAAACGCTTTCAAATGTCCCAAGCAATCTTAATCATTATGTCTGTTGTGCTATTGAGTTAACGATGTATGTATAAGTCAATTTCGCTATAGACATTACTAGGTAATCACTTTCAGAAGTCCACAGAAAGAGAATCATTAACAAAGTATATACAAGTCAATTTCGCTATAGACATTACTAGGTAAACGCTTTAAAAGTCCTATGGAAAGTTAATCATTTTGTTCTGTGTTTTATATAGGATTATCGAAGAAAATAGGAAGCAATTCCGTTATAGACATTACCAGGTAATCGTCTTCAACAGTCCCACACAAAGAAAATCATTTTGTGTGCTGTATCATTTAGAGCCATCTAAGTAAGTAGAAAGCAATTATCCTTGGCTCACGCAACAAGGTTATAATTTTATGGGTTCCAGGGCTTAAGGATATAGTGAGGAACCAGATTGCCGACGAACTTGCAAGGATGGAGTACCCTTTATTGGCTGTTCAACCAGCTCAGGATTGATGATGTACACCTTAGGTGCAAGTACTGGGTTGACAGAGCAGTCCTAGGGTATCAAAGAGTCTGCTAGGGACATACCACCTAAAGCGATTTGAATCATCAATCTCTCTAAGAACAATCTTAGGATGAAGACAGGCCTACTCACAGCACAATGTAAATTGAATTCCCATATGGTGAGGATGGAGGTCATCTCGGACGGCTGCTGCAGATTCTGTATGGAGGAAGAGATGTCTTTGCATGTGCTGATACAATGCGCGACTCTCTTGCACACACGCAGGAAATACTTGGGATTCTTCCAAGGTTCTGATAGTGATGTGAATCCTCTGGAGCCAAAACTTGTCATCACAAAAATTTAATAATCTACCATATATTCTACTCATTTTCTAAGAATCTCCCGCATCCTTGGCAATTAATTATATACACCTGCCGTGTTCCCTTTATGAACGGAATCGGTTTTGAATATGGTAGTTGGTGGTCAAGAAATTGTACCTAAGTTTTAAACGTCATTGATGTCGGTTTTGGCTCCAAATTTGGTGCTTGTCATGCCGATATATTGGTTTCCCATTCTAATCGGATTGTTGAGCATGGCTGTGTATATCAAACATTCTTTTGAGATTAAGATCTGCCCACGTGATTCATGGTTAGTATTGTCAATAATATCTTTATCTTTACTCTTTATGACTTTCAGTTTTTTTTATAATCACAGCAGTCATTTTCCTCTGTCTTCCGATGGTGTAATTCAATCAGTGTCTCTGGCTAACTGAGTTGAGTAAATTCTTTATCTTAGCGGAGGCAGACATTTACGTCAGTCGACGTACAACACGGGTCTAGCCCCTGGAAGAACGTGCTTGACCGTGCTCGGCGGTAGCTAAGCCAATAAAGCATTCGGAACTGTGCTGCCAAGTCAGATTTTTTGCCATATCACAATGTTTATATTGACAGTAGCTTTGTTGCCAGTGCTGCGAAGCTTCTGGAAAGAGTGAATACAGCGACATCGCTTTGTGATTCTTAGAAATAGAATGAAAAGAATGACTTTCGGCATTTAAATGAAATTCTTCTTCGTTTCTTAATAAAAAAAAATATATCGCAGAACATTTGGGTCCATTTGTGGTTCTGAGTACCAGAGATCTACTAGGTTTGTACCGACATGCTGAAGGACATCCCGGCCGACGATCTAAAGCATCCTTTTAGACCGTGAAATCGCTGTATTGACTTAGAAGGGACTGTTTTGAAGCACTCTGGCAGTTGATGTCCATTACACTGCATAGTGAGTGTGCACATATATGATATGACCACTTGTTTGCAGAGTAGAGTGCAGATACATTAACCTGCCCACTTGACAAGAGTACTTAATTAGATTATTATTTTTATTAAAATGTTCTATTTATAAAAATAAATAATGAAAACAAGTGGAAATGTAAACAAAGCCACCTTTTTATCCGACATCCGGTCAGGCTGTTCAGGAGCATTATCGATTTAATTAAACAGAAACGTTTCCTTGAATCACAATCACGCTAAATAGATTCAAATTTCGAAAACTTTCAATTGAATGTTTCCAAAATCAGGCAGCAATACAGATTTTCCTACAGAGAAGGGAGTAAAAACTTTCCGAAATACCTCCCAATGGAGATTATATCATAGATTTATACGCATGATTGTGTAGTGTGACAAGATAAT
Source organism: Clusia tigrina (assembly GCA_920105625.2). Taxonomy (NCBI): domain Eukaryota; kingdom Metazoa; phylum Arthropoda; class Insecta; order Diptera; family Clusiidae; genus Clusia; species Clusia tigrina. The sequence goes on along the minus strand of OV050033.1, from coordinate 163,692,189 downwards.
AATACTGCAGGCGTGATTTCGGGTATGACGCATGTGGACGTAGCTGGTGGCTTGTGGCATGTTTTCTGCCCACTACAACAGCCCATTCAATCAATCTTTGTTTGGAGATATAGCACGGGACTTCGAGTCAGTTTCGTCAGTTTAATTATTATCAATTGACAACTGACTTGATTTTTATTTAGTTCGATAACCAATTAAAGCGAACAACTTTAAAATATGTTCCTATGACATAATGGGATGTTTCTATAATAATAGAAAATACACTGTGAATCAGTCTTTTTGTTGTTTGCCCAGATTAGAGACGTGGTAGGGAGAGGTTTTAAAAATTCACTCAGCATGGTGGTAGCCCAAAATTTCCCTCATCGACAGTTCCAAAAATAGAAAGGATGCGTACTTTTTTCACAACTTCTCTTTTTCATTTCGAATCACAAGTTCTTATCGACTCGCAGGAGCTCTTATCGACTCGCAGGAGCCCTTATCGACTCGCAGGAGCTCTTATCGACTCGCAGGAGCTCTTATCGACTCGCAGGAGCTCTTATCGACTCGCAGGAGCTCTTATCGACTCGCAGGAGCTCTTATCGACTCGCAGGAGCTCTTATCGGCTCTAAAGACTTATCAACTCTCACGAGCTGTCTTACATCGACTCTCAGGAGCTCTTATCGACTCACACGAGCTCTTACTAAGTCACACTAACTCTTATCGATTCTCAGAAGACCTTATCGACTCTGACGAGCTCTTGTTAACGACTCTCAGGAGCTTTTATCGACTCTCAGGTGCATTTATTGACTCCCACGATTTTTGATCAACTCTCTCGAGTTGTCATCCATCGACTCTCATGAGCTCTTATTGATTTTAATGAGCGCTTATCGACTTCCACGAGCTCTTTTCGACTCTTACAACCTCGATCGATCGATTCTCAAGATCTCTTATCGACTCTCACGAGCTCTTATCGACTCACACGAGCTCTTACTAACTCTTATCGAATCTCAGAAGATCTTATTGACTCTAACGAGCTCTTTTTATCGACTCTCACGAGCTCTTCTAGACTCACGAGCTCTTATCGACTCTCACGAGCTCTTATCGACTCTCACGAGCTCTTATTGACTCTAATGAGCGCTTATCAACTCTAATGAGCGCTTATCGACTTCCACGAGCTCTTAATCTCACCAGCTCTTATCGACTCTCACAACCTCGATCGATCGATTCTCAAGAGCTCTCTCTAATCGACTCTAGGGAGCTCTTAACGACTCTCACGACCTATCGTCCAACGATTCTATTCAACTGTCAAACATCGACTCTTACGATATGTCATCCATCGAACGATACAAATACAATGCTAAGGAATTATCGGCCATGTGCCAAATAGAGTACATAGTTCCTAAAACTATACAAGTACTTCCTGATACAACTCTAATTCACTATTAATCTAGTGGGGGAACAAACATAGCTGTCGGAGTATAAACTCTTGAAACACGAAATGTCGGATGTTCTATGCCTTTATGACAAGACAAGTCGAAACTCAGAGACTCTAGGAATCCCTAACAGGGGAGCGACAGTATGTGAAGGGCTATTGTCCTCATTGGACGCTCATCATACTTGAGCCTGAATATTTGCTAGGCAAGGAGGGAGGCATTTGCCTAAGTGCCTGTGTTTTAGACCCGCTATACGACACACGATAATAATAATAATGATGATTATAATAAATGGATGTCTTCTGTTAAGCCCTGACTTCAAGAAAACCGCCTCGGGAAGGTTTAAGAGTACCGTAACAGTTTTCATCTCGACATTAAATAGTCTAATCATAGGGTCTCGTATTCGACTCCCTCCTGTTACAATTCTCGTATCCTAATACTCTAATCATATATCGGATCGGACATCATATCTACCTAAAATATTCTGATCCTAGGGTCTCATATTCGACTCCCTCCTGGGACATGCTATATTAATGCTTTATTTTTAAGAATCCTTACTCTTCGAGATGTGGCTATAAGTTGCTTCTAATAATTTCCCTAAAAGCCTGGTACACACTTCCATATGATGATATACTCGTATATTGTACAAAACGGAGAAAACGTTCGTATGGCTTTGTGATAGGTTAGCCTAGGTTACACTAGGTAGACACACATAGTCTTGCAAGGTCCTTTGCGGTGCCAGATGGATATCCATTTAAGAGACTTAATATGGAGTAGTTAAAAGCAACTCACAAACCATCCCTAGTGCTGAGACCTCGTCAAGTCCCTCAAACCAGGGGACTCCCAAGTTGCCAGGCACGCTTTATGACAGACCCATCAAAAATCTTGGGAGATCCCGACTTGCGAGTTTTTATTTTGCCTCCACATTCGATTGTAAAACTTTTTTGTAAGGAGAAGCTGTCCCCTAATCCTCCTAAAAAATGTTAAACGGAGTTCTCTCAGAGAAATAAGCTTATCGCTCTGTACTCCTCCTCTAAAGGCATGCTTATGTAGAAAGGAGAACAAAGTGAGTAGGGAAAGGCAGCCATTAGAACTCTTCTCATAGAGCCTACCGGGAATAGTCTGAGTACTCCCATCCCCTTTCTTGCTGGGGACATCCACACCAAAACATTCGGCGAGCTTTTTTAAAAGCACCTGCAAGTATGCTACGTTTTATGTAATAAATACAAATGTTAAATTACGCCAAATTATACACAAAAGTTGCTGCATATTTTCAGGTGCTACGAATAGAGAATACATTTACGCTATGTTCCGACGATATTGGTACAAAAAGGTTTTACAAATATTAAGGGTGGTCTAATTGACCATCAAACCCGACTAAGGTTTATTGAACGCTTGTAAATTTCGTTAAAAGCCCATAATGATGCCGCAAAACCATAGGGTCACAGCTCTAATACAATCGCATAATTGAACTAAATTTCAATTATCTTGCAGAAAACTAATAAACCTGAAATGTGGGCACAACACCCACCATGCCCATCACGCAAAGCCGGCTGACAAGTTGCTAATCTAATCAATTTGCGCATCGACGAAGTTGTTTTGAACACTGCTCCCCAAGCGTTTATACAATGCGGGAGCAATAACAACAACACCAAAGATAACCGCAACACCAATAACAACACCAAGAGCTGCCACAACAACAACACCAGCAACAACCAAAACAATAATGAAACATGCATAATAATAAACACAATCAACTTATTATGCGAAATGCCCCAAGGACTCTCTGCCTCTGGAGCACCAAGGACTCTCTGCCTCTGGAGCACCAAGGACTCTCTGCCTCTGGAGCACCAAGGACTTGGGAGCCCCTCTGTTTGCCCGTGAAATGCTGTACGCAAATGAATTGTAATTAATTGCTCGCAACAAGCAGAATTGCCGCAGGACCCAGAAAACCTCGTCTGGGGAGCCAAAACAAAATCACTGAAATTAGCGTAACAAAATTTGCGTGTAATGAAATGTTCACTTTATTGCCTCTTTCAATTTTCACCACACCGTTAATGAAATTTCCACCACACCGCAAATTCAACATCAGCGCTTTTAGTCGGTGCCCCAAACTTGCACATTATAGTAGAACGTCTCGGTTTGCTTAGCCTCCACCATAATCGAGATGAAACGCTGTCCAATGCCGCCAGCCACCACGTAAGCGTTCCCATCATTGTTGTCCTGGGCGCAATTAAGCTCCACATAAGTGACGATAACGCCGGTGCCCTCCACGGGGTATGTCAATTGGACGGCCACATCCTTTTTAGCAGGGTAATCAAACTGATCATTCAAGATGGCAGCGAGGCGATCAGCTGAAATATAGAATGACATTGGAATTGTGAGATGTCGTAGCAAATCTTGGAAGCTTGAGTTTTGATATAATATAAAGAGTAGAATCAAAAAATTAATAAAAAAAATAATAATAGAGAAAATTCAGTTTTTTTATACAACAGGATCAGGTTTCTTGTAGGTCACGATCAGGGGAATTCAACATTTTACTGCTCAGACTATTGAAGTGTTTATTTATACATTTAGTTTAAGGATTGATTTGTCCCATGTGCGTAAACAATCACATACAATTAGTACAAAACTGTTCGTAGTAGAAATTCACCACCATATTCCCTGGTGGAATTGAGGATATTCCCTTGTGGAATTGAGGATGTTCCCTTGTGGAATTGAGGATATTCCCTTGTGGAATTGCGGATATTCCCTTGTGGAATTGAGGATATTCCTTAGTGGAATTGAGGATATTCCCTTGTGGAATTGAGGATGTTCCCTTGTGGAATTGAGGATATTCCCTTGTGGAATTGAGGATATTCCCTTGTGGAATTGAGGATATTCCCTTGTGGAATTGAGGATATTCCCTTGTGGAATTGAGGATATTCCCTTGTGGAATTGAGGATGTTCCCTTGTGGAATTGAGGATATTCCCTTGTGGAATTGAGGATACTCCCTTGTGGAATTGAGGATATTCCCTTGTGGAATTGAGGATATTCCCTTGTGGAATTGAGGATGTTCCCTTGTGGAATTGAGGATATTCCCTTGTGGAATTGCGGATATTCCCTTGTGGAATTGAGGATATTCCTTAGTGGAATTGAGGATATTCCCTTGTGGAATTGAGGATGTTCCCTTGTGGAATTGAGGATATTCCCTTGTGGAATTGAGGATATTCCCTTGTGGAATTGAGGATATTCCCTTGTGGAATTGAGGATATTCCCTTGTGGAATTGAGGATATTCCCTTGTGGAATTGAGGATATTCCCTTGTGGAATTGAGGATATTCCCTTGTGGAATTGAGGATATTCCCTTGTGGAATTGAGGATATTCCCTTGTGGAATTGAGGATATTCCCTTGTGGAATTGAGGATATTCCCTTGTGGAATTGAGGATATTCCCTTGTGGAATTGAGGATATTCCCTTGTGGAATTGAGGATATTCCCTTGTGGAATTCACCACATTCTTGCGTCTGTCCAATAGTATTCCAAAATGTCTTAGAATAGTTTCGAGGGGGTTGCTTCCAATATACCTACATACCTAGGTAGGTTCAGCGTCTGCCCGTAAGACACACCTAAGCTGGAATTGGCCCTTTGTGGCAGCACATGAGATACAAGCCACATTCCCTCTCTTATGTCCAGTCATTTGGAGATTTGATGAAACCCATTTTTGTATGCGATTAGTTCTCTCCAGAAAGTCCAAGAAGTAGATACCTAGGAATGGACAAAATACATTCCCTATCCCAGGACAGACTTCTTAAATTCATAAAAGAGTCAAAGAAGTTAGAATAGATGTAACTTCCTTTTCACAATCCTCTAATAATTCCAGGCTTAGAGTGGGCTGGTCATCAATACCTCTTTCTTTGGCATATCTCCTGACAACCCCATTTCTATTATATCTGTTATAGCCACCCACGTCTCCTGTCTCCTTGTGGACAGCACTGGGCATGTGCACATACAATTTTATGTCAATCGCTTGATTGACATCAATCACTGAACCGTGTACAGGCCACTTTAGACTTCTACCTCTCAATCATTTTCATATGGCAGAGTTGCTCCGCAGGGAAACAGATTCCAAGAATTTAGTCAACATGATGAATGAGGAATAGCAAAAATGTCGCCAGACTTTAATATCACAACTAGGACCACCTGTCGCAAGGGAAATCACCTTCTTCTTTATCGTTCAGCGATCAGCTGTTATCTCCTAACTGACAATCTAATTCAGTGAAATCGTTGTTGTTGTCACCATACGGTCACCTTATTAGTCCACCCCAATCACAATTGCAGTATTCTACACCATCAATATTTTCCCTCAATCTATTTTAGATTGAATCACGTTTGGTTAAAAGCTCACCTAGAATGTGTTCGCCAATTTTGTAGTTAACAACTACCGAACCATGTCTGCCCTTGCCGACCACCTTGGTCATTGGCAACAATTGCAAGCCCGGATGAGTCTTCGCGAACTGTTGCAAATCCTGGACCACGGAAATATTGCCCAATTGCAACACCTGGGAGGCCTCCTCCTTGGCATCGACACCCAATATGCCGATGACGAGGCAGATACAAGCGAAGCACAGACGAGAGTTCATGATTTGAATTGATTTACTTGCCGCGAGGAAACCGTTTTCGCAACTAAATGAAACCACTCCGCCAGAGGCTTTTTATGCTTTAATTTATCAATGAACAATGAACTTCGGAGAAAACAACAATAAACCTGCCAAACGGCAGCGACTGATAAGCAAGTGCGTCCACAGATAAGCGCCTCACTGTCACGCACAGCATTGATTAAGCACATAAGCGCCACATTAAAGCCCATTCGTTCCACGGTGGAAGGATTTGAAACCTTCACACCCTCGCGTTTTAGGAGAGCAACATAAGCATGTGGCACTTTCGCTTTCTAACAGTTGGTTTCCAGCTTGATTAGTTTACGAACTGGCATAACAAATCTCATTTAATTTGACGAATTTATTGGTGCGCTAAACGGATTAATCACTATTTTTGTTACCAATTTCTGTATCAGTGATTTGATTATGTTTCCAGGAAATAAACACTTCATTTCGTGTCTGCACCTGCGCTTGGCTCAAATGGAATTCAATAAAGGCGTTCGTATATCAGCTTTTCCATTTTAGTGCTTGGAGCGAAGGTTCCTTAATTAAGACGCAGAAAGAGGTGGTGTGGACACACTGAAAAATATGTACCAGAAATGTTGGTAAAGAGGACTGAAAATGTTGGTAAAAGAGGTGAAAAGGAAGGTAAAGTACTCTGAGGTGTTTGTACTGGTAATGTTGGTTCAGAGGGGTCGGAACTTTGGGGTAAAAAGAAGCTAAAGTACTCTGAAGAGTTGGAACAGGAATGTTGTTAAAGAGTGATCGGAACTTTAGAGGTAAATATGAAGATAAAGTACATTGAAGAGTTTATCCAATAAATGTTGGTGAAGAGTACTGAAAATGTTGGTAAAAGAGGTTGGAGAGAGTTATTTGGGGTGAAAAGGGAGGTAAAGTACTCTGAGATGTTTGTACTGGTAATGTTGGTTAAGAGAGGTCGGCACTTTGGGGTAAAAAGAAGCTAAAGTACTCTGAAGAGTTGGTACAGGGATGTTGTTAAAGAGTGATCGGAACTTTGGAGGTAAATATGAAGATAAAGTACATTGAAGAGTTTATCCAATAAATGTTGGTGAAGAGTACTGAAAATGTTGGTAAAAGAGGTTGGAGAGAGTTATTTGGGGTGAAAAGGGAGGTAAAGTACTCTGAGATGTTTGTACTGGTAATATTGGTTAAGAGAGGTCGGCACTTTGGGGTAAAAAGAAGCTAAAGTACTCTGAAGAGTTGGTACAGGAAATGTTGGTGAAGAGTACTGGAAATGTTGGTGAAGACCGGTCGAAATTTTGTAGTAAATAGAGGCTTAAAGTACTCTGAAGAGTTCGCCCTAGAAATTTTAGTAAAAAGAGGTCGGAGAGAGAACTTTGGGTTGGAAAGGGAGGTAAGCTGAAGCAACTAAAGACTTCACGTTTTGGTTTTAAGAGCCAAAGGAGCTAAAATTTTTTCGAACTGGACTTGTGTGTCATCACTGGACAAAGATTGGCAAGAAGGTATCATACTCTTCGATTTAAGTGCATATCTTCTTTCTTTTAGATGGACATACAAACCGTTACCGGATTACGGCCTCGCCAATCAAAGACCTTCAAGCGAGTCTGCTAAGAGCGCAATGTCTTCAATTTCTGACACCAAATCTGGATAAATGCTTCCATTTGATCCTTCCATCAAAGTTTCGGTCCTCTTCTGCATCTTTCACCTTCAACTCTCGCATCGAATACCTTCTCCATGAAGTACCCAGCAGTGTTTGATTCCTCTTCCGTCTCTGCAGAAATAAATTGGTTCAAAGGTCTCAACTCATCGACTCCAGTGAAACCAAAAAAGCAAGTTCCGGATGAAAATCCTCCTAACGTGGACGACCACCCCAAAACGAAAAAGCACAATGAATTAAAGATATGCAGCTGGAATTTCCGGAACCCTCAATTGGCAAGGGGCCTCTATCCAATTGATGGGTGCCCTCAAAAAAATAAAGGCCTACGTAGCCAGGAAACGAGATGGACGGAACATAGTTGCTCTAAGCAAGCGAACTACGATCTCTACTACAGCAGCTCTGCAGCGAGGCACGAGTTTGGATGTGGTTTGCGGGAAGCTTCAATATATTCTCATTAGACTGAAAATAAATGCCACACAGAAAATTTTATTTCTGGAAGAATGTGTAATAAACTGCTCCTGTTTATGCCTTCCAACTGCGCATTCGTTGTAAACATGTCTTTAAAAAACATCGAAGGATTTATATAATTTCTATGTTTCTGATACCATGGACATCCCAGGAGATTGTTTCTGTTGGTCTCACCCATAACCAGCGTTCAATTAAGAAAAAAATACGGAATGTCTGACAAGTACCCAGCGGAGAAAGTTTCATTCCTCTTCCCTCTCGTCTCTGCAGGAGTAATTGCTTCTATTGCCTCACCTGTTCCTTTTAACATGGCTAGCTAGAAGGGAGTGGGATGGTAAAAACTTTGATTAGAAATCCTGGATTATCCCAAGCTGAATTGAAGAGACCTCTTGTGTGGTTCCAGTGGATTAACGTAACTGTCCGTCCGAGAAACAGAGGCTCGCATTAGCAATGACCCCTAACCTCAACTTGCAAGTGGTCAGTGGATCGCTCGAGTGCCTCTGCAAAACTATGAACGCATCTACTTCCAAGGCATAACTGTACATCAAATTCTTTTTTAACAATTTTTTCATATGATTTCAAGATCATTCCCACACATTCCAGAACTAAATCCATTAGAGCAAGAGATACCATAATTTCTGCCTCATTGTTAACAATGCGCCCATGCCTATCGTTTGTACCTCGTTCTTTACGACTTCTCAGTAAAAAACATCGAGTATTTATGGGTATCCGAGGGCATTGTCTCTGTTAATCTCACCCATAACCTCAATTCCCTCAGGAAACTTCTATGAACTTGACCTCACAATTATTTTCTCTCCTCTAATTTCCGTACTTAAGCGAACTTGTCCCACGGCGTGCATTCTTCGCCAACTTGTGTTCAACTAAATCTGTCTCCCTAATATAAACCAAAATCAAGCAGATTGTACCTCGCATTTGGGAATCTTTCCCCTTCCTTGTAGGGGTCAAAATCCCAAACTCGGCATCGGTAGTCTATAAAAATGCATCCCTCCTCATATTCAATGAAAAACAAGGTTCGATATTTTTTATCAGAGAACGTAAATACATTTTAAGTTCTCTGGTATTATTCTACAACAAGAATTTTCATTGCCTTGTTTAAATTTTATTTTAAATTGTTCTCATTCTTTGAAGATCCATTCTTTCAGATGGGTCCGCATAAACCAACCCAACCAGAGTCTAATCCGAGCTTCGAAGGATTGACTGCAGTTCAACTGTTGTTGTCTTTAATTGTGATCCAATTGGATGCCGAAGCACCACTTCTAAGGATGTATGCCAGAGATAAGCAGACATTCTAGATTCAGAGTAATCGTGGTTATTTTTGAGTTAATGCAGTTTTAAAGTTTACTCACTTAATTACCGCTAAAATTCAGTAATGAAACTGCGAGGAGATCCACCTCTTGAAGAAAATTGACACACTTCAATTAATTTCTGCTCGCTACTAATTTCTTCTTTCAATGACACTCAAAACTTTATTTTCCGGAAACTAAACTCAGAGTTGAGTTCAGGAATTTTACACTCTGGCGCTGTCTCTGGAACTCCATTTTTGAAAGCAAAGCACAAAACTATGCAACCCTGGCAAGGATTTTAAAGTCAACCAAAACCCAGCTCAAATTTAAATTATAATTGAAATATATTGGGTTTGATGCTGATCAAGGTGAATTTATCCTCACGTTGCAGGATGAAAGGTGAATTTCTTCTCTGGTGAATTTGCAAATATACGAACAGTTTCATAAGGCAATTAAGAAAGTGAAAAGGATTGTTCGGAAGGAGAAACAAAATGCTGCAAAAACTCCCAAATAGTGCAATTGTTATCCAATGCTATCCTAAGACTTAATCACTTACCAAAGGTTTGGAAGTTGTCCGTTATTATAATGAACAATAATCCAGGACGCACCAAACAAAAGCTTGAAACTGTTCACTATCGTTTGGAACCATCCACCACTGGATTACTCAATTTCGGCGCGGTCGTACCAGCACTAGTGACGCCGTACGTTCTGGTCTCGATAAAATGAACGGTATGATATTGGACGATCGGCGATTGAAGGTGCGAGAACTTGAAGAGGCTACAGGCTTATCACCGGGTTCAGTGTTTTCGATTTTGCATAAATATTTGGATATGAGAAAGCTAGCCGCGAGGTGGGAGCCGCATTTGCTCACAATTGACAAAAACGGCATCGTTTGACAACGTCAAAGGAGTGTATGGGGTTGTTCAATCGCAATCCGAATGAGTTTCGGCGCCGTTTCGCAACCGTGGACGAAGCATGGATTCATCACAACACACCAGAGACCAAGAAACAGTCGAGACAGTGGACTTCTCTTGGTAAAACGAAACCAAAGATAATCAAGGTGGTTCTGTGAGCCCACAAGGTCATGACGACACTTTTTTTTGTGATACACGCAGTGTCATTCACATCGATTACCTTGAAAAGGGCAAAACGATCACCGCACATATAAGGCATAGCTGTTGGATCGATGCGACGCCGATTTGAAGCACAAAGGACCGCATTTGGCGAGGAAAAGTTCTCTTCCACTAGGGCACAGTCACAATGGCAAAATGGCATGAATTGGGTTACGAATAGCCCCATCATCCAGTATGTTCTCCAGATTTAGACCTCTGCGATTCCAAATATGAAGAAATGGTTCTGAGGTAATGATTTGGATCGAAAGAAGAGGCCATCAATGAAGTAAACGACTATTTTGAATGCCTCGGGAAATCATGTTATTTGGAGATATATTATTGGTCATCAATAAATTGGAGAAACTTTGGGTGAAGTGTGTTGAGCTAAAAGAGACTAAGATGAAAAATAAAACGTTTTTTGCCTCCTTCTCTCTGCCTTGCTTCAATTTGCAGTGACTTATTGACGAACCCTCGAAAAAGCTGTCAGTTGGCTCTTGATATATAACGACATCTCTCTCTTTTGGCCTTTCTTACTGTACCAAGTTATAAACTAGGACTAGAAAAGGACTTCCGAAATATTTAAGTCTCAAGCGAGCGAGGACCGGGCAATCACAAAGAAAGTGGACGACTGTTTCTCTCCCTGGTGCGTGTTTGCAGCACCTGCAATGATTTCTCTCACTGGTGAGTCTTTGCAGCTCCTGCAATGAACATTGAATGAGCCCATTTTTTCAGCGGGAGTGCCCGTGGTCTGATGAGGCCTGAAGACAGCTATAAGGTTGCTAATTGTGTGTCTTGGTTTATTTAGAAGATGATTCGTTCTTCTTGCACTGTAATTCATTCTCGAAGTGGCACATGTCGCAGTGTTTTTCCACCTCTCCCGAGCCCTGCGGAGGAAGTGTGAAGTGAATCCTTTGGAGAAGCATAAGAATATGTCTTATTTTATAATTAGTTAGCCGATTTTTTATTCAAATTCAGACTTATTATGCTAGAAGTAAATTTAAAATACAGTTTCCAATCTACTTAAGACTAAACTCTCAAAAGTTAAACATTCTCTAATATTCAATAATTCAATTTCACGCCTGTGAAATCGAATTTATTCGTGTTTCGATTCGTTTGTTTTTAAATGCAACGGCTTATAAAAATTCCTCTCCTTAACTAGCTTTAAAAAGTCCATGTTTGTAAAATGAAATTGCAAGTCAATGTTTATCACACATTAAAGATGAGGACAACAAATTCAGGACGAATAATTATAGACTATTAAATGAAATTCAATTTATATAATTTTAGTCAAATTTCTACGAAATATTGGCAATAGTTGAACAAATTCTATTTTTGTAAAAAATAAATTTATTAAATTCTAGAATTCAGCTCAGGGAGCTTAATTAATTACTCTTTTAATTCTGATAGGAATGGTCACACCATTGCAATTTGTTCTGCTGCTGATTGCGATTGTGTTGATTGATAAAATTTTTGAAATTTCTCAATTCCGGAAATTGCAAGTGAAGCCTTAGAAAGTTCCTATTCGGGCAGTCAACTGAATGGTTTAATTGAAATCGTCTACGAATGAACTCCCCCGCACTCCACACTCGACACTAGATCTATCTCTTCCTTTCTCACTTTCCCCTCTTCCCACCTTACATCTCTTAGTCCCTCTAGATTCTTTTATAACTGCCTCTATTAACTCTTATCTCACCCTCTTTCCTTCTCTCCTCTTATCTCACGCTCTTTCCATCTCTCTTTTTATCTCTCTCTCTCAACTTCTCTTTCTATCTCTCTCAACTGCTCTTTCAATCTCTCTATTTCTCTCTTTCCCTCTCTCTTACCTTCTTTTTCCCTCTCTCTTACCTTCTCTTTCCCTCTCTCTTACCCTCTCTTTCCCTCTCTCTTACCTTCTCTTTCCCTCTCTCTTACCCTCTCTTTCCCTCTCTCTTTCCCTCTCTCTTACCTTCTCTTTCCCTCTCTATTACCTTCTCTTTCCCTCTCTCTTACCTTCTCTTTCCCTCTCTCTTACCTTCTCTTTCCCTCTCTCTTACCCTCTCTCTTACCCTCTCTCTTACCCTCTCTTTCCCTCTCTCTTACCTTCTCTTACCCTCTCTCTTACCTTCTCTTTCCCTCTCTCTTACTTTCTCTTTCCCTCTCACTTACCCTTCCTATCCCTCTCTTTCCCTCTCTCTATAATGTAAAAACTCCATTCATAACTCAACAATCGCCTTGCACTAAATTCTTCGCATGAAACCCTTCAACACGATTAAACCGCCTCCCTCTCTGCACAGTTATCGTTCTCGCTCTACGCCCGCCGCCCTACCACTTCGGCTTGATCTCCATGAAGTACCACTGCTGATAGCCGTCGTTGACGTCACAGTGCGCCAGATATAGCTGCAGTGTGGTGGGATGCAAGGCCATGCACTTCTTGTGCACCCGATGCAGTATATGCTTCGTCTGGACGTTGTAATTCCAGGGCCCGTCCACTGTGCCCAGACGGCAAACGGCCAACTTGATGCCCTGGCGATCGGCCTCCACACACCGCTCGCCCACGCCCAGTTGGCCGGCAGCATTGAGTCGTATCAGCTGATTGTTGCCACCACCATGACAGTGGGACAGGCCCATGATGGCAGGCGGCTGATGGCCCATCGAGTCCAGGCAGGTGTCGGTGGCCACCGAATGCAGTTCACCCCAGTGCAGATTGGCGGGCAGGGCAGGGAACTTGTCGTACACATCGTAGGCAATGTTGTCCATGAACCATTGGAAGGATTTGCAGTTGAGACGCTTCTTCATCGCCAACTGGTCGGTAATGTCGCCCATGTCCAGGTAGCGCGCCAGCGGCTCGCGCGTATAGAAGTATTCTTTGTGGGTATCGTCGAACCAGGTCTCAATCACACGCTTATAGTTGATGGTGATCAGGGGACCCTTCTTCTTTTGCGCCAACTTGCCGAAATTGTAGGGCATGAAGCCGCGATAGACGTGACCCACATGCGAGCACGGCACCCACTCAATACTGCCGCCACATTGCCAGATTTTGAAGCTCAGCTCGAAGTTCTCGCCGCCCCAAACCAGCAGGCCGGGATCGTAGGCGCCGAGCTCCAGAAAGTAGTCACGGTTGATGGCGAAGAGGCCGCCGGCATGCGTCGGGCTGCGGTAGGGCTCCGAGTTGTGTGGACGTCGGCGCTGTTCCCGCTTCGGCACCTCGTTCTCCTTGTACAGCATGCCCCACTCAAAGATGCCGCGGAAGTGATTGTCGTTGCCGTAGACGGGTCGGTACTCGAAACTCTTGTGATCAATGCCATCGATGATGGGCACAGTCATGACGGTGCGATCCCGGTAAATGGGGGCCAGCAGCGGAGGCAGCCAATTTGTGTTCACCTCGCAATGAGCATCCAGGTAGACAATAACCTCACCTACAAAACAACAACAATGTAGAATTCCCAGAGATAGTCATGTAGCGTGATCCATCTTTCGATGGAATTTGTAACTTTGACACAACTCACCTGATGCCTCCATGGCTCCCCTGGAGCGTGTCCTAATCAATCCTTCGCGCTCTTTATTGCGTATCAGCTTCACCAGTCCCTTGAACTGTTCCAAATAATCGACCAATTTCTGCTGCAAATCCTTCTTATCAGAGAAATCGTCTACTAACAGGATTTCGTGGAGTACATGCTTCGGTGAACGATCAATCACCGAATGCACTGTGCGCATTAGCACGGAGAAGCCTTCATTGTGGAAGACAACAATAACACTCGTCTTGGGCAGATCGTAAGGATAATCCCAGTGTTTGCACTCCTCGAGGCGAGTATCACGCACCGCCCGATGCATGGAAATCTCATCGGAGCAGGCAATATTCATGCCATACTCCATTTCCGACTCGTCGGCGAGATTCTTTTTGTCCGCGGAGAGAACGTGTGCCTCGCCATTCTCGCCGGGACCCTCTCGAGGTACCACATTCTTCGGTTCAAAGTTACCAAGACCTGAAAAGATGCAAAGGAAGTTGATTAGAAAATGTTAAAGGAAATTCCGGGAGGGCAATAATTAGAAGCTCGTACACGCACCCCGCGCGCTAAGTTTTGTAATAGAAAATAATCGCCATTTGACAGGTTGTGGTGGGGACTTGAGTGAATTCAACTGCGTCCGCTACCACAGCGCAATTGATACCTTATCTGATGGGTGCGACATGGTAAGACTCTTAGACATGTGTTTTCCGCATCAGACAGTAAATACAGACACTTAGTGTCGGCTTCTTTATATAGTACCCGAGCAGCAAAATTGGGAACCAATTAAACAGAAGTTGGAAACGTGGCTAATTGGGAGTCGGGAGGTGTTCAGTGGCTCACTCGAGTACCTCTGCAAAACTATGAACGCATCTACTTTCAAGTCATAACTGAATACATAAAATTCTTATCAATTTTTTTCATATGATTTAAGATCATTCCCACGCATTCCAGAACTAAATCCATTAGTGCAAGAGATACCATAATTGTTAACGATTCGCCCATGCCTATCGTTTGTGCCTCGTTCTTACAACTTCTCAGTAAAAAACATCGAGTATTTATGGGTATCCGAGGGGATTGTCTCTGTTAATCTCAGCCATAACTTCAATTCCCTTAAGACAATTCTATGAACGAACCTCACAAATATTTCCTCTCCGCTATGTACTTAAGCGAGTTTGTCCCACGGCGTGCATTCTTCACCAATTTGTGTTCAGCCAAGTCTGTCTCCCAAATATAAACCAAAGTCAATTAAATTGTACCTTGCATTTGGGATTCTTTCCCCTTCCTCGTAGTCGGTAGTCTATAAAAATGCATCCCGCCTCATATTCAATGAAAAACAAGGTTCGATATTTTTTATCAGAGAACGTAAATACATTTTAAGTTCTCTGGTATTATTCTACAACAAGAATTTTCATTGCCTTGTTTAAATTTTATTTTAAATTGTTCTCATTCTTTGAAGATCCATTCTTTCAGATGGGTCCGCATAAACCAACCCAACCAGAGTCTAATCCGAGCTTCGAAGGATTGACTGCAGTTTAACTGTTGATGTCTTTAATTGTGATCCAATTGGATGACGAAGCACCACTTCTAAGGATGTATGCCAGAGATAAGCAGACATTCTAGATTCAGAGTAATCGCGGTTATTTTTGAGTTAATGCAGTTTTAAAGTTTACTCACTTAATTACCGCTAAAATTCAGTAATGAAACTGCGAGGATATCCACCTCTTGAAGAAAATTGACTCACTTCAATTAATTTCTGCTCGCTACTATTTTCTTCTTTCAATGACACTCAAAACTTTATTTTCCGGAAACTAAACTCAGAGTTGAGTTCCGGAATTTTACACTGTGGCGCTGTCTCTGGAACTCCATTTTGGAAAGCAAAGTATAAAATACTTGATAAACCCAGATTATCTTAATAGTTCCACATTATTATTAATACTTAAATTAAATAATGAAATATAATCCCCAAGCGGATAAAACATCCAAGCCACATGTGACTTTATAATTGGAATCCTGTCTTTATATCTATATATCTATCTGTCTTTATATCCATATATCTATATATCTATTTGTGTTTATGTCTGCATTAATACTCACTAAAAATTGCTTATTAAGATCCGGCCTCCGTGGTCCAGTGGAGAGTTGGAATCCTTCTCCCGACATGGCCTCAAAAATGATTCTTTCTAAATCTTCTTCTCTTCGAGTCGAAGGCCTTAGTTGTAGTACACATTCCCCCAACCTCTGGCAGACATAATTAATTATAACACAAGGTATAATAATAATAATATTAATACTTATTATAAAGAGTTCCACATTATTAAAGAATGAGATAAAGTCCCGAAGCGAACAAATGAAGATAAAATAATACCAGCCACGAGATTTTGTAATCTAGCAGATATAGTTAATTAAATTCTTTAATGTGTTAGACCCTCTGTAGAAAAAGTATTCATAATGATTAATATCTATATTATATATCATGTGCATAATGTCACTATATTAATTAGATATTGCTCCTATCACAGTATTCTTCACTGTTTAGTGCTGATTAAGTAATTGGTATGCGGTTCAAAACTCAACTCATCTTTGGGGTAAATATTGGATTACCAGCAGGCAAACCAAACGAATTTAGTTCAATATCATATTCAGTATTGTCAGTTCACCTTAGTTGTGGTAGGTTTACAACAGTTTTTATAAGTCTACCAAATTCACCACGATAACCAAAAATATGCCTAAAGGCGCAGAGTGACTTAAAACCAACAGAAACAGAAAATTATTATTTCTGGTATTAGGTCTGTTTCTGTTTGCAATTCTCGTGCAGCAACAGACACAGAGATAGAAACAGAATTCCCAAGAAAACTAAGTTAAATTTTATTTCGTTTGTAGCGCGGACAATGGAGAACATTTAAATGCAATGCTCGTGCAGCAACAGACACAGAGATAGAAACAGAATTCCCAAGAAAACTAAGTTAAATTTTATTTCGTTTGTAGCGCGGACAACGGAGAACATTTAAATAGAAATATTTTTGATATTATATGTTCTTAAATTCAAATCTGCCAATTGTGGTTGGGAAGTTCTGTTGTCCTCGAAGTTGAGTTTTCAAATAAGGTCGGGAAATTGTGTATATGGAATACTATATTGGAACAATATGTACTAATTGTTAAAATACAATATTAATAAATCATAATAAGCTATAATTTTTAATCATTAAATTAACTTACAAATTTGAAATCATTAAAATTAATTTATTTATCGCTAGCACCAACAATTTTCTAATATATCTGATGACAACTTCTGTCGCCAAACACCAGCTTTCTGTCGTTAAATTCTGTAGATAATCTAGTACCATTTCGTTTTATTGGTTTTCTTTCTGTTGCAAATGTACAGGATTCTGTTTCTGTTGGGGAAAATTAGTTCACAAAAAATCTGTTCTTGTACTAACTTCAACTTAACTATGCCATGCTTTTTTTTTACATACATTATCTTAGATCTCCCAACAGTTGAATTTATATTCTTTATCTTATTCACCTTTATCAATTGTTCACCTTGATCTACTACTACAATATCTGCTACTGGAGTGTGAACAGGTGAATTTATATTCACCTTAATCTATTATTCACCTTGATCTACTACTGCTATATATGTGACCAGTAACGGCAAAGCAGCGAAATAAAGCAGACGGACGTTGTACATGAATCCACTCAAAATCTTGGTGTGTCCGCTACGGACGCTGGCAGCAAAAAGGAGTTTATTTTCTCTGTGTTCTCTGTCTGTAACAGCCCTGCTCGAATTACTGGAGTTTTTTTTGAATGTGCGACGTCTAAAAAATGAAGAACTGAACTAAATAGTCAAGTTGCAATATTCCAAATTGAATGATGAACAAACAACTATTACAACAGATATTCTTTTTTGATTAAAATATGATGTGAAAATTGTGTTTAACTAATAAAATTACTAAAATATACTTTAGTAAGTAGTAATGCCACAGAAATATATCATTATTATAAATTTAAAGGTATAATAAGTGGATACGTTATTTACTTGCTTGGATGAGATAAGATATATATTATATATTGAACCGTTCGTGCCCTAAGAGTCATATTTGTTACTAACCGTTGGAGTTCTATTTGTAACTAAACTAAATATGTGTACCAGAGGAAACGTAGTTCCATATATGATTTGCCTGATCTCTGTGAAATTAATATTAAAGTAAGACACATCAACAAATACTTTTTCCAACACAACCTTCCCTCAGAGTGTCCTCTCTGGTAACTTGCGAGAATTTTTATCAGTCTAGGTTTGTGTATAATTGGAACCCTTTTTCTGAGTTACAGGTTTTCGAGCTCTTGTATATTAATTTAGAACAACATGTTTAGTACGTGATAAAAAATATATGATTTGTGAGGTCTTGTTATAGTTCAAAATGCCTTAATACACCTGAACACGTTTCTGTGAGCACTATCGTGAACCTTAAGAAGGGATATATCAATCAGCTTCTATGATAGGTGACTGGGTAGATTGTGAAGAGGACGAACACTCGGCCAGAAGACACACTTAAACCATACGTAGGCCCATTGTGATACCACAAGTTTGGGGACAAGAAGTGTACTTCCTCAGTCAGTGTGGAGCCTTACTCGAGTCATTTTGAAAGTAGGACGAATCGCAACATGCCTTATATTGATTGATTTGAGAACGTCCAGGTCATTGAAGAGTGGCACCCACCACTTGCGCCCGCAGAGGGCCGGACATTGACAAAGTAGATGGACAACTTTCTCTTTCTCAGCCTCTTCTTGACAAATGCCACAGGAGTCCCAGCCTAGTAGTCTGGCGATAGAAAGTGTTCTACTAAATTGCCACAACAGAGCTAACATGTTACCTGTTCAAGGAAATTAACTCTTTAGTGGGTCTGGCATTAAAAGAGGGCCAAACCTAGTTGTATTGCAGGTACTTTCCTCTCTTCACCCTTTGTTAACCTGTTTGAAGAAGGTAGAAGTAATGAAATGTTTGTATGAAGTGGAATTCTCGCTGCTTGGGTATAACTGATGGGTATAATGTTGAGCCACGTCTAGCGAGCTCATCGGCTACACAGTTGGCTCTTTTGTGACAATAACCTGGCAACTAAGTCAGGGAGATGTGGTGTATGTGTACCAGTTCATTGAACGGAGATCGACAAAGATAGGCCAGCTTCGAGGAGCATTGTCTAGATGCCTGGCTGCAAGTGAAGATTTCATGTACGTCTCACAGATTATACTGCTTCAGCAGAGATAATGTTTTAAATTTAAAGATTGCCAGTACCTCCGCCTGGAGGACTCTGCAGTAGCCCGGGAATCGAAAGCCCTCATTTAATTAGAGGCTTCCGCATAATACTACCAGATTGGAGCCGTCAGTATAGAAACATACTCCTTGTTCCGATACCTCATCACTATTCTTTTAATGTCTGCTTGCAATTTGAGTGTAGAGTTTGGCATCAGAGATCGAAAAGGTAAGGTATTAGTCAATGTGGCTGGGAAAGAGCTCCAAAATTTCTATAATAGCTTGTTCCATTATAGTTTACTACAATTTTTTAGTACCTGTATTTTATTATAACTGGTAACGAGGGGCAGAAGAGGCAAATCTATAAAATCAAGAATTAATACATACAATCTTGTAAACAAACTATTCGAATAACTTATTGTAACCCAGAGCAGCATTATGACAGACCGCAAGGACAGTACACACTTAATATGCTGTTTCAAGCCCTTGAAATGGCAGATCTTTTTTGGTCATAATTCGTCACTCAGAAGTTGAAAATATTCTCGGTTACGTTCACATAAGAACCAGCAGTGAATTAATTTAAATATATTTCCATTATTAAAAAAACACACCAGTAAAAATATTATTCATATGAACTGAGACTTGTGTGTAAACAAAACTGGTTTATCTCTTCTTCTGTTGACCTTTCTAAATCTGGCTACCAAAATTTTGAATAGAAACAAAACGTGAAAAAGAAATGCAAAAAAGAAAAAGAAATATTGAAATATGCATCACAAAAAATTGAATAAAATTGAACAAAAGATGCTGCTAAGGCCAAGGTCAGAGTCACGTTCACTTGAGATTAATATTTAAACAAACCATGGTGACACCCCACCAGTTCAGAACTTAAACAATAGAAACACCTGAGCAAACATATTATCGAGGTGACTTCTCATGACTTATTGAGCTGCTTACCTTCCACTAGCTTGGGCACCTCCCGCGGCCTACCTTCGAGGCGCTGTCGTACACGACGTGGCGATCCAAATTTTGCATTATACGCATCCTGCACTCGCTTATGACTGTCGCTCCAAGTGGCCAGCAAATAGAGTAGTGGCAATATCACCAGACAGCAGAGGGCTACGCGGCACAGTCGACCGCTACGTATGCTGCTCAAACGCATGCCAACTGGAAGGTAACAAGTGTCTTAGGTTTTTTTTAAATGGCAGTGTATTTAAATTGATTTAAAGCGATGCGCCGATTCCTCGAATGAAGCTCCACTGTTTTCTTTTCACAAAACTCCTGTTGACGTGTCTCGCGTACACCGCGCACAGCAAATTCACACACAGTCAGTCACAGTATGCACACGCACCGGGTTATTAACCACAATTATTTACCACATTAGCCAAGTTAGCACCAAATGCCAATAGGAGAGTTGCGGAACATGGCCAAAAGGAGCCAAATAAAGATCGAGAAAGAGTGATTGAGTGAAGAAATTTTCAGCTACTACATTCACCTTACCTTCTTACTCAATAAATACCTTACGTTTGAACAGCTTGGATTAAAAATATCAATGAAACTTAACCATATTCCATTTAGGAACTTATATACACATATTTCTACAAATTTCGCCAACAATTTAACTGAAAATCACTTTAAACTTCTTTGCCATCAAGAACAATTCATCTTCATCCGCTCCAATCGAATCTTACTACAACAAAACATGAATGCAAACGCGATTTTGAGTAGAAAGGAGAACTAGTAAGAGCAGTGTTGTCACCTTCGGAAATTTCAAGGGATATAATAAAATGTAAATACACTGCCAGGCCAATAATGTCAACTCTGCAGTTTTAGAGATACATTAATAAATAAATATGTATACCACTTGTGGGCTCTCTAATTAGCCTGCGGGGCTTGATGCCACGACACAGGTGGTGCAGATAAGTGACGTTTCCTAGCCTATTCTATTTGTTGTTCGCTTTCGGTCTCGGTTCTGTCAAATTATGAAAACCGGTGCCGCCAAAAAATTTGCCGCGCTTTATTGAAATGATCGAAACATAAAATTTTGCTGTTTATTAATTTTATTTATTTATTATTAAGTAAAAATAATAAATTGGGCAAATTTTGTGTAATATGCCGCAAAAGTTGCGACAAAGAAAATGTGAGGTGTTTCAAAGTTCCAAGTGACGAGAATATCTCAGCCGTTATAAGACTAAAATTTCAGCTGTCAAAGAAATTGTTCGCCCGTTACTACAAATATTCTCATGCCTCCGGAACCAGTCAGCTGACTAATTTGACAGAATGCGAGATCTGAAATCTCTCAAAATTTATCTGCACCACCTGTGTCGTTACATCAAGCCTGCGGGGCAAGTGTTGTCATCCTTTTATTATTTTAGAGGTATAATATGCAAATACACCGTATGAGCACATTCAATTACGCTACGGTATAATTTAGTCACCTTCAACTATTTTTAAGTATATATGTAATTAGAAATAAATACATATCACGACCACTTCGAATTAGCCTGCGGGCCCAGTGTTGTCAGCTTTGAGAATTTTTAGAGGTATAATAATATGCAAATACACCATATGAGCACATTCCAATTACGCTACGGGGTAATTTAGTTCACTTCATGCGGTTTCTGTTCAGTAATTTGATGTTTGGGACTTGAAGAGGAAAGTTCAGTAAAAGTTCATAATTTCAAGTTTTGTTTACAATTAACAACTGGAAAGTTAAAGTTCAGACGAACATTGTTTATTACAATTAATTATATGGAACCAAGAAAAATAAGGCTCATTATTAAGTGGTTCTTTCAAAGAAGAAGAAATTACGTTTTTACAATGAAAATTATAATTATTAACTATTTTAAATTCAGAAAGTGCATATTTTATATAGAATTAATTTTAGAATTATGGGATATATAAAATTAAACAATTTCTCTCGCTAATAAAACTCACAAAATATTAAATAATTTTAGATTTTTCTTTATAAAATATGTTGTCCTAGTAAATACACACAAGCAAAAATCAGTTAAAAATTTTAAATGAAGCAAATATTCAACAATCTGAATAGAAACATTTTTGACAGGGATCTTAATATTGACAGAAATCATATTAATTTTTTTATTAAAGAAGAGCTACTTTAAGGAGGCATTCATTTTTAACTCTTATTCATTTTTTTTACAAATGTTTCAACATTTTTATACAAATTTCAACATTTATTAAATAGCTTAATATATTATCCATTGTTTCATTTAATTTATTCCTTAGAAAATTCCTTAAATTTTTTCTTAAGTTAAGGCTAACAAAAAATGTAGGTCATTCACTTAATTAGTTAAATTGCTAAATGGCTAAACTGGAAACTAAATTATGTGTATGAACACACCTATCAAACTCTCTCGCACTATTTAAAAAGTCAGGTTGTTTTTATTTTCGTCGTAATTTTCCTGAACTTCGTTTTAGAATTTGTTTCTGCTTTAGAATATAAAAGTCGTTTTTAAAAAAATTTAAAGCAAAAAAAACATTTGATTCTCTTTTTGATATATAATTTTCTTTGTTATAATCTGTATATAAATGGATTACTAAAATCTAAAATCTGACGAGTATTTTAGTAAGATTTAACAAAGATTCGCTATTATAAGACGGGAGTTTTTCATAGTAAGGTTATTACAGGTAATAATATAAAAGAGGTTGCATTTTTTAGATACCAATAATTTAATAACAATGTAAATAAACGAATTTTTGTGTAAATAACGTTTTCCAAATAGATTTTAGTGTATATATTGTTTGTAAAATAAGGTCAGAAAATTATATTCATTGACGAGTAGTGTTTTGAAAGGATTTTACCTTGTAACGATTTTACCATGGAAATGTTGCTGATGCTTCAAACAACTATGGTTCAAATTTGTTTGCGCTAGAAAAAACATCATTACTGAGAAACAGGGAGGGCAAAGGGGCTCGCACACACTCAAACTCGTTTGAGCATTCCGCGACACGGAGAACAGCGCCAGAGTTCAAATATTTTTAATAGTGAGAATAAATAATGAAATTTTAACGCAGGATCAAAATGGAAAGGAAGAAGCACAAGCATAAATTGCCCTGCACTCCGCGGGTTAACGATAAAATTATGGAATACTACATAAAATTCGGCAAAGACAGAGATTTGGAGAAATTCATGCGACTGCATTCGCCCGCGCAGAGCCGCGGCGGATCGAGCAGCAGCTGCGTGAGTCTCAGCGAATTGAGTTCGATGCGGCGCTTATTCAGTCTCAGCTCCAGTGCGAGTGTTCCCAACATGAAGATGAGTGATGGATCGGCGGAAGATGTGTATGTTCCAAAGGAACTAGTGATACCAATAATAATGGAAGACCCAAGTGAAAGCAAGAAGAGGGAAACTGTAAGAAAACTATTTTTCTGCCTTTGAATATATTTAAAGTATTTTTTCCTCCCCCTTTTTAGTTGACAGAAAATTGGTCGGAAGAGTTGAAAACCCCGCCAAAAAGTGAAAAGGATAGAAAACTCACGAATACACCGGATTCGAATTTAAAGATTGACAAACGGCTGGAGTGGGACTCCCTGGGCGATATAGGCTACAAAAAATCCATGTCCACTAGCAACATAAGCATTCTGGAGCGTTCACTTCTAAAAGAACTCTTTCCCGAGTCACTGCCACCAGCAAGTCCTCAGAAACATACTACAAACATCTCTGATGGTGATTTAATGGGTCTACAGAGAGGTCTTTCGAAAGAGGACAGGTGGGAAGCCAGATCGCGCGGTCACAATCAAAACACACCGCCTCTAGCTTCCAGCACATTGGTGGATCCGAAATTAAGTGCCCGTGGCACAGGCGCACGTCCAAAAGCCAGATCACAAAGCACCTCCACTTCGCTGCAAAAGAGATCCGAGAAATCGGCACAAACTTCAGCACGAAATTTCGATGCAAACTCAAAGGAGGTGCAAGTGAGTATACCCTCTGCGCCGCCCTCTGCAATGGGTAGTTCAGTAACTCCCAGTAGTTTCGAGTTCTTTTCGTCACGTTCGCACACCACTGCTACCTCGAGTGAAGGCCCTGGTGGCAAAGCCTCAAGGGCGCATAAAAAGCACTCTTCTGCACCCAAGCCTCAAACGACGCTAGTACAAAATGCCTACACACAGAGCTCGGATCGGCATGAGCGCGATTCGTCGCGCATAGCGGTTCTGCACCAAGCACTGGAGCGAGAAGAGGGCGAGAACAAAGAAAACTCCGCGGCCTATTTGTCGTATGCTGGTTCACCGGAACTGGAGCTAGGCACCCAGTTGCTGTGCTCGTTAATCGATTCCAAAAACTTTAGTCGCAAACAGAAAAAGAAACTGGTGCGAGCGATTATAAAGCGTATTGCGCTCTTGGGCGGCATCAGCGGCTGCACGACGCCGGCCGAGACCGATGGCTCGGTGCGCTCCGGCATGTCCACCCGCACATACACTCTAAAGACATCCATTGCGACTTCTATTAAATCACAGCAGAACTCGTGCCAAGCAATTACGCATGTGGCCAATACAGAGGAAGTCACTGACACTACACACACAACCACCAGTATCAGGAGATCCCCACCAGACGACGCAGCCAGCCCTCACGAGAGCACTGGAGAGCAATTGATGCGCATTACTGGTACAGCCTGATTTTTATATTATCCATATTAATTATGTTAAAAAATCTCATTTAGTTTACAGAAAGCCTTCACCAGCAGCCACAAACTCCGAAGTGTTGGAAGAGTCAATTCCGCAATTAGCATCTGCGAAAGAGATCACTTCCATATGCACGGCCAGTAATAAGGTGCCAAAAGTAGCGCCGCGCAAATCCCATAAGCACGATCGTGCTGATATTGACAAAGCAGTGCAAACGACAAGTTCACATGAAGATGCGAAGACAACAAAATGCAGATCAGCACCAAAGCCAGCAGCAGAACAAAAAAGATGCTCACCCACTGCAAATCCGCCCACAGCCAGCAGTGCTTCCTCGTCGTCCAGAGAGCCCACAACACGTAAAGCCGCGAACGAGGTGAAGAACTCGAGCACAGATGCAGAACAGCCCACCATGTCATCGTGGCTAAATCCAATGACACAATCGGAAATCGATTACGAAGTCAAGAAGCGGGAACTGATGAAAAATTCCTATGTGCGCCAGGGAGTGCTGCACAGAGAGGACGACTTGACCCACACAGAACGGCGCGAGCATATCAATTGGATCGAAACGGAAATCATACGCTTGGAGAATTTGCGTCACTTGCTGCTGAAGGACGACCAGATCACGACCGACTTAGAGGATCATCAGCCTAAAAAGGAGCACCACGAGAAGCAGAAAAAAATGCCATCACCCCGATTGCCAACACCTCGATCGGAAAACGAAGAAAAAATATACGACACCGTCTGCTCCGAAAATTCCGTGCAATTGAGCAGCAGCACGAAACGCCTAATCCAAGACCTGCGATTAGTCATCGAGCATACTAGTGAGGACAGCGCCTGTGCTAATGGCAACACAACGGACACGCGGCAGTCGGAGCCCGAGCCTGAAATTCAAGCAATTTACGACAAGCCCTCAGGGGAGAGCGACTATGACTATGTGCCGCCAGGAAGTGCACGTTCTTGCAAGGACAAGGAGTCAAAAACACCAGCTGAGCAACAAGTGGCACCAAAACCGAGCAAAGCCAAGCAGAGTAAAGCGCCAGGTAATAATTTCTTAATAAGATGAGAATTTCTTAAATGTATATCCTCTTCCTTCCAAATAGCCAAACCCCCACCACCACAACAACAACAGCATTCACACGATGTGCCCGCTCAACGTTGCAAAATAGATACACCCCCCGGCAGTGCTGGAAGCGAGAGTGTGTGCTCGTTTGTGCAGCACCGCAAACGAGAATTCGCAGAGCACTACAAAAACAAAAAGAAGACCCACTTCGAGACACTGAAACACCAAGAGCTGCACGAGAAAGAAGCGTTGCTGGAACAACTGCAGCAGCAGCAGCAACTGTATCTGCAAAGACAACAACAGAGTCAAACCTACCCGCCCCAAACGACGTGCAGCCACTATACTGTGCCGCATGCAACACAAATCCTGCACCCGCTGCATTACTGTAATTACAATTGTTTTCAGCACTGCTATCAGCACCACCATCTACCACCAAGAGCTTCGCCGCCACCACCGCCTCCACCGCCAGCGCCTCCTCATGCCACCCCTCAGCCAAAGAGCACCTCATCCGGCGCGCTGGGTACCAGCACCGGCACTGAACATCCCAACCAAACTTCATCCTCGTCAATGTTTTGTATTTCATCCGAAGTCTCCATACCAATGGGCTACAATACTAACAGTTCTAGTCCGACCACCACCACCCACCAGTACGATGTCGCCGCCACAACTGGCGCTGGCGTTGGTGTACAAACCGGTGATTCGTTGCTGCGCTCGCAACCTATTTTCGGACCGCAACACCATCAGAACCACCCCAAGGATGCTGCAAGCAATCTTGTGCCATATCGAGCCAACTCAGGGAAGACGGTCTGCGTGCAAGTTAAACCCAAGTCCTTGGCTTATGTTGTTGAATTTGCCGCCAGAGAATGTGACGGAAATACCTCATCTGTCTCAACCCATGATAACGCCAATTTGACGCAAAAAAAGCCCACTCCAACGCTGCAGGATTATTTGCAAAGTGCCAAACCGGTCTTTTGTGCCAAGTCCAAAGAGCGCAAAGCCATACTCAACCAAATGCAAGTGCTGCGTCAAGAACGCTCCCGTGAAATGCGCGACATTGTGAACAACACCAGTTGGAAGTCAATGGACAGGAAACTTGGGTACTTGCCACCACCACCCACACGTACATACAATGCTTAGCTTACTTCGTCTACCCACAAATTCCGCGAATTTTTAATCAAATATTTCCATTCTCTTTCAGAAAATTTGCGTGTATTTCACACCAAGGAAATGAAGGCTTTGACTAGTAAAAGATTCACCAAACTGCCGGAAGTGCTGGAGAAGAGGCAACGGGAGCGTGAAGAACGTGTACGACGCGGTAATCGCATACTGCGAGATGTGTTCAATCAAGTGCGTATAATATTAGGCTTAAGGACTATTCCAGGGAATGAAAGCGTCGCACGCGTTACATTTAACTTTGCGACCATTTCGTACGAACTATTCTGCCTTCTTTCCAAATATTAAGTGCGGTACACAAGATCATGATACCTTAACTATTAAGTGTCCGTTTAGTAAAGGTCACGTCAGTATTCAGCGTATTTTGCCAGGCAAGTGGAAGATGTTGAGACGGTGGACTATTTTTTATGCGTATGCCCCGCTCTCGCCAGAATCAGGTTCGGGGTATTTGGCACTGGCATCCTAAGTAGTGCAAAGTTTGGTTACTTAAGGACACAGGATCTACTGGGGTTTGTTCACAAATCAGGTAGATTCAAAGAAAAATAAAAATGGAACGTCAAATTTAGTACAATGGATGTCTTGTGGTCTGAGTGATATATATATAAATCACTAGTTCCGACAAAAGAGGTAGGAAAGGTGGGCTTGCCTTCTGTGCGAATGTGTGGATATTTGATAGACACCAATCCAATTGCTATGCAATTGTCCCAGAGTAGGTAAGGTGGAATAAGGCGACTTCCACGACACTATTTATGGTATAACTTTGGCTAAAATAATTCTTTGACCACTTCTGTCTTTACAAGGAGATGAGAGTATAGTATTGGGCATCCTTCACAACATACATAGAAGCTGCAAACAACTCATGGAAGAAGAATTTGTAGCTCACTTCCTGTGCAAATGCCCAGCCCTATTATCGGCAAGGCTGAGCAAGCCAACCTTCGATAGCCGTGGTACATATGGAGGTATCCGAATTAAGCATAAAAGTTCTGCGTATCTATATAAGCCACACGAAAGGGTTATCACAAGCACCAATGTGTATTTCATTTAGTCTCACAGCAATCCCTACGGGAGAGTAACTGAGGAGGTGGCAATAAAACGGCGCACAAGCGCTAATTGAGTTCGAGGCACGAACAATCACTTAAACACCCCCAACCATAGTACTGTCAATGGTGCAAAATATGGAAGGACGATCAAAATTCTGCATTAATTCACTGTTAATATTGATTGATAATATATTTGTCTCGGCAATAAAGACTAAAGGTAGGACCAAAATAGACGAGACGTAACGATAGCGATTTGACGAACGTCTGCACTCGTTACGTCGATTTTGACTTTTAACCCAAAATGTGACGCTATCAACCGCATAGATGGATGGATTTTTACATAAATTCCGAGCCCATCCCCCAACAGCGGCGTTTAAATTGTAGCAAAATTCCGTCATTTTAATTTTAATTTCTTTAAAAAACAACAATCGGTCAATAAAGAAGAGGTTGTGACGAGTAGCAGACGGTTGCAGTTCGGTTCTTACGGAACCGATCGTCACGTCTAAATGTTTTGTTCAGTTTCGATCAAATACGTTTGGCCATTTTGGCTATTAACATTGATTCTCATATTCTTGAACTTACTCGTTACGTCACGTCTCGTCTATTTTGGTTAGCCCTTAATATAAATGTAGCGATTCAATCTGAAATGTTGAAAAGATTCTTCGACATTCTGGCCGAAATGTTGAAACAACAATTTCGTTCAAAATGTTACAGAGACACTTTTTCCAACAACGACACATGAATACTCACAACTTCTGGCAACATGTGTCAACAAAGGTAAAAGACGATTGTTTCTGATACATAAGTGCCCAGGGCACGATCAAATTATCGCATCAAAACTAAGACCTCGGGCTTACTGGCACATTGTCAGCTTCGACAGAGCGTGGTTGGAAATTAAATATTTGTGAGGATTATTTTCACGAGTTGTCAATTTGATCGTTTATGGCTGTGAGTGACCGAGTTGTTGCTTAGTTGTCCTTGGCCATGAAGCAATGAACAAGTCTGCGGGTACAAGAAAAGTTCATTACTGAATTGATAGATTGCTATCCCCACCCCATTTACCGACAAACAGTGATAGAAAATAAATAATAAACAATCTGGGATATATGCGTTCGCATTTTATAAGGAGTAAACCACAAAACGAAATTGTGGAATTAAAAAAGTGACGATAGCTAAACATCTTCGTTACCTGATGTCATGACCGCACTCTAAGAAAGCAATTTGAACTGAACTGTGATGAGTTGATTTGATTCGTGTGCTGACAAGCCTCAAGCACACATTCACACATTTCCAATGCTTAAAGTGAACATTTGAACCCTTCATATTTTAGATCATTCTGTGTTCAAAGAGGAAGAAGTATAGTTGTGTAACATTGATCCATTGTTAGTGTAAAGCTAGAGATGGGTTAATGATTAGTTCACAACAGTATTAACGAAATATGGCAAAGTTTAATGTTCCACGTTTAGACCTGTTCTGTGAAAATACCCTTCAATTAGTAAACTGTTTCAATTTAACAAAATATTTCTCTTTTTATTACAGCGTATGCAGAAGCGAGTGCGCAGTGGTCAATTGTCCCTGAATCACAGCAAAACAGTGATCTAGAAATATGTTTTAAAAAATTGAAAAGTGTTAAATTTTTTAGTACATATATATTTTTTATGGAAATATAAATTAATGTTTTGTTTTAAATGTGATGAAGATTGTTTGTACTGTGAACTTGTTCAATGTTGTTCTACGAGTAAATTTATGTTAAGTTATCTTCGAAGTGAAATTTGATATTCCGCAGTCGACTTAAGTGCAAATTATTTGTCAGTTTTTTACATAATTTAATGTATTTAAATGAACTCGTGGGATGTGAGGATATGCTGGTGGCAGAAGAAAGCCTTAAACGGAATTTATTTGCATTCACGTTTCTAGTGACTCAGAACTATCGTGTTTTCCTGGCGCAAAAATCAATGTTTGGTACCTCGATTTGGGAATTGAATTCCAACAAAAAAAAATAAATCTCAGTTCTCAAAGAGCAATCCGAGACGGTTGTTTGTGTTGTTGGCACCATCACAAATGAAGTGCGTCTTTTCGACATACCCAAAACGAGCGTATGTGCTCTCCATATCACAGAAAATTTTGAAAGCTGGCGGCGAAGTACTTATCTTCGATCAGGTGGGCCTTAAATCGCCCACTGGCAAGAAGACACTGTTGTTGCAGGGTAAGCTGCCACTTCGTCAAGGCGCCTGGTGTGCCACACTCGCTCCTAAGTTCGCTCGAAGGGACGCAAATTCTTACGTGCAAGCTGTGGCCACAAGCAGTAGAAGAAAGATATATATTTATTGGTAATATATTAACAATTGTCCATGAGTGGTAAAATCTGTATGTATTGTTCAGAAAATACGTTTTTGTATGAAGTAAACATATGAGGGTACAATGAATCACTGAAATAAGCAGCTAAGACGCTATTCAGCTATTTATGTGGCACTTCTGCTAAAGTTATGCAGCTCGTTCGTTCTTGATTTTCGTTACTGATGGGCAGAAGTTCATTCATTCATAAACTTCATTCATTTTGTTTGAAGAATCTAAATGAAAACGTGTATATATTTATGCCTCATTTTTGAGGCTCCTGAAAATATGCTAAACATTTTATGCGGATAAACATTCAATTCGTATGATGTTCCAGATGTTCTTCAACACCTATGGAAATGCATCATGTATACTCTTCAACAGTAACGGATCAAATGAGTTTGTATCACCTGAAAAATCCTGTGATTTGAACTATTAGAACTTAAATTCACTTGGATTTAGAATAAATTCATTATAATTTCAAATAAATTCATTTTAGTTAAAAATAAATTTTTGATTTAACAAATAAATTCAAACATTTTGGATGAAAAAAAATTATTTTAGTTGGAAAGAAATTCATTTTGATTGAAAAAAATGTGTTTTAGTTTCAAATAAATTCATATGAATCAGTAAAAAACAAATTTTGTTGGAAAATAAACATTTTGTTTGAAAATAAATTCACTTTGGTTAAGAAAATAAATGCACACGAGTTTTGATTTGTAATTTAGCTATTTAGTTTATTTAATTCTTGATAATTCGTTATAATTTCTTCAACAATATAATTTTAATGCTGTTAAATAGTGTATTTGCTATTTAATAATACGTGTGTTAAAATAAATAAATTTTGTTTTTGGTTAATTGTTAATTTTGTATACTCATTTAACAATAAAAAAACACGCTTTCGTATTAGCCAATCCGCATTCAAATCAATTCAAATATTTATGATCAACAATTTCAATAATTTCTTTTATTTTTCTTTTCGATTAAAATTTCAAGTTAACAATAAATTTGTTCACTAATATATCAAAACGGGGTTGAAACAATTTAAATTTTGTTCACCAATTTGTCAAAAAAAGATCAAGAACAGGAAAATATCATTCTAAAGAAGTTCACTAATTTGTGAATATAAGTTTAACAAGAAAAGTTCATTTCAAATTTGTACACTAATTTATCAAAAATGGTTTGAACAAGAAACGTTCATTTCTAATTTGTTAAAATAAGTTTTAAACAGAAAAAGTTCATTTCAAATTTATCAAAAAGGGAAAAGTTCATTTCAAATTTGTAAACAGGAAAAGTTCAATTCAAACTTATCCAATAATTTTTTAAAGAAGGGTTTAAACAGGAAAAGTTAATTTCAATTTGTTCACTAATTATAAAAAAAGTTTTAAACAAGAAAAGTTCATTTCAAATTTGTTCACGAATATGTTAAATTAAGTTTTAAACAGGAAAAGTTCATTTCAATTTTTTTTTACTATTTTATCAAAGAACTTTTAAGCTTGAACATTTCACTTCAAATTTATCATTTCAAATGAAGGGCAAAAAAGGGAAAGTTCATTTCAAATTTATCACTAATTTATCAAAAAAGGTTTTAACAGGAAAAGTTCATTTCAAATTTATCAAAAAAAATTTTAAAAAGGAAAAGTTCATTCCAAATTGATACACTAATTTTTTAAAACAAGTTTTAAACAAGAAAAGTTCATTTTATATTTATCAATATTTTGTCAAAAAATGAGAAGTTCATTTCAATTTTAACAAAAAAGGTTTAAACGGGAAAAGTTTATTTCAAATTTGTTCACTAATTTATCAAAAGAAATTATAAAAAGAAAAGTTCATTTTAAATTTATAACTAATTTGTCAAAATAAGTTTTAAACTGAAAAAGTTCATTTCAAATTTGTTCACCAATTTATCAAAAATGGTTTGAACAAGAAACGTTCATTTCTAATTTGTCAAAATAAGTTTTAAACTGAAAAAGTTCATTTCAAGTTTGTTCACCAATTTATCAAAAACGAGTTTAAACGGGAAAAGTTTCATCAAAATTTATCACTAATTTGTCAAAAAAGGTTCATTTCGAATTTATCAAAAAACGGTTTAAACAAGAAAAGTTCATTTAAAATTGGTTCACTGATTTATCAAAATAACTTTTAAACAAGAAAATTCATTCCATATTTATCACTAATTTATTAAAAAAGAGGTTTAAAGAAGAAAAGTTAATTTTAAATTTATCACTAATTTGTTAAGAAAGGATTTAAAGAGGAAAATTCATTTTAAATTTTTTATATAGATATATATTTATATATATATATATATATATATATATATATATATATATATATATATATATATATATATATATATATAATTAAAATGTAATCAGCGACTTGTAAATAGCGTTTTAGTAGCTTTAGTATAGCATTTTGGAACTGTGAGAATAACATTTTAAATAAAGCGTTGCGTATTTAGAATATAACATTGTGTTTAATTGATCAATCAATGCCTTAAAACTAGTAATTGATGTCAATATTTAGTTCAGTTTAATTTAAATAAAACTGTTTATCAATGTTTGTTAACTACTCCATGATCCGAAGTATAACTTGGCTAATAATATTACACAAACGCATAATTAACAAACGTATTTAATTATTAACTAGCAACAAACACATACAAAATGCACATTCAATGCAATGCGCGGTACAATCAAAACTATTCAATAAACACTTATGGAATGCTTAAACTTAGTTTTGGAATTAACTAACTTTAAAATTATGAAATTCATTAAAGGTAACTTATCAATTAAGAGCAAGTACAGGGGGAGCGGTGTGTCAAACGCTTCTGCAAGGAATTCAATTAACACGTCTCGACTTAAATAACTATTCCAACGGCGCTTACGCTTGAATACCGGCAATGCGTTCAAGTGATCAGGAGGGGCACAGTATAAGCGAAATTCGGATATTGCACGTTAAAAGGAGACGCACAACTTAATAATAAATAAATTTAAACAATAACGAACTGATCACACATGAGCGCATTGGTATTCGCTCTTGACGCACGTCCACGATTGCTGCTCAACGCTGATTTCTTGAAACTTGGCTAAAAAGCTGTTCAATTCGATTTCCAAACTCTGCCAATTCTCTCATAACAATTTGATATATTTTCTTTTTGGGTCAAATATGTGTGGAAGCATTAATATATTTTCTCTATAAGTTTTGTATTAATTGTGGAATAAACATGTTTGTTTTATAACTTTTTTGCAGTTTGGTTTTTCTTTGAAATTGCACAATTTTCTTTGCTTGATATCATTTGCATAGTGAGTGTTTCGTTTAACTTTTTGCTTAAAATATGATTTTGGTATTAGAAAACGTCATTGAGCTCAACAACGGACATGTTCAACTCCGTTCTGAATGGTTACTGTTGTCGGACCATGTCTAAGCCGCCCTCCTCCTCCATCTTCGACAGGAATTTGATGGCACGATGCTGGGGCTCCGTTTGACGAACCATATCGATCAGATTGAGTAACTTTTTAATGCCGATGAAGACCCTGAAAAGGAACAGACAATTAAGATCACTCAATACTCAACGCTCTCCAGAGTTAGAGAAGTAGAAAAAGTTTATTTTGTGTGTTATTCGAAGG
Organism: Clusia tigrina; assembly: GCA_920105625.2. Lineage (NCBI taxonomy): Eukaryota > Metazoa > Arthropoda > Insecta > Diptera > Clusiidae > Clusia > Clusia tigrina. Next base: position 163,658,012 of record OV050033.1, on the reverse strand, counting down.
CTCCTGTTGCATAGATTTTCTTACCGCTTGCCCGCCATTTTCTTGCCAATTGCCTGCAATTCGCCTTTACTAAAGAGATCGCAATCCTCCAGCACGGCCAACACGTGATCCGGACTTGAGAGATTGGGTACATGCAAAACCGAAGTGAATGCGGACAACATTTCCATTTCCTCCAAAACTTCCCTGATAAGTAGAAAAGCATTTATTTATTATTAATTTGTTACTTTGTTCAATCATGTTAAATAAATAAGTAGAAAATCAATTATTTATTAGGTTAGGTTGAATGGCTGTCCTAAGACTGTTCTAGGCCCATTGTGGCAAATTTAGATATTAATTTATTACTATATAAATCATGTTAAATAAGTGGAAAATCATTTATTTCCATTCTTTACCTACTGAAAAACAATTTGGCCTCAACTTACCGCCTGCTTGAGGTGCAGAGTATCAACAATTTGCGGCCCTTCGGTGGCTGTTTCTTCAATAACACCAGCAATGCCTGCAAAGTCAGATTGGAGTAGCGTGGCCCAATAGGCCCGTAGTCGAGCAAACGCTCCACATTGTCCACCACAATGCAACTCAACATTGAACGGTAAGCGTCGTCGAAAATCTGGAAAAAACAATGGTATATAATATAAATAGTCTCACTGGGTACATTGGATGATACCTTTCGTATATGCAAACACTTGGCTGTCTCCGTATAGCCCACCATATCCTCGGGCGAGCAGACCTTAACAAATGGAAAGTCGGACATTTTGGCCAGCTTCGCTGCCAAAGCAGTTTTGCCCGAATTCGGCGCACCTTCGATGAGCACTGACACCAAACCGGAGCTTTCGGTGGCCTTCGCTTGTTGCACATACAACATTCCGTCCTCGAGGATGTTGGTGACCGGCTGCCCCCAATTGGTGACGCCACGTGTCAGCATGTTGTCGAGAATGTCTTGAGCGGTGCCAAATGCCTACGATAATATTAACCAATTATCAAAAGTACTACAAATAATTTATGGCCAATTCCCCCACACTCACCGGCTTGATATCGTTTTCCAACGCGTGCAGAAAATCCGTGCGTGTCACCTTCAGTTTTTCTATAGCCTCAGGATCGACGCTGACCTTAGCATCGGCTTTAATCAGACGATTCATAGCACTGGACTGGGCAGCTCGGACTAAGCCCTCAATTTCGGCACCACTGAAGTTCTTGGTGATTGTCGCAATCTCCTTTGAATCGACATCGGCAGCGATTTTGTTATAGTCACGCATACGCTTGGTGTGTATGTTGAGGATTTGCACACGTCCCTGCTCATTAGGCAGGCTAATCTCCATTTGCACCTCCAGTCGACCTGGTCGAAGCAGAGCCTCGTCAATCATATCGCGACGATTGGTCATGCCAATGACTAGAATATTGTTAAGTTGCTCAACACCGTCAATCTTGGCCAGCAATTGATTGACGACGGTGTCATGTACACCACTGTTGCCGGCGACCGAACCACGAGCCTTGCAAATGGCATCGATTTCATCGAAGATGATTATGTGCAGACCGCTGTTGGGACCGAGCTGTAAAAAGAGGCAGGTTTAGAATCTCTTTGAATGACTGGAGAATTTTTTCCTATAACTACTATGCAACTATACACCATATCTACATACCCTCTTTTCCTCCTCTTCGGCATCGGCAAAAAGTCGACGTATATTCGCTTCCGACTCGCCCACGTACTTGTCCAGAACCTGCGGACCATTGACAATTTTCGGTTCGCGCGCATTTAACATGTTGCCAATCTGCCGAGCCATCAACGTTTTACCCGTACCGGGAGGCCCGAACAGCAAAATACCCTTGACGTGCTTGCAGCCCAACTGCTCGACCAATTCGGGTGGGAAAACACGCGAAGCAAATGCACGCCTGAATATAGCATTGAATTCCTTATCCAAGCCACCAATGCCCATTTTGCCGAAATCCCAGTCAGGGTTGATAATCGATTGACGCACAATTTTGCCCTTCGCCTTGCCTTGCAAGTTCAACGAAGAATTCTCAGCCTTCTCGAACTGCACAATCGTATTGCCAAGTATGCGACCGAAGCGCACATTTCTGGTGGTGGCTTCTTTGCCTTCGCCCAGATTTTTTGGATCGATAGCTGCACACGGTAGGAAAAGAAAAGCAAATTAAGAAAAAGCCTATAAATATTACAGATGAACTCACCTTCCAAGGTCTTCACTGCCAAACCTAATAGTTTCTTGTCTTGGAAGCTAAAAACCAAAGTTTGGCCCACAGTCAGAGCCATGCTCGCAAATTGCATCAGAAACTCTTTTGCCATTTGATCGGAGTCATAAGGTTCTTGCGATGTCCTAGTAGAATAGGGCATGCGTATATAATTAAATGAAACAGTAGAGTCGGGGGTGAAGTGGCAGTTATAAGAGGACACAATCGTAGTGAAATGTCACTAAACGATGCGTCATTAGGGAAGTGAGGCAAAAATCAATCTCCTTCGAAAGTGGGGCTCGCAACCACTGAACGAGTATGCAAGTGGGCATAGGAAAGTGTATATAAAATATATATATTTATTCCAAGAAAAATGGCATTGGTAACCAGTGAGAAAGGACACAATTGAAGAAACGCTCAAATGTTGGCGGCTGCTGCCTAAATAACTCTAAATTAACTATCAGGGTTCGTTATTTTACCCTTTGATAGGTACATAGGTATAAGTTTTGTCAAGGTTACGAATACTCAACCACATACCTCGACCCGAATACCACAAGTAAGGGAGTAAAGGAGGTGTGGAGTCTTAGTCCAACCATTTTGAGAGGGTGACAAATCTCAACAAGCCTTTTATATTCATTGATTGATGAGGGAGAACCCTAGGTTTTTCCTCCTGCAGCTGGTGAGGGCCGGACAGTGACAGGGAATTTAGACAACCGTCTCTTCCTTATCCTCTTTCTGACAGATGACAGTAGACCGTACATCGAGCTCAGTGGCATTGCGGCTAAATAGACAATGTTCTGCCAAAACTGCCACAACAGAGCTAATATGCTGACAATTTAAGGAAATTAACTCAGTAATGCGTATGGGATCAAAAGGCCAGAGCTGTCTAATCCTTATACAGGTGATTTCCTCACGCCACGTTTTGTTGGCCTGTTGGAGGAAGCTAAAAGTGATGTAATGAAGTATGTTACCCTTAATTATAATCGATTTTTTGAAAGGGTGTTATACACTGTGACCTAAAACAAATGTTCGGATGCCCTTCAAATAATAAGTTCAATCTCATCGATAGAAATTCCGTAAGAGAGGAACTTATGTATTTTACAGGAATTAAGCTAAGTAATTGAATCTATATTCAAGCTGTACTCTCCTAAACACCTATGCCTTTTGTGTACCAGAGCTCCGCTTTCGGTGATCAGAAGTAGAGAAGTTTCATCGCTTTTACTCAACAAAAACCCCATACCTTTTGTGTACCGAGCTCCGCGGCCTGTGATCAGGTGTACTGAGGTTTCATCACTTTTTCTACAGAATCTACAATTGGCATAATGGGCTAGTTCTAACTTATTCATATGATACTTGAGTCTAAAGTGACCACCAGTGATGATTCTTAATTTGCTCAGAGGCATGTTTATCACTCTTATTAGGATTAAAGTCTCCCAGATTTGCTTTGGACCGTTGTAATCCAGGAAGTTGCCTCTAGAGTTGCTTCCCCTATATTACTCCGTTACACTATCACTCTGCTTACCACACTTCGCTTCTATTATAAATGCCTTTTTTTGATTTATATCTTACGTTTTCTTCTGCAAGAAATCTGTCTCGAACGATACCATAGTTATCACGTCGGAACTCGCATCGAAACGATATGGTCGCACATCGATATCTTGATTGATGGAGAGCGTGGCCCATTTACGCTGCACCAAGGAGAAGCCCACATGCCCACGTGGCACTTCCGTTGTTTTTTCCAACGCAAAAATATAATGCTGACCCGGACCCGGAGATATATCAGCGTACCTGCAAATTGGAAAATATAAAACACCATCGCATTAAAAGTATTTCGTAATCGTTTCACTTTCACGTACTGAATTTCATCAGGAAAATCATTCACATTGACAATGGCCTTGTTGGTCAGCGACAATTCGTCTGTGGGGCATTTGGTGGCTTTCAAACGCTGTGTGCATATTGAAGAAGGGTGGAATAAGGGGTTGATAGGTCAAGATAGTTATTTTTGGAATGCACAATTCTACTCTACTCACGTAAGACATTGTGACGGGAAGAGGTGGCGATTAGCCCAAACGCGTATTTACAATACGCACAGTCAAAACAACAACACTCAAATGGAGAATCGCAGCGGAATGGCTACGAACGAAGAACAGCTGACCGTGCACCAGCACAGATTTGATGAGAGGGTTGCAATACTTTGACGGTTTGCGATTTGGGGGTGGTTTGCTTTCGGGAGCACTGTCTATGCAATGGTTATCGATCCAAGGGTTTTCTGTATCTATGCAATTTCCAAATATTTTTCCGTTGACTTTTATTGAAATTTTCTCAAATAATTCCACACAACTTACTTTCTATCGGAATGTTTCTTACTTACTCAATTATTTAAATATTTCTATATTAATTTGTTTTATATATTACTTTTTGCATTTTAATAAACTATTTTCACATCCAGTCTGAAGAAGAGATGACGCAAACTACGACCGAAGAAATACCTATGCTGGGACACAACTCATCCAACCAAGTCTCATATTTACTTAGTATACCACAATATTAGTAGATAACTGACTCTCAAATTTCGCACAACACAATAAGAAATATGTTTTCGTTCACAATAGGAAATATGTATTCGTTCACAATAGGAAATATGTATTGTTCTCCATTTAAGGTGAATTTATTCAAGAGGTACTGATTGCAGTTTGCTTAAGAAGACACACATTTAATTAATTAAATATTAGTTTTCACATATAATAAATTAAACATTCGTTCAAAATTGTGTTGCTGGTTTTCATATTTATGACTAAACATTAAAATTCAAGTTTCATTATTGAATAAGTTTTTTTTTATTAAATTTGGAAAGTATGCTGTAGGACACATATTTACTTTAATGCTTTGTTCTTTCGTTGGAGTAAGTACATTTAAACAAACAAACAAAATATTGAAATTATTATAGAAATTAATTAATAGTTTTAATAAATTAATCTAATTAAGCATATAAAATAGTGTACCTAATATTAGTAATGATCATAATTAATATTGAGAACTATATTTGAATTTGGTACTTTTTGCAGCCAGAATAGTATTAAAATTGTAAAGAACGGCAACCCTAATAGTGATTTCCCCACAAGTGAAAGTAGTTTATCGATAATGGGAGTTGAAAATTGGATTGCGTAAAGCGGCCCTTAGACGGTCAATCGATTGAAGGGAAATTTCGTTTATGTGTATTTCACGTTTGCCCTTACACTCTTCCATCGATTGACGTCAAATTTTAGTTTGCTTCACATTGTTCCGGTGAACATACTTGTCATGACCGATAGCAGTATAAAAAAGGATAAACGCATTTGGTTGAAAAGTGTGCTTTAAAAAAAGAGATAAATTATCAATTTTTTCCACGTTTTAGTTTCGTCTCAGCTAGCATGTTTACTGCACGGCGTTTGATTTCAAATGAGCAATAACGGGACTTTTCTGTTTCTGTCTTTTCATCCCTCTCAATCGGTGTCCATGTGACGCATACTCACATATTTCACTGATACATTACGCAATTTCACGTCAATCGATTGACCGTCTAAGGGCCGTTTAAGTAAACACCACCCAAGATTCAGTTCTCATATTATATGTTTTACACCCCACAGTTGGCTGCACCTTTCACTACAGCCTCCCATTTTTAGAAACAAAAACAGAGAGCTTAATATGTATATGGTTTAAAAATAATTCAACCGACCTGAGGTAAAGACATAAAAAACAACACGCGGTTTTTTCAAAATGGACAAAAAGGAGGTGCGTTTCTTTATTAAATTTTTGGTTTTGAAAGGCAAAACAGCTCCGGAAGTCAAAGCCCAGCTAGACAACGTACTGGGGGATATGGCACCATCGGTTGACACCGTTTATAGATGGGTGGATGCCTTTAAACGGGCCGGACGAGTTGTGAAGACAAGCCGCGTAGTGGCCGGCCGACTGAGGTGACAACCAAAGAAATAGTCAGAGGGATCCACATATATGTTCTGGACAAACCGCGATTGTTATTGAGAGAGTTGGCCAAGAAAGTAAACATCTCAACCGAACGAGTGCACCACATCTTGCATGAGTGTTTGGGTATGAGAAAGCTTAACGAGAGATGGGTGCCACGACGACTGACAGAGCTTGAGAAAAGCACTCGAAAAAATATGTCAGTAGAGTGTTTGGCTATGTTTAATCGCCATCCGAAGGATTTCCTCCGACGCTTTGTGACCGTGGGCGAAACTTTGTTGCACTGGAAAATCTGTCACAAAGTTCCACCGAAAAAGAGAAAGAATGCATTGTCGACTGGAATGGTGAAAGCCACTATTTTTTGGGATTCACAAGGCATTATTACGATTGACTATTTGGATAAAGACCTGGAGAAAACAGAAGCTCATTATGGGAGAATATTAGCTCGTTTGAAGGAAAAATTACAGAAAAAACGACCACACTTAGAGCTCGAAGAAGTCTTTTTCCACCGAGAAGAGCACGGGTATAACACAACGTCCTTTTCATTGGCCAAATTACAAGAATTGGGTTTCGAAATTGTTCCTCAACCAACATCTTCCCCGGACCTAATACCAAGCGACTTTTACCTGTTCCCGAGATTTAAACAATGGTTCAACGGGATGAAATGCACATCAACAGAGGAGGTGATCAGGACTGTCAATGAATATTTCGCCGTGTTCGATCAAACATATTTTTCAGACGGAGTGCAAAAATTGGCAAAACGATGGGCCCAATGTGAATCCCTCGAAGGAGATTATGTTGAAAAATGAACAATTTTATTGATTTTAAAAAGTCTATTTAGGAAATACACAACTCAAACTCGAAGTTTCAGCCAATCAAATTGCGACAAATTTCAGAAATTTATTTAACACATTTCGTTTCTTTGCTTTAAAGTTAGTTTGCTTTAAAGGTAGTCTGGTTTTAACTTAGTTTGCTTTAAATTTAGTTTGCTTTAAGCTTAGTTAATTTGTACAGCTTAAAATTAAGTAATGTGAAATCGCATATTATTGTGGTCGAAAATAATTTCGTGTTTATTTTACTGATATTAATAATAAGCACACGAATAATGATTAATTTTATTATTAGATTTATTATTTATTACTTATAACATTGAAAATTTTAAAATAATTATAAAATGAAAGAAATTAATAATTATTAGAATTAAAAAAATATAAATATATTTTATATAACTGCGCATTTATTAATAGTAAAATTAAAATATATACACATAATTTTTCTAGAACTTTTTGGTTTATTCAATTTTATAGTCCCCTTTCCCACCACAATATGAATTGGCAGCTCTTACTTTCCTTTGTTTACTTTACAGCATGCATAATCAATTACGAAGTAGTGTGCCTCATGGTGGCAGCTGTGCCGGCTGATGTCAAGGTCAATTTATTCTAATGGTGAAAGCAAGAACACATTTATTAATTTTTCCATTACCCTACGTCTCCACGGGCAATTTTTGATGGCATGCCATTGGCAATTTCAAGCAAATTGCCAATGGAGACTCCAAATTGCTTCAAGTTGGCAATTTATGTTATGAAATATGTTATGCCATAAATTGCCAACGTGCTGTGTTGCAATCAGTTGTCATTTTGTTTGTTTGACAGGCTTTTTTCATTTTTTCGTGACGCTCACAGTGGAAGCATCGTCGGACATTTTAGTTTTACGGCATCTATTAAATTGATAAAAACGCTAAAATTAATGGAGACTGTGCATTTGCATTCTTTGTAATAAAGGATTCACCCAGAATTTCGGTTTCCTTCTTTTTTCCTCTTCATCGTATAAATAAAAAAATTTTTCAAGCGTGGATACAGCGAACTAGATTGCTTGACGGCATTTTCAAAATGACAATGGCATAACATCGCAAAGCCCACCATTAAAATATTGCCAACCTTTGCAATCGAATTTGACAGATGTTATGCCATCAAAAATTGCCCGTGGAGACGTAGGGTTAATGGTGGGCATTGCGATGTTATGCCATTGTCATTTTGAAAATGCCGTCAAGCAATCTAGCAGAAAAAACCCACGGAAAAAACCAATTACTCCTTAAGTAAATAAAAGTATAAAAACGCCGAAGTTATGGGAACCACCGCTTGATGTAGGCCCACAGTCTCCTCACGTCGCTATCTAAGCTCGTTGAAAAACGGTTGCTTTCGGGAATGTTGCCGATGTATTTGATGTACTTATTGATGACAGTTTTGCTTTTGAACAAAATTCAAACACTGGAACCGCAGAGTACATCGATAATGAGGAAATTGTTGAGACTTTTGTTTTAGGACAAAACACAAACGTTGGGGTGCAAAACAGTGGAACTACGGATGAAATTGATAATGACGACGAAAAACTTGAAAATTTTCTTAAATTCATAAATATGGAATGTATTTTTAACGTGTTAAAAGGTAAGTTGTAAACAAAAACAGCAATTGAATAGTTTTTATTTTATTCATTTTTATTTCAGCTGCCAATATTACTTTTAGAAGCTTGCCCTACATAAAGAAAGAAGACCTAAAAGATGCAGTGCCACACTTAGGGCTCCGTGCTGAATTTAGGGAAAAATTGTTTTCGTGGAAAAAAGCAGAGGTAATATTGTGTTACAATTTTTGTTTAAAAAGAATCTTAAGATTTTGTTTTTAGTTGGGAATCGATGATGACACTATTTCAGTACCATCCAAAGTGGAGTTATGGCTTAATCAAAATGGAAGCAATACAATATCTTCAAGTAATTCTGTTGTTGGTAAATCTCTAAATAAGGTAAAGTAATTGAAAATAGTATTTTCTATCAAGTACAAACAACAAACGTAATTTATTACAGGATTTAAAGTCTTTGTTTAACGAATCAACTAAATACTTTTGTTTGTAAATATTATTAAATAAAAGATAAATGAATTAAAATGTCTATCATATCTATTTTTATATTGGTGGGGCTCGCAATGGGTTATTGGTTTCAGAATGAGAACACTACGTTGTTAAAATAAGAACGATTCGTTATCAAAATGAGAACAATGTGTTATCAAAACAAGAAGGGTTTGTTGTCAAAATGTGAACCATGTGTGGTCAAAATGAGAACAATGTGTTATCAAAATAAGAACAATTGTTGACAAAATGAGAACCAAGCGTTCATCAAATTTTGACACCATCCGTTGTCAAAGTAAGCACAAACGTACTTAGCTCACTATTGACAACGGATGGTCTCATTTTCGGTACTTTTATACCGCTTTTTTCCCTCTGTGTTCAGACTTCGATATAATACCCGGTGTTCCTCAAGGTAGTGTCCTTGGGCCGGTATTATATTTCTTATTTACATCAGGTCTACTCGCGGATGATCGACTACTGATCTCAGCTTTCGCTGAAATCAAAGAATTGCATCGAGGCACCTAAACGAGCATTTGAAATTAATAGACTTGGCTAGCATATTGGATAATTTGGATAATTGCCTCAGCGTTACACTAAATGGCATCAGAAATCCTCCAGCAACCACAGTGACTTATCTGGGTATTCATCTCGATCGCAGACTGACTTGGAAGAGGCAGGACTTCCATCAAGCTGAAGGCTCAACAAATAAACTGGCTTATAAATTACCATTGCCGACTGCATTTGGAACACAACTTTCTTCTTTATAAAGCAGCAATTTAGCCAATTTGGACGAATGGAGCTCAACTATGGGGAAACGCCAGCTCATCCAACATCGAGCTTATGCAACGTGCGCAATCAAAGATACTAAGAACCATCACAGGCGCACCATGATATATAAAAAACTTAATTATACACCATGATCTTATTGATCAAAACTTAACAAGATAAAATATAATTATAAGGAAAAACTTCGTGAGCATCCGGACTACTTGGCAAGAAATCTTCCACAATTAAATGCTTTTATTAATCTTTGCTGAACAATGGATATTAGGTCGTCCTCTTCTGCGCGTTCCACCACCATGTGTCGAAGAATACACCCTCTTACCCGGAGCGTCCTCATCCATTCGGTTAACATGCCCCAGTCACTGGATTTTTATGCGCATGACTATGTCAGTATCGGCGTAGAGCTTATTATCTTTTTCGATACATGTCGTCCACGCTTATTTGGACCATAGATCTTGCAAACTATCTTCCTCTGATCATTGGTGGTGCACGTCTTAGTGCCATTTTCCAAGACTGGAGGTATGAGGGACTTATAGTGTTATTTTTGTTCGTCGAGAGAAGGGTCATCTTCCCGATTGCCTCATGAGCCCATAATAGCACTTGTTGGCAAGAGTTATTCGTCGCTTGATCCCGAGGCTGACATTACTGTTAGTGTTAATCCTAGATAAATAAAATCCTTGACGACTTCGCATGTATAATTGTCAATAGAAACATTTTGTCCACGACTCTTCGTTTGCTGGTACAGGGTATTTCGTTTCATGTATAATTATATCCTGAAAATCGATATGAATTTTCAGCTTTTAGGAAGTTCCCGGAAATTCCAGTTTCATGCTGCATATTTTGGGTTCATAAATCGTTGTCAGACAAAAAGTCATAACACTGCATCAAAATCCTCTCCGTTTAGGTGAAAATTACGAGTTACAACTTCTATATAGACAGAGCCCACTGAGAGGTGTCCTTTTTAGTCCTGGTGAACACATTGCTGGCTTACATGCTATGAAATTCTCTCAGAAGTCACTACCTGGTTGGTGTACCCTGAACTGTGAAATTTGCAAAATTTCCAGAGGTCGCTACCTGATTATGGTACCCTAAGATAAACATGAAATGTGAACTTTGCAATTCTTCCTGAGAGCACTACCTGGATAGACCGCTCTCGATATATGAGCTAACAATGAACTGTAAAGTTAGTAAATCTTCCAGAGGCTTCTGGTTAATGCACCCTGAATATATAAAGTAACCTTTAACTTTGTATTTCTTCCTGAGGCCGCTACCCGGTTAGTGTACCTTGGATATAAAAAATAACCATGAGCTGTAACTTTGCAATTATTCTAGAGACCACTACCTGATTAGTGTACCTTGGACATATAAGATAACAATGAACTGTGAAGTTAGTTATTCTTCCCGAGGGTTCTACCTGGCTGGGGCACCCTGGATATATAAGCTAATTATGGATTGTAGCTTTGTATTTGTTCCTCAGGCCGCTACTTGGTAAGGATACCTTGGACACATAATATAACCATCAGCTGTTAACTTTGTAATTCTTTCAGAGGCCGCTACCTGGTTAGGGTACCTTGGATATACATATATGATGACCATGAGCATTTTTGTAATTCATCCAGAGGCCGCTACCTGGTTAGTGTACCTTGGACACATAATATAACCATGAGCTGTGAACTTTGTAATTTACACGCAGAATAATTTTTACCACTAATACACAGAATTGTTTTTTTGTTGAAAACATTTTCTCAATTATTGAATTTATTTCGTAATATGCAAGTACATACGTATATATATTATTAGTATATAATCTTTTATTTTAGCAAGTGGGGTAAACATTTCGATAGAACATATTTCAAATTGGTGTTCATGCAATGGAATTGTAACATTTACTGTGGTTATTTCTGACTGAGATGCGATAACATTTAATTTCGAAGCAAGTTTACTTTACTGACTTTACGATTGCATCGTGGCAATGATTAAAAATGAATTTCTAACGCAATTACATTTAATTATTTACTCGTATATTGGCGTAGGAGGCGAATACGTTTTTATGTCCGACTTTTATGTTGATATAATTTTTATTCTTAATTTTTTTGGGTTTTTATCTTTTGTTGCATTTAAAAAATGTTCACTTATAACTACATAAATTTTACCCTGTATTATAATATATTAAATATGTTTATGTTTCTCACGTGTGTGTATGGAAAATTGCAAAAAATCAAATTTCAAATCAAATAAAATTTCCAAAAAAGAATATTAAGCATAAATTGTTCTTAAGGTTAATACTAAAATGTATTTTTTCATAATATTGTATTATATTGTAAATATGTGGAGCGAATGATTAAAATCTATTTTTTTTTTATTATTATTTTGTAAAATCATTTGTTTTTTGTTTGTTTTTGTTATTATAAGTTGCCTTCTTAGGGGCGCGTTCGTAATACTTAACATGTAATAAAATATAAAATCGCATAAAAATGAATAACTGTATTTTTTGTTTGTTTAATAAGTATTGCGAAAAAAACAAAAATGTTTTAATGTTACTTCTGTTTGACACTTCCTCTAACAGTCGGTGTCGTACCAAGCGGCCAAATTGTTGTTGTCATTGGGTGGAGTCGGCATGGCATCCAAATCGAAATTCAATGCGCCAGCGTCAATCTCACCAACATCCATATCCATCGAATATGGAGATGTGGGTGCACCGCTTGGTGGTGCGCCACCGCCGCCGCCTCCTCCTACTGGGCTGCTGATTTCAAGACCCTGCATTGAGTCTATTGGTAAAGTATCATATCCTGTGGAATATTTAAGAACTATTATTATTAATAGAGATATATTCCAGGAGGAAAATAACCAAATTATAAAATCAATTTTAGTTTAGTTTGTCTATCAAATCAGGGTTAAGTTAAAAAATGTCAATTTCAAATATTATTGTTTGTTTTAAATTGAAGAAGTCATGCGCAAAAAAAGCATTTAAACTGAAATTAGATAAATGTTCATGCTTTCATCCAGAAAAAAAGAGATAAAAATAAATACAAACACATTATACAATATCTTAAACGAATTATACTCAGTTGATCACGTTCTTATGGGAACCACGGACAAACAGGCCTATCTGCTACACTGACCCGGTGGTGTGGGGAAATCCTTCGTGGTAATGTCAGGGTACCCTCCTCTAATTGTAAGCTGTCAAAATCGCCAGTAAGTGGCAACTGAATTTGGTCAAGGGTGGCAACACTAATTTCGAAAGATGCTCAATGCAGTTTTTGGTGTCATTGTTGACTTTATTGTGAACCATTATTTTGCTATGGGTAAAAAACACAAAGGCGTACAATGCTACAGGTACTCGATTCAATTTCTATTCTAGATACAGAGGTACAAAGGAAGATATGGTACACATCGGTTCAGGGTTCAAATTCTATTCTAGACAGATATTGAGGTGCAAAGGAAGATATGGTATACAACGGTTCAGGGTTCAATTTATATTCTAGGCATATACAAAGGTACAAAGAAAGATATGGTATACATTGCTTACGGGTATTTATGGGATTTTACTCAACTAAGTATAATTGGGAAATCATGGTTTATGATACTAAAATATTATGCTGGCCACTTTTTATAGTATAAGGTTTTTTTTTTAAATTTTTAATAATTTTAAAATATTATTAGTTTTCAATCGAGTTCAAAGTTTGCATGGCACATATTTTATTATTTTTGTAAACACAAATTAAATACAAATATTTTAAAACATTATTAATCGGTTCTCGACCTCCGGATGAAATATAATTATTAGTTTTTTAATCGAGTTCAAGAAAAGAATGAGATATAGTTTATTTTTCTTCCCAGACTGTATCTGCAATTTAAATTTAAGGAACCGATTCACAAAACTTCCTGTGAAAATGGTTTCCAGAGGATAACGAAATATCGGAAAATATGTGCCCAACAAAGACACAAATTGTATTAAAAAAATAAACTATTTTAAACTATTTGTCATTTAGTCCTTGAACTCGATTAAAAAAACTAGTAAATTTCATCCTCCGTAGGTCACAACCGATTAATAATTTTTTAAGAGATTTTTAAAAGTAATCGATGGAAAAGAAAATAATATTTTACACGCATATATTGACATATTTCAAATAGTTGTGCAACTTGAGAGAGAAGATATGGCAAACATGGTTGAATTATACCAGGTTTATATTACAGCTCACAGAAAATTGGAGGAAAAAAATCGCAATTTTTTAAAATTTTTACCATTTGAGAAGGTATGGCAAGCATGGTTGAATTATACCAGGCTTACAACTCTTAGAAAAATTGACATGGTTCAATAACAGGGGGTTTGCCGCTGTATTATCGTGCTACATACTATATTACGTTATTTAACTATGATCCCAATTTTAAACTTCGTGCAAGGAATTGATTTTCTCATCAGAAAGATAATCGTCATTTCGAACGCTTTCGATTCATCTGAGTATAAGGAGGTGTCGCTTAATGATGATGTAGAAAATACTAGTCAACTATATATCTTTTCAACTGGGTCTATTCTACACCCTATGAATGGAGTAAGAAAAAACTGCATTTTTGAATCGGATTTCTTTTACATTAAAATAAGAAAAATTGTTATATGAACTGAGTAAATTCTGACCAAGATGGAAATAACACACGACAGGCAGAACGAGTAAAAAAGCTAATATACGGATCTATGCAACCTAATGTTAGCGACTTACAAGCTAAAATCAAAATAAAGTTAAGAATCGTTATGCATGCCGCGGCATTACATATCAAGCTTCAATCAAAATAGTAGAAACGTAACGACGCAATGCGACGAGACGCTTGCATGCATACAATTTGGCGATAGTTGTGCTCCACAAATTAAACACGTTTGCCGAAACATTGGAACTGTTATAAATACGTACTTGTTCTGCCGTGTAGATGGCAGTGCTGTCGTTCGAGTACGCCTGGAAGATTAAATTTTAAATTAAATTTTGTTTGTGTGAAATGCAACTCGTACACTTTTAATTACATTCTAATTTTAATTATTATTAATATAAGCAAATAAATTAAATAATAATAATTAAAATTTAGAAAAAAGAAACAACATTTTTCAAATTAATGCAAAGGTTGTTAGTGTTTCATTTCTGCGGGGTGGCAACGCTCTCATACGTGTCCTGGCGGGGTCGCACTTTTCTGTCGACAGATGGCGGCATGCCCATTTTGATCGAAGCTAAAAGCTTGAAAGTCGCTAAACAGTTTCGTTAAGTTTGGTCACACGATACATTGATCATGGCGTAACGACACAGGTGGAGAAGAGAGAAATTCAGAGGGTTTGGTACGACTTTCTGTGAAAACAATACGCTGAAGTGTTCCGGAGCCGTGAACAATTTATTAATATCGTCTCAAATTTGTCCTTAGTGGGTGAAATTTTAATTTTTCATATTCCTTTCTGTCAAACCAATTCGCTGAAGAGTAGTGTAAAAATACATATAACGGCTTAAAATGTGTCTTTGACGGCTGAATCCTTTGTAGGATGGATTTCGTGTTGAATTGAATCAGTTAATTTCGCTGTTGGAGTAAATATTTATGAAGCGAAGGCGAGGAGGAGAGAAAATACCAGGTTAAGCTGTTAATTGAAACTTGTATTGTTTGCGATTTGAATACAGCAGGGGCGATTGGTTCTTGTGTCGGCTCGGCTATTTTATAATCGGGAAGTTTTGACAGTACAATAAAACAAAGTCGTGAGGAAATGTCACGAACCTGCACCACCGGTTTGTATGGCCCTGAACGTTGATATGGCGTTCACTCAGTAAGCTCCAAATTTTATGCCCCTTTCAACGTCACAACGATCGAAGCCATTTGGCCCTGATTATTATTATTATTATATATTACACCATAATAAATTATTACTATAAGGAGCTAGGGAATGAGTACTAGATAATGAGGCTTTCGACTCGAAGAGAAAACGATTTTTTAGAAAGAAGCTTTTTTGAGACCAACACCGGGGCAGGATTTGACCTTGATATTTACTTGTGATACTTCGTATTATACTTGTGAGTATAATGTAAAAATTGTCATAATAAACACAGTCAGTGTAGGCCAACTTTTCAGGGTTTATAAGGGTCAGGGTTTATAATAAAGTCACTCATACAACAATTAATTGAAGTGATTATATTTAACATTATAGACAAGACTTCGGTTCGGAACTACTTACGCCAACTTCATACTTGAATATGGAATCTAAGTTCGATCGATGATTTCATACAGACTTCATTAAAATATTAGGGATGGGACATGGAACTGAATTAGAACTTAAACATGATAAAAGCTGTCCCACAGCAAAGTCAGATAGACGAAGCAGATACCGTTATAGCTTTTTTATATTCCGGTTTAAAACAGACGAACAGATTTGTCGTTTATGGAATCCAAAAATAATATATTTTAAGTGTTTGTTACAAAATAACAAAAAAAAAATATATATATATAACTACATTAAGAAAAAGAAACACAAAAATTCTATGGTCATTAAACATGCTCAAAAATCAAAATAGCAGGCAATTTGTAAACAGTATTTTGGGTTGATGCAATACATTCAAGCATTTACATATAAAAAATAAATGAACAAAATATTTCAATTTAGTTTATATAAGATTAAAAAAATCATAGAAACTTGGTATTCATAATAAAAATTCAGTAAGTCACTGTGCTATCAGCATATACTATATAATATATCGATATTTATTACGGCAGGTTAATTTTAATGAAGTTATATTAGGCATACCGTTTGTAGACGCAAGGAAGTTTAGATATGTATTGTTATTCGGACCTTCACAGGTACCAGAAAGAAGAAGTATTTTTTATAGAACTGAAAATTGCCCTTATAAACTTATATGGCGTTTAGCTACTCCCCTTATATTCTTGTATGGTGATTAGCTACTCCCCTTATATTCTTGTATGGTGATTAGCTACTCCCCTTATATCCTTGTATGGCGATTAACTACTTCCCTTATATTCTTGTTTGGTGATTAGCTGCTCCCCCTTTATAATGATTGTTTGACATTTGTTTGCTTTTTTTTTGACAATTCAGAAAGTAAATATTATGGATGCAAGCAACTATTACATTAGTAGAATCTTGCTATTTAAATACTTTCTGTAGAGGAACCTTTTGTTCGAATCGGATTTGAGACTATTTTTTGTGTTGTTACTAACTTGGAAATGGATTTTTATGAATTTTTTTAAATCAGATTTGCAACAGCATCGCAATATTCGCTCTTAGATTTTTAGATTGTTAGCATTTTTTGCCGGGTATACGTTACCTCTCTTATTGTGTCCTGGTTGTTCAAATGTTTTGCAATGAAAATCAGTGCTGCCAAATTGAAAAAATCTTCACAAACCCACACTTTTCGTGAATGGCGAAAGGAATTTTTGTTTATTACAGCAGGTATCTTAACTCTTTTGGTGAATGGCATTCAGAAATTTAGACTTTGGTACCGGCTTTTCTCCAAATTTTCTAGCAAACATGGTACCAGAATTTAATATGGAATTTAATAAAAAGACCACAAAGGAACAACAATGGCGTCATGGAGGAATAGAATGTCACTAATATGCAGAATAGATCAGCAAACAAAAATTTAATACACTGCACTACACTTGGAAGTTGGACAAGTATGGTGAATTCTTAGTTGCAAATATATCAAAAAGTGTCTGTCTAACGGGCAATTTTAAAGGATTGTAAACTAAGTGACCATTTGAAATTTTGCTTACGAATACTTATTTTGCTAGTTTTGTCGACATTCTTAGAGACTTTTAATATATATTCAAAAAATATATATATACGAAATGAAAACTTTTAATAAATAGAGCAATTATAGAAACACAAAATGAATTTAGAGCTAAGCGCTAAAATAAGCATAATTGGAAAGTAACTCTACAAGATTTATAAAATTTTGTTACAAAAAAAAGACAAAAAAAAACCGAAAAAATATATATTAATATACTCGTATATATGCATATTTGTTAGCATATGTATAGTTTTATTGTGTCAAATGTCATGGAATTAATAATAATATATGCATATATAAACTAAACAAAAACTCGTAAGTAATGCGACAATAATAATAAAAGAAATATTTCAAAAAAGGATTTAAAAAATCACCTCCTATTTTCGCATATGGACTCTGGCAGCCGCTTCCTAAACTTGCGTGCTTATCGATTTGTTAGAATACTTTTTGGCTTGGATTGATAATAATGTGGAAAGTCGTAAATCTTATTGACTAAAACTGCTACGAACAACGATTACTTTGAGGAATTTTTATTTGTTCGTGTTCTGTTTCTCGGCTACTGCACTATTGCGTGTATTTAGATTGTGTATAATGCTTGCATATTGGAAATATGTTTCTTTTTTTTTGTTTATTTTTATATACGAGTAAATAAACTTTACGTAGCATACTTCAATTTTCGGAGGTTAAATTGTGACTTAGCGATGATATATGTTAGGCTGGCTTAGCTATTAATTATTGCAAAAAAAAAAAAAAAAAAAAAAAAAAAAAAAAACACAAATAATAAAAAATAATATCATATTATAAAGAACAAAAAATGGAGAAAAAAACCATCCGCAATTTTTCAATGTAACCGAGCGAGCGACGTAGTAGTGAGCAATTAAAAAAGAGAAAAAAGAAAAGAGAGCAACTGTTAGAATATCTTGAGGACATCAGTTGGTTTTTTAAGTTAAGATTGGTTTTATGAATGAAGGTGAGTGGTACAAAATGGTCTCTAAATGGTCTACTATATGTGGTTGGTTGGTTGGTTGGTCTACATGATTATCGGTAGCACTAAATCCTATAAAACTCAAAAGAAAACAAAATGAAAAGTTAAAAATTGTTCAAATATCAAATAAGAGGAGTGGGTTTAAACAACTCATTAAAGTTTATATACGACTATTTGTGCAGAGTTTGATTTATGATGAGATTATTTCTTCAACTGTGATACTTTGAAAACGTTGTCCTAAACTGTCCAGATCGATCTAGGCACTGATTACTTACAAAATTTGTCATTCAAAAGGTCAATTCAATAGGTTATCATTCTAATAAACATTCAAATATTATACGTTATCTGGGATCAGGTAAAAATAATTTACTTTTAGTTTTATATTGAGGCAATCAATGGGATCAAGTACAAATCATTGACCTATGTAGTTTTTATATTGAGGCTACTCATTTGTTGTGATTGCAATTATAAAACTATATATAAATTATTTTATGTATTTTTTGACACACTGAGGAGTATGCTAATAATGTTTATATTAACACGAAATAATATAACAACAAACACCCAAAATGTTAATTTCTTTTAAAAAAGTCTTGGTAAATACAAAACAGATAAACATGTGTTTTTATATGAGAAATGTTTTTTTTAGTTAGTACGGTCCAAAAGCAGCGGCCTTGTATTGGCTCGTGTGCATTTTATTCACCACTATTCAAAGCGCTTAATATGTTGAAAATGTTAAGTTTAAATTTAGTATGCAAACGCACCTCATTTCTGGTATTAACATTCCTTATTAGATTGCGGACACTGTTAAGTAATTACTTTTGGAGTCTGTTAAGCGTGCCTTAGACTTTTAATTCTATAGATGTTTTAGTGGAAATGTGTCCTTGTGACGCATATACACATTTTTCACTAATCCATTTAACATTATTTGACATCAAATGATTGATCGCAATCCTCAATGTTATTGTAAAATTAATTTAAAGTAACCAGAGAAACTCTCTGTTAAAAAAGTGAGATTACTGAAAATTCAACAGACAATTGTTTTGTCGAATTGGCATAAAACAGAACAGGACTAATTAAGACCACTTTGGTAGCAAATTTGCGATATGTTTTATATATATGTTTCGAATTACAAAGCACTTTATCAGCATTTATCCACATAAAAAGCAATTTAGCAATACAAGTTTTTAAGGAACATATTAAAATTACCAAATTAGCATGTAATAATTGATTGCAATGTTGATATGAATTCGTTCTTACTGCAAATTGTCCGAAGGTCTCCCTTGCTACTAACAAAATAGTCACTTCGCAATTAATTGAATTGCATTTGTAATTGATACTTCATTATTTTATTTAGAAAAGTGACCGACACATTTTCAAAGACAGATACAATGACTTTAGATGGGAAAATTCTAATTATTCGTTTTTTTAAATGTAAATATCACAGTCACAGTCATACGCCATCTTTTGTTGAAGTTTTTCGAGTATGCACAGAAATAATCTTTTGTTTCTCAAATTGTTTTGCTAATTCCATGATAACAAATTCACAAATATCGCTTCAAATATGAAAACAATAAAGTAACTCTTAAATTGTGATAATGCTTTGGTTTTAAATCTTATATAACTAAAAACCACATTTAAAACAATGACAGTAGTCACAAATGTTGTCATTGATATTTAATAACTCTGGGGATAAGGGGGGTAGTAAACAATTTTTGCGAGGTGTGGTGGCGGTGGTGGTGGTGGTTTAGGGGGTGAACGAGTGAGGGTGGTGTTTAAAAATGACATGAAATTGTATTCAAATGTTGAAAAAAATGTGAAAATAAATGCTGAAGTTGATAAAGAGTGAAGAAATCTTAGATTTGCAGTAGTTCATATAAGTAAGTGTAATAAAGCCAACAAGGAAACGAAATACACGTACTTTGCAATTATTTTGCTAGTATTTTTTAAAGAAATAAATAATACAACTTGACAAATGTTCTGAAATATTTTGTACGATTTTTTTATAGAAGTAAATAATAAAGAAATGTATAAACTTCTGAAAACTGAAGCTGAATTATATAATATTGTTTTTAAATAAATTAAAATCGATTAACTGATATACCGGTAATTACGAATTTCCAATTTAAATGCAATTTTTATTACAATTAATAAAGTAATAGAAAAATGAACTTCCGGTAATTGAGGATATTTCCAATTTAAATGCAATTTCAATTACAATTAAATAAATAATTGTACAATTAATTTTTTTTTTGTAATTTGATTTTTTTAATGTTTCGTCCCCATTAAAGTTATTATCCCTTGATTCGATCATAGATTTTCCGTATGTTCGTAAAAAATTTTTTCGTTTTTGTGTACTTCTAATTTTCTTCTCTAATCCACTATTCCTATTTTTCTACAATGGGCAAATCTGGGCCTAAAGATGCAGAGTAACACAAATCAAAAACGACAACAGAAACAGAATCCAGTACATTTGCAATAGAAAAAGAACAGAAATAACAAATCGTTAGTTGCTTCTGTTCTGTTGCCAAAAGCTTATTTTCTGACGTTAAATTCTGTAAATTTCTGTTACTGATTCTGTTGCTGTTTTGACTCTATTGCATATATACTGGATTCTATTTCTGCTGCCGTTTCTGCTTTATGTCACTCTGCACATTAAGAGGTTAAATAATTTCACTATGTTCAAGTGCACTATGATCGGAATAGAAATTTCATTTTCTGTCGTGAAATTTTGTAGATTCTGTTGCAAATGTACTGGAATCTGTTTCTGTTACCGTTTCAGCTTTATGTCACTCTGGACCTTAAGCGAGTTAAATTGTTTACTTCGCTAACTTTTCTTTCTGCTTATCGACCAACGAAGGCGCGCTCAGCATCTCTATATCAAACTATATTCTTTCTAAACCCTTCTCTCATATTCCTTCTCCGATCTGACTGCTTATCGACGTTCCGACACGTGCTCTGCTTCTCTATATCAAAAACTTCTTTATATATTAAATTCTTCTCTCTCAACCCTTCTCTCTTACTTCCTTCACGTTCTATCTGCTTACTGACCTTCGAACATCACCTCTCTATATCAAACTCTTCTCTCTATATTAAATTATTCTCTCTACACCCTTTTGTCTTACTTCCTTCACGTTCTATCTGATTATCGACCTTCGAACATGTGCTCTGCCCTTTATATCACTCTTCTCTCTATATTAAATTATTCTCTCTAAACCCTTATCTCTACACCCTTCCCTCTTACTTCCTTGACGCTCTGTCTGCTTATCGACCTTCGAACACGTGCTTTGCTTCTCTATATCAAACTCTTCTCTCCTATTCCTTCACCGTTCTGACTGCTTACCTCGACCATCGAAGGCGTGCTCTGCTTCTCTATATCAAACAATTCTCTCTATATCAAACAATTCTCTCTATATCAAGTTCTTCGCTCTCAGCCTTTCTCTCTTACTTCCTTGAACATTCGGGATACTTGACTATGAATGAATGACACAAAGAGGGAAAATGTACCTCGACCAATTTGAACTATTGTACTCCTCCTGCATGTACCTATTACGGGACTTCTATTAGTCCAACAGTTCTAAGAAAGCTTTGCACTGAGTTGACCTTCATTGCTCTAATATCTCTTTCCAACTGCGAGCTAAGGATTCGCAGATACTTGACTACACATTCACCCTACATATACCCAGTGCCCCCTGCACACATCTATACATGTATTTCGTTTCCTTAAAATGGCGTATCGAAAATTTGTAAAACAATTGCTTCAAATTTCAAATGTTCTTTATGTGTATGCGTGTGTGTGCTAAGCTATGAAATTCCGGCTTTGTCGGCATGGCAGAATTTATGAATATACGATCTCGTGTCGGTGTGTGAATGCTCGTATTATTATTGTGTATGTGTGTGTGTGTTTAACATTGAAGTATATGGACACACGTCACTTGTTGTTTTTGTTATTGAGGAGTTATTTGCAAATTGAACATGTGATTAACACACACATACAAGATAGATAGAGGGATGAAAACAATATGTCTCTTGAAGAGTGATGGGGGATAAAATGGAATCTGCAAACACGCTCAACGCTATATTTGTTAAAGGCATTTATCTGTTAATTAAAACTACATGCTGTCGTTTCAAATAGTTATTATTTGATTATTTTGATATGATAGAGGAGCCGAAAAGAAGCCGGCTTGTAACACTTAATACGTACCTTGTTGGAATGCTCGACCGCCATGTGAGCTGTGTACGCTCGGTGGGCCTTGCCCATATAGGCCCTCATATGCTTGTTCTGGCCCAAGCATATCCTGCATTTTTAAAGATTGCAAAAAGTCGTTAGGAAAGAAATGTTATAGGAATTGTGGTCGTGATGATGATGATTGGTGGTTGGTTGGTTCATTTGGGGAGCGATAGAGGACGATATTTTTGTTTGTTTGTTTGTTTGGTCAATTTTGGTTTATAGGTTCGTGGTGGGTGGTGGTGGTGGTGGTTGTGGTTTTGGTGTTGGTGTGGGTGGCAACAATTTAGGATATTGTGTGTTTCGGTGTTTGTTGTACGTGTCGTTGGTGGTGGTGGTGTTGTTGTTGTTGGTTGTTGCAATTGTTGTTTGTTGCATTGATTGGTGTTAACGACAAATTAAAATTAAACATATAAAAAAAGAAAATAAAAAGATAAAAATAAATTAATAAATAAATAAAAATATTATTGTAAATTAAAAAATTAAATAAATAAATTATATTTATACGAGTATTGTGCTAAAAGCAATGCAAAATAAAACTAAAAATTATGGTTCACTAAACTAAGTATTTAAATATGTGTAAAAAAAAGAGTTTAGTGTAGAAATAGAATAAGTTGTTAGATGTAAGTAAATAATAAATAAACTTTTTGCAATATTCATAGGGTCATTTTTTGGTTTAGCATAATTACAACCGATTCATATGCATTGTTTTTTTATAGCTAATATTACATTTTTGTTTAATTCATTTCCAAATCCAAAGCCAATTGAAAAAGAGTGTTTAATTTGAAATTTAGAAAAAAAAAACAGAGTATTCTTATCGCAGCGAGCTCAAAGCCTTATCTAATCTGTTTGTTCCTTGACTGGTGCGCAGCGCAGAGTTCGTGGTGAGTGCACAGAAACACACTTCACACCCTTAAAAGTTACTTGGTGGTCTTTTCAAGCAGCGCTTCACCACGCACTTCCTTGGGCAAATATCCAACCGTAAATCATAAATAAAAGCAGTAGATAAAAACGACAAATATAAATAAAAATAGTATTTTAAAAGCTACCGCCTACCTAATTTCATATTTACACTTGCTTACATCTGATAATATGGAAAGAAAAGTACATAAGGCTACATTTACAAAAGACCAAAGAGGTTCATTGCAGAGAGAATGAATGGTTACAATTTTACAGCTGGCAACCCACATAATAAAAGCAAATGTACGCTTAAAGTCGTTAGGACACAGCGCACTACAATAGCCAAGCATAGGTTTCAAATAGGTGTATGGGCAGAACGTACCTGTAAATCTGGGCCCATGCCCAGATCAGCATTGCCCCATATGTTGTTGTCCTCGCGCAACAATGAATTGGTCAACTCAATTGAGAGACGTTTCTTGTAGTCCTGCGGCTTATCCTCGCTCATGCGGAAGAGCACAGCGGCCGCATAGGTGGCTACACCTTCGTTGCGTGAATGCAACAGATCGGTAAGCGGACCTGTTGCCCCCTCCTGTTCGATTATTTCGGCGCCCTCCTTGTCGGCGGCCAATTCGCACAGAACGCCAGCTGCAACGCGCTGTAAACACAAAGCAGAACAAAGGAGATCACAGACAAGGATCAGAGAAAATTATACGCACACTACTAAGAGGACGCTGTTGCTGCTCAAGCTCACTCACCTGTATATTCTCAATCTCGTTGAAGAGCAAACGCACGAATATCGGTATTACGGATTGCTGGCGTATCAAGGCGCGATTGTGAGATTCACGCGCCAAAATATGCAAGGCACCGACAGTGCCCTCCACAATTTCCTCCATGCGCACACCGTCAGCATATGCGGATGGCTGTTGGGAGCCAGTTGTGGCCACAGACGAACGTTGCTGCATTTGATCAAATTAGAAATTAGAAAATTATCATTAATTAGTATTATTATTAATTAATTATATTTCAATAATATTATCTTGGAGCACTTACGCGTTCGGTGTCCTGGAAGGCGCGCATTAGCAAGCGCACTAAATGATGTATAGCTCCGTGCTCGCGCAGCGGAGCATGATTGGCCGGGCACAAGGCCAGATTGCGTATCAAGCCGATGACGGCCTTGATCAGAGGCCACCGCGAGGGTGGATGCAACAACTTCACAATAACCGAAAGCCCGTAATTCAAGCGGACCGCATTCTGGGCCAATTCGGAGTCGACATGGCGTGAGGTCAAATGACGTAAGGCGCACACGGCCGGTTCGGTGATCTCCTCGCGATCGCCAGCATTTATGATGGTGCGCACCAGAGCATCGACGCCGCCCACTTGGCAGACGGTGGCTTTGTTGCGTTGATTGTTGCATGTCAAATTCGACAGAATGCCAGCGGCGCATGTGACCACGTTCACATCGGTTGAGGCCAGCACTTGTACCAGTGACTGGAGCAGAGTTTCGAGACCTTCGACTTTGGTGGCGGCATCCGACAGATTCCGCAAAGTCCACAGACAATTCTGTACGAGACGCGGCGATGGATTGCCCAAGTGCATGGCTAATGCCTGCATGCCGCCAGCGTCCACAATAGCCGGTTTGTTGCTGGAGCACACCGAGAGCACCTTGAGCACACGCGAAGTGGTCCACAACAGCTTCTCGTAATCGTAGGAGCGCATAATGCGCACCAACTCGTTCGGCCCACCCGAAGCCAAAATGATAAGTTTGCTCTCCTGATTGCCGTAGGCGAGAATCTGCAAGCAATCGGTGACAATGGCCAAGAATTTGACATTGTTGCGTTGCAGCAACGTGACCATCTTTTGCAGACCTCCAGCCAAACGTACGGCCATCTTGGACCCATCCTGATGCAGTAATAGATTATGCAAGGTGGTGATGGCATAGAAGAGTACACTCTCGACCGGCGATGAGAGTAGCTTCACTAAAGCTGGAATGCCACCACTCTTGAAAATGGCCAATAGACCCTGGCGATGATGCGATAAATTGTGAAGTGTGCCGACAGCTGCTTTGGTGCTCTCCAAATCGTTGCTGTTGGAAATGGCGCGTACGAGTGCGGCCACCATTTGTGGGCTATTCATGATAGCGTGGCGAGATGCCTCCTTCTTCGAGAGTTGATGCACCATCATGGCGGCTTGTGAGACTACAACCTGATCCTCATCATTCAGCAGCTTAATCAACTCAGGAATGGCGCGTGTAGCCAGCTCGGCATCGTCCTGATAATTGATCAAATTGACGACAGCGTGCTTCAACATTTGCGATGGCTCCGACAAACGCTGCACAGCAGTCGGCTGTTGTGGATCAAATTGTGTCGAGGGTATTTCGATGCCCTCCTCCAATGTTTCCGGAAACATGGCGGCACGTACCCGCTGTGAACGTGTTTGGCTCAACTGTTGATTCATATCGTCGACTTGATCTTGTGTGAAGTTTTGTGGAAAACCCGTGTCCAAATCGAACATAAGCGGATCTCCCTCCATTTCCTCATCCTCCTTGCCCGACAAGGATGGGACTTGGGTGACTGCACCCGAATGGATGCCGGAATCACCCAAATATGAATTTTGTTGCCACATTAGTGTTTGCTCCTTTGACGACACCATTGGTGGCAGGTCGGGGGGATTGTATTGGTTGTTATGGGACACTGCACGTAAAAAGAAATAAAAGGAGGAGTCTCAATGAAATGTTAAGAATTAAAAAATTGGGTTGGTTTCATTGTGTTGAGAATATCTGGAATGATCTGAAATATATATATATATATATATATATATATATATATATATATATATATATATATATATATATATACATATATATATATATATATATATATATATATACATATATATATATATATATATATATATATATATATATATATATATATATATATATTCTCTCAGATCGAAGAGATTCATCAATAAACTATTTATAATAAATAATAATCATCTTCCAATATGATGAAGCGGTACAATGAACCACTTCAAATGAGGTGACCTCAGTGCCGAATGCATTAGTAATGGGAAAAATCGATTGTTGTTGATCACTCAACTCATACAATAGTTCCGTTAAAATTACTCTGCCAGTAATGCATATTCTCATCCCAAACTATAACCATCTTGCTAGAGTAGAATTCTTCACTAGGCTACGTAAAACATGATCACTTGCTCCGTGGGACAGGTGCGAACCTCTGTATCCGTTTTGTAACTGCCCTGCTTCAATTGATCTCCTGCTGAATTCCTTCCAGCGTGTCAACACTGAAAGGAATTTAATTTTACAATGACACTCATCACTGAAAGGAATTGAGTGCAATGACACTAATTACTCATCCCTACAACATTATAAAAGATTCCACAACAATAACTAAACATATTACTAAAATTTAAAATGTTCAACAAATACTAATTTAATTATAATAAAGAATTCTTTAAATAAATTCCAAGAAAAAATATATTACGATTGAATTAAACATTCGCGAAATCACTCGATATTTTTCATCATCATCACTAATAAGAGAGCATGCGACTTCAGCAACGAGAAACTGCCCTCATAGTCAAAACCAGAAACTCACCAACTCACTTCAACTAGTCAAGCAGCACAGCTAACATATAACGAGTAACATGACATACCAGTTTAACGGTTTTTTGAGTACTCGTCAATAGAGATGAACGATTATCGGTGAACGTTCTTTTTTGACAACCGTTCTTTTAAGTCGTTACCGTGATAACGCTTCGTTAAATAAAAAAAAAAGATTTTGTTTCTGGGGAAGTACATTCTCAATGTGAATAATAGATTTTTGTATCAGAAAAATTCATTAAATTATTTCCGATTAAATGAAATTAGTGAGTTTATTTTTTTTCATTTTTACTACTTTATTCAACATATTTATAATTCTTTATAAATCTTCGTCTAAAAGAACGAAAGGAGACAAATGATTAAAAAGAGAACATTAAAAATTTGCAATGAAATAACGGGAAAAGAAATTAAAAGAACGAAAGGACACAAATATTTAAAAAGAGAACATTAAGAATAAATTATGAAAAAAACTAGACAAGAAACTAAAATAGCGTAAAGGAGGCAAATAATTAAAGAGAAAACATTAATAATAAATAATGAAACAACCAGACGAGAAACTAAAATAACGTATATTGAAAACAGTGAAATAAAAGAAGGTATATTGAAAGATCGGTTACTAAAACAAATTGGTAACTGTCGTTTTCAGTAACCGTGATTAAATCAGTGGTTACGAAAATATCCCTCATCACTACATGGCCAGGCACTACAACAAAACTACTTCATGCACTCACACGCCCTCTCATACACTCCCCGCACTCTCTCATGGAATCACAAGCACTTACACGCCCTCTCATGGACTCACACGCACTTCCCCTCTTTCTCTCTTCTGGATTGAATTGTGAAATCACTCAAACAATTTGTGGCAGGTAATTGGATTCACTCACTGGTAATGGTGCTCGTATTGACCATTTGAAGTGCGTATTGGCCTTAGATGAGTGCTATGTAAGATTATTGAATGAATATCAATCAAACGAAACTGCATTTATTCTTGTCAACAGAAAATACAAAAATGCAACATTTCATTTGCACATTGCCACATTTCATTTGCACATTGCCACATTTCCACTCCTCCTCCTCTGACTTTAATGATTTTAGCAACATATTCTCTCAACCACTTCGGAAAAGTGTCAAAGGAAGCAAAGCAGAGAACAGCATCTGTAACGTGCATCATTAATGTTTGATTTGATTTTGAAAAATCAGTTTCTAAATGCACTTTCAAGGAAGTAAGTAAGTAAGGCCTCCCGACAAGCGAAACAAAGACGGCCGCTCAAACAATCACTTCACATTGCGCTGCAAGCAACCACAAAAACGATTTACGATTTACATTTAATGGATTAATGTCTGAAAGGAGCTGAAAGAGAGAATGCATTAAAGTAATTGCAATCCACTTCAACTAAAACGCATTAAAAAACGCAAAAAATTGAACAAGCGATATCAGCAAGCAGAGATATATCAGCACAATCAGGGAACATTCAAACACACGCACACATATGGACACATATAAACGCTCGTAGTTGCAGAGGTAGAAAAGGAGTATCGGGGACCCTCGCCATAAATCGAATTTATTGTAGTAAATGTGAAAAATATTATACTAAAACTGTTGCTTTAAATTCAAAAACGCCACTTTAAAAGAGCAATCAGCACAAAAGACAAAACACACTCCAAATGGAATGTAAAAAATATATAAATAATAATAATAAAAACAAAACGGAGGCAAAAATTAATACCGCCAAGCAAAGCGTTAATTTGAAACACACAAAGAATAAAAGCAAAAAAATATTTTTAAAAAAAAACATCCAAACAGAAAATGTTTTTTAAAATATATACAATGGAACGCGCCACGGGGCATCAGAGTCATTATGCTGCGACGACAGTGCCTGAGAGTGCTGTGACTGCTATGACTGCCAACCGTGGAGGAAGAAGCTGTAAGCAGAAGCAGGACTCTGGTTACAAAGTGAAAATCGAGCAGCGGCAACGGCAAGTGTCACATTTTGACAGGGCTTGGTATGATGTGGCAGCAAGGCTCGCTACGGCATGGCACGGCATGGCATGGTATGGCAGGTTTGGTGTGGCATGTGGCAACTAACATGGCGAGCGAGCCCATGCCACAGTTGAATGGTTAACGAAGGGTAGTTCAGGCTGTTTGCTAGCCTTGTTTTGTGTGTGTGTGTGTGTTTCTTCCTCCATATGCCAACGGAAGCTAGGAAAGCAGGTTGGGTGGCTGACTGACTGGCTGGGTGGGTGGCGAAATTGGAGTGGATGGAGGTAGGGAGAGTGAAACTGACAACCGAGCGTGTGCATAGAGGATGTCGTCGAACACAACCAGAGCAAGCAAATGCAAAAAGGAGAAAGAAACCTTAGAAAAAACAACAGAATAAAATATTCAAAAATAAAATAATAGAAAATTCAACTTCACTAGCAGGATTTATTGAAAATTTGCCTGAAAATCAATGGAATATTACGAGTATTAAAAGGACTTTTTTCTATGTTTTTTATGTGACGCTCCAAAGCATCAAATTTTGCAAGAACTGCAAAAAAGCGAACTGAGACTCGACTGTGACTGGAACTGGCAGTGAATCGGTGGTTGGGTGGTTTGGGGGTGGTTGTTGGTTGTTGATTGTATGTGTCAGCAGAAAACAGCAAAAGCGCAAAAGTAAATATTGCTGAAAAAGACGTCACACTGTTTAAGGAAGCGCGCGCTGGCAAACACTTTTTATGCTTCGCTAGAGACTTGGTACACCCTACAACACTATTAAGTATCGGCAAGGAAATGAGTGCACCACGAGTGGTGGTATTTTTGCGCCAATTTCTATGTGCGTGTGTGTGTGCAGAGCTACGCATCAACTACTTGAAAAGCCAGCAATATGAAGTGTAGACACTAACAGGCAGGGTACTTAACAGCATGAGCAGGACACAGACAGTTTTAAGGGTTTAAGAAAAAAAATTGTCGATGTCCTAACTGCAATAAATATGTCCTCGATTTGTATTATTTTATACTTTATTTTTGTATATGTACAGCAAAAAAATCCTGAACAAAGTCGAACTGAAAACACTCACTTATTCAAATGTGTCCACGGATGTAACGATCGATTGTACAACCTGACGGGCAGAGTAGTTAACTGATGATCAGGACACAGGCAGTTTTAAGGGTAAATAAATATGTCCTCAATTTGTGTTATTTTATTTTATTTTTTATTTCTGTACATTTACACCAAACGAATCCTGATGAAAAGTCGAACTGAAAAGTCGTGAACAACACTTAAATGTGTCCATAAATGTAAAGATCAGTTGTACAACTTGTCGTACAATTTCAGACTGAACGAAGCGCAGTGTTTCGTAACACGGAAGTAGATTTAGATAAGATTTATTATTATTATAAGGGTGTTATACACCGCGACCTGAAAGATCTATACTGATGCTTCTATTTATTTAAAAGATGAGGATGGACTCACCTATACCTTCTCAGGTCAATTTCATATATTTTGGAGGAATTAAATTGAGGAACTACCTGTGCTCTTTTGTGTGCCAAATGTCCACAGTCTGTGATCAGGTGCAACAGTTTTCGTCACTTTCTCCACAGAATCTACAGAGTGCATCCGAAGATAGACGATAAAACGATTCGAATCACTCTTCACTTTCTCTAAGAACAACCTTAGGAGGATGACTAGCCTACTCACAGAACAATGTAAATTGAACTCACATATTGAGAGGAAGGGGGGTCTCCTCGGAAGGCTCCTGCAGATTTTGTTTGGAGGAAGAGTATGTTCTGACATAATGCCCGGCTCTCATGCACACCCGAAGGAAATACTTGGGATTCTTCCAAGGTTCTGCTAGTGATGTGAAACCTCTGGAGACAAAACTTGTCATCATGTGTATCCAGAAGGTGTATTTTGAACCTCTGATGGGGCACAATAGATCGTAAGGTCGCGGTGCATTTACATCCTCTATACAATAATAATAATAATAGTCTGAAGATAGACCTAATTTATTCATAGGATAGTTGAGTCTGCAATGTCCGCTTAAAATGATAAATAGGAATTAATATTGAAACGTGATAGCTCAGTGAAAAGGGATTGCATACTTTTAGGATCCCATCTGGAGAATGAGTGCCCCCTGTGAGTCAAGATGCGAACTATTCGAATAAAAGCTTATTCAAGAACCATCCGTCGGTAATATCAAAAAGAATATTCTCGACTTCTGTCGAAGTGGATAGAAGCTTCTAGAAAATACGAGAATAGCGTAGAATTTTCGACTCCAACCATTCGAAAACTATAAAAGCGACAAGACTGTTCAAAGTCGAATACAGTAGATCAGAGACCGTAAAAGTGTGTACATCTAGCATTATAATCCAAGCAGCAGTATTTGTAATTGTGCAAAGTGATGAAGTTCATTATTAAATAAAGTGATGAAATTACTTATTAAATAAAGTGACTAATGGTTTGTAAAATAAAGTGCAAATAATAACTAAGTAAACTTTAAGCCTAATATTAAATGTGTAAATAACAATAATTAAATAAAGCTAATTATTTTAATTTAATCAGCGATTGTTTGATTACTACACAATCCAGCGGTACGAGTCCGAGTACAGAGAGTTAGAGGAATTGTCAGGAGGGCAATTTTGTAACAGAGTAAATTGTCAAGAGGGCAATTTCGTAACAATATGAACAGATCAAAGTTTGTGATTTTTTGTTCGCCCTAAAAGTATGCAACAATAATGGAAAATTAATAAAAGTGCAATCAAATCCTGAGCTACATTCATTAATATCACTCTTATTCCAAAGCTGAAGAATTCCAATAAGAAATATTAACGTTTTTGAGATTGCCAATATACTAAAAGGACACTTAGGCCAAGATCCTTTAAGTAAATAAGTGAGATAGCTTTCCCGAAGAACTCTCACTTAGACCAAGATACTTTAAGTGATTAAGAGAGCTTTTCCGAAGGCTCACTTAGACCAAGATCCTTTAAGTGCTTAAGTGAGCTTTCCAGAAGAAATTTGCCAAACTAACCTAGGCCAATCCTTTAAGCAATTTTGTGAGCTTTCCCGAAGAAGGTTGCCACTCTAGCCTAGGCCAAGATTGGAACCTTCTGGTAATATCCATATGACTTTCGGTTGACCATACTCTCATATTCAGTGTGGCAGCCAGTATAAAGAAGTAATTTTTTTTTCTGCATTTTTTACTAAGAAAAAGAAATATTTTCCAAATATAAAGGATCAGAAATCAACCCATCAAAAAATATGCCTTTATACACGGCAGAAAATGGAAAATCATTTATAAATAAAATAAAAAAGAGATCCGGGGCTTATCTCACAATAAGTATAACAAAGAAAGGTTTATTTTTTAATCTCCTTTCTCTGTGAGAATTGGTGAAATTTGTGATATGAGCTGCGTAACAAAGAAAAATTTTAGGTCCATGTATATTTTTCACTTAAGCTCTCATACTGAGATTGTCTGCCAATGACACAGTGGCCTGCCAGGACTGAAACTGTTGGGGCGGCGAGAGACGCGTCCTAGTTAGAGTAATTTCGTTCTTCTATTTCGACTTACAGAAGCCAGCCCTCGTTCCTCAGACCAGCTACCCGATAAACCTATTAACTACCCGCCTCTATATGCATGCCTGATGGATAGTTTTACAGACGTGAATGGGGTAGTATCCACGTATTGAGAGGATTCTTGTGTGGAACCACTCCTGGCCAAAGTGTCGGCCTTACAATTGCCAAAGTTACCCCTGTGACAAGGCACACACCAGATGTGAACTCCGCTTCGCACCGATAGGGTATTTTTAGAGCAAACCGACACTTTACCACAAGTTTAGAACTAGTAGTGGTGGTAGTAGTAGTGATGGTGGTAGTAGTCATGGTGGTAGTAATGATGGTGGTAGATTTGCTACCTTTTTTCATTGAAAAGTGAAAACGGCAACACTGATTTCGGCAAGAAACATATGGTATAGCTTCTTTTTTTCTTCAGAGCTGCGTACCGACCTTTAAGGTTTACAAAGTAACCCGGAGAGGCCTCGATATCCGCTGGTCCGCAACTATACTGTCTTGGAATTTATGGTTTTAGAAAACTTTCCTAAATGCATAAAATAATAAATTATGGTCGTATGTGGTAGATAATAACAATAAATAAGCAATTTTTTATATTTTAATGCATACCTTTGTTTGTTGAGGGTTAAAATTGAAATATTAATAAGACATTATTTATGGGTTTGCAGAAACTTGAACCTAGAGACAATTTTTTTTACAAATACTTATCTAGTTCTTTGAACTAAAATACCTCAACATATATAGCTCTATGCGTGTAATACTGAGAAGTTCAACCCTCCTCATGTGCGTGTTCTTTGTAAAATTATGTACAGTTTTAGTTTTGCCTGCAACTGGGGGTGGTGTTACTGTACAAAAGTAGTTGTAAGGCAAAAAAGCAACAACAAAAGTGCAGATTTAAATGAGCAAATAAAAAAAAATAGAAGTAACACAAAAAAGTAGTAAGATAAAAAAGTAGTAAGAAAAAAGTGGTCTTTGTAGTGTGAATTTTTTGAGCATATAAAATGTTGGCACACATTCAGCCACTGCTTTGGCAACAACTGCGTCTTTATGTGCACGTAGATGTGTGTATGCATGCACACATACTTGCATATGTTCTTTTTCTTTGCAGCGAAGGAGTTTGCCCTTCTCAAAATTTTGCATTCAAGTGCATTCAACACACGCAGCAGTAAAAAGAAACGTCCGCAATAGCCAACGTAGCAGCAACATAATCAAAACAAGAACAGCAGCAGCGGCAGCGCCAGTAGCAGTGCAGTAGTAGCAGCATCAGTTTGTGCAATTTGCTGTTATTCAACACGCGGCGTGCCCACTGCCACTTCCACTACCATTCCCATTCCAATCTACCTATGCTGATTCCCATCCCACTTCTCCTCTTTTCTATTCGAATCCACTCGATGATGGAAATGTGAAAATTGAAATGCCCATGTCGGCAAACGGCATCAAGAGTTAGAAAGAAGTATGAGCAGCAGCAGCAGTAAAAACTCTCGTGTGGGGTGGTGCTGGCGGCAGCGATATGCTTTTACGGCTAACCGGGTGGATGGTGCGGGAATGGGGCGGTCTGGGCAGGGCATGTAGCAGACTGGCAGTGTGCAACGGCTCAATTATATATTGCATTTCTTTTTGATGCTTTTTGCTGGCCTAATGCAAGCACTTCACCTTTTTTTAATTCTCTTCCTTCTTTCTATGGCTTTGCCTTTGCAATTGATGCAAGCGCTGCTTTAGTTAGTTAGAGAAAAAAAATTAACTTAAAATATGCAATGAAGCGTTCTAAAAATGTTCAACAGAAAATATACAAAAAAAAATAAAATAATAAATATTGTGAATTGAAAGGAGAAAAATCTGCATTTGTGAAAGCAATTTCACAGCGCAATGACGATTTGGACGAGTTTTTAAGGACTGCAATTAAGTAAAATACTCGTGAATTGAAACGGCGCACACAGAGAGACTCCAAATTGAAGAGCTTTAACGCTTGAGAGTTGCGTTCCGCTGCGTCTCGTCTCTTTTTACACAAACGCATATTTTCTGTCAAGTATTTGCCGTTCTGCCAGACACGTGTTTCGATTTCTATATATACCCTGCATACTTCCCCCTCTCTCATATTTAGAAGTACATATATACCAGAAGTTGCTCGTAAGCTGAACTACGCACAGCTATCAGAGGTTCCTTTCAGTTCATGAACCAGCTACTAAATTGCAGTTTTCGAAGAGCACATCGGACACTTTGAGAATGTAATTCTTGGAGAAGAACTCACTACAAACGCACGTACGCTGTTTTAAGAATGTGATATTGTTGAGGAGGGTATAGTGAAATTTTCTCGGAAGCTGCTACCTGGTTAATGCAATCGAGAGAAACCTGGTTCATCGTTGCATCGTATGCAATATTGTGCAATTGGTCTGATTGGCGCAAATATAAAATAAACGAACTTAAAAGCTGGCGTGTGGAGTCATCAAATATGTTTCCAACTCCGACTCCCACTACTTAAATTTTCCTAACATGACTCCGACTACAACGCGAACTCCGACACTGAATCTAACACTGACAGCAAGTCCTACTCCAACTCCGGCTTCAACCCCGGCTCTGATCCTTACTCAAATTATAATATGACTTTAATTACATCTGAGCATACCAAATACGCACATAGAGTAACTACGAGAGGTTTCACAGAATATAAGAGGATTCATCAAGTAATTCATCTTGAAGATCTTTTGCATTTATATCTGATTTATTCTCGACCGAAAGGATCATTGCTTTGAGGCTCATCTAAATACGAGGGTGAGTCAATAAGTGCCTGAAAATTACAACAGATAGCGTTGCCACTCCAAATCCAATATTTTGCTTGTGAAGAAGCATCTTTCAGAGGCATTTGAAACAGATTCCTATGAGCTAAGTGCATATCATGTGGTCATTACATACTATTTTTGGCGCGAAGAAGTGTAATGGGGACTCTTCACCCTTGATTGGAACCATCCACCACTGGTTTACTCAGTTTCGATGTAGACGTACCAGCACAAGTGACGCTGAACGTTCTGATCGCCCAATTAAGGTCACCACACCAGAAATGGTCGATAAAATCCTTTGTATGATATTGGACGATCGGCGAGTGAAGATGTGCCAACTTGAAGAAACTACAGGTTTATCACATGGATACAGGTATTTCAATTTTGCATAAATATTTGGATATGAAAAAACTATTTGCAATATGGGTACCGAGTTTGCTCACAATTGACAACAAACGGCATCGTGTTTAACAATGTTGAATTGCAATCCGAATGAGTTTTTGCGCCGTTTCGTAACCGTGGACGAAAGATGGATTCATCACAATACACCAGATACCGAGGCACTGTCGAGACAGTGGACTTTTCCTGGTAAATCGAAGGCGAAGAAGGCCAAGGTGGATCTGTCGGCCAACAAGGTCATGGCAAAATGTTCTTTGCCGAATAGTGGTCCTTATTTCAATTTTAAGGGACTTATTGACCCGCCCTCGTTTTGCGTTGAATAATGGTAATTCAATTTATTAAAACCGAAGTTGTTCAAAATAACCCGAATTCGATCAAGACTCCATCGAAAAGCCAGCGACTCCAGCCCCGATTCCAACTCCGAGTTCAACTCCCACTCTAACTCTGACTCCAACTCCGAGTTCAACTCCGACTATAACTACGACTCCATCTCCGACTCTACAACCATGCTTAAAAGTGTATAAACTGAAAGTGGATTATCTGTATCCTATTTTATGTCACACTCCCAAACTTTATATCAAGATTATCTGACTAACATTGCACACTCTTAAACTAATAGTCTAGTTTCCAATTGCTGGGTGGGTGAGGACGCTGATACTCCTTCCTTAACATTTGAACATTTTGTGGCAAAACAGACATTTCATTAGGGCAAACAAATTATTTGCTTGCTTCTTCGTCCTTAGCTTTTGTATTTCCAAACCACCCCAATTACTTCGTTTATAGGCAAAGGAATCATCCTTGCGGTTTTTACAAATCCCTTCAAAACACCCTATCTTTATACCTTGCTAAGACGATTTCATTTTTAGTCTTTTATCCGTTTTGAACCAATTTTTATTCCAAAGAGATGCAAACATTTTAATGGTACTTGAGCCGAGGCATTGGTGACAGCAGCTTATTATCATATGAGCAACATCGGTCATTAAAATAAGCTCA
This sequence comes from Clusia tigrina, assembly GCA_920105625.2. NCBI lineage: Eukaryota > Metazoa > Arthropoda > Insecta > Diptera > Clusiidae > Clusia > Clusia tigrina. The sequence goes on along the minus strand of OV050033.1, from coordinate 163,620,974 downwards.
GCTTGCATAAAGAAAAAACTTGGTAGTAACACAGGTTTATTCCATACTAATGTCTGTGTAAGATGTGGATGAAACATATTAACTAATGTAGCCCCACATTACTCCTATTCACTTATATATTTATAAAGAAATATATTTACAGCTCTTTACTTATCTCTAAATAAAAAAATCTAAAAATCTCTGGTATGGTTTTTCTCTGGAACAACTCTTTTGGTTTACTATGGTTCCTTGGTGTATGGGAGATATATCGTAATATATTTAACCCGATTTCAGCATTGTTCAGTCATAAAGATAAAAGTTTTGCCAACAGAGGACTGATTTTTCGCAAGAATCGTTCTCGATGACCGCTCTTCAAGTATACTTCTGTTTGTTTACTGCACATAATTTGTGTGGGTTGGACCCTCACGAGAAGTTATTGCTTTTTTATAACCATGATGCTCCCATCGCCCTGGCACGGAAGTAGATAAGATTTATTAAAAATGTGCTATACACTGCCACCTTAAATATATATTCTGATGCCTCTGTTTACTTAAAACGATGTGCACGGTATCATATATAGGTCTTCAGTCAAGTTTATTTCAGAGATAAACTTATGTGTGTTGGAGGGCTCAAGTTGAGGAATTTTGCTTTTATCTAAGATGTACTCTCCAAAAACCACATGTCTTTTGTATACCAGAGATGAGCAGTATGTGCTCAGATGTACTGAGGTTTCATCACTTTCTCCACAGAACCTACAGATGGCTGCTGAGGCTAGACTCAACTTATTCATATGATAGTTAACTCTACAGTGACCACTTAAAACGTCAGGAATGACTTTTAATTTGCTCCGACGTCTGCTTAACAGCTTTGTAGCGGTTTTCGGATTAAAGTCTTCTAGCAGGGTGGCAACCAAATAAGTGTAACATTATTCTTGTCTACCAATTGATTTGGAGTTGAATAGCAATAGAGAGCTGATCTGAATTTGTAGGTATGACAAGATGTTTTAACTTCGGATCTGACAAGGAGTCTTTGTTCCAAATACTTTCCATCTTCAAAATGAGGTATTTGCTTAGGCTGTTCGACAGATTTTGAACTCTCTAAAGGAATTATTAAGTACAATGAGTTTGTTAAAATTTCCACTTACTGATAACTCTCAAAACAATACCTGGCCACCCTAAAACTGGTACACCCGACTCAAACCGGGTATTGTGCTCAGTAGATCGTATATAGTAGATAAGTAGGTAATTAGGATTAAGTGACTGTCAAGGGAACGAACACTCGGCCAAAAGACACACTTAGATTAGACAGTCCTACTGTGATACCACAAGTTTGGGGACAAGAAGTGCACTTCCTCAGAGTCTGTGGGATTCCAGGCAATTTAAGAGTAGGACGAATCTCAACAAGTGTTTTATTGCGATCTTCCAAGTAATTGTAGAGACGGCGCCCTAGGGTTTTCAACGTGCACCTGGAGGGCTGAATGTAGACAATCGTCTTTTCTTCATCTTTTTCTTGACAAATGAGACAGGAGTCCCAAACATCGAGGCTCAGCCTAGTGGCATGGCGGCCAACAAGACAGTGTTCTGTCACAACAGAACGAACATGTTACCTGTTCAAGGAAATTAAGGAAGGATGGCCAGAGCTGGCTAGTCGTATTACGGGTGCTTTCCTCCCGCCACCCCCTTTGTTGGCCTTTTCGAGGAAGCTAGAAGTAATGTAAAATTTGCATGTAGCGAGTGGAATTGGAGTTTTGGTGTAACTGATGTCAGTTAATGTTGTGAAGAGTCTAGCAAGTTCATCGGCAACACAGGCCTCCGAGTTCTTTTGCGGTGGCAATTGGATATCCGTTTAAGAGCTTTAGTATAATATAAATAAAACAAAGAGGCGCTCTTAGCAAATCTTAAAAGCGAAACTGTCGCTAATTGTGCAAAGGTGTATATAGTAAATCAAACAAATATTCTTTAAATACTTACTCGTACGGTTTTGTGCTGGCATGTAGCTCATCTTGGTGATTTAGGCGCTGTACACCACACCTGCAATAAAACAAGAAATAAAAATTATATTCAATTACAATATTAAATTACTGCAATTAGGCAAAATTAAAGAAAACAAACAACTCATCAAAAATGCTGTTTGGATAGAGAAAAACCCCTTTGGCCAGGTCAGTGTGGTTAAATTAAAGGCTCGTTACAAAGGGAAAGCGCACCAGCAACAGCGCTGCAATGCGACGGACGAATTTCAATTATTTAGAAGCAGCGAAAACCATCGACGGATTAAGGAAAATTACAGACCAGCTTAGTTTTGTTTTTTGTTGTGCCTTTATTTTTTTAATAATAATGCACCACAATGTGAAAAGAAGTTAAAATACAACATGTAAGGCCAGCGTATACATAAGTGTGGAGGAAATATGGGATAGGAAGCGGTGGAATATTGCACGACAGGTACGAATGCGGCCAAGAATTGTTTACAGAAACAAAGCGCTGTGTGTGTGAGAGTGTTTGTTTGTTTGTTTGTTTATTTTTGTTTATGTGTATGTGTTTTTGTGGCTTTCAATGGAAATCTGTTAAATTAGTCACGGAGATTCTTGAGCATAACAAAACCCTAATTTGTGTACAGTCCAAGGATGAGCAAAACTGGTCGTATATTAAAATAACAGAAGTCTATATAAATGAAATCAAATTTGATATACATATGCACACAATTCAATGAGGAGGGTGTCTACAAACCGGAAGATAACTTATATACTCTTCCTAGGGATATTTTTCATTTTGAGCTGCAGAAGTGGAATGAAACCAATTGAAACAAACAATTTCCAAATTAAACTTCAACAATAAACAAACAAAGTAAACAAATAAACAAACAAATCATTAGTCATTCTTTAAATAAAGCCGCTCAATTTGGAGAGGGAACGGGCGGACAAGCCCCGGGCTCTCATTTGAAGCGTTCGTTTTTTGTGACATGAGTATTCCAATGTTATTTATGGGCATCTACATATACATACATATATATGTATATATATATATCTATGTATTTGCAGCTCTGTTTGTTTAAAATCCTTCTTGTTAATTTACCTTGTTAAAATATGAATTTGTTTGAATTAAATTCTCTTTTTATATATTTTTGTGCGCAAATTGTATTTTATTCACTTTATGTTCACTTCAATTCACTTCACTCCACTTTAAAATACTCATGTATACAATTTAAAGCCGAAACTATGCAGTCATTACCCGTCGAAAGCAGAAACGAAATAGCCCAAGAAAAGACGAAATGAAACTCGACACAGGCAGCAGGCAAGCAAAAGATGTAAGTGGCAGAGTTGTGGAGGAGATACAAATTTATAATCCACCAGCAAACAGGCAAGCAGCAGGGAAGCAATAACATAGCGAATAGTGTTGCCACCTTTTATATTTTCATCCTCTTAAATGCAGTTGCATAAATATGCTGGATTTAAGCGAAAATACACTAAAACTTAAATTAGATTGCAACAAATCTAATTTAACAAGCAGATTTCCCACAAAAATATAAGAGAGATCGAACGGAAATAGAATTTTTATCTTATCTGAAAAGGAATACATAATATATACATCATTGTATATAATTTTTTTTTGGTATCTTCTATTTTATTGCAATCTGTCTTAGACTAAAAACATTTTAGAATGATATATGCTACTTACTATTACTCTACAATATAACCCTGATAGGTCTGTGACCAGTGACACATGCCTTATAATTACAAACAAAAACTTTTCTTGCTACTATGCAAATTGAGTCGTTACTATACCTATAGATTTTTAATATTTCTAAAAATAATTAGTTACTTTGTTTTTTAGAATATATATATATATATATATATATATATATATATATATATATATATATATTAGGGTGGGCAAAGCCAGCCCCTAGGATGATTCTATGGACAATTCTAAGCGAATTTGGTGAAGGAACCATAGGTCTATCTCGATTTTCGAGTCTCCCACTTTTCAATCAATTTTACCGAAAAACTTGTAATTTTTCTCGGAAAATAGACGAAAAATAGTTAAAATATGCATGAAACGCCCTCTAGCGGTGGTCATAGGTAAAAATAAAGATCAGAAATGAATTCTCGACCCCAAAAACCCCCCATATACACATAAAAAATATAATATATAGATGAATAAAAAATCGAATTTTGAATCAAAATTATGTTATTAAATAAATGGAGATAAAAAAATATGTTGTTAGAAAGGTATACAGAAGAAGACTGATTTTTTCTAACTCCATCAGTTCTCCAAGCTAAGGAATGCAAACAAAAATGAATCTCAATTAAACTAAACTTAAACTCAATATGATATTATCAAAAAATAAATATAACTCATTAAAACTTAAATAAATTAAAGAACAAATCTAGTCTAACAGACCATTTTCATTTAGCCCCACAAAAGTGTAAGAGAGGTCGAACGGAAATATTTTTTGTTTACTTATATGATGTGTCCCTTAGATAGGTTAGATGGTTGTGCTAAGACTCACTTGGGCATGTTCAAGGCACATATTTTCAAAGGATTTTTTATATTTTAAAAAAATAATCTATTTTTTTAGAATATAAGTAATATTGAACTCTACTTGACAGATTGTAATTAAATCAATAAAGATTTTAAAAAATTGTTAGGAAGGTATTAATGAGTAGACTGATTGTCCACCAGCTCTGCAAGCCGAGGACAAACAAAAACATAATTAAAATCAATTTAAAATCAATGTGAATGTTAGCAACAAATAATTACATGGTATTTTATTTCTTCTATATTTTAATACAATTATATTGTAAAGGAAGAATCACAGTGCGTTAAAACTGGATACAAGTAAGGAAAAAAGCAATGTTTCTCAGACAGAAAAAAGTTTCCAAACTTTTATTTCAGATTTTCATGAAATGTTGCAAAGTTCGATTTTTAAAAAGGAGGCTTAAGCATTCACGGGTCTCAGTTCAATTTAAAATACAACATAGTCGCTCCTAAATTGTATTTAAATACATAATGTGTATAACAGTCAACTTAAGAAGTACCACAACGGATTAGTTCTGGAAATTTAACTGTTTATACGAAAATTCTATATCACTAAAATAATTATTTATAAAAAATTCATTATTAATAAAAAAGTAAAAGTTTGGAAATAACAAAATATCAAATGTCGGTAGCAATTAAAGAAAAGCTGATTATACACATATATAATTTTTTAGCTCTTAAGCTTCATAATTTTTCTACAATTTGATTATGTTGGCATATATAAGTTCTAGTTTAGGTCCAACAGCATATAAATCATGTTAGCAAACAAAATTTTAAAATATTTGTATGCACAAAAAATAAATAATTTTACTTATAAATTTTTACTTGAAAGTATACTGCTGGCAACTCTGCCAAACTCGTTTCCCAACATAATTGGATTTACGACTTCAAAATTATGTTTCATGTTAGAACCCAGTAGCGAACACAATCAATGCTGAATGCATTCTTAGTGCATTATTAGCATTGAGTGTTATATTGATTAAAATCCACCACGATTTTTATTTCACAACAAATACGTTTTGTTTAAAATCTGTTATTTTTGTTTAAATGATTATGAACAAATTCATTCTTAGTATGTTTTGTTGAAGGGGCGGTATATAGAGCATAGAGGAAAATAATACAATAAATGCGAAGGGTAATTGTAGCTAATCTGTATTTTATTAATGGATATCCTAAGATTAATGATTTTTTTCTACAAAAACATTTTATATTATTATTATCATCCCACGCCACTCTCCCCCGCATATCGCGCGAGACGGGGTCCATTTTCACCGAGCATAACGGTAGTTTTGGTGCTGCAATTCATGTCGGCACTTTTTTGTCATATTAATGTTTATTATTATTTTTATTACTATTACTTGAAAAATAGTAACTTAATTATTATTTTACAATCAGCGCCTAGCACTAGCTGACAGAGCGTTCAGCTCATATTCATGCAACGATTTATTTTAAAATTAAGGGCTCCATAAACCCATTTGCAGTACACATAGTGTTGCCCAAGTACACACTTTCGTACCATTTAAGGCACCTTCTTATTATTGCAAGTATCTTTTTTTATTTATGCGAGTACTAAGTACATTTGTTTTTTTCAAATTATAATTGTAGTTTAATCTAAAAAAAAAGGATAGTTTTAAAGCTAAAAAATCAGTCTTGCACAAGTACGTCAAATTATAATTGTATCTAAAAAAGGAAAGTTTTAAAGCTAAAAAATCAGTCTTGCACAAGTACGTGCTTTCGTAGCATTTAGGGTACATTTTTATTACCTTTTCAAATTATAATTGTAGTTAACTCTAAAAAAAAAGTTCTAAGGATAAAAAAGGAAACTTCTAACGATCCACTGGGTGAAATTAAGGCTCATAATAACTAGTTTTAAGTTTACAATATAAAACTCATGGTTGACCGTCTAGGCCAGTTTTAGTTAGTATTAAATCTTGAATTTGACAAAAAAAACATTTAAATTAATTGTAGATGGGTTTGTTTTTTTTAAACAGGAGTACGCTTTACTCGAGCAGCACTGGGTACACATTTCTTCACCTCGGTTTTCCAACACATAAGAAGTGCATACAAACCAATTGAAGCTGGAGCTGCAGAGCTTCGCTACTGGGTGTGCATTTTTTCTCATAAGTACACATGTTCGTTGAGAACCACGCTCTCGCTTCGTGTGTGCTTCTCCCTTTGAGTAGCTGTCGTTCTCACTTCATTTCTAAGAGATTTTGTGTACACCCACCACTCGTTGTATAGAATTTTACAGATATTCCGCCAGGAGATTTAACTTGTAAATTAAAATATTTTAGTGGCAACTCACTAACCTAAGTATGTTACTGAAACATCTTGACTAGAACGTCTTTTGTTTAAGAATTCGATCATAATAATTTTTGAATATTAAAACAGCTTTGACAGTGTTATAAAATTAATAAATAAGGGGAAATAAAAATAGCAATAAAATTCATAAAATTTTATTAAATGCAATTGAACAGAATGCACTTAAAACCCAAAGAGATTATTAGTAAAGAAAATAGTAATAATAATAACTAATAATTAATTAAGGGAGCTAAAGAGCCGCAAAAGAAAATAGTGAGGTTTTTAATTTTTCAATCCAAGGAAGAGTTTGCACTTGACAATCTTATATCCCCATTTAATTTAAATTTTAAAAAATTCATAAATATATACTTAAGTATGTTTCATTAACTAGAACTTACAAGTGAAATTTTCATATATAAAAATAATTATAGATGAAATATATCATGAATAAAATAAACACGGGATTTCCCGAAGCTATTATAAATGCACATACATACATATGTATGTATGTATGTACCTAAAAATTGTTTTTCTCAAACCTTTGCATTAATTTGTAAACATTGTCTTCCGCCTATTTATTATGGGCATAACTCTAATTAGCATTATTGAGTAAACGCTTCGCTTTGGCTTTCAAAATGTATCTCTAATATTGACGATACATCGTTTGCAAGGCGTTAAAAAGGCATAAATTCCAAATGTGATTCCCATGAGAGAACTGCATTTTGCTGTTCTGCCTTCAAGACCTCAGAGTCTAGGAAGGGGGCGTGTCGCTCTATACAGACGAGATATTGGTTAAGGTTCAGATACATTTTAAATACAAAACGTTGTATGAGTTTGAAGGGGTGTGGGGCAACATTTTCACGTTTTCCCTCTAATCAAGTCGATGCACCTTTTTCTCCTCGCTTATTACACCGACCGATGCCAACACAACATAACATAAATAGCAACGAAAAATAAACATACGGTAAAAGGCAGAAAGAAAAAATGAAAACAAATACACACAATCCGCTACAACTACAAAAAAGCAAGACATCGCCGTTTGTTCACCACTCCCCGATGAAGAAAAATTTGTACAACACCAGACGCAAAAATGTAACTTTCAACGCAAAATAAAAGTAAATTATCAACAAATTACTATCAAACTTTAATTACTCACCACGTAAAAACTGTTTCTTCGTACTTTTATGCAATTTTTAATTATTTAAACACCCTTTTTTCGCACAAATAATTTATTTTAAAAGCAGACACAACTTTTCAACACCATACAACGAAAATTACTCGACGAACTAAAATTGCTAAATGTGGTGAATTAGAATAAGTGTTTCAGGGTTCACGAATACTATAATTATACCCTTAAAAAAGTAGTATTTTAGAGAAAATGTATAATATACTGCAAAGTATTTTAATATATTGTAAATAAGCGATTTAATGATAACCTCCCTATTTCTAAAAACACTGTACACATATCCACCATTAGCAACTGTACAATTTAAAATAAATACCAACTTAAACGCAATAAAATAATTTTTATATTTACATATTTCATGATTGGCTGAAGAAACCTTTTTAATAGATTATTTATTTTCAGTTACTTTTTAAAAATTGTGTGAGACACATTTATTCATTTGATTTTTCTCTTTGGTTTTCTTTATTACTTAATTTATTTGTACAATCCAAAAAATAAAAATATTCGAAATTCAACGCTTACATAAATTTTTGTGAACACATAAAATCATTAAATCTAAAATGGTGTATTTAAAAGGAAATTCTATTTAAGAATAATTTATAATTTACTCATTTCATTATTCTAAAGTGATGGAAAACACAAATGTATATACGCACCCTTTTTCAGTTTCTTGACAAATTAATTTATATGTACAATCTAAAATTGTGCTTGTTTGATATCAATTTGTTGTTTCCAAGCAATGAAATAACAATTAATTTCAACATGTTCAGAATCATTCATTGTCACTATAGACCAAACGTGCAAATTTCATATTTTCAGCGACAAGAGAGTTGGCATTCGATTTTTGATTTGGTTTATGATTATTAATATTACTTTCATGATCCTTATTTTGAGTGAGAGTAGAGTTAGCATTCGATTTTAGATTTGATTTATCATTATTAACATTACTTTCATGAGTCTTATCTTGAGCGGGAATAGAGTTGGTATTTGATTTTAGATTTGGTTTATCATTATTAACACTATTAACATTGTTTTGTCGGTCTGCGCCTCCATGTAAATTATACACATGAGCTAAACCAAAATATATAGCCACGGCGATAATGGAGAAAAATATTATCACAATGGCTAAAGCTGCAAGGCATCCAAAAAGTATCATTGACAGTATTGTTAACAAAGTGCCTGTAACAAAATGGATATTCAAAATGACAACTATTTAATACTAATTAGTAAACGTACCCTCTAAAAACAAAAATCCAGTTAAAGTCATAACAACAGTGGAAATACCGAAGCCCAGTAAAATTATAAACGGTAGCGAAAATGCGATGCCACCAGCTAGAAGAAATATCGTTATATATGGATTACGTACAATCCATTGGGCGATTATATCAAACACTCGGTAGCCACCCAATTCTTCCATAATAAAAGAAGCAGCTTTTTTTATTCTGGACCCTGTACAAATAGAAAAGTAAAACAATGACACAATAAATTCCATGAAAATAATATTTCAGTAGCATCGTACACCTACATAATTTGTTCGCCGCATCCACAACCACTTGAGGAACATCCGGCAAATCCTGTGTATGGTCTCGATGCGCGTTCTTTGTTTTGGAAAAGGATCTCGGACTTTCTTCACTTCTTGTCTCGTCTTCACTGTCACTGGTGGTAGAGGCAGTATCGCCAATTAACTTTCTGAACTTTTTGGTCTTCAATAAGAAACGTGTAAGATTCATTTAAATTCTTTGATATAAAAAATATTTTATATACATATATTATAACGAACAAAGAAGGACATTAATAGTTCATGCTTAAACATTTGGTTTCTAAAACCCCTTTTTTATAATCCTTGACAATATGAAATATTTAAATCATGTTCGTACATCACCAAAGATCACTTCGAATATTGCCATTATTTATTTGGCTTATAATTTGTTTTAAAACGAATTATGGCTCAGATATTGTTTAAATGTAGAAAACTATCTCACAGCTTATTAAGGATACATAAAAATCATCAACAAATTGATAAAGGTGTTAAATTCAACCATGTATAAAATTATTATTGTTATACCTTGCACCATAATTAATTAGGTCTGTAGGGGAATTAGTACTAACAACTAAGGCCTTTGATTCGAAAAGATTTGAAACCATGCCCGGGAAGGATTCGTACGCACGACCCTCCGTGTATATAAAGATATATATGTATATACACACACATTTCCTTTGGACTATAAAATTTTATCCTAATATCCTTTGGAAACACGTTTCACAAGATGTAAGGGGAAATTGAATTGGTTTATATTGACTCAGTTGTAAATCCCGTTGAGGAATATATATTGGCAGTTCGGTTATGAATATATGAATATGTATATTAATATATGTATATCTATACATCTATATACATATATAAAAAGGAAGTTTGTATGTCTGTCCTTTATAGAATCGTAAACTATGCATTTGATCATGTGATAATCTTCAGCAAAGTTGTTGTGCATGAGCCCACGAAGGTTTCTCAGTTGGTACCGGTCCAATTGGACAAAGGGGCGTGGTACCTCCCATACAAATCACAAATTAAAAATCCATTATTTCTGCTCTGGTTAACAGTATGTGAACAAAATTTGGTACGTCGGTTAAGTGTACACATTCTAAGTGCTGTTGCAAATATGGGCGGGATTGAACAAAGGAGCGTAGTACCTCCCATACAAATCACAAATTAAAAAGCCATTATTTCTGCTCCGGTTAACAGTATTTGAACAATATTTGGTATATAGGTTAAGTGTACATATTCTAAGTGCTGCTGCAAATATGGGCGGGATTGGACAAAGGGGAGTGGTACCTCCCATACAAATCAAAATGAATTGAATATTTGTATAATGTCTTTCCTTCAAATTTATTTATTTAAACAACTCATCCGATTCCTAAAATTCTTTGACCAGCTGAATGCTACACACCCCCTACAATTCAGGGGTACTGAAGCGCACCGGGTACAGCTAGTATTCAATAATTTTGAATACTAGAATATTGTTTTAAACCTAACATGTACTTGAAGTGTGTATGGAGTATATATAAAAATTTTTAAAATCCTTACAAAAAACCGTAATTTCCAAATTGTTGAGCTTACCCTATACAATTTCGGGGGGTGGGGACCGAATTTTTGTTTTTCTTCTCTTTTCTGTCCATGAACATTCTGATATGACTAGAATATTTCAAATTTTACTCACCATTTTCAGAGCTGTTTAGATTTGTTCGCAATTCTTTTTAAAACTGTATACAAGTATTTTTTATACTGTCAATATTTTTAAATACTTGATAATAAATAAACGTACAAAATTAAAATAATATTTAAAGTGCAATCAACCGAAGCTATCGCTCGCTCGCTCTTACGTTGTTGTTATTAACCGTGTGCAGACAGACCAGTGTTGACATCTTACGATCAAAAAAGGTCCCCTGAAATAGTAGCAGATTTTTGAAAAATGTATCTGAATTTTGAATGGGAATTGTAAATATCAAAAACTCACAAATTCCTATACAACAATTGTTTTTTGTTACTAAATGAATTGTTAATGGTATTATAGTATCTAATGGTATAGATTCTAGTATATTTATATAATAGATGTTTATAGATAGTAGGTATTTCATACTAATAGCTCTCACTGCCGTATAAAAATTTAGCATTATATTTGAAAAAATATAAAAAATACGAGCAATTTTGCTTTATAGAGAATTGTTAACTATAAAGAGTAGGACATCATAAAATCGTTCCTTGTGAATTGTTATTATCATAATAAAGCAAAAGCAGCTGTTCGAAATAAATCTTAATTCAAAGAAGTCTAAAGATTGCTAATCTACAAAAATTTACGGAGGCATACACTTTGAAGATACATTATGGTATAGAACAAGTGGGCAGTACTTGAATAAACTGTAAACGCATCCATTTATCGAATGAAAATTCATCCATACATATTTTTATGACTGGCGAATAAAAAAAAGGAAACACCCAAATATGAATTTTATTTAATGAGCTTAACAAGATTGTAAAGAAGTAGCAATATAAATAGTACTTATTTTCCATACAACTTTATTAACGATATAAAGAATTTGCAAATAAATAATACTTAGCCACCCTTTGTGACCCAGTGGTAAGTATACTAGACTCACCCTCAGAGGGTCGCAGGCTTAGTCTCAAAAATGCTTCTTTCGAAAAAAATCGGCCTCATTAGCTAGTACTCATTCCGTAACCCCTGGCAGTTATAATTGATAATAGTATAAGATTAAATGATAAATATTAATACTTATTTTCCATACTATTTTATTAATGCGCTTTGCCACACTCTTTCAGAGCTCCCATGTGTGTTTATGCCTATAAATATACACACACACATGCATATGCTGCAAAGTGACTCCCGCCGCACCCACTTGTAAAAAAACTGTATTCCGATTAACAACCGGTAACTTTCGCACACAAATTATAAATTCTACGGTAAGTATTTAAATAATTATTAAACAAGTCAATTGCATTGAACAGTTGAAAGTCTCTTCGAAATTGATTGTGGCTATAAACCAGTTGGTAGAATTTGTGACATTACCAGAACAGTTTGCCACTAGTGTCGGCATTCCCTCCCATATATATTTTTATTAATTTCAGTAAAACGCACAAAGGAAATCAAGATAAAATGGCGAACGAAGAGGTAATTGTTGCTTATACATACATACATACATACCCACATATCTATCAAGGAGGTCAAGTGTATGTAACCTCCTGGCGAGGCATGCACACATACGTACACTTACACAGCCATATCTACTATCAACAGTTTTCTATGCAAGTTTTAATTTTGTTTTTGTTTAACAGGTATTTAATAAGGCGGCTGAAGATGTCAAGAACTTAACTAAGACCCCACCCGAGAAAGATTTATTGGAGTTATACGGTTTGTACAAACAAGCTACTGTAGGCGATTGCAATACAGGTGAGAGACACTCTAGGTCGATATTCCAGAGCGTATGCCATGGAAATTACACCAAATTCAAGGCATGGAATTATCAGTTCTATATATATCGTTACAGAGAAACCGGGTTTTTTGAATTTCGTAGGCAAGGCGAAGTGGGAAGCCTGGAATGGTCACCAAGGCCTGCCCAAACCCGATGCTATGAGCGCATATATTGATAAAGTCAATAATCTCGTGCAGGAACACGGACTCAAGGCTTAGAGTGAATGAAATATCCCTCAACACAACAATGATCCAATAGTAAAATTGGACTAAAATGAACACAGCACTTTGAAGTATTTGTCTAATTCTTAAGTTTATTATAAAAATAGCAAACATTTCACAAAAACTTAACAACGTGGAAAGTTTTTCATATTGCATATTTTTGAAGCACAATTAACATTTAATTTGCCTTAAAAAATTTCGTTAGCAATTATATAGTTTTATGAATAAACTTTACAAACAGTAGATAACGAATTTAATTGGGAATGCTTTGGGTAGGGTCAAAGAACACATGAATAAAATGTGAAAAGTTTCACTTATCACTAGAAGAGTTCAATCCTTTAAAGAAAAAGTATTAGCTTCACTAGAATGGTTCAATCCTTTGAACAGGAAATTGCATTAGCTATTTAATCTGTATTTGTTCCGTTGACAGGTGTACTGGTGTTTGCTTTCACTGATGATCTCTGCCGCTCATAATACTCCCGTTGTAGTTCGCGCAGATTCAGTTCCAACGTCTCCACGACATCGAAATTCATATCTTGTCGTGCTTGCTTTATGTATCCTTTGATTATATTAATTTGCTCCACGAGGGGATCGTCGTTTTGAGCCATACCAGTACCGCTTACTTGATGAGCTGACCAGTTGTCCAAGGAACGTAGATCGGACTGAAATTATAGAGAATAAAAGAAGTAATATAAATGTTAAGAATAATGAAATCATACATATAAATGTTAAAAATCGACTTAATGGAATATGGAACAATCCCATTTGTTATCGACACACTTGTTCAGAAACTTACCCCATGTACATAGCTTTCGCCACCAGAGCGATCCAACCCACCATTCGCCCCGCCTAGGCCGTAACGTTCATACGCCTCCAAGGCCTGCCTTCGTTCAGTCTCAATGCGCTGTTCAGCTTCCATACGCTTGCGTTCTTGTATTTTCCGTATCTCCTCCTCGGCCGGAAGTGGCGGCAGTGAGAGCATTTTCTCTTTGATCAATTGAATGCATGACAGTCTTATTGCTTTCTTCAGTGACTCTTCGCGACTGCCTTGTTCACAAGGCAATGCCATAATACGTTTACTGCGTAAATCGATAGCTTCGGCCACTTGGCCAATTTTCCCGCGTAACGAACTGGCATCGACAATGGTAAAAATTGATTCCCCCTCATAAAGGCTGGCAACAATTTTCAAATACATTTCTATATCGGGCACCACATCTTTGCGCAGCTGCTGCACTTCGCTGTAAATTTCGGTGACCGCCGGCCTGCAGGTACGGCTCTCATGCATTTCTTGTCTCGTCTCCAGCAGCCACAGGCAGTGATCGCAGGAACGTATGCCAATGTGCTGTGGATTTGAGTTAGCAGCCGATTGCATTTGTTTAATTGGTTCACTGTGGGACATGGTGAGGCTTGCCAGTTCAACTAAAATACAAAAAGCAATGAACACACTTGCATTTAAGTTGGTTTTCTATATAGAAATCTATATTAAAACACTTACGGGCAGTTGAAATTGGTAGAAATTTGGAGCAATCGTGGCACATGATGCTGCCGCACAGACGACAGTGGTGTTGACGTCTGGCTATATGGAAACTTTTGGCGCAATTGGGACACAATTTCACAGAACTGCCATCTAGCCAAGCAACAGTCTAGAATGAAATTAGATATTCGTAAGGAAAATAATACTTGCGACGTATCCGACTAACTTTTTGTTCGTGCTGCTTTCTCAACACCGGATCTGAAGGCATATCTTTGAGTAGCTTATGTAAGCGTATAATCAGTTTATTGGTTTCGCTGGCGTACCGCTCCAAACGGGGATCCCGCACCGACTGAAAGTACTCGAAATGACCACGTTGTACGCCCACCTCTTGGGGTTCCATAAAATTGTACACGTTCGTATGTGTATACGCATTACTGGTGTTATTGACAGTAACTCCACGATTTCCGGCACTACTAATACTAACATTTTTCTCCAAATTTGTGGACAAGTCAAAGGAGTCGTCAAAATTCAATAGTATCTTCTTTTTGGCTTTCGAAAATATGTCTTTAAAAATTGATTTCAAGGCATCCTGGTCTTCCGCATGGGACCGCTCGAAGTGCTCCGTCAGAAATTCAAACGATTTGAGATCTTCGCGGCATATAGGACACAAAAATCCTTCCAGTATTTCGCCGGAGGCACTGTCCGAGTCTTCAAATGGATTGGACATGGCAATATTCTATCCACCGAATTGAATCAGTGTTATATTAAAAATATATCAACAGATCTAACCAAATTGTTTGTAAATTTTTTTGTGGGTGGCGACCGTTTCACCTCGCGTTACTCAGAACTCTTCGTGGGCGGCACACTGGTAAATATACGAACTTTCCCGTGGACGTGTATAGCGTATTAAATTAGTATGCCCAACAAACGAAAGAACCATTTACACGGAATAATATATAAGCCAGTAATACGTTTTAACTTTGCTGGTACCTCTTCTCAGTAATTCGAGATTCAGCACTTCCTCTGCCAATTAATTTATACCCGTTACCAATGGAGGCGGACGAACACCAAAGGTAAATAATTTAATGCTTTTATTGATTGTTAGTAATGTAGAAATTCTATTGTATATATACTATATAATCAATTATTGTAAATTGAAATTGATAATTCTTCACACAGCTGATCTATGTATTTGTTTTTGACATACCAAACAGCTGTTTTTGGGTTTCTCTTTCAACTTCCGCAAAGCAATCCAACAACAATAAATTAGATAGATTATTGTTGATATCCCAATGCAATTTTTTCTGATATATGTATATGAATGTAATTATGCATGTTGCATGCATGCGTGCGTGTGTGCATGAGAAACGGCAAGGGAACATACAAAAAATGGAGATTATGGGAAAGTGGGGAAACAAGAAAGTGATTAAGCCACAATTTTCGTCCGTGGTGGGAAGTTTATATGATAGTATCTCAAAGATATCAAGAAAATTATTATGAGTTGGTGCCACTATTTCCATCTGTTACAAATTTGTATATAATATAATCTATTAAGCCATCCGTAGTCGGCAGTTTAAATGAGAGCATCTCAAAGGGGATATCATTCGTCGGCCCCAAGGGTGTGGTTTCATTTAATTATGCCCACTCCGTAAACCGATTTTTAAGTTTTATGTTGCATTTTCTAGGCCCTTTCATCCCGTTTCATTTGATATATTCTAAAATTATTGATATTGTATAGAATATCAATTAAATATAGAATATCAATATGTATAGAATATCAATTAAATAAGTTCCTTCTGCTAATTTACTACCTAGGACACTATATGAAAGCCTGCAAGGTTGCCACTTAGTATTAATTATTGTTGTATCATTACTAGTGGAAGATTATTTATGTATTCAATGGTTGTGGGAGAAATGAGTATTAACAAAAAATATTTTAGGACACATTTTTTTTATTCTATGGGAGGGGAAATTTTCTAGTCCTTTCTCTGGCCGACTTTCGAAACTGCAACCCTACTTATGTATGTGGGACTATCATGCTCAACACTACGCCTGTGAGCCAATTATTACCCCCGTCTGTGAGACTATCAAGATCTCATATTTGCGAAGCTATCGTGACCCCACGTCTGTGAGTCTATTATGACCACACGTCTGTGAGTCTATTATGGCCCCACGTCTGTGAGTCTATGATGACCCCACGTCTGTGAGTCTATGATGACCCCACGTCTGCGAGACTATCATAACCCCAAGCCTTCGAGCCTATCAGGACCCCATGTTCTGCTAGACTATCATGCGCAACCCCACGTCAGTGAGTCTATTACACTAATGCCCTCACGTCTAAGATACTATCACGACCGCCATATCTGTGAGAGTATCAAAATCAAACGTCATGACCCCACATCTGTGAGATTATCATGACCTCACGCCCGAGAGACTATCATACTGCACACCACTAAGGCAAGGCGGCCCACGGTATTAAATTTATTAATTGTTTTACGAAATACTTCATTGAAATGCGGAATCACTGTTGGAAGCGGCATTCTCCATACAAAGCATATCAGAAACGTCCTCAGAAGCCGAGCGCTTAGCTTCGCTGTTGCAAGAAAACTCGGTATGTCAAACATATTTATGTACCTAATGGAAAAAGTCATGCCACGAACAGTGATAGCCGAGAATAAGCAACAGTTTGCCATATAAAACTGGTTCGAACCAGTTTACTCGAAAGATTCTCCCTCGTATTTGTTTACATTGCATTTCTGAGTTTATCGTGAAGCGTAATGGCACAGATATAAAGCAATTATTTATTTATTTATAGTATATACAATCCGAAAGAGAACATTTGTTGTCACACAAATACACTAATACCTATTTAACTAAACGGATGTTTAATTAAAAAGCGAGAAGCCCATACATATCTCATTAATATGCTCTTCGGGAAGAAACGTCTAGATTCCTGATCTCTTGCTCTGAAGCCCTTATCTCTTGCTCTGAAGCCCCCGTTATCTCTTGCTCTGAAGCCATTTTTTCTATGTAAAATCATTGTACAAAAGTACTTTCTATCTGATGAGTTATTCGATTCTTGAATTAGTCGATTCGACCCAAAGTTTCTGCTCGCCTTCTCTCTAGGGTAGAATTCTGACCCCAGATCAAATAATTCGTCTCGTGGAAGGATCTTTTTTCTAATATTTCGTTTGGTTCTTGGTTCAGAAACCGACGAAAATAGCTAAATGGGTTAAGAAAACCTATATGTGTGCATAACTCTCCCGCCTTCTTTTGAGTATCGAAAACATAACCAAAAATGTACGGAAAAAGAAGAAAATTGAATAGTTTGAAAATTATATATGAAGAAAATTGACCAAAAAAAATACCACCGAAAAATTCAATGATAAAGCAACTTACTTTTTTATATAAAAAATAGCTTTTTATGTGGCGAGTTATTCGACCACGAACTAAACGGTTCGACCCTGGTTTGCGCTTGGGTTCTTTTCAAAGAGCTCTGGCAAGATTGAATAATTCCTCAAATGAAAAGTTCTTTCCTATGAAATTTTTTATACAATATTTTTCATATTACAAGATTACGAACTAAACGACTCGACCTTTGGTTTCCGCCCGGCGTCTCTTTAATGAGGGCTGGAGGAAAAATCGTCAGATCCGTGATCAAATAATGCGTCACGTGAACATCTGATTTATGTGACTTTTCATTTAAGTAACTTTTCTATGTGAATTTTTTTAAGAAACTTATTTTGCACACAAATCACTTATGTTGAGTTATTCGTTCACCAATTAAACGTCTCGACCCCTGGGGTTCGCACTCGGCTTTTCACTCCGTTGTACATTAAAAAAAACCGAAGGGTACACAATTCCTTATGCTGAAAACGAAAGAGTAGATTAGGTTAGGTTAGAATAGTATTGGTACATAAGTAAATGGAAGTACGATATCTACGGAAGTACCATATGTAAATATACTCCTACACCGTACATCTGTGCACGCAGTGTTGGATCTTAAAAAATTCTATATACTAGTTTTTTAGAATGCTTTATTTATAATGATAAAAATTCATTACATAAATTGTTCGTTTATGCTGAAAATCCATTCGATTAAATTTTGTGACGTTTAACGTCACAATTAAATTGTGAAATTAGCTTTTTCCATAAATTTTACCAAAACGTCATGACAGATTTTGGTTCGAAAATAGGTCCTGATTTCTAATGCCCGACATACGGACTGAGGGCCGTTAATATACTAGAAAACTTTGATTTTCCATTTGCGCCGATCCTAAAAGAAGTATATATATGTGTTTTGTTTGGTACAGAGACTTACGAATTTCAAAATATGTCGATATCCTGAAAGAAGTAAATATATTTTTTATAATACAAATTTGAAAATTAATATATTTTGTATGTTTTGTATACACATATTGTAGGGAAGATAATCCTAGTACAGGACAACCAAATATATATATATATATACACACATATTATTAAATATATAATATATTATTAATAACAATTTTTGTATCCTTACATATCTTTGAAAAAAAAAATTACCATTATATTGGCGTCGATCCCACTTCCTAACGATAGAAAAATCGAGAATGACTGAATTTAGATTTCGACATTCGGCAATAGGGAAAAAATTTTATTTTCAAAGCCAACTAAAATGGATATTTTTTTTGAGGCGCAAGGTGAAATATTTGTAAGGTGGATGCACCTAAGGTGAATTTACTTCTAAGTAAATTCACCTTGGATGCACTAATATTTTATTTGTAGCTCAATCTTATTTGCCAGCCGCTTATCGTTTTGCCCGTCTTAACATGGGTGCACTAATATTTATTTTTAATAGAGAGACTATAGTAACATCTCTTTCTATAGTAAAATCCCTTTTTATCAAAAATAATAGAAATTCTCTAGCATCTCTCTCGTCTTTCTATAGTAAAATCTCTTTCTAAAGAGTAAATAGTCTTTTTACTATAATAAATTCTCTTTCCAAAATATCGTTGAAGATTCTTTGTGTGTTAGTACCGCAGTGGCTCTTAACAAAATTCACTTAGGATGAATTTGTTCATCACATTTTCTATAACACCAATATATGAGCTCATATTCATCATTATGGTACGTATTCCGCATTACGAATCCCTTTCGAACTCGCTGGGTGTGAATTATGCGTTCATTTTTCGTATTGTTTTATCAAAGTCTCCGCTGGATCTGGTTACATACAATTGCTCGTTTTTAGTTTCTCAGTTGTTGACACCAATTTAGAAACATCAATTTGTTTTAATTATGGAAACACAGAATATGCTGCTTTGCTCGGTGTACTGACTAGTGGACAATTTTGTTCGATGCTGCTCCCTTCATTCCCCTCACCGTAAGAATGCATTTTGGCTTTTATGCTTACATCATATATAATTCATAATTACATAATATTCTCTAAAATCATGTTCGTAGCATAACCACGTCGTTATCTAAACAACATATACATATTATAATATAATATGTAGCCTATATTCGGGTGGAATTTTGGGTCATTAATATTATTTTACAAATCTTTGATATATTGATATATTATTTTCTTCCTTTACTGTATCCTGTAGGAAGTATTCATATATAAACTAAAATCTGTTTTATTAATAAAAATATACAAAATGTTTGAAGACTCATCCAGCCAGGTACACATGATAGAAATGTATCAAATTAACATTTGACTTATATTTAGCATTAACGAGATCGGGACAGCAATAATAGGACTCTCAATTTGTATTTTAAGTCTGATGTTTATGCATGAATAATGAAATGGAAATTCCATCGTATTTTTATTCATGATTATTGAAATAGAAATTAATAGTTAATCAAGAAAGTTGCAATTATATATAAATATATATTCTTGTACAGCAATATAGGTATGTATGTGCATAAGTAATTACACATTGTGCATAAGTCAGTACAAATTACGTTCTTAAGGAACTTATTATAATTCCAATTCGAATAAATGCCATTTCGATCAACTAATAAAATAAAATATAAGAATAAAAAACAAACAAATATTTTTTATTTTAAAAAATTGATAAAAAAAAAATATTTTAAGCAAATATTAAAAATACAATTTTGCTCTTTGGATTCCACTTCAAAATAATTACCATTTCAGATCAACTAATAAAACTAAGTACAAAAATAAAATAAACAATAAGAATAAAATAAAAAAAAAATTTTTTATTTCAAATAATTCAATATTTTATATAAAATAAATAAACAAAAATTTTTTTATTGCAAAAAATTCGATATTTTAATAAAAAAATATATATTAATAATAAATAATAATAAATAATAAATAAAATAAATAAATAAATAATAAATAAAATAAATAAATAAATAATAAATAAAATAAATAAAAATATTTTCAGCCAACATTAAAATACTGTTTGTTAAAATCAACTAATAATATAAGAACAAAACACCAACTAAATTTATTTTATTCCCAGAAAATCATTATTTCAAAAATCAAATATATATAGAAAGAAATACAAATATTGTAATGAAAAATAGAAATATATTTTTCGTCTCTGGATTCCAATTCGAAATACTTGGCAATTGAAATCGATTAACATAGGAAAGTCAAAAATTATTTTTTATTCGAAAAAGATCAACATTTCAATATAAAAAAAAAAATAAATAATTAAAAAAATAATAAATAATATATATATATATATATATATATATATATATATATATATATATATATATATATATATATATATATATATATATATATATATATCAATATATATGAAACAGATATCTTAAATATTTTAATTAAAACACAATTTTGTTCTTTGAAAAACGATTATGCATGGAAACATATCCATATAAAAGCCGAAGGCCCTGACAGCCAGTGTTTATAATTACTAACTGAACTATTTATTTATAATGATCACTCTTCTAAATAAATTTAAAAAAAAAGAATTCCAATATTTTTAGGTTTAGGAGCAAGAAAAAAGTACTCTGTGTCTTTTTCACCTTATTATGTGGCATCCTTGTAAAGGAGTTTCTGATATCACTACCGAACTCGTTGTCCGGAATACGAGATACAAATTCGAAATGAAAATTTCGGAACGAATTCGAATTCTGTAAATTTCAATGTAAAGCAAATTATAAACTTTTTACTATTTATATACATAACATATTATTATTTATTTTATAAATTTATTTTAATAATAAAAATAAGACCGCAGTCTGGGTAATTCGTGATATTATATATATATATATATATATATATATATATATATATATATATATATATATATATATATATATGTATATATATATATATATATATATATATATATATATATATTATATACGATATATATTATATTATATATGATGATATTATAATTTTTAATTATAGACAAATAAAAGATGATTGTAATAAAAATAAAAAAAACCATGTTATTCGTTTTGTAATTTGAAACAATTAATAATAAATAAATAAAAAATAATAATAGTAAATAAAAAATAATCATAAATAAATAAAAATATATAATTATTATATTTTTATAACGAGTTTAAGGTCCAATGACAAATAATTTGTTATTTTTCAAAATAAATATTGCGGTTACGAATATTTAAAAAAAAATTAATCAAAAATTTATTTTAATTTTTTAAAAGAGTAATAATTATCAATAATTATATCACTTATAAACTAAAGCAGAGCTTTCGGCTATGTAATTTGTTATTTATTTATTATTACTTAAAAAATAATAACTTTTTTTAACTCCAATTTATTTCCTTTCTATCAACTTAGTTCAAAGAAAATATGCTAAATTTGAATATTTCAAATATAATTATTTAAATGACTTTCGAAATGTCTTACGAATGAGAACCCTTTTCATTTTAATCAATAATGATTTTTGCTGCCTTTTGAATTATTATTTTTCGAATGAACTCAATTGGTCACAGGGGTCAAACCAACTGGTCACAGCGTTAGAATCATCTAATCAGCAATAGAATTATTATTAATAAATAAATGGTGCCTTATTCACTAAAACTGGAGTCGCTCATCTCATCCATATTCGAACTTGTCATATAAAAATCTATTGTTATTCTATATAAAATATTTTCCAAATATCTCCCAAAGAGAGAAACGAACTTTTTATGTCACGAGCTCGAGTTCGAATATGAATGAGTTGACCGAAACTACATTTAGTGAATAAAGCACCGATCATTTATTGTTGAGGTTAATCAGGTTCATATTGAAACTTCTGAGGTTTTTGTAATATTTATTTTATTTCTTTACTATATCCTGTAAGGAACTATACATATTCTGACGTCATATCTTTGACATATACATATATTAATTCTTTCCTTTACTATATCCAGTAAAAAATATTCACATTTTGACGTATGTACTTTTGGTAATTCGCATCCTTGATATATTGACATATAATTGTCATATAATAATTATTTATTTACCATATATTATTGATTTATTTATCATATATTATGTATCTTATATTATTCCTTTATATCCTGTACAGAATTATTCATATTCTGACATAAGTGATTTTTCTGTCATTCAAATTTTTTTTCAAATCGTTGACATATTGATATATTATTTATCATATATTATTTATTTATATATCATATATTTTTATTTTATATTATTCCTCTATATCCCTTAGGAAGTATTCATATTCTGACATATGCAGGTAATTTTCCTGTCATTATTGTTTTTCAAAAATAATTAATAAATAAAAAATCTAAAATTTAAAATATAACAACTCACTAAATGGTCTTTTTGCATATTGTAACTGAATATTTATTATATTACTAAAGTAATTAATAATATTCATAGGTACACTGTAGCAATATTTATAACATAAATAACATTATTATTATAATCAGTCAGGCGAAAGCCTCTGTCTCTGGTGCTACCCAATTCTTGTATCTATTTTTTAAATTTATTATTATATTTTACTTTTAATTTGAATTAATTTAATTTATTATTATATATTATAAATTTTTTCAATTAGTTATATATTATTGTATTAATGCCTTTATCATTATAATCAGTCAGGAAAAAGCTTAAGTTGCCTAATTCTTTTATTTATACTTTAATTTATTATTTAAAGTTTTGTTCAAATAAATAAATATATTATAATTTTCTCGCAATTTACGAATGCTATTATATTTATATTTTCGAGAAATCAAAAATCTGGGATTTTAACCATATTATTATATTTTTATGTTTTATTATTATATTTATAATTTTAAGCAATATTATATTTTATATATATATTTATATTTATTATTTACCAATTTAACAATATTATTATATTTTGATTGGATTTATATATTTGAGAGATTATATTTTTCTTGTCTTTAAATATTTCATCAACTTTTTTATATCATTGTTTATAATTACAGTTCTTTTAATACCTCGCAGGATTTTTATTAATTTCCGAAAGGCACATTTTTTAATTATAAAATATTTGAGATGGTCAAAAAATTCACGCTTCAAAAATAAATTTATCATATTATATTAATAATAAATATATTATCATAATATATGTGAAATCAAAACTTTTCCACACACATTTATTTATTTTTTGAGATAAGTTTTTAAAATTCTAGGCTGATTAAAATGCTTTGGAATCGCAGAACTCCTAATTGGTAGTTGTAACATTTTTACTTCATGATATTAAAGCTGTTAATGCCCCATATGCTATTGTGGTAGGGCTGATTACAACGAGCGGAGGAGTAGGGCAACAAATGTCTACATAAAATAAATCTCTTTGATCACATGATTAGGCACAGTCGTTTTCCAAGCTACTTGACCGCAGTCTTATTAGTGATACCAATTTTGGAATAATAACAATGGAAATAAGTACTCTATTACATTTTTGATTGATAGATATACGGTTTTTAATCAACATTGCGCCCCAAAGAAAGGACGGACTACAATAACAACAATCAAGTGACACACACACACGCACAGTCAATTGTGCATAATTTTGGACAAATAGCAGCAGTCTAATTTTAAAATACCAGCTGCAAAGAAAAGATAGTACAGATTTGGTTAAATCAGTGATTGAAATGCAGCATGAAGCTCTGATAACGCAGTAAGTAGAAACGAACGACCGCCTCGCTATGTTGTGTGTATTTCACAAGTTATCCCAGGAAAGTTTGAATTCTATTCTTGGGCGATGTATAAATATCCTTCTGAAATTTATATTTCCCCCCTGCACCCGCAAAGGATAGCACGTATATAACAAATTTGCATATTAAATACAAATATGAATGAGTGGCATAGGCAAGTGATGAAATACCTACTTTAGCTGAACACATAAATCAAGGTTGCCACCTTTCTGCAATTCGAAATAAAACAGCATTTTGGAATCATGGTCCTTTATTCAACTTCGTAATTTACATATGGAGAATAAAAAATTACAATAATCAAACGCATTTTGTGATAAGACTTCAATATTACTGGTGGTGCCAAGAGAGCATTGTCCTGTCACCCAATTGTGCAGCAAACTTCAACTGAAATAATGCGAAACGCTTCATATTTTCTCGTTTTTTTTTTTTTTTTGTAAAACTCACAAATGTTTTTTTTAATTAGTTTTCGATAATATACAGTACTAAGTAGAGACTAAAAGCTATTTATCTTTATATTAAAATATGTTTTATATTAAATTAACAAGGTTCCATATACGTCTCATCGAACCGTAGCGTAGACATTACAATTACAACTTACGCGTAAATATTTAGTTAAATTGTCAAAATATTAAATAGATGTGCTGTTGTAGATGGATTCTTTTGAAGGTATCTTTTTACAATAAACTACGTACAAGTATGACGATGTATGAAGAATGAAATATATCATATATAGCGTGATAATCGGGAATATATATTGCCAACGATAACACGCGCTTCTCACCTTAAGTTTGATTTTTATATTCATGTTTAAAATGTACTTAAATATTAGGCATTAATTCTATAATTAACAATTACATAATAATGAAATATTGTTTCGTGTAGTAAGTTAAAGAATTGCTTCTGTATGCGTTCGTGTTTCTCTGCTTGTTATATGAACCTGGAGAGAGTATTCCGGTTTAACCTATAGTCCGTAAAGTAGGATATATATGTTAATGCCCTTAAGCAAATCTATATATGAAAGTCGAACGTTTTTATAATATCCGTCATTGTAATTTCCGTTTACTGCACTGTTGATGTCGGCTCCACAAATTGACTTTGAAGAGTAAGCGAATCGACTACTTCTAGAATGGCTTCCACGTCTTCTTGATTGCTCAGCTTTTTTGGGGCACCCAGCAACCTGACATTCTTGCCTTCGATATTCGTGAAGAAAGTTTTATTTTTGAATATTACTGCCCGGTCGTACGGTAATCGCGACTTTAAGCGATCATTCACTGCTCTGCGGAACATCACACATGATGGCTGGTACTTGGTGCGATCCTCTTCGGCAATTTTATGCTCCTTGAGATCACCCAAATATGTGAGCATGGTCGATTTAGCTAGTGTTGTCGGCGACAGCTCAAAAAGCGTCACTTTGGTACTCCAGCTTTCTGATGGAAGTGTGATGCTCTTCGCCATATTTGCCAAATCAATCAATGGCAATTCAAGCAGATTGCGATCAATTTTAGCCGGCGGATCTGCTCCAACATTGATGACATACCAAGTCTCGAAGCATGTTATTTTCTTTATGATTTTGTCACCTTGCCGTGAGATGATGACTTTTT